>JAAKGJ010000002.1:0-1367357 GCA_020827535.1 Ustilago esculenta
CCCTAACCCTAACCCTAACCCTAACCCTAACCCTAACCCTAACCCTAACCCTAACCCTAACCCTAACCCTAACCCTAACCCTAACCCTAACCCTAACCCTAACCCTAACCCTAACCCTAACCCTAACCCTAACCCTAACCCTACACCAGTCCTACTGAGCTAATGCCCATTCTTCACCTGTGCCCTTCATCTTGGTGTGAATTGCTGGATGTCTACATGCCTGCATGCAGTAGAGTCTGAAATCGAGGTTAAGGGGGCCTTATCCTTGATTTTGCGTACTCAGGCACTAGGCCTGTGTGCAACCTGTAACAGAATAGATGTCTTTGTAAATTACAGAAGAGTATTGAGCAAGCTGCTGGCTATCCGTGAGATAGGCTCCCGGTTGAAGATGCTCTTGCGGAAGAATCCACTGAAGGCCCATCTGTTCCCATTGCTGTCTGAGAGCTGTGATGTCTTGTGATAGTATTGTTGTGAGTTGATAATGACCAGATCAAGCGGATGAACCTGGATCCTGGTACCAAACTCTGGAAATTCAATCCAGGCAGATGCGCCAAAGTTGAAAAGGAAAGAAGGAACACAATCTGCTTGGTCACGGTGGATTCCTCCAGTAAAGCCAGTGAAGAAGGCAACTGTAGTCCACCATGGATGCAGTAGACGTGAACTTGCACCAAAGATAGATGCCAGCCATGCACTCCCATTGTGACGGCCAGCAATGTTGTGATGAAAGCTCTTGTGTATGAGTGGAGCGGCTGTCTTCATCACCAGCCCTGTATGATCTCTTGCCCAGCAAAGAAGATGCAGAGCTTCTGACTTGTACCGGTAGTTCATAGTCTCTGCTGTAAAGTCAAGAGATGCCTTTCCCTGTGTGTGCCAAATACCTAGGTGATGTTCTGCTGCCTTCCGCTTGTTTAGCTTTATCTTGTGTGCCATTCCAGACCGTCTAGCTGCCCAACATGTCTTCTTGACAAGGTACTGATCACAGAGTTCTTTGCCCTTCTTGGCGCTCTGTTGAAGCTGGAGTTTCTTGTAGTAGCTTGATGGAGGGATCCTCTGTAGTATCACATCACCGGTATCCTTGTCATTGAGAATGATGTGTCCCATAGTGTTGTTGACTGTAACAAGTGGCATATTTGTGAGGCGGACCAGATCTATTGACTTGTTGATGCTGAGCTGCCGCTCTAGGTCTATGCTAGCTGCTTGATTTCTTGTTGCCCTCAGCTGGGCTCTCCGTGCTGCATTCCTGACTTGATTTGCCTCTCTCTTCCTTTGGAGAGCTTCCACACTGTGAGCAGGCATTGTGAGAGCAACTTGAAATTGGGTATCAGAGTCATCCATGTTGATGGTGCAAGGTACATGCTTGGGAGGACTCTCTCAAATCTCCAGTGTCGCAGTGCTAAAGGGGGACTCTCCAAGGTGAAAATTTTTGCTGTCAAAAAGCTCACCTAACTCCCAACCTGTGGAGAGTCCCCCTGGCTGGAGGGTGAGAAATTTCAAGATGTCCAAATTTACTGAGCCAGAGGGGGACTCTCCAGGGTGAAAATTTTTGCCGCCAAAAAGCTCACCCAACTTCAGACCTGTGGAGAGTCCCCCTGGCTGGAGGATGGGAAATTTCAAGACGTCCAAATTTACTGAGCCAGAGGGGGACTCTCCAGGGTGAAAATTTTTGCTGTCAAAAAGCTCACCTAACTCTGGACCTGTGGAGAGTCCCCCTGGCTGGAGGATGGGAAATTTCAAGACGTCCAAATTTACTGAGCCAGAGGGGGACTCTCCAGGGTGAAAATTTTTGCCGCCAAAAAGCTCACCCAACTTCAGACCTGTGGAGAGTCCCCCTGGCTGGAGGATGGGAAATTTCAAGACGTCCAAATTTACTGAGCCAGAGGGGGACTCTCCAGGGTGAAAATTTTTGCCGCCAAAAAGCTCACCTAACTCTGGACCTGTGGAGAGTCCCCCTGGCTGGAGGGTGAGAAATTTCAAGACGTCCAAATTTACTGAGCCAGAGGGGGACTCTCCAGGGTGAAAATTTTTGCCGCCAAAAAGCTCACCCAACTCCAGACCTGTGGAGAGTCCCCCTGGCTGGAGGGTGAGAAATTTGAAGACAGCCAGGGGGACTCTCCAAGGTGAATATTTGCTGCTTCCCTCAGCCTTTTGATGATCTTGTTGCCTGGATTTGTCTCTTTGAGACTTGTGTGAGGTGTTTCAATCAGTGAGTGTTGAGTGTTATGGGGTGCACACAGGCCTAGTGCCTGGGTACACAAAATCGAGGATAAGGGGCCCTTAACCTCAATTTCAGACTCCACTATGTGCAGGCATGTAGACTTCAGGCAGTTCGAACCATGAGGAGGGGCACAGGAGAGGAGAAGGCACTACTCAGGAGGGTTGGTGTAGGAGGCCCTACACAAGGGTAGGAGATATAGGAATAAGGGGCTTTCACGAGGGAAGTTGGGGCCTTGCCATATGCAGGCCCAGGAGGCATGAGCAAGGCCCAGAGCTCAGGCACCAAGGATAGGTGAGCTGGCGTCTCTCAGAGCCGGTCCAATGAGTGGGTGAGCATCTGTCTCTGAGAGCCGGTGCAAAAACCAGTTGAGCATCTGTCTCTGAGAGCCGGTGCAAAAAGCTGTTGAGCTCCGTCTCTGAGAGCCGGTCCAATGAGTGGGTGAGCATCCGTCTCTCAGAGCCGGTGCAAAAAGCTGTTGAGCTCCGTCTCTGAGAGCCGGTCCAATGAGTGGGTGAGCATCCGTCTCTCAGAGCCGGTGCAATGAGTGGGTGAGCATCCGTCTCTGAGAGCCGGTGCAAAAAGCTGTTGAGCTCCGTCTCTGAGAGCCGGTCCAATGAGTGGGTGCGCATCCGTCTCTCAGAGCCGGTGCAAAAAGCTGTTGAGCTCCGTCTCTCAGAGCCGGTGCAATGGGTGGGTGAGCATCCGTCTCTGAGAGCCGGTGCAAAAAGCTGTTGAGCTCCGTCTCTGAGAGCCGGTGCAAAAAGCTGTTGAGCTCCGTCCCTGAGAGCCGGTCCAATGAGTGGGTGAGCATGCGTCTCTCGGAGCCGGTGCAAAAAGCTGTTGAGCTCCGTCTCTGAGAGCCGGTGCAAAAAGCTGTTGAGCTCCGTCTCTGAGAGCCAGTGCAAAAAGCTGTTGAGCTCCGTCTCTCAGAGCTGGTGCAAAAAGCTGTTGAGCTCCGTCTCTGAGAGCCGGTGCAATGGGTGGGTGAGCATGCGTCTCTCAGAGCCGGTGCAATGAGTGGGTGAGCATGCGTCTCTGAGAGCCGGTGCAAAAAGCTGTTGAGCTCCGTCTCTGAGAGCCGGTGCAATGAGTGGGTGAGCATCCGTCTCTCAGAGCCGGTGCAAAAAGCTGTTGAGCTCCGTCTCTGAGAGCCGGTCCAATGAGTGGGTGAGCATCCGTCTCTCAGAGCCGGTGCAATGAGTGGGTGAGCATCCGTCTCTGAGAGCCGGTGCAAAAAGCTGTTGAGCTCCGTCTCTGAGAGCCGGTCCAATGAGTGGGTGCGCATCCGTCTCTCAGAGCCGGTGCAAAAAGCTGTTGAGCTCCGTCTCTCAGAGCCGGTGCAATGGGTGGGTGAGCATCCGTCTCTGAGAGCCGGTGCAAAAAGCTGTTGAGCTCCGTCTCTGAGAGCCAGTGCAAAAAGCTGTTGAGCTCCGTCTCTCAGAGCCGGTGCAAAAAGCTGTTGAGCTCCGTCTCTCAGAGCCGGTGCAAAAAGCAGTTGAGCATGCGTCTCTGAGAGCCGGTGCAATGAGTGGGTGCGCATCCGTCTCTCAGAGCCGGTGCAAAAAGCTGTTGAGCTCCGTCTCTCAGAGCCGGTGCAATGGGTGGGTGAGCATCCATCTCTCAGAGCCAGTGCAAAAAGCTGTTGAGCTCCGTCTCTCAGAGCCGGTGCAATGAGTGGGTGAGCATCCATCTCTCAGAGCCGGTGCAAAAAGCTGTTGAGCTCCGTCTCTCAGAGCCGGTGCAATGAGTGGGTGAGCATCCATCTCTCAGAGCCAGTGCAAAAAGCTGTTGAGCTCCGTCTCTCAGAGCCGGTGCAAAAAGCTGTTGAGCTCCGTCTCTGAGAGCTGGTGCAAAAAGCTGTTGAGCTCCGTCTCTCAGAGCCGGTGCAATGAGTGGGTGAGCATCCATCTCTCAGAGCCGGTGCAAAAAGCTGTTGAGCTCCGTCTCTGAGAGCCGGTCCAATGAGTGGGTGAGCATCCGTCTCTCAGAGCCGGTGCAATGAGTGGGTGAGCATCCGTCTCTCAGAGCCGGTGCAAAAAGCTGTTGAGCTCCGTCTCTGAGAGCCGGTCCAATGAGTGGGTGAGCATCCGTCTCTCAGAGCCGGTGCAATGAGTGGGTGAGCATCCGTCTCTCAGAGCCGGTGCAAAAAGCTGTTGAGCTCCGTCTCTGAGAGCCGGTCCAATGAGTGGGTGAGCATCCGTCTCTCAGAGCCGGTGCAATGAGTGGGTGAGCATCCGTCTCTGAGAGCCGGTGCAAAAAGCTGTTGAGCTCCGTCTCTGAGAGCCGGTCCAATGAGTGGGTGCACATGCGTCTCTCGGAGCCGGTGCAAAAAGCTGTTGAGCTCCGTCCCTGAGAGCCGGTCCAATGAGTGGGTGAGCATGCGTCTCTCGGAGCCGGTGCAAAAAGCTGTTGAGCTCCGTCTCTGAGAGCCAGTGCAAAAAGCTGTTGAGCTCCGTCTCTGAGAGCCGGTGCAAAAAGCAGTTGAGCATGCGTCTCTCAGAGCCGGTGCAAAAACCAGTTGAGCATCCGTCTCTGAGAGCCGGTGCAAAAAGCTGTTGAGCTCCGTCTCTGAGAGCTGGTGCAATGAGTGGGTGAGCATCCGTCTCTCAGAGCCGGTGCAAAAAGCTGTTGAGCTCCGTCTCTGAGAGCCGGTCCAATGAGTGGGTGAGCATCCGTCTCTCAGAGCCGGTGCAATGAGTGGGTGAGCATCCATCTCTCAGAGCCGGTGCAAAAAGCTGTTGAGCTCCGTCTCTGAGAGCCGGTGCAAAAAGCTGTTGAGCATCCGTCTCTCAGAGCCGGTGCAATGAGTGGGTGAGCATCCGTCTCTGAGAGCCGGTGCAAAAAGCTGTTGAGCTCCGTCTCTCAGAGCTGGTGCAAAAAGCTGTTGAGCTCCGTCTCTGAGAGCTGGTGCAAAAAGCTGTTGAGCTCCGTCTCTCAGAGCCGGTCCAATGAGTGGGTGAGCATGCGTCTCTCAGAGCCGGTGCAAAAAGCTGTTGAGCTCCGTCTCTCAGAGCCGGTCCAATTAGTGGGTGAGCATCCGTCTCTGAGAGCCGGTGCAAAAAGCTGTTGAGCTCCGTCTCTCAGAGCCGGTGCAATGAGTGGGTGAGCATCCGTCTCTCAGAGCCGGTGCAATGGGTGGGTGAGCATCCGTCTCTCGGAGCCGGTGCAAAAAGCTGTTGAGCTCCGTCTCTGAGAGCCGGTGCAATGAGTGGGTGAGCATGCATCTCTCGGAGCCGGTGCAAAAAGCTGTTGAGCTCCGTCTCTCAGAGCCGGTCCAATTAGTGGGTGAGCATCCATCTCTCAGAGCCGGTGTATTCTACACACCCTGTATTCATGATCAAGATACCAGTGACCGTTGCTCGGCCAAATTCAATAATCTGTTGCTGCCCACTTGTTAATGGGCAGAAAATGCCAGGCTGCCATCACCCTGTATTCATGATCAAGATACCAGTGACTGTTGCTCGGCCAAATTCAATAATCTGTTGCTGCCCACTTGTTAATGGGCAGAAAATGCCGGGCTGTCACCACGCAACACTCAAGATCAAAGGACCAGTGTCTGTTGCTCGGCCAAATTCAATAATCTGTTGCTGCCCACTTGTTAATGGGCAGAAAATGCCGGGCTGTCACCATGCAACACTCAAGATCAAAGGACCAGTGTCTGTTGCCCAGACATCAAAGTGCAGGGAATGCAAAGGGCCAAAAAAAAAATGCCGGGCTGTTGCAGTACGGTGATACATTTTTGATGTGCCAAACTCAGATCAAAGTGTGTGAATGAAAGAGGGATGACGTGTGTGGCCATTGCTGTCTGGCTGTTGCTGCGCCAATTTGGAATCTGTCTGCTGTGCACATGCGTCAAAGGGGATGTGTGTCTGTTGCCCTTGGAAATTGGACGTGTGTGGCCGTTGCTGCACCAATTTGGAATCTGTCTGCTGTGCACACACGTCAAAGGGGATGTGTGTCCTTTGCTTTGTGTCTGTTGCCCTTGGAAATTGGACGTGTGTGGTCCCTGCTGCTGTGACGTTGCTACCCAAAATCCAAAATTCATTAAGCAGCAATCAAAGGGGAGGGCATGCGTGTGACCATTGCCAGGAGCCAGGAGCCAGCACCAACTTAGGACAGCACACGTCTGGGGTGGGTGACGTGGAATTTCTGACAATTTTGGACACACCAACACACTCCTTTTTGGATCCTCCATTTCCAATGGATTTGTTTGACGTACAGTGTGCAATTTCCAGGGATGAGTGTAAGTCTGTGCAAAGTGTGCACACACTGCTCCGCCAGCATGGAGACTGCTGGTCAAATGAAATTATTGCACACCAAAGACATGCACACATTGGTCAACACTCTCAAACTGCAGCTGTGCATGGTGGTAGCCAACATGTGGCAGCCACGGCAGCTGTCTGTTGGTGCTCAGTGGTTTGAGATTGCATGGACTGCTATGTGACAGCTGCGCTGACATCTGATGTGAATCAAGTATGCACCTGTCAAGGGCTGTCAAAAATGTGAGATTGGACTGTTGTGCAGCAGGCCAATGCAGTGCAACACAACTGTTGCACTGCCAATTGCTGCCACCAAAGAGTTGGATTGGGCCGTTGTACAGTAGACCAGTGTGATGTGATGTGACTGTGGCCCAGCCAAACTCTGTGGAGTGCTGATGTGTCCGGTAGGTGGCTGACCAGAAGTTGGATTGGACCGTTGGGAATTTCCAAGAATTTTGATGTGTCTGTCACACACCTGGCCGTTGCCTGTTGCCTGCTATTGGCATCTGCCACTCACCTGGCCGTTGCCTGCCAAAAAGTTGGATTGGACCGTTGGGAATTTCCAAGAATTTTCACGTGTCCGTCACGCACCTGGCCGTTGCCCGTTGCCTGCTATTGGCATCTGCCACTCACCTGGCCGTTGCCTGCCAAAAAGTTGGATTGGACCATTGGGAATTTCCAAGAATTTTGACGTGTCCGTCACACACCTGGCTGTTGCCTGCCAAAAAGTTGGATTGGACCGTTGGGAATTTCCAAGAATTTTCATGCATCCGTCACGCACCTGGCCGTTGCCCGATGCCTGCTATTGGCATCTGCCACTCACCTGGCCGTTGCCTGCCAAAAAGTTGGATTGGACCATTGGGAATTTCCAAGAATTTTGACGTGTCTGTCACACACCTGGCCGTTGCCTGCCAAAAAGTTGGATTGGACCATTGGGAATTTCCAAGAATTTTGACGTGTCCGTCACTCACCTGGCCATTGCCCGTTGCCTGCTATTGGCATCTGCCACTCACCTGGCCGTTGCCTGCCAAAAAGTTGGATTGGACTGTTGGGAATTTCCAAGAATTTTGACGCGTCCGTCACGCACCTGGCCGTTGCCCGTTGCCTGCTATTGGCATCTGCCACTCACCTGGCCATTGCCTGCCAAAAAGTTGGATTGGACCATTGGGAATTTCCAAGAATTTTGACGTGTCTGTCACACACCTGGCCGTTGCCTGCCAAAAAGTTGGATTGGTCCGTTGGGAATTTCCAAGAATTTTCACGCGTCCGTCACGCACCTGGCCGTTGCCCGTTGCCTGCTATTGGAATCTGCCACACACCTGGCCGTTGCCTGCCAAAAAGTTGGATTGGACCGTTGGGAATTTCCAAGAATTTTCACGCGTCCGTCACGCACCTGGCCGTTGCCCGTTGCCTGCTATTGGCATCTGCCACTCACCTGGCCGTTGCCTGCCAAAAAGTTGGATTGGTCCGTTGGGAATTTCCAAGAATTTTCACGCGTCCGTCACCCACCTGGCCGTTGCCCAGCCAAAAAAAATTTCGATGCGTTGCGGCACTAGACCAGTCTACTTGGCCTTGTCTGTTGGGGTTGACGGACAGGGCTGGACGCGTTGATTTGGCAGGACGGACATGGCCGTCGTGGGCGAGTGACAACCATTGGGCTAGGGCTAGGGCAAACACAGCTCGGGGGACCCCTTCTAACCCTAACCCAAAGTTGCAATGTTTTTTTAGGCTTGGACCAGACAGTCATATAACCACTGTCTCTACACAAGATCCCAAACAATGTTCCATACTCTTCAAGATCCTACACAGGTTTCATGCCTTTGATATGGCAATGACATTGCCAACCTCGAGAAGGCACTACCATCATAGGAAAACACATATATTGGTTCACATGTAGATACAGTTACAGAAAGTCATTTGAACTAGTTCCCACATCCTTGCATAGCAAGGTCTGCTCTTCTTCTTCTTCTTCTTTCTCCTTCTGTGAGAGCAAGTTGCCTACATTGGTAGTTGCTCCTTGATCCCTACTGCAATCCTCTGACATCCTCTACATATGGAGTGTATCTAAGCTGAAATATCCTCAGACTTAGCTCTTCAAGCCCCTCTGATATAGGGAAGGCACAGTCAAGATAGCCACTTGTCTTGCCTTAGCTGATCAGTTGTTTCCTTTACCCCTGGACCCTGAACTGGTAGTGGTAGCCCCATTACCGGTTCACTTCTTCCAATACTCTGTAACCAAGAGTGGTGTCCAGATATTGGGTTGCTTGCTTGACGTGTTGTGGTCTTAACAGTGGGAATTAATTTTGGGAATTTTGACACGTGCCTAGTTGCCAGTGTTGGATTTTCAAGATCTAACAGATTGTGCCGAAGTTGAAAAAGCCAGTGACCGTGTATTCCAACAAACAGATCCAAGACCAATTTACAGGCCCTCGCGGCTCGGCTCAAAATTGACCAGAAACTGATGGACAAAAGCGCGCTTGTTCTATTCAGCTACGCCATGAGATCAGCTGTGCCGAGAAAGCTCTAATTTTAGAGAGCTGGCAGAGTCCTCAGTACTGGTAGGAGCCGTCTAGTTACTCTTTGTATGTCGAGAATGGTTGTCAACCGAGCAGAAAGAGAAGAAACAATCACAGGAAATGTTTGGACGTGGGGAAAAGCCCGATGCAGATATCGAGATGATCGGCCGCGACTAGCTAAGAAAGGCTGGGGGCCGGTCGAGGTTGAAAAGGGGCATGGCGAGCAGCGCGGTTAGACAGGGGATTTTGGAAAAGAGGGGGCGTGAGATGCGGCTCGCTGCCGCTCGTGAGGGTAGTCTTTTTTACGCAAACGCGCTTCCCGGTGAGCACCCGTGCCGCCTGTATCCGTTGGTGATTCGCTAAAAGGCTGGTGCCACTTGGAAAAGCTCAGGATCCGATTCGAAGGTGTGGAATGGCCAAGAACGGATAATCATGGAGCTAAGTGAGCATTGAGCGGAAGATCAGCAGAGCGAGCCTCCGCCTTTTTGTGCGTTGCCGTATCAGTTAGACGACTAGGTTCGAGCTCGCAGATAGAGGTGGGTGACACACACCTTTGTAAATGTGAATGCCGCCAAAAGTCAACTTTTCACTGACCGCCAACAACAGATCTCTGATAGCTCATGGTATCGGGTAAAAGAGCAGCTCTCGGATGTTCGTCTGAACTGTCAGTTTCAAAGGCGTGACAGGTCATGGGAAATGGATTCAATGCAAGGCAGCGCAACGCAAGGCAGCAACCAATTGTGGAGGAATTCGTGGGGAAATGGGGAAACGACCGCGTGACCCCACGGTGAACCGACGTGCGGGCCACGCTTTCTCCACAATTTTGAAGGCGCTATGCTCTGTGCTTTTTACCCCGCCTTCTGATTACGCGATTGGTCTGTGAGCACCGCTCTCGCCACCCACTTTTTCTCTGTCTCACTTGCGAGTTGTTGGCCGTCCGCTTGGTTTCAAGGCAAGCCGTTGCTTAGTTGCACGGAAAGAGAGGCGCGAGAGATACGCTCGGTCGATAGTTGCCAAGTCTCGCGAATCTGTGAAACTGGGCCAGGCAGCATGCGAAGCAATGCGATTTCATCTCTGGCGTTGAAACTTCACAGGGTGACGCTCAGAATGAAATGACGAAGTGACGATAACGCACCTTAGGCGTTAGTTGACTGCCAAGGTCGAGCAATTTAGGATTTGCGGCAGACAGGCGCGCATCATTATTGGGCAAGCCACCACTTGCGCGTCTGAGCACTCGAAAAGGGCCGAGGAGGTGAGAGAATGTACACCTGTAGGCCAGTTGGCTATGCACCAGAGTGCGCATGACCGTCAAGGTCGAAAAAGCCGTTCGTGGTGTGTGGACCTGTCCGAGACTTTCAATTTCTTGTTTTGGGTTGAGCGGCGGTCGATGCAGTGCTGTTCTGCACCCTGTCGCTGACCCTAGTACCCGAAGAGGCAACAAAAAGGCCGACGCGGTTGGCTCATTCACTTGTCCTGGGACTTGGTCTGCGTGTTGAGGATCGGTCAATGAACCCACCGTCACTCTGCTGCACTGGCCCCCGCTCCTGCGGTTCTTGACCGACATTCCACGTAACCGCCTCGCGCCTCAAAGCGCACGACCTCCGCCTTGGTTAGTGTGTCTGCCGCAACTCTATTTGCCAGCTGCTAGCGGGGTAGCTAACTGCGCTTTGCCTCTATCTCCCAGGGATTAGCCGCTTCACCTTGCCCCGCAGTCAGAAGACTCGCGCAGCCCACCATATATATATAAAGTCAGACGATCGTCCCTATCCTCGTCCTTCCCCACCACAGGGAATACGTTCTTACATCGAGCCAGCCCACTTCATCTTCATCGAACAACACAGCCACAATGCCGACTCTCAACCTCACCCTCCCTAACGGGATCAAGACCACCATCCACGCCGACTTGTTCATCAACAACAAGTTTGTCCCTGCTCTCGACGGCAAGACTTTTGCTACCCTCAACCCTTCCACCGGTAAGGAGATCGGCCAGGTCGCCGAGGCTTCTGCCAAGGATGTCGACATCGCCGTCAAGGCAGCCCGAGAGGCCTTCGAGACAGTGTGGGGTGAGAACACTCCTGGTGACGCTCGTGGCAGACTCCTGATCAAGCTTGCCGAGCTCGTCGAGCGAGACATTGACGAGCTCGCCGCCATCGAGTCGCTGGATAACGGAAAGGCCTTCTCCATCGCCAAGGGCTTTGACGTTGCTGCCGTCGCTGCCAACCTTCGTTACTTCGGTGGATGGGCTGACAAGAATCATGGAAAGGTCATCGAGGTCGACAACAAGCGTCTTAACTACACCCGCCATGAGCCCATTGGTGTCTGCGGTCAAATCATTCCTTGGAACTTCCCCCTCCTCATGTTTGCCTGGAAGCTTGGTCCCGCACTTGCCACTGGTAACACCATCGTCCTCAAGACCGCCGAGCAGACCCCTCTCTCAGCAATCAAGATGTGCGAACTCATCGTCGAGGCTGGCTTCCCCCCTGGTGTCGTCAACGTCATCTCTGGTTTCGGCCCGGTTGCTGGTTCCGCCATCTCGCAGCACATGGACATTGACAAGATCGCCTTCACAGGTTCCACTCTTGTCGGTCGCAACATCATGAAGGCTGCTGCCTCCACCAACCTCAAGAAGGTCACTCTTGAGCTCGGTGGCAAGTCGCCCAACATCGTCTTCAAGGATGCCGACCTCGACCAGGCTGTCCGATGGTCCGCCTTCGGTATTATGTTCAACCACGGACAATGCTGCTGTGCTGGCTCGCGTATCTATGTCGAGGAGGAGATCTACGATGCTTTCATGGAGAAGATGACCGCCCATTGCAAGGCTCTCCAGGTCGGCGACCCCTTCTCTGAGAACACCTTCCAGGGTCCCCAGGTCTCGCAGCTCCAGTACGACCGTATCATGGAGTACATCGAGTCTGGCAAGAAGGATGCCAAGCTCCACCTCGGTGGTGTCCGAAAGGGCAATGAGGGCTACTTCATCGAGCCCACCATCTTCACCGACGTTCCCCACGACGCCAAGATCGCTAAGGAGGAGATCTTCGGCCCAGTCGTCGTGGTTTCCAAGTTCAAGGACGAGAAGGATCTTATTCGTATCGCCAACGACTCGATCTACGGTCTTGCTGCTGCCGTCTTCAGTCGTGACATCAGCCGGGCGCTGGAAACTGCGCACAAGCTCAAGGCTGGTACCGTCTGGGTCAACAACTACAACCAGCTTAATCCCCAGGTGCCCTTCGGTGGTTACAAGGCGTCGGGTATTGGCCGAGAGCTTGGCGAGTATGCCTTGGCCAACTACACCAACATCAAGGCTGTTCACGTCAACCTTAGCATCCCTGCCCCCATCTAAGCGATGTGGCAGTAGAATGAATCGAAATGTATGGCGCGTTGTACCTGTATTCCCGATTGAAAGATCGTCTTTGACCATGATCCATCGCATGTGTAATGCGAACTGACTGATGGGACTGGCGGCACAAATTGCCTCCCGACACGCTATCCCGCCTTATAAAAACCAAATTTATGCAAATGGTCAGAGTTTAGAGGCCTGAGGTGTGACAATGTCGACGAGTTGTGTGTGGATATGACAAGGCAAGCAGATCAATTCTGATCGGGGTCACGATGTGCTAGCAATTTGCGAAGCAACCATGTGGGCATGCGAGCCGGAGTGATCAGGATCCTTTGCCCACGAGAGTGACCTTGCTTAGCCAAGCAAGCTGTGTCACACACCCCATGGGGTAACACAGCGCACAGGCAGCGATAATTGATCCTTATCTATGTCATTGATCGGAAGAAGGCGACTTTCGCTTGCGCCGCCGTCAGTTAGCTGGAGCTTGGCAAGCAATCGAGGCGAACTTAAGAACACAGAAACATGTTTGCAGGATGTCAAATCGGCCGGCTCGCCCCAACCAAACGCAACGAAGAGTGCAAACGCACGAAGAAGAGAGGAAGATTTTCACGATGTCCAAAGTGACTTTCACCAGCCTACTGGTCGTCCTTGTCGCGACTGCACTGATGCATCTGCGAGGCGCAAGTACCGCCACCGCCACCGCCACGAGCGAGGTGGCTATTGCAACGCCTAATCGCACTCCCCATTCCTATTCCGAAAGCCGAAAAGGAGAGTATCCAGACTTGCTCGATGCAGGGATCGATGAGCTTCATGCAGGACTCGAGCGCGGGGACTTCACAGCTGTTGAGCTGGTCACGGCGTATTTGGCACGTATTGAGGAGGTGAACATACACGGTCCTGGGCTCCGGGCGATTATCGAGACGAGCCCTGTAGCTTTGGAAGAAGCGCACAAGTTGGATCAAGAGATAAAGGAGGGTAAGAGCAGGGGTGTATTGCACGGGATCCCTATAGTGGTCAAGGACAATGTGGCGACAGATGCGGAGCTGGGGATGAACACGACGGCGGGGAGCTACACATTGTTGGACTCGATGGTCGCTGGTGATTCGCCATCGATCGCTACCCTCAGGAAGGCAGGGGCAGTGATATTGGGCAAGGCAAACATGTCGGTTTGGGCTCAAGCTAGAGGAGCAGTGAATCAAACACAGGGATTCAGTCCCAGAGGAGGCTTTGGCACTTCGGCGTACTGGCCAGCTGGCAATCCGTGCTCGTCTTCGTCGGGATCGGCGGTAGTTGTGGCTGCTGGACTGGCAACAGCGTCGGTGGGATCTCAGACATCAGGCTCGATCATCTGCCCCGCGAGCTACAACAACATTGTCGGGCTCAAACCGACGATTGGCCTCATCAGCCGCAGTCGGGTGATTCCGATCAGTTTTACCCAGGATTCGGCCGGGCCGTTTGGCAAGACGGTCAAAGATGTTGCGATTCTGCTCACAGCCATGGCGCAGCACGGCAGGGACCAAGCGGACAACGCGACATGGACTCAACCAGCGCATGTTGCCAAGGGAATCGACTATGCCGCCGCCGCGCACTTTCACACGCGCGTCGAGCAGCCTCTGAAGGGTATGCGGCTCGGCTTTTCTGGGGATGCCTTCTTTGCGAACCGGTCGATTCAAGGTTTCGACGAATCTGTCGGCGCTGCCTACCGCAACTCTATTCGGGTGTTGAAGCATCTCGGAGCCGAGATGGTCCAAGTCACCCTCGACTGCATTGGCAACGAGAGCGATCCCGACAAGACGCCCTTTTACAACGCGTCTGACAACACACAGACAGTGCTGTGGCAGACAGAGATGCGCTACGGCTTGGACGCCTACATCGCCGGGTTGGAGCAGGTTCCTTCAGCTGTGTACGATCTGGGCGGGATCGTCTACTTTGGAATCGCCAACCAGCAGCTTGAGCTGCCGGGCAACCAGACTGACCAAGGCTTTTTGATCGAAGCGTTGCACACGCGGCCGAATGCAACCGTCGACGAGTACAGAGAGCATGGCTTCCGCATTTCGAGGCAGATGGGCATCGATGGAGCTTTGGAAAAGTACAACATCAGTGCGATCGTATCGCCGAGTGGAGGCGACTATCCTCTGTACCCCATCGCTGATCGCGCCCAATATCCCGTGATTGGCGTGCCCATGGGATTCTACGCCAACGACACAAAGCCAGGCGCAGACTTTCCGTACTATCCCTTCCCCGAAGCTCCCACGGGAATCAGCTTTGTCGGCGCCAAGTGGACAGAGCCATTGCTACTCGAGATCGCGCATGCGTACGAGCAAGCCACGCAGGTCAGATGGCAGCGCAGGCCGTACAAGCGAGCAGTCAGATCAAGCACATCGTCGCTCCCGCGATCAAGTAGACGCAACGTTTGAAGTCGAGGTAGATCGGGTGGACGAGCACAAAATTTAAATAGGTGATAAAGTGGTACCCGTGTCGTGCTACATGGAGCGCTTGGTGTGGTGTGTAAAAATACAATTTTGTTTTGCCGAAAAGGGAGCGTGTGTCTAGTGGTGTGATCGAGCACGAGTGAGTGAGAGATACAAAGACAACCTGTGTCCAGAACATGGGGTATGTGGAATGCAGCAGCAGAGTTGCGATCGGATTAGAGGACAATGTCTCTCAAGTTGTTCGTCAGGATGATATCCGTGACACTGGCCATGACGATCTTGAGGAGTGAGACATCCGTGGCGTTTGTAAAGCTGGGATAGATCTCCTTGGTCGGGCTCCTGTTCAGCCTGCAGAACCTAGATTTGAAGTAGCTCCGCGCGGCGTTAAAGTCTTGGTCGTCGCCGTTGTAGTCTGGGAAGTAGTGTTTGATGCTAGAATACGTGATTTTCTGGCGGAAAACGTCGACTTTGTTGAGGAAGAGGATCATGGAAGTGCGAGTGAACCACTTGGAGTTGCAAATCGAGTCAAACAGCATCAACGCCTCCTGCATCTGGTTCGAGTCTTTGTCCTCAACGAGACACGAGTCGTAACCGGACAGAGCGACGCAGAAGAGGACGGCTGTGACGTTTTCAAAACAGTGGATCCATTTTTTGCGTTCCGAGCGTTGGCCGCCGACGTCAAAGATGCGGTAGACGCGATCCTGAAGTGGGAAAGTGGTTTCGATGATGCCCGTTGTCTTGTTCCTGCACCGCAGAATGTCTCCCTCGGTGGGGAAGTAGGAGGGGGAGAAGAGGCGGTCGAGGTCAGAATAGTAGTACGACATGTTGTCTGGTATTGCCGCTTCGTTGCCGCGCCTGTAGACGGATTGCACGCCGTCATCATTCCATAGATCTTTGAGTGCAGCGAGGTAGTTGGAGGGAAAAGGTTCATCCTCGGAAATGTCTGGGTATGAAACGAAGAGGGCGAGATGGTCGACATTGCGTTGGTGTTGAAAATCGACCGTCCAATCTTCCATGACATCGAGGATGGTCTTCATACCCTGCACGAGGTTGAGAAAGACAAGTCGACGGAAGTTTTCGCTTTCCTCTGCGGTGAATGGAATATGGTGGATGATGCGCATCGATTTGAGGATGGTGGATTTACCACTCTCGCCCGCACCTAGGAGGAGAAGCTTGACTTCGCGCGAAAGCACCTTTTCATCTTTTTTGATCTGTCGATCGAGTGCCTTGGATCTCTTGTATTCAGGAGTATCTTGGGTCTGCGCCTCGGCAGACATACACGCACCCATGCTGGCAAGTGAGTGATTCAATGGTTGCCTGGCAGCTTGGGGCGTCTCACTTTAGCTGTCCGGAGGGGCCAATGACCGTAGCGGGCTGTGGACGACGTGTATCGCGTGATTGATTTGTCGAGAGGAAACCTGGCACCAAGCAGCGCAGTCGAATGAGAGATCAGGCCGGAAGTTTGGCTACGATTGCGAAGTGCGCTGAGTTACGGAAAAGGATTGATGGGGTGGTAGGATTCAGGCAGACTTCGAAGGGAGTGTGAAAGAGGTCAATCCAGTGATTGTCTCGGATTGATTGGACAGGAGTGGCGATACGGGGAATCTGTTCTTTACAATTGACCAGCAAAAAAGATAGGGCCGGTGGCTTCAAACAAGCAGACAAGCCAAACAAGACCGTCGAGATGCTGGACCACGGGATTGGCGCTGACGACGATCGAATGAAGCGAACGGGGTGAAGTGGTGGTTAGAGATGAACGTCTTGGCCCTGCCTCAGGCTGTGTCGACTGTGCTTGGGAGTATGGCAGGGTTGATTTGACAGCAGAGTTGTTGGATACCGAGGTCGGTTGCAATGTGAGCGCCAGACTGTGTGGTGTGAAGCTTGGATGCAGCTGCCATGATGCAGAATCAGCACGAGACCGGGGCTTTGGTGAGCGCAACAAACGGGCTGACGTGCCCACACCTGTGCGAGATGAAGTGGAAGGCACAGAAGTGGCCAAGTGGGGATTCGCTTCTCGCCTCGCTTGGTTCAACTCGTGGGTGGCTTGCCGTTTAGCGAATGTATGCTCGCTCTGCTTCTGGCGAGATCTGGAGCTGTCCACGGCGCCAAGTCTGAGTCTGAAATCTGGCAAGCCGGATCTCTCTTTCAAAAATCACCGCCAGGCCCAACGATGTGGCAGCCGCCAAACTCAGAAGCCACGACCACAAGAGTCGTTGGTGCAGAAACCTGCAGATAACGACACACCCCACCCCCACTGCGAGTAGAAATGAAAAGTCCACGCTCCCTGCTTGCTGTTCAAACTATGCGCGTACGCCACCAGGGGTAGGATGAGTCTGGTTATGAGATGGTAAGGCTCGGACCTCTGCAGCGGTGTGTGTGCGCGAACGACGACGCGAGGCGTGCCGAGCGGCAAGTGCGAAAGCAAACGGGGTGCGTTCATCCGAATGCTTTACCTAGTATGAAGTGCAATATCTTGCTCGCTGATGCTTCTCCTGCTCAAGATGATAGCTCAATTAAAGGCCATAACAGCGGAGAGTGAGACCGCAAGGCAGTGCCGAACTCATCCATTTTCCTCGAAGCGCGTGCTTGACACGCAGCCCCCCGCTGCCGTTCGCAGCCGAATTCTTCCTCTACCTCTTTCCCATTCCCATGACTTCTGTTTCGCTTGCAGCTCAGCAAGAAAAACAAAGGGCAACTGCAGATGATTCCCATTCTATGCTATCGCTGCTTTACAATGTGGGCAGCCCAACAAGAACCTCTTGGAGTTAGTGCCCTTGCTGCAACCATGCATTTTTTTTTCTCATCCTCGGCAGCCGAAAGAAAGGGCACCGGCATCTTGTCACCAATGAAGCCCACGCACACGCTCCCGCGTTTGCGTCTGCCCAGCATTCATGCGCTAACACACGATAGTAACAGCCTGCACATAGGCAAAGCTTTGCAGAAACATCCAGCGCGCACGACCATTTCGGGATGGAAACACATTGCGTTGTCCGGTATGATCAAACGCGTTCATGTTCGCATCAGCTATAGCGTGTCTGAACTGTAAGCCTAGAGTGGCATATTCTTGGCTTGCGTTGACCGCCCGCCATGTTGTCATGTTTGAGCTACTCGAGCGCCACTGTGCTTCTGCGTTGAATAATGCATTTGTCTACGCAGCATCTCATGTGTGCAGGAATTTGTACCCCATTCGCCGCTGTAACGACAGGGCTAAACAAAGGGGCGTAGAATCCTTTCCCGTAAACGGATGGATCGTTGTTGCTACGCATCAGTCGTCATTAGAATCCATGCATGCAGATTGTCGACGTATTCACATAGTCAGCTGGTTCGTGAGCTTCAATTTGCCTTCCGCTGTTCAGTTGCAGCGAGTTGAAAGGAGAACAGGATCAAACTCGCTGTTCGAGTTCGAGCACAAGTGAATGCTAAAGGTGTGTGAAAAACAAGTGCATACACATGCGACAAAGGTACAATACTGGGTTAGAGTTCGCCTCTCCGGCAACCAAGATCCACGATGCCGCAAAATTGCGCTCGGGTTGATCATACATGTCACTCTCGCCTCCCAACCAGTGCCATATTCAAGGATTGTGAAACACAGCCTTTGGGCACTGGAATTGCGATGTATTGTAAGACTTGCAGCGCTGTGATCAAGAGAAACCATGCTGAATTTGGAGCGGAACAAGATCAGAGCTGGCGAAGGAAAACACGGGTGCCCGCAAGTGGCAGCGAACCGAACATCTCGATCGGGGATGCTGAATACCGATCCGTGCTTGCCGAGCCTGAGTGTGCGTGACACTTTGGACCCTGAGAACGTGCTCAGCTACACTGATGTGGCAAAACCAAACGATACGCGCCATGTGTTGCATTTTTTGGGATGACAATGGCCGAGTGACATCCAGGCACGTCCACGTTCGCAACTTTGTTGGAAGGGCCATGGCCCCTAAACACCTCTTGTCACACTCCACACAGGCCCCTCCAAAGGCTGCTCTGACCTGCGATTCACAAGGGGCTCGCACACCACCATCCTTCACATCATCTACATCCCGTCTCGGCTTTCGACATCATCCTGTTGAACAGCGCGTATCCTAGTTCGATGTGCGCCTAGATTGCTCACCTAGTTCTCAGGCTCTGCCCTAGGCCTTCTCTGCCACGTTTCTGATGACTTTGCTTGATCTACATCCAGTCACTACGATGTCGCAATTTGTCTTTGCAGACCGTTTCGTCCTGCCAGAGACGTCTGCTCTGGCCTCGACGAGGCTCCACACCATCTTCTTCGCATCTCTGGTCTTTCAGCATGTCATCTTCCATGCGCTGTCTCACTCCTGGCTTAAAGGCGACACCAAGGAGATGCTCAAGAAACGATGCTGGATTCTCACCACCCTCGCAAGCTTTGTGATGTGTCTTGCAAGCCTGCCCTACCTCTACGACCTCGTTCTCGGCGGCTTTGACCTTTTCTCCATCAGACCAAGGACCAAGACAGTTGCAGAGCCGCTGGCGGCCTTCTTTGTCGCCTACCTCCTCTCCGACCTCATGCTTGGCTCCATCTACTACCCCAAGTTGATCAACCTCTCCTCTGGCTGGATTCATCACATCGCCTACACTTTCTTGTTTGCTTACTGGGTGCACAAGGGCTGGGCACATATCGCAGCTGCCGCCGCCATCTTTGAACTGCCCACTCTCATAATGGGTGTTGCCTCAATTCATCCTCCGCTCCGCTCCAATATGGCTTTCACCGTCACTTTCTTCGCAACACGTGTCTTCTACCACTTCGCCCTCCTCATCTCTAGCGTGACCGAACATGGTCGGAGCGCTCCTGATATCAATGGTAGCTGGGGTCCAACCATCAGCCTGGTAGCTACCTACCCGATGCATCTTTGGTGGGGATACAAGTGCATCTGCAGCATTCGACGAAGGATGCACAAGAGGAAATTGGAAGCTGCTCAGGTCGCCAAGGAGAAGGCCTCGCTTGCTTCTGCTGCTGGCCAGTTCTTCAGCGGCTTGCCGGCTCCGGACACAAGCAGCGCCGTCAACACCCCTGCCGTCACACCCGGTGCCAGCGCCACACCTGCGACTGCCAACTTTGGTGCCACGGGCCCGGTTCATGCAGCGTTTGCTCGAGCTGCGTCTGTTGCTCGTCCTCCCGTCAACCTGCTTCTGCCGAAACGCCACAGGGGTCATCGTGGAGAGGACGAGAACACTGCAATCCACCCACTCTTGTCCAGGACGCTCAATCCTCACTACATTAACTCCAATTCGGTGTTCACTGCACCTGTCGCACCTGATGGAGCTGGGCCGGATGACACGGAGCCGTTCCTGGCAATCCGTTCGCCCGCCGAATCGAGTGACCGCGCGCGTCGCCTCGTTGCCGATGCCGTGCGCAAGGTCTGGATCAACGCCCCTGCCAGTTGGCGGCGTCAGTTCGAGGAGGAAGCCGGCGTACGATCCAAGCGAGTCAATTCTGCAGGCAGTATCCCGCCTTACACTACGGACGAGTCATCAGATGAGTACGAAGAGGCTGATTCGGACTCGCTGGCTTCGTCAACAACCCCTCCAGGAATGCCTGAATCTCGTGCGCGCCGATATCTCCAGGCACAGCGCTCACGCATCCGTCGCGCAGTATTGCGGGCGGTCAGAATGGCAATCAATGGGCGAGATGCGGACGGCATCAAAGCTGTCACTTCTCACGATGGCCACGACATTGCCAGATTTGCTGACGGAGCTGTTGCCGGGGCCGGGGGCACCCGGCCCGCCGGCATCGACAGAACGCTCCTCTCGCTAAACTTTAGTTCTCTCGTCAAGTACTTGCCGCCGGATTTGTTAGGACAGAACTACGAGATTCGCGAGTTTCCCGTCGAGCAAGTCGCCGAAGGTGGGCGTAGAAGACGCATCGTTGGCCAGATCCGTCGTCGAATGGAGGTTGCTCGGCGCGATTTCGTGGTATTCAACTGAACCCTGACTCCAACCTTTATGACTCGCAAATGATTTTGATGACCCTCGTGTAGTTTCGCCTAACGATCCCGAGGCCGTGCCTATGTGTGTGCAATATACCCAGTTAGACTCAGTGTGCGGATCCGGATATGTCTATTTCGGCTCTCCAGCTTGTGTCATCATTCGTTGGTCTATGTTGAGAAAGCAACGATGGTGTGACCTGTAACCTCAGTTTCTAGCACCGATTTCGAGTACGACGAGCCGGCTTGGCTGTGAAGTGGCATTGAAGCGGATCTTACACTTTGTTTCTAAACCTCTTTGTTGAAGTTGGAGCTGCCGAGGGTTCGGATGCACTGTGGATTCCTGTGCAGGACAGTATGGTATAGTGAATTCTGCGTTGGCGACAAGCGTGGCTAAAAGCCATGCAACAACATGTCTACGACAACTACTGCCTTGATCCAGCAACGTTTGCTGTCACTGAGACAAGTTGCATCAAGGTAAAAAGCCTCAGCAGAGGTATCGCATGTTGGAAACCCTACTCCCCAAAAGGCGATGTATCAACAATCGCGGAGCAGGAACTGTGTATCCTAACAGGGAAGAGGATTTTCTGCACCAATTGCAAGTGCATATAGGAGAGCACTCACATTCGGTACAACATACAGGGGATCACTCACTTTTGGTACAACATACAGGGGAGCACTCACATGCGGTACAACATACAGGGGAGCACTCACACTCGGTACAACATACAGGGGATCACTCACATTCGGTACAACATACAGGAGAGCACTCACACTCGGTACAACATACAGGGGATCGCTCACATTCGGTACAACATACAGGGGATCACTCACATTCGGTACAACATACAGGACAGCACTCACATTTGATACAACATACAGGGGATCACTCACACTCGGTACAACATACAGGGGATCACTCACATTCGGTACAACATACAGGACAGCACTCACATTCGATACAACATACAGGGGATCACTCACATTCGGTACAACATACAGGAGAGCACTCACATGCGGTACAACATACAGGGGAGCACTCACACTCGGTACAACATACAGGGGATCACTCACATTCGGTACAACATACAGGAGAGCACTCACACTCGGTACAACATACAGGGGATCGCTCACATTCGGTACAACATACAGGACAGCACTCACATTCGATACAACATACAGGGGATCACTCACATTCGGTACAACATACAGGAGAGCACTCACATTCGGTACAACAGAAGGGGTGTACTCACATTCGGTAGAGGGGTGCACTTTGTGCTAGCTGCGTGAGCTGTCCAACCCTGCCTGTGTAGAAAGAAGGCCGAGAATCGCGCTGGCTGGGGCCGTTGTTTGAGAGCTCCTTGATACTCGTCAACGAGCTGCAGGCACTGGCGCTACGAATTCGATATTTCTCCTTCGATAAAGCCAGTTCAGCATGCAATCTATTTTCGACCCAGAGAGACCTCTTCATGGTCAATGTGTGCAACACAAGGCATCCGGCCTTCCAATGTGAATAAACGACGCAGCTTTTGGTTCATCCCAAACGAGAATCGCGCTGGCTGGGGCCGTTGTTTGAGAGCTCCTTGATACTCGTCAACGAGCTGCAGGCACCGGCGCTACGAATTCGATATTTCTCATTCGATCAAGCCAGTTCAGCATGCAATCTATTTTCGACCCAGAGAGACCTCTTCATGGTCAATGTGTGCAACACGAGGCATCCGGCCTTCCAATGTGAATAAAAGACGCAGCTTTTGGTTCATCCCAAACGCCTTAACGCATGCCTAACAAGATGGTTCGACTTTCTCTGCTCACTTGTATCTTTTTGACCTTTTGCTCGACGCAAGCTATTGCGAGCGGCTGTACCTTCACGGATGCGGCTAGCGCAAAGGCAGGTAAAGGAGCCTGTAGCACGATCACGCTTTCCAACATCAATGTGCCAGCCGGACAAACGCTTGATCTGACGGATCTGAAAGCGGGTACAAAGGTCGTGTTCGCTGGAACGACACGCTTTGGCTACACACCGTGGGAGGGACCGCTGATCTCAGTGTCGGGAGAGGGAGTCGACGTCAGCGGAGCCGCGGGTTCGCTGATTGATGGCGAAGGTTCACGGTGGTGGGACACCAAGGGGAGCAACGGAGGAAAAAAGAAACCGAAGTTGTTCTTTGCACATGGACTGACCAACAGCAACATCCAAAATCTGAACGTCAAGAATACGCCAGTGCAAGCGTTCAGTATCAACGGATGCAACAACTTGAAAGTGGACCATGTAACGATCGACAACTCTGCGGGCGATGCTGGAGCACTGGCACACAACACGGACGGGTTTAACGTGGGTAACTCGGAGGGGGTGTTTATCACGAACGCCAAAGTGCAAAACCAGGACGACTGCCTGGCGATTAACTCTGGGACCAACATCGTCTTCTCTGGTGGACACTGCTCAGGGGGGCATGGACTGTCGATCGGCAGTGTCGGGGGGACCAGCCACAATACAGTGGACGGAGTACGCATCGAGAATTCACAGGTGGTGAACAGCCAGAACGGGGTACGCATCAAGACGGTGTCGGGTGCGAGCGGATTGGTCAACGACGTGACGTTCTCAAACATTGACATGTCAGGAATTGACAAGTACGGTATTTGTGTTCAGCAGGACTACCTAAACGGGGGTCCAACTGGCAAGCCCACGAACGGAGTCAAGGTAACCAACATCCACATGAACGGCATTAAGGGTTCGGTTAGCTCGGGCGCAACGCAGATTTATATGCTGTGTGGCAGTGGATCGTGTTCAAACTGGAAGTGGTCATCAGTGTCGATCAGTGGCGGAAAGAAGGGCACCGACGTTCCCTCTGCTACGTCATCCTGACGACGTGATGGCGCACACGTGTTCTGGCGTCCGCGACGCGCGCGGTAAGCTTTGGAAGATCACGCCTTTGTGACTCTTTCGTGCGAGACGGCGCTGGCGTCTCTCTCGCACGAGTCCCTGATTCCGTTACATCCAAACACCGCTCAAATTCCTGCGTTCCTAGCCAGCGTACAGCTCTCCCGGCTTGGTATATAGGCCGAGCTTGTACTTACCCCTCCTCTTCCGTAATGCAACTATCTCCTCACAAGACCACGCAAACTGTATGCACGTCTGACGAGGTCTCTTTGGATGTAAGGATGTGGGCGCATGTGTTGATCGCTGGTGGCCAAAGCTCTGCTCTATCAGCTATGCGGAATAACTCTGGATGCCTTTGCAATGTCAACGTTCGGGACCGCTTTCGCGCTAACCAAACTTGTTCTCACGCCAAAGTTGGAAGCTGGTGCGAGGCGGAAAAGATGAGCGGCTTTGGACAAAGGTTTTGGATGGTACCATATCGCGATGGGGCATGCATGCATGATAGTGTGATGGAGCTGAAGCGCTTCGAGGCAGTTGTTCGGTGGTCAAGGTGGGTTAGCAGATTAGTCGCCGCGTTGAAGGAATCGAGATTCCATCGAAATTCACATTACACGAGACAGCATGAGACACACGCTGAGTGGGTCTGTGGCTCGGATGTTCGATGTTAGAATTCAAGAGGGACGCGACGAGTGAAAATAATTTACAGGGGTCTCAGCGAGCGCGTGCGTCCAGCTACAGGTCAAGTGGGTGCCAAAAGCGCGTGATCATGAGCCTTGTCTGACAGGAGCCGCCACCTGCACACGATTGACAAAAAGAGAGGTAAATAAAGTTGGAGCTGTCACGTCTGTTTCCTTGGCCGACAAGGCGATTCGGGCATCACGTTGAAGTGTGCGATTAACGCCGAGGTGATTCGATGCAAGAGACAGTAGGCCTCGAAGGGTCGGACGGTCGGACGGTCGGAGGGGCAAAGTGTACGGACTAACTCGTTTTCAGAAGCTGAAAAGGTTCGAGGCCCCACGGGACGAATGGCACCAAGGCAGTGCGAATCCAGGCCTCTCGACTCGCGGAGTTGCAAAGTTGTAAACGACAGCTGAGCTGTGTCGCGATGGAAGGTGGCAACAAAAAAAAAAAAAAAAAAAAAAGTGGCGGGCGAATCAAGGCTATTCGAGTGATGTCAGATGCATGTGGCCGGGGAACGGAAACGGCAGCATACAGCATGCAGCAGGCATTCAGCGTCAACAGAGCAAGTCGTCATTGCCGTTGTACAGTGCTCTAGAACCGTGCAGCCTCATTGGCGCGACCAGAAGCGCACTGACGTTGCAGTTCGAAAGAATGCACCAAAGAACTGAAACACAGCAGCCCAGAGTGAGCACTTGCCGATTGGTTTTCGATGTGGTTGGTTTCATTGGAAGCCGATCTCGTCGCGACTAACCGCACTCATTTTGTAACCATCAAGCTTGCTACAGGTACAGCAGGGGCCTGCTCGGGCCAAAGTCTAAGTTTGGTCACTGATACAGCCGCATGAGCTGCGGAATCCAAGCCGCATGAGCTACAGAGATTAGGCGACATTGTTGTATCGTCACTTGATACCAATGGTGCACCGGCGATGAGACAGATTGCGCTTTCCCAGCACCACATTTAATCAGTCCAAGCGCCTCTCGCAGTTTCTAGGATCATGGTGATGTAAAGCACAACAAGAGATCGATATCAGACGAGGCTTGTCGCAATGATTCTGTTTCCTGTTGATGATCGCCATTTGGCTGTGCAGATGGATTTGGGGCACGCTTTCGTTAGCGTGAAAGCGCGATGAAGGGTACGACATGTGCGAGCAAAAGTAGGGTGACGAGCATCAGTCAGGCTTCGGTGTTTTATGTGTTGCTGCATGCTTGCCTCGCTCGGCGAGATTCGAGAAAAGGTGCAACGGCAGTTGACCTCAGGTATAATATTCACAATTGTGAATTACTAATATTATCATTGACTCTTACCCTTTTTTTTTTTTTTTTTCTCTCTGTTGCTGCGAGTCGGAGAAGCTGCGTGGGCGAGGCATTGGCGCGCTCTATCCTTCACACACTTCTGCTAAAAGTGAACCGAGGCTTTTCCAGCAGCATTTTTGCATCATAGGCCAGGCACTGAGTTTGCTGGTAAGCACCTTGATAGAGACGACTGCATGTCAGAGGACACTGGGAATCCAAGCCTGGCCATCGATACACACTCCATGTGTTTTACGATGTCCACGATGTTGGAGAACGACAATAGCTGCTCTGGCGCTCAGTGACTTCACAGCTCAGCTGCGAATCTCATCAGCCATCGACGTCGCATGCATTGGGGCGGCCGAGCTGTGTGGAGCCGAGACAAGCAAAACCAAAATTCGAAGCGCAAGTGTCGGAGTGCAGCAGAAATGCAAACAAAAAGACGCCTCAGATCCCGTGCACATGCAGCAAGCTTGCATTGAGCGTGTGAGAGCGCAGTCGGCACGCACGCCTTCTACATCATACCTCGACAGCCATGCACCAACCTGCCTCGCTTCCACACCGCCTGGTCCCACGCTCTTCGCCTGTCTAGCCCGCAATAAAACCTGTTTCTGTTCTCCGCTCTCTGTCTTGCTCCGTTTTTCTTTCTTTCTTTCGTTGCATCTTTTCCTCTGCGATTCCGCCTGGAACTCGTGCAGATGATGGCTGCGATGCACGCCCATCGACCCTCAGACTGATGCAGATGCTATATAACCCAGGCGGTCCAGTGGGCGTTCTGCATTGCATCCTCTTCCTTTGACATCGTTACGACCCCGTCTGTTCGATAGACACCCCCATTATCTCTGCGCGTCGACCGCCTAAAAGTCGTCATCGCCACACCATCATGCCGCCGTTCAACCTTGTCTCTGGTCCGGCGACGTTGGTGATGGCCACCTTGCTTGTCAAGCACGCCGCCGCCCAGTCAGCCACCAACAACAATGCTTCGACCTCAACCGTCATTTCTTCGATCGTGCTTAATGCCATCATCCTTGCCATCCTTTTCTGCGTCTTCATCGTCTTCCGCCCCCGCTTCAGGCGTGTATATGCGCCTCGCACTTACCTCGTGGTCCCCGAAGAGCGGATCGAGCCTCTGCCTCAATCAGTCTTTGGCTGGCTCCCCGTCTGGCTCAAGATGCCCACATCCACAATTCTCGACAAAAACGGCCTCGATGCATACATGTTCGTCGAATACCTCGAGATGATGCTTTGGGTCTTTATTCCCATCTGGATCCTCTCCTGGATCGTCCTCATGCCGGTCTATGGCGCAAATACCACTGGCGAAGGATCCGGCTTCAACCGCTTCATTCTCAGCCGTGTCGGTGCCTCTCCACAGCAGCAGAAACGTTTGGTTGCACCTCTCCTCATCCAGTGGATTTTCACGTTCTGGCTTCTCTACAACATTCGTTCTCGCATGACCAAGTTTATCAAGCTTCGCCAGGATTTCCTCGTCTCGCCTCAGCACGCATCCACCGCCCAGGCTAGGACTGTCCTGATCACCGGTATCCCCAACGAGTTGCTCAGCGAAAAAAAGCTTCGTGCCATTTACTCGCAGCTTCCCGGCGGTGTTGCCCACATCTGGCTCAACCGTAACCTAAAGCAACTCCCCGACCTCTTTGACGAGCGAGACAAACTCTGCTATAAGCTCGAGGCCGCCGAGACCAAGCTCATCAAGACCGCCTACAAGCTCGTCAAGAAGGGCAAGGCTCAGGACGCTAGCGGCTCGCTCCCCGACGCCGATCTCGAGATCGACTCCGAGGTTGCTGACCAGTACGTACCGAAGAAGAAGCGTCCCACCCACAAGCTCGGAAAGCTCCCCTGCATGGGCGAGAAGGTCGACACTATTCACTGGTGCCGCGAGGAGATTGCTCGGCTCAACAAGGAAATCGACAGCAAGCGCTCCGAGATTGCTGTTGACTACAAGAACTACCCCCCTCAGAGCAGCGCCTTCATCCTCTTCAACACTCAGATCGCTGCTCACATGGCTGCCAAGTCGCAGGCTCACCACGAGCCCTATCGCATGACCAACCGATATGTCGAAGCACACCCCGACGATGTTGTCTGGGCCAACATGAACATGAATCCCTACGAGCGCAAGATCCGAACTGCCATCGGTTGGGCCATTACCATTGGTCTCATCATCTTCTGGGCCGTCCCTGTGGCGTTCGTCGGTATCATTTCCAACATCAAGGGCCTCGCCAAGAACGTGCCATTCCTCGGCTGGCTCGACAGCATTCCTTCTGTCGTCGTCGGTATCATCCAGGGTATCCTTCCCACTGTTCTGCTCGCCGTCCTCAACATGCTGCTTCCCATCTTCCTGCGTCTCCTCTCGCGCCTCAGCGGCGTTCCCACCCGCAGCGCCATCGAGCTCGACCTCCAGAGCCGATTCGCTGCCTTCCAGATCGTGCAGAACTTCCTCTTCCTTACCTTGATCTCCGGTAATGCCGGTCAGATTGCAACTTACGTTGCTCGAGTCGCCCAGCAACCTGCCGAGTTCCCTGGCTTGCTGGCCTCTGCTATCCCCCAGGGTTCGCTCTTCTTCCTCAGCTTCATCGCTTTGCAGGGTCTTTCGGGTGCTGCTTCTCTCTTCGCCCAGCTGCCTAGCCTCGCTGTCTACTACGTCAAGAAGTTCTTGCTCGCTTCCACCCCTCGAAAGGTGTGGCACATTGACCATGACACTGGCGGACCTGCATGGGGTACTCTCTTCCCAAGCATGACACTCATCACGGTGATCGGAACCGGTTATGTTGTGATTGCACCTATCGTCAATGGCTTTGTGGCCTTCACCTTCTTCCTCTTCTTCCTTGGATACAAGTACCTCTTCCTCTACGTCTACGACCCCAAGCCAGCCGGCGAGACATCTGGCCTCTTCTTTGGCAAGGCAATCCGTCACATCTTTGCTGGCTTGTATGTCGAGATGGTCATGCTGACCGCCATTTTCTTCCTTGCCCAGTCTGAAGACGCCGCCGGAAACAAGTCGCAGTCGGCTATTCCTGAGGGTGCCTTCATGGTTATCCTAATCGTCATTGTTGTTGGCTTCCATTACTTCCTCAACGACTCGTTTAAGCAGCTCGAGACTGCTTTGCCACTCACGCTCACCGTCGGCAGCACCAGCGAGGCTCAGCTCCAGGGTGGATTTACCCGTACTTCGGGCGAGACCGCCTACAACGAAAAGAAGGCGCTCAACGGACCGAGCACCTCATCCGACGAGGCTGCTCCGGCTCTCCAGGGCGCCAATGCGGCCAACGGCGAGAAGCACCAGGACACTGGCTTGACCGACGAGCAAGAGTCGGCATTCTATCACCCGTCGCTCACCGGCGAGCAGAAGCCCATCTGGCTGCCCAACGACAAGTTTGGCATCGGTCGTGCCGGTGTCGCCTCGGCTCGCAAGGCTGGCCTCGACGCCACCTACGAGCACACCTCGGTCACCGAGAAGGGCCAGGTCGAGACCGACGCTCACGAGCCTCCTGGTGAGCCCCTCGTCTAGGTGTGCTTGGCTTGACTGACTTTGATACCACTGTCGTATGCAAGATCTTTGACCGAGGGCCGTCTCTGCAATCGCCGTGACCGAGTCCCTTTTCCTGAATTGTATATCCAGTTTTGTGTTCTCAATACCCGCGACCTAGTTGAACTTTCACTCTCCTTCCTCCAATTGCTGTCTCTTGTCCATTGCACTCTGCGCACTCCCACTGCGCGCTGTAATTTTGGACTTTGCTTCCCTTTACCTGCTGCAGCTGCATGTGAAAGATGTGTTTGTTTCGCTGTGAAGGATTGTAACTACTGTCTGCTGAGACGTTGGCACTTGGTCTAGGAGGCCAGCTCAGTTTTCAAGAATCTCGGCGACATTATCGAGTTGAGCATGACGAAGGCGAGGTACATGTACATTGCACGCAGGCTCGAAAAGCTGCACCTTGCGGGCATTTGCCTGGGTTCAGCAGGAAACCAAGCAGAAAATCCGCGATCTGGAACAGGTCGGCCAATTACGCGGCTGCCCACGCTGACAGCACCCGAGGTGGGGGAGCTCCGCAACTGCCTCCGCCTCCGCACTCACTGCTCGACGTCAACTCCGCGCACAAGGGCACGGATGTTGTTCGGCTCTCAGCTCTATCAAGCTTTTTGGCAAGCCATCCGAGCTTCTTCCGGGCAAAAGACAAGCGCATCCCGAGAAAGTGTTGACTGGGTGTCTGTGCTCCTTGACCAAGAATTCTTCAAATGTCGTGGAGTCCATCAAAGTCCTCCCAGCTTGCTTCTATCATCTCAACTGGCTCATCCCGTATTGAGGATTCAGCATCGCTTCGACCTTGAGAAACACGTCCCGCGAGGTATTCCATAGAGCAACAACGATGATCGCATCTTTTTCCACCCTCAAAACCAATGGCCACGGGGGTCACTTTGTCGGAAACAGCATCCCAGACTTTGATGATATCCCAGCAGTTCCTGGAATGCCTCACGGTTGTGCTTGGAAAGTCTGGGGCGAAGGCGACGCGCTCGGTACACTTAATCTGCTCACCCCTGAAGTCGTAGCGCAGGCCGCTCAGGAAAACATCCGCACTGGCGAACGAGTTCAGATCGATTGGGGCCTCGACAGCGTCGACGTCCCAGCCAACCAGCGCATGCACTTCCACCACGAACTTATTGACCTCAAGAAGAAGCTCGGTGTCTACGCTACAGACGATGAGGTCCACCTCAACACGCAAACCTCGTCGCAGTGGGACGGCTTCAACCACTTTGCTCACCAGTCCTCCCAGATGTACTACGGCGGTGTCAAGCACAACGATCTTCACTCTGGTGTCATCGACAAGGCCGAAAGAAACAGCATGCACAAATGGTGCCTCAACGGAGGCATTGTGGGACGTGGTGTACTCGTCGACTGGGTGCACTGGTGGGAGTCTACCAAGCCACCGCAAAAACCGATCCCTCCTGCCAACTCGTCTTATCCAATCCCGCTTTCGCAGATCAAGGAGGTGCTTGCATGGCAACAGACCGAACTCCGCGCAGGAGACATTTTGTTGTTGAGAACTGGCGTCGTGAGGTGGTTCGAGCAAGCGTCGGACGAAGAAAAGATCAAGGGCATGATTGAAAATGACAACTTTCCCGGGATCGAAGCGACAGAAGAGGTCAAGCGATGGCTTTGGAATAGCCACTTTGCCGCAGTTGCCAGCGACAACATGTCGTTCGAATTTGGACCCCATGGAGGTAAGCTAGACTCACGTTTATGGTACACCTCCGGAGCTCATACATTAACGAGTTTCCTGATACAACCTTCTTTTTATCCTCGCGCAGACCTCTGGCTTCACGAATGGATCCTACCCATGTTTGGCTGCCCAATTGGCGAACTCTTTGACCTTGAACGACTTTCCCAAGCATGCCAAAAACACCAACGCTGGACCTTCTTCTTAACGTCCGCACCCATCCGAGGTGAGTGTCATCCCGCATGAGCCCTTGCGACCTTCTCTGAACCAGTTGCTGACCACATTGCCGTTGTCATCGCAAACAGTCAAAGGCGGGATTGCATCGTCTCCCAACGCCATCTGTGTCTTCTGAGACACCCTCCCGAGTAAAATTGGCAAGAATCATCCCCCTTCCCCAACGGAATCGCATCAAAAAGCAAACAGTCTATCGTGTAGGATTGAGAGATGAAAAAAGAGAAAGAGAAAAACACATTTTGCAACGGGTAAATTCGACCCTATTCTACAGTTCAGCGAGGGCGGTGCGACCACCTAGGAGCTCGACAAGCGCCTTGAGCTCGTGCCACCATGCACTCTTACCGCGCCTGTTCTTCATGTCGGCGTTCTTGGCCATTTCAGTTGCCGAGGTGAAGCAGATGGTAGAGCCTTGGATTGTGATCATGACAGCCGTGTCTTCCGAGAACGACTTCTCGGAAGCACCGGCACCGATCTTGGACGAGGTGGACGCGTTGGAAAAGGTGCGTTGTTTGAGAGCCTCGGCTTCGAGAAACTCGCAGCACTTGAGCGCAAGACGTGTGGCACGCACACGGTCGAGTGGAGAAGGAACACCGCCTTGCAGCGTGTGGCCGAGACTGGCGGATCGTGCGTCAAAGAGACTGTCGCCCTCCTCCTTGAGAATCTTGGTGATGACATCGGTGGTGAAGACGTCGGACGACTTTTCGTTTCGAATGACCAGTCTGCCTTCAGATTTGCCCTTGACATCGAGCAGGAAGCGCTTCTTAAGGAAGGCAACATCCTTACCGAGCTGCTGGAGGCCAATGCCAACCTCGGGTGTGTAAACCAAGACAGCACCAGCGGCAAGGGCACCCATGACTGCAATGTAACCACACTTGCCACCCTGGGTCTCGACGACAAATACACGGTTTCGCGACGCCGATGCAGACTGCTTGACAGCATCACAAGCGTCAACCAGAGCGTTGAGCGAAGTGTCGGAACCGAGCGAGAACTCGTTCATGGGTACGTTGTTGGAAATCGTGGCGGGGAGACCGACGATGGGAATACGGAAGGCAGGATATCGATCACGGTTGTCGTTGAGAATCTTGACCGAGCTGAAGGCCTCGAAACCACCGACGATGAGGAGACCTTCGATCCTGTGCTCTTGCAGCTTGGCGGCGACGGCGCCAATGTCGATGTCCGGCAAATGACGATTGACGCCGAGTTCAGAGCCTCCTCTCGTCGCCCAGTTGTCTACGCGGAGCCAGTTGAGCACCGAAACATTGTCCTCCAGCAAACCGGGAAAGCCGTTGTAGATGACCACAGCGTCGTGGCCCTTGGCGAGGCAGTAGCGAACAGCTGTGCGAGTGGCAGCATTCATACCACCGGCAGGCGCACCGACGTGGATGACGCCCATCCTGAGACGCTTCTTCTCCGGCAAGAGTTCATCATCGGTTATCTGACTGATGTACTTGAAAGCTCGAAGACCCTCGGCGAATTCGGGGTCGCGAAGTGCCAAGGCACCGTCAAAGTCCTTGGACTCGATGAGTTTGGCGACCCTTTGGGTCTGCTCTACGGCAAACATGAGAGGGATGCGGGTGATTTTGTTTTCGCTGATGCCAATGACATAGGAGGGAGTCTCGGGAGTAGCCTCGAGCACAGCGTCAACGGCCTCAATACCTTGGAGCGTGGCGAGGATGCGGTCGTTGGCGTCTGGCTTGCCACCTCGCTGAGTGTGGCCGAGTGTGGTGACTCGGGTGTCGAGACCAAGGTCGTTGGAGAGGACATCCTTGATCATGTCGGGGCTGATGACATTGAGTTCACGGTCGATTGCGCCCTCTGCGACGATGACGATGGATTTTCGCTTTCCGAGATCCCTGTGCTTCTGAAGCACCTCGCACATCTCGGAATGCCATTCCTGACCCTGAGGAGGTCGCTCAGGGATAAAGACGTAGTCGGCGCCAGTGGCGATGCCGGCCATGAGAGCGAGCCAGCCACAATGTCTGCCCATGACCTCTACGACAAAGGCACGAGAGTGGGACGCAGCGGTAGAAGAGATTGAGTCGACAGCCTCGCAGATGCGTTGCAAAGCGGTGGAAGCGCCAATGGTGATGTCGGTAGTGGCCATGTCGTTGTCGATGGAGCCAACGAGACCGACGATGTTGAGATGCGCAAACTTGGTAGCCTGCTCCTCGGTGATTCTGCTCTTGGCTTTGAGCGAGGCGACGAGGTCAGCCCATTCTGCGCGAAGCTTGTCGGCACCAGTAAGACTTCCGTCACCTCCGCAAACGGCGAGAGCGTCGATACCGTTGATTATAAGATTGTAGGCAGCCTGTTCTCGGCCCTCGGGTGTACGGAAAGTCTTAGATCGAGCAGTTCCGATCAAAGTGCCTCCCTGGTCCATCCAGCCACGCACATCGTCCCACCCAACCCGGATGATGTAGCGGCCGCGAAGACCAAGTTCCTGTGCCTCTCCAACACCTTCACGCAGGAGCTCGCCCTCTCCATAGGTGGGCACGAAATCGGATTGTTCGGGATGGAGATCAAGGTCGCTGGCCTTTCCTTTGGTGTCGAGCGTGTCGAAGAAAGTGGACGCGTTCCTGCTGACCGATGGTGTTGCAGAGGGAGTGTTTTCCGGAGTTTGGTTGCCTCGAACGAGACCCTCCCAGCCTTCACGGATGACGAAAGCCTCGCATCCGCGGAAGATGGCCATCTTGATGACGGAGCGTACGGCGGCATTCATACCAGCAGAGTCACCGCCCGAAGTCATGACTGCAATTCTTCGAGGCTGACCTCCATTGTTGGCAGGAGTGAACTTGGAGAGAAAGGGCTTATCGGACTGTACTGCGAAAGTATTTTCCGCACGTACTGCGGGGGTGAAGGGAGGCATGGTTGGGACGTGGAGCTGCAGGCGCTGATGCTTTGGAGCGTAGATGTGATGATATTTGCGCGTCAAGGGATCCCCCTCGGCTGAGCTGATGTCTGTCGAACTCGTGTGGAGGACAAGGGCAAGGGTGTGGAAGGCGTTGGAGCGAGGGTCCACGCGAAGACGATGGCAGCACTGAGGTGGAGAGCCTCGTGCAGAAGCGATGCGAGGAGAGTGATGCAGGCGACGCTGCTCGAGGCGATACGACCGGGATGATGGAGGTGGACAGCGCGGTGGAATGTCGTGCAGGACGATGTGGCAGCAAGCGGCGGAATGATATCGATTGCGGTCTGGAGCACGTGACCGGCGTGCACATCTGAGCTGGACTTGACGCGTCTATTGGAAGGAGTGAACCGGTAATGTGTTACCGTCACCGGTTCAGGGATCATAGGGAAGAAACCACTGATCAGCTAAGGCAGAGGTGAGTAGCTATCTCAACAGTGCCTTCCCTATGTCAGAGGGGCTTGTAGAGCTAAGTCTGAGGATATTTCAGCTTAGATACACTCCGTATATAGAGGATATCAGAGGGTTGCAGTAGTAATCAAGGAGCAACTACCAACATAGGCAACTTAGCTCATGCAGGAGGATGAGAGGTGGAGAAGAAGAGAAGAAAAAGGCAGACCTTGCTATGCGAGGATGTAGGAACTAGTTTGAATGACTTTCTGCAACTGTATGTACAAGTGAGTCGATGTATATATGTGTTTCTTCCTATGATGGTAATGCCTTTCATGAAGTTGGCTATGTCTTTGCTATATCGAGGGCATGACACCTGTGTCGAGTCTTGGAGAGTATGGAGCATCATTTGGGATCTTGAGTAGAGACAGTGAGATGCTGTGGGAGCTTATCCTTGAGCATGTGTGTGGGGTTGCATATATATGCTATCTTTCCCTACCATGGAGGAGTGTGTTCCTATCTTTGTCAATATATACAGTCCATACTCATCCGACACAAATTGTGTCTCAGAGATATGGGTCCGGGGTTCCTGCAATCATGGATCAATAGCCGAAATTGGGTAAGTGGGGTCCTATAGCCAGATGTGGGGGTCCAAAATTGGACTTTTCTTGATGTGTCGTGGCCTAACAGTGTCAAAATAATTTTGAGAAATATTGACATGTCCTAGTTGCCTGTGTTGGACCTCTACAATCTAACAGATTGTTCTGAAGTCGAAAATGCGAGTGACTGTATATTCCAACAGCGTCACCTCCTCTCCTCCCACCACTCCATCATACCTTTCGCTCTCCCACCATCTCATTTCTCCTGCAAGCGTCATCGCAAACTGACCTTGCAGAGCTTTTGTCAAGAAGCCTCTGGCTAAGTATTGACATTTGATATGGCCCCAGAGCAAATCTGCTCATCCTGCAGCCTCACCTTCCCCGGCAACCACTGTTGGAATATACAGTCACTCGCATTTTCGACTTCAGAACAATCTGTTAGATTGTGGAGGTCCAACACAGGCAACTAGGATGCATCAATATTCCCCAAAAATTATTTTGACACTGTTAGGCCACAACACGTCAAGAAAAGTCCAATTTCAGACCCCCCACATCCAGCTATAGGACCCCACTTACCCAATTCTGGCTATTAGTCCACAACTGCGGGGACCCCAGACCCATATCTCTGAAACACAATTTGTGTCAGATGAGTATGGACTGTATATATTGACAAAGATAGGAACACACTCCTCCATGATAGGGAAAGATAGTGTATATATGCAACCCCACACACACGTTCAAAGATAAGCTCCTGTAATACTTCACTGTCTCTACTCAAGATCCCAAATGATGCTCCATACTCTCCAAGACTCAACACAGGCATTGTGCCCTCGATACAGCAAAGACATAGCCAATCTTGAGAAGGCATTGCCATCACAGGAAAACACATATATATACATTGACTCACTTGTAGATACAGTTGTAGAAAGTTATTCAAACTAGTTCCCACATCCTCGCATAGCAAGGTCTGCCTTCTCCTCTTCTCCATCTCTCTTCCTCCTGCGTGAGCCAAGTTGCCTACATTGTTAATTGCTCCTCGATCACTACTGTGACCCTTTGATATCCTCTATCTACAGAACGTATCTAAGCTGAAATATCCTCAGACTTAGCTCTACAAGCCCCTCTGACATAGGGAAGGCACTGTTGAGATAGCTACTCACCTCTGCCTTAGCTGATCAGTGGTTTCTTCCCTATGATCCCTGAACCGGTGACGGTAACACATTACCAGTTCACTCCTTCCAACAACCACTTTGTTAGCCTCCGTGGATGCTCTTGTGTTTGCTGTGCCACGTGCCACAAGTCTCAGCCCATGCCACAGCTCCCCAGGGCAACACCTGCCCCCAACCTTGGTGAGGCTACCCAACAGGCCCAGCAGGTCCCTCTGCCATCTTCGGGCTGCCGGCTGTCTCCAGCCCCTCCTACCCCTGCACAAGGCCCTGCGAGCGGGGCAGGCCTCATGGACACCGCTGCTCATGCTTGTTTGGATGACCAAGCTGACCTCCTCACCCAGCAGGCAGAGTCGGTCACCGAGATCCACCAGCTTGTCCTTGGCCTCCATCAGGACCTGGCTCCACTGCCAGTCATCCCAGCTCCAGTGCCAGGGCTGCCTCCACCAGCCTTGCCCCCATGTGAGTCCCAACTGCAACGACTTTTCCCATGGGTCTCTCACAAGGTCGCTCAGCAAGTCTACAACAACTGCCTCCCTCCTCAAGATCTGGGTAAGCTTTGCAATCCCACCAAGCTCCCAGCTCCAGCCAAGGCCAAACTGGGCCTCCTTGTCAATGGTGTCTGCATTGGCATCCCTGAGGCCAGCGCCTCCGGCACAGTGTCTAGAGGTTTCCTCTGTCTTCTTCCCAATGTTCACAGCTTCACCCAAGCCTGGATGGTGTACACAGCACTGCGCTGCACCAGCACCAATGACCCTCACCTCAGCACTAGCCTAGGTGCTTTCCTCGTCCACATGATCAACCTAGACTTCATGTTCTTCTGGCCAGCTGTTGCTGAGTACATTGTCACCGTCTGCTGGCATCACTTTGGTTTTGCCAGCACTGGCAACTGGGCAGAAAAGGACCTGAATGCCTGGCAGGAAGAACTTGGTGGTGCCCCTTGATGGTCTATTGCAAACAACTCCTCTGGAAAGCCCAAGGCCATGGCCACTCAAGCTTCCTCCTCCTTGTCTGGACCAAAACACCAGCACAACAATACCAGCACCCAGGTGTGCTTCTGGCACAACAGTGTCGAGGGCTGCCAGGACATTAAGTGTTCTTGCACCCATGTTTGCCTGTGCTGCAAAGGTCCAGACCATGCCATCAAGGAGTGCCCCCAGCCTGCTGCAAAGAGGGTGGCAGCATAACTATGGTGAGTCCCCTCCCTTGGCAACCCCCCCTGCCTTGCCAGGCAGGCTTGTCTCCACAGCAGACTCAGGCTCGGCTCCACCCTGCATTATATTGGGAGGAGTGAACCGGTAATGTGTTACCATTGCCAGTTCAGGGATCCTGGGGAAACCACTGATCAGCTAAGGCAGGGGCAAGTAGCTATCTTGACAGTGCCTTCCCTATATTGGAGGGGCTTGTAGAGCTAAGTCTGAGGATGTTTCAGCTTAGATACGCTCCATAGATAGAGGATATCAGAGGGTTGCAGTAGTGATTGAGGAGCAATTAACAATGTAGGCAACTTGGCTCACGCAGGAGGAAGAGAGATGGAGAAGAGGAGAAGGCAGACCTTGCTATGCAAGGATGTGGGAACTAGTTTGAATAACTTTCTACAACTGTATCTACAAGTGAGTCAATGTATATATATGTGTTTTTCCTATGATGGCAATACCTTCTCGAAGTTGGCTATGTCTTTGCTATATTGAGGGTATGATACCTGTGTCAAATCTTGGAGAGTATGGAGCATTGTTTGGAACCTCAAGTAGAGACAGTGAGGTATTGCAGGGACTTATCTTTGAGTGTGTGTGTGTGGGGTTGTGTATATACGCTATCTTTCCTTAACACAAAGGGGTGTGTTCCTATTTTTGTCAATATGTATGGTCCATACTCATCTGACACAAATTGTGTTTCAGAGATGTGGGTCCAGGGTCCCCGTGGTCGTGGGCTAATAGCCGGAATCAGGCAAGTAGGATCCCATAGCCGGATGTGGGAGGTCCGGAATTGGACTTTTCTTGATGTGTCATGGCCTAACAGTGTCGAAATACTTTTTGAGGAATATTGACACATCCTGGTTCCCTGTGTTGGACCTCCATGATCTAACAGATTGTTCCGAAGTTGAAACCGCGAGTGACTGTATATTCCAACACCACCACTGACACCATCCAATGCCTGGGCCGCTGGAACTCTGACTGCTTCTGGCGTTACATCAACCACTCAGCAAGCAAGCAGTGCAACCTCTCCCTCGCCACCCTCTTCTGCATCCGTGATGGGCCCCTTGTCCCTGACTGTGTCTCATGGAGAGATGTTGGCACAGCCTGAGCCACATTTGGCCCTGACCCCCCCGAGACCACTGTCTGCTGCGCAGGCAGCTCGGCACTCAGCTGGTGGGCCAGGAGCCTTAGAGCCAGCAAGCCACCTTGCTGACCCGCAATCTAACACTCAATTAGGTCCCACTCATGTTTCGGCCGCTTAAAGTCTGAGCTGGGATGTTCAAAAAAAAAGCAAGAGCATCCGGGCCGATCTTTAACCCAAAAATCCAAAAAAGGACACGCCTCTGCATGCTTTCTTCCACAGCCCACCACTCGTGAATCTTACCGAGAAACAGCACAGGCTCGGTGATATTTCGGATCAATTTTCCTTAGGCGTTAATAGCGCTGCATTCCAGTCGTTCTTTTTACTCGGTTGCTGTTGCTGCATATCAGTGTCACGCCTGACAAGCTTGTTCTTGGCGGTCATGACCGCAGGGCTCCGTTTCCAGCTACGTTTGCCAGACTCGGGAAACGGGTCTGCAGAAATCGCATCATGGAAGTTGGGAAAAGGTGGAGGTTTGGCATGCTCTTGAGTCTCGGTTGCAAGATCGGTCGGTCGGCCGCCGAGTAGGTGGATGCTGATCGGTGATTGAAGTAGCCTCTCCGGTGGGTCACTCAATTTTTGGTCTGCAATGCTCAACTGTGACTTTGAAACCCACCATACAGTACAGGGAGGGAGGGAGGGAGGGAGGGAGGGGACGCTCCCTACCCATAGGCGTCCATTCTCATCCCACAGGTCGTAGTCGATGATAGCGCCTCTTCGGAGAATGGTGGGCATACACACCCGGTGGTCAGTCACAAACATGTCAAGTCAACGTGTGATCCGAGAGACCGGTAGCACCATATGTGGACAGAAACAGGGGCCACATCATCGTACTGTACACTCGATCATGTAGACTTGAAAATTGCCAAGCGTTGCAGCACATCCATTGGGCCATGTTGTCTGCTAAATTCGAGATCTGCTCGCGACAAATTAACGCGAATCATGGGCCACACTGGCCGGCCAGATGGTCTTGCTGCATGCTAGTCTCTGTGCACGTAATGTATGGTAAGATCTCAAGAGCACGCTCAGATTTGCGTTTGGGCAGGCTCGACGCTCACCCGGCGCTGTCTCGAGATGAGAGCGCATGGCAGGCACTGTCGCCAAGTGAATGCAAGCCGTCTCACAGGCAAGCTACATGAACGCGTCGGATTGGGCAGAGAAAACTGCTGGGCCTATACAAGCTTGCACGGCTTCAAGCACTTGTGAAGCGGCAAGGGGAAAGAGAAAAGACAAACGAGAAGCGCCCTTGGGTGGGGCGGGAGATCAAATCCAGAGAAAAGGAGACGACAAGATTGGCCAGAGTGCGGTGCTGCAGTGTGTGGGCGGCAACAAGCGCTGTGATTCTCGAGACAGTGTGTGGATCGAAAGCGTTGACACGCACACCCCGCTGTAGACCCGTTGAAGGGTTGACGCCTCCTGAAGGCGGGAATTCGCATGCTCCAGCTCAGTGTCAGTGTCACATCTTTGGGTGAACTCCTTGCGACTTCGCAACGCTGTACTGTACTGTGCAGCAAGAGGCGGTCTGCTGCCGTGATGCTTTCCCCTTTGTTGGCTGCTGAATTGCGACGCCCCGTCAATTGAATCTGCCGCCTGCTCGACTCGACGGCTGACTTGGACCCGCTCATGCCTCCAGCACACAGCGCCCGCACTCACGCACCCACGCACTCACGCACTCACGCACTCACGCACTCACGCACCCACGCACCCACGCACGCACACCCGCACTCTCACCTGCACTTGCACATTCTGACTCTGGTTCTCACTCACTCGCTGACACGCTCTCTCACGCACACACACTCTTGCTCTGGTGACTGCGACTATTGCCATCTGCAAAAACGCTAGCTGCTGTAATCCCAACGCTGTCTCAACTCAATCCCACAGTCACATCGACACCCACATCGATACCTTCTGCCGTACACTCTCTCTCATCACCAGTCGCAGCCAGTCGCAGCCAGTCGCAGCCGTACCTGCACTCGCTTCCGCTTCACTCACCGACCAGCAAACGGCCTGCTCTGTCGCTCGCGTCTACCTTGGCGCTCGGTCCTCTTCACGTCCATCTTTGCTTTCCTTTGCTTGGACGACTGAGCCGTGTGGCCAAATACGAAGCACCATCTCATCATTCGCACTGGGCCCCCATTGCTCCATCATTATCACCTCTCTGCAACACCACCCACATTAACCTCCTCACTCGGTACTGCGCAGATCCATTCTGTCGGCTCTACGCGCCCAGCTTGTCCACTTAGACCAAACGAGACGGAAGTTCTACTCGCTGCGCTCGTCGCATTGCAGCTGCCGCCATCGCCGCCTCCCGCCATCGCGACTAGTGTTGCTCCGCGCGTTCCGATTCTCGAGCCCCCTCCGGCTCTTCCGCCCTGTGACGAGTGACGAGCCAGACAAACGTGTGGACAGAGCAAAACCGACCTTTGATCATCACCCTCGGTCTCAGCCAGCCTGGATCTCTTTCTACGTCGCCTTTCGGAGCACCTCTTCGCCATCCGCACACCACCTACCTCATCGACCATCGGGCCGCAAGCTTCCGTCGTGTCCTTGCCCGCTCATTCAGGTACACCGTCGCGCTCGACCATGCCTTTGCGTAGTCTCAGTCGCTAAGCTGTGGCGCAGGTTGCTTCTAGCTCGAAGCTGCCCCTCGCCTCTCTGCTCCACGAACACCTCCATCTTCCCCACCGTCCGCGCGACAACATGGCCACCAGCCAACCGAGGGGCGCCGCAGATGGTGCCTCGGGCTCCTACACGCTTCAAGCTCCATCTGCTTCAACCTCTAACAACAGTTCAGCCTTCTCCTTACGGCCGCCAGACGAAGCAATGCCAACAACAGCAGCCTCTCTCATGCGTGAGGGCCCTCGAGACTTCACCGTCATCAAAGATGTTGGTGATGGTTCCTTCGGCACCGTCTGCTTGGCCGATTGGAAGAGTCCGCTTCCCAGCGGCACCATGCTTTCGCCTATGCAACATCCCACCACACGTCCCGAATACATCGGCAAGCGTCTCGTCGCCATCAAAAAGATGAAGAAGCCCTTCCCCAGCTGGCAGGAATGCATGAAACTCAAGGAGCTAAAATCGCTCCTTACCATCCCGCCGCATCCCAACATCATCCCGCTTTACGACGCCTTCCTCATGCCAACCACAAAGGAACTTCATTTCGTGTTCGAGTGCATGGAGGGCAACCTCTATCAGCTCACAAAGTCTAGAAAGGGTCGTCCGCTAGCCGCCGGCCTCGTCGCTTCCATTTACGAGCAGATCGTTCTCGGTCTCGAGCACATCCACCAGCACGGCTACTTTCATCGTGATATGAAGCCCGAAAATTTACTCATCACCACCACCGGTCTCGCCGACTATCCGAATCTTCAGCCAAGCATGCCGCCAGAGAAGGACGTGCTCGTCATCGTCAAATTGGCCGATTTTGGTCTCGCTCGCGAAACCCTTAGCAAGCCGCCATATACTGAATATGTGTCCACACGTTGGTATCGTGCTCCCGAGGTGCTCCTCCGCTCTCGCGACTACAGCAATCCCGTCGACATGTGGGCGCTCGGCACCATCCTCGCCGAACTCGTCAATCTCAAGCCCCTCTTCCCCGGCCACAGCGAGGTCGATCAGGTTCTCCAGATCTGCGAGGTGCTCGGCGATCCAAGCCACAGCTACGGTCACGATTCACGATCAAGGCGCAACGGCGGCGGACCCTGGGATCGAGGCATTCGCATGGCTAGATCCGTCGGGTTTCAATTCCCCATTTGCAAACCCGTCAAGTTTTCCCGCCTCTTTTCCGACCGCGTCCCGCGAAGTCTCGTGGATTGCATCGAGGACCTTCTTCGCTACGACCCAAAAGCCAGGCTCACCAGCAAAGATTGCCTTGAGCACGAGTACATGAGGCAAGACGCACCGCGTCTGCGGCCTCCCCAAGCAAAACCCGTTGTCAGTGCAACGGCGCCCATGCGTCTGCAGCAACCCTTTGGCGCCAACTCGGGCGCATCACGGCCAGGTCCGCCATCTCATTCCACCCCGCTGTCATCGCACCCCACAAAACCACCATTCGGTGCAGTCGACTCCAATCTCAAACCATTAGCAATGCTCCGCCAACCAGATGGGTCAGCACTTGTCTTGATCAACGGCAACCGACCTCCAGCGAATCCCTCCATTCCCAGCGCAAATGCATCCGCTGCTACAAACTTGCATGGCTCTCCAATTTCGCCCATGCAGGAGGACGGCGCCGAAGTTCATTGGGCACCACCGGTGGCCTCGATGGATAGGGATGTCTCCCTTTCCGGGTATCCAGCCTTCCCCGATTCGGCCTTCTATGCACCCAGCAGCTCTGCCCACCACGAAGGTCCTCCGTCTGGTGCGCCCTCTTCCGACGCGACAGCGGTGCTCGGCAACGCGTCCATGGTGCCGTCCGATGGCCAGATCACCGAGGCCACGCTCAAGCACGCCGACTACCGTCACGGACAGGCGCTGCAGGTCCACCAGTACGAGCAGTACCATCGTCAATATCGCCAAGATGCTGCCCAGGTGCAACGAGGTGGCTACGACGACCATGGTGCTGCAGCCTACGATCGCGAGCAACTAGCTCGATCCGGCGACTTTGTTCCCTATTCCGCCCCCTATCCTGTATCGGGCATGCATCCGCAAATGGCAGGCGCAGCATCGACTGGCGATCTATCACAAAGGAATGATTCGAACGCCAGCAACGAGACGATTGGCTCGCGCGACAAGGAGAGGGGTAGGAGCAAGGCGTGGGGCCTCAACATTTCGTCCGTCTTTGGAGGTGGCGGCAGTGGAACCGTAGGAGGAAGCGGCAGCGGAGGTGTTTCAAACCTAACACACCAGTATGCAGTTGGAAATGCTGCAGCCGCTCGCTTGCCGGCTAATGGTTTGGCACCAGGCAACATGGCTGGTAACGGATCCACGCAAGAGCTCAGAACGTCTATGGAGCCCACTCCAGCCCAGAGGATTGCGGCCGAACACTCGAACGCCGCAGCACAGTCCAACGGAGCACCTGCAAAGCAGCTGGACCCCAAGAAGGCCAAAAAAGAGGCAGAAAAGGCGGCGCGAGAGGCTGAGAAGGCCAGGCGTGAGGCGCAGCAAAAGGCTGCCCGAGATCGTGCGCGTGCTGTCATGCAGAAGCGCAATCAGCTCTTGGCTTCTTCAAACAGCAAGGATCCTGTCGAATGGCTTGCAGGCACCATCCAGGCGGATGAGCCGTTTCGATCAGGACCAAGCGAAAAAGCACGTGGAAAGCAGCCTGCGGTCCCTGGATCGCAACTCTCGCCATCCATGCCCAGCTTTGCCTCGGGAGAGTTTCCACGGTCACCCCTGCAGCAGCCCATCCATGGTCTCAGCCCTGATTATGGCATGTCCACCCACCCAGCCGTGTCGGGCAGCATGGCTTGGCGAGGCGTCGGCGCCCCCAGATATGCAAGATCCACAAAGGCACGCAGGCGCGAGCACGATGATGATCACTCCATGTCCAGCTTCGAAGATGCCGTCGATCCACGGAGGGCCTCGATGCAGTCTTATCAGACCGGCGACAGCGACCCTGGGCCGGGTACAGGGCAGCATCATCCGCCGGGACATCATATCCAGCGCGCCAGTTCGTCTTCTTCGCTCGCCTCGGCGCCTTCTCTTCTTGACCAGCGCCGCTTTGCTCCTTCTCTCGAGTCTCATCGAAGCTCGCAGGAAACTCGCTCCATCAGCTCTTTGGATCACCAGCTCATCACCAATATGGAGAATATGTCCGCCGCAGAGGCACGGTCGCGTACACCGGGCAATGGCTCGCCAGGCCCTGCCCATCTTGTCGGCACACGACAGTCGCTTAGCCGTCAGAGCCGCGCCAACAGCCGTGCTTCATCGGCCTCTGCGCACCGCCAGGGCTCAGCGTCTCCATTGCATCACGCCAGCGGGATCCCTCGCTTCCATCCGTACTCGCACGGTGGTCCCGTGACGCCATCGACAGGATACCATCCCAACTACCAGCTTCCGCCGCTGCACCAGAGCCTGCATCAGGGCAGTGGGCATCGAGGAGACACCAGCGGCGACGGATCGATCTCGCCAGCATTCCATCCCACCTCGAGTCATTCCCAGCACCACGTTAATCCAATTTTCCACGTGCCTGCCGGAAGCGCTGGGCACGGCACTACGCTGCCGTCGTTCTCGTCGATTGCAGCTTCTATTGATGTTCCTGCCATCGAAGACAAGGCAACGCAGATGCTGTACGCGCAGACACGACCCACCGGGCCTTTACCTCAGAGCTGAAACCCCTGCCGACAGCTATAAAGGGTCTGCAAGGGTGGCGCACTGTCTGTTGGTGAAGCGGTTCAATATAGCGATTTGCCGAACTCTTGCTTATTATCACACTCATTCATTCTGGCTTTCACCCTTGTTCTCGGATAATCTTGTAGTGCATGCCAACGCTTGCCAGTACCATCGTTAGCGAATCATCTACCAAACTTTTGTGCTCGTCTGTTTACAGTCTGTCTAGTCGTGCCTGCTTGCAGTGAGGACGCCATAGGAAGGCGCTTTCTAACCATTGCCGGAGAATGCCAAACTTTTGTGATTGGAACAGGGGAAATTTGGGCAAAAAAAAAAACCCCCAAAAAAATGAGATTCTCCGAATCCGGGAATTGAACCCGGGTCTGCGCCGTATTCTGCGCGGAGAAAGCTAGTCAAATTAATGACAAGGCGCCGTCATAGCCACTAAACTAATTCGGAACGCTTGATGGCAGTAAACTGTTGCATAGCCTAAATATAGTCTTGTTACAGGCTTGGGCTCAGGTCATCACAAGAAACGTACTAATTCGCTCGTCCCAAGGTCGTAGGAACGGATCCTCGTACACTGCTGGGGGTATCCTGCCTATAGTCAGGAAAAACATCAGAGTTCTACATACGTTATTCTGTTTGCAACTTGGATGCCGATACGCGTGGCCCAGATGGGCGGACATTTGCGCAGTTGCGAGCCCCACTTGGTCTCGGCCTCGGCGATGATTCCAGTAAAACGAGGCCCGAGCGCTTCCTCAGCCTCCTTGCCAGCCCTGCCTTCATCCACTGCAGGTGAGGTGAGGCAGGCCGTACTCGCGTGGAAGTGAGCCTCTTCGTAGTAGGATTTGGCGCGGAATGCACGACGAAGCTCGGTACTCAAAGCTGTGGATACTTTATGGAACTGTCGTGGAGGAATAAAAGGAAGCGTGTCAGCACAAGCGGAAACATGGTAGCTTTCACAACCGTTGAGGAGGTTCGAATCTCGTGTATAATCACCTTTTCTTGTGCAGAGCCAACCTCGAGCACCATGAAATGTCTTGAAGCATCATCGTTGGCAAGGTAGGCGATCCTTGAGAAGGAAAACATGAAGCTGTCGATACCAGGAGAGAATGTCTTGATACAGTCAGACTGCGGCTAACAGCATTAAGCATGGAGACATTCAGCGGCGCGGCAGCCTCACTCACCTCCCAATGGTCGTCTTGAGCTTGTGTATTTCTGCCGCGGAGACCTTGAGGTATTCATCGCGTTCGTAGCCTCTTACGGTAAAAGGTCGGGTCAAGGAGATGTGTAGCCGCACATTCGATTTGGACTTGGATCCTGATGCTTCCACTGGCGAATCTATCTCACCAGTATCGCAAGAGGATCCGCAGCTTCGAAGGTCGAGCAATGTATGGCTGTGCCCAAGTTTGGACTGAAGATATTCGTGACTTTCTTGAATTAATCTGCTCAGAGATGGTTCCACCGGAACTGTCGCAAAATACAGCCCATGTTTCAGTACTAGTTCTCAGCGAGATCTGGTACAGAGGCGCTAGATATTACCTTCAACGAAGCAGTAACACAGCCAATCTCCGCGAGCTACTCTTTTCTTGCAATTGCCAGCTTGCGATGAGCTCGATTCCGCTGACCCGTAGATACCGTCCTGATGCAAGCTGTCGGGGACCAGGGGAGGAAGTTTCCTGTTCTCCACGACGTATAATAGTGACAAAAGTATGAAATATTGAGCAGGTCCATCCCTGAATCATCATGCGAAACACAAGGCCGTGCTCACCTTTTCGGTCGATTCGAAGCGGTCGCATTTGGTGCTTTTGCTCGAATCGCATTCGTGTCCGCCAGAACCCGGCTCTGTTGATGAGCGCTCTCTACCGAGTCTGAAGCAGCATGGTTTGGACTTTTGCCAGAGTCTGAATCGTCGTCCGAGCTTGAGTCGGCGTATTGAGAAAGCCCAGGAAGAGCCCCGCTCATGGTTTAGGATTGGCCCATGTCATTGCCAAAGTGGACATGCCAGGGTCCAAGCGCGCCAGAAATGTGTATTCCCCTCTTTGGGGTGGTGACCGAGTTCCGAGTTGCAGGGAATCGCGATTCGAATTCAAATATTCCCGATCTATCGCTGGGCTAACTGGCTGTGCCGAGCGTTTTTGCAGTTGGAAAACAAAAGTTCCCACGCTTCCCGGAAATTGGGACGAGAATTCACCGTTCTCTGCCCCTACGATCTAAACTACAAGAAGCTGAACTAGAGATTTGTACTGCTAGCCCTATTGACTACTAAAACCGGTATTTTGAAAATGAAGGTGCGCCCACAGTGCGGTGCGGTGCGCTTTCAGAGCAACTCGAATCAGTGAACACGAGGTTTCTCCCAGGATTTGGCAGGCCACGGCTAGACTTGTCTAGCTTCAGGAAGCTGGAATCAAGTCGAAGACGAGAGCCGCGTGCGAACGCCAGGCGACAGTGTTGCGAGGTGAATGAGATTATGCCAACACTGTCGACAGCGGAGTGAGTGTGCAGATTGCTGCTAGGTTTGGCTCGACATCATCCTTTGCTCCTCCTCGCTACCACCAAGAATTCGTCAAGATGGTGAGTATCTCCTAACTATGCATAGGATCGACCTCGCCATAAAACAACGACAGAACGCTGCTGCTAGCCATCCGACAGATACTTTGCCGAGCTGGCATCAGGCACCATTACACCAACACCTGCGGAGCAATTCCGTCTGCCGACAATACAACCACCGATACTTTGAACAACCGTACATGGTGTTCTAGTGGGCTCAGCATCCATCATCAGCCTACGCTCCCATAAGCATATCTGCAGCACCAGGATCGCCTAGAGACCTAGCCAAGTCCGCCAGGAAGAAGAAGACAAAGTTTGATGTTGTCACAGAGGAGATGTACAAATACTTGGCGAAGCTCTGCTGGTTGTACAACCTATTGGTGTTTCACTTACACGTCAGTCACGTAGGACGAGGCTCTAAACTGCTGGATCGTTTGGCGAATCGTGGACCTGTCGGGATGGTGGACTTCGCTCGGCGGCAAGCATCCAATACAGAGGCAGAGTACCGGCGGCCTCTTTGAAACTTACCACCTGCCAGTCCGATCACAAAAATTTCCTCGATAGGCGGAGAAGTATCGGCCTGATACAAGCATTCGCTCAGCCCTTTCCGACTTGCCGCTTGTCTTTACGCGAGTTGCGGAACTTATGGTTTCTATCTTGCCTTCTGGCCGGCACTAATTTTCGTCCGGGCTATATCCCCTTTCGACTCCAGCTTGCAGCAGCGTTCGACTCGGCTCTGATATGACACGAGATCCTTGAACTCTCTATCTCAACCTGCATTAGTTAGCTAACCATTCTGCTCGCATCTCACGAAACGCCAATGGTCTTGATCTCACAGGACTCCACTTCTCCCGTCACCCTCCGAACTCGCAAGTTCATCACCAACCGTCTGCTCCAGAGGAAGCAGATGGTTCTGGATGTCATTCACCCTGCCCGTCCCAACGTTTCCAAGGCTGAGCTCTCGGAGAAGCTCTCGGAGATGTACAAGACCCCCAAGGAGCAGTGCGTTGTCTTCGGCATGCGAACTGCCTTCGGTGGTGGACGATCCACTGGTTTCGCTCTCATCTACGACTCGCGTGAGTCGATGAAGTTCGAGCCCAAGCACCGCCTTGTCCGAGTAAGTATTGATTGCCCTCGCATCAGCCTTGAACCTGCGCTCGGAGTATTCATGCTGACCCTTGCGTTCTCCTTATCTTTCCACTATCCTCTGAACAGATCGGTCTCGCCGAGAAGACCGACAAGGCCTCGCGAAAGCTCCGCAAGGAGCGCAAGAACCGTGCCAAGAAGGTTCGTGGTACCAAGAAGACCAAGGCCGGCGAGGCTTCCAAGAAGAAGTAAATTTCTCCACACTTTTCCTCTTCCTCCCAGCACCCAGCCTGCAGCAGAGCTCGTCATACTTTATGGATTTTGATCGTGATCGCATCCGTGTTTCGACGCATTGTCGACAAGCTTTCGCCCCTTCTTTCGAAGTCGACAACATCACAGCGTCGATACTGGTGTGATCCGGTTTCCCGAGTCTGTTTACCAAAATAACTCTGCATCGGCATTTTCATCCCATACTGCAATTGTACCATCAACACGTTTCTTTTTCCTCCAACATTCCCCAGAGCTCTGCATGTCTGCTTAGTTCACCTCAAAAAAACACACCCCGAAATTTCGAAAGAAGGCGGTGTCACTTCCATGACATGTATGCTGTTCCCATCTGGTCTAAAGATGGCCTCGATATGTGAAGAGTTATCGTGAGTACCGTGTGTGCGTCATCCTTCAGGAGCCAGTGCGAGTCTTTTCAACGCGCAAACTCGTTCCAGCATCGTCTTCGTGCTCACGGCTTTCATATGCAGTGCTGATGCATCGCTGGCACCGAGAGTCGGCAGACGCACTGGTCGAAGCACGTGGCGTGGAGCAAGACATTCTGAGAATACTGTGTTGAGATCATGAGGTGCGGATTGAAGTATCTGATATTGTTACATGCTAGTGAATGGATGAGAAGGGATGTCGGCCACTATTCGAATTGGAGGTGGGAGAATGGAAGATCGTAGACTCATGCCTGCTTTGCTGATGCTGTTGCGGCCGCAGAAGGCTTTGGCTTTCCAATAGCATCGTCCTCAAAGAGGCTACTACCCTTGCCAGCCTTGGGAGCAGGCACAGCTTCGCGGACCTGTTTCTGTGCCTCGATCAGCGCAAGACGACGCTCGTTCAGAACAAACTTGATGCGAGCCATAGATTTGCGCACCTGAAGACCAACCCGAAAGCGGAAAACGACGGTCAGTAAAGAAATGCTGGACCGGAATCGGAAGCCAAAGCATGCCGATCGCGTTTGCCCGTTCGGTGTGCGTCGACGACGTGCTACTTACTCGGTGGTTCTTTCGGCCAAGGTTCTGTGACCACATTCTAGCGGCCTGTCTTGCACCAATCCTGTGCAACTCCTCCCACGCAGTCGCCAACCTGTTCCTCTCCATCAGCAGAACATACCACAGCGTGTGCAGATCCTTGGAGCTCTTGAGCCTCAATTCACTAGCCAACCACGACCTACTGTCGGCGCTCCTGCCAAGATCCGACTGAAGCACCGCCTGTGGAAGGTCGACGTAGTACTTGGGGGCCGCGAGCGAATCCTTGCTTGCCTCTTCGTACACGGCAGTGCCGCCAAGCGACTTGTCGGTGATCTCGTGTTTACGTTTGCGGAAGAACTGGAGAAGCGGATGTGCTGGATACTGCTTGATCTGCTCGAGCTGCGACTTGGGTGTTGGTGGAAGGAACGGTTGGGACTGCGAGGCGGGCTTGGTCGGCTTTGGAACAGGCGCTTGCGATGCGCAAGAAGAAGAGGAGAAGGTGCGGGCTGTAGGCGTACGCAACGACTGTGTGAGTCGAGTGAAGATGAACCTTGTTGTCATGGCGGACAGACGATCGATATGTGCTTTTCCCTCTGCTGAGTTGGCTGTTGTCGAACGCGAGGGATTGTGAGTGTGAGATGTGAGTGACGACGTCGAGACGCAAAGTTAGGGCAACAAGATCCGTCAAAATGTGGAAAGCTCTGGCCTCATGAATTTTAATCGGGACCGAGCCCAGATTATGGAAGTTTATCGACTCGTGTCAGATTGCGTCAACAAACCGATGAATTAATTATCGTGAAAATCGCAAGAGTAAAGGGCTCAAGAAATGAGGCTACTAGATCGGGAGGCTATGGCCACAGGAACACCAACGTCCCCCGATACCCTCAACACCAAGAACACGCTCATGTGCCTGCCAACGTCCAATCCTTCCTTCGTGGTACCACGAACGTCGTCCAGAATGTGTCAAGTTTCACGCGCCTCTCAGCTTCCAAACCAATGCACACTCACATGCCACGAAAAGATGGAAATCAGGCAGGGTCAAGATGGGAACGTGAAACGCCACGCACCTTGGATGATGCTGCGTCGGCTTATATTTTGGAGCGTAGAGCTACGCAAATGCGAGTGTGTGAGATGTGTGAGGGATAGAGGTGAAAACTTGTGTACAAAGCGACATCATTGTGTAGATGTCGCGAAGCAAAGGAGACCGAAACAAACGAGACACGTGAGGAAGCTTAAGCGGGAAAGAAAGATGCTTAGGCCTCAGTGAGCTCACGGAGACGTCGAACGGTGCTATGAGGACAAAACGAACAAGAAAAGGTGAGGATGGGGTTAGCAAAGATGTTCTCGAGAATAGGGACTAGTCGCTTTCAGAGCAAGTTGAGTGAGAGCAGCCGCTTGTCTATGCAATTAAAGAATCCATCCTCTGCACACTGTTGCAATTTCCTGGAATCCATACGGTTCGCCCACTGTCGTAAGTTGCTGGATCCTCATCAGATCGGTGCAGCCGGTCATGAAAATGCTTCTCGTGTCGTTCTCGTTCCTTCCAGGATACTGAAAACCTGCAACGATGATTCTGCTCCTTTTATGCCCGCAGCATCCTCAAGTTTTCGCGCTCTTTTTTTCGCTGCTCTGGTTTTAGTTGACGACTTGTGCGAAATACTGGAAAGTTCATACTCACGATCGGACAGTGGCAGCAGCCGCGGTGCTGAGGGTCCAGGCACCACCAGCGATGACCTTCTTGCAGGCACGGCACTCCCAGATACCGACGGCCTTGCGCTTGACCGAGTCCTTGCCGCAGAAAGCGCAGGTGTACTTGGAGTGCTGCGAGATTTCGATCTTCTTGATCTGTCGTCGGAGCGAGGCACCGTAACGGGTACCGTACTTTCCGGTGATTCCAACCTTGACAGTGCGCTTCGACTGTTGTTGTAAAAGTAGTGGTGCAATATTGAACATGATGTATTAGTCGAACATGTCCTAGTTTCTGATTGAAAAGCCGGTGGGTGGGTCAACAGGCAGCGGCGTAGGTCAAACAGTGATGACAAGTTCTGCCGTGTTGCTGGCGGCGATATGCTGAGAGAGTGCTAGGCATACAAGTAGACGCATGTGGTAGCACACCAAAGACTGCACCTTACGTTGGAGTGCGGTGGAATACGGCTGATACCTCGCGATCAGACGAAGCGCTAAATCTCGAAACGTCGCTGCTGCTATGACTGGACCTGCGATTGGTGCTGGGCAACGCATTGACACATCATCATGGGCGCGCTGCAATGCTTGCATACTGGCATATCATGTTGATCCGGTAGAATGCTGCCCGGACTGAACGTCAAGGAAGCGAGACGTCTGGGTTTTCCTCCATGCTTTCGTGTTGTGAAACCTCGCTCTTCATGCGCTGAACAACAGCAGTGCATCTTTGTTCGGACAAAATGCAGTCATCATGACGAAAAGCCGAACGGAAACTGCAGAAGGCGATGTGTTTGTCCCATGTTCTGGGATGCTCCGGGGTTCAATCATCGGCAATGTTCATGCTCGTGCTGTAGATTGCTGTGTTGATAGCGATGTGCGAGCTGGTACTTGTTGCCGAGTGTCACTGTAGATCTAGCCGTTGCCGTCGCTGCTGATAGCACTTACCATCTTGACTATGGATATGTGTGGGGTTAGTCTAGAGGGAAAGGATGGCGATGGCGACAAACGTCAACTGGCCTCACTCGCGCACACTGGCTTGCACACTCAGTTGCCAACTGCTATGTGCAGCTGCTCCGAGAGTTCCTGGCAGTCGCACTCGGCGCTTGAACAGAACCTGGCTTGCTTGCTCTTAGGGTCTGAGATTCAAGATACAGGGTCTGGAATTGCCAAATTTCCTCGACCTCTGGCGAATGTTTGCTAGGATTGAATACAACGCTTGTATCCATAGTGAAATCCGTATTTAGGTGCTACGTGCCGTCTGGTTGAGACTTCGAAAATCAGAGGAAACAGCAGGCAGCGCAAGTTTTCCTCCATTTCGCTCGATCGTGGGAATTTTTATTCTGTGTCGTGCTCAGAACGCGGATCCGACTCTTCGTGAATTTGGGTAAATGGATCGGCATCGGGACCTGATCCTGATGTGAAGAGGCAATGAAGAATTTTCAACCACTCGGTATGTTAAGATGTTTCCTACTTCCGGCTCGTGCGTGAACCGGTGGCGCGGTCGCCCCCACAAGGCAAGGTTGGGAGGGTGTTGACAGAACAGCGTCAACTGTGCATCGCGCGGGCAGTCGTACAGTACGGTTGTGTTGCCGAAATGGGCCGAGCGAGTGGTCCCGCCATGCGCTTGAGCCAACGACCAACACGTTTCATAGTCTTGCACCACTCCTCCTCTTCCGTACATCCACATCCACATCCCAGCCTTCACCTCGCATCCCCAGCGAGCTTCACCAGGACGCGTCTTTAGCACGCTTTATACCCACAGACACCGTCTGACCAAATCCTGGATCACCTCTTTTGCGCAACCGATGCAGATGTGCACTGTCCTCTCGCTCTCTTACTAAGGTCGACAGCCAGGGGCTAGGCCGACAAAGTCAGATCTCTGTTTTCAACATCCCACCTTCAAGTCCAGAGCTAGAGCCACCTGCCTGCTCTCTGCTCCCACACGTATAGCTGCAATGTCGCACACCTTCAAATCATGGCAAGAGAGGCCAGAGAAACTTCTCCCACATTGCACCACTCACTCCGACCACACAGCTACAGAGCACGCCCCTGCCTCCCCCACAACTGCAAAATGGATCCAGGGTCAGAGCAGGCTTAACAGCGATCCCGCTTGCTCAGATGAACTCGACCAATTCGGCATCCCTATCCACCCATCTCAGTCCGGTCCCTCGCGCCTTGGCACCCGGCCTTCCTCCCAACGCGACCCTTCTATCCCTCGTTCGCCTAGCGCTGTCACACCTCCTGCCTTCAGGCCTATGCCCTCTTCGCGCCATTTATTTCCTGCTTCCCTCAATCACACCACCAAGTCTTCGGATGCTCCTGCACCACTGTCACTGTCATTGTCACCATCACCGTCACCTTCGTCGCTCGTACTTCCCGCCGAACCCACCTCTGCCTCTGCTTCCCGCATCGTCGAGACAAACGATGTCGACGAGGATGTCGACGAGGATGAGTCGATAGGCCTCTTACTTGGACAGTCGAAACGTCGCCGGGGTCGCAAAGACTCATACTCTTCATTTGGCAGCAGTGTGCTTCCAGCCCCTTTGTTTGCATACAACGCGCGCTACCACACGTATGCAGGCAGCAGCAGCGGCCTCGCCGCCTCCCGCCAAACAATCTCCGCCAAGCACGAACGAACTGCCTATCCATCCAGCAACCACTCTGGTGCAGCGCCGGCATCGCGTCACCTCGCATCTTCCATCGACGCTTTCGCTCAACAACAATCACCCCCAGAGCCACACTTTTCGCGCCAACCCCATCAGTCACACGCTGTGGCTTCACGTCCACCAGGTTTCGACCTTGACGACTGGCTCCGTACAACCCAAGCGCCTGCTGCTCTGAGAACGTCTCCCAGTCTCGGTACCCTCATGACTTCAGATCGTCAAAATCGCTCCGCCCGTGCGGGAGCCTTGAGTGAGGCCGGCAACCACCGTCGCCGTCAGCAAGGCGGTTCAACATCTGGTCTCAGTGCCGGCGTCCTCAGCGCTGGCCCCGAATCACCTCGAAGCCACAGAAAGGCAAGCGCAGTATCGCGCCGTGATCCAAGTGCCTACTCCCCCCTATCTCCCGACCATTCAGCTTTCATGGCATCACAAGAGCTCAGTAGAGAAGCAGAGAGCCGCACCATCGACACCATCGAGGAATGGCGTGCCAAGTCGGCTCCACACTCCATCGGAAACCCAACCCCTCCTTCCTCCATCTCATTCCAGGATCCTAGTAGCAGCGTCGCGCAGCCCGAATCAACAACTGGTCATCGACGCAAAAGCTCACTTAGGGGCAGCTCACGTCCCGTCTCGATGGATAGCCCACCGCCACCTCTTCCTTCCTTCCCTCCCACCTATACGGCAGAGTCAGTCACGTCAAAGAGCGGTCGACACAGGAGGAAAGCAACTGAAACTTCGGTTGCTGGCCTGCTCTTGCCCGATAGAGCATCCACATCGCTTCGCAAAACAGCAGCAACGATGCCGGCTCCGCCATCCGCATTTCGCGATCTCTACGCACTGGCCGGCTTGGGCTCACAAGCAGAGACCCCCGTGCGTCGTCTGGTCCACTGGCTAGCGAAAGAGCAGCTCAAAGCCATCATCACCCCGCTTGTGCTGCTGCTTGTGTTCTTGGTCCGGTGGATAGTTGCCAGGGGAGATTGGAGCGGCCGCGGCGTCGAACCCATGCACGGCGACTTTGAAGCACAACGTCACTGGATCGAGCTCACCCTTCACCTTCCGACGGCCAAGTGGTACTTCTATGACCTGGAGTACTGGGGCCTCGACTATCCACCCCTCACAGCGTGGGTCAGCTTGGCATGTGGGTATGCCGCCAAACTCTTCCCTTCCACGGCCACCGGTTTTGCATTCGAGACATCGCGCGGAAATGAAGATGTAGCTATTGCCACCTTCATGCGAGCCACCGTGATTGTCGCCGACTTGCTCGTCTACCTTCCAGCCATCACTCTCTTTGTCGCTCGCAAGCTGGAAGGACGTGGAAGACGCACGCAAGCAATTGCCCTCTTCTCCATCCTGCTCCAGCCTGCCCTCATCTTAATCGACCACGGCCACTTTCAGTACAACAGCATCATGCTTGGCTTCAGCGCTGCCTGCTTTGCACTTCTCTACACGACTCTGCCCAACCCCGATGCTTCCTCATCCTCAACGGCCCGTGCCCGCAGCCAAGCAGTCACCGATCTCTCCCGCTGCATCAGCTACGAATACGTTGCAGCTGCAGTCTTCTTTTCCCTAAGCCTGTCGTTCAAGCAGATGGCCTTGTATTACGCCCCTGCTGTCTTCGCTGTCATGCTAGGACGGTGTATCGGTCTGGCGCGCATCGACCCCGAGCGTGGCCTCACCCTCTTCATCGGGCTTGGTCTTACCGTCACCATCACCTTTGGCATCGTCTTCTCACCCTGGCTGACGAGTCTCGAGCAGATCGGCCAGCTCATGCATCGCATCTTTCCACTTGCACGCGGACTGTTCGAGGATAAGGTCGCCAACGTGTGGTGCTTCCTCTCCGTGCTACCCCTTCCAACCCGATTCAAGCTGAAAAATGTCATGGCGGCAACGGCATTGGCGAGGTTGAGTCTGTTGGTGACGTTAGTGGCGATTTTCCCTGGGTGCTGCTTGTTGTTTTGGGCGAGTGGTCAGACGGCCAAGATGGAGATGATGGTTGCGCAGGAGACGGTGCAGAAGCGGAAGAGCGGCGAGCGGGCGGACGCAGGGGCAGCGACAAGTGTCGCGGGCAGCGTCGTAGCTCCCACTGCCACATCCCACCGTTCTGGCGCTGCCCGCAGTCGCAGATCTCCCTCCGTGGTCGGATCGGCTGCTGGCGCACCCGTTCGTTCCGAGATCGAATCGCTCCTCGCCGGGTCTGTTTCCAGATCTCTAAGCGGTCGTGTCAGCCACATCGATGCGCCCCTCGACACTCTCCCCGCCTCTCACGACTCGGACTACCAGCTCCCGTCTGCTCCCTCTGCCCGACCAATCGCGTCGACTCTTCCCTCGCCTACCGCCCAAATGCTCCCTTATGGCCTGGTGAGCGTATCAAGCGCATTCTTCTTGTTCGGCTTCCAAACACACGAAAAATCCATCCTGCTCCCTCTGCTACCCATGACCCTCATGCTGGGCGCAAAAGGCGATACGTGGGGAGGAAACATCACCGCCGCTCGAGACTGGGAGTGGACTGTGTGGTTCAATAACATCGCCACGTTCTCTCTCTACCCGCTTCTAAAGAAAGACGGCCAATCTCTCCAATGCATAATACTCATCCTGTTTTGGAATTGGGTCATTGGAAACCTTTCGATACCCTTTAACCCTCTGACCAGCATTCAGGGAGCGATAAGACCAAGCGCATCCTTCTTCAGAAGACTCAGCACGATCACATACCTGGCAGCGTTTGGGTTGCATGCAGCAGAAGTGGTGCTGCCGTGGTTGGTGCCCGGGCTGCAAGCGAAGGTATGGGCGAGATATCCTGATATCTATCCGGTTCTCAACGTGGTGCTCACAACACCATGCTTTGCGGTCGTGTTTGGATGGGCGTTGATCAGGCAGGCCCAGGTGGCGTTTGCTAACGGATTCGATATCTCCTTCTCACCCAAGAGCAAAAGCACGCTGAAGAGCGGCAAATCTCCTTAGACGCACACTTCCACACACGTTGTCACGCTTCATTCTATGTAGCATCGTCTTCAATTGCACTGCTACCTCGACATTACGCTCTCTTGCAGCATCATACTCTAAGCGCGGTGTCCAGTTGACTTTTGAACTGTATCCTTTCCCTTTGCACCCGCTGTGCGAAGAAGCCACTGTAATCCAACCGCAACAAGAGCTGCTCCAGGTGCTTTCTCGCCACTCCGGCCCCTGTTGCTGCGTTCGAATCGCCTCTTGCGTCCCTAGACAGATTTAGCTGTGCGACCGAGATCGACAGTGATCCGATTCCGCTTTCGTCCGCAGCTGTCGTTGAAACGTTGGCATACGATGCGCTAGAAGACGACGAGAGCAGTTTGAAGAATCTCGCCAGCTCAGCGTCGAGTTCGGTGGATGTAGAGTCAATGAGACGCTGGCGGTCTTCGATTGCCGCATTGTACTCGTTGGTGCTACTCGCGGTGGAAGAAGTTTCGCCGAGAAGAGGAGGGAGAACATCGCCTCCCCACCGTTCGACGGAGCCTACGAAGCGAATGCAGATGTCGAGGATAGAGCGCACAAGAGAGGATGCAATGGGTGACGAGAGAAGCAGTCCGTCCTGGACGAAGGCGAGGAAGGCGGTGTGGCTCGCTCGGAGAGATGCGAAATCGAGCACAGAGTCGGTCTCTCCAGCAGAGGGATCCAGCCCTTCAGGCCGAATCGTGTCGGCACCATCAATGATGGATCCAGGGCGGGTGGATGTGGAGATCAGGCGCCGTCCAGCGCGGCCTACTGTAGATGCGGGTGGAGCATAGGTCGATGAAGCAGGTCCCGACACTGGGAATGCAAGTTTTCTCTGCAACCTCCCGCCTCCTCCACCGCCTCCTCCGACTACGGTGGGAGGACGCGAAAGCGAACCACTGACCACTCTGCGTCTGCCACCCTGGCCGTACGCTTCACTTGGGGCAATCGATCCACCCGGTGAATCGGGTCTCAGCTGCTGTTCCGAATCCTTTCTCACTCTCCCTTCTGTCCTTCCCATCCCTGGCTCCACCACACTCGCTCTGAGCCTGTCTGTCAAGCTACCCCATTGCGCGTCAATGATATCGGTTTGGAAATGCCCCAAAATGGTATCCAGAAACCACTTCATGCTCCTTACCACCCCCCAACTGCACCTCAACAACTTGGCCCGTTGCTTCTCCTCTCCCACGTCAACGCCTCCCTCGCCCGTACCCGTAAACTTCCTCCTTCCACGTTGGTTCTTGCTCAGAGCAATCCAGCAGTCCAAAACCCTTGCGTGAACTTTCTTGATCCCGATAAGATACGAAAAGATGCGGGAGTAGGCAGCGAGGTCGGAGGCGGAGAGGAAGAGGTCAAGCGGAAATACGGCCGTGTAATGGAGCTGGGCGGGAACGCCTATAAGATAGTCGTCGAAACGGGCCGCTGTAAGACTGCTTGCGCCAGCGACTGTCGTATCGGCATTGGCAGCCGGCAAAGTCACAGCAGCTCCCCTTGGCTTCGCATTCCGCGCACCGGACAGACTGGGCCGATATCCGCCCTTGGGTAGCACGAATCTAAGCCTCTGCAACGACGGATCGTCCTCCGCCCAAGTCCCCGCCGTTGCCCTGCGAAGCGAGAGCTCGAGATCACTGGATCGAATAACGCTCGCCGCAGCGGACCTGGCGCGGTAGAGCTTGTTCTTCCTCATGGTTTCAACCTCGCCCAGCAAGGAGAGAATGAATGGCCCATTGCGGTGCAGAAAGTAATCACCCAAGCACTGCAGCGAGGAGAACACGACCGATGTGGTGAGGATGTTGCGGAAGATCCATTCCGAGACGTCGTTTCTGAGCGACTGGATTGCGCGATCAAGATCCGACGGTCGACTTGGGCGCACGCCAGCTCGGGAAAGTGCCGTCTCGTGGTACTCGATTACCCCATCAGGTGGCCCAGAGAGTCGTGTGGGTCGAGATGAGGTGTCTTGCACATGAGCTGATGAAGCGTTGGCGTTGCGGATGGTGTAGAGCGCGCGACCGACGTAAAGAATCGAGTCGGCAGTCGAGTCAGAGACAGATGAGGGAAGTGCGTCCGGTCGGAACGCCCAAGTGTTACCGGAAGATGTAGCCCAATCAGCAAGTCCGTCTCCATTTGCGGCTGCGAGGTGTTCGTTGTGCGCATCGGTATCATTCGCATCGATCCAGTGGACGAGCTGATCTCTCGAGATCAAGGTGCGCTTCGAGGCGTGAGGATCAGCGATACCGCCTGGTCGGTGAATTTCTCCCCTGCATACCCAAGCGATGAGATGGTGCATCCAACTATCTTCAACAGCAGTGCGCAGACGAGTCATGTGCTTGGCTACCCTCTCGACGCCGGTAGATGCCTTCAAGCTGAGCAGGTCGACAAGCAGACCGCCCGTCCACGCTACCGGGAAAACCCGGGCATCCTTTCCTTCGTACGCTGCGCGGTCAGAGAGGGGGTCGTTGGCGAAGGCAAAATCTCTGCCCTTGGCCGGGCCTCGCAACAGCAACATCACAAGATCATCAAGCGCAGTAAGCGGTGCATCCCACGGCTCGAATCTTGCCCTCAAGTTCGCCAAGCTGATAAACCCTGACCCTGCCACAAGATCTACGTCCTTATCGAGCACCGAGCTCTCTGTTTGCAGCACTAGCGCATGGTACTCTGACAGTATGGATAGCAAGGTCGAGCAGAGCGGCACAAGATGAAGCGTTGGTTGCTGCTCCAACTCGTTTTGTCCACCGCTGACATTGCGCGTAGCAAGGGAATTAGCCCGGAGCGCAGAGCGAACCGCACGCTGTCGAGCTGTCTCAATCTGACCTTCTGCAAACGATTTTATGCGGACGTATCGGGTGTAGTATGTTGCAAGATGGTTGAGAATCTCAACCTCGGACGGATGGAGATAGTTGAGGTCGTCTCGTACCTTGAACGACGCAGCGGCTGTGGGAGAAGTCGGAGCCATAGATGAGGATGCAAAGAGGCTAGAAGGGTGACCTACTAGCATAGCTAGCAGCTCAGAGATCATGTTGGTGATTCTGGGGCTGAAGCTGCATCAGTGATTGTAATGTGTTGACTGAGAAAGGGCGGAGTGATGGGGACAAGGGGTGGAAAGGGTTGAGCGGAGGAAAGTGTTGGTCTAAGCACAAACTACCGCGACGCGTCTCCACCTCGTGCTCCACGCTCGGCTGGTGAAGATGTTACACCGAGGATAAAAACATCTAAGGCGCTTGCGCCACGCGCGTGGCGGAGGTCGCATGTGGAGGCCCAGCTGCCATGCATGCACGAGGGGCTTTGTGCGAGGGGCTGCAGCGGAGAGGGTCGAGTGACGACGCTCGTTCTTCTGTTCTAACCTCTGCCTAGTCAGCATGTTGACCTTCACCCTGGCAGGGATGAAACGGACGCAGCCCCACACCCGAACTTCATCTCACCACCATCTCCAACCCCTGTAGACATGTCCTCGCTTTACCACAAGATCCGTTCTGTTACATTCGACGTGCTGTGGAGGACCGCGCTGGTTCGCCTACCGCGAGCCGTGCCACTCTCAACCCTCAAATGGACATCACCAGAAGGCCCACATCCATTTGTGTTCCATATGCCCTCGAGGTCGAGCGAATATTCCATTCCACTGCACATCTTTATCCCGACCAGCCTGTACGACAACGTGCCAGCCACGGGAGCGCCGGTATTGGTCGACTTTCACGGAGGAGGTTTCTATCTCGGATCATGCCTAGAACAGGCGCCATTCTGCTCATACATGGCAAGGCAGCTGAACAGCATTGTCATTAGTGTCGACTATCGTATGGGCCCGTTCCACCGCTTTCCTGCTGCGATCGAGGATGGCGAAGACGTGCTCAGCGCCATTCTAGACGACGATTTCTTGGCCTACAGGCCGCTGCGTCAGGCCATCATTACAAGAATACAGTCCGAAAAAGCCAAGATCGCCAAGAAAGAAGCAGATGGAATTAACGAGCAACATAGACAAGAACTACAGCAGGGAAACAATGAAGAGGTCTCGGCACCGAACCTTTCTTTCTCTGTGAAAGCTTCGTCTTCCTCATTCAAGGCCCCGGACAGACCTTCATCCACGTTCGACTTCAACCCCAGCAAAGTCGCGGTCTCAGGCTTCAGCTCGGGAGGCAACCTTGCACTCAACCTTGCACTTCACATCGAACCTCCCGAGCTTGATGCAGAATGGCCCAGCAAGTTTGCCCGCGAACATCCTACACCTATCCCACTTCTCTTGTTCTATCCTTCCTTTGACCTCCGCCAGCTTCCGTCGCAGCGCTCTCGTCCAGAGCATATGGCGCTTCCATCGCCCTTCTGGACCAAAGTCGCTGACTCTCTCGCACCGACTTATGCTGAACGCGATCAGACTGATCATCCCCGTGTCTCCCCCGGACTGGCTTCGCTCGACTCTCTCCACCCTGCAGCACGCATGTTTCTCGTCCTCTGCGAGCTGGACACCCTCTCTGAGCAGTCCAAGCAATGGGTGGACAAGGTACAAGCCCACGACCGCTCAGACCATTTAGTAGTGGAGGACGCGGCCAATATGAAGCATGGTTGGACACAGATGCCCGAAGGGTGGCTGTCCGAAGAAGAGAGGCAGGCAAGAGAAGCCGTATTCACCAAAGCAACAGCATTCATCGAGTGGGCCTGGGATGGATCCCTGGATAAAGACAAGCCAGAATCCGAAGTTGTCGTACCACAGAAAGATTCAGGCGAGGTTCACACTGCGGAAATCTCAGGCGAGGTTCACATTGCGGAAATCTCACCGTGAGTCTTGGACGGCAATGCTGACGACATACACAGATGACGAAGCGTGGAATTGAAACGAGTGTGCAGAGGGTATACGAACAGTGACATTCAACAACAGGATTTTTTAGCCAGATCAGATGCGGCCAGAGCCTGGCAAAGAGTACACTACAGCGCCATGACCACATCTCCGACCAGCAGCTTTGGGCAGGGCGGGGGCGCCGAACAGGCTGTCCATAGCACCCAACCACTCTTCAGGGGTGCAATTGGGTCGAGGACCCTGTGAGCGATCGTTGATATCAATCCCAATCTTTGCCCAGGACGAAATGAGTTCAGCTTCTCGGTAGCTAGGTAGCTCTTGGGCAGATGCATTTGCTTTCCTTGGGTTACGGAAAAAGATACGACGGAAGAAGTTGCCCTTCACACGAGTAGGGTCGGCGAGCGGGAGCGAGCCAACTGCATCATACGCAGGTGGGCTGTGAATGGTCTCGATGGACGACTGTGATGGGAAATCCATCAAGGAGAGGAGCAGGAGGAACAATTACGTCGTAAGTACATTGAGCGTGGAGCAGTGAGTCGAAAGTAGAATACGCACCTTGGTGCTAGCAACGTCGGTGTTGCTGGTGGAAGACTCAATGTACTCTTCTTGCGTGCAGATGCTTATTTCATACTCGAGCACAATTTGCTTGGCAGAAGACTGCGAGGTGGTAAGTTCGTCGAATGCGCACATTGTGATGTATGTAGAGCACGATAAATGAAAAAGAAAAAAGAAAAAGAAAAAAAAAATCAAAAAAAAAAAAAAATCGGGAGAGAGAGGCAAGCTCGAAGTGTAGGAGAAAAGGTTGGATGCGGATGAGGGACAGACGAGGGATATACCTCGTTTACACCGGCGTATAAATGCTTTCTCACACACACTGGCTGTACACATGTAGGGACAAGCTTTCATCACTGCGATAATGAGAACCGAGTTTGCACAGGTTGGTGATGATGACGAGCAGAGTGACAGGTGTCAAAATCCCAATCCAGGTGATGATGAGCGATGAGGCATCTGACACTTGCGCCCTGCAGTGAAATTCGTGTGGAGAGTCAACATTAATCAAAAGCTTCTGCACGCCACAGCAAAAATTTGGATCGTGGTTGCGTGTCAGGATCCTGATCAGCGCTGCGTTGGAAACAGCATCCCACCAATGCACGATGATTGCGAGTGGGGCCTCGCGCTTCGGCTTCATTGATCACCATTTTCTTGGACGACCAGCCTAGCTTGCCAATCGATAGCCGTGGCTCGAACGGAGATCACGGTTCCGCCGACCATGCCCATCCGAACCTTAATCTTCGCAAGAATGTAGCTCAAGCACGTGTAAACACTGAGGACCTCGACGTGAACCAGCGACACGGTGCGAAATGAGCAGGACTCTTGGCGAGCTGGGTTCCTGAGAGAGAGCAACGTTGGGTGTGAAACCGCACATGGTCAGTGTGCACGTGTCCTGTGATAAATGTTCCCTCAGCAGGATGTAGTCGCTTTGTGAACCGACATACAAGCCAAGCGAAATGAAACAAGGTCAATCGCGAACTCACCTCTCATGGCACAACGAATGTGATACAACCTCGGATCACAGAGGAGAAACACGTTTGATTGCCGTGAGCAGGTGAAGGGTAAGGGATGTATGTCACATGCATACAGTTTGTATGCGTATGAAATGTGAGGAAAAGCTATTATTGCGGAAACGGGGAGAAACTGAGCGCTCGACTTTATATACCGCACGAGTGTAGGTATATGCGCGTGGCACAATTTTGGAGAAGATTCGCTGGCGATCGGAAGAAGATCTCTCGTGCGAGATATCTTGTCACGCGAATGCGTGACAATGTAGCTGTCTAACAAGGAATTATGCAAAATAGTCGGACTGCAGAATCGCGAGTCGACACGCATCGAGAAATCCTACGACGCTCTCCAAATCCCAGATTATTAATGGGGGTGGCATCCCAGGTTTGCATGCCTACCTCGCCGGGTAAGAGGTTGGCCTGTAGACCTACGAGAGCCCCCGATGCCGCAAACACCGGGATTGGGCGTGTAACCATTGGGAGCAGGAGCAATGGTTCCAGAATCGTATCGGAGACCTGGAACGACCGATTCGAAAGTATCGGCAGGTTCATCCTTCCTCTGGCATCCACTTCGGTCGATATGAGCCTTTGAGCATCTCACCCTCCGAGGCCTTCCTTTCATCAGCGTCGAGTCGCCCCACTCGTTCATCCGCCACATGCATCCATGCTGAAGTTCCTTGGGCAGGTTCGCGCAGCCAGCAGCATCTCGGTCAAGACCACCATACTGCTTGCCCCACTTGGAAATATCATAGCCCTTCCATTGAGCTGGACATCCCTGCGTAACAGCCCCAATCCCCATACCAGGCACAAGGATGTCAAGTCCATCGCTGGTCACGTCACCCCCGTCGTTAATCACCTGGTAGAAGAGTGTATTGATCTTTCCCGATTTACTGCCCTCGAACTCGGCAACGTAGCATGCGCAAGAAGTGTCCTTCTCCGTCGAGCTCGACATTGCAGCGAAAGCATAGCCTACTGAAGGATTGACCGCGTCAGTAAAGGGTTGCTGGCAGCTGCACTGGAACTCGTTGCCACCACCGCAACCGGAAGAGTTGGGGTCGTCTCGTCGAGGACCCGTCACGATGGTCTTGCCATCGGCTAGACAGGTAGCCACAGGATTGTAAACAGGAGCTTTTCCAGCTGTGGCGAAGGAACAAAAGAGACCGACCCATTGGGGGAAAAGCGAAGATTAGTATGTTGCTCCATTTCTTCGAAACAAAACAGTCGTCGACAACGCCTCTGGGATCGCTGTAGACCCGAATGGACGCCTTAAAATTGGAAACTGCCTACATACCCCAGCTTGATGAAGGCTTGCAACAATCCCAGTACATCGTAGCGGCAGTGGACTGAACGACCGGCGCAAAGAGTCCACAGGACATGACAAGTACGGTAACGAAGAGGGACGGCTTGCCAGAAAATGCCATCATCTTGACGAATATTGTCGCGATTGAAGCGGGGAAAAGACTTTAAGTAAAGAAAAGGGAAAGCGTAGGTCGGTAAGAAGAACGGAAGAAAGCGTTCGTTGCCTGTCCAAGGAACGAAGGAGCGATCAAGTGAAGCGTTTATACAATAGGTCAAAAATGAGTCGGATCTACCGTGCTCAAGGTTGACTCGCACAGCAAGTCGGTTGCGAAAGAGAGGAAGAGAATGAACGACGGAGGATGGAGAGAAGGAACAGGGGGAGGCTGCATCATGGTTGACATGCTTTATGTGTTTTCGAAAAGCCCCTGGACTGCCTAAATTTGCTTCCGTATGTGTTCCTGCTTCAGGGTCAAATTCCTGCACTCCTAAGCAGTTTTCATGAGGGCGATCTGGTTGCCAGCGCACAATAATCGAGGCACAAAGACCAAGACCAAGCCCGAGCCGAGAGTGCCCCTTGCCTTAATTTGAACAGTCGGTGGAACTGACGCCCATAGGTGGGTGTGTTGCTATGCAACCCCATGCGACAACTGCAGGGTCAGGATTAACCTCGGGATATGCTTGATAGAATAGCAGCTGAACAGTGTGATAAGAAAAACTTTGGTGCACTTTTGTCGTCTACCACAGAACTTTCTGGGAGAGTTGTCTACGCTAAACCCCAAGCCTTGTTGAATGTGGCAAAAGGAAAGGCGGCGGTTGGCGTGGGAAGTGAGGCTACATGTGTCATTATGAAGATCATACGAACAGCCTCCCGACGGCTCAAGATTGAAGCTTGGACGCTGTAGCAGCAAGCACAACGTATCGACAACCATAAGCCACAAATGAAGAAAACAGCATGATGAGTTAGCGAAAAGGAGACAATAGTGGTGGAAAGATAAAATGGGAAAAAGTAGCAACAAAAGGGGCACGAAAATTGTGAATTGAAAAGTAGTCTGGATCGGGATTCAAGCGGCTGCCGATGTTGGGTGTCGATCGATCACCAGCCAGAAAGTGGATTATCCGCTGTGCTGCTCTGCAGTTCCAACTTTTTCGCGACGCGGACAACACAAACTTGGAGAGCGGGCCATCCTACCCAACTTCTTCTTGCTGTTGTCTTCTCGCCTCACCGTCATCCTCCCGGCGTCGTCGACCATCCCAACCAGTCTCCACACAAAGACAGCCGCAGAATACGTCACGCCACGAGGATTGCCTTTGCCACCTGCGAGCTCTTCATATCTCCTGCCATCTTCGCTGCTGTCGACTCGAATGCTCTCCTGGTTTTGTCCTCCTACCTCACCATCTGTTCACAGACTCATCAAAAACCGCTGGCATCGTGACGCAGCCCGCGGATCATCTGCGCTGATAGGGGACGCCCAAGGGCAGATACGCTGCAGGCCATCAACAGCATCACAATGCTTGCTCTACCCGCGGCCTCCACTTCGAGCGCAGCCGGCGGTATAGCCGTCTTTGAGCCAGCACGCTTCGAAAGTCTTCATCGCATCCTCAACGAAGCTGCGTCTAATCCTGTGCGGCTCTCACGCTCCAACGATTGGTTTGTCACTATCGACAGAAATCGCTCTGACCTTGCTGACCTCGGCAAGGTTCGGCCCCCTTCTGATGTCGAACGCAAAGAAATCGAGTCAGGTAAGTACATCCCAGCCGACCACCTTTCAAGAGACCCTACCGACCTTCACCAGGTCACACCTCCTAATACAAACTCGTCATGAATGCTAACTGTCCTCCATTCGTTGCCGTTATTTAACACATATAGGCAAGATTACCATCAATGGCAATACGCAGAACCTCAATCCAGACTTTTCACAACAGTCGCTGCTGCTCGCGCGCGAGTTTGCCGTCTCGGAACACTACGCCGCTTCTCTATTGCAGCAGGGACTCGCAGGTCGTGCAAAGTGGGCACGTCCCGCTGTTGAAGTCGCGTGCATTCTTTACCACCGCGAACGTCTTGCCCTGCTCGCATGTCTCAAAGAGCTCCTTCGCAATGCACTCACCATGCCTTTCGAGCAGGACGTCGAGGCACAACGCATGGGCATGAAGATGGAGCAGCTCGTCGAGTCGCTCGTCTCCATCGAAATCTCGATCGGCTCTTCCACCTCGTCGCGCAAGGTGACTCTCGCAGAACGCATTCTTGCCGAGATGGACAACGCAAAACAGTCGGCAGCGCGTGTCAAGACCTCACTTGAATCACCAAACACCTCTAACCAAGGCATCCAGACGCAGACCTCCAATTTCCTCGGTCTTGGCACCAGCCAGTCTGCAGCACCGCCCGCATCCACATCCACCGCCATCAACGGCAGGCTGAGTGACGAGATCCAACTCGACCGCCTGGCCTGGCTGCGCGAAGAGCGACGCGAGCTCGGCCATCTGCTCTACCTGCTCTCCATCTCGTCTCTCCTCACGCCGTCCAACATCTCGTCTATCCTCCGCTGGCTCGCTGCAGTCTCCGCAGAGACGTACGACGAAATGACCATCTACATTCTCACTGCGTTGCTCGGTGCAATTGACGCAACTCCAGATGCCCGCGCTGCCATGGCAGATCGAGCGAGCAGAGGCACGCTTCGCAAGACCGTAGAGGCGTTGCTCGACGACGAGTCCTTCATCATCTCCACCCATGCCGAAATCACACGCAAAAAGTGGGCACTCGGTGAGCTCAACAGTGCTGTCGCGCTTCCGTGGTCCATCTTCCTCGTGGAGGCCTTCTCTAGGAACCCGACCTACCGCAACCAGCTGTCCATCTCCGAGGAGCAGATCCAGGATCTTGTCCTGCAATCCATCACCGGCTCGTCACTCTCCAAGGACGCCAAGGCAGCAAGCAACCCAGACGGTCCTACCGGTGGCGCTTTCATCTTTCTCGTTGTGCGCATCCTCGCCTTCCGACAAAAGACCATGGATGCGCTCTTCGGCGAAGAGGAACAAGCCGTCGCTGCAGAGGCAGATGCGGCTGCCGGAGAGATCGCGGACAGCAACGCGTGGGAGGAAGAGGTGGATGCCGAATTCCGCGAATATGTCGTGCAGCAGATCCACAACCTCGCTGTGGGAATCACATCGGTCATGCTGCCCATGCTCCGACGCATCCAGCGCTCCGAGGAGGATGCTGCCTTTGCTCTTTCTAGGGGCAGTGTACGATCAGGCGGTTCCGCACCCCCCGAGCGCAGATACGACATTGAGGCGCTCTTCGACTTGATCGCCCTCCTTTGCCGTGGCCGACCGGAAGCCGGATTGCCCTTCTGGGTGGGACCCGACAACCGCACGACGCGCTTCCTTTCTTGGGCCATCGATGTGCGGGAGCCAGGCCACCAGCGTGCGCTGCTCAACATGCTCGCTTCCATGTCCTCGGGCCCTTCCAGCGCCAGCCAAGCCTACGCGCTGCTCGATCAGGAGAGTGGCCAGAATGGAGCTGACGGTCGCCTCGTGTCGTGGAGCCGTTTCTTCGAGTGGATCACCTACTACATTGACACTTTCCATCAGGCCGTCGATTCGTCTTCCTTTCACGCTTCTAGCTACCAGACACTCGCCATGCCCAAAAATGAGGAGACTTTGCTCATCGGCTTTGTTCGCCTCTTCCGCAACGTCGTCTACTTTTCACACCCTGCCCGGGATGCATTGCTGCAAAATGCGTCGTACAATGCGCTCGACAAGCTCTTTTCGTTGCTGACATGTCCTGTTCCGGTCGAGCTCAAGGCAAGCATCCTTGATGCGCTCGCGGCTTTCCTCCATCCCTCGGCCGGCAACCCTGCCGCTCGAGCCCGCTTCTCGGCTATCGCGACTCAGCTCTGGGACCGCTTCGACGAGTGTGGTCTGCTTCCGTCTGACGATGCCAAGTCTCGTCGCAGCTCAAACCCATCTGCTTCCTTTGGCCCTTGGTTCAAACCGCTCGTATCGAAAGGTGTTGTGTACGAGCTTGAAAACTTCGAAGTGCCACTCCGCACCTTCCCTGGATCCACGAGCTTTGTCAACTTTCTCAAGGCGCTCGTTCAGCTCCCGCCCAGCGCACTCACAGCCGGGTCTAATGCGCTCGTGGACACCTCGTCCAATTCAACGAATGGCACCAACCCCTTCAGCACGATCGTTGCGTTCGACCAGCAGACACAGCAGCAGTCGCACGCACAACCAGGATATCAGCAGCACCATACAGGTCAGCGCAGGCAGTTCCGATCCGTCGAGCCGTACGTCGGCTTTGTCATTGACCAGGTCTTCCTCAAGGCACGCACGCGTGACTACGTTGAGCCAGCTGAGCAGTGGCGTGTTGTGGCATCCTGCCTCGACTTTGTTGAACGCTCTCTTCGTTCTTACGATTTGGAGGGGCTCCTCCGCAGCAGCGAAGGCGCAGACGCTGTCTCTGACCCAGCGTTGCTCACACAGCTAGCTTCGCATCCCGGTTTCTTCCTGATGCGCCGCATCCTCACCGGGTCCAAGATGGTCGGTGAGATGCTCGGCATCCTTGTCCCTGGCTCTGGCCTCGCAGCTTTCGAAGCCATTAATCAGAACCGTGCCAGCACCTTCTTTTACGGCACTTCGGTCCGACACGTTCTTAGCATCCTCGACCGTGTGTTGCGATACCAGGACCTCTTTGTGCAGGTTCTGATTCCGACGCTGGTGGACACCACTCTCAGCGGCGTCCAGCTGCCTTTCGACGTTTCGACCCGAGTGGGCAATTCGGGCTCATACAGCAGCTTCGACATCCAATTGCTGCATGCACACGAGTCTGTCGTTCAGATCGCGCTGCTCATCAACTGTGTCCGCGACGATGTGGCGTTGCTTTCCGTGCGTCTGCTTGGCCTCATCGCCCGTACTGCGGCATTTAGCGCTGTCGATCGCTTTGGCGAGATGGGCTATCGTCGTAAGATGAACCGTCTCGTCGGCCTGCTCGAGATGAGCGACGAGGCGGATCGTGTAAAAGCAGGCTACATGGGTCGACTGGAAGCCGAATCCTCTGGTGATGCTGGCAGCACCAAGCTGATCGAGACATTGAATGCTCTCGCTGGAGGAACCAATGTCGAAGACGACGACGATGCGGACCTGCAAGCATCCACCGGTAGGCTGGATGGTACAGCGTCGCTGGCGTCCAGCGATGCAGTTGAGGCAATCCAGATTGCCATCATCAACCTCTTGCTCGCCGGCACCGAGCTCAACCAGCCTGCGCCCAACGTCGCCCACCTCTTGCTCGGTTACGACCTGCGAGCCGTGCGCCCCGAAGAGCAGGTCATCATCGACCCTGATGCGCAGACGACTGCACCAAGCGCCATCCACGCCATCCTTGCGCTCCTGCGTCCAGAGTCGGACGACGAGGGCGCTTTGTTCCTCAGCCTTGCCGAGCGATCGCCAGGCTTTGCCGAAAAATGCTGTACCCTTATCCTGCGTCTCTGCACTCATCCCTTTACAAGCGCGGCGACGCTTCGATACCTGCGGACCAAGGAGGACTTTGTCGTACAGCAGCTACGCAGCCTCTCCCTTGTGCCTGCGGAGCGAGCTACGCTGACTGCCAGCTCGGCTGCTCTTGGCCTCGTCCAATATGCCGACGGACAGGCGATTGAGACGACCGTCGACCGTGTGACTGCTTCGCTGCGGATGCGCGCCTCGGTGCTCGAGCTCACCGCGCTCGAGCTACACTCGCTCCTAAATGCCGGTATGCAGTCGCGAGCAGCTCGAGTTGTTGCAGCTCTGTTCGGGTCCAACGCCACTGTTGGCGGTGGCAACGGCATCGACGCAGAGGACAGCGCGGATCAAGACGATCTCTTGCTTGGCACCGAACGCGACTTCCGACTCGGTGCTGGGGGTGCTGAGGTGCGCACTTTCGGCGGTATTCGCTTCCTTGAGATCCTGCAAAGCCTTGACTTTGAGTGGTACGACGACCGTGAGGCTCTCGGCCAAAACATCGCCATCATCACCCCTGAGCAGCTCGACCTTGCCAAGCGACCTGATGCTGCTGTTGGACCTCGCCTGTACGATCTCGGCGCGGTGCTCGCCGTCCTTGTGCGCGAAAGAACGCTCCTCCAGCAGAAGGGCAGCCTGCGCGATGCAGGCCAAGCCAACCCATTCTTGGAGCAAGCAGCATATGTACTTCAGTGGGCATCGGCTCAGAACGCCAAGAAGGCCGTCGCTTTCTCGCGCAGACGGGTGCTGCAGGCCTGGCGACACGCGCTCGACATGGTTCTGGCACGGGCTGCCGGCTTGCTGCGCCCCGAGGTCCGATCTGGTCTGATGTTTGACTGTCTGTCGGAGCTGCTTCCTCGCATTTCGACGCCTTCAACCGACGCTGGCGGCCTCGACGTGCCATCTGCTGACCTTGTCGCTGGTGCCGTGCTCTCTTTGCTCACGTCACTGCGACAGCATCGCGTCGAATTGACGACGGGTGCGCTCGACCTTGAGACCGTGGATGCTCTTCCCATCGACCGCCTCCTGACAACGCTGCGTGCACTCGTCGACTCTGTTCTCAGGCTCGAGACCACCACCCTGGCCCGCGGCAACCTCTACTCGGCACTCATCAACCTCCTCCAGCTGGTCAAGTCTGGCAGCGGCTCTGACGCGGAATCAAGTGTCAACGACGGAGCCTCGATCATCGCTACCGACCTGGACGAGACAATGTCGGTCGGCGGAATCTCGACTAGCAACCTCTTTGGCGGACGTGCACCGACAAGCAACTTGGAATCACGAACACGCACTCTGTTGCTTTCGCACGCTGAACGCCTCATGGACGTTCTTGGTCGCGATGCACTTGACGCCAGCGACCTATCCAAGACGATCGCCTTCACGCTGCTCGACAAGTTGTGTGCTCTCGACGCCCCGCCCTCAGCCAGCTCTTCTCGTCGTGGTGGCTCCAGGTGCCTCGACCTGTTGGACCGCAAAGGTTACATCAAGAGCTTCGTCACTGCGCTCCGCGATTCGGACCTTTTGCTACAAGAGACGCTCCGACCGGACCCTGCCAGTCTGAACGCAATCTACGTCTATGAAGCTCGGATGGCGTTCTTCAATCGCATGGCCCAGACGCGCGATGGTGCGGAGAGGCTGCTGAGCGCCAAGATCTTTGACGTGCTCGCCCAGTCGGACTACCTCGCTGCGCGACCGGATCAGGACCAGGAGTTTGTCGATTTGGACAGTTTCCTACCCGCAGCTACCGAGCGATACAACGCGTTGCTGACGCCCGTGCTCCAGCTGACGACCAGCATCCTGGCCAGCACGTCGGCTGCTTCAGCTCTCGCGTCGGGTCAAGGTGCCTTTGGCATCTCCAAGGCGCTTGCTCCTACTTCAGCATCGGCTGCACCTCGCCACGCACTGGCACTGCTGACTGCGCACCGAGATGCACTGTTGACGGTGCTTCGCGCACCGCTGCAGGAGTATTGCTCCTTCGCTCAGCTTGGACAGGCTCACCTCATGGTTGCCATCTTTGTCCTGATCATGCCCTCGGTCGATGACGATGCCCAGCAGGCACCTAACCCCCTTGCGCCCTTTCACAAGGCTATCGTCGCGTTGGCTGCTGTCTACCTGCATACGACCGCATGGCGATCCCGCGTGGTGCCCTACAACGAGGCGGAGCGCGAAGAGGCTCACATGCCGACAGCATCCTTGCGTGCGCTGCGCGCTCCGAGTGAGGCGCCCAACAGCGGCTCGGGAGGGGAGGAAGAGAACGCATTTGGCGCCAAGGTCAACGCGATGGTCGTGAGATTGCAGATGGCATTGCTGTCGTACCTCGAGGCAGCGAGCGATGCTCGAGGTGGCAATGCGGCTAGAGTTCGACCGGTGTTGATCCCTTCGCTGGCGGCCCACCGTGAGCGATCGCGCACTCATTATGGCGCGGGTGATGACGGTGGAGATGGGGATGCCTCGAGAGCTGGATTCCTCCGCTCGCAACACGCTTCCGCCGCGGCATCCACGGTGCCCAGCATCGGCAGCCTGGTCGCTGCTCTCGACGACTACACTGACAGCGTGGCGAAGGAGCTTCAAGGTCTGGAGAACATCGAGACGCTCCTCGAAAACGTCGATTCTGTCCGTCAGGACGAACTGGACGAAATTGCTCGCGATGCTCTTGGCGAGACGATCGCCGGCGAACTCTCTCCAACCCAACGCCGCTCTGTCGCCCTGCGTCAGCTGCGAACCCGCAAGAGCACCCTCCGAGCTTCATCCACCTCTAAACTCGACGCGGTCGAACTCATCCTTGTGCTACTCATCCGACACATCGAGTTCTTCCGCACACTCAATACCGATCGCATCAGCAATTCTGTCGGTGCACGAAGCTCTCCCGCATCGCACTTTGACCGCGCGAACTTAATGCAGGGCTTGGCCGAGTCACTTCTGCCCGTTGTGGAGGACAAGATCGGCTACCTTTCGCTCCCGCCCAGCCTGGTGGCCAACGCGAGGGAGAGGCAGAGCTTCCTCCAGATGGCCGGAAGGAGATTGGCCAGCTTCTTCACCGATGCAGAGTAGATCCATTATTTGAATTGCCGATTCTTTTCAAATGTGTTGTCTGTATTATCCACATATCCGCTATCCTCATTGAATCCTAGAACCATTTCCTGTATTTTCTCTTCGTCTGTGGGAAACCTGCCTCCTAGAATGGTTTCAGGGCTCGATCTTGGTCTGGAACTATTTGCGTATAGGAATACAAGCTTAGTCCGACCGTATGTGAAGCGTTCCGAATTAGTTTAGTGGCTATGACGGCGCCTTGTCATTAATTTGAGCAGCGTTCTTCGCGCAGAATACGGCGCAGACCCGGGTTCAATTCCCGGATTCGGAGAACCTTTTTTTTTTTTTTTTTTTAGTTCACCCCCTCACTTCACCCATCCTGGAGCGCAACCTTTCTACTTGCATCGTCTCCACCTTGGAGAAAAAAGTCGCAAAAATGGACGTGACGCATGCTGAGCTATGTAGATGAGGAAAGCGATTGTGATGGGTATATTGCGAAGTGTGGACGCTGCAGCAAGTCACGTTGGAGGGCTGCTAGATTAAAGGGATCTACATGGAGATGGAGTTGATTTGTTTCCTTGACTGTGCAAGGAGAGCTTGGGTCTCTGGGTCGACTTTTGAATCTGTTGTGGCTGTATTTTTTTGTTCGGATTGAGATGCCAGCGCTTCCCTGTCTGCAGGAACGTCAGCCACTGGAGCGTCTGAATCGAGCGCTTCGCCGAGATCTTCGAGGTCATCTACCGGTGTAATCGGAATGACTGGAGCGGCGGGTGAAACATCCTCCACAGTCGACACAACGGGAAGTATCCTTTCTGAGTCTGATTTCTTCGCTACAATTCTACTTTGCTTTGCCCTGAGCCGCATGATGAGCTTCCTATCCAGCTCGATCGCCTTGTTCTGAACCTTTTTGATCGTTCCGCCGCAGTGAATCACACGGATCCTGAGCGAAGCTGTGTTTCCTCCTAAGCAGGCTGTAACATCTTGTGTCATTTCGGCTGGACTCGAGATCAAGGTGGCACTTGCCCAGACCAGCCTCGCTGCATCGCGAGAGCACCTGATGATCGCGGTGCCTGTATGAGTGCTGTAATACTTGCATGTCAGCACACCTCCAAACGCTCCGGCCGCAACATCGCCAAAGTTGCATAGTAGGGATGCCCGCAAAAGTCTAGTGACGAGTTGTGGTGTGAGTATGGCTCGGGTGCCATCAGTGCTCGATTTCTGTGCGGCCGAAAGGATGGATGCTGATGTGGATGCGGCAGCCTGGTCTTGAAAGGTGGAAGGAGAGGGTAACGTGGTGGCAAGAGGCTTTTCATCGATGGCCAGAAGTAGCCAACGGGTCTTGAAACGCACCATGACGAGCTATTTCTGGCGTGGTCGATGACAGGTGAGATTGTAGAAGCGCAAAGGTGAGTTGGAGAGTAATGAACGAGGTCTAACTTTTTTGTCTTGTCGTTTTGTGTCTTGTCGCCTTTCTTCGAGATTGGACCCTTTTCCCGAAAAATCACAAGCGACGGCAATTTCCAACAGTCTCCTCCACCTCTTCTCGCAAAGCGCTCAGCTGCCACAAGCTCTAGACCACCCGTATGCCCGCTCGGCAATCAATCTGCTGCGTCCTGAGCTCAGCCATGCAAGTCCCAAGGTGTGGCAAAGCTGTCCTCCCTGGCATCTCCGTCTCCTTCACCACGCTTCTTTCGTATCCCTTGCCAGCATCCCAGCTCCAATTCAGATGCCGCGTACTTGGCAGCGCTCAAGCGCTTGTCCGCACCTATAACGCCCGTCTCTGCCCACCATGGACGCCAAAGCCTTGCTCAAGGAATGCCGCCAGAGGCAGGAGGACGAGATTGTGGCTCTCGAGTCCATCTTTGCCGCTCCCGACCATGGAGACACCGACGATGACAACGAAAGACCCGCAGAACCAAAGGTAAAGCTGATACAACGGGAGCCGCAGCCGGTCATTGAGTTCCACCTTCCAATCACTTTGCCAAGACCAACGCGGATAGCAGTCGAGACGTCTTCACACGACATCCGCAGAAGCCCACAACAGGCGTCCACCTCTACAAACGCTGCACAAACTCCATTTATAGACAGAATATCATCTAATTTGACAACTCCTCCATCAGGAACGTCAGCAAAATCCAAAAACAACCAACGCAATGGCAGAAACCAAAATCGCAGACCTGGTCATCTTGACGCAACCGCCAACGTCTTCCAGCCAAGCACGGTCACCTCGGTGGTGCCTAGTCCAGTAACGAAGCCCCCATCCTCTCCTCTGATAGCAAATGACCATCAGGAAGGAAGCGTGGCTGAAGCACTCGGACGACTCAGCCTTCGATCAGCGACCACCACGAAACATGCCTCTATTGCCGGAACACAGCCGAGCTCATCAAAAGAACGGCTTCACCCTCGCTCCACGAAGCAGCTGCCAGCACTTCTTCATCTGGCACCAATCACCATGCGAGTGCGCCTGCCACCCGCATATCCAGCCGAGCAACCACCTGTTGTTGAACATCTCGCAGCGCTGTGGCTGCCAACCAACCCAGATCGCAAAGATGAGTCTCTTGCTTGGCTTCTTGGTAAGCTTGAGGAGCAATATTTCAAATTGAGCGGCTTAGAGGTGCTCTACATCTGGGCGACCTATCTGGTTGAAGGACTCTGGGTGCAACTACTTCAAGAACAGCCGGATTCAAAAAGCAATCCGCCATTCCTGCTTTCCCCCCAGGCGGAATCAGAAACATCAGAAGCAACCCTGTGCTTCGAGGAACAGCTGTCCTGCCTGGATGCCCAGCCGCAACTTGCGGCTCAGCTCATCGCGCACTCTCGCCTCTGCAGCCGTATCACGTTTGACGCCTCTTCCTTTGATTGCGCCATTTGCCTCGAAACACGCAAGGGCAGAGCATGTATCAGGCTGACAGGCTGTGGCCATGTTTTCTGCTCAGAATGCCTAGCTGGATACCTCTCCAGTTTGGTCGATGACGGTTTGCATCGTCAGGCGAAACGGTGCCCCGACCCGGAATGCGTCACGCTTTGGAGCGAAAGAGAGAAGCAGAACCTAGTCGATCAAGAAGGGAACCTTGTCACTTCTTCGAAAGCCAAGCGTACAAATGCAAGATCATCGAACGCCCAAGTCGACACGGGAGTAGACGAAAAGGGTGTGGTCGGCCTAGTCACGCGTATCGAACTAGAGGCCATTCTGGGTCCAGCGAATTTGACGCGGCTGGACAAGCTCACCGTCAAAGCCAAGATGGAAGCCGATCCGTCCGTGTCTTACTGTCCTCGCTCGGGATGCCAGGCGCCCGTGGTGTGTCTTTCTTCGGACGAAAATTCTGGCCATTGGGAACGGTTTCGCGAGTGTCTTTCGTGTGGATTTGCTTTCTGTGCCTGGTGTTCGCGCTCTTGGCACGGCCCCACATCTTGCCCCATATCCTTCCAATCTGAGCTGATTCGGCGCTACCTCTCCCTCGTAGCATCGTCGCCAGATCGGGTCATGATGGAGCAAAAGTTTGGCCGCAAGACGCTCGAAACCATGGTTCGAAAGTACGAAGAAGAGCAACAGACCCAGCAATGGCTCTCGGACTATACAACGCCCTGCCCCACCTGCGGTATCGCCACTGAAAAATCATACGGCTGCAACCACATGACGTGCAAAAGCTGCCAGACGCACTACTGCTACCTGTGTGGCAAACCGATCTCGAGTCAGAACCCGTACCAGCACTTCAACACGCCTGGTTACGAGTGTTACCATCGCCTATTTGACGGTTTGCTTGGCAACCAGGCTCCCCAGCCGCAGCATCAGGATGGACGCGAGGCGGATGGGGAGAGAGGCGGTAATGCAGATGGCAGGCCAGGGTTTGCATTGCTGTTGGACGAAAACGGCATACCTCTCCATCTCGAACCCGAAGATCAAGAGATGGATTTCTTGGCCTGGCAGCAGCTCGTTTGACCACTTCCTTTCTTTGTCCGCTCACATTCACCTTCTGTACACTGTCCTCCAAATCTAGTTTTTTTTTGTTTTTGTTTTTGTTTTTTTTTTTCTCCCTTTCCGGTACCCGTGTCATCAACATGGCTCCACTCACACTGTTGTCGATTCTGGTGTGAAGAACATCATCAAAAATAATACCATCAGTGTTCCATATATGTATAAGCAATAGGTAATCGTCTAAATGTTGCCCGGATCCGAATTAGTTTAGTGGCTATGACGGCGCCTTGTCATCTTGGGGATGTCTAGCATATTCTCTGTGCAGATAATACGGCGCAGACCCGGGTTCAATTCCCGGATTTGGAGGGGTTTTTATTTATATATATATATATTTTTTTTCATGTTCCCTTTTCTGACTTGGCGGGTTGTCTTTTAGCCTGTATATCCTTCCTGGTGACATGTTCCGTGTTTTTCAATACATAAAGCAAATTATCAATAAACAAAGGATAAATACAAGAGGTTCATATGGAGGATGGAAGATGACAGGATGAGGAACAGAGCAACAATAGAAACAGCCAATGAAAAGAAGTATGGAGCACAGAAATATTGTGCACAAAAATGAGGCAAAGACATTATTGGCAGCCTCACATTAGAGAGGTTTTGGCACACCAAATTTGGCTCATTTGTGAGCTATAATTTCCCTATAATCACATATTTGGCTTTTTGACTGTTGCTCACAGAATTTTGTGAGCTGAAAAGGGCCTGATTTAGCTCACAAGATACCACTTTTTTTGAGCCAAATCTATATGTGTCAGGTCTGTTTCAGGATTAGAAATTTGACCTGACACAACAGAGCACAGTACTTCTAGCTTTTTAAATTTTAAATCTAAATTATTATTATTATTATTATTATTTTACTAAAACCTATGTTAGGACCAATTGCCCATGAGCCAATTTTTGACTTTGGCTCACTTGAGACAGTTGTCTCTGTTGGAATACATGGTCACTCGTTTTTTCGACTCTGGAGTGATCTGTTAGATCATGGAGGTCCAACACAGGCAACTAGGATGCATCAATATTCCTCAAAATTATTTCGACATTGTTAGGCCACAACATGTCAAGAAAAGTCCAATTTCGGACCCCCACATCCAGCTACAGGATTGCATTTATTGGAAGGAGTGAACCAGTAATGAGTTCCCATTGCTGGTGTTGGAATATACAGTCACTCACATTTTAGACTTCAGAACGATCTGTTAGATCATGGAGCTCCAACACAGGCATCTAAGACACATCAATATTCCTCAAAAATTATCTCGACATTATTAGGCCACAATGCATCAAGAATATTGGAAGGAGTAAACTGGTAATGTGTTACCATTGCTGGTTCAGGGATCCTGGGGAAGAAACCACTGATCAGCTAAGGCAGGGGCAAGTAGCTATCTCAACAGTGCCTTCCCTGTATTGGAGGGGCTTGTAGAGCTAAGTCTGAGGATATTTCAGCTTAGATACACTCCGTATATAGAGGATATCAGAGGGTTGCAGTAGTAATTGAGGAGCAACTACCAATGTAGGCAACTTAGCTCACACAGGAGGAAGAGAGATGTAGAAGAAGAGAAGAGCAGACCTTGCTATGTGAGGATGTGGGAACTAGTTCAAATAACTTTCAGCAACTGTATCTACAAGTGAGTCAATGTATATATGTGTTTTCCTTATGATGGCAATGCCTTCACAAAGTTGGCTATGTCTTTGCTATATTGAGGGCATGATACCTGTGTTGAGTCTTGGAGAGTATGGAGCATCATTTGGGATCTTGAGTAGAGACAGTGAGATGTTGTAGGAGCTTATCTTTGAGCATGTGTGTGGGGTTGTGTATATACACTATCTTTCCCTATCATGGAGGAGTGTGTTCCTATCTTTGCTAGTATATATGGTCCATACTCATCCAACACAAATTGTGTCTCAGAGATATGGGTCCAGGGTCCCTGCAATCATGGATCAATAGCCGAAATCGGGTAAGTGCAGTCCTATAGCCAGATGTGGGGGTCCAAAATTGGACTTTTCTTGATGTGTCATGGCCTAACAGTGTCAGAATAATTTTGAGGAATATTGACGTGTCCTAGTTGCCTGTGTTGGACCTCCATGATCTAACAGATTGTTCTGAAGTCGAAAACGCGAGTGACTGTATATTCCAACAGCATTTACCTGGTTTCGGCTATTGCTCCACAATTGCGGGACCCCAGACCCATATCTCTGAGACACAATTTGTGTTGGATGAGTGTGGGCCGTATACATTGGCTGAGAGAGGAACATGCTTCTCTGTGATAGGGAAAGATAGCATATATATGCAACCACATACACACACTCAAGGATAAGCTCCCATAATGATTCATTGTCTCTACTCAAGATCCCAAACGATGCTCCATACTCTCCAGGACTTGACACAGGTATCATGCCCTCAATATAGCAAAGACATAGCCAACTTTGTGAAGGCATTGCCATCATAGGAAAACACATATATACATCAACTCATTTGTAGATACAGTTGCAGAAAGTTATTTGAACTAGTTCACACATCCTCACATAGCAAGGTCTGCTCTTCTCTTCCTCTTCTCTCCTCCTCCTGTGTGAGCAAGTTGCCTACATTGGTAGTTGCTTCTCAATCACTACTGTGACCCCTGATATCCTCTACACACAGAGTGTATCTAGGCTGAAATATCCTCAGACTTAGCTCTACAAGCCCCTCCAATACAGGGAAGGCACTGTTGAGATAGCTACTTGCCCCTGCCTTAGCTGATCAGTGGTTTCTTCCCCAGGATCCTTGAACCAGCAATGGTAACACATTACCGGTTCACCCCTTCCAATAGTCTCTATATTAAAGAAGCACCCGAGAACAAAGAGGGCAATTCTGGGGTAGGAAAAGGAGACAAAAAAAGAGCCACTCCGAATCCGGGAATTGAACCCGGGTCTGCGCCGTATTCTGCGCGGAGAACGCTGTTCAAGTTAATGACAAGGCGCCGTCATAGCCACTAAACTAATTCGGACGCGAGATGTTGCGAAAGAACAGCGTTGTCCATATACTTACGCCAATTTGTGACCTTTCAGGCTCAAAGATACAGTTCACAGAGTGCATTAGCGGACAGGAGTTCCGTTTTGCGGTTTAGGGTTATCAAGGGTTGCACGGTTCGGGAAGCCTTCGACGCAGCGTCACGTGAGAAATTTTAGGCCGGTATCCGCACGAGTGACGACCAAGAGGGTGTATGGACTTGTGAGGATGTCGCGGGGGTTTGCTAGGAAAGTTAGAGGTCCCTGCTTGCTTGCCAGTTTGCTCCGCGGGCAAGATGGTTGTGAGGCTGAGAATTTTAACTACAAAATATGCCGGATTCGCTGATCCGAGTATTAGAACTGAGTTTTTGCTATATACTATACCAGTGCCAGGCACACTCAGGCTTGTGGGACCGTTGCGCACGACATGATCAAGTTGCGGTGAGTGAGATGTCATGTCCCGCTTGTCTGGTGCAGGCAGCAAATCACAAGTTTAAGCGACGGGCGACGGGTGTCAGGCTGGTTTGGTTGGGCTTCTCACAAACTGACATCTGCATGTGTGCAATCTTTTCGGGTTTCTGCTGCTTTTCCGGACCTCCACCCCAAATGCGCGCACGCACGGTTCAGTGCTGCGGTGCGAGGCCGTGCAACCGGCTGAGTTTGGCTGCATTCGTTACCACTGCCTGCCCGGTGTCCACAAGATTGGCATCCACACCATTCTCACTAGTCATGTAGTCAAGTAGTCATCGACTCGGGGGCTTGAAGAATGATGAACTTAAACACAAACGAGATAGCTGGATATGGCCTGTGATTGGCTCACGAGGAGCTGCGAATGGACAATGGTCATGAACGATGGGTCTGTACTGTATCTTTTTGCCGAGACTTTCAACAAGGGCACGAGGCACGCGTTACCACGCCTCCGAACATCTCGGCGGGCCGCCAACCGCATGTCAATCAACCGCTTGTCCTACATTATCAACCTCACCTTCAACCCCTTCACATCTTTTGTTCCCTAATTTCCATCAGCAACACCAACTGTGCGGATCCATCCCCAGCGCTGATAGAGCCACGGCACCAGAGTCTTTCCCCTTCGTCCCTTTACACACATAGAACTGCGCTCCGACCGACCCGGCAAGTGGTCATCCTCCGAACAAGATGGGGCTTCGCCCTCTCTTCGGCTCGCGCTCTAGCGTGCCCAACGTACATGACTGCTTCGGGGCCACCGTTGAAGCGGTCAAATTCAGCGAAATAGAGCACAGTGCCCAGCATCAGCATCAGCAGCAGCAGTATATCGCCGACGCTCCTGCGTCCGAGACGCCTCTGTCTTTTCTTTCTCAATCTACCACTCCGCTAAAAGAGAAACAGCTTCAAGAACAGAAACACGGTCAGCAGCAAGGCGGACAATCTATAGCAGGCTTCCTCAACGGTGCCGCCCTCATGTCACCTAGGGATGATCATTCCTCGCCTGAAGACCACCATCACGACGATTCCATCGATTCACAGCCCCGCCAAGAACCTTCCATCATCGCCATGCCAGACACTGTTGCTGCTTGGAAACAATCTGGCCACGAGGCAGAGTCGTCAGATCAGCACGAGTCTTCTCGCGTCCGAAGCAAATTTGGCAGAACTCTCAAAAAGGTGGATGCCAAAATCCGCACCACCCTTGGTGTCAATCCTCCACCCACTGCAGAAGAGATGAGAAGCCCCTACTCGGTTGGAACCGACGACCACCTTTCTAGCAACGATCATCTCGGTGCTACCGAGCTCTTAAACGATGCCAGTCTTGAAACCTTTCAATATCTCGCTGATGATGATGATGATGACGATGACGACGACGACGACGACAAGGTCGCTGAAGCAGTTACGATCGACGATGACCAAGATGATATTCGAACCGTGGGCGTGCACGACCTTTCAGACCCGTCGAGACCAGACCTCGCCAGAATGGAAAGGGGCCTCGAACAACTCAATCGCACAAAGACCGATGCCGAAAGGCGTCGTTCTGGCTCCATGGACGATGCCAGGCCGGGCGACACAGTTCGTACCGACGCTCGTGTCCACTTCTCCGCCGAGGAAAAGATGAAGGCGATCATCGAAGAGTTTGGCGAGTGTCCTTCCCTCTCCCAGCCGAACGAGCCTGAGAAGCTCATCATCGATCTTACCGGTACCCTAGTCAAGACTGTTCTCATCAAGGGCCTCATATTCCTCACCAACCGTCGTCTCTGCTTCTTAGCTGCTATCCCCAATGCCAAAAGCAACTCCGAGTCACACTATGTTGGTGCTACTAGCACCGCCACCGCTGACAACAACGCTGATGGCACCTCCACCATCCACGCACCCTCCGATCCTAATGTCGACAACCCCATCCTCAAATCCGGCCCTGCTGTCTTTCACAGACCTGGTAAGATGAGGCCCAAGCGCAGAGTCTGGATCGAGCTACGCAAAGATGCCTTCAACGCCTACTCCGCCAGCAACAAACTCTACAAGCCCCTCATGTCCGCCCGCCTCTCCAATTTCTACGCTGTTCTTCCTATTGACTGGGCACAGCCTAACATCATTCGCTTTGTCGAGGGCGTACAATATAGCGCTGTCGAATTTAAGACGCAAGAGGCTGCCTTAGACTGGCGCAAAGAGCTTGAAGCTGCAGCCTTCCACGCCCGTAACACTGCCGAAAAGGTGCGTATCAGCATTCCTCTCGAACGCATCGTCAATGTACATTGGGCAGACTTCCTGCATGTCGCAAGAGTCATCCATGTCGATGTCCTCGTTGGCTCCGTAAAGGATGACGAGGCTGCGCAAGCGCTCAAGGAGCATCGCGAGCGTGCAGAGCGCAACCAGTTTATCGAACAAGGCTGGTCCACAAACCAAGTCTTTATCAATTGTCCCAAAAATCCGGGCTTCAAATGCCACATCACCCAAGTCGCCCTCGGCGTCACATACAACCGCGCCGCTCTCATCGATCTCGTCCACGAAGCGCTCAAGCTACCTATGTCTATGCACGATCCCCTTGGCTTCCAAGGAGTCATTAGCGCTGTTCCTCCTCCATTGCTCGACTTCGGAGGCAGTGCGGATGCTGAAACTCATTCAAGCGATGGCTACGACGACTCTGCCGACGATCATAAGCAGTCGCTTGCCGAAAAATTCTGCCATGCTTTCGGTCTGCCCAATCGTCCCGAAGAGCTACACCTGGTCAAGGCCGAGTTGGTGCGTACTCTTCACACCCACGGAACCCTTGCGATTGGCCTTGACTACTTGCTCTTCTGGCGCAGAGCTGTCGGCAGAGACCTGAAGGTCAAGGTCCCCCTCAACGACCTCCAAGGCGTTGACACTTACAGATCCATGCTCTGGCATCACCACGGGCTCGTGATTCACATCAAGGCCCATCCGGACATGTTTTTCGACTTTCTGTCCAAAGAGAATCGCGACCTAGTAATCTCAACGCTCAAGCAGATCGTCGAGGCAAAATTCGACCGAAAGCGAAGCAGTATGACTGATTCGACCAACGCGGTCAGCGACGACAACCACACCACCAAGGTCGAAGCAGCTTCGCAGTCCGCCGATCAGGCTGACAGTTCGTCCAAGGACAGCGCGGCCGAAGCGCTCTTGCGCAATGCCCAAGCTGACGTGCCTATATTTGAGCCCGACGTGCTCGCCTACCTGCCCAAGGTGGTCAATGTGGACCGCGACACAGTTCGTAACTCGATCCGCATCTCTCCCATGCGCATCTACTGTCTTACCATCGGATCGCGTGGTGACGTTCAGCCGTACATTGCGCTCTGCAAGGCACTTAAGGAGCATGGTCACACGCCTGTGATCGTCTCGCATCCCGAGTACCGCAGTTGGGTCGAAGCTCACGGCATCGAGTATCGTGGTGTAGGCGGCGATCCTGCGGCCTTGATGAAGCTGAGTGTAGAGCACCGCATTTTTTCTCCCGCCTTCTTCCGCGAGAGTATCGGCAAGTTCCGTGTGTGGCTCGATGAATTGCTCCGAGAATGCTGGGAGGAGTGCCAGGGTGCCGACTTGCTTATCGAGAGTCCTTCCACCATGGCGGGTATCCACGTTGCTGAAGGTCTCGGTATTCCTTATTTCCGCGCCTTCACTATGCCTTGGACCAAGACTGCCGCCTACCCTCAGGCGTTCAGCGTGCCGGCGATCGAGATGGGACCCTCGTACAACTCGTCGTCCTATTCGCTGTTTGACCAGATCATGTGGGTCGCCACCAGTGGTCAGATCAACCGCTGGCGCAAGCACATGGTCGGCATCGGCCCCACCGACCTATCGAAGCTCGATTCAGACTCGGTTCCCTTCATCTATAACTTTTCGCCCGCCGTGGTACCTATGCCCAACGACTGGGGTGACCGTGTCAAGATTTCGGGTTACTGGTTCCTCGACAATCCCGATTCCAACTGGACGCCGCCGAAGGAGATGTCTGACTTTTTGCAGAAGGCCAAGAAGGACGGAAAGAAGATTGCCTACATCGGCTTCGGTTCGATCACCATCGAGAATGCGGAGGAAGTCTCGTCCAACATCATGAAGGCGGTGCGCGAAGCAGATGTCCGCGCCATTGTTGCCAAGGGATGGAGCGGTCGAGGTGGGTCAAAGACCAAGAAGAAGAAAAAGCAGCCGAGCAAGCCGCTCTTGAAGCAATACAACTCTCAGAGCTCACACGCCGAGAGCGAGGCTATGGGCACGGAAGAGGAGCACGAGCCCGAGATTGAGATCCCGGACAATGTATTCGTGGTCGATTCAGTGCCGCACGACTGGCTCTTCCCGCAGATTGACATTGCTATGCACCATGGAGGTGCTGGTACCACAGGCGCGTCGCTGCGTGCAGGTCTGGTGACGCTCATCAAGCCGTTCTTTGGCGACCAGTTCTTCTGGGCCAACCGAGTCCAGAAGCTAGGCGCAGGTGCCCGTGTCAACGGTCTCAGCGTGAGCGATCTCGCCGATGCGCTCAAGGCCGCTGCCTCTGATCGTGTCATGGTGGAGAAAGCACAAGGCGTCGGTGAAAAGATCCGCTCCGAAGACGGTGTCGCTACAGCGATCGAGTTCCTGTACAAGAACATCCCGCTGGCAAACAGGCGGACGCAACGCCACCTCGAACGCGAGGCAACTCAATCTCCCACTTGCACCCCCTCAAGTTCTGTCTTCGGCAATCCTCTCGCACGTTTCTCCTCGCACGGGCGACAGCACAGTGGAAGCAGCAAGTTTGATTTCACTCGAAAGGACCCACATCGATCTGCGACCCTGCCGTCGACGCCACCTTCTGCGCTGTTGCCAAACGCAGAAGACGGTGCGCATCGAATCCATCGGTCTGCATCCACCATTGTTGAATCGCCGGCGCAAGAATCGCAGGACACCGACGTTTCGTCTCCCAAATCCGAACAGTCGACGAAACCAGCCACTTCTTCGCTCTTGCCTTCGTTGTCATCGTTAAGCGCTCTGCCGTTGTCGATGGCAGCGTCGTTGAAGGACATGATGAACTTGCAATCGTTTACAGCGGACACCACGGCGGATGGGGAAGATGCGGGATTAGGAGGGAGCAGCGTGTCGACGCCAACGGATTCGGAGATTGCACAGGAAAGCGAGCAACACAAGATGAACCGATTGAAGGGCTACAAGAATGCCAAAGCTGAAGACATTCGTAGGAGAAAGCTTCTCCAGCAGCGGCTGGACAGGGATAAACGCGAAAAGGAGCACTCTCAACAGACTGTCTGCGACTCGCCTCAGGCAGCCAATGCCGAACATGCTTGATCTCCTTGCTTCATCACTACCCATCTCCCCCCTCCCCCCTCCCGATTCTTTATGATACTCTTCACAGTCTTGGAATTATATGTAGTTACAAGGAAAATATAGAATACCCTTCTCAAATCTGCCGCGCTTTGCACACTATCTCGGTCGCTCACTCCACGCCAAAAGATGAAAAGCCAACGTGAACATTGTCCCAGCCCACAACACTACTCGAAATCTACTGCACAAAACGGCTGGCACCAAACACCTACTCGGATGAGATTCGAGTTAAAACTCGAAACCCTCGCCTCGGAACTGGTCGAGACTGGAGCCGACATGCGCCTTCTGCGCGAGATCCATCCTGTCCATGACCAAAAAGATGCGTCTAAGCGTGCTCCACAGATTATGGCTCTCGCCGGCCTCTGCGAGCGGCGTCGGCGCCGGCTGTTCCCCCTCTGGCACATCCGGCAGCGTGTGGGTCTGCTGCAAACTCAACGCCGCCAGCAGATGCTCTGCAGCCTCGTGATGTGCACCCAGGTTGAGACACGAGACAGAAAGATTGTAGATCGCCCTGGTAAACGTCGGCCTCAGCTCCAATGCCTTGTGATACGCCGCGATCGCCTCCTCCGGCTTACCCCCGTTGGCGAGCGTTGCGCCCAAACGGTTCCACAGCAAAAAGTCGTTGGGCCTAGCACTGAGCGCGGTATTGAAGCAATCCTGCGCCTGCTCGTACGCAGATTGGGTGTAAAAGAGCACTCCCAATCCAACCTGCACCTCGGGATCGATCTGCCCCGCGCTGTTGCCCTGCCTGGCAGCTTGCAAGAACAGATCGGTGACCCGGTTGAGGCTCGCCCACGGGTTTCCATCGGTGCCTTCGATTGGATCCTTGCTTCCCGAGATTTCTGCCGGTAGGGGATTCGCCTTGATGTTGGGGTACGCACGCGAGATGTATCGCTCCAAAGTTTGGTGTGCTGCTGTGTCGTATCCTTCATTGGTGTACGAGATGGCGAGCGACATGTACACCTCGAGGTTGTTCTCATCGATCTTGATTGCCTCTTCGAGCGCACGGATGGCCTGTGCTTCTTTCTCGTTCATCGCCTGGCACTCTCCAAGCCTGCGCCACGCTTCCGAGCGTTCACGGCGCGAGCGGTCCACCTCTCCACGCTCAACTTCGCCTCCGGTGCCGCCGTGCGTCTCGCGTTGTGTAGCCGCTTCAAAGAGAAGAGCAGCGTCGGACAGGTTGCCACCGTTAGCAAGCAGACGCAGGCCTTCCGAGAGCGGATCCGGGTGCGTCTGGAAGGGGTTCTGCTGCGTTCTTCTGTACTGACCGAGGCGAGGGTATCCGTCTGGACCGACTACTCCAAACCCGTCGAGAAGCGCATCCTCGGTACCGTCGAGCGCAGCCATCTCGTCGAGGCCGCTACGACCGCCACCAAGCCCACCCGAGGGATGCGCGTAGCCAAACTGCTCGTCGTCGTCGTCGACCCTGGACTTGAGCAGCTCTTCCTCCCACTTTGCTAGTTCTGCATCGGCAGCAGAGGGGGGGATTCCGTTGCGTGCGTTCATAGATCGCCAAAGATCCTCGAAGCGCGAGTTGGCTTCTTGACCATCGGCGGTGAGTTCCTGTTCAATGGCATCGAGTTCGCGACGGATGGCGTCGGCTTGCTCTGCTTCGGAAGGTAGAGGGTCGGCCTCGGATTGCTTGGCTTTGCCCTTGCCCTTGGATTCGGCCTCGGCTTGTTCGGCATCAAGCTTCTTGAACTCCTCTTCCCACTTTGCGTCGTCAAGCTCGGTGAAGCGGGACGAGGAAGTGTGAGCTTGCTGCTGCGAGAGACCCATGGGTCCCATGCTGCCCATCATTCCCATTCCCATACCACCCATGCCCATTGCCATACCCATGCCGCCGTAGGAGGCCATCATGGGACGAGATGCGTAAGCCGTGGAAGAAGCTGAACCGTCACCACCGGGCATCTGGTGGAGGGCGGGCTGCTGATGCTGAGGAGATCCAAACTGCTGAGCCCAAGCTGATGAGCCTGGAGGGGGCTGCATGGTTCGCGGAGGAGCACCTGCTCTGGCGAATGCAGCTTCCATGTCTGCGCTGGAGGGAGTGCCTGCGCGGGGCATCTGGTTGGCCCAGGCAGCACCGGCGTTGGGGCGTTGGAAGGCAGGCATGGTGCTATTGAGCTCGTTGCGCATAGCCTGAAGATCGAATGCAGAGGAAGCGGCAGCGCCAGGCATGGCCACACCCTGCTGTCGACGGAAGAAAGCTTCTGCGTCCGAGTTAGGCGCAGGCTGGTGTTGCTGTCGCATACCAGCAGGGCCCATCTGAGGTTGGCCTGCAAAGGTGCGATCACCATGCTGGATGGATCGGTCTTGCTGAGTGTGCTTGAGCATCTGAGCGAGACCATTGCTGGAGGTGGAGCACTCGGCTCCATTGAGCATGGATTGGAAAGCCATCTTGACGACGAGAGGTTGATCACTGATTGGCAAAGCAGCACAACGTGCTCGTGTGGGATTGCTGCTTGTTTGCGATGCTTCCAGTCGATCACACCTGACGTATTGTGGTGGAGGGATGATTGAGAGGTATACAGGTGGAGAGGAAGCGAGACAGAAGGTGGGGATGCGGAGTGCGTTCACGTTACAAATGCGCCTTGTCAGGTTGCGTGTGATTGTGCGATTGGTGTCAAGTAAGTGGAGAAGTGGCGAGCCAGACTCACAATGTGAATTGCAGCCAATTCAGCAAACGCTTGTGAGGCGAGAGAGCGTCGAGCAACGCGACCGACTCAGCCGGACCGGCTCATTTGGAAAGCGGCAACAGCAAGGCGATGCGAAGGCACTGGCGCATGGAGAGACTCTGCTGCTGCTGCTGCTGCTGCTGCTGCATCCAAAGTTGGGCGCGTGTCGGCTTTCAAACCTCTCTCGCTTCTTTCTGCTTTATTCGGCCGACTTGACTGGACCCTGACTTGACATGCTCTTCGTTCCTCCCCTTCTCCTCCCCACTGCCATCGCTCGCAACATGGACCAGCTACTGACATCGCGTTCGGTTACCAATAGCAATACCAGCGATTTCCTCTCCACACTCTCACCAGGTCAACGCCATGTCTTCACTTACTCACTCTCCATGTTGGACTCTAACTTCTAGCCCCCCTACATCTTTGGATCTTCTCGCTACACAGCTTACTATGCGGTTTCCATGCTTGCCCGTAATGGTCCCGGTGACGTTGTGCTTGCAAAGTAGCTCATCCGAAACGTCATCTCGGCCTAGTGGAAGAATTTGTCCGACATCTGGTACGGTGCTTTCTTGGATCCCAACCAGCCCCCTCCCGGAAAGCTCAATGCTCCCAAGATTTATGGCTCGTACGATGCCAACTCTAATCTCTTTGTCGCTACCGCTTTCATGCTGGCCATCGAAGACTTTGGCCATCTTCTGGACGACGAGACCAAAGCAGCTGTTGTTGAGTCAGGCTACCGAGCAGTGGTAGGAGACACCTACCGGGTCTTCGGCATAGACGCCAACAATCTTACATCAGCCTACTCGAATCCCTGGCTTATGAGGTGCATGGCCATGTCGTACTACGGCAACCTCAAGGGTGACAGCAACATGACCACGTACGCCGAAGAATACGCGGTCGAGTTCTACTCGCTCTTCGACTTGTACGATACACTCAGCGACCTACACGGGTGTCTCTCTGTGGGCGCTCAGTTTGGCTGGCTACCTTCCGTCAAACACGACCATGGCAAAGCGAGCTGGTGATACCATCTCCAAGATCTGGACAAAGACGGCTGAGCTGTGGCAGCCCCAGCTGAATAGTTCTGGTGGATCGTGGGACCGAACCTACGGGTTCGGGCTGTCAGACTATGTGAGCTTGCTCGGCTTTTACGTAGCCGGTCTCAATGGCGGTGATGCCAAGAGCGGGCCTGTGCCTTGGAAGCTGTCTGGCTCTCCTCACGTTTCTGATGCCGCCTTCGCTCTGCTAATGGCAATCACGAGCAAGTACCACGACCAGTACGTATCACAGCAGTCGCGCGAGCTTCTGCAGCCATGCACTGCTGTCAACAAGCCTGGTCGTCTGGTCAAGTCGCATGCTTGGTCGCCGCCCTTTGATGCTGATGTGAAGCAGTATGGTCCTCGAAACTACACCGCTTGGATCGCTGACAATATTTCGGTTGGCGGCACCGAGATCGATGAAGCTATCATTGGCGGGCCGGCCAGGAATCCTACCGCTTTCACGCCCGCCGTTATGATGTAGTTCCCTCCTGACTCGCATTCGCTCCACTATGCCCAGTCAAAAGCATCGTGGCTCTCGCTTTACCCGACCACTCAAACCATCTCGGCCACTGCTTCCTCATCCAACCTCACGATTTGGTTCCCTCCATCCAAGGCTTACCCCGCAAACTCTACCGCACCCAGTCAGATGACCATTCTTTTCGGCACCTCGCCACTTACCATGCTTCCCGACGACTTTTTGTTACAAACCAGACCGATGGAAAGCTGCCCGGCATGGAGCTGGCGCTCAGTGGCAATGTTGCGTAGGATGCGGTCACGCGTATGCTGACGTACGACAGCTCAAAGAACGTAAACGGCTTCTACTACTACAACCTCACTTTTGCGCTTGGCGGGTTGCCGCAGAACACGGTGCCCGAGCTGGTTGTTTTGTACAAGCTGCCTTAGAAGCTTGCATAAAAAATAAAAAATAAAAAAATAAATAAAATAAAAATAAATAAAACCCCCCCGATGAGGATTCTGGAACAGGAAATGAAACAACACCTTTTGGTGTATCAGATGTACTGTACATACAGTAGCTTTGTGTGGACAGCTGTGGAATGACAGTTCTAGATGTTATCATATCGGAGTGCGATGTGCTTCATGATGCTCTGGCTAGTTTGTCGCGACGCGTCTGGTTGCTGAGCCCGATTTGGGTGCAAGCGCGTAGAGAGGCTGAATCTCAAAATGTGGTTAGGAATATGCGCGGATAGACCAACACTTCCCTCTCTTTCCGCTCCACCAACTCTCACTCTCCCTCCGCATACACACAAAAATGGCGTTCAACGAACATCCCTCGAACCCAAAGTCAGACAACACAGACAATGCCGCCGCTGCTGGTGAAGCCTCCACAGCACGCCAGCTGATTGACGAGGCTAAGCGTCACTTTGCACTCAAGGAATACTCGGCTTCGAGCGACAAACTCGCCCAAGCGCTCGAACAGCTCAACTCAGAATACGATGAAGACGCTGAACAGCTGGCTCCAATCTTCTATCTCTACGGCCGCAGTCTTCTCGAAAACTTTATCGTCAACTCGGCTGCGCTAGGTGGAGGTGGCGGATCGGCTCCCCTCCCTGCCCCATCTGCACCGTCTGCGTCTGCTCCGCCGGGATCATCTTCAAAAGCTTCTGGTTCCTCTTCTGCGGGTGCTGTCAAGAACGATCCGAGATTCAGCTTTACCGGTGACGCGGAAGATGATGACGATGAAGAGGAGGAAGGCGTGCCGGGTGCTGCTGATGGCGAGGGTGACGACGAAGACGATCTGCAGGTTGCATTCTCCGTCCTTGACCTCGCCAGGGTCATATACAAGCGTGTCGTAGAATCCGAGAGTGTCAAGCTCAAAACGCTCGACGGACAAGAGTGGGACAGGGTTAGGATCCAGGCCGAACTGGCAGAAGTGATGAACTTACTGGGTGACGTCGGATTGGAATCGGAAAACTTTACTCAGGCGTCTGCCGACTACAAGTCCAGCCTCGACATACTCCTCCCGCTGCTCAACCCACACTCTCGCCGACTCGCCGATGCTCACCTCCGCCTCGGCCTTGCACTCGAGTTCCATCCCGATGTAGAACAGCGAAAGGGCGCCAAGGCCCACGTACAGGCCGCCTCGGATGTGCTTTCCGCACGCGTCGCTGCCATTCAGGCTCGCATTGACAACCCCTCTTCTGCAACAGAATCTGCCGAGACGACGGAAGAGAAGGATGACCTTGTAGACCTTCGTGACGAGGCTACCCTCCAAAAGGAGCTGCAAGACGTCAAGGAAATGAAGAAGGAACTCGACACCAAGCTCGAGGAGTACGACACCGAAGATGGGCAGGCACAGCTCAACGGGCAGCCCGATCTCACCGGCGTGCTCGGTCTTTCTGCTGATACGGCAAAGTCCATGTCGACCAAGGATGCGTTACAGCAGGCGATCAAGGATGCGTTCTTGGGTGCTCAATCGGAAGATGTCGGCGAAGTGAATCCTTTCACCGGTGCTGCAAAGATTACCGCAGCCGATGTGCCGGTCAACAACCTCAGTGGAATGGTCAAGCGCAAGAAGAAGCCTGAAGGAGAAGACACTCAGGCGGCAACAAGTGGCGCAGGAGAGGCCAAAAAGGCTCGTACCGAAGCTTGAGGCATCGCTTTCTATCATCAAATCCAATTGCAGGTCGTTGAAAATAATCTAAGCCCGGACATTTGTGTGTGTATGTGGTATCTTGTTCGTCTAGAGACCAGCTCTGAGGTGCGAATCCCAAAATGTCCATGTCCCGTTCGTGCTTGCTCTTTTGCTATCGGGAACGCCAAGAATACGCGAAACGAGGTTGTGCACTTCGACATTCTGGAACCCATCCATGTTCCACGGCGATTCCTTGCCCTGTTCCGCATCGATGGATGCGAACGAGGGACCGGAGGCGACAAAGATCGCATGCATATCTCGCTCTTGGTTGTCGTATCCATGATTTCCAACTGGAGCATACACTCCATCTGTAAACGACGCCATTTCGGAGTGCGTTGTGATGCTACATCCCAGCTTGGGAACCACCCACAAAGGAGCTAATCTGTCTTTGACGGTTGGAGAATTGAGGTGGTATCGGTCGGGCAAGTCTTGTCGCCAATAGAGATCCCATCCTTGTCTGCTGGTGCCTTGCACTTTTGAAAGCTTTTCGTACGTTTGTTGGGCGTACTCTTGTTGTTCAGTTCGGGTTGTGCCTTTGAAGCGTAATCCAGCAGAAGGCCATCCGTCTCGGCGAGAGATGGTGTGGTACAGCTCTGGACCGAGCAGATCATCGAGGAAAATCAACTTGTCCTTGCTGGTAGTCGTCATCCCATGATCGCTTACTACTACGATATCCACGATATCTCCCAACGCTCTCTTCTCCACCATCTCCACCCTGAGCTTTCCAATGAACGCATCGACAGCCTTGACCGCGGCAATCGCCTGTGTGCTCTCCGGCCCATACCTATGCGCAGCCTGATCAATGTCTGGCACATAAGTACAGATCAAACTCGGCCTATCGTCAACATTCTTGATATCGATCCACTCGAGCACCTGCCTGAGGCGACCGTCCAGATTCCACTCTGGTCCACTGGTGTACTTTTGAAAATAGCTTGGTCGGATTCCCGAACTGGTGACTGGTGGACCAGGCCACATGAACACCGCTGTCTTGATGCCCGATCTCTGTGAAGTTGCCCAAATCGGTTCGCCCAGCCACCAATCTCCGTCCCAAGACTGTGCTGGGTTGGTGTAGTAGAACTGCTTTCCCGAGCTAGCCGCCGTAAAGTCGTTGGCGACGATTCCATGCGAGGAAGCATACAGACCGGTGAGCAGGGCCCAATGGTTTGGGAATGTGAGCGTGGGAAAGATGGCTTGCATGAACCTTGCCCTGCGAGAGTGGGAAGAGGTAGTTCCGAGCGATTGAAGCTGCGGTGCATTTCCAGAGTCGAGGTAAGATGGTTTGGCACCGTCGAGGGAGATGAGGACGACGGTACGACGGAACGTGTGTGTACCATTGGAGAGCGTAGCGTTAGGAAAGAGAGAGGAAGCCTGATCAAATGGACCGGGGTCAAGAGACGGATGACTACGAAATACACCGATGAGGATAGCTATCATGAAGAGCGGAACGAGAAGGCCGAATAGGAAACATGTCCGACTCGCTTTTGGTCGTTTCGCAGCTCCAGAACGTTGTAGTAAAGGCGTTGTGGAGTCTGATATCTCTGAATCTGTATGATAGACAGCACTGTTGTTTCGTTCGATCTCTCCTTCGTTGCACTGCCGACCACTTGGAGATCTTCTTGACGCTCCTGTTGAAGGTGCACGGTCTCGTCCTACCAGCCCCGAACCCTCTGCTTGCTCACTGATCGAGCTCATCCTTTCAGCGAATGCTCGACGTCCTTATGCGCTGCGCTAATCACACAAGCTTTATGCTCTGTATCCGAGCCCAAGTTGATCTATCTTGGTGAACGCAACGATTTTCTATGGTGTTGGTAACAGGAGCGAAAGCGAAAGGAGAGCCCCTTTTCCCAAGAACTCATGTTGGCCAGAGCGGGGTTCACAGTCACAGTTTAAATTTGCTGCTGTTACATCGTGTCTGCACACGATCTTGGAAATCTATTTTTACGGAGTTAGAACGAGCGGGCACGCGCGCCGCACTTTTTTGGTTGGTCACTTCCGTGCAAGGTGATACCACGCTAAGGCTCAGGCCTGCTGGACCCCGTTGTCGAACAAGGCGCCTGCCGGTTACCACGTGCATTGTGTCAGCCTCAGCTCCATCCCACCGTTCTCGTTCACCCCGCGCCACCATCGTAATCATCTCCATCCAATTGACGTGAGACCGAGAGCAAAATGTCGTCAATTACAGAAGGAACCGGGGGAGCTGCTTTCTGTGTTCATTGCGTAAGCGGGTTCCGCATCCCCGGCGAACCCAGAGGAAAGATGGAAAACATCCACGGCCTTAATACCTATGTCGCCACCCCCGCCAATCCGGGTCCGGACCACGGAAACAAAGCCATCATCTACTTTTACGATGCGTTCGGTCTTAAGCTGCAGAACAACAAGATTATTCCAGACAAGCTCGCCGATACTACGGGACTCAACGTCTATGTTCCTGATGTAAGCACATCCTTTCCTCCCCTCCCTTACCCTTCTCCATCTCATATTGATAGTCACTCGCTACGCTACTCTTATGGAAATGAACAGGTCTTCAATGGGGGCGGGATCAGCGAAGAGGCAATCTCCTCGGTCCCAACCACCGCCGCCGAGATGAAGTCTCAATCTTTCATCTCCAAGCTCAACACCGGCCTCGCCTTCCTGCTTGCCGGTCCTTTCCTTGTACGCAATCTTCCCACTTCCAAGATTCCCATCCTCAAGAAGTGGATCGAAGAACTTAAAGCCTCCCACCACTATACGCGCATAGGAGGTGTGGGATACTGCTACGGCGGAAAGCTCGTCATTGCCCTCAACGCCACAGACCACATCAACGTCTCTGTTGCAAACCATCCCTCGATGATCACCAAAGCTGACCTCGCAGCGGTCAAGAATGCGATTCTCTTCAATTGTGCCGAAGAGGATTCCATATTTTCAGCAAGCTATGCGAAACAAGTGGAAAAGGAGTGGGGACAGAGCGGAGACAAGCCAGAGCACAAGTTTGTGATCTACCCAGGGACCGTGCACGGGTTCGCGGCTAGGCCGAATCTAGGAGACAAGCAGGTGAAGGAGGCGTTTGAGAAGGCGTTTACCGAAGGTGTCGATTTCTGGAAGGCTCATCTCTAGATTCACTCTACAGTGCCCAGAGGGGTGGCTCGACCGAGTTCCCTTGTAAACAGAGAGCTCCGTACTCGGAATGAAACAGATAATTCGTGTCAAGGCGGCGGTGCTATGCATTAGCGCACAGGGTCGAGGCTCGCCTTTAGGGCTTGTTCGTGGGCAGCGGTCCACCAAGTGACCAAATAATTGGCTGCGGTGCGCTCGTGCTCGTTGCCCAACCTGATTACCGCCGGACCTTGCTGAACGGCGTCTTCAATCATTCGAGCCAGCCTGTGTTTTCAGTGCACGATCAATCACAGTCCGTGTCAGTGCAATCCTTGGTGGAGAAGGAAAGAAAGAAGGAGGAGAACTTTACCTATGCTGGGCGTCCACAATATCTGTGCCCATGTTTCTGATTCTTCTCCTGATGTTGCAACGGAACCCAAGAAATGAGACGAATGTCAGTACAATGGCAAAATGTTTGGGTGTGAAGAACGAAGGCAGAACTTACGAATCAAGGTGAATCGCGAGCACGCGCGTTCCCTGCTGATTCACCCAGTTCCTCCACTCTTCGGAAGTGTACAGTGGTAGCTCACTCCTGGTTTGGATGCCCTCTCTGATTTTTTTCGCCTCCATCTCGTATAATCTCTTTGCCTCTTCCGCCATCATCCTTCTCACCACTATCTTGAGTCTCCTGTCGCGCACGATGGCTACCGACCTCTGCCGAAGATTAACATCCGGGAATTCCCATCTCACGTGCTCTGGCAGCAGCACTTTGGCACTTCCGGCTCCCGGAGGCGGGTTCTCTGGAGGTGGCGGGAGTCGTTGGCTAGTCACGTATCCGTAACGGAGCCCCCCAAGGGTGTAGGTACCTGGCTGAAGGTCGAGTTCGAGATTAGAATAAGGGAAACTATAAATTTGGGAGGTCCTCCAAAAGGGTGAATCTGAAGGCGGGGTTGCTCGTTGCAACGGCACATCTCCGTCTCGTGTAGAGAATTCTGGAGGGACGACCCCTTGTGGTACTGGCATGCGAAGCAGCGGATCAGAAGGGGGACGATGGGGAGAAAAAGAAGGCGGATCATGTTTGGCGAAGAGGTTAGGAATGACAGTTTGTTGTCCTCGCGTTCTTGGCTCGCTTGTAACCCCCTCTTCCACCAGACTACGCATTGTTCGGACTCGTTCTTCCCTTTGAAGGGTTCTTGGACTGGTCAGAGGCTCAGAGTCGCCACTCACTCCACCTTTCTCGCCACCTTTCCTCCTTCGCATCCTTCCCAACTCCTGTTCTGCCGCTTTTGTCCGCTTCCCAGCCATAGAAGGGTTACGTCGTGACCCATCCAAGTCTCGGAAATTCTCACTCGGAGATTCTTGAATCTTCAGCCCTGTGGTAAATCTTTCTTTCACCGGCCGAAGTTCTCCTACCGTAGGATGGGACTGCGGAAGTGGGAACTTGTGAGCAGGGAATGGGCGTAGCTGTTCATCTGGCAGTGGGCCGGCTGTGTTGGCTTGGATCATATTGCCGCTCTCAAAAGGCCGAAAAGAGGAGACTTCATCTTCGCTGTCGCTTCGGTCATTCATGAGGTGCCTAATCCCGTCGGTGCTTTCACTTCCGGACGCAGATGTCAGTTGCAACCACGCCAGGATGAGAAAGAGGGAAATGCAGAGTAACGGGGAGAGACGCATGGCGTACGACTTGGTTTTGAAATATTGTTGGTAGGGCAGGTGGAATCGCAGACTTGCAGCGGGGCTATGGTGACTTCTACCAGGTGGGAACCTTTGGATGATGGAAAGCCTAGCTGTTCATCTTCTCGCGCTTTATACTTCGTTGACAACAAAGCCAAGCAACAGCCCCCCTATGCCAGCAACTCACGCCAACGGATTTCTTAAAAACTCTCTTTCTGCACTTAACATGATGTTGGTGTGTTCATGAAAGCAACCTTACTGGCGTGCTCGGTGGAAATTGATCCGAGTCGTTCCAAGCCTCGTTCGAAAAATCACGATCTCGAATCTTTTCCCGTTCATCTTTTTTCGTCATATGAACAGGCACCATCAACTAAGGAACATCAGAATTTCATGAATTGGAACCACCAACTTTAACATTGGCGTGAGTTTTTCTGACAGCCCTAACCATGCGAAAAAGCCTCCAGGAGGTAAGCTTCGTTCGAGCTCGCTTCAGTGAGGCGCAGAAGTGAGAGGTAGAGCTCGCTTCATGATGAGACTGAGGTTCCGTTCTTGCCGTGAAAGCTCCGTTGAGAGTGTGCAGAACCTCTCTGAACCTCACCAAGTTCGGTCACGCAACCCTTGGCCTACCCTTATAGCTCCACAATCTCGATGAAAATGAATCAGCCGAGCAGATGCGGTGATCGGAAAGCAAAATGCAAAGGTGAGCTTTCACACCTGGGAAGAGAATACCAAGGCGTGGAGATATTGCTTGCGAAGGATTATGGCAAATTGTATGATAAGGAGCCGGCGATGCACTTGCAGGTGTTTTCTCCCAAAATCGAGACAGCACCGAAGTACTGGTGGAATCCAGTCTTCTGTGTAGCGCCTCAGCTACAATGTAAAGCAGCAGTGTCACGTTGCACGTACCATCGTCGCCACACATCTCCCGTTCTGAGAGTTTGCCGCCCTACCTGCTGACAGGTCCCCACAAATTTCGCTTTATCCCTTCCATTTTTACACTGTCGATCTCAATGGTTTGGGCAATTGGTGCTTGTGTCCGGGATTCCGTGCGCTCTCGGCGGTTCCGCCGAATTCATAGCAACAACAGGATGTGCATCCTTTTCCTCTTCACATGTTGTGGTTTCCATAGGGCTACCGAAGCTACCAAAGTCGTTTTTGCGATCAAAAAAAGCTCGCAATATATATGTAGAAAGAGTCACCAATCTTGGAAGACCACCATAGCGAATTGCGGATGAAGATCGTGAGCGACTATTGTTCAGGATCAGATGCTTCGTTCGCCCCGAACTTTCATCGGACGATACGCTCGCAAACTTTACTTTCGCAAAGATGCTTCACACAGACAGAGGTACAACCGACATAAAATGTACAGAAGGCGGAATTCGAGAGCAAGACGAGAGTCAAATCCTCCTTTCCTATCGACTTCGCTCTGCTATTGTACCATCGCACGAAATCATGGCCTTCAAGTGCACCTTCCCATCGACTTCGAATCTCCACTGGCCTTCCTCACGTTGCAAAGCGTGCTTGGTCTTTCAGACTAGATGAGTGGGAGCGCTAGAGTGCCAGACCAGATCTCGAAGGCAGCCACCAAAAGTACAAAAACGCTTTGATGCCATGCGTTGTCCTGTCTGTTTTGACGTTGAACGACGACCAACCTCCCACAATGAAGCTCTTCAAAGTTTCTTGCCTTCTCTTACTACTCACGCTGCTTGGCCAGGCCAATTGCTTTCCCCCCATTCCTGAACCTCCCCAGAGTGTCCTGGAGGGCGAGGACGGAATCAAAGACATCTGGCTTTCCGCCAGAGCCGGTAGCATCTCCAACCATCTTCCCTGGGAATACGCACACCTACAAGGGCCCTGGGAACGCTTCCTTCGCACCACCGGTGAAGTAATCGTTGACCGTTACTACAAGTAGGCTATCCTGTACCGCTGACCGGGTTGCTCCAAAATTTGCTTGCTGACACTTCCCGATCCTCGCCAATCTTCAGGCAAGTATTTCGCGGATACATGTAAGCAGCCGAATCTCCTGGCCTTCGACCACTCTACAGAGAAGTTGCGAGACTGAACGAGCGGATCAGTTCTGGCAGTAACAAAGCGGTGATCCACGGCAGCACTAGGTAGGTATCTTTCTAAGCTAGGCTCGATCACCTTGATCAATCTTTTTGACAGAACACGCCTCACACCTCTGACAAACAGATTTACGGATCTTGTGCGGTTTACCAGCACCAGACCTTATACCTTTGACCCTTTACGATGGAAAGCCAAGCAAGAAGTAGCCCTTCTGCTTGCCGAAACTTTCGCGCAACAACAGTATGAGATCGGTCTCGCCAGAGCCGCCGAAAAGTCTTACAAGGAGAGTTTCGAGAAAAATCTTGAAGAAAACAGATTCCGGGAAAGTATCCAAAAAAACTTCGAGGAGAATAGGGCCCATGAGGCAGCGGATGTTTCTGCGGCAGTCGACGCTCATCAGTCTGCTCAGCTTGACCAAGAGAGGAAGGAGTGGGGAAGGACGCTGAGCTTGGGCCGAGGGGATGGACCGAGCAACCCTTGAGGTCATCTCTGCATCTCATGCGAGAGGGCGAGAGCGTCTGGACGAGTACAGCACAATGCTCCCACCTAGGTCATTACGATTCCACGTTTACGTCTTTCCTATCCCTCTCACCATCATCTCTGTAATTGCTAGGCTCCGCCTAGCGATCATATTGTTGCCCTCCCTGTACTCCCCCCTTATGTCTTTTTCGCTCGCATTGCGCTCGACCAGCCCCTTCTCCGGCAGGCCGGGAGCCTTACCGAGCTCAAGGCCTCACACAGGTATAGCCGCAATCATATGTTTTTCGTTCTTGTCAAAGTGTGCGATGCTCACCCGGGATGTAAGCGACGAAATTCCGAAAAAAAAAACAGACGAACACCTGCGAATGCATACCGAGCCTGTCTGTGATCTGTAGTATTGGGGGGACTAGATCAAAAGGTGCAACTCGCGCGGGAGGAGAAGAGATACGTGCCATTCATATGTTCTGCTTAGATTCAATGCAAGTCTCGGCTGAGTATCACCCACTTGATACATAGGAACATATGATTGCGGCTAGACCCGCGAGGTCTTGAGCTCGATGAGGCTTCCGGCCCGCAATAGAGTGGACTAGTTGGGCGCAAAGGCAGGCAACAAAGACAACGGAGGGGGAAAAGAGTGGGAACAGCTACAATCACTAGGCAGTCTCCTAGCGACATGATGGTTAATGGGAGGGACATGAAGGCGGAATACACAATCAAAATGAGTGGATAAGCGAGTTCTGCTTGCCCAGAAGCTCTCCCCCTTCCCGCATGAAATGCATGAACTTCCAAGACTGCAACTTGTGTGGGAGCGTGGGAGTGTTTAGACGACCAGAGCTCGTAACACCCGCTTCACCTCATTAACTTCGCTTTCCATGTTGTTCTTCCTCCTTTCCTCATCGCCACCATCATTCCCGCTGAACCATTTAGCGCTCATAACCTTTCCCGCCTTGTTGTTTCTCCCTTTGTTGCTCGCATTGTGCTCGATCAGCCCCCTCTACGACGTCTCGGGAGCCTTCTCGGGTCTAGAGGTCTCAAGGGCAAAGCATGTCCACCATTGTGTTTCGTGACTTCCAAGGAGCGTGTGATGCCGAGCTGGGACCGAGATGCGAGCTGTGCTATGCAGGGTACCCGCTTGACTTCATCTACGTCCCTCAACTATGCCAAACTTCCTCTTTTCCATTGTCTTCTAGTTTCGTGACTGCATCACTGGGTGAATGCACTCTTCTTGCTCTCAGGAAAAGCTCAGCCCGACTAAGTCTCGCATATATGTAAAGAATACGATAAAATTGTGGCTAGGCCCATGTGAGACCTTTGGCTCCCAGCCCGCCGTAGAGGGGGCTGGTCGACCGCTAGGCGAGCGACAACACAACTTAAGGGAGGGAGGAACAGGAAGGGCGAAAATACGATCGCTAGGCGGAGCTTAGCGATTACAGAGATGGTGGTGAGAAGGTTGAACATAAACGTGGAACAAAATGAACTAGGTGGGAGTGTCTACTAATCCAGACGCGCTCGCCCTCTCGCACATCGATAGTACCACAAGAGAAAATCAGGTGGTATATAAGCCGAAGAAAAGCATCTGCACATAGTCGTGCCCCTTATGTTCCACCAGCTGGAGCAAGTCACAGTCCTCGGGCAACCAATCCATCCAAAGGAAGGGCCCTCCTCTACTCCGATCGTTGCACACCCCATCTCAGCGAACAAAGTTCTGTCGAGCCCTCGAGCCTCGCAATGTATCTCTTTAACCTTCCAATCCTCGCGATCCTTGCATTAGCTATATTGCTAGAAGAAGGCGTTCTCGGTCTTCTACCAGCTTCGCCCATGCCAGAGAGCGTCACGAATGGTGAAGAAGGTGTGAGATTCCTCTGGCACAACGTTCAAAATGGACGTTTTCATAAATGGATTCCAAACTATCCTAATACTCAGGAAGCCTGGTGGGACTTCATGCACCAGGATGCCGAGCCTCTTATTCTGGCATATTACAAGTACGTTCTCCGCTACACCTTGCTCAGAGCCGATATTTGGTGCGAATCATGGGCATTACGCTAGTTACCTTCTCTTTCCCTTCGTGCGACCGATTCGCAGCACCAATCTCCGGTATCAAGAGTACGATCCATATATCTGCACAGCATGAAGTTTAGCAAATGCTCCCTCCATACACTAACCTCTCCTTTCTCTCCTCTTACTCCTTGTTACTGTAATGGTGTCAACCCTGCTGGCGATCGGCATGATCTTGAAGGGATCATCCCGGGTCAGGGTTTTTGAAGTAAGACTGGAGCCTCACATGCATGACAGAGTGGTGGTGGGCTTGATGAAGCTGACGAGACATTCTTTTGAGCGTCGCTCTTCGTTATTGTGCAAGGTTCATCGATCTAGCTAGAACACAGAACTCAGGCTTCTACGATTATCGCGACCAACTACCCAAGAAGATGGGCGAGATACTCGTCAAGGCATTTGCGGACCAGCGGCTGGCCGAGCGAAAACCTAGACTAGAAGAAGAAGAAGTTCAGTCTGCCCTCAGGACCTCGGAACGAGTGTCGGAATTACAGGAGTGGGGTAGAGGTCTGAGCTTGAGACGAGGACAAACCCAGGCTAGTCTTGATGGTCGGCCAGCCTCCAGTGAAAGATAGCGGGGCGGAGACCTTTTCTTTCCTGACCGGAGAAGTTGTTGTTGGAGGAACTGTACTCAGTCGGGAAAGGTGAATGGCTTCCGTTCGAGAAGAGTTTCTCTCTCTATGATTCAATTAACAGCTCTTGTGATCTCGTACAGGGTCCCTTCAATCCAGTGAATCGTAATTCTTAGTTCTAACTTCCACAGGACTTTTTCAAGCTCGTACAGGGCCCGTTGCCGTCCGGTAAATTGTACACGAAGCTAACCAGAGGCACGAATCTATCGAAGGTAAATCCTTTATATCATGAACGATGCAACACCTTGTTCCGACTTCGAAGGTGCAGAACCAATGTCCAAAAGTCAAATTTCGGTCTTATGAGCTACATTCTCACGATATTGAAGGTCAGTGTCTCACAGAAGCCGGGCCCCGGCAGTGTAGAGCCAGATTGCCGAAGCCGAAGCCGAAGCCGAAGCCGGGTCCAATTCATTCGGGCTGAGCTAAGGGTCACTTCGGCAGACAGTCGTCGTGAAGAGCCCAAGGATTAATTTTCTCATGCAAGCAGTTCTCTATACGCCTCACCGATCCCTTCGAGAAGTCGGCAACGGTGTAGGACGGGATGTCGGTGTCTCTTTCCGGAAAGTGATGAGTGGTTCTGAGCATGCACCCCCGTTTCGATCGAATGTCGTGTAAATAAGGCTATGTCGTCTCCTCGAAGACATGTAGGCTATATAAGTCCCGATTCAAAGCACATGTTGCGTGGAAAATTTCCCTATTCCCATACTCCTCTGCGGTGCACCCTCACTCCCTTCAAATTCACCGATAGCAGAACTTTCCAGCATGAAGGGCTTCAACGCTTTCGGGCTAGCAGTGTTGATGTTATTGATCAGCGCTATTGTAAAAGCTGGCGATGTGCCCATATTGCCCTTTCCTAGCATTGTCCAGGAAGGTGGGTCGGAGGTAAAAATTTTGTGGAGAAAGCTAGGAAAAGGGACGCTGCTAAAAGTCCTACCCCATGACTTGTTCCACGCTCAAAGAGACTGGTCGTACTTTCTAGGCCACGACGCTGAGCGGATTGCAATCAATTTCTTCTAGTATGTCCAAAACACCTAAGGAGAGCTTATCTGCAGGTATGTACCCTCATACTGACCGATAGATGGCTTTTTCGATGTCCCTCCCCACACTTGATAGCGAACGGTTTCAGGGCAACAGGTGAGTAGCAAGCTGCGTTTCTTAAGTTCATTAGTTGTCTGCAAGGCTCATACTAAAAGAAAGCCTCCCACTTTGGTTGGTTTCATCTCTCCGTTTGTCCTTTCTACTCGGACACTCGCTATAGTGAAGCAGCCCTGAACAACGGCCTGAAATAGTGAGTAGATGGAACAAGCCCACAATGAGTCCGACAGACGCAAAATAATTAATTGGTCTTCTGTAACGTGTCCCTTTCCGTGCTAAAGTTTTCTCAACAAGCTTCAGTCACAGGAGGAAAGGTTTGTTTTTCCACCTGAAGGATATACACACTTCCGTGAACTCGCTCAGATCCTTGTTCTGAATTTTGCGGACCAACGCGCATATAAACGGGAAGCCCTGGCCAGAGAAATGTATCTCAAAAGAGAGGCTGAACTTCTGGCCAACCTGCAGAAGAGTATTGATTCTTCGATAATGACTCAAAGGAGGATCACAGAAGCACGAGACGCAGCTAGAGATGCTGAGAGGAAGGAGTGGGGCAAGACACTAAGCCTCGCGCCCGACGCCGGCCCGAGCAGCAACAATTGATGGCGTCTGTCCTTGAAATGAGATTTCTTTCATAATTCTGCCGGACAGCGCGTCACACTCACCCTTCGGATTTACCGCCATGCTCGTCTGTATCCCAAGGTGCCACTTCACGGGGCCGATTGCGCAACAAAAAGTTCGGTGTGTCTCATGTATTTCACAAGGTGCAGTCCGCTGTGGCGCTGTGTTGGAGTACATACTGTGTGTTTTGATACCAAGCCCATGCTCTTCATTTCGTGAAAGGAGCAGTCTCAAAGTGGTTGAGCGAGGCAGTGGTGCAGCTCAAGGTCGAATCGGCGACAGATCGATAGCGATCCTCTCTATCGTGCGTGCGTGGGCTTGGGTCTAATTGCACTGAGATTACCTGGAGAGAGTTTCCCAACATATCCTTGCAGTGAACGAGCGAAAACAGCGATTGGATTGTGGGCGCAGCTTGACAGGTGTCACAAGGTGAATTGTGGCATTTCCGCCAGTTCCTTCGTCTGAACAGCTTCTTACGTAGCTCCTTTTGGCCAAGTTTTCCCTATAGTCGATGGAAACATGTAGAGGTAGCTACTGAGGGAAATGAACACAAAGTGTGAGTGTAGACGGTGCCACCGCTGCCGCACACCAATTCGAATGAAGTTTGTTTCACCTGCGAGTTTCCAGAGGTAGAAGACCGATATCGGCAGATTTGATTTAGGAAATATTAGAGCCCTTTGGGAAAAAAAGGAAGGGGGGGTATGTTGGTGTTAGCGGTGATGTGCCACATTTTACTTTCCAGATCATCGTCTACCGATCCACAGCGCAAATTAGTACAATTACTTCACGATAGGACCCTCCTGGAATCGGTTCACACTCGGACTGATGCTCAAAATGTGTTGCTAATATCGGGCTGTTCGAGACGATTTCATGATCTTGTGGGACGATCAATTTGATATCTAACCTTTTGGAATAACAGGCATTGAACTAAGCATCAAAATAGCTTCGCACAACACGACTTCGAAGAAAAGCGCGATCCGGTATTGTTTGATAACATTGGAACGAGGATGGCATTAGAAAGAGCAGGAAACGGAAAAGATGGGTTGAACGAAAGTGAGGTTTGAAACGAAGTTGAAAATACACGATCACGAGTCATCTTCAGCACTGTGCGTCAGTGGCACGGACCGAGCGAGTTGAAGAAAAGAGGGAGCTCTATGGATGATTGACAAGGGGAAAATAGGTATGTGACGTGGATAAGACAAGGCCATTATTCTAGTTGGGCCCCGGAGCGGGAGTGTTATCGCAAGTCCAGGATGCATCACGGGTTCCATAGCTGCCGACAACCTTGTAAGGGTTGAAGCCAAGGGTTTTGGCGACAACCTGGCTGCCGCTGTAACCGTTTGAATGGACAATGTTGACGGCTTGAGGGATGACGGTTTCCACAGTGCCTTTAACGGTCTCGTGGTTGAGAATAATAGCATGGGTAGGAGCCTTGAGGTTGTTGTAGACATCAAGGCCTGCCTGAACACCGTCACCATTGGCATCACCAGTGTCGCGGTTCCAGCCTACTACAACGAGACCCCACCTGTCGTTGAGATACTTAACCTGGTCATCCCGGATGCTACCGTAGGGAGCGCGGATACAGGCAGGAACAACACCGAGAATCTTCCATAGCGCATCCTCCACCAACTGAACCTGCTGATCGAGCTGTTCGTTGGTGAGCGTAGTGATATCAGGGTGAGACCAGGTGTGTGAGCAGATTTGATGGCCGTGCTCGTACGTACGACGAAGACTCTTCACCTGGGCGTCGTCGTAGATACAGCGCCAGTTGTTTCCGTTAACGAAGAATGTTGCCTTTTGTCCTCCTGCGGCTTCGAGCGTGTCCACCAACCTGTTCTCCCATTGATAGGGACCATCGTCGAAGGTGATGGACAGACAGGAATGAGTGGTGCAGCGACTCCGAATGCCGTTGAGCTGGGCACCTCGCTTTCGATGCAAAAATCCCAAAGTTCCGGCATCGCGAGCATGGAGCGTGTACTTGGTAGAGGGAAGAGAAGCAAGCTCGCGACGAACGTTCTCCGAGATGTGGTTCGGGATGGTGCTCATTACGGTGGGTGAGGCAGTGGCGAAGGTCAGTAGTGTTGCGCCCAAAGCAGCTGCAGCCGACAACAAGGAAGCGAAATGCATCATTAAAGTTTCATAAACGAGGGGGAGACGTCACAGATTGGAGGAAGAAGGGGTAGGGCAGGGACAGGAGCAGGGGGCAGAAGCTGAGAACAATAGGACAGGAAGGGAAAAGGGTTGGAGAGGGGACGAGTTAAGGATGCGAGACAAAGGAATAATGTCCATGGACAAGCAAGGCATTATGTACTATTCTGATGAGGAGTCGAAATGCTGGAATACGTGTACTCAAGGGCCTATTCCTCATGAGATCGACCCCGGAAAGCAGACAAGGGGCGCACAACGTCGCAGCAAAGCCAGCATTCCTAATGACTGGGGCTCTCTGGCAACCGCGAGGAAAGATGGACCAAGCACAAGGTGGCTGAAATAGCACCATATGCATGAGCGAGGCCCATGCTGCACTAATCTATAGTTTGTCATTTGGCTTTAAATGTGTTAGCGTTGTATGTCATTCAAACAATTCGCGGTTCGTGTGAACGTCAAATAAGGTGACAAATTTGAGAGGCAACCAGGAGGAGTGGCAACAACAAATCGCAGGTAACACAACAGGATAAAAGTGAACATGGATACGCCACATAACGATGTATGCTCAGGGGCTATCAGCGCCAGAGTCGCAGCGGAGCAGCGATGACGATAGGGGCGGTGGGCTTTGGCGTATCTGGCGGTGCCTGACATAGCAGGAAAAAGGGGGCCGATCTCAATTCCATCACCGCATTTGTTAAGAAAGCCCAGCAATTTTGCCAGAAAGCAACGGGCCGAGTACCGAAATGTAAGGATCAGGGCGTCGTTAAGCATGGCTGGGGACCAATTTAACAGATCAGGGTAATGGCAGTCGTAGATAACAGGTACTCTACTACAGAAGGCGCCAAGTAAGCACTAGCAAACAGTTATCCAACGTTTAGATAGGTTCCTGAAAAGGCATAGACTGGACCTCAAATTCAACACCTTCCTTTTCATCCGCAGCAAAACGTTGAGCGCTTGATGCAACTATCGGAGAAGCCTCGGTCTACGTTGGAACAAATTAAGCTGCGCCTCTCAAGCCGCTTGCTCCCGAACGATTATGATCGATAGATGGAGGTATCGTACTTCATTCAACGTCCAGCTCGCGCCCACTTCCCGGTTCAAGTAGTAAAAGTTACTGAGCCGCAGTCCACACGACTCTCTCTCTCTCTCTCTCTCTCTCTCTCTCTCTCTCTCTCACGATTTAATTCCGATGTTCAGCTTCGGGGCAACGTCCGTGTCAACGACAACTCCGCGTCGCAACGAAGATTGTAACTCGTGCGAGAGGGCGAGAGCGTCTGGACGAACTGCTCCCACTTATTTCATTATTACTACCTTCAAGTCTACATCATCTTAAAAATCGCTAGGCTTAGCCTGGTATTTGTATTTTTGCCCTTCCTGTTCTCCCTCCCCCATGTTGTCTTTATCGCTCGCCTCCAGCTGACCTGCCCATCTTGCCGCAACCGCCTCCAGCTGCGCTGGCGCTGCAGCAGTTTGGCGGGCTGGGAGCCTCACCGAGCTCAAGAGCTCACACAGGCCTAGCCGAAATCTTCTGTCTTTTATATTTACACTTCTCAATTGTGCGAGGCTTATTCGGGAAGGGTTAAGAAACATTTCCCTTTTAAAATCGAGGGCCGATGTGGTTTCGAGAAGAGCGTTTGTGGTGACCTAACAAGTTCTACTCTTAAAGTCTTGTTGGATCCCGGCTAAGCATCACATGCTTGATACATAGGAACATATGGTTGTGGCTAGACCTGAATGGTCTTGAGCTCGATGAGGTTCCCGGCCCGTCCTAGAGTGGACTGGTCGAGCGCAAAGGCGAGCGACAAAGACAACACAAAGGAGGGAGAACACTAGCAAAAGCATCAATCGCTATAAGAAGATGGTTGAGGGAAAAGTGTGAGGGCGGTGCACATGCAACTCGTGCGGGAAGGACGAAAGCTTCTGGGCAAACAGAGCCCACTAGTTTCATTGCAACACATTCAGGTCCCATGCAACTGGTGCGGGAGGGACGAGCGTTTGGGCAAACAGAGCCCACTAGTTTCATTGCAACACATTCATGTCCCATGCAACTGGTGCGGGAGGGAAGAGCGTTTGGGCAAACAGAACCCACTAATTTCATTGCAACACATTCATGTCCCACCTCACAGGTCTCCTATCTAAATAATAAGACAAGTAGGAGAAGCGTCTCGCCCATTTTGAGACTATAAAAGCTGAGTTTAAGTTTGGAAGAAAGATGAACTGGACTACCGAAAACTACTGTATAAGAGCAACCCTTAGTCGTATTTTACTATCGCTAACTACAGCATTGAGTTGCTCAAGCTTCAGTCCAAATCAAATACCAACGACAAGAAAGAAGTCAAAATGCGGTTCCAATTCTGCCTGCTGCTTGTCCTACTGCTGGCTGGAATCGCTGTTATGGCCCAAAACATGCCTGCTGTGGTCGCCAAGTTCGCGGAGCCCAAAGCTCTGTGGGAGAATCTTCAATCAAAATCGAAGATAGGGAGTGGATATTCGGTTTATCAGGAATCCGTATGGCACGAATTCCTTCGACAGAACGGCGAGAATTTTATCAGGGCGGAGTACGTGCTGTGCAAACTCTTCCTTACGATCGGGCCAACGACGCTATACACTCATGACTCACTGATTTCTTTCGCTTACCGTTTGTTTCTTCCCAACAAGCAGAATGAGAAAGCTCGGGCCTGGGTAAGTCGTGCACTGAACCTAGATCTTTCAGCAGGAGACCTCTTTCAGATCGTTACTGACATTTGAAGCTTTCTTGATCTGACAGTGAAAAAGGTTCTGGTAGCGGACCGGGCTTCAAAAAGTGAATCGACTTCGACAGCTATACGCCATTGTTTCCAGCTCAGGCGCTGACACTCTTTCGCTTGTTTTATGTTTTATGTTTTCTATTTTATTTTTTTATTTTTATTTTTATTTTTATTTTTATTTTTACAGGTTGATTGCACTTGCCAACGATCCGACGGGCCATTCCCCATACTTTGTCCGTAAGGCAACTCAGAAGAAGATAATGTTTGCCCTGATCGCCAAGTATGCAGAGTACCTGGAGAAGAGCTCTTATAAGGGTAGTGTCTCGAATTACTTGCAACTACCCAATGATGCCGAACACATGCTCATTTACTAGATTCGTGCATTCCGCAAAACTCGCTTCGAAGACGTCCTTCAATCCCAAAGCTGGTCTTGCTCCGTCGCCCCTTCCCCGTCGTTGTACTACCGGTATGGGTCTCTTGCTTTGTAACGAACCCCGCGTTTTTTGCACTCACCTGCCTATGTCCTTCGCTGCAACAGCCTTTGTGAACATCGGGGCGCTACTACTGGTGGCATCGATGCATTCCCGTGTTTCACAGTATCAAAGCAGAGAATCGCCCGTGTGAAGCGAAGTGCATTGTGAAGAAGCACAAAACATCAAGATAAACTTGCAGTTTTGACAACGTCCATAGCCACATTTCGGCCTGGTGGCGCTTTGGAGGGTCCAAGAGGCCGAGGGAACACAGGGACGGATGCAATCTCGGAAGAGCGAGTGATAGAGCCCGAGAGATTTTCCAAGTTGGAGACCGGATCAAGGCGAAATGGTGATGGAGCGGACATCGGAATGGGAATGGTGCGAATAATTCGCATCGCTTGATTGCCGAGGAAGGTCCGGTTTGTTCTCAATGCGTCTGCCTCTGATCTCACGAGGCGTGTAGAGAAGCCGCACGAGCGGCGCTCAAAGTATGAAGTGCGGGCCGCATAAGCCGTTCAGAGCCAAGTTACGATGTTCCGTGCATAGTGTGCAACGCCACTAAGGCGCTTTCTAAGTTTGACCACCCGTACTTTTTGCATGCAAGCCGGAGCATCCTCTCGTTTCATGGTCGGAAAGTGAGAACCCACGTGTCGCCACATATACAATTTCTTCCCACCCAGTCTGAATCGAGAGCCGGTTCAGGTTTCCCACGTTGGATGTCCGTTCTACGGTTTGAGTGGCGTAGTTTGAGGAAGACAATCCATGTGCACGCATCCCTAGAATGGGCGCTCCCGAGCAAAGCGTCGACACGAACTCTCTCCAACGAAACTTGATCGCGCACAGTGTATAAATGATGCTCGGTTGCGTCTTCTCTCAACTCGACTTCGCAACTCTCCTCCATTCCACCACTTCCTGCTTATTTAGGAAACCCGATTACTGAAATGGCTCAAGCTTTCAAGTTGATCGCTACCATTGTGGGAGTTCTCTGGCTGGTGTCGGAAGTGCTTTGCGTCCTTCCCGAGGTGCAGCCGCATGAAATGATGCATTTGTTTGGTGACGCCAATGGCCTCTGGCAGATAGTGTCCAGACAGAAGATCTTTCCTGGTGTCAAGTACGCGACCAACAACGATCTGGGTGTGTCTCAGCGGTGGAAGGACTTTCTCAGCGTCCACGGCCAGAGTGAGTTTGATCAAATTTTCAAGTGAGTAGATGCCCAATATCACTAACACGGCGAGCGCACCAGACATGCAAGCTGACCACTGGAGTTTTTTCGACATGTTCCTGCTCGGAACTTTTGCAGTGAAATGAAGGGTCATGTGTGAGTGAAATCAGCGTTTCGCATCTCGAATTTACTCAGCATCTCTCTGCGGATGGTGAGAAGGATTGTCTGCCTACTGACCCGCTTTTCAATCTTCTAAAGTCGTGACCAGGGCCTCGACGGTCGAAGGTACAACGTCAAGCTATTGTAAGTATGGACCAGATATATCCATAGCGGCTGGCTGCAAAGTGCTCTCGATGGCTCATCAATTTGCCTTGTGCGCTCTTTGCCCATGCCATTGCAGGTTTAGAAATTTTCTGAACCCCCAAACCGAGAAACTGCTTCTGGTTGTGAGTGAAGATGGTCAGCAGTTCGTGGCGAGGCGCATGGTGAACGCCTTCACTGACCATCTGTACCAGCGCCGTGAGGCTGAGAGACAAGCCGAGCTGGCGGCAGTGCAGCGAGGAGAATCTCAAGCATCGACCTCACATTGACAAGTGTTTGGCCGCTAGAGGAGCTTCGGTGAGCCTCCTCAAGCACAATGGTCTGTAAGCAAGTAGAGATGCAATTGACAAGAGTGTATGAACAAAGATCGGGTATATGGAGTGAGGTGCAACAGCGAGGAGAATTGAGTGGAAGAGAAGCGATCACCATTTGCGAGTGACAGTAAGGTCGACGAGAAGGTTAATCAGAAGGTAGATAATCATTCCTTGTACCAAGGCAAGAAAGAAGCGCGGCGCTGCTCTGCGTACTGGCGAAGCTTGCATTGATACGGGAGTCGGAAGATGCGTCTGGTCCTGAGCTTGTCCGATGTGCATGTGAGCATGTTGCTGGAGATGATGAAAGTGAGGAGCGGGCACAATCACGATTCGGGTAGTGCCGTTTGGCGTGTAAGGTGAGCAGCCATAAGAGGGTCTATTAAGCGCGGTAGGCTGAGCAGCTGTGTTGGAGCTGGAAGGTCCAGCGCTGTGACCGCCGGCGCCTTCGCGGAGTGCAGTCTCGTAAGAAGGGACAGGCTCTTCGAGTAGTGGCTGGGTGGAACCATCTGAAGTCGATTGCTTGGACTTGGAGCCAGAAGAAGATGAATTGGACTTTGCGGTCATGTCGTTGAGGAGCGACCAGTGCGCTCGAGATGATGGTGGTGGTCACGATAATGGGCTGTCGAGTGAGCTCGACTGTGCGGTCGGATGCAGGGTTCTGGCTCTATGCAGTCAGGATCTGACAGTTCGGATCCGACGGACGATCTAACATCCTAGATGTTGTGGGGGAAAAATAGAACTGCAGCACCTAGGATTCCCGCGTGGTCCCCCAACGCAGTACTGACTAGGCGATACCTTGCTTAACTTCGCAGATCGGACGGGATGCGGTGCTTTCAAGATTCTATGGCCGCAGAAGAAACTAACGGGATGAAGTCTAAACAAGACAGACGTCTCCACAAATTAGGTACAAAACGCCAGCTGCGTGCAGTTGCATGAAACCATTCCGAAGATGAAGCCAACATAAATTGGGTAGATATAGAGATACAGACAAGAGATGGGGTGACGATGACACGAAGGACAGAAGTGAGCATTGGTGGAGACCAAGCCGGAATGGAGTGAAAGAATGTATGGGAAAAGCGAAGCTCGATTGGCCACAGGTGACGAGACCAGCAAGCATTATAATTCCCCTTGATCTTGTCTTTGTCTTGGCACCTCCTCATAGCAGCATGACCGTTGCCAGATGCAAGCACGCAAACGCCCGAATCGACTGGAGCCAAGAGCTTTGGTAATGGAGGTGCCGTTTTAGTTTCTTTAGTAGGTTGAAGAAGAGAAGAAAGGAGATCGAGGCGTGGATTCATCCATGTTGTGCTCACTCCAAAATTTGGTCGAATTCCTTGACCAGCAACAGCACGTGACTCTGAAGCATCCCAGCCTCACATGCGTTGCTCCACCTCAAAAGCGGATGGAATCATGAATCACGCTCGAGCCTCTCTGGTTGCGTGTAAAGTAAGTGGCTCGCACCCTTTGTTCGCACTTTGTTCGCACTTTGCTCGCACTTTGTTTGTTCCCACACATTCAATATTCTTCCTTGATCCTGTGCTGTAATTCCTCGGTGGGTGCACAGAGAAACATGTCGTTAATGTACTCGTATGCCTCGTCCACATCACCTTGGTGATCACACTATACACGACTCATCCGAGTGTCCTGGGTGAGCACGACACTTTCACGGCGTGCACGTCTTGGATTGATCTCAACCGAGCCTCAGTTTGCTTGTCATGACTTTTGGCCTGCGCTAGACGCCCATTGATTTGCTCGCAGTCTTTTTTCATCGTTGCCCATGCCCACTTACGCCGACCTCTACAATGAGAGGCTGTTGGCTTTGGGTCAGTCTGGACCTTCCAATCCCGTTCGCCTCACCATATCTAGGGGAGACTATATCTGGGATGCGCAGCTGTCCCGCTTTCGCTACGAGGAGCAGTGGGAGGAGGAGCATCTCATGGAACATGACGAGCTTGAAAATGATAGCCTTCTAGCTCCACCCTCTCACAGCGATGTCCACAGTCGTGGATCATCGCCTCCCACCCTCGATGCTCTCCAACTGACAATGCATCACCGACCATCTGACAGCTTTGTTCATTCGCCTTCGCTATGGGTTCTCGACACAAATACGCTCATGTCGTGTCTCGAATTGCTCAAGGCTCTCTTTGCTGCGCTCCTCACCCGAAATGTGACCTACGCAGCCGCACAGCCATCCCAGCCGTCGACTGCGGCGACACGCCCATCTCCCATCAAACTGGTCATTCCCTATGTTGTCGTTTCAGAGCTCGACGGCCTCAAGATCACATGTCGTAAAAACGAGTCGGGCCAGCCTGTAGCATCACAAGCAAGAGAGGCCAACCACTGGCTGCTGTCAGCACTACAAAAGCAAAAGCGAGTGCCCATCGACCAAGCTGGAACCAACCTCGCCGAAGATCTTTGGCCACTCTTCGTTCAGCCTTCGAAGCACTACAATCGTGCAAAGCGATCCAGATGCGACGGCTCGCGGTGGTATACAGACGATGCTCTTTCCTGCGACGACGAGATTGTCAAGTTTTGTGCTGATCTAAACAGTCAGACACCAGCAAATGTCCGCTTTTGCTCCGACGACGTCAACGCCCGCACAAAGGCGGAGCTGGACGGTATCGACTCGCTCGGCATGCGCGAGCTGGCCAATGCGCTCAAGCTTGGCTTCAAACAGGTGCAGAACTCGGAGCGCAAATGGACCCTTGTGGCCGAATCACTTATTGAGCAGTGGGAATACCAGATCGGCGATTCACAGCTGCGGCAGCACAACGACCACCACTACCAGGGACAGCAAAGCATCGACCAAAACGCAGATCAGCACGCTTGGCAATCGGCTACAATCTTGCCCAGTAATCCTATACGTCAACATAACGATGCATACACTCAACCTCTGCATGCACCTCATCCTTCTCCACCAATAGCCAACACGACCCCGAATGCTAGCACTGTCGGTGAGATTGTGGAAGTGGATATGGGCATGGAGGAGCAGCAGCTTCCCTCAGGTCAAACTCCAACTCCGATTCCGGTCATGTCGGTCTGTCCTGTTCGTCCCACCTTGCTTTCGTTCTCATCGGCTGATGGACGTGGTACCTCTGATAGCATCCACAGTCCACACAACTCAAAGCAAACTTCCAGGTCAAGAACCATCGATCCAAGAGCCACTTCGTCACGTCACCAAATTGCAGCATCAGCGGCTTCGGCGACTCCAGATCTGCAACCAGCCCAGTCTGAAGTACTCAATCCGCAGATTGAATGGAAAGACCTCGTACAGCAGCTTGGATCCAGCCCGCGGGCCAGCAACAAACATCGTACTGGTAGGTGGTAGACTTTCTTTCTCGCTAGCCAATGCGTTTGGCGAAATCACGCATCGACAGCTCATCGCTGTCGCCCACTAGCATTAGCATTCACAACTTGTATTTTTGATCAGACACAATCGCATTCATGATTCTTTCCTGTGCCTATTCTTTGGGCACAGGGGGTCAACTTTGAAGTGCAGCGTGAGCTTAGCTTGACCAGCGTCGAGTCAAGACCCTGCGCGTGTGGGCATAATTTCGGAAATCGGAAATCATGTTGCACCAGATCCACTTGCACACGGACCCCGAATGAAGCTGTTCATTACCCAACCCTCTCACTTCTCGCCCTCTCGACACTCTGGACCACTCTGTCCTCTTTCTCGATCTCTCCGCTTGTAATAGGCATTCTACATTTGGCCTAGCAGGCTGCAGCGTATGCTGAACACTTGCACCCAAATTCTGTCTTCACCGACTCAGCACGCTGTCCTATCCAACACAATTGCTCCCCCATTCGAGTACGGTCGCTTGACCGACCTGTTGCGAGTTTCAGGAGGAAAAACAGGTCAAAATGGCTCGTCAGCCAGCAAAACGTCGCAGGGTGACCGCACAAGATCTCGACGTGTTGGGCGATGACGATTGGCGAAGCGACGAGCTCTCATCGCTTCCAGCCACTGATGAAGAGGAGTCTGGCTCAGGCTCAGGCTCTGGCTCCGATAGTGGCTCCGTTACGGGCTCGGACGATGACGATGAAGAAGATGTCATAGATATGCTCAATGATCCCGCTTCGTCGAATGGTAAAGACAGGGGCAAGGCGAAATCAAAAGACGGCAACAAAACTGCTGTACCACGTGACGGTGTAGAAGTTGTCATCCCGCTTGCTACGGGTGACGATCCACCAGCCAAACGTAAGCGTGGTCGTCCTCGCAAGGAGCCTGAACCAAAAGTACCAAAGAAGCGCGGCCGTCCACGCAAGTACGCGCCTGGAGAGAAACGCCCCCGTCGGTCCAGACGCAAACTCAATCCAGACGGCACGCCCAAGAAACGCGGCAGACCGAAAAAGGTCGTGGATCCAGACGCTGTGATGATGAAGGTGCCCAAGCGCAGAGGAAGACCACCGAAAGTGAAAGAAGAAGGGCAGGAAGAATCAAAGTTTAGCAGGAAGGGCAAGAAGATCAAGCGCGAGTTTGATCTGCTCGCTGGGTTCGATTTGGACTTCGACATCGAGGATGAAGCGGGTATCGTGCCAGGTGTGGGGGGTAAAGACGAGGATGAATGGCAGGACGAGACCGATTCGCCGAGAAAGCAGGACGATATTCTGGCAAGGCTGAGAAGGAGGATTCTGTATCGACAGCAGGATGCTGAATTGGCCGACTTTGTTGACAGCCTCGGCCCCGATGGAGAGCCTATGCCATTATCTTCCAAGAGCGTGGCCAACAGCGCGGCGAACAAGACTGCTACCGAAGCTGGAGAAAGGGTTGATGAGGGTCCCCGACCAGGACTTCCATTGCTCAAGAACTTCACCGATGCCAATCTGACGCCCAGCATTCCCTCATCAGAAAAGCGGAAAGAGCGACAGCCCTTTGAACCAGCACCCCAGACTGACTTGCACAACGAGGCAATGTCTGCCCTCGCCGAGGCAGCAGCCTCTGCAGCGGCCGAGACCGAGGAGCAAGCGAAACAGGCAAAACCCAAGGGAAGGCCACCTGGTTCCAAGAACCGCCGTCCCGACTGGGAAAACAACCCGCTCTTTCAAGCTACACGCGCACACATCAACACTGGCCGGTCTACCCTCCCCACCGTCAGCCACGGCTCTTCGCTCTCCCTTTACGGTTCCCCCTCTGCCGCTTCTGTTGGCGGAGCGAGCGGGTCGAGCCTGGTCAAACCTACGTCTTCGGATGCGTACTTTCTCTTCAACACATCGAAGCGAGCGCGTGGACTAGCGGGGATGAACATCAGCACCTCTTCTTCGCTCATCTCTTCCAAACTGCCCGCACTCGATGCGCGGAATCTTGCACGGTTGGTGGAAGAACAGACTCGCAGCGGTGCATCCATCTCGGACCTCGCCACTCGCATGTATCGTCGCTTGCTACCTGTCTACCTGGCGCAGCTTTTGGCCGGTTATGCAATCATTTTCCACGGTGTCGGCAGCAAGACCGAGCTTTTGACCGAGTTGGTGGCGAAGCGAATCGATGCCGAGGGTGATGCAGTGGGTGTTGTGGCGCAGGGTGCGATGAAGGGGTTCAAGGTAGAGGATCTTTTGGGCGAGATTGAGCGGGCGGTTGGACTAGGTTCGTTGACAATCAGTGCTGCGGCGGGGAAAGTGGAAGATGGGGAGGGAAAGCCTGGCATGATCGTTTCGACATTGACCGCGGCGAGGGCGGGAAGGATCGTACGGCGCTTTTCTCGAAGCACCAATGTTGCTGGGCCAACGAAGCTGTTTTTGATCCTCGAGACATTCGATGCACCCGGTATGCAGTCTCTCCGCTTCAGGAGCGTGCTTGAAACGCTGGCTGGTTCGGACAACATTCACATCATGGCGACGACCGAGCATGTCAACTCTGGATTCATCGCGGCTACCACAGGCCATCAGAACGCAGTCTCTTCAGACAAGCCCCCTGTTTCGCTCGATGATGTGAACGCGTTGGGAGGTAGGGTGGCAAGTGCACGGTTGTGTTGGATCTGGCAAAACATGTCGACGTTTACACCCAGTTTGGACGAGATGCTCACCATGCGATCCAATCCGGCATTTTCTTCATGGATGCCTGCCCTCCCATCCTCCCTCGACCTACTCGGCTCTACCTCCTCTTTTGGCACCTCTCACTTCGTCGGAACCACATCTTCTGGCCCTAACACCACTGACACCGCCACTGCGACGGCATACTACAACGGTCTACAAGTCTCCGACACCTTCCGCACCGTCTCGGAACTCTCAGCCATATCAATCCTCAAATCCGTCACGACCAAAGCAAGAGCACTCTTCAACCTCCTCGCAAAACAATCCCTCCTCCCTGCTCCCACCGGCCACCTGAACGGCGTAGCATATGCAGATCTGCTTAATCGCGCAAAGAGATCGTTTTTGGTCTCCAACGAAGCAGATTTTAAATCGTTGCTCATCGAATTCAAGGATCACCATCTGTGCCATGTCAACAAACAGGGCAAGATTTCAATCGGGCTAGATGATTCTACCGTGTTACAGTCGGTTTTGGACAAGTTAAAGTCGATTTAAAGTTCGGAAGCTCACAATGCGAGTTTCACTTTTTTTTCTTTTTTTTTTTTTGACATTCGCCTTTCAAACAGAGTTTTGGGTTTGGAGTTTTGGGTTGTGAACGTACAGTACGATTTTGATTTGAGGTTTAAGCGGTTTGGGAGAGGAGAAGTGAACGGAAGGCGGATGAATCTTGGTGGTGTGTGGAGTCTGTGGTGGCAGTTTTCCAATCGGCTAGATGGGGTACATCGAGTAGATAGGATAACGTAGTGCGGATGAATTGGACGGGAAAGCGGTGGGACGTGTTGAGTGGAACCAACCATTCGTTCTTCTCCTCCGCATGCAATACAAGATGAAAGTATCCATCCTCCTCCCCCCCCACCGCCGCATTCCCATCGAAATAGTCCTGAATCTCGGCAGGATTTCGCAAAACACGCGCATTCCCCGAACCCGAACCTTGTGCATCAACAGCATCGTCCAACTTCTGCACCAAACCACGTTCCCGAACCACCTGCGAAAGCAGTGCGACGAGCTGCGTCTGCATATGCGTCATCCGACTGCTCGTGCGCACGCGCACCAATGTCCATTCGAGCATAACGTGATCGTTCTCCTTCCAAAGCTGTCGAACGGTCGATTTGGTTTCCTCCATCTCGTTGCGTACTCTCTTTCGTTCCTGATCCTCCTGTTCATCCCGTGTTTGGGTTGTTGACAAAACGGGATGAGACGAGGGGAGCAGGTTGGATGTATGTGTGAGCGGGACGATGAGCAGATGGCTCGCACCATGTGGGATCGCGTTGATACTCGGATGGGAGAAAGGTCCTTTCGGAAAGACGAGGTATGATTCAGCACCGATGGTGACGATGAGCGATTTTTCAACGGAGGGGTTGGATAGACAGAACCAGCAATTGCTGGGTCCCACAGGAATCATCTGTCTTCTCGAATGGTGATGTGTCGAAGAGGCGAAAGACGGTTTGGCCGGCAAGCCCACAGGAAGAGGCATGGTACTTTTACTCCATCCGTTCTTCCCACCCTCATTACCCTGATCAGACGGGAGGGAGAGAGTGTTGGAACCAGTCGAAACATCGATCGATGAATCACGGGCGGGAGGCTTGGAAGGGCAAGCGCGGATGTAGTGCCCTTCGACGTTGCAGATTCGACACACGTAACCTTTGGGCGGCATGTCGTCGCTTCCTTCTCCCCTTTGCCGCTTGTTCCTTCCACTTTCTGCGAAACGAAAGTTTGGACCTGCATCCAGGTCCCCACTTCCACCCTGTGCTGATCTCTTGCCGGTATCAACCCGCTTTGCAGTGGGGACAAAGTAAGGAGTCTGCGTAATGTCGCCCTGCACGCGTCTAGCCTCTCTTGACTGCTGATCTGCCGGAGTCAGATTCAACGCCAGGAACCACCTCGTCTTTTTCTCGTTAGCAAACTTTGCCAACGAGACAAATCTTGTTGCATTCCTGTGCTGGTGCGCTTCCAGCCTCTGGTTCTCTCCCGCTTGATGTGGTGGGTTGGGCAGATACGCTGCAAGATCGGTCTCGTATGGTGTGCGCTCCCAGAACGCTCCCATATCTACCGTCTCCGCTAGTATACCAACTGGTAACTCCCCAGAGTTGTCAGTTGGGGAGCTGGAAGGTCCGAGGGCGAAGTGATAGCGTGGACAAGCGTGTGCAGCGAGTCGTGCGACGGCTGGAGAGCCCCACATCCTCGCAGTTGGATCAGGCAAGCCTTCGAATGGCTTCGGAGGTCCGCTGTAAGTGTAGAAAAGCGTGATACCAGTCGGCCAGCAGTTGGTGAGGAGCAGGTCGATGGATGGTCGGGACTTGAGTAAATCGAGAGCGGCGGTCTGAGCTGCGGCACGAGCTTGATCTTGAGATGCGGATGCACGGGCTGCGGCTAGAGTGCCCGGTTTCGCACCACCATTAATCGGAAGCGACGCAGCTGACGAGGCAACAGAAGAAGAAGGGAGTCGAAAAGACGGGTGTGCAAGAAGGCGGTTGATCGTTGCCGGAGTGATATGGGCCAATTCCTCGTCCTGACTGCGTTCAGCCTCTGACTCGAACCAGTCTTTAGGATCAAACTCTTTCGAGCTTCCTTGTGCCTCGTTGTCCTCTGCAAACTTTTTGGCATCCCATCGCCCTCCAGCAAAGGCAACTCTGAGACCTTGACTTGTGGCAAAGACTCCACTCTTTCCCTTGGCGTAGAACAGATTCTCTACTACCTTTGCCAGCCCATGGGGCACGTCCTGAGCTAGCGCTGCATCCGCATTACGGACCTTGTTCGAAATGCTCGAATGAAGAGGCGAAGTTCCTTGATAGAAAAGCGTCGATACGGGAAGGATGAGATTGCCCTCGAGCAAGTCGGTCTGTTGTTGAAGTAATGTGTCGGAGGGAGATGGGTGGAACAAATCCCCCACGATAAACAGAGCTGCAAATGGGCCGTGTTTGGATTGGATGGCAGATACCTTGGAAATGAGCTCTTTGAGGCGCCCATTCACAGGACCTATGAGAAGGACTTTCTCCGGCATCTTTCCCTCCCGTACTGATGTTCAGGTCGACCTTCAAGACCAAGGAAGGATTAGAAGATCTAAAGCAAGCAAGGATAGGGCCAAAGTGTCGTGCTTGAGTTCTCCACTTTTTCTTCGAACCGACGCCGAATTCCGAATTTCGAGCCAAACTCGTTCTTCTTACCAACCCTGACCCCAGGCAAGCGTACGCTTTGACCACCATTCAAGCACGTTTCGAATCTCGACCTGATCGAGCGAACAAGATGTCGGTTCCAGACGTAACGCCATCGAGAGTGGCTCCCCGTGGCAGGGATCCAGCCAGGGGCGTATACTACAAGCTCGCTTTTTTCAGCGTCATTCTGTTCGCCGCGCCGCTCTCGGCGTACTACGTTGCCAAGGACAGGTATTTTGCCGGTAAGCATACTCCCAAGCTCAAAAGATGGTACACGATGAATGAACCAGATGCTGATAAAGGGTGTTTTTTTTTGTCGTTCTGCGCGGACATGCAGGTAACGCAACTTATGCGGGTGGGCTGGCAGCGTTGGTGGTGAACTTGGTGCTTGCAGCATACGTCGTTGCTGCGTTCTTGGAGGACGATTCTGATGTGGCACCTACCGCAAGGAACGACAGTCGCAAGACAGAGGAAGTCAAGAAGGATAAATGAAATATCAATACCTTCAGTGCGCACTTGACCGCAAGCGAAGTTGCAGTGACGGCTTCAAGCACCTCAACGTTCGGCGAAACACCTTGACAGCAGTATACCCCATGTCTCACGACTCAGCAATGCTATTCTCATCAGTTGTCCATCTCACCAAGTCACACACAGAGAGAGAATGAGGATATGATATTATGCTGTGTGAATGCTAAATGTGACGGTCTTCTCGACGATGCCGTTTTCCCCCCTTGCAGGAGCTGGATCCATGTTCGTGTGCGTGTCGATCGCGCTTCCTTTTCTTCCTCCCCTCTCTGGCGCTCCTTCCATCCCTCCCTTTCTCCCTCTTCAGCATTACCTCCCTCTCCATCATCTCATCTCCAGTCATACCTGCATTTTCAGGCTGAGTATCACCCTCAAACAGAATCCGCCGCAACCTCTTCTCGGCTTCCGCCCTCGTCAGCTGCACCCCTCCCAATCCCTCTTCGCCCCCTTCATCTTCAAGTACATCATCTCCTTCGCTTTCAGCTTCGCCCCCTTCAGGCGCAAACACGTGTCCCCTTGCCTTTCCTTTCACCCATCTTGATTGACGAGCCGGTGGAGCGAGGAAAGCCAGGAACTGCTTGGCTAAGTGAAACGCGATCGGTGGTTCGGGCGTGAAGACAGGTGCGACTTCCGGCCATAGTTTGGCCCATGCATGCGGTCCTCTAGTCGCAGACCTTTCTTCTTGAGGTTCTGTCTCGTCAGGCGGAGGTGCGGAGCGCTCAGCTGTCGCCCTTTGCGATTGGGTACGAGTTCTGCTTCGACCTCGAGATCCCTCTTCAGAATCATCGTCTTCGGAAAATGACATGTCGCAGACAGAGCCAGAGGCCGACGAAGCCATGTCGATTCCATCCACCACATTATCTTCCGGCTCCACTTCCGACCCCTCCAACCTTCGTCGAATCTTTTTGATATCTCTGTGCTCCACCATCGGCCATGCATCTTCAGGATCTTCCTCGAGAAGGTCCCTCCCCCACAACTGGGATCGCTGGTTCAACTTCTTCTTTGCCTCATCTTGATCCTTCCGATGCATTGCATAGATCCTCTGTCTTCTCTGGGTCTCGCTTTGCATCCACGTCTCGCAGGCTTGGATCGCAGTCTCGAAGCACAGACGGCTCTTGTTCCTCGTCGTCCTGTCCAACAGCCTTAGATTTACGCCTTCCCCTTCTTCCGAGCTGCTGACGCTGTTGAGAAGTGTTTGAATACCAATGAACAGATACAGCATTCCCAGCGTGGTATGCAGCTCAGGCTGGCTCTTGTACGGATGCACATTAACGCGTTGTTCCAAGAGTTCGATGGCATCACTGAGCCTGTTTGCTGCAATGTACTCGGAAACAAGAGTTGGCGTGATATGGGTAGCTTTGAACGGCGCACTCGAGCTGAGATCTAGCATTTCCAGGTATCCTATCTTCCTGCTCGTCCCTACATCTTCACCCCCATCTCTACCCTCCTCCGCATCTCCCCGAATCCCATCACCATTCGACCCCGATAGAGCAAGGTTCAAGAGCGCCAAACGCCAGCCCTCATCGCTAGTCCATTCATGCGCAGCCAGCACCACCTTTAAAAACCTCGCTGCCAATGCCACCTCGCGTCTCTGGATGCAAACATGCACGAGATCGAAGCATTTCCTCAAATGCTTCCTTCGATGCGAGTTGAGATTCGTACGAGAGAAAGCAGTGCCGTTCGGGGTACCGCGCGAAGTCAGCAGGGCGAGGGAAGGCGATGCATGTGATGAAGACGGCTGGAGAGAACGATACGATGTGAGGTAGGGATACGAGTTGGATTTAAGCGTTCTGATCTGGTGGTTTTGACGGAAGCCCGAGCCTAAGAATGGAGGCGGTTGGAAGATGAAGCCGCTTTCCATGGTTGAAGATGTGAGGGGCTGCTAGAGTGATGAGTGGTTCGGGAGAGATGAGACCGCCGTTTGATTCGTACGGTCACCAAAGCAAGGTGGAAAGGGTTAAAAGATGGAACGAGATGGTGGAAAGTGTTGGGCATGTGGAATTTTGAGGTGAACCCTTAACTTTGCTCCACACTCACCAAGCTGGTTCCGATTCCCGCGCTTTGCACGTTTCCCTTTCCCCATCTCGTGCTCATAGCCAAACCTCAACTCCCTTCTATTCCCGCATCGACGCAGATTGTTATCGAACATTGAAATACAATGGTATTACATCGAAACCACAACCCAGCCGCACCCACAATCTAAATAGAGAAAGGAAAAGGGTTGAAGCCAACTATGCCTCACTAGCAACTGAGATCCTCCTACTACCTCTTGTAGTTCGCTTTGGTGCTGTAGCTGCTGCATTGCTCGTCTTACCGCTTCTACCCTTTCCTCTTGTCATCTTGGCAACTTTCGCCTGTGCTGCGCCTTCGAAAGCCTCATCCTGCTCACCCTTGGCAGCCGCCTGTGCCAAAATCTCCTCAAACTCTCGCAAATCACCCGCACCCTCCCCACTGGCTCCTCCAGCGCCTGCATTATTCCCACCTCTGCCCCCACCAGTTCCCGACGCGGTGGCTTTGTTCGCCCTCGCCTTGGCCAGAATCTCCTGGAATCGCTTATACACTTCCGCATGGAACAGCTTGTCTTGGTAGAATGGAAGCCCTTCAATGAGCTTCTTGATCGATCGTTCGCTCTTGTATGGAAGTAGAGACAGACAGAAGGCGATATCGCGCCATTGCCTCTCCGAGTTGGTCAAACGGAATCGTTGGCAGAGCTTCTCAACAACGTTTTCAGCTTGCTTTTCCTTGTCGATAAAGGTAAAGATGAACTTCATGGTGCGGGCAAACGTCTCTTCGTCAACTGCATGCTTGCCGATAGACAGATGCGAGATGATGTCGGGAAGGTTGTTGTATACCGCATTTTCCTTTGTTGCAAGTTCGGAGAAGAAGAGCTTGGCGAGATCCGAAACGCGCGGCTCTTCGTCCTCCAGGCACTTGGCCATCTCACCGAGTTGGCCCTTGACCTTGATCATACCGTTAAGGATGAGATGGGTGAGGACCATGAGCGTGTGTTTCTTAACCGTGAGATCGGCGTCGCCCAGGCCGGCGTAGAGGCGGTCTGAGTTTTCGTCGACGAGCGAGCCAAAGCAGACGGCGATGTCCCCAAGTGCAATGACGACATTGCTGCGGATGACGGCGTCCTTCGAGGTGGTGAGAATGTGAAGAAGCAAGGCAAGGTTGGCTTCGCAGAAAGTGGAAGAGACGCACATGAACTTGCACAGCGTCAAGACTGCGGCGCGACGCACAAGCTCGTTTGGATACGACCTGGGGCTGCTGCAAATATGGGTGATGACGGGCCCGAACATGGCAAGGACGCTGCGACTGCCAAACAGCAGCTCCTTTTCACGGACACTGGCGATCACCTCACCGATCTCGTCTTCGGCATTGCCAGCGACTTGGTCCAGCTCCTCCACTGCAGCGGCGGCAGCAGCAGCTCGGCTCGCCCTGCCCTCCGACACAGCCTTAGCCACAGCCTGTTCTTTGTCGGCCTCAGCCTTGCGTCGCTTGTACTCTCGCTCGACCAGCTCGAGGTAGACGATGTGCTTGAGCGCAACATGACCTACGATGAACAAAAGCTGCGCAAGCTGGAAGGCATCACCCATGACCGGTGCATGGGAGCTCGAAGCGACGTCCTTAGCATCGGGCATCGACACGTCGCTTGCTGCATCGTCGGCGTCTTCGCGGTCCGAGGAATGAGACGGCATCGGTGCCTTACCGCCAAACACGCGAGAGGCCATGCTGCGAATAATGTCAGTGCAGAGTGCGTCAGGCTGCTCGCCTAGCAGGTAGATGGTGTTGATTGCGTTTTCAGCCAAGCTGAACCACTCATCGCGGCTAGCATCCTTGAGGACGTCGCCGGACATCTGGATGGCTGCGCGGAGACGGCCGAACATGGCATGCGTCATTGGGTAACGCACACTCTCGTCGCTCAGTGCACCTTTGACCTTTTTGACACTTCCACCAAGTCGCTGCAGTGCCACACACGTGTACTTGGCGAGCACCACATCGCGAGCACCCAGCGGTCCGAGACCGACCCGCAGCAAGACTTCGATCTGTTCCGAGATGATCTCGCGTCTGGCGGTGGCAAGCATGCCCAGAACGATGATAGCACCTCGTCGCTGGGCAGCCGAGATGGCCCGGGGAGCCGAGTAGACGGCCCAGAGCTTGTTGACCACTTCAGGGTGTACAAGATTCTCGACCTGCATGGTTTTGAGCATCTCCTCGAGCGAGGTGAGCTCGGCCAAAGTAGCACCAAAGGTGCGCTCGATCATGTTTTTGGCGATGCGAGCGACGTTGTCCTTGGCATTGAGATCGGCGCGTGCGTCAAAGTAGAGAGCACGGTAGACCTCGATGAGACGCGAGCGCACACCTTTGAGCTGACTGCCGTCCTCCATGACGAGAGTGTTGTCTTTAGTCCAGATGAGGTGGACCATTTTGCGGACACCGTCAGCAGCGCCAGAAAGCTTGTATTCGTAAGCGACGCGGAAGAACTCCATGCTTTCGAGGACCTCGGCCTTGTTGGTGGAGGCAAGCAAGAGAGTCAGGTTGGGCATGGCGGTCTCGAGCTGATTGATGAAAGCAATGGCGTCGGAGTAGTAGCGCTTGGTGAGACGCAGACGCATGACCTTTTCAGCATCGACTGGCTCCATCTCGGCTTGAGCAGCGGCGAGAGCCTGGAGATCGACACCGGATCGGCGGCCCTTTTTAGGCTTGGTTTTCTCCTGTTTAACCTTGGCCTTGTTCGAGGACTTGCGACCGCGGACAGGATGCGCATCGTCTTCGTCGTCGTCGTCGTCCTCTTGCATGACAGTGTCGTCTCCATCCTCTTCGTCTTGCTCCTCGTCTTGCTCCTCTTCTTCTTCTTCTTCCTCTTCATCATCATCGTCCATGTGCTCGTCGTCGTCGTCGTCGTCGGCCTCTGACTCGGTCTCCTGGTCAACGGATTGTTCGCCTGGCAGATTGAGCGAGCCTTCGGTGTCTTGGAGCTCCTTGGACACAAGGTCGTATCGGCTCTGCCATTCTTGAAGGGAGAGCTCACCGCCGTGGAGCATGCCGAATGGATGAGTGAGAATGAGTTTTGTGAGGAGGGCGATAGCGTTCTTGCGCACACCACTGCTCTTGTCTTCGAGATGGCGGATGACCATGTCGGTGATCTCGGTGCGTTGTTTGGGGAACTTGGTGGGGAGGTCGAGAAGACGCGCACAGACGGTGATAAGCTTGGATCGGACGTAAGAGTTGAGATCGAGGAAGCGCTCGATGAGGAGGTCGAAGAAAGTCTCTATCTGCTTCTTACGAGCTCCAGCACTGCCACGATTCTCGTCGGCAGCGGATTCACCACCAGCGCCGGCGTCAGTACCATCGGGGTTGAGCGAGTCGTCGGTTAGGGCAAGCTCCTTGATGAGAAGACCGAGGGTCTCGATGAGCGCATTCCTCATGGGATAGGATTCCGAGTCGAGGTGCTTTTGCAAGAGACTGATTTGCTTGAGAACGCTGCGAGGGCTTAGTTCGGCCATGCGGACAAGGAAGCGACCAAAGGAACGAGGACTCTTTGTGTCCATGGCACCAAAGTTCTTGGCAGCAACTTCTCGAAGGACTTCCTCGCCCAGACGCTCGTAGTCGAATTCGAGACGCATCACGGCAAGCAGCTCGGCCATGGGTTCGGCGAGATGCTCGTAGTATTGAAGGCTCTGCATGATGCTGGTTTGAGCGCTAAACGCCTGTCCGTGAGCCTTGACGGCTTGGCAGATGACCTTGAAAATTCCTAGCTTTATGGGCTGCAGTCTGAGGTAAGACTCGTTTTCCTGTAGCAGGAGTGCAGGACGCAGAAGACAGCCCGAGACAAACGAGTCGCGTGCAGCCGAGACAGTCCACATGCGCTCGCTTCGTACACGGGCTGCTTTGGACATGAGGGCGAGGACGGCAGGAATGGAGTTGGACCAAGCCCAGGAATCTGCTTTTGCCGAGCTTGACTTGGCAGCAGCAGCTGCGGCGGCCGACTTTGCGCCAGCGCCGCGACGACCGCCTCTTGCGGCGACGATGGCTGCAGCTGAGCCTGCATTGTCTGCCTTTGCGCCGCTGTGCTTCTCTGCTACGGACACGAGCCACTGGAGAAGGAAAGCGTATCGTTCGAGAGTATCTGCGTGGGACGAGTATGCGTTGGGATCATCACCATCGAGTTCTCGTTGTGCTTCGTCGAGAGCGCTGGCCATGCCTGAGGCGATGACGTCGAGAAGCTTGTTGCAGGCATTGGGGCAGAGGTGTGCGAAATGTTTGAGGTAGGATCGGATGAGGTCGTAGATGTCGGGTGTTGATACATTGTCGGGACTGGAAGTGATGGCATCGATGGCAGAGTCAAGGGTGGAGATCTGTTCCGACGCATTCATGTCGTCGACGGCGAGCTCTTGTGGAATGATGTATGGTTCATCCTGGAGAAGGAGGAGCTCGTCTGCGAGATTGTATCCACCGCTGGATGCGTCGGCGGCACCAGCGTGAGCTGAAGCCATGGCTGCGGTGCTGGACGTGCGTGAGGCTGCTCAAAGCAAGAGCAAGGATAGGAACTGCCAAGGTGGGCAGGCGGTGTTGCAGCCCGCACGCAAGGATAACGAGCGAACAGCAGATGCGGTGCTGGGGATGATGTGGGTGGTCAGGGATGGCGGTGCTGGGAGTGAATCGAGGAAAGGGTGGGATTCGCCTCAATGTTGACCGGATCGTGTATGATGTTTGTGGCTCAAGGGATGGTCGAGAATGAATCATGAATGCGGCGACCAGATGCGAAAAAAGTGGATGCAGCACCCGCGAGCGCGGTTGGTGATGAATCATGAATCATGAATCATGACTGGGCATACGCGCGTGTTTGTGTTGCTCTCAACTCAGCCAAAAACTGTCTCTTTTTTGACTCAAAAGTCAACGGTGTTGGTCTCTTGACGCGCGTTTGAGTAGCGTGTTTTTCGGCCAACCACGAACGGTGTCAGATTGTCGTCAAGCCGCGCTTTCTTCACGTGATGCTCTAAACAAATCGGGCGAGGCGGTAGGGTTGAATCGGCGATGTACTGTACAATCTGTGAATATCCTGGAAAATGCCAACGCATCGAGAGAAAAGGAGTTTAATGAATTTGCGTGTTTAACAGAACGAAGGCGAGTGTAGCTACTTGCGCTCGAGCCTCGTCCCGCTAAGTTGGACGCATTCAGCCAGCGTGTGACACAGCGTTGACGCGTAGCAAGAAGAAAATGCGAGTGTGAGTCTCACTCACACCGCGGCTCCACTTGCCGCTCGCATTCATGATTTCGTCAAAGCTCGATGACAGATCGGCTACGAACCCTCGCAGTCTTCTTACCTTCCCACCTTGTACTCTCCTCGACGCTCGCGCCGGTCGACACCTTCTTTGCTTCCATCGTAAACGCACAAACTCGCCAACAGCCTCGGTCATACCTGCCCGCAGCGCCCGCAGCGCCAGCAGCGCCAGCCTACCCCTCGCAGTGCATCTTCTCGTCACGCCACTACTTGGGTTCGAACACCGGACTTCATTTAGCCACCGCGAACCCACGCATCCTTTTCTCACGTCCTTGGTTGCAAACACTTCACACTGCTCTACACTTGGAGCTCCGAGGCACAGTCACAATGGTAAGTTGGCCCAAACACTGCTGCATCCGCAATCCGCATTCCACCCACTCGATCTCGCGCTTCCGGTGGGTCCGTTTCAGTACTACTCGAACAGCCACTGGTGCAGTCACTTCCAGCGCTACTCCTATTCGAAAAAATTTATCTGCCTTTGCGACCATCATACTCGCGACATCAGCTAGATAGCCGCAGCCAAAATGACGAAAGCTCGTCGTCGCAACCTCCGCGCCAGCTCTGCTTGTCCCATCCCCCCTGGACACCAACGACGCTCTTCACACATCGAGGAGCGGCCCGCCGACGCGCCGAGCGCCGTAAAGGCTGCCACGGATGCATTCGACGGTGTGCACCTTGATTCGGATGCAGATTCGGACACTCAGCTCGATCTGAAATCTTTTATTGACATGACTTCTCACTCTGCCGACTTCACTCGTCTGTCCACCTCGGCTCCGCGCCAACGCTCTTCCGCTCGTTCTGGTTGCTGTGCTGCTGACGATGGAAACGATGGCATGATGCTCAACGTCTTGCAGGAACAACAATCCAGCGCACCGCTCCCCGCGAGGAACGTTGTCAACTTTCTGCGCAACAAGTCCGGCATCAAGACCCGCGTTGGTGCTCTTAATGGCAAGCGTGTCGACTACTTTAAAGGTTCTGCCGCCGTCAAAGCGCTCCTCTCCCCTTCCTACGCCAAGCTCAAGGATGTACCCAAAGTGACGTCCAAGGAGGAAGCCGAAGAATGTCTCCACAACATCATCCCGTTTGCCTTTTTCCTCCGCATCGACCGTGGACCTAGCACTGGAGGTAAAGACTCGCCCAAGGTGGTGGAGATCAACCAGCAGCAGATGTTCAAGAGCGATCTTCACTACGTCTGGCTCTACGAGGGCTCGCAGTTGGGGCTCAAGCTCGCTGGATTGGGAATGGTCGTCGTCATGCTCGCCGGTGTCATGTTCCCGCTTTGGCCGCCCACAATGCGGATGGGTGTTTGGTATCTTTCTGTCGCAGCTTTGGGTCTGATTGGCCTGTTTTTCGCGATTGCGATTGTGAGGCTCATCTTTTGGCTCATCACCGTGGTGGTCGCCAAGCCTGGTATCTGGATCTTCCCCAACCTATTTGAAGATGTTGGATTCGTCGACTCGTTCATCCCGCTGTGGGGATGGGACGTTCCTCCACCGCCCAAGAAGAAGACCAAATCCGCCGGTGGCGACGCTGGAGCAAAGAAGAAGACTTCCGGAAGTGCTGGTGCTGGTGCGAGACAGCAGGCTCTGTCCAACCTTGGAGGTGCAGCTCCCACCGGTCCGCCTTCGCCTCCGAAGCCGCCTCAGCAGGCTGCGCACTCGACTCCGGCCAACAATGCAGCACAGATGAACGGCGGCGTTCAGAACCAGTCCATCGGTAGTGGTGGTCCCGGCGCTTCGGATAGGTTGGACGACATCAACTGATCCCTCTCACCCTCCCGCCTTAAACCATGTTCCCCGCGGCATTTTTTTTTCTTTTCATTTTTTTCCCAACTCCCCTTGTTCTTCTCTTGTGCCTTGTCGACCAATTGCGTACCAAAAACCTCGTAGTTGCAATCCTTACGTGTGTAGTGCTGGCGTGCATCGTTGGCTAGAATGGTCTAGCTCGATGTGTGGATACTTGCATCTTGTGGAGGTCATTCGGTGAGAACACTTCAAACGCACGGTTGCGAATGTGTGAGTTGATAAGCGCACACCATACAACACTGAACAGACCTGTGTAAGCCGTAACAAAATGGTTTCCAACCTCGATTATCACGTACTCGACTTTCTTTTAAACATCTTCAATTTCTAGTCCCCAAAATGTTCTGCTATCTCGTTCCGCGCGGGGAACAAGTGAGATTGCCGATACCCGGGGCTGTGGCTATCCTGTTTGACAGCTGGACTCCGGCATATCGGACTCTGTCGGTGTCTAAACCCGCATCCACTGTGGGATGGGATTGGCCGGAAAGAAACGTCCCGGATCGAACGTTAGTAAGAGCTCGCTTGCGCGAGTTCCCCGAATTGAAGGACGGTTACGATCGTGGAGGGGATTACCGATGCAGGGACGGGTTACTTTTCCGGGACTAAACCTTGCCTAACTCGAGCAAACCTCGCGTATACCGTGCGGTGTCGATGGGATAGTTCGGATGTGAAGGGTGTGTGGGGTAAGCCGAGGTGGGAAGCGAGGAGGGGAGATCGAGCTGCTAGCGTTGTATATTGGGTTGAGGAGTGGAATGGTCATGCGTTAAATGTTGCGCCCCCCCCCCCCCCCTCCCCCGCATTATGAGTAGTAAGGTTGGGATCGGACCATGCAGTGGTGGGACGTTCACCGAAAGGACATTAGTCCAGGTGGATGGATTAAGTGTTGGAGGCATGGGGGAACCATTGTCCCGCTCCGGAACTGTTCCTCTCCCTGTGTGTTGTAGAAACAATGTGCTCTGAGCAATGCTAGTGAAGGACGAATGGGGGTACAAATCGAGGGATCAAGATATCTACCTTGATCGCCTACTATAGTCAACATCCGAAGCTTCCTTCGTATCATCCAAAATGCTACGCAAATCTAGCCTCCTTGCCACGTTGGGAACTCTATCCCTAGGATTCATCTCTACCGTCCGCACTACCGAAAACTACATTGTCTCTGGCGATCCATGGCGCGACACTTCTGGCACCTACAACAACGCCCACGGCGCCGGCCTGCTCCACGACCCAACCGACTCACTCTGGTACTGGGTGGGAGAACGCAAAAACTCGGGCAACGGCTTCCAAGGGGTTTCACTCTACTCATCGTCCGATTTGATCAATTGGGATTCTCACGGTCTCATCGTACCCCCTTCAACCACGCTACCGTTCCAAGTTGGGGAGAGACCAAAATTGATTAGGACTCCAAAGACGGGGGAGTATGTGCTTTAGTTCCATGCGGATAGTTCCAAATACTCGCTTGCAAAAGTAGGGGTGTGTTATGCGAGTATGATCACTGGACCATACCCTTGTCCGTCCAACGGAGTATTCAGTCCTCTCGGAATGGAAAGCCGGTACATGAACGTCTACATCGATACGTATAACAACAATCAAGGTTACCTTCTGTTTGCTACTAATGGAAACGCCGATGTGGGAGTAGCAAAGATGACATCAGACTATAAAAACGTCACCACACTCGTGTCTACAATCCATTCGCGCTTGGAAGGGTTTGGCGTATTCCGCGACAACACAAGTCTATACAACATGGTAGTCTCCAACCAATCCGGTTGGCAACCAAACCCAAACTCCCTCTACATCTCTCCTAACCTCGCTATCACTGGTCTGACATACTCGAACTATGTTGCTCCGAATGCGTACAACACGTATAACTCGCAAAACACGTTTGAAATCAGTCCCAACGACAATCTCGAAGTGTACCTAGGCGATCGATGGTGGGTTACCGATCTAGAACAAAGTTCCTACGTTTGGTATTCGCTGCAATCCCTTTCCCTCTTCCACACACCTTTATGGAAACCAGACCCTTCCACACCTAACGGTTACTCCATCCCTTCGAATAAATCTTTCCCACTTTCACCATCAACAACAACCATTACAGGAAACTCCCAAGCCAAGATCTCCCCCTGCTCCATCTGCCCCTCCGGCCAGATCGCAACCTACATCGGAAATGGAAACACTTTCACCCTGAACAGCGTCTCCACTCCGAATGGAAAAGGTGGATTAGTGTGGATTAGTGTGTACTATTCAAACCAGAACGCTTATCCGGATCGGAGGTTCAGAAGTGTTATGGTGAACAATGGAAGTTTGCAGAACGTGACTTTCCCCACGGGGGGTAGTCCGAATTCGGTGTTGCAAGACACGCCGGTTAAGGTGAATCTCAACCCGGGCAGCCGCAACACTATCACGTTTGGTGCGAGAGAGAGCAATCCCACGTCTTACGCTGCTGATATCAGCCATATCTTCGTCTGGCAAAGTGACCAGTAACCCCTCCCCCTCGTTCACACTACCCGCATACAAGCTCTTGTCAAACACTATAGCCGAAGAAAGGAAACCCCAGAATGGAATCGCAAACTCGCTCCGTAATAGTTCCCTTAGCGCCAGATGGCGGAGAAATACGACGAAACCCGATGCGACTGCTGCGAATCCAGTGCATCCTGACCATTTTTCACACTGATCGTCTTGAGTGCCGCATCAACTGAACTGAGATGTGCTGTGTTGGTACTATCCACCAAGCCGCCAAGTCTTGGAGAAGCGCACGGTTTGGTCGTAGACGGCGCCAAAAAGTTGCACATAAACCCACCCCCACCTCTACCACCACTGGCAGCGCCGCTTGGGTTTCCAAAACGACCCGCATCGAGCTCTCTATACCCACCACTCGTGTCGAATGCTCTAGGCGAAGAGAGTGGGGTGCGATCGTACAACGAATCGACGCGGACACTCGCCGGTCTCGTCACGCCTGCTCCCCCTGTCGCCTGGCTAATCAGAAGTCCAACTCCCCCCGCGGCGCTTCTCAGACCACCCGGTGGTCCGTGTGCCGCACTGGGCATGAGCAGCGGTGCCGTCGGTCTCTTCGGTCGGGACAGTTCAGGCTGGTACCGACTTGCGAGCACATGGAAATCGGGTTCGCGCTCATAGTACTCTTCGTCGTAATGGAGCCTGGCCGCCTTGAGCTGTTCGAGGATCGATTCGTACAGCTCAATCTCACCGTCTAGCAAATTGCGGCCGAGTGTGTGGTAGTCTTCGACTCGCTCGTCATGGAGGCGATCCATCTCGGACATGGTCACGTTGATGACCGTTTCGCACCTCGCGGCGAGTCGTTCTGCCTCTTCGGGAGCAAGTGCAATTGCCTGCTTAGTATCGTGTGGGAAAGTCGACCCATTCCGCGTATCGCGATCATCGACCCCAGCCGGATCAGCGCCGGACGAATTGTTGATCCATGGATCTACCTCGCCCGTCGCCTCACGGTACCGCGACAAGGTGGTGCGATGCGTTTCGAGCAGCGCCTGCGCCATCGTGTGCGGCCGTGAAATCTCTTTGAACCGTTCGTGTTGTCGGAGCAGCGTCTCGCGCGCGTGCGACTCGTAAATGTCGGCGACATTCTGCAGACACTCGGCTGTGTTCTGCAACGCACTCGTCAAGTTGACACAATCAGCGCAGTCTTCTCTCCAGCACCAAGCACCGTGTTCGTTGGTCGCACCAGTCTCGCTCCGACGACCGATGTTTCCCATGGGAGGCCCATGAATCCTGTGCGCATCATCGTTTGCAAAAGCAGCGTTCGAGTCTTTGCCGTCCGAAGGTCCAGTTCCAGCACCAGTCAATGTGCGAAGCAATGTGTACGAAAGTTCGCGATAGCTCGTTGATGTAGCCACGTTGCCCTCACGATGCCCCTTATACGCTGCCAGTATACCATGCTTTCCCGCATTGTGTCCACCCACGCCATTGATCGTCTTTTCGAGAGCTTTGAGGAACGTCTCCATGCGGTCTGCTTCCACGGCCGCCTCGCTCGAGTCAAAGTTAAAGTCGGGATGCCACGTCTGCGCAAAGACGCCACCGCTGGCAGCTTTGCAGGCTTGCGAGACTCGTCCATTCCGCAGCAGGATAGCTGCATTGGTTCGCCAGTCAACCTCGTCCTCGCAGCTAAGAAAGAAGCGGATTGGTTCCGAGTATCTCAGTACGGGGTGCCTAACCAGCCTGGAGATCCACATTTCAAGATCGGCACGACGCGTCTCGATAAAGTCAGAGGCAAACCTGCCAGAATACTGCTTCTCGGGCAGGGGCGGGATCAGCAGCGCAGAAAAGTGCTTGGCCAGCACTTGATGCAGCCATTCGAACTGCGTAAAGCGGCGCAGAACCGTGACCTGGGCACCTGGCGGGTATGGTCCTCCCAGTGGGTCATAGGGAATGACCCCGTGCCTGTCTGATGCAGAGTCCGACTCGTCGTTTGCACCGTGTTCGGCTTTATCCACAGGGTAGGTGCTGGTGACATGGTAGACAGTGTACTCTTGCATCCCGTTAAGTTTGGTACGCTTCTGCGGGTGGTGAACTTGAACGAGGAAATGAGGACATTTGCTCTTCCACTTGGGGCCAGCGGGACCGGCAATGACAAAGTGGTGGTTCGGATCTGCAGAGCTGGCCTCTGCCCCCGTCGCGCTTTCTCGGACAACCTGAGTTAAATCGATGTGGTCATTCGTCTCGTGGTGGTCCGCAGAGGCTCGCACTGCTTCGGCACTAGCCCTGACACCTTCTTCCTCTTCCTTGACCTCTGTCAGAGCAAGTGCACCAGTCGGCTTGCCCCCAGAAACCTTGCGAGCGACCGTACGAGAGCGCTCATCCTCGCCAAGATCGGAGCTGGACAAAACGTAGTCCTCTGCACCGCTGGTGACGAAGCTTGCGAAGCGGTTGAAAGTCTTTTTGCCAAAGATGCTGCCTTTCCAGTCCGAACCAGCAACCGATGTCAACTCTGTCTCAGGAATCGTCACCACGCTGCCGGTAGCTTGCTCGACCTGCCTGTCGAGGGTGTTCACATCGGCTGCCACATCATTCGTGGATTGGGAAGCAGCGACTGCGGACCAATCGATAGGGTTGGATTTGGAAGAAACTGCAGGCATTCCGTCAATCGAATTGGGAACATTCGCAAAGACGTGCTTCGGAGAGTCATGCACAGCGGGGCCTTCCCGGTCAATCTTTACCTCTGCCTGCTCGACTTGCTGCCATTGAACGGCTGCATGGTCCATCTGTAGGAAAGCGCTGACAGAGATTGGACTCTGAGTCTCTAAAGCAGGCTGTTCTTCGGACGGCGGCGTCGAAGTCGAGATCTTGTGGTCATAGTCATCCGCCCGTGGCTCCAGTGTGGTCTGTTTCTCCACGCGCTCAGCTTCCGTCTTCAAGGCCGGTGGCTGCGAATGTCGGATGGGATTTGAAGCCTCATTCGATTGTGCATCGGACACGTCTCTCTCCGACGCGACTGCGGCGGGTGGTAAGCTGATATCACCCGCATTAGGTTCCTGTCCCACAAGATCCGGCGTCGGAGGAGGCTCGATGCCGTGACTTGGAGGAGGCGAGCGGGTAAAGTCTTGGATGTAGCAGTACCAGCCCTGCGGAACGAGACCTCGGGTGGGAACGCCATTGTCGTCCCATACGACACCAAGACTCCAACCACCGGCGAGCTGCTCGTTGAGAATGTCGAACGGCTGCCCGGCTCGGATGACGAGCTCGTTGAACGCCGGCTCTCCTTCAAAGTCGTACAAAGCACGAGCGGGCTTTCCGATGCCAGGCTGTGGCATTCGAGCGCTGATTGGACGAGGTGCTTGTAGAGTCGAGGCAGTCGTCAAGTCCAAGGTCGAACCTAGTGCCTTTGTGGTGTCTCTCCCGTGTTCCGAAGTTTGCGCAGCATCCATGGCATCGTCGCCGGGTGAAACAGCTTTCGTGTTGACGGTGTCGACACTTGCTTGCTGCTTCCGGTGCGGATTGGCATCCAGCGTGGTTTCTTCCCCTTCAGTTGGCGAAAGGGCCCGCTGACTGTTGACTTGACTGCCGGCGTCGGCACCTAGCGTGGCAGAGGCAGTGGTAGCATTGAGCAAAGCACGTCGCACAGTGGTAGGCTTGGCCGGACTAGCACTGGTTCCGCAATCAAGGTCGAAGCAGCTGCCATCGTTGGCGCGTAAATGATGGCTGGTGCGTGAGAAGCTGACATCGTCATCGTCTGCGATGAGCATCGACGGCTCCCGTGACCTCTCCGCTTCAGACTGTGCCTCTGATTCTGTGCAACTTTCGAGCGAACTGCCTGATGGAGACGGAGATATCCCCGTGCCGTTTTGATAGTCACCACCGCTGTGACGAGAGGACTGTGGGCTTGCAGTGAAGATAGAGCTCAATCGACCTCTCTTGGAGCCGCTGATTAGACGAGATGAACGCCGACGTGCGGTACCGACAAACGCGTCGGGGGAGGAGGGAGGCAAAGCCGCCACTTCTTGATTTGAATGACTCGCCCTGATGGTGGCCGAGCTATCGTCTCTGTCGTGCTGGGCTGTGATGCTGGGGATACTGGAGGATATGAGGCCGTTCTTGGCTGATGTAGAGCGAGAGATGGTGGCTTCTGCATCAAAGCTGCTTGAGTCGCGAATCATATGATCAGTCAACGCGCTGGAAGCCACGGGCAACGAGCCAGAACAGGATGGCTTGAGGGTATCAGTGTTGGAGCTGGGTGGCATGACGACCGCATCCATCTTGAGTGAATCCCCGAGAAGATCCTGGGTGGCAGTGCGATAGTTGGAAGCGTCGTCGCTCTGGTCAGTAGCATCACGGCCATGGTCAACGATGTTGGACTTGGTTTCCACGACGACCGAGGAGCGTGCGTCGGCTACATGAAAGGCACCTGCGAGGCCATTGAAGCGATCGCCCGTGATCTGTGCTTGGAGCATTCGGACCTGGGTGCTGATGCGTGGCCTTGCTTTTGTTCCGGTGTGCTGGGAAGTGATGCCCGTGTTCTGCCTGGAGAGGACTGCGGGCGTTGAAGAGGTTGGGACTGCGGCTTCAAACATGCTGCGGAGATTCCCGACACGCGAGGGCCCGTTACCAGTGATGGAGATAGGCTCGTTGCGGATGAGTCGAGTAGTGCCATCTGCAGCAGTTTGATCATCGGAGCTCGTATCAAAGACTCGGCTAACAGAAGGAGCTGTATAGGTTCGACCACGGGCGGAAGGCCTGCTGGTAGATTGAAGTTGAACGTCATTTTCATCGTCGCTGGACGTATCGAAGGCATCGACGAAAAGATCTACAGAGGATGTGTCGTAGCCATGGCCAAGGTGAGCGCGGCTGATGGTGGCGGTGGATGGAGAATGGGTGGTGAAAGAGCCACCTGTAGTGTGCGTCTGAATGTAGTGGCGCAACGCAATCGAGTTGCAAGTGCCCGTGAAAGCCGAAGAGAGGTGCGATGGCTTTAGCGGCGGCGGCGGACGAGAAAGCGTTCCAGAACTAGTAGAGGCGATGGAGCGGATCGATGCTGTGGGACTAGTGTCTTTTGCCATGGTGATGATAGGGTGAACGAGGTTCGAGACAGTGGTGGGACGCGAAGAGCGTAGAGAGCGAGACGGGTGAGTGCAAGAATCGGCGAGAGTTCTGCAGGCCGTATCGACAAGAAATGATGTGGCTGAGACGAAGCTTGTCTTGACCGAGGCTATAGGACTGCGAGTGGTGAGGACAAGAGCTTGAAGTTGTTTTGAAGATGCCTTTGCGAATGACGAGACTGCAGAATGCCAGATGCGAATGCAAAGAGATTTGGAGGAGAAACGAAGCTTCGATTTGGCGGATGCGTCGTACGAATGCTATCAAGTTCGAGAGGATGAGAAGAGGCAGGCAGCGTGGTGCAACTCGCTAGGCTTGCAAGTTTCCAACCATGACCTATTGGGCTCCGATCGAGGTGGGTTGACGACGACACGAAACCAGAACGATATGTTGCGAGCGGATGCTTTGCTCAGAGTGGTGCGTTGACTGAGCTCAATATGTTGGTGGGAGGGACGGACAATGGAAACGTCAAAAGCAGAGTCGAGATGGAAAGCACGAGCCTCTGTGTGTGAGTTGTGGTGGCAGCATGTGTGTTGGCATGCTCCTCTCCTCTCCTCTGCTGTATACCGAGCATTCAGGGTCCAACCTGTTTTGTATTGCATCCCGCCTTTGGCGTCACCCGCCTGCATTTCAACTTTTGAGAATCGTCTCAAGCTTGGATTACAAACTCTAGCCCCTGTCGTGAAATGGCTGCATACAAGCCGAAACCAACACTTTAGTGGACGCGTGACCCCAACGCGCCCACGTCAAAATCCAGTCATGAGTGTGAGTGTGAGTGTGAGTGTTGGTCTCGACGAGCACAACACCACCATCTCTCTCTTTGCCAAACCGGTTCAACTTCTCGTTTGGGAGTATCACACGCATTGCTATCAAACATCATCGTCGATCGGAAGGTCTATAATTAAATCGCAAGGCTTCGGTGTTTATGTTGTACGGGTCGTCAGCGGCATGTACAGGTCCGCTTCTTCTATGGTTGCAGCGACAATCTGTAGGGAGAGTTAGCCGAGTTGGCTGCGCATCATGCGGTTCTTCTATATCTGTGCTATATGGCGTAGGAAGAAATGAGGAGGGAAGGAGCAATCGTAGACTCTCAGGATGTGACATGAAAGCCCTGCATGGTCGCATTGAGCTGCGTTTCAGATTCGGAGCAGGCTTGTTTGTTGGAACCCACTCTCCGGTTCTTCGCTGCAAGTCAAATCCACGCCAAGGCGAGGAGAGGCTTTGACGTCCAACAGAGGTGCGATGAGGCTGAGGATGGCCGCGCCCTCACCAGCGCTTGCTGTTCTGCCCATCGTGCGTGCTCGCGCCCGATGAGCTTGATGGATAACTCTTGCTGGACCCAATCAAGTGCGGATCAATCGGCGGGTCGCAAGACTCTTCCTTGACGCCCGAGCGCTGTCCTGCACTGCTGCCTCCAAAGGGAGGGCTTCCAGGCGATGCATTGGCCTCAGCCTCAGTCAGAGGCGAGCCAGTATCGAACGGCTCGGATGCAACCAACATCGATGTCAAGCCTTGCTTGTTCTCAGAGGCGTACGAAGAGTGTTGACTGTTGGAAACTTGCGATACATGCATCGACGACATGCCGGCGTCCAAGTAGTGAGAGGGCGACGCCAAGATCGTTCCGTTTGTCGTGTGGGGTGATGAATGGTGAAGCGTGGGCATTCGCTCAGCGCCCATAGCCGGAGCACTAGTGAATGTGGGCGTGGAGAAGAAACCCAGATTTCCAGACTCGTGGCCGTGCGTATGGTCGAACAGCCCAAGCCCTGCTCCACCGGACTCGCTCTGTGCGTCAGCTTTGACAGCGTGCGCGTCCTGGACCATGTTGCCCGGATAGCTGTCTTGCGCGTGTATCGTCGATAGGCGTCGTCTGGGCTCGTGAGCAGGGCTTCGATAAGCACTAGAGAATCCCGAATCGGCCCCGACCAGCGAGGTACCTGGCTGACTGTGTTGCTGATGCGCATGCCAGCGCATCGCAGGATCCATCAACAGCTGTCGACTTGACACCCCCAAAGGAGTACCGCCAGAAGCTGACGCTGCACCCTCTCGCCTCATCAGTTCTGCTTTGTGACTCCAGGCTGGCGAGGCAAATGTGTGGCTGCTTGGTCCAGAAGGGCTCTGTTCGCTCCATTCGGACTCGGAAGCACCCATGTGCATCGAACCATGTGCAAAGGCATGGCCGCCGTGCCAGCTTTGAGCGTAATGGCTGGCGTCATGGGCGTGAACTTTGGGCTCGTACTCGTGCTCTCCGCCTGCAAAGGTCGACAAACCAAGGTGAGGTCGGGCGAGTGCGACGCTCAGCTGACCAGGCTCGAACGGACTCTGCGTCATCCCGGTATGGGGAGGGAAAAACGCAGGTGGAGGAGACATGGACGTCCCCATACGAGCATGGTAGTCTGCCAGCACACTGAGCCCGTCCGATCGAGAATTACCCGCTTGGCTCAGTTCCACTCCGTAGCCAGGCGCTATGTTGACGGCATACGGGGGATACGAGCTCCGAGCTCCGTTGCAAGCGCTATAAAGCTGGGCGGCCGCAATATGATGATCCTCGTTGTGACCAAACGAGGTGGGCGTGACCGGGTATTCAGCGAGTCCGACGCGCAGAGTGGGGTCCTCGAGAACATCCTTGCTCAATCCCGCATGACCAAGGTCAACATGCTCCTGTTCTCGCTTGCGGCTCGAGCTGAGCGCCTTGCTATCTTCTAGCGCCTTTCGAGCTGGCCCAGCTGCAGTGACAGACGACGAAGACGCCGAAGCTGTGGTGCGCATCTTGTTCTGCAGGCGATTGCGACTGGTGTGAGTCATGGTGTGGCGATGCATCACATCTTGGCGTCGGAAGCACTTTCCACAGATGTGGCACTCGTACTTGATGCCATCATCATGCGTAGCACGATGACGCAGCATGTGCTCATGACGCTTGAAAACCTTACCACAGAAGCACGTGTAAGGAGGCTCGGGCTTGGGACCGTATCGACGACGCTTCTTGCGCATCATGGCTCCGCTAGGTGCGGTCGGACCGTTGGCAAAGAGGGTTGCAGCGCCCATGTTTTGCTCTGGAAAGACGGTGCTCCTAGGAAGAGTACCCGTGGAGGATCGTGTGGTGTACCCAGCTCGAATGGGACCTCTGTCAGCAACAGTCGCGAGCTCTGAAGAGTCCTGGTGGCCAAACGAATGATGGTCAGGAAAATAGGACGAACAAGGGGCCAAAGACCAATTCGAGGTCGCAGCGGATTTGGTGTGCGAGGAGACGAGATGGGAGGAAGACGAGGTTGAAAGTCGGGCAGGCTCGAACGAAGAAGTGGCGCTGTGTGACTCTACTTGACGTGTCGAAGTTCGTGTGGTCAACATCGGCATTCTTGCACGCGCCTTGGATATGATCAGAGAAGCGCAGACGCAAGCTTGTCTGCCCTAAGCGACACCTGGCACGCGCACTCACCAAAGTCGCCGATTGAGTTGGGCGGACCGCAGAGTTTTAGTATCCGTCGAAACTCGGAACTGCGCAGTCGCCTATCGCCTATCGCCTATCGCCTGTCGCCAAAGGTCGGAAACTAGAAATTGCGGACGAGTACAAGTCTAGAGAGCGGAGAGGTGTCTGATAGTGCTCAACAGAACGTCGTACCACGAAAACTCAACTTTGTTGACGCGAGGCCGTGCTGTAGCAAAACAAGCGCGTGCGGCTTGGTGTAGCCGATATGAATCACAACTCTGCAACGAGTGGCAAGATATCGAGCAGTGCCGGTCAAAGGGAACGAGTGTGGAAATCGATGCGGTAGAGGGAAAGGAATGGAGAGGGGCCCACAAATGTGGACCACGGCAAATCATTGCCGCGTATTAGTATCTTTTGACCTCGGTCAATGAGTCCGACCCGGTGCCGTGAGAAGCTCGCAGCATAGGGACACGGGCGGATGCAACATATGAAGCTAGACACAGCCCAGCTCGGCATCATAAACCACCGTCTGCCGTCCCCAGGACGGAATTACACTCTCGGCTTAAGCACGCTGTGCCAATGCACTCAACTGGGCCTGTTGAAGCAGTCTAAGCAAGAGTCCAACAAGCCAAGAATAGCGAACAGTGTCGGAAAAGTGTTCAAGGCCACCCAGATCCGTTCGAATCGGTGTGGCAATTTGCTTTTGTTCGCAAAATCTGGACGCCATGAGCTGGCCTTGTAGTTTGCAATGGCAGTAACATGTTGCTACCAATCTTCAGGGAAAAGGCTGTTCGGGATCGGACGTCATTCCGAGCGAGGGGCACCCAGTAGTGCACTCGCTCTCCAAGCAGCTCCATTTGTCCTAGCCGGGAGAGCCGCGGTCCGAGCGGTGCTTGCTCAATGTGGTACCTCCTGCACAGTTCCGCCAAAATCGAGGCCAACAATGCCGAACAGCGTGCATTAAGCAGGGCCTATCCTACTAGACCACTAGGTGCTCCAACAGTTGAAAGGCACCGACGTCGGCCTGAAGTGCACCCGGTCGCTTTGATTGTTGCAGCCTTACTTACCAGCAGAGGTCTGTGCTCTTTTCGAGTGAAGTGGCTGAAAAACTGACGCCTGCAGGTGCAGGTCCTCGTCTCATGAAGGCTTAGTGCCCAGCCCAAGTGCTGCTAGCCAAGCTTCGGCTGTCGCACGTAGATGAAGTAGCTCCTGTTTCATCTCGAGAAAGCAACCAGTCCCAGATTGCTCTGAAGATAGCAGCGGCAATGGCGCTGTCGGCACATAGGAAGCCCCACGGATGTGTAAGCACATGGATGCCACAAGGCTTATTCCGGGCCGATTCGACTGCCAATACCACCACAGCTTATGAGGTTGGAGAGCGTTGGGGCAAAGAACAAAAGCTACTTACATCCAAAACGGGGGGCTGGTCAGCAGAGTGTGATGATGGTGACGATGAGCTCAGCGTTGCTGCTACCGATGTCCCACCTAATGAGATTCGAACACACAATGGCTACTAGATATGAAGACATGAGTTACGACGAGCGCGACACAGGAAAAGGGGCCAATTCAGCCACTAGCCTACCTTGTAACACCGGTGATTCATGCACAATGCAAACTTTGGCACTCGGACCTCGCTCACTGGGCAGAAGTTTCTGGGGCGTTGGAGGCAGTCGAGCGGGAACAAGTGCCGCTCGTGGTCTGCAGCTCAAGTACTCGCGCTTAGGAAAGAGCGGACAATCAAGACAATGCGAGCCTACTTTAAGCTACAGGGCCTCTGCAGTGCATGAGGTCTTGCATCATGCCGGGCGGAGCAACATGGCTTGGACAGGTCTCAACTCGGAACCAGCTCGGTTACGGTCGATACAACAGCTCTATGTGCCACATGCCGATGCTGCATACTTTCAATACTGATAGAAAGCAATGCTACGAAATTTGTATGCTTTTCAGATATGTGTCGCTATCGAAGAAAGCGAGCGAGCATCGTGCTGATCGGCGCGGAACACCAACGAAAGATGGCCTTTTGGGTGCACCATTGTTCCACGCTTGCTTTTGTGCAATCGGCATGCTGGATTTCTGGTTCGACAGGTGCGCAGTGGCATGTCCAATGGAGTAGCAGGACTTGTTGCCTATGATTTGCGAATGGCTAGCGTATGTTTCTGGACAAAGGGTCGAATACAGAGCTTGGACCGCTGAGAAAACGCGTGTTGCTCTTTGCTGTTACTCTGCGTCGCCTACAATCGCATTTCCTCAAATGCCGCATCACGCATGCTAATCAGTTGATTTATGTTCTGTAAGACTGAACCCGTAGTTTCTCGTTGCACGCTTTTCACGGGGAGGTCTGGTATGCTAAGTTTGCTGTCAGTCATGTGTGGCGTCTTGTCGCAGGGGCTTTAGGTACAGTGCGGCGTCGCCCTGAAGCGGTCCGTGCTACAAGAAAAGTGGTGCAACGTTTGTGCGCCCTCCTTTTCATCTTTTGCACCCATCAAAGATGAGCACGAGGGCAGAGCCCACTGATATCCAGGCTTTGTCCCACCTCGATTCTGGAGTCTGGTACCAAGCCTCTTTCCCCACTGCCCCCTTTCTGCCGTGCTTCCTTTGCAGTGCTCTCACTGAACTCGTCAAGGTAAAGAGTCTATTCGGTCGTCGGAAAACTGAGATGAAGCGGGCGTATCGCGCTTGGCGACCCATCCCGCTTTACCACTATCTCCAAGACAGAACTGATTACACTGACGATGTCGTGACGTGCAACCAAGACGCACAGAACGCCGGTACGAGTAAACAGCCCCGCCCCAACGACTGGACATTCGCATGTAAACGTCTCGATGTCGGCATAAGGCTAAGCCTAGTCGAAGGGACCTTTAATTCACTAAATATAAAGTAAACCGCTCGATGATTCGCTAGCCTTGGTCTGCCACTATAATCTTGTACGCCTTGCAGATTCCGACCGCAAAGATGGCAAGCCACGTCGCATCGATCTTTGGAGAAATCGTTCTTGGAAAACAAAAGCTGAACTTGGATTTGCCGCCCATCTCGATCGCATCCTCTCATGTTGTACAATACCTTTTCTTACTAAGGAGATCGGCTCCTACAAAGACCCTCTCTACATTGATGAGTGTGAAATTGGGTCACAAGTGACTTCGGGTAGAGATCTTTTTTTCCCCCCTGTCTACTCAGTGACCAAGCGATCAAGCGGGAAACATTGCAAGGTAGCAACGTAGAATGACGCTTTTATTCAAAGACATTCTGCGAGTGGCGATGCACAACGATGAAGAGCAGTGGTACAGACCTCATCGGCCGTTTCATCCGAGATGAATTGCGTGCGCTACTGAGAGACTCTTTCAATCAGGTGTCATTGAAGCGGTTCGAGCTGACAAAAAGGTGCACGATGGCTCAGTGGTGATGAGAAGAGAACGGTTAGAGACTGTTAAGCATGGCGGGCTGGTCCTGGCTCTCGGGCATTCGAATATGCTAAAGGGAGAAACCTGTCGGGAACAAAGGGATGTGGGGTTTTTGCTCGTGGCTCACAGCTCGTGGCTCACAGCTCGTGGCTCCTCACCTCACACCTCACACCTCACACCTCACACCTCACACCTCACACCTCACACTCTCCAGTCCGACTGTTAGGCCGCCTCTGTCGTTCTGCACGTGGGTCCAAAAAACGCGATCCTTTTTCTCTTGGCCAAGCCTTGCCTCCACACACAAGTCCAACACCCGGACTAGGACGCATTGTTCATGCTTCCTGTCTCCACCATCCTCACCTCTGCTCACCTATCTCATCCCCGCCGCATCTCTGTGAATATCTCTGCTACCAGCTCCGGACGCTTTGTATTTCTCTTTGGTGGGGACCCAGGGCACAAGGCAAAGTGAACGGCGGCAAGTCGCGCAGCAGCCAGAGGAAGAAAGCATTTGGCTCAGCGCGATGGATCATGACCAAGACAAACAATAGCTCGTGGCAGCAGCTCTATCGCTCGCTACTCCGATCTTCGTCCGCGTCTGTACGATTCTCCCGCCCCGCTGCACGAAACACAAGGCGTTACGTGCGGGACGAGTTTGCCAGTGCCATCCTTGCCACGCAACCAGCGCATGGACAACCGAGAGGCAACCGGTCTCATGAGGTTGCTTCAGACGTCACCGGTGGCGACAGCTCCATAGATTCTGTGCGTGGTGACAAATCCCCGGGTACAGTGGCGTCAAATGAGCTCAAGCAGCAACATCAGGATCCATCTTGGCAGCATCTGTTGGGTGAACAGACGCGTAATACCCTTGCCTTTCACCTCTCCTCATCCCTGCTTCAGAACAGTACGGCAACTCGTAGTGGCTCAGCGATTCAAATCCCGATGAGTTCGGCCGTCTTGGCTCGATCATCCATTGCGGGTCAACACATCGATGACCCACCAAGCCCCGTTCGGGAGAGGCTCGGAAACAACGCATGGCAACGGCTGGGGGGCGCCGAACCCCAAGTACGCGCTATCGAGGTGGGCTCACACTGCAATGAGTCGGTGGGCTGCTCGCTCACACCCACCAAGACCAGCCGGTTGGCACATCGCGTGATCTCGAATCTGGCTTCGCTTACGTATCACCACCTGTCGCCACACACCCAGATGCAATCACGCGCCCACCTCAAGGACAACCGTGTGCTGCGCAAGCCAAAAAGGCTTTCATCGCTGGCCCGCGTGCTAGGCAAGCTGGATGGAGGCATGGCATCCGATTCCTCCCACGCCTCTAGCAACAGCGGGTCTGGAATAGAAGATGCACTGGGCGACCGCGACGGAGAAACAATAGTAAACGAGGCACACATGAGGTTGTCCTTTTTGATGCCGACTGTCAAGCCAAAGCGAGGTCCTTTATCGGCAAAACTGAAGGAATGGGATGGGCAGGATGCGGAAAAGATTGGCTCAGAGGGGAATTTGAAGCAGATGGAAACCGATTTGGCCACCATTGAACGGCTCTTGGAAGAATATGGAGTTGAAGCAAGTAGGGAAAGGTTCAAGCAGCAGTCAAAGATCGGGAATCATGTGGAGCAGCTGAAAGTAGACGCAGGGCTGCTCCGCAAGAAAATAAAGTCGGCAACGAAAGCTCTGGCACAAGCTGAGAGCCAGCGGCAGCTGGAGAACGTCCCGATTGAGCATCTGTCCAACATTGTTGCTGCAGCGCAGGACGCCGAGGGTATTCTATTGGGCAAGAACCGTTGGACCAGGCGCAAGAATGAAGCTTTTTTACCGCCATGATTTCTCCTCCCAGCAGCCTTTGATACAGTCTAAATATGAATACTATGTTGCTTTGCTCTCTTGTCGACGATGGTGCTCGGTGTGCTGTGCGGCCTGTCTGGGGAGCTTCAAGTGCTCTGATGAGGGGATGCTTTCTCGGCTGTCGGACAAGTTTCGTTGCAGGGTCCACTTGACCAAAGTTGGAAATACGCGTTTGGGTGTTTGATGTTGTTCTCGCTCCGCTGCAGTTGCAACTCGAACCGCACTCAACCCTGTGTTCACACTTGTTTCCCACTCCCACCACATCATCTTGATTCATGTCGCAAAACACAACACAGCCGTATCGCATCCCAGGTCTGTCCCTGCAAGATGCGGAAGCTGACGCTTCGGGTGTGGTCGAAGACTCTCTCCAACATACTCGTACCGTTCGTCCCCAGGATGGCGATTTGTTCACTCGACCGTCGCACCCGCAGACAGCAGACGCGGGTCTGCTTGCTGCAACTCCGGAATCGCTATCATCTGCACCTCAAGGATGGAATACGAGGCAGCTACGGACAGCATCAGAGACACCACAGGCAGGTTCGAGTATCGAAAGTAACCTTCCTCCTCGCATCGAGAGACACACCCAACGTGCTGCTGCGCTTCTTGGTCCACCGCCGAGCTTTGCAGGGATCCGTACGGGAGGGATGAACCTGTTCTCAAGAGCAGTGCTTGGTGGTTTGGGTGTTGGGATGGAAGATGCTTCTGGTTCGGTGTCGGATTCGTTCAGCTTTGCGCCGAGGGGAGTGGGACAGAGGGGGGTGCTAGCTATGCCACAGCCGCCGCCACCTCTGCATCCCCCCGTGCGTAATCAAGCTCCAGTACAGCCACAGCTAGTTGCACCCAACACACCGATCAGTCCATCCCGCCCCACCACCACCACAACGATGATAGCAACAGCATTCGATTCCACATCAGTCACCCCGGCAAATCTCGACATGGCAGCCATTGTCACCGAACAAAGGATCCGTCAAGTACGCGCCGCTTCCAGATCGACCGAATCGCAACCCCAAGCACCCATTCGACGCATTGTTTCCTTCTCCACCACACCGATTACTGCTGCGATTCCCACACCGGATAATCTAGCTGCAGTGATTAGGGATGCGCTGCCGAACCGGGCCGCAATCGCGTCAATGCGTGCGTCTGATGCTAGTATCTCCCACCTCGGCAGAGCAGCCCCATCTCGAACAATGCGTCCAAGGCTTGGAGATGCGAGCGTTTCAATGTCAACAGATGCGTCCGCGATGGAATCGATGCTCACTCGGCCAACAGCAACCCGACTATTTGCATCTTCCGCGTCATCTGCTCCCACACGTTCGCTATTCACAACCCCACCTCCTCCTCCTCCACCTCCTCCTCCTCCTCCTCCACCTCCTCCTCCTCCACCTCCTCCTCCTCCACCTCCTCCTCCTCCACCTCCTCCACCTCCGCCGCCGCTGGTTAATGCATCCGAACCAGCATCACAATCGATCTCGTTTTCGATCGATCCATCCACGTCGGCATCCAATTCGAACTCCGAATTCGAGTCGACTTGGCCGAATCCGGTCCAGACAGTTCAGCTTCGCAAATGGGATGGATCGCAAACAAATGTTCCAGTGTACCTTGTGTCGGATTCGGCGGAAACCGCAGTGGAAGAGGCGTTTGATTACGATACCGTGGCGCGATTCGATGTGCGCGGTCTGCTGAACCGTCATATCCAGCGCGTGAACGGGGAAGCCGTTACAGATCAGAACCTTTCAAATGGAAAGGGGGATGATGGAGTGGAAGAGGATGTGGATGCATTGAAAGGTATACTCGACATTCAACTTGGGTTAAAAGGTTTACATGGATGGTATGGGTATACACACCGAAACGGTCCTACCCCCTCTTGCGTTTCTCGGGATTCAACTGATGAAAGGGAACAATTGTCTGCGGGAGATGGAAGAACGTCTCGAAAACGTCGTCGCTCCTCCTCCCCATCCACCACCTTCTCCTCCCCAACATCATCAATCGTCCCAACTCCCACATTTCATCCCACCCCCGAAGGTCAACCACCCATTGTAGTGTATGACACCTTCGGCCGCATTCGAGGAACCATCCATCTCCCCCACTACCCCTCCCACGGCGGCCCCACCTACCCCCTCCCCACTCCATCTGAAACATTTTCGATCCGTCAAACCTGCACCGCAGCAACCATCCTCACCTCCACCACCCGCATTTGCGATAAAGAATCCCGTCTCTTCACAGACATCCACCTTGTGAAACAACACTATTCAACCCTCCATGCGAAATCGCCCAAACAGACAGCTTCGACGATACGCACAAAGCGATTTCACTCAGAATTGATGGCGAAACTTCGATCGTTGGAGAAACTACAGGCGTCACAGAGGAGGGTACGCTTAAAAGCGATTCAGAATGCGTATCTCGATTCGGCGCTTGCAGCTCGTCCGCGCAGCTCCTTCTAACCATGCTATACTGTATTTCTATCAATAACCCTCACACTAACTATCAAAAACTAATGGAAACTAAACTAAAACCATAAAATGACCACATCCTTCCCTCTTTTCAACCCATTCGTAGCGTCTAATAATCGGGACCAACTTCATCCTGGGGGGAGCTCTTCCTACTTCCACCAGCTTCTGAACCTGTGTCCAGGGCTGATCCGTTTTGAGCTGCTTCGAGCACCGTGTTGGAAACGCGGAGGCCAAGCAGTTGCTCAATGGGCTCTTGCTTGTCCTGCGATGCGTTGTCCTGCGAGGTGGCAAGCGAACTCGGTTTGTTCGCGCTGCTCCTGCCCACCAGACCCAATCGCGATGGTGACTCGCCAAAGGGAGCTCCCAGTCCGGAAACGCCACCTTGAACAAAATCGTCTTGCGCAGGAGGGGTGGGCGTTCCCGCTTTTTCCCGTAGCTTCGCCATTGCGTAGACGGCGGCATTGCGTTCGGCTGCCATGCTGAGACTGCGTCGCGATCCGGAATCTTTGGCCAGAGCCGTTCCTTTGACGCTAAGTCGAGCAATGGTGTTGGCCAACTCTTCTGCACTGGCACCAGTGAGCGTGTCGTCGGGTGAGGGCACGCTGACAGGTGCCGAATCTTGCTTTCCGCTCCTCTGCGCGCCGGATGCAACAGGACCAGGACCAGACGCGAGTGGAGTGGCCGCAGGAGAATTGGTAGACGCACGTCGCGTGAGATGCGAAACATTGCCCATAGCAACCATAGGAAACGGGTAGCCATCGGTTGTGGATGGCTCGATCGCACCCGGCGTTCCATCCGAGGCTCGTCGTGCAGGCAAATGGTTCCCTCCCGCATCTGCATGCGAAGGTCTGCGTGGCCCCGCACCCGGCGTCTTTGCGATCCCTGCTCGAACGTCGTCCACGACCTCGTCGGCCTCGGGATTGTGAGACATTCCGAACGCGCTTGAACCATGCATGCCCATCGATTGTAGGTTCGCCCCGCCTCTGCGTGGCCCAGACGTCTGCGACCAGTGCGGGGTAGCCGGCTGCTGTTGCAGACCAAGCGCAACACCATAGGTACCCGTCATGGGGAACATGGGGTTATACCCGGAAGGAGCGCCAGGCGTCACAGCGCTTGCGCCGTGTACCGGCGCACCAGGAGCCGCATTCATATAGCCACCCACGGTGGCGCCTGCATCCTGAGGCACGATTGCAGTTCCACCCATCTGGGAACTGCCACCGAGGGTGGGACTGAATGGATCCAGTCCCGGACTGAGGAACTGCGGGTACAAAGGTGGTGTTTCAGGCACTTGATGAAACGTGAAACCTGGCATGCCTGGGGTCATGGGCACCTGCATGCGAGCAGTCATAGGACTCATCTGGTCGGCTTGCGTTGTTTCGACTGCAGCACCAAAGCTGTTAGCAAAATTAGTGGCGGGCAGCTGAATACGGCCAGGATGCGAGTTGGTGTGATCCTGTTCTGTTGGTGCCGGTGGCGAGACGAGGCCGGGAGACATCAAATCCGAGGGGAGGTAAGACGAAGCGGCGCCAAAACCACCATTCGCTGGCAAAGTAATTGACATGCCATGGTTGTTGTCACGAGCATTTCCGAATCCCGACCCCTCTTCCGTGTCAGTGGACTCGTACAGACCGAACGACTTGGCGGTCGGGTCATAGCGTTCTGACGCGTTGCCTTCGCTGTTGTAGCGAGCATCGTCCAGGCCACCAAACGCGGAAAACGACTGCTGTGAGGAGTGCACCTGGAGGGTTCTGCCGACATCAGCAAAGGCGGAGAAGCCTGAAGTCATCTGTGGCTGCTGCGGCGGCTGTTGAAGAGGCTGGCCATAACGTTGTTGTGGCTGGTGCTGGTGCTGGTGCTGGTGCTGTTGCTGTTGCTGTTGCTGTTGCTGTTGCTGTTGCTGTTGCTGTTGCAGCTGCGGTTGCGAGGATAGCTGGTATTGGGAAGCGTACTGGAACGACGCAGGATTCTGTTGGAACACGGCCTGGCCAAAGGAAGCTTGCCCTTGCTGTTGTTGCGCAAAAGACATGGACGCGCCTGCTCTCTGCTGCTGATGCTGCATAGCCTGATGAGGATATTGATGCTGGCCAAAGCCGGCTTGTATGGGTTGCGCCTGTACCTGGGGAACACTGGCTGGCGCACGCACATTGTTGGTCATGTGGGAGGGCAAGGCGGCTGCCGCAAAGGCACCCGTGTATTGAGCTGGATTTCCAGGCGTGCCGATAGCAGGCCCATTCTGAGCCGCGAAACGGTCAAAGTGCACCTTGAGCGTTCGGCCGCTGTACTCGTAACCGTGGTAAAGACGAACGGCATTCTGTGCGTCTTCCTGCGTCGCGAACAAGACGGTTCCAAATCCTCGACTTCGACCATCCGGACCGATGGCCACGTCGGCTCGCTGAATGTTTCCAGCAGCACGGAAGAGATCCTTGAGATCTTGCCACTGGCAGTGGAAGGGAAGGTTACCGACAAAGAGTACGCGACCGGCGTACGAAGTGGTTGGCATCTGGGAGTTGAACGGCTGTGATTGCATTGATGTCAAGGCCTGACCACCGAGAGAACCTGGTCCCGCCGGCCAGGGCGCCATAGCGGTGGCGCCTGGGAAGCCGGTTGGGACCGACGATCCGCCAGCATTTTGCGAATAGAAGCTCGTTGCTGCATCATGGGTGCTGGAGCCCCACGAGCCCGGAGAGGGCGAGCCAGTGCCCATTCCGACACCGACCTCAGAGCCTCGGCGTGATCCCATATGATTGGAGGTGAACGAGTGCACTGCAGAGACTGCGCGATGTTGCGCGTGATTTCCGCAGCTACCCTCGAAATTGGATCCAGGCCGTTGGCGATTGGGCGTGCCGTTGGCGGCAGGGCTGGACAGACTCTGGCCTTGCAGCATGGCCCGCTCAAACTCGGACGCTTGGCCGCTGCCACTCAGATCCGTGTCAGAGTGTGTCGAGAAGGAGACATGTGCGGACATGGCGTGTGAATGATCCAAAGAACGGGTAAGCGGGGATAGAGGCGAGGGAGAGGTTGCGCCGGAAAAGGAGCCAGGGGACTGCGATTGTCCAGCCCCCAAGCCGGAAGGCAGGCCGAGGAACTGCTGGCTGCTCAAAGGCTGATCAAGAGCATGTGCACTTGAGTTTGACGCCATCTGGCCATTGGTGGGGATGTTGGGCATGACAGCGCTTCCAGCGACGCCTACGAGGGTACCGCTGCGATCGACGCGAACGTCGAGCGTCCTTCCTTGCCACGTAAAGCCTCCAAGCATATCTGCGGCTTTGATAGCGTCATGTTCGGTTGCCATGAGAACGGTGCCGTAGCCGCGGCTTCGATTGTCTGCACTGAGAGAGACATCGGCGCGGAGGACGGTACCAGCCTTACGGAAGAGATCTTTGAGATCCTGCCATCGGACGCGGTAGGGGAGGTTGGACACAAGGAGCTGGGTGCGTGGATCTGAGGCGGAGAGGGGACCGGTGGTGGGTGGTGGTGCTGTAGTTTGGCCGGGCTGGGAATCAGACTGACTGGCTGCTGAACTAGTGGGTTGCATAGGAAGCGGGCTTGTGGCGTCGGCGATTGGGAAACCACCGGAAAAGGAACCGTGACGTGCGTCCATGGAGGCAGATACGAGGTCAGCGGAGAGCAGGCTGGTGGTCGAGCTGGACGGACCGTCTGAGAAGGACTGGCGTCCGAAAGGTGGCCTGGCGCCGTTGTTGTTAGTGGCTGGGGGTGCCAAGGAAGGAGGGTCGTTCCGAGCAAAGGATGAGGAAAGTCGGTGCTGTTGCTCGTCACTTGCGTAAGGGGGTACGAGCGAGGTAGGGGAGCGTGCATTGAGGCTGTGAACATGCGGTTGGCTGAGCGAGTCGGTGGATGCGGGTGATAAGCTGCTGCGGCCCGAGAAATGCTGTGGAAGCGGAGACTGTGTGCGACGTGCGGCGGCGGCTGAAGTGGCGCTCAGGTTGGATATGGCGCCAGTGCTGCTCTGACGAGAATGATCGCTGCTGTTTCGAATGCGGTCGGTGAAGCCAAAAACGCCTGCGGATGATGGTGCTGTATCTGAGCCTGTGAAGGCGGAGGATGGGAGATTGGTGGCTGCTGGATTGGCAGAAGCACCCTTTGAGCCATTCAGAGGCGCTTGATCGTGGGCTGAGGCGAAAGAGCTTGCGTGGCTGCTGAACGACTGGCCGTCCGAGTTGATGCCATGGATACGGCTAGACGCACCCAAGGACATGTTGGAGGTAGGAGTGAAAGCGGTGGCATGCATTGAGAAAGGAGATTCAGAAGCGACATCAGAAGGGGTGGCCGGGGCATTTGTCGACATTTTGAAGAGGGAATGCAGGGTCGGTGGTGGTTTCGAGGGGGTCCAAGCAAGATGCAGAGGGTGCAGAGGGGTGCCAATCCAAATGGTTGCAGAGCAAGATAGCCCGATACTTTTGTGTAGGGATGTCTGCTGGAAGTCGAGCCGGGAAAGAAGGCCAAAGCAAAGCAGTTGTGCGACGAGCAGAGGCGTTCAATTGGAAATGGCTTGTTCGCCGACGTTACCGTGTCAACAGAAGACACACGCCTTGTGCAAAGCAGAAGCGCTTGTAGGGACCTTGGAAGATGCTGAAGGAACACGACCAAATGAACGCCGAAAGGGCAAACGTTGGAGAGATTGGGAATACGCAGAGCTAAACTTGCTATGGCAAATACGTGCGAGGAGATTCGAGAAGCCAGAATCCGAAGATGGTTGGTCGAACTGAGGGTATGAGGTTGTATGCGGCTGCAACAACGCTAAGATGCGAAATCCAAAGTAGTGGTGTGAAGATCCACGAGGCACACGTGGGGGTGAGGCGTGTGGAGCGTGTTGGTGGGCTATAGTATGGTAAGACGAGGCTGATGATGAGGTGAAAGAAGGATGCCAAAGGTGCTGAGGAGATGCTTGCTTGTGTACCGATGCGGGGAATGTGCGCGTGTGAGTTCCAAGTAAAGATGGGGAGAAGTGTAGTGTAAGTCTGACGGCGTGGAGGGATGGCTGGAGTTGCAGAGTGGCAAAAACAGGTTGAGACCAAGCGAGCCAATGAGAAGGACGGAACGAGGACAAGAGACTGGCAACACGAGACGAAAAAGAACAAGGGACGAAACCGGATTGACCGTGGCGAATAGTACAGCCCGAGAGGTAAACGTGACGTGACCAGACTTGATGCGAGAGAAGCACTAGCTCGGTGACGATGGCCGACCTGTAAAGTAAGAGGCACGCAAATGCTGAAATGGCAAGGGGCGAAAGGAGAAGACGGAAACAAGGGAAAGCAAGGCAAGGTGATGGAGGAGAGAATGGAGCGGGAGAGGAAAACGGAGAAACACGTGGGGAAGGGATAGCCAAAAAGACAGAGCGAGAGAGATGGGCAGCGGCTACAGAGCGTGGCGTGGCGTGGGGGACAAGACACCAGAAGAGTGGAGTGACACCAAGCTCGAGACTGAGCGAGCGCTCGCACGACTCTGCTGTAACAGCAGCAGCAGCCGACCCTTGCGACACCCAGCAGCGGTTGGGCTCAGCCAGCGCTCACCCTCGAGTGAAAGCGAAAATGCATCAATCCGAATTCTGCTCACACCAAAAGTTGTTTGCTTGCTGCCCAACTTTGAGCACAGACGCGGATGTGCATGGGGCAAGGCCGTTCAAGCGCGACGACTACACTGCAGAAGCTGGTGTCGGCAAAATTGAATGCTGCCAACCGCAGTCCGCAGTATGAGTTGTGACGCTCCCAGGTGCGGCTTGGCAACTCGGCGCAAAGCAATCGCAACGTTGGTGTGCGGCAGTGCAGCGTTATGGCTTGTTTTAGAGCTTAGCTTCCTTGGGCCGGGCGACACACCAACAATCCAAGCGAGCGTGTACTTCATCTTAATAATGCTTAGTCACACTACGAACAAGCTGCAAACCTCTTTTTCTTCTCCCAACCGCCTTTCTTCTTGATCTCGCAGCGCACAGCTGATCGATCCGACCCGCCTTTTTCCTTTCCAGCAAAGCCATCACCTCTTGTCTTTTTCTGCTTTCCAGGTCGACATCCATTCAAGCTACTAATCACATTAGCATAGACTCGATTACATTGCTTTCCCCGTAGCTTCGAACCCGCGTATCTCTCGTCAACATGGCTTCGTCCAATACCTGCTCCAGAGGCGTGGTGGGTCTTCTTCGCAATCTCTCGCTCGCATCCGCACCCGCACCCGCACCCGCTTCCACATCTGCACAGTCTGGCTCGTCCTTGATACATTCACGACGCTTTGCCGCTTCAGCGAGCCACGCCAACTCGGCTTCGTCGTCCAAGCACTCCGTCCAGCCATCAACCTCCTCCTCCTCTTCATCATCAGCCTCGCCACGCTCGTCCTCCAAACCCTTCAACAGCATCCCCGCTTCTTCCCCTTTGCTCGACAAGCCCTTGCCCATCAACTTCCCTTCGAGCACACTTCGCGCTTTCCCCTCGTTGCTCCACTTTGCTGATCCCGTGCTCGACCCACACCCGGACAACGTGATTCGATCCACGCCCACCACCACCACTCCCTATCCTGCCACCCTCACCTTGCTCAATGAACCCCGCATGTTTGAGCCAACACCTCCCTCCGCCGACTCGCTTGTTCTCTCCTCCGGCTCCGATGCCGACGAGGTCAACTCGGAACAGTACCTTTCTACCGTCACGCCGCTCTCCGTCAAAGAGGTGCGCGACCTTCACCGTCATGCTATCGTGCTCAAGCGTGTAGTGCACATGACAACTAAGGGCAAGGACGCCAGCATGTACGCGCTCGTGATCGCCGGCAACGCAAACGGCCTCGTCGGTTACGGTGAGGGCAAGGATACCAACGCCTCCAAAGCGGGTCGCAAAGCGTTCCACGAGGCCGTCAAGAACCTCGACAGTGTCCGCATCCACAAGGGCAGCGACGGTTCGCGCACCATCGAGACCCAGGTCGAAGCAAAGTGGGGCGCCAGTCGAGTCGTGATGCGTCCGCGTCCCGCTGGTTTCGGTCTGCGTGTTCCGCCCGTCATCCACGCCATCTGCCGTTCCGTCGGCATCACTGATCTCAGCGCTTCCATCTACGGCTCCACCAATCCGGTCAATGTCGTCAAGGCCGCTCTTCAGATTCTCTGGGGAGGTGCTGCTCCGCTTGGTATGGGCGACGGTGTCGGCGGCCAGATGCGACGTAAGGACAAGGGCCGAGGAATGCGTGGTCGTCTCGACATCGAACGCAGCCGTGGTCGTCGCATCGCCCAAGTCCACATGACCAAGTAAACCAACCCGCCAATCTGTGAATGTACAGCCCGGAACGCTTCAATCAAACGCATGTAGCACTATCTCCACCCAGTCACGATTGCAAAACGTGTACTGTACAGTACATCATCAACCCGCTTTCTCGTGTGTTCCCCTTTTTTTTCCCCTTTTTGTGGCAGCCTGACGTGTATCGCGCGCATTCCTATCATCAGAGTGGCTTGCGACGATTCAGCACCAAACCAGACTAGCTAGTGAGCAGTGCAGCGATGGCTAAAGAGTTGTGCTTCTGGAACAGCACTTTCGCACTGCCTTTTGTCACGATCGGAAGGCGCTGAATCGCTACTTTGGTCACACGGTCCATCGTTCACTCAGCCGCTCTTGCACTCGTTCACTTGCACAAAGTGCCCGCGGCACAGACTTTCCCAGTCCATCGGGCTGATTCACTCGCCCTCGCATTTGGTCGGTGGCTCGTCTCTGTTGAGGTGTACAAACACGCGCTCGAGCCTCTCCCCCTCCACCAATTCGTTGCGCCCCTCCCAGGTGGCCATAACTTAACCTAGTAAACAAGTGCTCGTGGCTGAGTTCAACATATGCCATGTCGAGCTTCGAAAACGTCTGCTATCTTTGAATGCTAATTCCATACTGCTCTTGTAGCGAGTGTCAAGCTTGGTTCCCAACGCTGAGCTGCGAGGCGGGCGTACGTTCGAGTCGTGTATAAATACAAAGATCATCGCCGTCTTTGCTCTCTCAGACCGCATTCATCCCCCATATTTTGCCTTCCACACACTTACTCTGCACAACGAATCTTCTCAAGCAAGCTCGCCTATCTCTAGCATCTCTCAACAAACGTTCTTGTTTCAATCTTTTCCAGAATGCAGCATTGCAAGAGTAAGTCGAGAGACTCGTCGCAGGGTCCAAGCGTCGCACGTTCGAATGGCAGGGCAGGTGTCTAACAACATTCATTTACAATTTCTCTGGGTCATCGATTTCTGTTCGGCTCGTCGACATGGGTTAGAGGGAGATCGAGGTAAATCTTTGACCCTGCCACAGACAAGTATCGAGGCGCTGTGATTGGAATACTGAGATGATGTAGTCTGCGTCTTAGTTTACTTTACCATCGGCAACAACCAGGAGGAAGGCATTGTCGAGTCGGTCGACTGTGAGTATCAGTGCGCTATGCTTTTGCAGATGGCAATATCTAACGCTCTTCACTCCCACTTTGTCTTACCGTCCTCGCTTTGATGCCACCTGTGCCCTTTAGATCGGGACGATGGTGTCGGTGAGTATGTCTACGCCTCGATGACGTGTCTTGCCAAGTGTGACTGACTTGAGAGTCCAACTGACATTTGAAACGACAGCAATGGCTACCGTTCGATACGAACTCAAGAGCAAGTGAGTTTATCTCGCCTCGCTGAAACTCTGACGGATGGAAACCTTTACTGTTGAAAGATCCGCTGGAGTCTTGGTCGACAAGCTCAGCGCCCAGCTGACGCAAGGCTCTGCGACCCGCACCATTTGCATTGACAGTGGCGAGACTTCGCACATTCATCGCAATGTGGTGTGTATCCCCCCGTTGTAAAATCATGAGTGCGAGCTTGGGTGTCGTGATGCTGACGCGCGGCTTTATCTTCCGTCGCAACCTTGGCCGCTCGATGAATCAGGACAAGCTCGAGCCTGCCGTAAGTACCTGACTCTCCTGCGTTGTTGGTCGATCGGTCAAGTTTGGGATTGTTCACGCGCTTACGCTGTCAATAGAACCGCGTTCTTTCGCGGGGATCCTGGTAATGCCTTGTGGACCCCATTTTCCGATGATACTTGCTTGGCTGCCAGGCTTGACGGTCACGAGCGCAGGAAAGCGCGCCCGGGTAGCCATTGGGTCAAGTCTTGAACGGTTTCATCTCATGTAGTGTCGCTTGCTTCTCGCGCAGTATGCGTACGTCCTTGCTCTAATGTCGTTTTGAGCCCGCCAGTTGATTCGACACCCTCTCGTCCTTGTTCAGTCTGTCTGAAGAGTGTGCGGTGTATGAGTCTGATTGCGATGGCAAAAGGCGAAGGATACATGAATAGAAAGGCAGCTCATTGGTCGTCGTCGGAGGAATCGTTGTCGCCGGCGATCTCGTGCAGCTCGATGAGATACTCGTTGAGTTTTTGGCGTGATACAGACGTGAGCCCTAGGGTTCCTGCGGTTGGATGGACCAACGCGAGATTGTCTGTACCCGAGGGGATAGTGGAAGAGTTTTCGATTCCGAGCGCTAGGTTTAGGACAGCCTGGAGTTGGGGGAATCCCACCGCCTTTATATGGACCGAAGAGGCGGATTTGCGGAAGGTTTGATGGAACTGTTTCATGTTTGCAAGCAATTGCGAAGGAGTTTTCGAGTAGAGCAGTTCGTAGAATTTGCGACACCGTTCGAACGTACCCTCCTGACCAAGGATCGAAGCGGCGGTGGTCTGTGATCGCGAGGGAAGAATGTTTTTCAGATTCTGCTGCAACGCAAGAACGTTCCGCAACATCTTGGTCGTCCCCTGTCGATTCACAGCCTTAATCCGGTGCACCAAACCAACCAATGTCGCATCCATCAACGTCGAAATCCCCGCCAACAAAAACGCGCGTGCTTCCCCGGATAATGTCTCGCTAACCACATCGTCGAAAGAGGCAAGTTCCGCGTTCAAATCCACCACGTGCGGCGCAGGTTCCACCGCTGTATCGTTGACCGCATAACTAGCCTCGGTGACCGCTAGATGAAGATACGCAACGACGCGGAGCCGTAACTCCTTCCGAAGAGTGAACAGGATTGAGCAGGAAAGTGACTGATACACCCTGGCGAGGCAAGGATATCGAGAGACTAGATCTGGCGTCAATGGCAAGATCAGTTCTTCTTCATCCTCGCCATTCACCCCCTTCAACATCCCACCGTCATCACCAACCATCTCGTCGGATTGGAGCGAAGCCATATCGACAACGCTCAACCTCGCTTTCGGTCTCTTCGCCCTCGCAACTTCGACACTCCCCCCTCCCGATCCAGTCTCGCATACCGGTTTCAATCGGCCAACGTTGGCACTAAACCATTCGACACTGTGCTGCAAACACCCAAGCGCCAATAGTTTTTTCCTCGATGTCGTGAGTTCGTGGATCGCGATCGGTCCCCTTGTCTTCGAATATGCCAGTTCGAACCGCGTTTCCTGCGCCAACAATTCCAGCCTCCTCTGTCGACTAGTGGAGGCGTTGCGCATCTCGACGAGACACGTCACCATTTCCGGTCTTTGTGCCCACCGTGCCGACAACGCAAACCCTTCCCCTTGAGCATCCCTCGCCGCAGTGGCGTCTTCCGCCTCCCTCGCATCGACCGCGACCAAATCGCGGAACCGCTCGCCACACTTCTGGTAGTACTGAATAATGGTGGTGACAATCAACCGTGAGTAGCTCTCCCGATGGAAAGGCGTAGTCCGGAGCATCGAGTAAAGGCTATCGATAAGAACCAACACATTACTCGCCGACTTGACCACCGGTCGTGACGCAGCCGTCATACCCAAGCGTCGCGACGCCGGGTCTTCCGTAAAGCTATCAGCGTGACCAGTGGCCCCTAGAAACAGCGTCGAAACTTTCTCTTCAAGCTGCGGCAGGAAGATGTCTTGCACGAATTCTTCGAGGAACGCGGAAAAGCCTCGCGATGTTTCGCCCGCCGCTTCGGACGGCATCACGGCGGCCACTCGGTCGACAAAGGAGAGTGCTGGTTGGAAGAGAACGGAGACGTTGAATGCATCCGGTTTGACCAGCAATCGGTGTCCCGCACCCGTGTACGATTCCATACTACCGTGACCGCGATTCGCATTAGACCCATTTGTCGCTAAAGCCGCGCCCACTGTCGCAGACGACGAGCCAGCAACGACAGAAGAGGAGGACGCCACAAGGATCTGATTGCCTTGTCTCGCAGCACCCAGCCCCCCTCCCATATCGATCGAGCTGACCAACCCGGGAACGGATGCTTTGAGCGCCTGCGTCACTGCCATCTGATGCTTATACAATGGACCTGCATCCCTCCTCCCCGCAACCCTCTTCGCCCCCGCATCAGCCAGCTTGAACAGCTGCTTGCCTCGGTCTCGCCCAAACCTGTGATCCCTCAGCACGTCATTGACCGAGATCACCGCCTTCCTCGCCAAATTTGCCCCCTCGTCATCCATCAAATAGTCATGCAGCAGCGTACGCACCTCCTGCTGGATCGGCTTCCACACCTCCAACAATGCCCCTACACCCGAAAGCTTTTTGGATGCAAGCTCGTCTTTGAATCCTGCCCTACCCGCAATCATCCCCGCAACTTCGTAGACCACTCGATGACCCTGCAAGACAGCGTCGAGCTTTGAGAACAGCGTCCAAAACAGATCCCGCATCGTCTCGCCGTCACGTTGCAGCGCCGAGGTCTCGCCCGCAGAGATCCTCAGCATGGTCGAAACGGGACGGTTCGAAACGTTGAACGATGACCGCGACGAACGCATCGATTCGGTGAAGGAACGCTCCAAGGCGGACGAGGAAGCAAGCAAGACCGATTCGGGACGCAGAGCGACCGAAAATCGTCGAAGCGGTTCGTTGCGCGCATCAACTTCGTCAATAGTAGTATCGACCAGCTGGTGAACCTCCAGCGCGAGACGCTGCGAGATAATATCGAGCGCTGTGCCGAGCTTGCCGAGCCGGGAGAGCGACTCGAGAAGCATCTCGATGTAGAGGAACGAGTCTGCCTCCGGATTCTGGTCAAACTCGGCGCCATATCTCCCACCTGCGCGGTTGCCACCCAAATCCGCAGCCAGGCCACCATCTGTGAAAGCTGCGCCACCATTCGACTTGAGTTCACCCGTCAAAGCGGAGAACGACTTGGTGGACGTCATGAGTGCAGCCTCCGGGATGTCCGAGGCCAGGTTCGGGTCGAAGGTAGGCCTCGACCTCAGACTCTGCAAGAAGCGAGTGAGCTGCAACGGCTCAGTCGTCTTTGCAGTTCCCCCTGATCCTTCTGGTGCACCGACGGCGAGGTTCGCATCAGCACCCGCGCTGGGAGTGACGCCTTGATAGTCAGTTCCAAACTTGACGACAGGTAGCTCCTCCTGTCCGGCGCTGTACGCCTTCCACCTGGCATCGCAAAAATAGCTCTTGAGGTAGAGGTGGTTGTGCAGCTCCTCGATCAAGATTTCCAGCATGGCCTGCTCCTGACCCTTGAGATAGGCGCGCAGATCGTTTGTGGCGCCAACCTCGACAACCTCGGGCCTGTCAATCGTCTTGAGCGACCTCACCAGCAGATTGACAGATTCGAGGAAGCGCTTCTCCGCCATGAGGCTCTCGAGACGATCCGGCACCGATTTGAGATGCTCCACAAGGTCGAGCAACCTCAACGCCTCCTTGACGGCCTGGCTGCGCTGCCACATTTGCACCAAATCCGCGCGCTTGGCTCCCAGTGCCTCTCGCGAGTCTCGCAACCGCCGTCTTGCGCCACTCACACTCGTCTGGGCGGCAGTCAGCGACTGTAGTACGCTGTTGTGCGTCGTAATGGCTGTAGCAAACGACTCGTAATGGTCGTCAACCGTTCCCTGGAGTGCGGTCTCGATGAGCTGCTTGACCTGGTCGAACTCGAATCGGCTTGCGCAGAGACTGCTCTGGTCGAGCATCGACAGCGCCAGTGCGACCGAGTTGAAGTGGTCATTGGCGACAAAAGGCCACTCGGCCTCGACTTTGCGCAGCACAGCATTGATGGATTGGAACGCACGCGGGTCGGAACGGTCGACGTAGTTGCCGATGGGTTTGCGGATCTGTGTGGTTTCCGAGATCTTTTTCTCGTTGCAGCGACGACGCGACTCCTCTTCGGCGGTGGTACCACGCATGATTCGTGCTGCTTGGCGTTTTCTTCCCGCCGAAGTGAGCGCTGAGAGAACAGAGTCGAGGGCAGCAGGCTGGCTGCTTTCGGTCAACGACCCTAGTGGAGCAACCGAGAGCCGGCGCGAATCGCGGTTGGGGCGCTGACCAGGGACCGAAAGCCGGTCGGACTTGGGTTGGTTGGTGTAGAGAGCGGCGTCGTGGCCTTCAGACGGAGCATCAATCGGCGAGAGACCGCCGTAGATATCTTCGTGGTCTTCCGAGTCGGGCTGACTAGAGGGGGTGCCGGACCGTGCGACCTGTGCCATGAGCTGAGCGGAGCGCGTGTGGCGGTCTGCCGATGGCGGCGTAGAGTGCGGGCTGAGAGAAGCAGCGCCGGTGCTCTGTGCAGACGGATTGCGGGCGTGGTGGCCACCCTGCGACCTGGAAGCAGCGAGAAGGTCTCTGCCTGGCACGTTTCTGGCCGGCGAAGAAGGGCTGGCAGAGGGGCGAGTGCTCGAGTCGACTGGAGGAATCTGAAGCTGAGGCCTCTGCGGTGCGCTTCGCGTACGGTCTTGGGTGGTCGAAGAGACGGACATGGATGCGAGACTTTTTTGCAGCTCAGGTGCTTGTGTGGGTCTACGCATGGAGCGCGCCGGTCGCAGAGGCGAGTGGGGTGTCGGGTCAGCTGCATCTAGGCGCGAGGGCGTACGGCTGTGTGCAATGACTGCTGCATTACTTCCGGGCATGGAGAAGTCGGGATCGAGCGCAAAGCTAGCCGTGCTCTGGTTGGTGGGACTGCTCGATCGGCCGTAGACACCCTGCAGTGGGTGCTGCTGTGAATGGCCATATGAAGCGCCGAGGTTGTAACCAGCCTGTTGGTGGGCGATAGAGGAAGAATAGGCGTGACTCTGTTTTCCTTCATAGTTGGAGATGGAATCAGAGGGTGCAAGACTTACATAAGAAGGACCGGCCCCAAGCCCCCCGGCGCCCGGCCCTGGGTTGTTAGAAGCAGATGAGGCCAACGCTACACCAGCGCCACCGCCTATGGAAGCCGAGCCTGGATGATGGCCAAATGCTTCTCCGACATGGGGGATCTGGTGTCGCGCCACGCTGAAGCTGGAGGTCGCCGTTCCGGAGCCAAGACTGGTGTTTTCGTGTTTGATCTTGGATCGAAGATCCTTGATGGTATTCGAGCGGCCCGACATGATGGCAAGCTCGTATCAGAGGCAAACGCCGAGGTTGCAGCTTATTAAAGTTGAGCTATCTCCATGTGTGATATAGGGCCCGAGCCGTTGGCGCCTCAGGTCGAAGGTGTCAAAGTAGCAGGCGACCGGCAGGCGACCAAAGTGCAGCGTTCGCTCGTAGTCTATGCTGTATCACACGGGTTGCGTCAAATTGGATCGTCTAGGAAGCGGGCCACGTGATCTCGCCTGAATGCTAGATGTCGGTGCCGTCTGACGAGAGCTTTTGAGGCTGGAAGCAGGTTGGGACGTGAGAGTGATGCTGTCTGGTATGCAAAGTCAGCTTGAGCAAGGTGAGCAAGCGCGCTGAGTTGGCCCAAATGGACGCGCTTATGTCACACTCCGCCCCTGTGCAAGACAACGCTTTCGGGCCCGAATTTCTCGCCCGATTTTGGACCCTGGATTTTAAACCCATTTATTTGACAGGCCCTTTTTTCTTCCTGACGTTGTGTGACTTGAATCATATCATCATCGAGGCCCTCGCGACCTGCTGTGACCAAGCAGAGATCATGAACACGGATCGTAGCGGAGATCCTAACTTTCCTCAGGGCCTGCGAATTCAGCCTAGCAGCTTGCACAGGAGCGGCCCGACTTCTAAGCATGGAATAAATAGCAACGAAGATGGACAGTCGACGACTGAGAAGCACTACACAGATACAGCCTCATGGGAACAAGACACCGCCGAGGATATCGAATACTATGGTATAGCAGGGAGGAATTGGGAAGCAGCCTATCTGCTAGCCCAATACCTCCGCCCCGTCAATCAAGTCGCAGGCAAACTCGAATTCCAGCCTCCCTGCTCCCTGTTCGATAGCTCCAGCTCCAAGCCTTTGACAATCGTCGAGCTTGGATCCGGTGCCGGATATGGATCTTTGCACCTTGCTCGTCAGCTCGTCCGGCATGCTGAATCGTCCCCAACGAAGCAGCCTCAAGTCCGGCTCGTCTTGACCGATCTCGAAAATGTGGTCCCCCTCATGGAGCGAAACGTCGTGCGTGCCGGCTATCAACAAGTCACGGACAGCATAGATGTGCGAGTCCGCAGCCTGGCGTGGGGAAACCAAGCCCATGCTTTGAGCCTTCTGTTGGAGCTGTCTTCTTTTGGGTCAACGGACTGTGGTGGATTGCATATCAACCCGCTCTCACACATTCTCTGCTCGGATCTCGTCTACTTTCCAGAACTGCTCCCGCCTCTTCTCAGGTCCATCATTTCGCTTTCTCAACCCGGGCCCGTAAAGGATGAAAGCAGTCTATCTTCAAATCTTGGCCCAGAACTCATTATATCGTACAAGATCCGATCGCTGATCAAGGAGCAGCCTTTCTGGTCCGCTCTTGGCTCTTGGTTCGACTTCGAAGCAGTCGACTGTCGGGCCGCCCCTCGAAAGGAAGATCTCACAGATGCACGCGAAGCAGCAAACGAATCGGAGCTGGAATGGCATCGCTTCGGATCGGAAGGGCAGGACTACGGCGCATCGGCTGATTCGGATCAGGAGCTGTTTGTGTTTGTTGGACATCGACGCAAAGACACAATCGGATGCTTGGCGCCCCAAAGTGATGGGGATCTAATGCATGGTAAAAGATTGAGACCCCGTCAGGTGTCAGTGGGCGAAAAAGATGCCGCTGGTAGCTTCGAGCTCGAATCACCTTCGTCCGGCCAAGACTACTTTGAGTGGTTGCTGCTCTCGAATATGGGTGCGGGCCTGGGCTGAGTGGATCTCTCGTCCGAGTGGGAAGTATCGTTAGCAGATTTTTTCAAGGGCGCCTTGGCTCCAACCCAGTTGGGTCTGTTTAGTAACCAGCGACGGAGCTCTTGACTAGATGGCTGCTGCGCTTTGGGCCGCTGAACTTGGTCTTTACAGCACGTGCTTGGATGCTGGGATGGGTTCTCTCTGCAGTGCACCTCTAAGCTGGGTGCAACAAGTCCGTGGCAAGCATTATTGCCCCGAACTGTGGCTCGAGACCCCTCTGACGGTGGTGACAAAGCCAACATCGATGGCATTGTGGAGCCTCCGCGAGTGTTCGTCAGCCATCCATCGCAGTGATCCTCACAAGATACTTGATGGCGTCGATGTCGCAAAGAAGTTTGCCTCCTTCGCTGCTGTCCCAAGAGGAAACTTCCGCTTCCAGTCCAGTTGATCGACATGGTCCAAGAGGCTGCACTGGAGAAACAAGCTGTACGGCGGTGTGTCTTGGCGACCTTCGGAAAGTGTCACATACGGATCGAGTTTGATGGAGAAAGCAAGTATCACATCAGGGGGGGAGCGGCACGAATTTAGGCCTATACATGATCACATTCTCTTACCAAACCCGGCTACAACTCTGCCTGGCTGCACGCCTGAAGCCCTATGATACCCTGCCTGCCTAAGCTTTCCAGCTGCAGAATCTCCCTTTTAACTAGCGGAACAAATCAAGCCAGTCATACATACTAGTGACGCTCTCATTCCGCTCCACTGACCATCAAGGGTCACTCGATTGCCGTGGATTTGTTCTGGCTTGTCTGGCCTAAGACCACCAACCAAAGGCATGGTACCATTCGCCACGCGTCCCACGAACGAACGTGTCACCCTGTTTGAGTCTAACATCTTCGCACAACAAATTCCAAATCACCTAGCTCGACGTCACCCCGCAGCGTTCGAACAAAACATGAGTCTAAGGTGAGCGGAGCGACAGATCGCCAGCTGCAAGCCTCATCGAGGCAACCAGGTGGAGGCTGCTCCAAAAATCTCCAAAAAAGGGGGCTCTTTCGCAGACGTTCAACCCTATTTCAGTCGTTAAATGCAATTTCGCGCCTGTTTCGGGTTCACTGCGCTCTGGAGCCTGTTTGTGGCTTGACTTCGTGTCCCGTATCCGTTCAGGCATCTACGCACGATCCAGGCTGAGCCGGTTCCCCGTCGTACTGCAAAGTCTTGAGTGGGCTTTCTCCTTCTTCCGTTCCACCACATCAACCACTAGCACTCTTCTATCCATATCATCCTCACCACGGCAAACTAAACGCCACAACCACCTCCAACTTTAAGGCTTCTGTGTGCCGTGCTTGAACATCTATGCTTAATCAGGGGCGCGACTGCTAGACAGCACCGTCCGCTGTCAAGGGTCTCAACCGCCATCGATCTCTTATTGTGGAGCCGTTTGCGGGATTTGGTCGACAACGACTAGGCAGCAACACCTCGCATTTTCATCACCCTCCCTCTCGTCTTCAACGGCTGTTTTATCATCTTCTCGCCCAACCCAGTGAAGGCCATCTGCGTAGATCTGGACGGATCCGTGGACAACGAGCGTAGCAGCACAGCACCATGTTGGAAGGTGTCCTCGCCTCGCTCCTCAACAGGCTGCTTGCTGCCTACGTAGATGGTCTCAACACAAGCCAGCTTAACGTTGGCATCTGGTCTGGTGATGTCAAGCTGCGCAATCTTCGGCTCAAGACATCTGCTCTCGACAAATTCCGACTACCTATAGATGTCAAGGAGGGCTACCTCGGCGACCTCACTCTCTCCATCCCATGGTCCAACCTCAAAGGCAAGCCCGTCCGTATTCTCGTAGAAAATGTCTACCTGCTTGCCGCGCCCAAAAACAGCAGCGTCGAAGTTGACGAGGAGGAAGAGGCTCAGCGCGCGCAGGCCGCAAAACAGGAGAAACTTGCCAACGCAGAGTTACTCGGCAGAGATGGTGGTCAGGGTGTCGGTATCTCGAGCGAAGATGAGCAAAAGAACCAGTCCTTCACCAGCTCGCTCATCACCAAGATTGTCGACAACCTTCAATTCACTGTCCGCAACATTCATATCCGCTACGAAGACAGCCTCTCGAATCCAGAACATCCCTTTTCCGCTGGTATCACGCTTGCAGAGTTCTCGGCTGTATCCACCGATGCCAACTGGAATCCAACCTTCATTCAGAACAGTGGCGATGGCATCCATAAACTTGCTCGACTCGAATCCCTCTCGGTCTACTGGGACACGGACTCCACGTCTCTCGCTGGCCACGAGGTCTCGGAAGCGCAAAAGAAGTTCAACGCTCTTATCGCACGCGAGGGAAGCACGCCCAGCCATCAATACATCCTCAAACCCGTCTCGGGTGCCGGAAGGTTGGTCATGCGCAAAAAAATGACCTCCGAGGTGCCCAAGATGGATGCACAGCTGCTTTTCGAGGAACTCGGTTTCGCGTTGGACGACGAGCAGTATCGCGATGTCATCTCTGTTGCCGACCTTTTCCACTTCTACACACGCCAGGCACAGTACCGCAAGTTCCGACCCTCCACTGAGGAGCTAGAGGAAAATCGACCCCGCGCATTGCTCCGCTTCGCCGGTAAAGCCATTCTGAACGAAGTACACGAGCGTCACCGTGTGTGGACCTGGGACTACTTCAGAGAGCGACGCGATGACCGCAAGGAATACGTCGAGCTCTTCAAGCAAAATGAAAAGAGCGTCCAAAAAGCGAACCAACAGCAGGCAGGCGTTGCTATTGCACAGAGCAACAGCGGATCACGCCTTGAACAACTTGAAAAGAAGCTTGGATACAAGGACATCCGCTTCTACCGTTCCATAGCGCGGCACGAGCTGCGCAAAGAGTCTCTCGCAGCTAAAAGAGATGATCTGGCCAATGGCATTAACGGTACTGGCGCTAACGGTCAAAAGCCTGGTGGCGGCGGCGGGTGGCTCAGCTGGATGTGGGGCGGTGGTGGCAGTCAACAGCAGCACGGCCAGGAAAACAGCATGCTCAACGAAGAGCAGCGCAAGGAGCTGTACGATGCCATTGAGTGGGACGAGGGAGCCAGTGTGGCCGCTCTGACACAAGCCGTCGATGCGCCAAGAGATGCCATGCAACTTAAACTCATCACCAAGCTAAAAACAGGTTCCGTCGCACTCAAGGACCATGCCCGAGGCACCGATATCCTGTCGCTTGTATTCGACTCGCTCCAGGCCAATGTCATACAGCGACAAGACAATCTCGAAGCCGCTGTAGCGCTCGGTGGCTTGCGAGTCTACGATGGCACCACGCCCAATTCGCTCTACCCGCAAGTGGTACGCGTCAAAGACGACGAATTGGACAGCCCCAGCCGACAGAACTCCAGTGGAGGCGATCTCAAGCGCGTGGAGCAAGAAGTCGAACAGGAAAGTGATCCAGACAACCCCTTCTTCTACGCAAAGTACGAGCTCAAGCCGCTCGATGACCGTGCCGACAATGCCTTGACCCTTAAGATGCGCTCCATGGAGATCATCTACCATCGCGGCTTTGTCGAATCCATCGTGCGCTTCTTCAAGCCGCCCGAGAGCGAGCTCGAGCTGATCGGTGCTCTTATCGATGTGGCTAGCGAGACCATCGAGGGAATCCGCAAAGAGACGCGTGCCGGTCTTGAGAGTGCCCTGCAAAACCACAAGACTATCGACATGGTTGTAGATGTCAAGGCGCCCATCATCATCGTACCGGAGGATGTCACCACCAAAAAGTGCCAACACATGGTGCTCGACGCCGGTCGCATTGCTGTCCGCTCTGTGCTCGCCGATCAGAGCGCCCTCGATACTGTCCGGTCCAAGCAGAACCGTGCTTACACCGACGAGGACTATCGACAGCTCGAGGATCTCATGTACGATCGCTTCTTTGTCAAGCTCGAGTCGGCTCAGCTTGTCATGGGTAACGACATCGACTCATGCATCAAGGGTCTTCATTCCAACTCGACAGATCATGGATTGCATTTGCTCGAGCGCATCAATTTGGACTTTACAGTACACAACTCGATTCTGTCATCGGCTCCGAACCTGACCAAGTTCAAGATGACGGGTCACTTGCCAACGCTGCGCGTCAACTTTTCCGATCGCAAGTACAAGACGTTGATGCGCATCATCGATGTGGCTATCCCCAACTTTGACGATGGTGTTGCAGACTTTCCTACAAAAGGTCTTGGCACCATCGAGGAGGAGCTGGAGCCCGTTGCCATCGGCAGAGCCCGTCAAACCAGCAAGTCCAACGATGAAGATGCAGACGACGACGACGACGACGAAGACGAGGAAGGCGCCAAGTCACGCCATGCACGGGCTAGGCCATCAGAAACGCTTGACCTGAACAAGGCGCGCCGTCAACGACTTGTAGGGCAGCTGCGCGGTGAAGATGACTATCTCATCGACGCCGGTCTCGACGACGACGACGGCAAGGATGAATTTCAAGATGCTGAAGATGCCACTGTCGATAAGGTCAACGCGCATCAGAAGACCTTCGAGCTCGAGTTTGTTGTCGACTCGCTCCAGGGCTCGATCTTCAGGTCAGCAACGGACCCCTCCCAACCAGATCGACTGCTGGTGGACGCACGTTTCGAAGGATTCCTGCTGCACCTCTCCGTGTATCCATATCACATGGAAGTTGATGTTGGTCTTCGCAGTCTTGAGTTGGAGGACAAAATCGTCGACCAGGGCGCCCAGTTCCGCCATCTTATCACATCGAAGCATGTTCGTGACGGCAACTCACGGTCAGCGACGAGCGACTCGAACACCTCGTCTGGTACCGCGTCGCCGTCCGAGCAACGGGATCTGGTCCGTGTAAGGTACACTCGTGTCAGCCCGGAATCGCCCGAGTTCATGACAAAGTACGAGGGCATCGACCAGATGGTAAACGTCGAGTTATCGACGATCAACATCATGCTCACGCGTGTCAGTGTTCTCGCTGTTTATGACTGGATCATGACCACCTTTGTAGCTGTCGATGGGCCCAGCTCGACGGCTACACCTTCTCCAGAACAGCAACTGCGTCGCCCCAGCCGATCGTCGGATCGACGACCCAGTGATGCCACTTCAAAAAGGCCATCGATTCGACCACCTGAGACAAACCCAGTCGCGAATGGCGGCGATGCAGAGCGCAAGGAGAAGCTGCGGGTCCGCGTCAAACTCACCTCAATCGTGCTTCGTCTCAACAACGACGGAAGCCTCCTGGCGACGCTCACTCTATCGACAGCGGATGTCGCTGTCATGCTGCGAGGTAACACGATTCGAGTAGCTGCACGTCTTGGCTCGCTGTTGCTCTACGACAACGCCAAGCGCAGCGTCGCTGACCCACACTTCAAAAAGCTGCTGAGCATCCAGGGTGACGAGCTGGCTGATTTCACGTATGAGACATTTGACGAAGCAGACGCCGCATCATATCCAGGCTACGACTCGTCGATCTGGCTGCGCTCAGGGTCTCTCAAGTTCACCTTTGTCGAAGAGCCCATCCGCGATCTTTTGCAATTCTTTAGTAAGTTTGCGCAGATGAAGGCGGTCTACGACGCAGCCACACTCGCAGCTTCCAATCAAGCATCGCAACTGCAAGAACGCGTAGACAAAATGCATTACGATGTGCTCATCAAGACGCCCATTGTTGTGCTGCCACGATCAGCGGACTCACCAGATGTAATGACTGCCAATCTCGGCGAGATTTACGCGAAAAACACGTTCGCGGTGCGTGACAATAAGGAAGCGATCACCAAAATCGAGGCTGGACTGCGCCACATTCGTCTTGCATCACGCATGCGATATGGAAGCCAGGAGTATCATGTTCAGATGATCGACGATGTCAACATCTCGCTGGATATGATCCAGTCTGACCGCGCTAGCGCACCCCCTGGTGCTGCCAGCGACAGCCCCGAAACGCAGATGGTCGCCAAGATGTCAGACGTGCATATCAAGCTCACGGAGGCACAGTACTGCTTTGTCATGGAGCTTACCCAGTCGATTCCACGAGCCTTTGCTGGATTGACCGAGGAAGCCAGCGACTCCAGTACTGTTGTGTCTGATCCTTCGCAAACGGCGCCGCCCACGTCGGACAAGGAATCGAAGGCGCGCTCAGGGTCTGCTCAACAGCCAGCCACGCCTCGCAAGGCGGGCAGCAGCGCGCCAGGCAAGGGTGGGGAGACCACACCAACAGCGGTCATACCTCCGAAGAAGGGGCCCGGAGTCGACATGCTTCCCGAGTTGGGCACTGTTGTTCACAACGAAGACGGTGATACCACCGTATACACTAGCCTGGATATGTTCTTCGACGTGAATTCGATTCAGCTCGAGTTGTTCACGGCTGCTGCCACAGGACAAGAGACGCTGTACAATGCACAGCTCGCACGATTCTCTATCAATGGATCCGAAGTCAAGCTCAAGATGCTGTCGGACAACTCGCTTGAGGCAGAAGTAGCGCTCAAGACGTTCACGGTCACAGATCAGAGGCCAGACAAGGATACGAAATTCCGTGAGATCGTTCCAGCCGTCAAGCACGATGGCCATCAGTTCATGATGAGCTATAGCGTGTCTGGCGGTGACGATGGGTCGGCTTTGGCTCTCATCACTGTAGACAGCCCCAAGATCATCTTCTCGCTAGACCCGGTCTTCGCGCTGCTCAACTTTTTCATGAGTGCGTTCCCTGATACTCCTGAGGAAAATGCTGAAAGAGCCACTGACGGTACCACCATCGCGAACAGCAATGCCACCGCTGGCGCCAACTCGGCATCAGGGCAGCGCGCCGGTGCAGACGCGTCTGTATCGCAGCCCGCTGCTCCTGGAACCTTGGCCTTCCGCATTAACGTCGTCGATCCTACGATCATCTTGCTTGCTGCTCCCGAGCGCCACGATACCGAGGCCATTGTACTCTCAATCAAGCAGGTGCTCATGTCGCAGCAGGGTATTTTGGCCCTAAAGGTGGATCAGTTTGGTATGTTCATGTGCAGGATGCACCGTCCAAAGGACACTCTGCGACTGCTCGACAACCTCGACATGGCACTCTCGATGGACAGCCGCATCAGTGCAACGAGCTCGTTGACCAGCATCGAGGTGGACGTGGAGCCGCTGGTGCTGCGTGTCTCTGTGCGCGACATCATGATGATCCAGTCCGTGGTCAATAAGGCAATCGAGCTCTCATCACAACAGTCTGGATCAAGCAAAAACGATGCAAAGAGCGTTGCGTCCTCGCAGCGCAGACAAAGCTCTGTGGCAAGCACCAGTGACACGCTTGATTCGCTCACCAGGGTGGGCAAGCCCGTGCGCAGCAGCGACGATGCCAGCAGCACGACGGTCGATACTCGGTCCCCACAGCGCATCGAGGATGCCGAACTAGTGTTGGCCAAAGAGTCGCTTCGTGCCGACTTTGCCGGGCTGCAGGTGATTCTCATTGGAGATGCTCACTCCCTTCCAATGCTGGACCTGAACGTCTCTAAATTTGCGGTCGACGTTCGCGACTGGTCTGGCGACATGCATGGCAGCACCTTCCTGGACCTCTACATCAACTACTACAATCTGTCTCGGTCGCACTGGGAGCCGCTCATCGATCCCTGGGGTGTTCAGTTCCACATGGAATCGAGTGCTTCCCCCACGCGCTTCAACGCGACCGTATCGAGCAAGAAGCGTTTGGAGCTCAACGTGACGACTACGCTCATCGAAACAGGTCTCTCAGCTGTTTCCCTGATGAACGAGGTCGACATCCAGGACCTGCAGCAGCGAAATCGGGCGCCGTTCGTGATCCAAAACCGTACAGGCTACCGTATCTCGTTGTGGCCGGAGCATGACGACCGTGAGCGCAAGAGCAAGACCTCGCCCCAGCACCTGGATGATGGCACAGACATGCCCTGGAGGTTTGATGACTGGAAGTCGATGCGCGAACATATCCACGAGAGCGGTGGCAACCGCCTATCGCTCCAAATCGACGGTATGCCGTGGGAGCGTCTCCGCCACATCTCGGTCGATCGTGAGGGCGAGTACATGCTAACGTTGCGACCCAAGCTAGACAAGGTGGCTCATCGTGTCCAGTACGAGGTGAAGTTGCATAACAATGTCAAGTACATTACCTTCCGCTCGTCGTTCAAGATTGAGAACAAGACGCTCATCCCCGTCGAGATGGTCATCCTCGATCATCAGGGTAATGTCACCGACCAGATCCGTCGCATCCTACCTGGAGAGGACTGCCCCGTGCCTATCGAAGCAGCGTATCACTGTCGCGTCAAGATTCGACCGGATCCTGGCTTCGAGTACGATTGGTGTCAGGAGAGCCTCAACTGGCAAGATCTGGTGAAAAAGTCGACGCGTACCCTGACTTGCCGTTCGCATGACGAGGATGAAGCGCCATTCCGCTTCCAGAGTTTCGCGATCTACGACCGTCAGGATCCCAACAGTCGCACCTACCCACGTGTTACGCTGCGGCTGCGTGCGCCCGTCGAAGTCGAGAATCTGCTGCCATATGACATCCAATACCGCATCTTTGACAAGAACCTTAACCACAATTGGTCGAGCTACTTGCGCAAAGGCGGCATCAGTCCGATCCACGTCGTCGAGCTTTCTCACTTGCTGCTGCTCAGTGTCGATATTCAGTCGTCATGCTTCTCGCCGAGCGAGTTTGCAATCATTGCGACGGACAACCCGGATGACTTCCCCGTGGAAAAAACGCTGACATTGGCAGACGCCGAGAACCTCAAGCTCAACCTCAGGCTGCATTACTCGAAGCACCCAGACTCGGGCGGCGCGTTCAAGGTGCAGATTTACTCGCCCTACATCTTCATCAACCAGTGCGGCTTGCCATTTGCGTTGAAGACCAAGTCGTGGCTCGGCAGCGCTAAGTTGGTGGCAGGGCAAGATCAGGGAGGCGTTTCAGCAGAGATTCGCAAGAGTCCCGAGCCGTTCCTTTTCTCACACAATTCGAATGACCGTCGCAATCGTGTGCTGATGCGCGTCGGCGATTCTCAGTGGTCCAAGCCTTTGTCGTTCGAAGCGGTTGGTTCCGAGACCGAGGTGGTGATCCCGTCCTCGTCGAGAAACGAGGAGATCCATGTCGGCCTGACGGTAGAAGATGGTCTAGGCAAGTTTAAACTGTCAAAAGTGGTCAAGCTGACGCCACGCTACCTTGTGCGCAACAACCTCAACGAGCCGATCAATCTGCGCGAAGCGGGTGCGGCCGAATTTGTCACTGTCGAAGCAGGTCAGCGTGTTCCACTGCGCTTCCTGCGCGTGGGTGCCACCAAGCAAATGACGCTGGCTTATCCGGGAATCAACAACAAGTGGAGTGCGCCTTTCAACATCGAAGACATTGGCATCGCGCATCTACGTCTGGCTAAAGCAGGTCATCATCAGCACCTCGTCAAGACCGAGGTGCTCTTAGAGGGTCCGACCATCTTTATCTCTCTCAGTCAGGAGAATGGACCGTGGCCGTTCATGCTGCGCAACGAGAGCGACTACACGGTGCAATTCATGCAGGCTACGGAGCGCATGGACGAGGGTGGCAATGGAAAGCGTGTCGATGAAGCCATCGGCAAGCGGTACGAACTAAAGCCGCGCTCCAAGATGAAGTACGCGTGGGACTATCCTGCAGCCACGGACAAGACGATCAAGCTGGTGGTGAATGGAAGGGAGCGCAACGTCAACATTCTTGAGATCGGTAGCTTGCTGCCTTTCAAGTTCCCTTCGCCAGATGGGCGGGGTAGTGGCGTCATCTCTCTCGACGTGCGCGCGGATGGTCCAACGCAAACGCTGGTGCTGAGCAACTACTCGGAAGAGCTGAGCAACTTCAAGCTCAAGCGTCAGAACTCCACCTTCTCCCGCAGCGACACGATATCGAGTGTCAACAGCCGCGACGCCGGATTTGTTGCAGTCGATGTCGACACAAACATCCTCACAGAATTCAACGTGGAATTCGAGGGTGTAGGTATCTCTTTGATCAACCAGAACATCCAGGAGCTAGCATACCTGTCGTTCCGAGGCCTCGAGCTGCACTACACCGAATCGGAGGTGACCACGGCGGTCAACGTGATCTGCAAGTGGATCCAAATCGACAACCAGCTGTTTGGCGGTCTCTTCCCGATCGTGCTGTACCCGACGGTGCTGCCAAAGGACGGCAAGGACCTTGAGGTACATCCGACGCTGCAAGCGAGTTTCATCATGCTCAAGGACGAGTCTCACGGTGTCACGCATGTCAAGTACGCCTCGCTGCTGCTGCAAGAGATCACGGCCGAGCTGGACGAAGATTTCCTGTTTGCTCTGTACGAGTTCTCCAAATTCGAAGGAGCCGCGTGGCAGCTGGAGGCGGAACAGGAGACCGACTTCATCGAGCATCCTCGTGAAGTAGCTGAGCCGAAAGCAGCGCAGGGGCAGTCGGACGACATCTACTTTGAGATCCTGCACCTGCAGCCGCTTTCTCTGAACCTTTCGTTTATGCGAACCGAAAGGGTCAACGGTGATGACAAGGTAAGCTCGCGCAATCCGTTCATCTTCCTATTCAATGCTCTAACGATGGCGTTGGGCAACGTCAACGAGGCGCCGGTTCGATTGAACGCACTTGTGATCGAGAATGTGCGTCTGAGCAACGCGGTGCTGCAGCAAAGGATCATCTACCACTACACGCAGGGATTCCTGATGCAGCTGTACCGTGTGCTGGGCTCGGCAGACTTCCTAGGCAACCCGGTGGGCCTGTTCAACAATGTGTCATCTGGTGTAGCGGACATCTTTTACGAGCCATACCAAGGGTTGGTTATGCACGGGAACAGGGAGCTTGGATTGGGTATCGCACGTGGAGCGAGTTCGTTTGTCAAGAAGACGGTGTTCGGTCTGACGGACTCGGTGTCCAAGGTGACTGGATCTATTGGAAAGGGTCTAGCAGCGGCGACGATGGACAAGGAGTTCCAATCGCGTCGACGTATGACGCGGTTCAGGAACAAGCCGCGACACGCGCTGTACGGAATCACGGCTGGAGCCAATTCGTTCTTCACGTCGGTTGCTAGTGGATTCGAAGGGCTGGCACTGCGACCGCTCGAAGGTGCTGAGCAAGGCGGGGCAGGTGGATTCCTGAAAGGTGTGGGCAAGGGATTGGTGGGTGCCATCACGAAGCCGGCAGTGGGAGTGTTTGATCTGGCGAGCAACGTGACCGAGGGAATGAGGAACACGACGATGGTATTTGATCAGAACGACATCGACCGGGTCCGACTTCCGCGCTTCATTGCGAACGATGGCATCGTGCGACCGTACTCTGATCGGGAAGCGTTAGGCCAGACATGGTTGAAGAACGTGGACAACGGTCGACTGATGAAGGATTGCTACGTCGCGCATGTGGATGTGGGAAGTCAGGAGGGGGATGCAGTGATCATGCTCACCGTATCACGCATTCTGTTTATCAGGACGATGCGGTTGAAGGTCATGTGGGAGGTGCCGCTCTCGGATCTCAGCAGCATCTCGCTCGAAAGCGAGGGAATTGCGCTCGTGTTGAGGGGCGGCGTCAGTGGTCCGTTTTTACATCTCCCAGATGTGAGTACGAGGAATTGGCTGTTTAAGCAGGTGAGCAAGGTCGTGCAGAGCTACAATTCCTCCAGACAGGGTTAGCATTTGCAATGACAACGTTTCTTCTTGTACTCTGTTCGAGATTTGTGCCAAGGTGTCGTGTGCAAGTTGCCAATGAGAAGCGGAAGCAGGGGTAATACTTTTGAAAGCTGCGACCAATCACGTTGTACACTCTTTGTATGCCGCGCATCAGTCGGTTGAACCAACACAGGGGTAGTAGACGAAGAAAATTCCACACTCGCACACAGTGTTTCGGCACACGTAGTTCCGGCCTAATCGTCAATATCGGACAAGTTTCGATACAGTGCAAGGAGGGAGGGAAGCATTTCGTTTCGAGGTGGAATCAGGAATAGAGTGAAAACGAAGACGGTGGCGATGTTAAACTCGGGTGGAGGCAGGCTCCTGACAGAGGAACGCGCATGGCACATGTTCCAAATTCAGGGTCCAACGATGGAGAGGGTTTCCAGCATTTTCCGATAGTTGGTCAATCTCAAGCACAAACGACGCCTTGGAGAAACATGAGTCCAACATGAGTGGAATGGGATCGTCTCTCTCGTAAAAAAAGGAGCGGAGTGATGCCGCCGGGGTCGGGGGGAAGGGGGGAAGGGGGGAATGGGGAAAGGGGAAAGGGGAAAGGGCATTATGTTTGGAAGAGGCCAACGTGTAATGAGGACAAAGTAGTTGGCGGGCGCTTAATTTGCGTGCTTCATCGGATCGGCGAAGACTAAGGTGGTTGGGAGCTTTTCGCAAGCGGTGTTGCGAGGACCGAAGCGGAAGCAGCGGTTGCTGTTGCTGCTGCTGTCATGAAACTAATCTCAGTGGCGAACGAGGGGGTCAAGAGGGGAAAGAGATTGAGGAGGACCAACCGCATGGTCCAGGAACATTACGCGTGACTGCGAGTATCTCGATGAGGCTTTGTGCTCTTGTTGCTTGGTTGAAGGACCAGATTCACACGTCGGAGACGGTTTGGTTCGTTTGGGAATCGCTAACCCATTTAAAGTGAATTTGCCAGCGCACCTTTTGGAACTGGCCGCAAATTGCACACGCAGACACACGCCCACGGTGGCCTCGGCGAACAAGCAATCGTGTGAAGCAGCCTGAACAATTGATTAATTGACACATGTGTGGCTGCATCCTAAATTCGATGGACCAGTTGCTTTGCTGGCTTTGATCCACGCTGTTGGATCAGACGAAGCCATGTGGAGCGCAGTTGAAACAAGTCTTGCCACCACCCGAAGCCGAGGCACGGGATGTTCTAATGGATCGACAAGTGTACACGTAAGGCGGCGAAGTGATCTCTTCGGTGACAAACAGATTGGGATGAGGTTACAGACACACTGCTCCCTCGAACGGCGCCAACTGTCGCATGAGCCCAGCCACCTCTTTTCACCCCGTACGTCAACCCAAAATGAACTGCAGCGAAACGTCTCCCGAGCTGGACTTGATCCGTCGTCGATCGGGTTTCATCTCTCTCCTCGGCATCTTGCCAATATCTCGGTATGCGGCACTCAACGGATTCAGACCTTGCGTTTCATCGACACCAATCCAACCCCCAGGCCGCACCGAAGCACCTAGGGAGCCCGACGCAATGAGCTGTCAGTTGAACAATGGCTGTCTACTTTTGATCCTCGTCAATGTTGGATCAAAAAGGCAAGGTGAGACAGTGCACTGCAGCCCCGGACAGATTGATATACGGCTGTCAAAGTTGGCCCATACTCAAACCTGCCCGATCTATGCGTTGGGTAGAAAAAAAAAGGGGGGCAAAGCAACTGTAATGCGTGGTGACCGTCTCGCAACCGGGGGTTCGTGCACGAGATGAGCTGTTGAGTGGGATTACGCGTGGCAGAGCAGATGCAGGCATCGAGGCAGGGGACGAGAGACGAGCTGTAGCCTGTACGGTAGATCTTAGTGGCCCGCCCCTTTCCCGTGGTTTACCAGCACACAGTTAACGCGTGCGGAGGCACCAACGCTGTCACTTTTGGATTCGGTGCTAAACGCGCTGGTGTTGGTGTGTTGCACTTATTTTTAAAGTCGCCGCAGGTGCTTGCATATACACTGTTTTTGTGCCCAGTTTGGGTTGTTCTGGGTGAGCGGACGCGTTGGTGGGTCCGCCTCAGCGTTGCAGTTGAGTGGGCACGGCGTGTGCCAAACCGCCAATCATAGCTTGGTGGGGCGAATGGCGAATGGTGAATTGACATGCCGTGGTCGGCAGATTTCTACCATGCATCTCCCTTGCGTATGGATCTCTGCTAGCAGCCTACTGTATCCAGCCACTCTTCACCTCACGCCTGCCAAAGGTCTCATCGTCCATCGTCCATCGTCCATCGTCCATCATTCTCCTGCTCTGTTCGCTTGCCTGCCACACATTCCACAAGCCAAGTCAATTTGTGTTTGTCCACTCTAACTTCACTTGCCCTTCTTGGTTGGCACCCGTCCAACCCACCCAGCGCCTCAAACACCGCCTCCTTTTCGTTGACGGATTAAATAATTCCAAACAAAAAAACAAAAAAACAAAAAAACAAAAACAAAAACAAAAAAAAAAAAAAGGCTGTAAAACAAAATTGTAGATCGTGGTCCCACCTGTCACTTTGCTCGTCCTCGACTCCGCTCATGCTCAGCCTCTTGTGATCCTTCCCTCCCTGCCTCTGTCGCTGCCTGCTTCTGGGCTGGCTGCTCTCCATCGTCATCTACTTTGCTCCACTCACCTTTTGCTCACTTGTCTTGTCTCCCATCTCGTTCCATATATCTACGTCCACCACTCTGTATCCTTACTCCACTTGGAAGCACGTCCTCATCCTCCTTCTCGTCTGGACACGATACGAGGCGGTCTTGCTCTCTTTCTCCTTCTCTCACTTTCTCTTTCCTCGACACCCACTATCTCTCTGCTTGGCTTTTCATCTGTCATCGGCTCGATCCAATTCCTCAATTCGTTCCATTCCTTGCCCGCTCTTGCAACGTTCTTTATTACGCATTTCCCCTACCACGGCAAGCTACTTTCATTCAAAGCTTTCCTGCATTCACCCTACCATTCTAGCACAGATACCTCTCAGCCCAGCCAGATCATCATACTCTCCGACACTACCCCAATCGCATCGATCTAACCCCCCTGCGTCATTGCCTGCTATGATCTACGAAGTGGCCGCTGCTGTCGAGCACATTGTCAGCCTCATCCAAGGCATCGAGCGAGACCAGCCAGTCGCCCCGGAAACGCTCGCCGGCTTTGCCTCCACCCTCAAGGATGCTCTGGAAAAACGTTGCCAAAGGTGCTGGAAGCCAGCTGACCCCGAGTGTGGTTCCGCCCAACGTTCGGTAGCTTGGCAGCTCCACCCAACAGGCGAGGGCGCCGATCACGACCTTCTCCGTGCTTTTGCCTCGGTCATACAGGCCCACGCCGAGGAGGGCGAGATCGTCCATCTCCACCAAGCCAACGTGGTTGCTCTCGCGCTCAATTGGCTCCCCCTTGCATTTACGATTTGGATCGATCCCGGCTGCGTCGCCGTTCGCAGGGGCAGTGGCCCCGGTGCCAACCGATCCTCGTACGACTTTGACCATCCCAAGTCCTCAGTTTCCTCTACAGCTGTCCATGTGATTTGGGGACAGATGATCGCTCACCCTGCTGAACGTCATGTGCCTCAGCTCACGGTTAGCAGCGCACCCCGACCCATCCCCATCGTCAGGCCTACTCCCACTGCTGCTCACATGCGCTACCCCGTCCAAGCCATGAGCAGTGGCCGTCCCACGGCCAATGCTCATCACTACCGTGCGCTTTCCAGCAGCTCCTCGGCATCAAGCTCCTGCGATCGCCTCGTTCGAAGCGTCAGTCTTTCCAGCACCCACACTGTTTCTACCGATGCCACTAGCCTCAGTGGTCTCGAGAGCTGTGAAGCAGAGTCGGAAACCTGCCCTAGCCTCTGCTCGCCCTCCTCGACCGTGCCCTCCAGTCAGTGCACCCCGAGCACCGACAACGGTCGCGAGTCTGTTCACGATACTACCATTGGAGACGCCACCGAGCGCTTCGCTGGAGTCCGTCTGTTTGACGATGACGCAGACCAAGAGGCTGGTGATATCACAATCCATGCTGGTCCCATGCTCGGCCTCAACGTTTCCAAAGGTGGTGCGTCTCAGGTGCTATGTGCTGGTTTCGTCGCTGCTCCAGTCCAGTCTTCGGTCGCCAAGTCCGTTGCTTCGTCTGCTTCGGTCAAGTGCAACTACACCACCCACGACAACGGCAATGTCGGCGTTCTTGGCGGTGGCGTCCGTCTTGGCGGTAGCTCGAACAAGAACAACTCTGCTCAGCCTCCTCGACACCGTCAGCATTCCAACTCCAAGAGCATCAGCCATCTTCAAGGCGGTCTCCACAACCAGCTCTTTCCGCCCTATGTGTCTCAGCCTCTGCCTCACCAGATGCCTAGACAGCTCCATCATATAAACGCTGCCAACTACAGTGCGCCCATGCGTACCGTTCCGCTCCCTGCTCTTTCGCAGCACTATCAACAGGTGCCTAGCCACCTCGGCTACCAGCAGCAACAGCAGCAATTTCATGCTCTCCAACCTCAACGCGCTGGCCCCATGATGGCATATGCGCATGCTTCGCAGCTGCCCACACCTTACGGCTTTCGCACTCCAGCTCAACCGCAGCATCAGCCATTTCCCCGCTATGCTCCTCAGCAGCAGGGCATGCCACTTGCAATCAACTTTGACGTTGCCGAGGGTGAGGACGAGGATAGCGAAAAGGCAGGTATGGGTCGTCGACGTTTGCGGTCTCGCGGACGACGATCGCGCGGACGTGGTGCGGGCCGAGCTGCTCGTCGTCAAGCTGCCGCTTTGAGGGCGTTGGAACTCGGAAGCACCGATGAGCTGCACGAGTTCGGCGACGATGACGACTTCCTCTCTCGTTGCTCTACCCCTGCGACTTCGTCCGAATACACCTGCAGCGAGGAGTCGTGCTATTCTAGCGCCACTTCCAGCCCCGCTAAACCGTCCAACGGTAGACACTCTATCGCCAGCTTGTCCCACAATCAATCCCATATCGAGTTTGGTATTCACCTACACTCGAGTCTTGCGCGTCTTGAACACGTTTAATCCCGCGAAACCCCCGTCTGTTTTAGAAGTTTCAACTTTTTGCATATCTTACATTCGACTTCGATCGACTCAAACTTCCACCCCCCACACAAACCTCTGACCCTGTCTCCATTGTTGGGCAAGGGTCAAGTGATTCTTATATTGTTATTTTATCCTATCCATCGGTCTTATCGCTGGTTGTAAGTGGCCCGCAGGTTGTACGGGCGCGCAACAGTCGACACATCGTAGTTTTAGCCTCATCACATACAGTCTCATTTCCGTTATCTTGTAGTAGTTATCACATCCGCTATTGTGGTTTAGTGTAGGGTTTGGTTTCAGATTTGTATCGCAAAGCATTTCTTTCAGGTTTCATCCCATCCTTAACAGTCAAGTGTGAGACATGTCAATGGTTGAAAGCATTCTTTGTGAAAAAGGGACAGAATACATGAAAGGGATGGGGGTTTAGAGGGAGATGATATCGATTCTGGCACGGTCATACAGTTTTGAAATGATGGTTTCCGTTTCAGGAATCGATTCCAACTCGGACTTATCCAGTGGATTCACATGAATCGAGACGATCGATCCAGACGTGAGAGGACCCGGTTGAATCAACGTGGAGCTGTTCACGACACGAATAAACGGTTTGACTATCTTTGCACTAGGCAAGATGAGCAAGTCCGGTGTAACGGCGGGGAAGTTGAGTAGATGACTGTGACTAGTATCATACGCAATCCCAGAATTGGTGGGTGGGGGATAAACCGGGTAGAAACTGCGTTGGGAAAGAATGCAACGAGACCACCGCGTATTCGTCTCCTTGTTTTTCGCCGCAATACTCCCCGCTGCAACGGTTGAACCGGACAAGGTTGGCGAAGCTTCGATGCGTGTTACCATTTCTTCACTCTTAAGGTCTCCGAGAGAATCGGCGGTGGTGGTTCCAACGACGAGTTCGTTTACGTAAAACACGCTCGGATTGGGCAGACATCGAACACGTTGTTTGGGCAAACCCATCGGGCCAGTTGCGTCTTCCTTTGCAAACGACGGTTGCGGATACGCCGAATGCACGTTGAGGATATCATGCGTGCTTGGGATGAGCACCACCATCGTACCGGGATACTTGCCAATAAGGTTGGAAAGTCGGCTGGAAAAGTGTCTTGCGAATAGTTCCGCGGGCATCTCGGTCGAAAATGGCAAAAGGGGATGTTTCGACGAGATAAACGGTCCGGTGAGAACCAGCGTATCCGGCACCCCTCTCCTCTTGGTCTCGCCTGCACCGATGGGTATTCCTCCGGCTTCAAATTCGTCCATGAGTTTGTGCCAGCTGGAAAATTCCAGATCGGTGTCCTCCGTAAACGGTCCCGCAGCAGCGACGATGTTGAGCGCGCTGCCGTCGAGTTTGTTCGGCGAGTAATTGTGGTCGAGCGCCTCCTCGGCGGTGTGCACTGCGAGCGGGAGGGGTGGGGGGAAACAGATCTCGTTGACGCTAAACTTGTCGGCGCCAGCGTTGATACCGCGACACATGACAATCTGGCCTGGAAACAGACTCAACGTCGTCGCCGCCCCACGCGTGCCTACATCCTGAGGCGTATGCTTGACGATACACCCTTTGGTGAAAACAATCGGCGTACGATTACCCGACCCCATCATGCGGGAGCTTTCCAACACAACCCCCGTCTCGGCCAGCTTTGGAAGACCAAATGCGACGCTTTCATCCTGTGCTATTTTGGCACGAGAAGACGCCTTGGCGCGTAACGCCTGTCCAGCCGAGCTTTCCGGCGCGGGCAGCGCAGGACAGATGCGACCCACGACCCATATCGGTTCTTGCGAGGGCAACGATGGGTCGCCGAACTCGTCACTCTCGTCGATCGAGTAGGCTGTGCGCAGAAGGGTCGCATAGTCGTCGATGCGGTCGTCGAGGACCTGTGATCGCTCGCCTTTCTTCTCAAACATGTAGCGGTAGTTCCACGCCTTGGGATCCGTCGCCATCGCCAACGAGACGCGCGAGGACCTTTTTTTGGATCCGGTGGATGATGGAGGTGCGAGCTGGCTGCCAGAGCCGGTGAGCGGGAGGTGCTCGTTGAGCGATTCAAGGATCGAGTATCGCGGATGCTTGGAGGTGGATGCGGAAGAAGCGGCGGGGGCGGGTCGGAGAGGGGAGTCGATGTCAGACATGTGGACGTCGGCGTCTCGCATCCCCGCAGCTGGTTTGTAAGCTGAAGCAGTAGCCGGCGTAGCACCAGGACCGCCGAACGGAGAGTGATTGAGAGTGGACGAAGCGGCACGGACGGGCGTCTGGAAAGCATTTGCACTGATGTTTGAAGACTTGATGGGTGTCCCCTTGATCCCAAGCATAGCACTGAAATCACCAGCGATCTTGCCTCTGTTGAGCGCGCTTGATGGCTTGAGAGGCGTCTGAGCCGACGCTTCGCTCGCTCCGAGACCTGCTACGGCGCTAGCGTTGACGCTGGTGGCGATGATCTTGCGGAGCTCCCTCGCATGATCGACTGTGAGGGGTTCAGATTTAGACAGTTTGTTGTTGAACGCAAACGCTTCCCACTTGTAGAAAAGATCTTCCGGGGTGACGCCATAGTGTGTGCAGATCGAGGTGGCCTCAGTGAGAAGAGAGGGATCGCTGGCAATGTAAGCACCAAAGTGCTCTGCGAGCCGCACGGTGAGTTCGGACGTCGTCATGATCAGGAGAGGCGAGCAAGATGGCGATTCGACCAAAAAGAAAAGCGGCGAATGGGATGGGCCAGGCGAAACCAAGTGCTGGTAATGTCGAGAGCAAAGCAGTGTTGGGCTCGAGAACCAGGCCCACTTGCGGCGCTCAGCTTGTAATGCACGCTGTGCAGTTAGCAAACAGTGTTGGTGTCGAGTCGTGCTTGAAGCCCAGAGCACAAGCACAAGCGCCGTGCTGGAAATGCGGCTTCCGATTTGGCCACACGCGTCGCGTTGATGAACCCTCTCCAAAGTCGGATCTCGGAATTGAGCGCTCCACTCGAAACTGAATTTAAGAGCGTTCAGGGTCCAAATGAGCAGCTCGTTGGAAGCTCGTTTCCAACTCCATCCATCCGGCCCAACTTGGTTCCCACTTCCAGCTTGCCGGCTCAGGGATGCCTGTAAAATCTGGTCTATCTGCATACCATCTTTGTGGGTGCTGAACATGTCTGCTTCGTCAGCGGACAAGGGCAAAGCCAGGGCCATCGATCCGCGTGTTGACGTGGGCCACGAGCAACCCAGCCTTCGGCTGGTGCAACCACAATCGATTCCCTCTACGACGTTGCTCAATGTCGAGTATCCTGGCATCCTCTCGGATGACATATCTGACTCTGCATCTTCGTCAAGTCCGCTTTCCTACACCAGTCTCGAGCGAGCGCTCTCGACACTCCACCCATCCGCTCTTCCCCCGCTGACTAGCAGTCCGCATGAGGCGCTCAACTTTCTTGCCAAAATACCCAGCGAGGGTCTCAGAGTAGTTGAGTGTCGCCTTGGTAGCTTTGCATCTCCAATCTATTCTGCGGCCGTACAACCCTTGTCTGATCCATCCGGAAGCGGCTCCGATCACGCCAACATCGACCAGGTCTACAGAGCACCTTTGATCGGCGAGGCAGTTCCGACGCACAACATCATCGTTCGCGTAGTCAAACGCACTTGGCGCCAAAAGAGGAAACGAAGAGGGGATGCATCAGCTGCGTCGACACTTCAAGATCACGACCCAGCGAATATCGATGATATGACTCTCGATCCGGCACTGTTTTCCGAAGCTGATCCGAACCATGCCGAGCCCTCCCATCAAGCTAATGGAGACGAAGACCGGAAAAGCAAGCGTACCCGCTACAACGGTCGCATAAAAAAGGAGTACTGCGTACAGGTTCTTGGCATGGCCACCAACGCAGTCCGCTTCCGCGGAATGGCAGACTTTTCGTTTCAGCCGAATGTGACATCCCGCACGTCAGAAGCCGCATCGCATCTCGATCCGGTCATGGCCCTGCACAGAGCCCTGGCAACGATGGACCTCGAGGCTTTCCAAAAATTTCATGTTCCAGAACAGCTCGAAGACTACCAAATTTCGGACCCAGATGCCAGCCCCGACATCCATCTGAGAAGCAACCTGCATATGGTGCCTCCAGCGTTCTTTAGCCGCATGGATGTACCCTTCAACTACGGATTCCAACATATGCCCTATAGTGAACTCCGCACCATCCCCACCTCGACTCATCGCACCAAACCTCCGACCAGTGCGAGCTTTGCCCATGCGCTGAAACGCGATGACTTGCTCCTGGGCCAGACGCAACGCTTCGTCAACCGCGTGCGTCTGTCCAACATCACGCCGCAACCGTTCCGTGTTGGGAGAGATGCCAAAGTGCCGACCAGGCCGCTTCCGGATGTTCTTAGGATTGAGCATCGTTGTGAGCCCAAAGTGCTTGCGCGGTTGAGGGATCTGTTATTGGAACGACCCGTATGGTCCAGAGTCGCACTGAAGAATCATCTGTCGGATTCCGAGCTGCGGGAGCTTCATGGCAATAACGAGAAAGTGTACTACGCCTTGGTCGCATACTCGATGATCGGCGGTCCATGGAGGGATACGATCGTGCGGTTTGGATATGATGTCAGGAAAGACCAGAGTAGTCGTATCTATCAGCGCATCTTTCTACGAGGTGGACCGCTTCATCGGGAGCCTCGGCTTCACGGTCAAGCTTTCGAACAGCGCGACGTGGTAGAAGACGTAGCGGTGGAAGATGGCGAAGGCGAGGAAATTTCCGCAGCACGATCCAGCGTCGTCTCTCTCCCCTCCACGAGCGGATCAGAACGCGCGACCAACACACACCTGTTTGACGGCACTTCGCTCCATCGTCATGTGGGCAATTTCCAACTGTGCGATATCGAGGACCCGCTCATCAAACCGTTCATATGGAGACCTAACGATCAAGAGTTACCTCGACAGTCAGTGCTCCCCTCCGACCAGCCGCCGTTGCAGCCAATGGGGACTGAGTGGCTTCGGTCGACGTATGACGCCGAAACGGGTTGGTATTCCCGTCGGGCGTTGGAGCTCATTCGCGCGCTTCTCACAGCACGATTCAAGTCGCTTGTGGACACAGCAAAGCCGCTTGAAAGGGATGCAGTAGACGCAATTGTTGCGCGGATACGGCTCAAATGGCATGAAGAAGATCAAGCCTCTCTCGAGAACAACGGCATCCCACAACATGGAGAAATTGTACAAGTCGAACAAACACAACCAGAACTTGCCAAGGACGACGACGACGATGACAATTCTGCCATTGATCCTTCTCTCATGTAATCCACTACAAATGCTGATCACATCGTCATTTCACAACACACACGTGTCCTCCGTCAAGGCGATGAGTTGGTCGACCTTGGCCTTGTAGCAAGACTTGAGCATGGTTGTAATTTTTTTTTCTCATTCGTTCGCGAAATTTAGGTCCACGTAAAAAGAGTAAGAGGCATGATTCGGGGAGAAAGCTGGAAGGGGATATCAACCCGTTGCATCGCTGACTGTGAGGTGCTGTCTCCGGTCAGATCCCTTGCCACAGAATTGTGCTGAGAAGAGGCATCAATGCTGAACGCTTGAAAAAGGAATCATGCTTAAACAAGGAAAAGCCAGACGCCCGATGTGAGAGGTTGCCTCTCGGAAGCAACGATGCTGCCGGGTTACAGCTTGAAGCTCGGCTCCACATCCGCCCTTTGTTCGTGCTGCTTTGGGGATTTTTCTTCACTCCTTCTTGGCCTCCTCCTCTTCCTCCTTCTTTTCCTCGGACTTGGACTCTTCTGCAGCGGAGGTCTCCTTCTTGTCCTCCTTGTCAGCTGCTGGTTCGTCGGTCTTGCCGCCGGCGTTCTTCTTCTGTGCATGCTCGAAAGCGTCCTTGAATGCATTGGCGTTTTCCGAGTTAGCGAATCGGATAGCCAGGGTCTCAGCGGTGGGCTCGCCATCTGCAACATCGGCAGCGACGTTGTACACCCACGATCGGTCCGAACCGACGTTGGGGCTGAGCTTCATGTCGCTAGTCACATAGTGGTTGGCGCAGACCTTGAGTGTCTTGTCTCGTCGCATGACGAGTCGGACCTTGTGCGTCTGCTTGTGTTCGAGAAGGCGAACATCACCGGTACCGCGTTCCTTCCACTCCTTGGCGTCCTTGTCGAATCGGAAGAGCTTGGCGCGCATCTTGAATGTCACGTCCTCGTCCTCCTCGTGTGTCTTGACTTCAACTTGGTTCTCCAGCTTGAAGACGGGCTCAAAGTGTGGGTCGTTCTCCGCCTCTTCAGCGGCAGCGCCAGAGCCAGCCTGCTGGGCCTGGATATCCCCCATACAATGCAATGATCAAGGACATGAAAGCAAACTGTCCGTCAGTGGCGTGCAATAAATTGGCGGAAACTGGCTGCACACGCTCTGGGCGGTATGTACTGAAACTTACAGCATCGACAGTGGACTTAGTAGCTTCGGTGTCAGCCATCTTGTTTGATTATGTAGAAATGTGTGTGAGAGTATACGTGAGAGTTGGTGGTAGTGGAGGATAAGGCAAACCTGGACCGGTGACCAAAGAGACACACCACAAAACTGAGCGGATAGAAAGAACAACAGGTTTACTGTACAGCATGTGTGTGTGTGTGTGTGTGTTTCCCAACCACAAAAATTCCAAACCAACATCACACACAACTGCGCTGAGTACGTGGTACGGCCTCTGCTTCTAATTTCACACGCACGCTTTTCCACAAAGCGCCGCGCAGTGTCAAGTGCAGCTGGATGGTTGCACTTTGTATTCTGCTCTTGGGTTATGGTTCAAAAATTGTAGTGATCGATTTCGCACGCAAATCGAAAACTCTTAGTTCTTCCACGTTTTTCGAGTTTGTTAGGCCTTGTTAGACGACACTTTCGCTTGATTGTCATGAAGCGCAATGCGGACAAACGAAAAGGTTCAAACAACAGCTTTGCAGCCAGTGCAGCCATATGTGATGCGATTTGCATCGCAAGAGATGGCCTCAGAAATAGCTTAACAATCCGCGTAGGACGAGAGAGGAGCAAGACGAGAACCATACGACAGGAAGACTGTGGAAAGAGTTCGAAACTACGGCTATGATTCCGGAGCAATACAAAAGTCGAGAGCGCTTCTCACCCCACCTCGAAGATGTAACCCTGCGACATTAGATAATCTAAACTCTCTTATCATGTATTATTGATTTTGTTTTGATGTAAGATTGCTGCTTTAGCTCAGTGGTTAGAGCTTCTGCTTTACATCTGTACTTTCACGTGAGTGCTAGCGTGCGCAGGAGGTCACAGGTTCGATCCCTGTAAGCAGCATTCTTTTTGCTTGTTCCTTCAAATTTTCTTCCATTGATTCAACGACACCCTGTACCGTACAGTACTGTACCTCGACAGGTTTGGAGCAATTCACAGCCAACCAGTTCTCAACCATATCATCCTCCATGGCGGATCATCACAGAACGACGTGCCACCTGGTTCTCCGACGTCAAAGACGTGTTGAAAACACACAAGACACACTCGCACATCTGTGAAATTATTTGGTCTTATTCAGGAGCCGGTCAAAAGGAGAGATTTTGGTAATGATACAACAGGAAAACCTCCCTTGGTGAAGCAGAATCAGGAAAGCAACGAGGCCTTCCGTCCCACCAGCATTGCGACTTAGTTCGCGGTTTATGCCTGGTAGGTGGAGGCAGAGACGTTACCGCCACGGCCAGTCCAATTGATGTGGATGTCCTGGCCCTCGGGGAGCTTGGCGCTGGCGTATTGGGGGAGGACACGGAAGGTGTGGGCACCAAAGTAGTCACGTTGAGCCTGGAGGAGGTTGGCGGGGAGCTGCTCACGGCGGTAGCCGTCGAAGAAGGCAAGAGCAGTGGAGAAGGCGGGGGTGGGGATACCCCAGAGGATGGCCTGTGCGACCACACGGCGCCAGCCCTCCTGAGCGTCGTGGATGGCCTTGTTGAAGAAATCATCGAAGAGGAGGTTCTCCAGCTCGGGGTTCTTGCGGAAGGCGGCGGTAATGTCCTTGAGGAAGACGGATCGAATGATGCAACCACCTCGCCACATGAGAGCGATCGAAGGGTTGTTGAGCTTCCAGTCGTACTCCTTGGCGGCCTCACGCATAAGCATGAAGCCCTGGGCGTACGAGACAATCTTGGAGGCGTAGAGAGCCTGTTCAAGGTCAGCAATGAACTGCTCCTTGTTGCCCTCGAAGGGCTTGATCTGGGGGCCACCGAGGATCTTAGAGGCACGGGTTCGCTCGCCCTTGAGCGACGAGAGGCATCGGGCGAAGACGGCCTCGCCGATGAGGGTGACGGGCTGGCCGAGGTCGAGGGCGTTGATGGCGGTCCACTTGCCGGTACCCTTCTGTCCGGCCGAGTCGAGGATCTTGGTGAGGAGGGGGGTGCCGTCCTCGTCATTGTACTTGAGAATGTCACGCGTGATTTCGATCAGGAACGAGTCGAGGACACCAGTGTTCCACTTGGTGAAGATGCCGCCGATCTCGGACTCCTTGAGGCCAAGACCGTGCTTGAGAATGTCGTAGGCCTCACAGATGAGCTGCATGTCACCGTACTCGATACCGTTGTGGACCATCTTGACGTAGTGGCCGGCACCGGTCTGGCCGACCCAGTCACAGCAGGGCTCGCCATCGGACTGGGCAGCAGTCTTCTGGAAGATCTCCTTGATGTGGGGCCAGGCGGCGTCCGAACCACCGGGCATGAGCGAGGGGCCGTGACGGGCACCCTCCTCACCACCCGAGACACCGGAACCGACAAAGAGGATGCCCTTGGCCTCAAGCTCCTTGCATCGGCGGATCGAGTCGGGGTAGTGCGAGTTACCACCATCAATGATGATGTCACCCTCCTCGAGGTGGGGGACGAGCTGTTCAATGAAGGCATCAACGGCGGGACCGGCCTTGACGAGGAGGATCATCTTACGGGGGCGCTTGAGCTTGGCAACAAACTCCTCGACGGACTTGGCGCCAACAACGTTGGTGCCTGCGAAATTGCCGTTCGCAAGAGTTTACGGAAAAGGTCAGGATTCCAGAATTTGACCAGATAGAAGCATTGGTGCAACCGATTCAAGGGCAAAATCGTCAAAAGTTTAGGGGAGGGTCCAGGAGAAAATTGATAGGAGCACAAATGTCAGAAAGCGGTCCCCTTCTGGCATGCTTTTGCAATCTGTCGTTCGTTTCCTTGTTTGTGGGTAGAGACCGTGAGTTCTGTCACCCAAAAACACCGCCTTGACAAGCACCGAGGCTCCAAGCAACAAGGAGAAATCATCGAATTGTGTGAACTTACCCTTGGCCTCGTTGTTGAGGAAGTCGTCCACCTTGCTAGTGGTTCGGTTGTAGGCACAGACAGTGAAGCCCTTGTCTGTGAATTTCAATGAAGCGGGACAGAGAGGTGCACAGGTGCTACTAGTCAGTTTCAACGCTCGCACAAAGAAGCAGCAACATTTCACATGCTCGAACGGACGATTTGGCTCAGCAGATCTCGAGTTACTAGAAACGTACCGTTCATGTTGAGGATCAAGTTCTGACCCATGACGGCAAGGCCGATGAGGCCGATATCGGCACTGCAAAGAGGAAGGAATGTGAATCGAAAAGAGCATCATGATACCAGGAAAGAATGTCAGCAACCTGTGATATAGTCGGGACTCTCCACTTTACCACGTCAATGAGTGAAGCGGTGCCTAGTGAGCAGAGTGGAAACTTACACAGCTTGGGACGACATCTTGCGTGGAGTGAGCTGGGCAGCGAGCGAGGAGATACGAGTCCGAGCTGTGGAGAGAATCCTTGCGACTGCTTAAGAGCAAAGGACGTAGGATAGAGGAGGTGGGTGTAAGAAGAAAGGGAAGCTTCAACGACGAAGACAGAGAAAGATGGATGGTGTTGAGCGGCAGAGTGTGTTGGGCAGCGGTTGAGCTGAGAAGAATGCGGACCGAAGTGCGAGCTGACGGGCACCCAGCCACGCCGTGAGTGCGCAGAGTCGACGAAGTGGAGCTGAGCGTGCTGTGCTGTGCTGTGACACTGTACTGGGCCTCGCTGGTAAAGTGCACGGACAAATTGGGTCCGCCTCGATCGATTTCGAGTCAAGTGGGGCTGGTAGCCGATCGCAAAATTCCACCGTTGGAGGCCCAAACGCGGTTCACAGAGCAGCCTCCCTAGGACCAAGCCCACTCTAATCACCACACCAAACGTCGCTGCAGATGCGTGTCACATTTTTGATGGGTGAATACAAATACCATTTACGCCGGAGTAATCTCGCTTTGTCTAGCTATTCACATCTGGTCACAATCATGGCTGTTGGTGAAGCAGGGTGACGCAGCGACACACTCCTTATTCCTAAATTCCAACTGCAACAGACCCAAGTCGTTCGTCAGCCCAGCAGCCTTCAGAACCCCTGCCCCACCCCCAAAAAAGAGGACCGGACGTAAACCGCGCTGAATGACATCCCCCGACCCTTTCGAATAAATCACACCGCAGTCTTTTGAATCGGCAAGATCTTAACGCTTGAACTCAGAACCTGTGTGGCTCACATTCGCAAGTCATCTGACTGAAACCCCAGGAACTTGGCAACAGAAAGGCAACGATACTCTGCTAGCGCATCTGTAACGGACGTTTTAAACTTCCAAAATTCATGGCCACAGTGCTGCTGTTAGCCCGTTCACCCTCGATGCTTTTAAGAGGACAAGGTGTGAAATTCGTGCGGAAACGGTGACCGGACCGGAGTTCCTGCCCTCGAAGCCCCCATGCGTGGTGATGCTGCCTGATCGATCGATAACGCAAGTCTGTCGATCCGCTGGCCCTGGAACTGTTGCACCGCCTCAACGGGCCTTCTCGCAAGGCGCAAACACTTTGAGTGGTCTAACAACACAGAATTGGTCCTCCGAACACGGTCCGGATTCCTCCTGAGTGGCCCTTATCCGGCTCGGCGTCCGTCAGTTTGTGCTTATGTCTCGACGTTCCATCCCCAGACCGCGGGGAAGTTAGATGTGAATCCCCGCTAAGCCCGTTCTGTACGTTGGCTCCACGCCCCGAGCATAGGGTTCAAGATCGCCCCGTGTGCGTTGAACCCTATTTGCTCTGGTGGATAAGATTTCCGGAGAGCACAGATCGCCGTTCAGCCAAAACATGCTCAACTACTCGGAGTTTCCCGAGAAGGTCTTTCTTGGACTCAACAATAAGAAAAGGCATGACACGAACCAGTACATTTCCATTTTGCAGTGCTAATGCGAGAAGGGGGACCATGGAAAGAAGTGAGAAAAGAAGAACTATCCAGTGTAGAATACAGCGCATTGTGTCCAGGCACAACGCTTGTTGTTAGAAGGTATATAAAATGAGTACATAGGGATGTGATTTTTTTCCCTTGGATAAACGATGTAGCAGCCTTGATCACGTCGGGCTTACCTTGACCCGGAACCAGCCAATCGAACCTCCGAAGCCAAACAGCAGTGCCATCTCGTTACGCTGAGGCATTGCGAAGCCGTGCACGGGATGCAAGCGCGAAAAGGACAACGCATCGTCGAGGGTCACGTCTTGCGATGGTCTGTCGGGTCGCTGTCGTTGCAGAGATGCTCGCGATGGCGCATTCGCAACAGTCTCGTCCGATTGCAAGAGCAAGGGCTGTCGTGGCACGATCAGCTCTCCACCACGTCCCAGGACCAACTCTTCCCGCAGGTCCAACGTCCACGACTCCCACCGGCTCGGACCATGGCTTCTTTGGGCTCGGCCAATTCCGATGAGAAGGGCCTGGGATCCAATGGCAAAGCTTCCGCCTCGCTGACACCGGACCCAGCCCAGTAGCCTGAGTTGGCGATCGTCAGCCTTCTGCGTGGCACTGGTTGGTGGTGGCAGGTTTGGAAAGACGGAAAGACTCGACGATGCAGCTGCTGCCTGTGGGGTGCTATCAGTGGCCACGCTTGAGCCGGTGCGGTCTCGCATGTGTGCACTGGCGCGACGTAGCCGCGAGGCAGACCCGTGCGACGACATGGGGTACGACAGAGGATTCGCAAGCTCCGACGCAGGACTCGGCGGTGTCGAGCCGTCTGCCCAAAAGTTGGTGGCGCTGGTGCGAGACCCATTCGGGGTGCGGATACGAAGCGGCGAGCCGGACAGGAAAGCGCCCAAACTGCTATGAATGGATCCGCTCTTCTCCATCGTCACTGCCCCTGATGGGCCGGCAGAGACGATGAGGAGAGAAGCCCTGCCCGACGTCTGTGCAATCAATGTCGAGTTGTTGGCATCGCCAGCGTCGATTGTCGAGAAACCGGTCACAGGCCCATCATCCAAGTCTACGCTGCTCACGCTCTCAGCCGATTCAAAGTCCATCAATCGCACTCGACCATCGGCAAAGCCAAGCAGCAGAGTGCTTCGGAGGAGCGGCGCCTCATCCGGCGGTCGACTTGCTAGCTGGCATAGCAGCGCTGAGCATACCTGGCCACGATCTTCTATACCAAGCGTGAAAACGGTCTTGGCGCTTGAGCCTCCTGACTCGACGGCTCTGATGTGGAATTGGCCATCTGTTGTGGTGAACCCGATCAAGATAGCCCGATACCGTGTTGGGCTACTGCCGCTGCTGCTGTTCTGGGCAACACGGACAGGCACGGGTCGCCAGCGAAAGCGTGAATCGAGTTGAGTTTGAGAAGCCACCAGCTTCACCTCCCTACGCGCAACGTTCCAGATGCGAATGGTACCGTCGCGATGCGCTGACAGCGCAGTAGCAGACTCGAGAGTATGCATGGATTCGTGATGCTGTAGAGTCAGAGAGGCGATAGGCGAGGCAGAATCACTGGGGAGTTGATCCCAGATGGGTTTTAGGGTGTCCGTGGAGACAAAAGTGACCCTGCCCGACGCATGCCCAACGGCCAGGAATCGTGCCTCGGCTGAGAGGGCCAGAGCCGTCACAGCGCTTTGATCGAACAGAAGGCCTTTCCGAGAGATGCTGGGGTTGCTTTCTCGTTCCATGTCTTCGCTTCCGCTTCTTGACCTCCATATGTTGATATCACCGCCGTTGTCGACGGAGGCCGCGAGACCACCATCCTGGACAAGAAATTCGATGTCGCATGGGTGAGCATTGGCGAGGATGGTCGTTTGCGACGCAAGATTGGACTGTGCAGTCGCGAGAGCAGAGCCATTAGCATGATCGGACGGATCGGCCTCGGACTTATCCCTCTGCGCATCCAAAAGTTCTGTATCCTTTAGCAGGTAGAGCAACAACATCCAGAGCAATGCTGTTGTTCCAGAGATCGGAAGGACGACCAGCTTGGCGAACCAGACCACGGCTCGGATCCTTGGACGGAACAATGCCCAGCCTGCAAATGTGGCGGTCGAGGGAGGAGCTTCTCCTTCGCTAGACGATCGAAGCGACAGGATAGTCCAAGGCTCGACATTGATCCTCAACTCCTGAGCTCCTAGCGGATTAAGCGATGTCCAAAGATCAGCACTTGGCGACGAAGTCCACCAGGGAAGAGACGGAAGCATTTTCGTCTCTAGATGCCCAAATGGATCAAATGTGCTTTCCGTGGCAGGCACATGACGAACCATATCCCAGTCCGCTGGGAGCACGTAGCTCGATTGCTGGTGGCTCGGGAAGCCAGTGCCATAGTAGAGGTAGAGACCGCCCATGTTGACCAAGATAAGCGTAAGACTGGCAGTCCTGGCGGTCCTTGCCTTCCAGATTTTAGAAAGTGCTGCAACGACAATGTTGCCAGATCGAGCCTGGACGCGGGCGGCACCATAACGTCTTTGAGCATCTGTAGAGGAGTCGCCGTCATAGTCATCGATGCTTCCGTTTGTGCCATTCATTGCTGCATCATGCGATCCCGAAGCACTGTCTTGCTTCCTGTTGAGTCGAGTGCCTTGTGTCAAAAGATCGGCGAGTTCGAGGCGCTGCATATCAATGCTGAGGACGGTGATGAAGAAGGTCATTTGAAGGAACCAGTCCATAATGAGGGAGAAGATGGCAAAAATGCAAAATTCACGCACAGCTCGGACGCCGATGAAAAGGGCAATCACGAGGAGAAGGAGGATGTCAGCAAGCGTAGTAAGGGTAATGGGCACGCCAACCTTGCCTAGGCCATGTGCAATGCGCGATGACACGGTGAGAGACAGCGGCGTGTCGACGATGGCCTTGGTGAGACTAAACATATTTTCGGAGCCGACGACGACAATGACGAAGGGTAAGAGCTCCCAAGGAACCAGGGTGAGTCGGATGCCTAGGAGAGCACAAATGCTAACACTCATGACCATGCTGATGAGCAGCTGTGTGGTGCCGGTGAAGGCAAGACCGAAGCGCGAGTGCACCTTGCGCAGCTTGATGAGACCACGAGAGATGTAGATGATAACAAAAGCATATGCAGTCAAGAGAAACATGTGGGTCGGCTTACGTCTGGAAGAAGGCATATCGGGAACGAACTGGAGGACGAGGCTGTGAGAGATGTTTTCGGGCGAAGCAATAAGACGGACCTGACCACCCGTGACCCGATTGAGGAGCTCGTGCCAGCTGGCGTGGCTCACGGAGATGCGATCGGCTGAGGATATTGCCCCTGGCGCCAAGGAGGAAGCGGATAGTACATCCGAGCAAGCCTCACTGTGGTCCTCACGTATGAAGAAGGTGAACGCGAGGAACTCGGCACGGGGAAGTCGCTTGAAGAGATGCCATCGTCCAGCGAGTGTGGTTGAGGGGGAGAGCGGTGCGCCCAACCTGGTCCGATTGAGCAAGGAATGTGAAACGAGCTGGGCAGGTTCATCGTCATCCAGTATGGCTTGCGAGTCCAAGTTCCAGTATTCGAGCGGCGACAGTGTCAGGCATGCCGCCTCACTCTCTGGATTCGGATCCTTGCCGACGAGAGCTGGACGTCCCGGGAAAGAATTGCGTGCTTGCACACACGCCAAGTACGGTTCGAGTCCATCCTCTTCGGGATGCTTCAGAAGCTCCGACTCTACCGACTTCTGCAGCTGAAGTGCCGAATGCAAGATGCGCTTCTCCAGGACACCGAATCGCGGACCCCTTCCAGCCATGACGTCGTCCGTGGTGATGAAGACGTGCTCAACCCTGATTGACTGGCAGCGTGGACGAAAGAAGGTGGGTACGGCTTCAGAGCCAAGAGAAGTCTGATAAGCTTGTTGATGGAGCAAGGCCTGTGCATCACTGACGTCGATGGCTCTGAGATCGCGTGCATCGTCCCAAATCATGCGCAGGTCGCTGAGGCTATTGACGTGTTTCCTGCCACTGCTTGCGAATGAGTCCATGAATGGCGTGCTGAGGGATCTCCAGACGCTTTTCGCATCTCCTCTCGAGACACCGGGGCCGCCCTTGGATGCCCAAAAGTAGATGCCAACAGCGGGATAGAAAAGCGATGTGATGACCAAAGAGCATAGAAGCAAGGTTCGTATCTGGTGTTTCGAGATCCAACGACCATGATCTTGAAAGAGCGTCTCGCCTCGAGAACGGATCTGGCGAACTAGCGGTAGCGAAGAGGCTGAACCTGGATGCGAGCGCCGCGCTCTCCTGGATGTAGGCTTGCGCGAATCTCGCCGCGCAGCTACCCCATCTTGGGCCATGTCGGTGGTGGCGCCTTATCAGCACGGCCCGGTCACTGTGCGCGCACAGAAATAAGCGAGTCTGAGCGGCAAGCCAGCTAGCTGAAGATGAGATTGTGGGTTGAAAGAGTCCAACGTCGGAATGAGAAGAAACCGAATCGACGGACCAAGTCAGTCACGTTTCGTATGCTCGCCAGACATGATCCGGGTGTCTTATGAGACAGAGATAGGACGTAGGTGCCTTGACCGACTCAGGGCGCAGTCCGTCCGAGATGCAAGAGGTGGCGATCCGATCAGCAAGCAAAGATACGTGACTGAGAGTGATGAGCCAGAGCGCGCGGCGAAAGCATAGAAAGCATGGCTGAAGCGTCCGAGAACTTCAGAGCTGGCCAAAGGTTCATTTCACACCAATTGTGAATGTGAATCAAGCCCAAAATTGCGGAGGAAAGCCAACTCGCGAATTCCGAACGTCTGATTCGCGTCGTCGGAAGTTGCAGCCGGGCTCTTCACGAGGGGCACGCATTGACTCAGGTCAGGCTTGCCTCGACGCCCAGTTGCCAACAGACTCCCGACGTGCTTGCAATCTCCTTGCTTTGCAGTCGGGGTGAGTCTGATATAGATAAACACCAGCTGACTGCGCAGTGCCCACGGCAACGCCGATCAAACGCAGAAGGATGAAAAGGCAGGCCAAGACGGCGACCCTGCGCACCCTCTTCGCGAACTTCGCCGAACAAATTTTCAGTACAAACCCTTCAAAAACGCATACACCAACCCTTCCTCCCGCGTACACACCAGCCCGTTCCTTCCCTTGTCGGCCCCGAAAGGGGCTCGACATATGATCTAACAAATAAACGATACAGAGAAGATTAGCATTGTCTCAGAATATGGATGACAAAAATTGTTCAGAAGAGCAGCTTTCTTTGGAAAGCAACTATGTTTTTGCAACATATCACCTGTTGGCATATAACCTGTTGGGAAGGTGTTGATGATCCCAAGGTTGTTCAGAGGAGCATTTGAATTTTTGGATCACCATTGGATGATGAGTCCGCTAGTCAGCGTATCATTACGAAATGTGCCAAGCTTGCCATGCCGAATTGGCCTCCGTCGCTGTTGCTCTTTTCCAAGACTCGGCTACAACTTTGGTTGTCAATCAAGCCATCAACTGACACAGATAATACTCTAACATCCGCTTTCTCGGGCCGACACGTCGCACGAGAAGATATGGCCGTGTGTCGATCCAGCCTATCAGTACATCAATTCGCTCGGAATCTGCTTTGGCGAAAGCATACTCCTACCAAATATTTGCTCGCCTTCCCAAAGACCAGAGAGGCCTTTCTCGTAGCCGGCAATAAGTACTGCACTGTGCTGCTGTTGCCGGTTTTATGTTTTGGCGACGTCCAACAGATCGGGCGCGCATGGGCGAATCGGGCTCCGGACACGGTGTCACCTCCACTTCGGCGTTAGAAGAAGCATCCCGAACAGTCCACCTCGCAGCAGCCACGAGCTGCGGGCCAGAAGCGGTCAAAAATCTCGTCACTCGTCAACGTCACGCTTTCGTCCAGCTGCCTGGCTCGCTGAATCCAGTTGGCCCGCCATTCAGAATCCAGCCCACCATGTGCTACACCAGCGCTTCGTGATGGAGCGTGCGTTTGCTCTGACGGCTATACAAAAACTGAATTCGTGATTGTACTCTACAGTACTGTCCTGTGCCGTGTCCCCATGGCTGGCTCATTTCCATAAATCCTGCTCCACCCGGCCCTCACGCTTAAGCAGCTTAACTACCATCCCGCATCCTCGAGCTACTATGTCCGTACCTTCCAAGATGCAAGCTCTCGTCACCGTCGGGGACAAGAAGACCAAGGTCCAGGAGGTCCCGATCCCCTCCCTCGACATCGACGAGATCCTTGTACGAACCACTGCCGTCACCCTCAATCCTACCGATTGGAAGCATGTCGCCCTCATCGCTCCCCCTGGAGTCATTGCTGGCTGTGACTTTGCTGGTGTTGTCGAACAGCTCGGTCCAAACGTAAAGAACGCCTCCCTCAAGAAGGGTGACCGTGTTTGCGGATTCGTCCACGGCGGCAAGGATGCCGATCGTGGCAGTTTCGCCCAGTATCTCAAGACCAACAGCGAGCTCGTCGCCAAGATCCCTGACAACGTTGACGACTTTGTTGCAAGCTCCATGGGTGTTGGTGGAGAAACTGCCGTTCAGGCGCTCTTCCACCGCCTCGCTCTTCCCGTGCCCAACTTTTCCAAGGGCGCTGTTCCCGTCACTGCCGATTCGCCCGAGATTCTCATCTGGTCCGGAAGCACCACTGTCGGTCAGTGGGCCATTCAGATTGCCCACATCTCTGGCTACAAGGTCATCACCACTGCAAGCCCCAAAAACCACCAGTTACTCAAGGATCTCGGTGCCGACGATATCTACGACTACCGTGACGAGACCACTCCTCAGAGGATCTCTTCCAAATATCCCAACCTGGTGAGTATGTAACAACCTGCTGCACGAAGCTTTCCAGTGCCTTTTACTGAAACTTTGACGATTGTCACCCAAAATTGCTATTCGTCGAATGGAACAGAGAAACGCGGTGGACTGCATCTCTGAGAACGGCACCCAGCAACTCTGCGTCAAGTCGCTCGGCACCAAGGGTGGTGACGTCGTCGTACTCCTCAAACCTGATGCTGAAGCCATCGCACTTCGCAAGGGAGAGGTCAACATCATTCACACTCTCGCCTACACCGCTCTCGGACGTCCCTTCAACTACGGCAAAGCCGTCTTTGACAAAGCCCGCGTCACGGCCGATTCAACCCTCATGAAGGAATGGCTCAACGGCGATCAGGGTCACTTTTACAATCTCTTTCAGAAAGGTCTCATCCGAGGCAACAGGATCAAGCCAATGTCCGGCGGTCTTGACGCAATCCCTGACGGTCTCAAGTATCTCCAGGATGGTAAAGTCTCCGCCGAGAAACTTGCTTACAAGATCAGCTGTTGAGGCTCTTTGAGTTCAAGACAGCAGAAAGTGGACTGTAAGCTCGTGACGTAGTCGACAGTAAACACAGCATACGTTGGATCCGAAACAAGTTGTGAGTGTTTGTCGAAATCGAGTTGTGTATTTGAACCAGTTACAAAAAGAAACAGAAATAAGATAGTGTGAGGAGCCACTCAAACATCAGCGAGTATTGCTGGTCGGAGCAAAGTAGGCGCTTGACGACGCTGGACCGCTCACGGCAGGTGGCTGAGAGTGTTCTCTCAATAGCTCCGCTTCGAGTTCAAGCTGGGCTCTTCGAGTGATATCCTCCATGAGCCCACCAAGCACCACCTCGACATCCTTCACTCTCTCTGTCGAACTCTCCACCTGCTGCGCAGTCAAGTCGACCTCCTTCCTCAACTGTTCAATCGCCGATTTATGCTTCTTTGTCATCTCATTCATCTCCAACTCGTGCTTATGCATCATACCCTTCATCTCTGAGCTGAGCTGTTCGATCCTCCGCAGCAACGTCGCTTCCAACTTGACCAGCGCCTCTTTATTTTCAGTGGCTTCCTTTGCCTTTGCTTTGTCGTGTTCTTCCTGCTGCCTTGCCAGTGCCTTCTTGATCTCGTCCAGCTGCCCTGTGATCATCTTCTGATTAGATTGGCTGAAAATGCGCAGAATTTCGGTGATCACCCGCAAATTCATGCTATCCAGGGATCCTAGCCCCCCAGCCGTCGGTTCTGAGGATGTCGTTGCCGAGGCTGCAGGACTGGTGTGAGTTCCGATCCCGCTGGCTACCGCGCTTGCCGCCAACTGCAAGGAATTAGCAACAGGTTTACCTTGCTCGATCGCCTGGGCTACCGCTGTTGGAGCTGTTGGGGGCGATCCTGATCCATGAGGGGAAATTGCGGAACGACGCGCAACGGGAGCAGATGCAGTTCTCGTGATGGATGGAGTGGGAGCAGAAACAGTCACCATGGTATGCTGAGTGGGAGCAGCAATAGTCGCCTTGGTGATCTGAGCAGCAGCAGTCGTTGCGGTTGATGGCGTTACCAAGATGGCCTGCGTCGTTTGGGCGGGAACGTTCGTCGCCTTTCTTGGTTCGGCAACAGTTGCCGTATTCGGTTGTTCCAAAGCGGACGCGGCGCTCGATGGGACAGGAATAGTCGCCACGGCTTTGTGGACGACGCTGGCCGGGATCGATTGTGTTGGGGCAGTCGCTAAGGTCGATTCAAGCAAATTCTGCTCGCTGGCGGGCTTAGGAGCAATGAGTGCAACCGAGGCGGGCGAAGAGACGGGAGAAGACAACGTCGTGCTGGCCGGCGACACAGGGTGTGCTTTTCCCGCTCGGAGAACGAATTTCCTGATACCGTTTGCGACAGTCGGAGCTGAGGTGGACACTTCCTCAATCTCTGGATGCATATTCGCATTTTCCGAGAGTCTGGCCTGTGTAGTGTGCCTCGGCGATGACACGGGTGCTGGGGCGATGACTGGGACAGCCACCACGTCTTTAGCTAGTTGAATTTGTGCGAAAAGGTTGTCCTCGTCCATGGGCTCCCCGTTCGACGAGAGATTGACTTTGGCCCTCTTTTCTGACCGCATCCTTGGTGAAGAAGTTGACGACGACTGAATCAGGTCCGCTTGGCGTTTGCGCGAGACAGGAGTTGATGACGGAGATGATCGAGCTTCTGTAGCCTTGACCTTGTCGACCGCCGCTTTCTTGGATCGCTCCACACAGAGCATACCGGACAGTCCGTGTGGATACTCTCTCGTTAGATCGAGGAAGCCGATGCGACACTTCTTATTGACCGGTACGCAATTCATGTTGGTCCTTGCAGCCTCAATCAAGGCAAAATGCGCACGCGCCTCGTCGCAAAACTCGAGCGGGTCTTGCTTCCATTCCTTGTAATCGAGCGTGCTGGCCTTTCGGTGGTAGCGATGAAACAGGTCCGGTTCTTTCTGAGCCAAGGCGTGAACCGGATGGATGTACAACTTGTGAAGCAGGCATCCGTAGCAATATGAATGGCGGCATGGCTTGCAATAGTATCTCTGGGATAGATCCAACGTCGCCTTGCAGATCCTGCACGGCGCCCTGTTCTCTCGCCAGCCGGTGGAGTTTCGGATGTTGTACAGCTTGAACGCTGCCATGAAGCTGAGCGGCCAAGTCTTTTTGCCGAATTCGTCTTCCGCTAAGATCTCGACTGGCCGCAGCGGAGGCTCTTCTTCCGTATCTTCAGCTTCAGAAACTCTCGTCGGCTCGTTCGATGATGCCAAGGCCGGACGCACTTTCAGCAGAGTCTGTGCAGCATCGTTGCGAATTCGTAGACGTTCGCCAAAATTGCGCCAGTGCTGCCGCGGCTTGAGCGCTTCGATAGCGTTGGGACAGCCACAAAGCCGCCCTTGGCAGTAACACAAGGTACATATTGTCTCGCCACTAGGACATTCAAAGTAGCCATGCAAAACGTTAGCGCCGCAAAAATCGCACTCGACATAGCTGTCGTGGCCTCCTACAACCTCGATATTCCGCCATTCGGGAAGGTATTCGTCGGTGAGGATAGCATCATACAGCTGCAAGAGCCCACGGAGGTCGCGGATCATCTTTGGTGTAGTTGCGAGGTGCTTTTCAAGATTGGACTCGATTTGGAGGGTAAACTTGATCAGCGTCTCTTCGATGACCGGTTTGATGTGGTAGCTCTCTTGACGGCAAAAGCGCTGGTATAATGGGAGGTCGGTGAACAGCGCACTTGCAAGCGTTTCGACGGTCAAGCGGGACCATGCCGCCTTCATGGTGCGGCCGTCGGTATTGACCACCATGTGGGACGCACGTGACGGAATCAACACAAGGTCGCCGAGGCTCTGCTTGTGGCAAAAGATGGAGAAGTTAACGTTAAGAAGCTCGTTGGGATGCGGAGCAAATCCTTCAGATTGAGGGTCACCACCCTTGGATGCTATGTATCCGTCCACTGCATCTGCATCCGCCGGGTGCGTGATCATCCAAAGGGAGGAAGCACCAGGATCACACCAGACCATCAGGTTCTGTCCCAGACTCGAGCACAAGTCTCGGTGCCATGGCGTGCACGTGTGTCCAGGACCAAAATAGCACATTTGGGTGACTGAGCGTGCTTTTTCCGTGAGAGAGGCAGACATGTCCTCGTCGCCGTGATACACTAGGCGTGGATGCACAATTTTGGCGAGACGCTCTGACCACTCCGGGGGACAGGGCAAGTCTTTCCCGTAGAGCTTATCTCTTTGGTCCGGAGAGTAAGTCTTCTCTTTGTCAGAGCGCGCCAGAAAGTCCGGCAAAGAGACCGGTCGGTCTATCGAGTCGTTGAGGCTGCGAACCCAGATCGTCTCCCCGTCTGGTTCCTGGCTGGGTCTAAGCTGCTCGTACTTTTGCGGGGTAAAGAGATCCGAATCCCAAGCTGCGGTCTTATGAAGGTCCGAAATAACCAATGGCTCGCCTTGTGTCTCAACTAGGTCCACGATGAGTTCCTCGAGCTCCTCGTTGGATATCTCGAGGCAGCTCACTACCGGGACAGGCTTGAAATTGCCGTCGGCCTTCGTCAACAATTCATGATCCACTGGCTCTGAAGAAGTCAGGAAGCTGCCACGCAGGCCTTGCATCGGATCCAAATCATCAGCTGAACTCATCGAACTTCCGCTCGTAAAGCTGTCCTGGACTGCATCGGGTCCTGGAGGGACTGATGAACCATTGCCGTTGGTTGCTGGCAACGCTCGTTTCAGCACTTGGGCGTCGTGGGACAAGGATCCGCGCGGGGAAGGCCGCTCAGGTTGCGTGGGCACGCTCGAAGAAAAAATAGTCCTCGCTTGAGATTGAACCTGGACGGTGGGTTGTGTCGCGGAGGATGACTGAGCAGTGGCTGGAGACCGTGTCTGTTTATTGGCAAGTCCTATCACTGGAGGTGAATTGGGCGTGTTGCTCAGAGGTGCACGCTGGGTTTTTGTAGGTGTCGCTTGGGTGTGGGTCTGAGCAAGCGATGGCACCTGCGGCTGGTTGCCGCTGGGAGATCCTCTGGAGCTCGTAGCCAACCCCTGCGAGGAGAGGCTAGCTCGAACCTTTGGACCTGTAGGGGTTTGGGGCACGGAGGGGGTGACTGCTACATGTGACAATTGTCTTGATTGTGGTCGAGTTCCAAAGCGATCAGATGGTGCTGCTTGTTCCGAAGGTTTTGGTTGCGAAACCACCGATGGATGCGCCTGAGGCTGAGATCGTTGCGGCGGTTTCGCAAACGTGTTGCTGAGCTCCAGCTGCGAAAATGGCACAGTGTGACTCGCTTTTAGTCCTGGCGTCGAGGATGGCTGTTGGGATCGCGGTGTCGAGCATTGGGACGGTCGAGGATGTGAAGGCTGTGGGTTCTGGGGTCGAGAATTAGATTGACTCGAACGCTGGGTCGGCAACAAGGATGTGATCCCATCGCAAGTGGGCATGATACGAGCCGACTGTGACCCAGCCATCAGAGCCGTTCTCTGTGGCTGCGATGAGGGCAAAGATTGGGGATATCTGATGGAACTTTGAGCCTGCAAAGCTGTTGCCGAGCTTGAGGATCTCGGAACGATGTCGCCCTGGGCGTCGGGTTCCGGCGTCAGACCATATTCCTGTTTGATAATGGCGTTCGAGATCGGTAGACTAGCAATTCGATCGAGCGAGCCACTAGCGCTTCGGCGTGAGGTGTGCGAGGCAGGAAGACCGGAATTGCGACCAAGCGAATCATTGTCAGTGCGGCCCTTCGTTTCGCTGGTTTCTTTGGGAAGACTTGGCTGGGATTTTGTCCACGAGCTGGGAATAGGCGAGATGTCATTCATTTTCGCACGAGATGGCGAGGTTGAGCTCATATTCGGCTGTGACAAGAAGGAAGATGCCGATGCGGGGCTCCTGGTCGATGCTGGAAGCGTGGCGATTGCAGAAAGGGCGGCAGATTTCGGACTTTGGCGAGGAGGAGCACATGAACGTAAGCTGTCAGGCGACAGAGCGGAATGTGTATGCTGGGGCAATTGCGATGCGTTTGTATGGGACTGTGCACGCGACGACACGGAGGAATCGTCAGGAGTGCGGGATTGCGACATGTTGATACTTCCGATAGATCTTATCTTGTTGGCCGAATACAGAGCTCTGACCGCTTCGGGGCGTATAAGGGCCCGTCTCGGCGTTGAGGCAGTCGTAATGCTTCAGGACGAAGCTAAATCAATCTTTGTGGCCAGTCCTGAATAGCTGGGCGTTTGGGGAGAACGGCAAGATGGAACGTGCTGCGATGAGCAGCTGCCTCTTTGAAGGTCAACAGGGCGGGAAGCCGTGGGTCTCGTGTAGTTGTGGTTCCGGGATTGATGGAGGCGTTGAGGTGTTTGTCATCAGCGGCGTTGGAAGAAGGCTGGGGACGCAGGACGACAGCGGCCGAAAGGTGCGAGGCGATGTGGCATAGGCTTGGCGAGAAGCTTGCACCGCAGCCCTGGAACAAGATTAGGGTTTCTGGCTGCGGTATCCGCGTGGGAAGCTCGAGACCATCACCCGGCAATCTCAAATGCGACAGGATGCGTCGAAAGATGGTGAAGAGCGAGACAATTTGAAGGATGGCTCAGCAGATCGAGTTTCGATAGGCAGAAGACCAACTCAAGCGATCGCAGTGGAGGGCCGCAGCGAGTTCATGCACTTGGCTGTCGTTCCACAATTATTGAGAACGCTTTCCTGAGACCCTCGGCCACGCTCTCCACCATTTCTAAGCCTTTTTGTTTTTTGTTGTAGAGCCTCGTTGGGATTGCCTCTGCACCGTCTTTGGAGCTACACTCGTGACTCCCTTGCGCTTATTCTTCGTAGTTGCGCCAGCATGATCTTGGCAGGCGCAGCAACTGTCATGGTCAAAGGCAGACGAGTTTGGCACACTGTCACAATTGACTGCATCTCAAACCGTCAAAGTGGAGAATAATCCCAGTGAAATAGGGCCAATTCAAACTAATTAAAAAAAAAATTGAAATTTTAAATAAAAAAAAAAGTGGGTTTTAGAGAGGCCACTGTGGTTCCCACAAGGCTGTGATCGCTTCGCTTCCGATGACTGCGGCTGGTTGCTCACTTTGGGCGTCATTCACAACCGAATGGCCAGCCTTTTGAACCATCACAGTTCCCTGAGTCACAGCCGAGTGAGCTGAGTCGGGTTTGCCGAAGTAGTCACTATGCAGGCGCTCAGATGCCACACCCACTCTAGAGAAGCAAGTCGATGCGCAGCACCTTGCCAGTAGCCGTGTGGCGTAATGTGTCGCTATCCATGTCAGAGCTGCTATCGATCCAAAGCAGAGAAAAAGATCCGTTCTACAGACCGACCCCTTGCCACCATCGTCAATCACCATATCCTCTTGAGGCAACATGACATCCACGAACTCCGAGCCATCAAGCAGCTTCTTGGATCACCTTCACTGTTCCGTCTGCTATAGCAACTTTGTCGCCAGCTCTCGCGATCCCTCATCGCTTGATCCAGCGACTGATGGGCTCCAACATTCTTTTTGGATAGGCGAAGTTGGTTTGAACTCCTCTTGCATTAAGCCAAATCTAGATGCTGACCACAGCTGACGGCCGTGTCAAATAAATTTCCTGGCCCCTTGTGATGTCTGAGCTAGTGCAAGCATGTTCTTTGCTACAAAGACTTAAGTGGTGGGTCCGGTACGTCCATGCTGGTTCTCTCTTACCTGGCCCTACGCTTTCCAAGTTCTCAGCACTACAACACTCTGCTCACGATTCCAGCACAAACAGGCTGTACAGAACCAGTACCAAAACTGTTGCCCGACGAGATTCAGGCGGTCTGCCCTGCATGCTCCTGTACAGTTCGTTTGATCCGGCTCCGACTCGATCACGTAAGCTGCTCCTTTCCTGCCACTTCAAATATTCGACGACACGGATTGAGCCAAGGCTGATCAGACAATTTCATTTGCGATTGGGTCGCCTCTCCACCGAGCAGCTGCCAGATGCCGCTCGAAGCATTCTGCAGCCCTTTGAGACATCAGTGGGAGAGCTGATTATTGCCTACGAGGTAGTCTCATTCTTACTTTGCGTTCCAGTATCAAGTCTCATTGAATCAGAGGCCGTAACTGAGCTTCTCTGATCTTTGAATTCGGGTGAGATACAGTTTCAGGTAAGGGGGCACCTTGCAACCCAAGACATCATACAGTAGCATTGCTGCAAAGATGCGGTATAACATCCTGACTGCGTCTGCAAATGGGCTCTGCTAGTTCAAGCAAATGTCAGACTTGATCACGTATGTCTATTCTCATGCTCTACAAGGCGCTGAGAATGGCCAGTATTCTGACAACGCCAGCTCCCCGGATTACCTTCGCTCCATTTGGCCCTTGCTTTGCGGCCAAGATGTGACTCTAGATTCCTAAAAACACAGACATCGAGGCAGAAACAGGTGCTTGAACACGTCAAGGAAGAGCTTCGTCAGGCTCGTAAGATCAAAGGGTGCGCAATCACCTTTCTCAAGTGTCACAACACGGCTGCTGAATGATACCGTTACTGATGAACCAAAACCTCGTTCAAACCTGACTTTGACTTGATGCAGGGAAATAGAAGACGCACGAACGGAGATTCGCGCCTTGAAGGCAAAAATTGCGGCGTTGGAGTCAACATCCCTCCACAACACTGCTGGCTTTCATACCCAGCACGGGTAAGTCAGACTGGCAAAACGTGACTGATGAGGACTGCATAAGCAATGCCTCCCACTTTCCTTTCGTTGCTTTCATGAAGCGAAGTCCTGACTCTCGCTTGTCTTCTATTCAACGGCAGAACGCCTCGAGCGGTGAATGCTGGAGCTCTTGGCGGAGGAGGACCTTTCCTTCAGCCTTCCAGACCGTTCGCGTTCGATAAAGAGCGGAATCGCGACCGGCGTATGCCTGCCCAGTCTTCAAACAGACACGATCCCGCAAACCCAACGTTCAACGATCGGGAACTGCAGAGATATGGGTATGTGACGCCAGGACGCGTTGGCGAACGGCTCGATCTACACTAGCCCTCTTGCTGAAATGATTAGCGCTGACCAACACTGAAAAAATATTCATAGCAGGCCAACATCACGTCCTTCCACTTGCAGTTCGGAGGTTTTCGCTTACAAGCCACCGCCCATCTCTTTCCGGGAGATGCCGCCCAAGACCCGAGGACCGAGTTCGCCGAACCGAGGTAAGCTACAGCACCGCCGTCAAGCATCTCATGCCTCGATGTGTGTTCCAGAGATTGCTAGCAAGCATAACATTTATCTCAAGTTCTCGTCACCGTTCGTCGAAATTGGAATTGCGCACCACTCAGGTCACTTCCGATACCAGCCATCTGTGCCGCTCAACCGACCTCCGCAATTCCCTACGTCGTACATCCCGGCAAAACAATTCGCGAGCCCCTTACACCAACATTCATCCAAGAGTTCGCCTGGCCATGACCACTCTGGCTCCAAGGGCATTCCTTCCCAAATGAAGTCTCCAGGCTCTCGTTCTGTCCCAACGCTATCCCGCCACGAGGATCAGTTGCCCCATCTGATTCCGACAAACTCATGGACGACACCAAATCCTACCAACTTTGATCTGGGAACGACTCCCTTCGCGCCTGGAGGCTTTTCTGTACCTGTACCGAATGCAGCCGCTCGCGATGGAGTCGGTGGCCCTCAGAGTCTGGCTATACCACACGAACCAGTCGTCAAAGCAGGAAAGTGAAAGTCGATGCTTGGTGACGGGCAGCCGACTGGCGCGTTAAAAATACAAGAATCAGAGATGAGAGACCATGCTGTGAATGCCAACAACGCGATGCATTGCAAAAATGACTGGAGTCTTCGTGGAGGCAAGTGGACATGGGAGACTGGTCTCAATCTCTCACTGAGCAGCTGTATGAGCGAATTATCTCGATACCAAATTCAGAGACAGCACCAAAGGCTCCTGGTCCATCAATCCGAGTCAATCTCGATAACCTCACGCTTGAGGTCGTCCAGGCTGCGGTCGTCGGAGCTGGATGGAGTTGCGAATCGACTGCTCCTCGAGCTCTCTCCAAGCGTACGTCCACCACCAAGGGTGAAAGCTGATTTTGATTCGGTGGTCGGCTTGTTGCGCTGTGTCTCTTGAGGTTTCGGCCGGGGAGCTCGACCAGAAAGAGTCGTTCCGGAGCCGCCGAAAGTCTCTGTTGTTTTCTCTTTGGAAGCTTGGCTAGGTTTGCCGCCGACAGGAATCACCTCGTATCCGAAGAAGAGCTTTCCGAAGGGCAAGTTGAGTGCAGCGGGGATCTTCTTCTCTGTGAGTTGGGTGTCGTTTGTTACAATGCGTGGCATATCGGTGCGTCGGACCATACTGAAAGGGTCGAGTTGTTCGATCTGGCGCTCCTTTTTGCCTTTGCTCTTTTTGCCACTCAGAGTCTGCCCGGCACCACGGAAGGGCCCAGCGGGAGTGGCCACGCCGGAGCCACCTGCCGCACTTGTTCCTGCCAGCGATCCTGGAGTCGAGGTACGTGTGGGTGGAATCGAATCGACACGCGAGCTGTCAATGTTGAGTTTGGATGCCATAGTCGGCGGTGGAGGACGAGGCTGTGGTGTTGGCTCAACGTAACCCTTCGGTGGCGCAAAGTCAACCTCTAGATCGGTCTCGATGATCGAAATTCCGTCTGCGTTCGGGGTGATCTCCATGATGAGAATCTCGAAAGTGAGACAATTGTAGCTGATCTCGACAATGTCCCCTGGCGTGAGTGCGGAAAAGTTGCGGAACGCCTGCTCGAGCACTGCCTTTGGATCACTGATCTCGAGAAAGTCGACCGTCTGTGGTTGAATCTTGACCATCTTTCCCTTGGGAAGCGTCGCACCAGTGAGTCGGATGGGATCGCCTTCGGAGAGCCCAAGAGTACGCATCATCCAAGCGGGAAGGTGTACGTTGCCTTCATCCGCGATAAACTCGAGCACACCAGCGTGTGTGCGGCGCACCTCCGATGTGCCTGCGCTGCGGAGCTGGAAAAACCACGGCGACTCGATCTCGAGATTTGTGAGGTGTGCAAGGGCGGATGGAGGCATAATGATCTTTCCTCCATAGCTGACATTTAGACGCTCTTTTCCCGGGAGCATGGCCATGCTGTATGCTTTAAAGTATTCATCGTAGGCGCGCGGTGGTCGGGGAAATCGTGGGTCCATGCCATTCTGCATGAAACGATTCAAGCTGGCAAAGCCACCGTCTATGCCTCCGAAAATCGACATAATGAACGCTTTGTGATAAGCACCAATATTTAGTCAATGATAGATTTGTAAGGATGCGGTAGCTGTTGTCGCTTTGGTTCAAGGCGGGTGGAACAAAATGATGGAAAATGTGTGCTGCACCTCAATCACTATGTTGCATCAGGAGCCGTCGAATCGCAGCGCAAGCGTCAGAATCAGGATGCAATCCTCCTTTGCTTCTGAGATGGTCGGAATGGTTCTGTTAATGTGAAGAGAGCGATGCAAAGCAATGCGGAATGATTGGGATAAGAAAGGGTCGGACAGAGGCAGTGTGAATGGGTCACGGTGACAGTCCTGCACGGTGCTCAGCCAAGTGGAGGTCCACGTCAGTCAAAATCAAGCCTGTGCACCCTGTATCCTCCTACTAAAAAAAGGTACAGCAACGCACGGGGTTCATCATAGGGTGGGTGCAGAGCTTATGTCATGCTTAGTTTGTGTAGCATGGTGAAATTGGACACGGTTTCCTTCTTTTCGATTCTTCCGCAACCAACACTCTGCGAGTGTGGGCGAGAAGCTTGATTAGAAGCGTGTGCGCGCGTTGCGTTTTCCACACACGATCAGTTTTGTGCTCAGCTGCTGCGCTCGTGCACTCACACTGTGTCGAGAATAACGGAGAGACGCTTTGATCCGTGTTGGACTTGAAGATTGGCAGCAATACGTTCGCTTCATCTCACGTCTTTTCACCACTGCGTCCTAGTTCGGCTTGTCTCTGTTCCGTTCACATCTGATACTTGCCGTCGACAGCACCTTTCCACCCACAGGCTGACGTCGAAGCACCAGGACCACAACCGCAAGTCCAACCATTACGATCCCCTCGTATTCGCATAGTAAGCCATGTCGGCAGCAGCCCCCGCCGTCGCTCCCGTTGCCCGGGGCGGACCTTCGCAGAATGCTTTCAAGAATGCAGACAAGCCAGACGAGGTCAGGAGATCCAACCTCTCGGCTGCCAAGGCTGTGAGTGACGCGGTCCGTACCTCGCTTGGGCCTAAGGGTATGGACAAGATGATCCAGACCTCCAACGGCGAAGTTGTTATTACCAACGACGGTGCCACTATCCTCAAACATATGGCTGTCATGCACCCGGCCGCTAGGATGCTGGTCGAGCTTTCGCAAGCCCAGGATGTCGAGGCTGGTGACGGTACCACCTCGGTTGTCGTTGTTGCCGGAAGCTTGCTTGGTGCTGCTGAAAAGATGCTCAACAAGGGTATCCACCCCACCATTATCGCTGAGTCCTTCCAGAAGGCGGCTGCCAAGGCCGTCGATTTCCTCACCGACATTTCGACACCCGTCGAGCTCAACGACCGCGAGTCGCTCCTCCGCGCCGCTAGCACCTCGCTTAACTCCAAGATTGTCTCTCAGTACTCGTCCGTCCTTGCCCCCATCGCTGTGGATGCTGTCACCCGTCTCGTCGTTCCTGCCGCGCCCGGTGCTTCTTCCAAGCCCAGTGCAACTACCACTTCGTCCTCGACCTCGTCCACCGCTCGAGGTGCGCACAGTCCGCACGCTTCGCGGTCGAAAGATACGCAAGACAACGTCGATTTGCGAGACATTCGCATCGTCAAGAAGGTGGGCGGCACCATCGACGACACCGAGCTTGTAGAGGGACTCGTCTTGGCACAGAACGTCATCAACGGCAGCGGAGGCCCAACTCGCATGGAGAAGGCCAAGATCGCGGTGTGCCAGTTCCAGCTGAGTAGCCCCAAGCCCGACATGGACAACCAGATTGTAGTCAACGACTATCGACAGATGGACAAGATCCTCAAGGAGGAGCGCCAATACCTACTCAACATGTGCAAAAAGATCAAGAAGACCGGATGCAACGTGCTTCTGATCCAAAAGTCGATCCTGCGCGATGCCGTCAACGAGCTTGCGCTCCACTTCCTTGCCAAGCTCAAGATCTTGGTCGTCAAGGATGTCGAGCGCGACGAAATCGAATTTGTGTCCAAGACGTTGGGTGCCAAGCCCATTGCTGATATCGAGGCGTTTACCGAGGACAAGCTTGCCTCGGCTGACCTGATCGACGAGGTGCAGCAGAACGGTGCACGTGTTGTCAAGATCACAGGCATCAAGAACATGGGCCGTACGGTGAGCATTCTTTGCACTGGTGCCAACTCGCTGGTGCTCGAGGAGAGTGAACGCAGTCTGCACGATGCTCTGTGTGTGGTGCGATGTCTCGTCAAGAAGAAGGCGTTGATTGCTGGTGGAGGTGCTCCCGAGGTTCATGTCTCGCGTCTGCTATCGCAGTACTCGCAGACGCTCAAGGGCATGGAGGCTTACTGCTTCCAGGCATACGCAGAGGCGCTCGAGGTGATCCCAACCACGCTGGCAGAGAACGCGGGTTTGAACCCTATCAGCATTGTCACCGAGCTGCGAAACAGGCACGCGTTGGGCGAGAGGACTGCCGGTATCAACGTGCGCAAGGGCCAGATCACCAACATTCTGGAGGAAAACGTTCTGCAGCCTCTGCTCGTCAACACGAGCGCCATCGAGCTAGCTACCGAGACCGTCTCGCTGCTGCTCAGGATTGACGACTACCACCTCTCGCGTTGAACTCTGTTCACCGATGTATTGTATTCAGGAGATAAACAAAAATCGCTGTCATCCATGACTGCTAAAGCAACTCGACCCTGCCCGGTGTGAACCGTTCTTGAGGCTGCCTTGTGGAGCAGGTGTTCATGCCTAAGTATTGTGCTCTGACAGAGTTACAGAAAGTGAGATCTATAAAGTTTGCTTGACAGGGCTGAGTCTGAGAACACCATGTGGTCGCCCATCTGTTTGGATGCATGGAAACGGATGTTGCCCGACTTGGAAGATAGAGGCTGTCGTCGGCTGACACGTTGGATGGAAGTAGCGATCCGATTCAAAGCCTCGGCGAAAGAAACGGAAATACGCCGTAGAGTTGGAAGCCAAGCACAAGCATCGAGCACGAATCGTCAGCAACGGTGAGACACAAGACACTGGTCTTATTGAGTTTTCTGGAGTTAAGATGAAGAGCAAGCGTTTGGTGTACAGTACAGTCAAACTAGCCGTAAGAGCAAAGACCGCGGTGCGGGCGGGTAATCTCATCGGCAATCGGGGCGTGCGAATGATTTGCAACGCCTGAAACTCGATGATCGCCGCACCACCCTTTGTGGTTTGCCCAGAGGTTCCAGCTGAACGACCGAAACAGCCTGTCACATTGTCTCTGTCATTCTCCACCTGTCGCTCGAGGGTCGCAAGCGGGACGGTTCGTGCGACGCTACCGCCGAACGAACCATGCAGCAGGCAAGGATTGGCATGTCAACAGGCTCAGTAGTTTGTGCGGCCATAAATAAGGACGAGGCACCGCCAACAGCAGTGATGAGTTGCGATTGCAGCGATAGCAGGTGCAGTGATCGTCGAGGAACCACATTACAGTAGCGTCGCCGTCTGCTGAAAGTGATCTACTGCATCTGCAATTATGCAGAGCGCTTGGAACGAGCGCTAGCTTCATTAGCGCGAGCTGGCACGTGGTGGGGGGACGCATTCATATTTGGGCACATGTTCATAGCTTATCTATGAACTCTGGGAAGTCCCACGTCCTCCCAGTTTACCATCACCTCAAGCCTAGCTGATTGCGACCAAGCGATAGCTATGCTTTCCTTCGGCTCCAGCGGAACCTAGCCACAATCCCGAGTCAGCCGCTGTAAGGAAGCCGGCCAGGTTCCGAATTTTGGCCTCTTTTCAATGCCGCAATTTAATCAGTTTCCCGCCAATGGCACCAATTCCAGTCACCGAATCTGGCCTACTCTCCTCCCCGTTTGTTCACGCTCCTATGGAACCCGACAAGCCTTGCATACGCTGCAAGCAATCCTTAGGGCCAAATCATTTTACAGGCACTAACGGTAGGGTCACCAAAACTTGCTCTAGCTGCCGCACCAGGATAACAGCAGCGCGCGAGGCCCGGGTCCAACACCGCAACCCCAGCTCCAGCGCCACGAGCCGCACAAGGTCCATCTCCCCCCCTGCACACCTTTCCCCGCCACCGGCAGTCTCACCCGAATCGACCCTCTCCCCACTCTCAGTGTCCGCCATTGAAGCTCAAATATCTTCACGCCTCGAATCCTGGCTTGACCAACAGTTCAAAGAGCTACTGGCCACCCTTCGAACTGGCCAGCCTGCACACCCGACAACGGTGCCGTACAATCCCTCCCCTTCCGTCTTATTGCAAACACCACCTACCATGCACAACCACCCAACCAGTGAGTCCCTCCCTCTGTCCACGTCTCGCTGCTTCCCTTGGGTAACTGCCGATATTCTAGACAAAGTAGCACAAGACAAACTGCGCCTGGAGGAGCTAGTTAAGCTACACAACCCGGAGTCCAAGGTCTCACGCAAACCTACGTGCTCGACCGGGCTCGTCCTCGAAAGCGGCCAGCTCACGCTAACGGAGGACTCCAGCAACACTCACACCTCCACCTTCGCTAAGGCGATCCCCAACGTAGCCGCCCTTACACAGGTCTGGCTGGCGTACGTAGCCATAAGACTCCGTTACACGTGCAACCACGAGCTCGCTGAGGCCCTCCTAGCGCACCTGGAGTACCTCATCGACTACAAAAGCACATACACCTGGCGGGCTATCATTGACTATCACCTAGCGGTGTGTCACCTCAGGTTCGGCACAGGGGCAGTGCACGAGTGGGCGGACGTCAACGACAACATCGCTGGGTGGGTCCTTCTCACAAACCCCAGGCCGGTAAGCCTCAACAACTCCTCAACTGCGTGACGGGACCAGGCACCCCCCAACTTCAGGAAAGGAGCAGGGGGCCGCCCGAGTCGAGCCACCACCTCCACAAGCTCTGACACGTGCCGCAGGTTCAATGCGGGGCATGACTGCACAGGGTGCACTTGCCAGCACATGTGCCTTCACTGCAACAGCCCACACCCGCTTCCTTCCTGCCCCAACTTCGCCAGGAGCAGAAAAAGTATGAACACTGTCAAATCTGGGTAATGGTGAGTAATTACGCACTCAGGCGACACAGTCAAGTCGAGGCACCCCTGGGTGTACCAGCACCACCCTTACCCAGCTCATGGGATCAGGCCACGCCGCCTTCAAGAGCATCTTCACAGGCACCGCTGCCTCCAAACGCACCCTCCCCTACCCAGCCCCCACAGCTGTCAATCACAGAAGACAAGATCAAGGCCGCGCTGCCGTCTAAAGTGCCCCCCCAGGCCATGCCGCCTCCAAGAGCGTCTCCTAAGGCTGTGCTGCCATCAAATGTGTTCCCCCAGGCCACGCCGCCTCCAAGAGCGTCTTCTGAGGCCACACAGCCATCAAAGGCGCCTCCACAGGCCACGCTGCCTCCAAGAGCATCTCCCAAGGCCACACTGCCATCAAATGCGTCCCCCCAGGCCACACCGCCTCCAAGAGCGTCTTCCCAGGCCACGCTGCCGTCAAATGCATCCCTCCAGGCCACACCGCCTTCAAGAGCGCTCAGCCCCCCCTGGGACATCCTTCCCGGCATCATTGACATGCCCCCTGACCTAGCCACCCCTCTCCTCGCCTCCATCCTCACAGGTAGACCACCGGCACCTTGTCCCAATATGTCCTGCGTACAGCCCATTTTCGACCAGACAGACACACCAGCTGCGGTCGGTACACTCAATGCGCAACACTGGTCGCCTTTCCTGAACCTCTACCCAGACCAGGCCTTCACAGCGCAAATACGTGGGGTGCTCCTCCACGGGGTCAAGCTCGGCTATGAGGGACCGTTATGACACAAGGCCAGGTTAGGGGTAAGGAATTTGCCCATGGATAGCCTAGGCCTCGAGCACCTCCATCGGGAAATCAGCTCCAGAGTCTCTGAAGGCCGCCTCCGCCCTGTAGTAAGCCCAGACGCAGTCCAATTGGTGTGCTCCCCAGTGGGTGTGGTACCGAAGCCACACAGCAACAAGCTGCACACCATTTACCACCTGTCACACCCACACCTTCCAGGCACATGCTTGCCGTCAGTCAACAGCCACATTGACACAGCGCTTGTAGCCATCAAATATGACACTTTGGACACCATCATGGACTACATTCATGAGCACCCAGGCGCACTCCTTTGGAAGGCCGACCTCGAAGACGCATTCAGGCATGTGGTCGTCGCCGAGAGTGATGCACGCTTGATGGGGATCCAGTTCAAGGGGGCCTTCTATCAAGAGTGCGTGCTAGCCTTCGGCGGTAGATCCTCCCCCTTTCTCTTCAACCTTTTCACTGAGTTCCTGCACTGGCTCGTGGCCTTCACACAACAGTCCATTTCGGCACTCCAGCCACCCTCCAATCCACAGCCCTACTCGGCCATCACACACTACCTCAACAACTTTTTCGGAGCCATGGACGCAGGCACCAACGCTAACATTCCCATTGCAGCATTGAGCCTCACAGCGTCAGCCCTAGGCTTCAGGCTGAGCAGAAAAAAGACCATCTGGAACACCACCCGCCTCGAGGTCCTAGGGATTGAATTGGACTCGGTTGCTCAGACGGCCTCAGTCACCGAGTCACACCAAAGGCGCATCCTACAAAGCTGCGAGCGCATACTAGATCGCAGGCGTGCATCTTTGGGGGATATGCAGAAAATAGCCGGACTCCTCCAGTTTGTCACAAGAGTAGTACCCCAAGGCCGTGCTTTCCTCCGCTGTCTCTATGATGCAGTCAAAGCACGCTACAAGACCCCCTTGGTACGCCGTATCAGCAGTGCAACCCAGACAGAACTGTTGTGGTGGGTCAACACTTTGTCCTCGTGGGATGGCATGTCCCTACTACAGCTCTCCCCCTTGCTCATCGAGCACATCTGGACAGATGCCTCCAAGCATAGCATAGGAGCGCACCTCAGGACCATGTGTCAGCCAATCGCGGTCCTCTCCCAGGAGATATCACAACAGCATCGCAACAAAGATATTCGTTTCCTGGAAGCATTAGCAGTGTTGGAGGCTCTAAGGCTATTCTCCCCCCTGTGGTCAGGCCCGCATCGGGTGGTCGTCCATGTAGACAACGAAAACGTCGAGCACAGCCTATGCAAAGGGTCAATTCGCAACCCAGCCACACAGACCATTCTTCACGCAATCTTCACCCTGTGCCTACAGAGGCACATTGACCTGGTACCACTCCAGGTGAGCTCCAAAGAGAACATCCTCACTGACACCCTCTCCCATCGTCGTTTTCATTTCATCAAACAGCACTACCCGACAGCCTTCTCCCTGATAAAGTTCAAAGGAGCCAGGGCGGAGGAAACCGGGGCACCCAGCTGCCAGCCTCCTTCAAAGCTGCGACACGCCTCTATGCCCCAGCCAACTTCCTACTCTGGAACGGCCTCGCCATCAACACCCGCTCTTGCTCCAGGGCAATATGCGCAGATTTCGTCGAGTTCACGGCCTCCCCCCAACCCTTCCCAGCCACTGAGTCCCAGCTCATCAAATGGGTGGCAAACCAGCACACCAAAGGGAAGTCATACAGCACCGTCAGATGTGATCTTGTGGTCCTCAAGTCATGGCATATCAACATCGGTGCCCCAACTCCCGCCTTCGACACTGAGCAACTCACCAGAGTGGTGCAAGGTTTCAAGAGGGTGGCCGGGGACCCACTCCCCACCGCAAAGCTGCCCATCACCCTCCCCCTCCTATGGAAACTCGTCTGCGTCCTGCCCAGTATCTGCACCTCACCTCACAACCAGCATATGTTTAGAGCAGCGTTCTGCCTTGCTTTTGCATGCTTCCTGCATGCCGGGGAGCTTACATGGGGAGCGGAGGACCCCAGCGCGCAGCTCATGGTCGGCTCTGTCTCCTTTGCAATGGACCGCTCTCATGTGACCATCACCCTCCCAGCTAGCAAGATGGACCCCTTCTGACAAGGGGCCAATCTCACGGCACCTGCAGTCAGGACTAGCACCTGTGCAGTCTCAGCCCTCGAGGTCATTTGCGCAGGTAGACTGACATGGGTGCCACTCTTCATGTTGGAGGGTGGCCTCCCATTCAGTCGGGGAGTCTTCACGCGCACACTCTGCCAGTGCCTCCTGGCATGCGACATCTCCCCAGCCGATTACTCTGGCCACTCTTTTTGCCAAGGTGCCGCAACTTGGGCTGCTGTGAACGGCGTGGACAACAACACCATCTGCAGGCTCGGGCGGTGGAAGAGCAATTGTTTCTGAAGGTACATCAACAAGTCCGCCTCCGACCGTGCCACTACCACGGCCCGGGCCCTGTATTCTCACCCGCACCGCGCATTCGACCTATCAACCCCTGCTTGGCGCGACATCTGACATCCACCGCTTTCTGCCTATCTTGTGGGGAGTCGGCTCGCCTTGCTCACCAGCCATCACTCACAACCGATACACCTAATGGTTTGCTGCTCACCAATGGACAACGGCCATGGCTGGGAGCTCGCCAGCGATTCCTACAAGTTAGGCAAACAATTTAACATTTTGACATTAAAATCTAACAATTTCAGCAACCCTGATTAATGCCACCAGCGCGAGCCGACAGCGACAATGATGGTGCGTGCCTTCAAAATAGTAATACAGGACCAACACCGATTAACCATCGATTTCATCTTGGTCTCGAGAGGCGAGGCGAGGCGAACGGAGACGCGACTTGACGTCGCTCGGCTCTTCCAAAAAAAACCCTTTCGAATTTTCGAACAGAAAAAACAAAAACAAAACCCGAAAAAGCACGATACGCCGATCCCTGCATGTGGTGGGTGCACCGCATCGGAATCGGCTTGCCTGGCTATGCGCCAATGGTATCCAACCCCATCCCTTGAGAAACCAAAGGCTTGACTGATATCGAGAAAGTGGATGGCGGTAGTGGGAAAGGCATTTGACACAGGAACATAAGTTGTCGTCTCGTCCTGCTGTTGTTCCATGAACAAGCGAGACGGAGAGCAACAACGCAGCGGTGCAAAAAATAAATACATGCTGTATAAATATATTGGCTTTTTAAGACTCAGACTCTCGAAGCACGCGTGTGTGGCTCTAGACGGGCGCGTTTGGGTGATGATCCGGAGTGCTGCTGCAATGCAACAGCAAATCAGCCGAACGACAGCCACAAAATGTGCTAGTCTTCGCCTTGTCTGGCCACAGCCCTGCACCGACAAGACTCGTGCTACAATTTCGACAGTCGTAAACGTGCGCGGAATGATTGGTACATTACTTTACGTGCAGTCGACATCGTGTCGGGCCTTGCAAATGTGATGATACAGAGGGCTGTTTGCACAACTTCAAAGCTTTGAGGATTGATGCCAACCCATCCACAATATTCCAGCCCATATTTTCCAGAAAAAGAGGACGGGAAAAGCAAAGAAAAACAGACCAAAACACACACCTGCAGCAGAAAGACACGCTGAGCTGCCAAGATCAGCGTGGACAGAGGCGAATTTGGTTAAAACGAAATTGAAACCAGCTTTATCCATGCACTTTAAAAGCAAGGTGGGTTGTTTTGAACTTTCGATAGAAAGGCGGCTGAGGAGAAGAATTCCAATGCATGCACGACGAGCGACCTTTCTCGCCGAGTGACTTGGCAAACTGACAGCCAGTCATGCCGCCACAGTGCAACCGCAGCGGAGCACAGCATCGTGATGGAGAGCCGAGAGATGCGATATTTCTGTGTCCTGCCCTCTGTGGCTTACGATCCGCGCCATGCGTCGAGGCTCACGGTTTGCTTTGCGCTGCCCTGTTGGGCATAATCTCGTAGTAGTGAAGGAACAGGGTCTTTAATCCGAAACACATTCGCGATCGACTCTGATGGGTACAATCAGCACACGTTTTTTTACAATGTTGTAATGGCTAACTTCTCCATGTCCTCCAGAAAAGAGGGGCCCGGCAGCCCCTTTCCGGACCGTTTCACTCGAGCACCAATTCCTCGGCTTGCATCGTTTGACAGCGCGACCTGCCTCGATGCTTGAAACTTTGGAATTGATTAATTTGGTTCCAGAAATTGTGCATATTTTCTGTGTTCCTTCCCTGCCCTGCCTCCCCCCTACCGCGTATTGTTGTCAAATGGCCCCTGAATGCATTGCTTGAGCTGGTCGCGCTGCACTGGTGCGTGTGACGCTCGGAGCTCTTCTCCACTGCTTGCTTCACTTTTCCAATGCTGGCTGGCTGGCTGGCTGGCTGGCTGGCTTGGCTATCGGTTTCCTTTGCTGATCCTCGATCAACCTCATTGTTTTTGCATGTGGTCCTCCAGAGCTCTCCACTGATGCTCACCGCTTGCCTGCCTCCGATTCTACTGTACAGCGAGCCCTTTCCTGCCTCGCCTATCAATCCGAACTGCCCTTCTCAGCCTCCTCTCGCTCAAACACAACACTCCTCACGTTCGTCCTCATCCTCCGACTTGTGAGTTGCAGCTCGCTTTCCTCTTCGCCCGGCTCTTCCACAGACAGACAGAGCACACCGACTTCCTCGCCTTGTCTCGAGTCGGTCGTCAAGCCTCTATCTCTTTGCTCCTGCGTCCTCGCGCGCATTCCTTTCTGCATCCTTTGCCTCTCTGCTCTCCACCTGCAACACACTTGACTGGTGGCTCGCGACCTTGCTAGCTCATCCAATCCCGGTCTTGCTGCACCATCTGCACTTGGGAGATTCGTCCATTCAGCGCTCACTCCCATGCATCAACCCATCCAGGCCGCAACTTAATCGATCAGGTCCCAAGTTCGCCAGACTACAACATCACCACGTCCTCCAACGACTTGAGCTGATTTTCTCTCGCAAAGAGCTGCCATCCCTGCCATCGTTCGACTTTCTAAACTGTCCGCGTCTCTTTCTCCAACTCGAGTAAGACTGCAACAATCAAAGGCTTCCATCTGCTTTCGACTGCCAGATTCGGTTGACAGCAGCAGTGACCTGGTCAGAACGCGCTCTCCAACTTTGATCGCTTTCGTCCCTTCATCGCTACCGCAGCAGCAATCTACTGAACGACACTTGGAAACATTCAGCGTCAACATCATCACTGGCTGCTGATCGTCCGCTCGTCGTCATGAACCCATTCGAGTCTCCCTCAGAAGGGGCCCGCCCGGGGGCCCAGGATCCAAGGCTCAGCCGCACCGGTGGCCCTCCACCACTGCCTCCTCTCAATATTCCAGGTGGCGGTGCTCGATCTCAACATCCCGCCTTCTCGCCCCAGCAGCAACAGCAGCAGCATCCCCAACAACATCAACAGCAGCAGCGACCATACCAAGTGCCACGCTCGCAACAACCGTTTTTCTCGCCTCCTGGCTCAGCTACCATGTCACCACCGCCCAACGCCGGCCCTGGAGGCAGCCATCAGGCATACTTTAATAACCCCACACAAGCCAGCCAACGTGCTCCCGGCATTTCCTTCCAGGAGCCACAGCGTATACCGGCACAGCGTTCTGGCCCCTCCCGCGAATCTGTCAAGTCCTACGGCGACGATAAGCGCATGCACGATCCCAACAGCAGCAGCACTGCCTTGAATCAGGTAGACACGCTGGATCCCGAGTCTGGCTTCTCAGCTCAGAATGCCAACTTCCGCCGCAAAAAATCGCTCGTGCGTCCCGATCGTGAACGCATGGACCCCAACCATCGCCAATGGTACTACCGCAACCATGCAGCTCACATGGACGTCATGGCTGCTTCGGGAGGTCGCGTAGGCTACATGCCCTCCACCACTGGCCACTTGCCACAGCACGGCGCTGCGCCCCATGGCTCTGGCATGGCCGGTATCGTTGGACCCGGAGGCGGTCTCAGCGGTCTTGGCGTGACAGGCCCCTCCAACGTACCTCCTGGAGGCCTCGGCCGCGCTCCTCCTCTGCGTCGTGGCAAGTCGATCCTTGGAAGGGACGAGGATCAGATCGAGACTGGCATCAACGTCCTCAAGCGTGGTGTTTCGCTTCGTCGAAAACAGTCCAAGTCTGGAAAGACATCCAAAGAGGTGCCCCGCGATCTGGGAGAGGGCAAGAGCTCGCGGATTGCGCCTGGTCCCGTTGGAGGCTGGATGATCTATTGCTACATCCTCACTATCTGCTGCCCGGGTCCCTTCCTCCGCGTCTTTGGAATCCGCACCCCCGAACAGCAGCGCGCCTGGCGCGAAAAGATGGGTCTGATCGGCATCATCTGTCTCATCATGGCTGCCGTCGGTTTCCTCACCTTCGGTTTCACCCAGACCGTTTGTGGCACCCCTCCGGACCGCTACACGCTTGGAACCATCGATGTCGGCTCCATGACTTTTAACGGATACGACTACAGCTTTGATGGCTTCATACACCCTCAAGTCGGCCCCTTTGGCCGTGACACCATTTTCAACCGCACCAACCCCATCTACTCGGAGCCATGGTCCTCGGGTGGACAGGACGGCAGCTTGCTCTTCCAGAAGGTTGGAGCTGCCTGCAGTGGCCTCATCACCAACCGCGCCGGAGGTGGTCAGCCCGAACGATACTTTGACTGCACGCTCGTCCGCCAGGACGGTAAAGGAGGCTACTCGAACATTTCCATGTGCCACACTGGTTCCATTGTTAGCCAATTCAACGATGGCGCTCAGCCCCAGAACCGTGTTCTCAGGAAGCGTGGCCAGGTTTCACTCAACTGGAACAATGTCACCGACACCACACGCAACTTGGCCGTCTTTCGCGGCGCCGTGCTCGATCTCAACCGACTCAACAACCTTACCGCCACGCTGGCCTATCCTCCGCTCTTCGATGCGCTCAAGCGCCGCAACGAAACATGGGCCGGCCGAGATGTTACATCTGCCGTCATGCGCCAGCGCCTCGACAACGAGTTTGCCTGTCTCGAGCAAATCACTCGCGTTGGCTTCATCGATTCAGAGACCATTGGCTGCGTCGCCTCCAAGGTTGAGCTCTACCTCTCGCTTGTCTTCATCATTGGCGTCGTCGCCATCAAGTTCTTCATGGCTGTCATGTTTGGCTGGTTCATCTCGTGGCGTCTCGGCAACTATGCCAACGAGACCTACGAGCAGCGCATGAAGCGAGCTGCCGAGATCGAGCAGTGGTCCGACGACATCTACCGACCTGCTCCCGCCGGCTACCGACCCAACGCCCGCAAGACCAAATCTTTCTTGCCCACCTCCAGTCGATTCTCGGTGGCTGACCCTCTCAGTCTCAAGAGCGGCTCTCGAGCTCCTATTCCCTTGAGCGAAAAGCGCATGACTCGCGCCAGCCGTCTGGGCATCGCTTCGCCCTTGGGAGGCTCGCCCCCTGGTTCTCCATCTGTGGCGGGTGGTAGAAGCTCAGCTTCCCTCGCACCCAACCACTCGCGCCGCTCTTCCTTCTCAGGTAGCCCAGCCGAAGGCGCCATGGGTGTCTGCCCCTTCCCGCTGCACAACATCGTCCCCCAACCTGGCCCAGACTTCCGACCGTTCGGCTTCCAGCTAGCTCACTCGATTTGCTTGGTCACTGCCTACTCTGAATCTTTCGAAGGTCTCCGTACGACGCTGGACAGTCTCGCTACCACTGACTATCCCAACAGTCACAAGCTTTTGCTCGTCATTGCTGACGGTATCGTCAAGGGTGCAGGCTCCGACATTTCGACTCCCGACATTTGTCTCTCGATGATGAAGGACCTCATCATCCCAGCAGAAGAGGTTGAGGGCAACTCGTACGTTGCCATCGCTGATGGCTACAAACGTCACAACATGTGCAAGATCTACGCCGGTTTCTACGATTACGACAACGAGACTGTCGAGCGTTCCAAGCAGCAGAGAGTGCCCATGATCCTGGTCGCGAAGTGTGGAACGCCGCTCGAAGCCGACAGTGCCAAGCCAGGCAACCGAGGAAAGCGTGATTCGCAAGTGTTGCTCATGGCCTTCATGCAGAAGGTCATGTTTGACGAGCGCATGACCGCGTTTGAATACGAGTTCTTCAACAGCATCTGGCGTGTCACTGGCGTATCGCCCGACAACTACGAGGTGGTGCTCTGTGTCGACGCCGACACCAAGGTATTCCCCGACTCGCTCTCGCGCATGGTCGCCTGCATGGTCGAAGATCCCGAGATCATGGGTCTCTGCGGTGAGACCAAGATTGCCAACAAATCCGAGACGTGGGTCACCATGATCCAGGTGTTCGAGTACTATATTTCGCACCATCAGACCAAGGCGTTCGAGGCCTGCTTCGGTGGTGTCACCTGCCTACCGGGTTGCTTCAGTGCGTATCGAATCAAGGCACCCAAGGGCCCACACGGCTACTGGGTCCCGATTTTGGCCAACCCGGACATCGTCGAGCACTACTCGGAAAACGTTGTGGACACGCTGCACAAGAAAAATTTGCTCTTGCTCGGAGAGGACCGATATCTGACCACGCTCATGCTCAAAACCTTCCCCAAGCGAAAGATGATGTTTGTGCCCCAGGCCGTCTGCAAGACGATCGTACCGGACACTTTCCGTATTCTGCTGTCACAGCGTCGACGATGGATCAACTCGACCGTGCACAACCTATTCGAGCTGGTCATGGTCAACGATCTTTGCGGAACGTTTTGCTTTTCCATGCGTTTCGTCGTCTTTATGGAACTGACGGGTACCTTGGTGCTTCCTGCTGCTATTGCTTTTACGCTCTACGTCGTGGTGCAAGCCTTCCTGCCCAACGTCCCTACGCCGACCATCCCACTGATCTTGCTCGCGCTGATCTTGGGTCTTCCCGGTATTCTGATTGTGGTCACGTCGCGCAAGATTGCCTACGTCGGTTGGATGCTCATCTATCTCTTCTCGCTGCCCATCTGGAATTTTGTGCTGCCGCTGTACGCGTATTGGCACATGGACGACTTCTCGTGGGGAGCAACTCGTGTGGTGCAAGGCGAGAATAAAAAGGAGAGCCATGGCGATGCGGACGGCAAGTTTGACCCTTCGCACATTGTGATGAAGCGATGGGCCGAGTTCGAGCGCGAGCGTCGCTGGAAGTCGGGAACCCACTCGCGCGACTCGACGTACGACGTGGTGCAGCGCACCGGTTCACCCGAGAGGTCTGGCAGCACCCGTTACTCGGTCGTCTCCTCGGATACTTTCCACTCGAACCCCTCGGGTCAGCATGATCAGTTCGGCCGCGCGCTGCCCAACGCCATCTCGTCGAGCGCTTCGCAGTTTGGACCCGACGTCTCGGATATGTCGCACACCAAGAGCGCCTCGGGTGCCCGTGCCCGGCTTGACTCAGTACCGCTGCTCGAGCTGCCAGCACCTCTGGCGACAGACGCCAAGCAGCGCGGCGGCGCTTCACCGCCTGGCACGGTGGTGGTGCCACGACCGCGTGCCACGTCTCCATCGGCTCTGTCACACAACTCGGTGCACCCTGCTCTGGGCAACACGAATGCTTTCTCGCCTACGCAGAACAGTGCTGCTCGTCTGCCGGCGCCACCAGGCACTGCTGCCTACGAGGCGTACCCACACACTGACATTGCGGATGAAGAGAAGCGACCCATGATCGGGTCTACCTCGAGCTCGCCTGATCCAGGGCCACATCGCTTTGTGGGCTCAGACGTGGCTGTGCGACACGGCAGCGTTTCCACCGAGCAGCGCTATCCGACGGTGAGCGAGTCGGCTTACCCCATGCAGGCGTACACGGCGGAACCTGAGACGGATGCATCCATGTCGCCGGTCACTTCGCAACATGGCTTCGGCCAAGCAACCTCGCCGCACAACCGACCTACACGCGGTTTCAGCCTTGTGGATGACGGTCCCGTGGCAAGCGCCCAGGGTGTGCGACAGGTGCAGCGTGGTGCACGACGAACCTCTCAGATGCCCAACTCGGCGGCGTCCCCGACATCTGTGGGAGGAGCTGGCAGCAGAGTAGGCAACCTTCCATCAGGTGCCGCTCCGCCCAACTTCGACTGAGCACCGGTTGGAGACACAGTGAGCAGCTCACCACGGCTGCGGTGACAGGTGTCGGACCTTGCGCCATCCACAAATGGACTTTTGTCCCCCTTCATCCATTTGACGACCCCTCTCCTACGATCGTCAACACGGTCTTTTCGGCCTCTCATCTTACCGCGCTTATTGAACAATTATTTTGCAAAAGGAGACGTACGTTGCATTTCCCCATCAAGGATCCCCACCATCTCTTTCTTGGCCAAGCCAAGCTGCTTTCCTCTCTTCGCTTCATTTTGCTTGAAGCCTGTTGCGATCGCTTTGATCCGCCACACGCTCAGCCAGGATGCGTTCCTGATGCTTGAGCAAGGCTTGCTTCTTTTGACTTGTCATTTCCAGCACGTCACGTTTTCTTGCACATCACCATCTTCAAGCTCTGTTCGTCTCCATACCTCACTCCATGGCCTGAGGCAATTGTCGAACCTTTCCCCCTATTTCCCGCGCCGGCGCAATCGCTTGCACAGCTCCTGTATTCACAGCAGCATCTGGACTAGCTGCAACACCGCAATCTAATGGACAATGTATCCTCTCTGAAACTTTTTTGTGTGCACGAATCGGTAAGTGGTGCGAGTGAGCTTGCTGGCTCAGGTTGTTTGAATGGCTGAACGGCGGAAGCAAAGACTAGATAGATACTCAAGCGGGTAGATGCTGTCGGCTGAGTTGGACAAATTTCATCTCCGGCTATGCAGTACAATCAAATTGAGTTACGTGAGGAATTTTGGGCGCATCGCCGATCCTGCTCCAGCAAGAAGTGGGTGTCGCCTTGTCCACCGAAACAAAATCGGGAAAAGGCCTCTCCTGTGTGCCATCCGGCAATATTTCAAAAGGGTTAGGTCACCGCTTCGTCGCTGCTGACTGCGTGAGAATTTGTGCAGAGGCTCCTCAGTGGCGAGCAACTCGTGACCAGTCAGGCACAGACGGAAACGGAACCAGAAAAATTGCATGAGCGGCATTCAACTGTGCTGAGAAGACAAAGCAGCCAGCTCGCTGTCCTCTCTTGCTCCCGCAGCCTGTGGACGTGGAGGACAAAACGTCGACTCTGTTGCGATCCAAGATAGCACGCTAGAGTACGACACCATCACATCATCCTGACCCTCCTCCTCCTTGCACCCATCCCACTTGGCCATCTCTTTGCACCATCTCTTATATTCCTTATCTGATTTCGTTTCGGCGCATCAAGACAGGGACGCCTCGTAAACAGGACCCGAACCAAGTCACCAGGCCACGGGCGACTGTTCCGAGTAAGGGGACCCTTGCTGCAACTGCACCAGGGTCAAAGTACACGGCCCCGGCCTTTAACGTGCAGGAACAGCATTGAATCGCGTGACCCGCTATCCTCGTTGGAAGAAGGCAAAGCGAGACTGCTGCTTGATTCGCTGCGATGGTGGATTCCGTACCTGTAGAAGAGCTCGGCTCCTTGTCTAGCTTCGACCTCTCGTTGCAAACACATGGTACTGGAGCGGATCCGTTGTTGAGTCTGCCCCTTCGCTTTTTCTCGTCAACGCTAAACCAGCTCCAACGCCGCCCAGCCTTGGCAGAGCTATGTGACAATGTGGAAGGATGGGGTCCCGTCTCGCAGCAGCGTGACCTCGACTTTACTCCTTGCTTCCAGGAAGCCGCTTTCTGGACGGCTCCGGTCTTTCTCCTCGCCCTCTTCGGCGGCCTTCACCTCGCCGTTCTCTCAAGAAAGGAGGGAAGACCCCTCACTCGCACCTCTCGCTCTCTGCTGCGGGCTAAGCATGTCGTATTGGCTATCCTTGCCATTGCTGCCGCCTTCCAGGCCTCCATCTCCTACGGGCTCTTGAACAAGCCTGGCGACTCGATCCTGTTCTGGTCCTCGGTTGTCGGCGTCCTTGGCTACATCCTTGTCGTCCCACTCCAACACTTCAACCACACTCGCTCTCGTCGCAGCTCAGATGTCCTGCTGTTCTTCTGGCTTGCCCACCTGCTCGCAAGCGTCGTAAAGCTTCGCACATCGGTCACCTGGCCATCTCTGCCTATCAAACACCAGCTCATCACCTTTGTTCCTTTTGTCGTGCGCCTTGTCTTTGGTCTTGTCGCATTTGCACTCGAGTGCGCCGGTGTCGAAGTCGGCTCTCACGACGATGAAGCGCAGAAGCCTGCGCCTGCAAACGGCAATGGCTATTACGCTGTTCCAAGCAACGTCAACGGAAGCGCTTTTAGCGTCTTCTCTGAAGTGGACGAGGAAGCGAGTGCTGTCAAGAATGACCCTGTCGAGTCGGGCAACGAGTGCCCGGTCGTCTCCGCCAACATCTTCAGTCGCATCACGTTCCATTGGATGCAGCCCCTCATGACCCTTGGCGCGAAGAAGTTTGTCACTGAGGACGACATGTGGGCATTGCCAGCCAACGAGGATGCCGAGAATCTCGGCAAACGCTTTGACAAGTTCTGGAAGCAGACCAAAAACAAGTCAACCGGCAAGCCCGCCTTCTGGTCGACCTTGGCCTACGCCTACGGCGGTCCGTTCCTCTTTGCTGCTGTGCTCAAGTCAGCTCAGGATACGCTCGCATTCGTTCAGCCTCAAATTCTGCGCAAGCTGCTCCAGTTCGTGCAGAGCTACGATAGCGCCGATGCGAACCAGAGCGCTATGCAGGGCTATTTGCTCTCTGGTGCCCTCTTCTGCGTCGCCGTCACCCAGACTTCGTTCCTCCACCAGTACTTCCAGCTCGTCTTTGTCACCGGCATGCGTGTGCGTGCCGGTCTTGTCAGCGCCATTTTCAAGAAGAGCTTGCGCTTGTCCAACGAGGACCGTGGAGGCAGGGCCACCGGTGACATTGTCAACCTCATGTCCGTTGATGCCACCCGATTGCAGGACCTCTGTACCTACGGTCACATTGCTTGGTCCGCTTTGTTCCAGATGACCCTTGCTTTCGTGTCACTCTACAACCTGCTCGGCTGGCCGTCGTTTGTTGGTGTGGGTATCATGGTAGTCAGTGTCCCGCTCAACACGGCCCTCGCCCGATACCTGCGTCGTCTAAGCGAAAAGCAGATGAAGGTCAAAGACAGGCGAACACGTCTGATGAATGAGATCCTCACCAACATCAAGTCGATCAAGCTGTTCGCATGGGAGGAAGCTTTCACTCGCAAGCTCTTCAAGGTTCGAAATGATGAAGAGCTCAAGCTTCTCCGCACCGTCGGCGTCGTCTCGGCCTTCTTCAACTTCTTCTGGACCGCAATTCCTTTCTTTGTGTCGTTAGGAACTTTCGTCACGTACGCCTACACCAACCCTGACCCTCTGACTGCGGATGTCATTTTCCCGGCTTTGGCTCTGTACCAGCTGCTCTCGTTCCCCATTGCCATGTTCGCCGGTATCATCTCGGCTCTTCTCCAGGCTCAGGTGTCGGCCAAGCGCCTTTCGGACTTCTTTGATGCTGGCGAGCTCGACCCGGCCTCTCGAAAGGTTATCCTTCCTGTTCAGAGCCAGCCAGCCAACCCTGATGCTCCATCTCGTCCCGAAAACGTGCTTGAGGCTCTCAACGACTCGAACAACGCTGCTCACGAACCTGGAACGGACGAAGCAGTGGTGATCATCCGTGACGGTGAATTCAAATGGTCGCGCTCGCAGCCAGTGCCAACCCTTCAGGACATCAACCTCTTTGTCAAGAAAGGAGAGTTGCTTGCCGTCCTTGGCAAGGTCGGTGATGGAAAGAGTTCGCTCCTTTCGGCTGTTTTGGGCGAGATGGTACGTACCGATGGCGAGGCGATTGTCAAGGGTCGCACCGCTTACTTTACACAGGGCGGCTGGTGCATGGGCGCTACTGTTCGTGACAACATTCTTTTCGGACTCAAGTACGAACCCGAGTTCTACCAGAGGGTCATCGATGCGTGTGCTCTGACGCCAGATCTCAGTATTCTGCCTGAAGGCGACCGCACCGAAGTCGGAGAGCGCGGTGTCAGCTTGTCTGGTGGCCAGCGTGCCCGAATTGCGCTGGCACGTGCATGCTATGCTCGAGCTGATATCTACTTGCTCGATGACCCGCTGGCTGCTGTCGATGCCCACGTCGGTGCCCACATCTTCAAGCATGTGATTGGCCCAGAAGGCTTGCTTCGCAGCAAGGCTCGTATCCTCACACTCAACTCGGTAGCTTGCCTTCCTGACTGCGACCAAATTGTCTCGGTACGCCGCGGAATCATTCTGGATGAGCGCGGATCGTACAATGAGGTCATGGCCAAGAAGGGCGATCTCTACAATCTCATTACCGGCCTCGGCAAGCAGAGCGCACAAGAACAGTCAGCCGAAGAGGAAGGTGAGACGCTTTCCAAGGAGCTCGAGGTCATCGCTGTTGACAAGGAGCTCAACATGCACGGACAGGGCGGCGAAGAGGACCTCAAGGGCACCAAGCTGCATCGACGCATCAGCTCTGCCTCGATGGTACGCCCCAAGACCATGTCCAAGAGGCAGATCAAGCAGGACACGATCCGACAGCTCAAGGAAAGCTCGGCGCCCAAGGAGAAGTCTGAACAGGGTAGGGTCAAGCCTGAGGTCTACCGTCAGTACATCAAGAGCTGCAGCGTTGTCGGTGTCGTCATCTACATCCTTGCTCAGATCTTATCACAGGTCATGACCGTCTCTAGAGACGTGGTACTCAAGCAGTGGGGCAAGGCTAACGAGAACGGTGGAGATGCTGCAAACACGCGCTTCTACCTGACTCTATACGGTATCGTTGGTATCCTCGCCTCCATCTGTATCTGCATCGCCCCCTTCATCCTATGGACATGGCTCGTTATCTCGAGTGCACGCCGATTCCACGACAACATGTTTGATGCTGTTCTCCGCAGCCCGCTGCAGTGGTTCGAGACTACGCCAACAGGTCGACTTCTCAACCTGTTCTCCCGCGACGTCAACGTGATCGATGAAGTGCTGCCACGTGTCATCCACGGCCTGATCCGTACCATGACAGTGGTGCTCGGTGTTCTATGTGTCGTTGGCTACTCGGTTCCGCCCTTCCTCATAGCCATCATTCCGCTTGCATTCGCGTACCGTGCCGTTCTCCGATACTATCTCGCTACGAGCCGAGAGCTTAAGCGACTCGATTCGGTCAGCAAGACGCCCATCTTTACCTGGTTCCAGGAATCGCTGGGCGGACTCAGCTCGATCCGTGCCTTTGGGCAGGAAGCCCGCTTCATCGCTACCTCCGAGGCTCGCGTTGATCGCAACCAACAATGCTACTTCCCTGCCGTGTCTTGCAACCGATGGCTTGCTGTGCGAATCGAGATGATGGGATCTGTCATTATCTTCATCGCTTCGACCTTGGCGGTGTTTATCCGAACCAAGAATGGCAAGATGGACGCTGGACTTCTCGGACTGATGATGTCGCAGGCGCTCAGCACCACGCAGACGCTCAACTGGGTTGTCCGATCCGCGTCCGAGGTGGAGCAAAACATCGTCAGTGTCGAACGAGTCATGTCGTACACGGATCTGGTCTCGGAAGCTCCGTACGAGATACCCGACAAGGCACCTCCTTCGAATTGGCCCAGCAAGGGAGATGTGAGCATGGAGTCGTACTCGACGCGATACCGACGTGAGCTGGGCCTTGTGCTCAAGAAGCTCAATCTCGACATCAAGGCTGGTGAGCGTATCGGCGTTGTTGGGCGTACTGGTGCCGGTAAGTCGAGTTTGACTCTGGCGCTCTTCCGCATCATCGAGGCGGCCGAGGGTAAGATCTTGATCGACGGTATCGACGTTTCTCAGATCGGCCTGAAGGACCTCCGATCGGCGATCGCCATCATTCCTCAGGACCCCCAATTGTGGGAAGGCACTCTGCGAGAGAACCTCGACCCTACCGGTCGCTCGGACGATGCTGCTCTGTGGAAGGCGCTCGAGCAGGCACGCATGAAGGAGCACGTACATGGTCTTGATGGCGGACTGGACACACAGCTCACGGAAGGCGGTACGAACTTCTCAGCGGGCCAGCGTCAGCTCATCTGCATTGCGCGTGCCTTCTTACGAAACGCCAAGATCCTGGTTCTGGACGAAGCGACGAGCGCAATCGACCTTGAGACGGATGCACAGGTGCAAGCGATTGTGCGCTCTGAGTTCAAGGGCACCACCATCACGGTGGCGCACCGACTCAATACAGTCATCGATTCGACAAGGGTGTTGGTGCTCAAGGATGGTTCGATTGCCGAGTTCGACACGCCCGACAAGCTGCTGGCGGACAAGCAGAGCATTTTCTTCTCGATGGCTCTCGAGGCTGGACTTGTGAAGCTGGACTCCTAGATGCCGATGGTTGCCCAAGACAGCGGCAGCTGTTCCACTGTCTCAACTCGGCGCCCAGGAAGAATTCGGTCAACAGACGTCGTTGCTTAGATATCTTCAGTTTCCCCACCTGACCTTTGTGTCAACTTTCTTACGGAACTCTCATCCGCGCTCTAGAGAGCGCCCAATCAAATCAAAAGCTTTGTCGTTGAATGTTTGACTTGTGGCTTCACATCAGTCTTGCGCATGTGTTTATGTGCACATGATGCAACTGTGGCTCAAATTTATGCCAAAATGAGCATGCGACACCAGAACGCGTAGAGAGAGGCATCTTTGGAAGGAGCACGGCTCAACGCGTCCGCCCAACACACTTCTCGCGTGAGGCCCAAACGTTCCGCTTTCTCTAAAAAAGGTATCTGCAGCATCTCCGCTTCCTGGTCCACATTCCACATTCCTCCATCCGCACTCGATCACATCGCATCGTAATCTCTATCTAGCGCTGGTCAGCCATTGTCACATACTCTGCTAGGCGATACACTCAGAGGTTCCAAGCACGACATCATCTGCGTAACTGCGACGTCTCGTCGACTAGGCAGCTTTCTCCGACTCGGAAGGAACACCATCGGTCTCTGCATCCACTCCTCGTGACGAAATGTCCGACTCTTGGACTTCGAAAAGCACCTCCTCGATGGCAATACGCCTCATTGGCTCGCCCCATGGCACTGATGTGCCGTTCCATCCATCCTTCACATACCCGATCTACGGCGAAGCTGAAACCATCTACGGCTACCGAGGTCTCTCCATCAAGCTGGACGTTGCGTCGGGAAGCCTTGTACCGCTGTTAACCATCGATTACCGCGCCAAAAATGAAGCAACCACGGCAAAGCTCGACGATATCGAGGGTAAGATCAACGGGTTCCTTCCCGCCGACTACATCTCTGCCTCCACATCCTCCTCTGCGAGGCAAGACTTCGATGCAGCGCTTGAGCAGAGCTCCAGCTTCAACCCGCTCGGTGAGAAGGTGCACAGCTACACTCGTCGAAAGGTGAACAAGGGCAAGGGCAAATCAGGCAGTGTTGCATCGCTGGCTTCGTCAGCGCTGTCCGAAGACGACCCAGATGCCCGGGTGTTTGAAGTGTACCAGTCGACGTGGGAGACGCCAGGGTTTAGGGAGTATCATCGACGTATGCAACTCTTTGTGCTCCTCTTCATCGAAGGTGCAAGCTATATCCAAGAGGACGAGACCAATTGGGAGTTTTTTACCCTGTACGAAAAGGTCAACGTCGCAGACAAGGGTCCGACGTGGCACTTTATGGGCTACACAAGCTTGTACAAATTCTGGTGCTGGCCCGACTCGTCCCGCATTCGATTGTCTCAATTCGTGGTCCTACCGCCTTATCAGAAGCAGGGTCACGGAGGTGCGCTCTATACCACTGTGTACGATCAGATCTGCAAACGATCTAACGTGTCGGAGCTCACCGTCGAAGACCCATCCGAAGACTTTGACCGTCTGCGCGACGGCAACGACCTCCGACGTCTGCTCGCGCCCGGTGGCTTCGTCGAGACTGCAAAAGCGCAAGGCAAGCTCCATGCACCTGTAGACGCCAAGTGGATCGAGAGCAAGCGGCTGGAACACAAGCTGGCACCTCGTCAGTGGGCGAGGGTGCTGGAGATGGTACAGCTCATGAATCTGGATACGAGCGACAAGGAGCAGGTCAGGCATTACCGACTCCAGGTCAAGGCGAGGATCTACTGTCAGAACAAAGATATCCTGATCCAGCTCGAAAAGGTACAACAACTTTCAAAGCTGCAGGAGACGTTCGAAGGAGTACTCGAGGAGTACGGAGACATGGTGGGAGTGGATATTGACCCGATCCTGGAATCAGGGCCTATAGCAGGAGCTTTCAATGGAGAATATTACGACGAAGAGGAGGACGACGAGCTGAATCGTCATTATCAAAACGGTTATGGTCCACCGGGCAAGAAAGCCCGTCTCGCATGAGCTATCCGCGCCCTCCCACCATCTGTATCGCCATGCTCTAAACCACAGCGACTGATGTTTCAGTGGATGAGCCAAGTGTCACATTTTTGCCGCGAATGTAAGACTCGACGATCTGACACACTTGGTTGGGCAGCACAGCAGCACAGAAGAAACAGAGATACTATGGTGGGCTGTTCTCCGGTAGTGCGACCCGACTGGACACGGGCATCTGAGCGCGTTCTGAACCTTTTTTTTGTCAGGTTTTTTAGGTTGAGAAGTCAATGGGAGAGAAGGAGCCCAAGCCTACTCTGGAAATTTTTTTTTGCTCATTTGGTACAAAACATTTGCGCTCCCGAGCGGCACCTTGCTACCTAACCTGCTCTTCGCCAAAAGAGCCACCCACTTCAACCATACCCCTTCCTCTTCGTCAATCCTCCAATACCCCATCAGAGGTATCTGCTTGACGATCACTATGCCCTCTAGCAACGTTCTCCAGATTCCCCAGGACGTGGCGGTCCTCTCGCCTTCGCAGGCGCTTGAGCATCTCAAGACCTACGCCACTGGCGATGGTCTTAGCATGGCCGAGCTTATCGACTCGCGCCAACACGGTGGTCTCACTTACAATGACTTTCTAGTTCTCCCTGGATTTATTGACTTCCCCGCTTCGGATGTCAGCCTCCGAACCAGGGTGACCAGGAACGTCACTCTCAACACCCCCTTCCTCTCATCGCCCATGGACACGGTCACCGAGACCGAGATGGCCATCGCCATGGGCTTGATGGGTGGTATGGGTGTCATCCACAACAACATGAGCCCCCAGGAACAGGCTAGCGTTGTACGCAAGGTCAAGAAGTACGAGAATGGCTTCATCACCGAGCCTCTCTGCCTCGACCCAAACGCCACCGTCGGTGACGTTCTCGAGATCAAGCAGCGTCTTGGTTTCGGTGGTATCCCCATCACTGGTAAGTCGTCACTCAAACTTGATCCTTCTTTCGAACGCCTTGTGTTCCAGCCCTCGTCGACACCCTCACCCTCTTCCACCGCCTTCAAAGGATGAAACAACCAAATTGCAAATAACCTTCGTTCTTCCGAGCCTCTCCCTTAGACTTGGGAGAGTGTGTGCGGATGCGATCATTGCTCTGATATTACTCTCTCAGATCGTCGCGCTCGCTTGAACTCGCCATCACTGCGGCTGGACTGACAACGATCGTGACCTTGCATTTGTCATTTTTTGCTTGATGTAGACACTGGTGCTATGCACGGCAAGCTTCTCGGTATTGTCACTGCTCGTGACGTGCAGTTCCGTGATGCCGACATCCCCCTTTCCCAGGTCATGACCACCGAGCTTGTCACCGCTAAGGAGGGCGTTACCCTCGAGCAGGCCAACACTATCCTGCGTGACAGCAAGAAGGGCAAGCTCCCCATTGTCGACTCTGAGGGTCGCCTTGTTGCTCTGCTTGCTCGCTCCGACTTGCTCAAGAACCAGAACTTCCCCCTCGCCTCCAAGCGCCCCGAGAGCAAGCAGCTCTACTGTGCCGCTGCTATCGGCACCCGACCATCGGACCGTGAGCGTCTCGCTCTCCTCGTCGAAGCCGGTCTCGATGTTGTCATCCTCGACTCGTCGCAGGGTAACTCGGTCTACCAGATCGAGATGATCCAGTGGATCAAGAAGACTTTCCCTCACGTCGACGTCGTTGCCGGTAACGTCGTGACCCGCGAGCAGGCCGCCAGCCTCATCGCTGCTGGTGCCGACGCTCTTCGTGTCGGTATGGGTTCAGGTTCGATTTGCATTACCCAGGAGGTCATGGCTGTCGGCCGACCCCAGGGTACCGCTGTTCACGCCGTCGCCGAGTTCGCCTCCAAGTTTGGTGTCCCTGTCATCGCTGACGGTGGTATTTCGAACGTCGGCCACATCGCTAAGGCCATGGCCCTCGGTGCCAGTGCCGTCATGATGGGTGGTCTCCTCGCTGGTACCACCGAGTCGCCCGGTGACTACTTCTACCGTGACGGTAAACGTCTCAAGGGATACCGTGGCATGGGCTCGATCGAGGCCATGGAGCACCAGAAGAAGGGAAAGGTCACCGGCGCTACCGGAAAGGGTGCCGCCAAGGCCGACAAGGTGACTGCCGACGAAAACGCCGCTACCCAGCGATACTTCTCCGAGAGCGACGCCGTCAAGGTCGCCCAGGGTGTCGCCGGTGCTGTGCAGGACAAGGGCTCGGTCAAGAAGTTCCTTCCTTACCTCTACACTGGTCTCCAGCACTCGCTCCAGGACATGGGGGTTCCTCACCTCCATCTGCTCCGACCTGCCGTTAGTTCCGGCCAGGTTCGCTTCGAGCTCCGTACCGCTTCAGCCCAGGTCGAAGGCGGTGTCCACGGCCTCCACAGCTACGAGAAGCGTCTCTTCTCGTCCTAGACACTTCCATGGGTGCTCTCGAAGACTCGGACGCTTGATTCTGAAAGGATCTCGACTGGTCCGAAGCATTTCTTTGGTTCACAATCGTTTCAAAAGGCCCATTTTGGCGCCCCTAATTCGTTCTTCTCCGCAACTCGCAAATCCCTCTCTTCTCTCTTGTACTTTAGTCCCTCCGCTTTATCCAATTAGCAATTCTTCTATAACCGTCTTTGCTAATCCTATGTGTGTGTGATTAACTCTGGGTGCTCGGTTCATGAAGTGAAGAGGAGGACTGGGCAAGCAGTGATTTGAGATTTACTCGGCCGGCTGTATACGTTGCAAAGTAGACAACTCCACACGCGGTTTCCGAAATTTTTCCCAGCCAAGCAGAAAAAGGTACCAACTTCACGGTTGTCGTTTCTTCCAGATTTCGTATCCACAGTCCGAGGTCCATCAATCTGCCACCCACAAAACCGCCTTACCCTTCTACACCCTCTGGATCGGTGGCCGTTCAAATCGAAACCATGGGCAAGAACAAAACATCGATGCCGGCTGGTGACGTCTCTCTGACGAGTCCGAAGAAGAATGATGCATCCATCCTGCTTGCCAACGGCTTCCTCGCTGTACCGGTCACGATTGCCCACGCCAAGCTAGGAAAGGCGGTTGGAGAGATCAGACATTGGATGTATGTTCGTAAGCATGTTGGAGCTTCGGGTGGTGCTTCGTCTGTTGCGTCGACCTCGAAGCTTTTAGATTCGGATTTGCCGGCGGAGAGGACGTTGTTTGTTGCAAATCTTCCGGCGGATACCACCGAGTCGCATCTGCGAGAGGTTTTTGCAAAGGCAGGTAATATTTCTTCTGTACGATTCCGGAGACATGCCGCTAAAGAGGAAGAGGAGGACGAGAGGGAGCAGATGGGTGAGGGAGAGGATGTCGACGACGAGGATGATGAAGAGGCGAATGCGGAGGAGGAGCACCATCAGTTGGCACAGGGCAAAAGTGGCAAGCGCAAGAAAGGTCAATCGAACAAGAGCAGAGTTCCTCGAGTGGTGCCACTTCCGAGTCTCGATCCACGAGAAGCGATGGGGTCCCAATCATTCCTGTCCACTTCGTCCTCAGCACACGTTGTGTTCCTCGACACCAACTCGTTCACCCGCGCAATGAACCTACTCAAAAAGGGGATCCGTTGGACCGATCCCTTCCGTTCTCTCCGCAAAGAAGCCGAAAAGCAATCGCAGCTCGAGTCGCTCTCCAAAGAAACCACGACCAAGTCCCGCGCCACCACATCAGCCTCGTTCCTCCTCTCCTCCGGCGCAGGCATCCCACCCGCCGGTCTCGAATTCCTCCTCGACCAATACTCCCTCTGCCGCCCCTCGCTACCGGACATCCAAGTATGGGCAAACTCCCGCATCTCGCTCTATCAATACCGAAAAGCTCACCCACTCCCTCGAAAGATCGGCGTCCGCGGCGTCACAGTAGGTCCTTCAGGCGAATTGCTCGACGAAGACGGATTCATCATCGTCCAACGTTCTGGAAAATATGGCCGTGCAGGTGCAGCAGCCGACTCTGGTGGAAGCGTCGGTGTGGCCAGACACGACTTCCAGGAAAACAAGAAAAAGAAAAGCGAGGGTCTTCAGGACTTTTACCGCTTCCAGTTGCGCGAGAAGAAGCGCGAACAACTCGCCGACCTCCGCGCAAAGTTCGAAGCAGACAAGCAGAAAGTTGCCAAACTCAAAGCCGGACGAAGGTTCAAGCCATACTGAAACGTCATGCTGCAAATGCGCTTGTATCCGTTTCATCGCTATTGTCTCGGTTTGCAATTCCATTGTGCCAAAAGTCGGCCTTGGCCAGTTGTTTACTACTCTCGCAAACCAATGCCCGCATGTGAAGGGGTCGAATGGGTGTTCGTCAATATGGGCGCCAGATATGGGCAGAACACGATCGTGCTCTTGGGATGAGTTATCAGCGGTGCGGAAGAACTAGAAGTACAATTGAGTTGCGGTGTGGAAAAAAAGTCGGCGCGAGTATTCCCCCGCTTGGGATGTGAGGTGTTTTGGTGTTTTTCCATCAAGGCGAATCCCGGCCGCCTTTGTGGTCTAGAAGAAGAACTTTTCCAGTGATGCAGCGAGAGTGTGGCTGATTCGGGTTGGAAAGGCATCAATCGTCGTCTGGTGTTTCTCTTCGAAAGCTACATTCCACAATAGTCAGAGGGTGGAATAGGAAAACAACGGTGAGTGACAGGCTCGCTCGGGCCGAGTGGAGTGGGAAGAAGGGTGGGAGACTTACTACATATCGATGGCACCTGAGAAAGCGGCGAATGCAACACCTCCTCCGATGGCTGCCTTGGGACCGGAGTTTCTTGCGAGGATGGCTCCTGCGGCAAACCCGGCTGCGACCGGGTTTACCAGGTCGTTCTTCGCTCGATACTGCAAACCAAGACCCAAACACAACATCAGTACACACCGTCCCCTACAATGTTTGCAGCAAAACGGAAATTTTGCACTTACGGCTTCAATACAGCATTCGATACCTGAATAGAGCGCTCCCACTTTACCAAATCCCTTTCCGGATCTATACATGGACTTTCCGGTTTGACGGAAAAACTCCTTTGTACTCTGCATCGTCGACATCTCTCCCGCACCCTTTGCCGTATCGGCCAACCCATTTGCAGCCAAAGTGGTACGACGCAAAGGATCATCTACCGCGAACGACGTCGACATGAGCGAGAAAAATGCACCCAAACCAAACCCAGCAGCGCCCGAAAACATGCACTTGGTCGGACACGATTCCATCGCACCATTAGCGATCTTGTTCCACTTTGCAATCTTGGCCACCTCAGCCCGATCTTCTTCCGTCATTCCAGGCGGTAATGGTTCCGTCCCAGGAACGTATACTGGCGCCATTAGCGGTCGAAGATGTGCCATCTTGGGGAGCAATACGCAGGGTTTGCGTTGAGAAACCGGAAAAACTGGCTTTGAAAAGAGACAGAAAGTGGAACGCGGATAGAGGCTGACTCTCTGAGGGAGTTTCCTTCGTGCTTTCTACGAGGAGTGTTCGTCGACGGTTGCGATGAGGTTTGATGATGAGAAGACAAGCAAGCAAGGATTCATGATCAAATTCGTTAGAGCTTTAGCCAAGTGACCCCCCCACTCAACCCAGGAGGAAAGAATCGGAATTCCTGACCCATTCAAAGCTCTGAAAATCTCGCCAACCACCACACTCCATTCCCGAGTTCCGAATCCTTGCCCAAACACATGCTGCCATCCTTCACCCCCTCCAGTCACACAACTGTCTGCAACACTTACCTTATTCCAACGTAACCCAGAGGTAAAGAGAGAAGTTTAAAACAAGTCGCTGGGGTTGACATCTGAATTGCGGTATGTGGTACATGAGAAGTCAAGGAAGGGAAAAGTGATAGCGCGGAGGGAACGCAGGAACTGGGTCCACATCACAGGTAGAGACCTTCGGGTGTGCCTTCATTCTTTCGGTCAATAACACGCTCCCGCGCCGTTGTAAAGTCCTTCTTAGTGACCCGCATTCTCCTCTCTCGCAACGCCAGAAGACCAGCCTCGGTGACGAGCGACTTGATATCGGCACCAGACAGGTCGTCCTTCATAGCAACAAACTCCTCCAGATCCACATCCGGGTTGAGGTTCATGCGCGAGGTGTGCAGCTTGAAGATGTGCATCTTGGTCTTCTGGTCGGGCAATGGGAACTCAATCTTTCGGTCGATTCGTCCCGGTCGGATCAGCGCTGGGTCGAGCGACTCGATTCGGTTGGTGGCCATGATTACCTTGACGTCGTGTCGCGTGTCGAAACCGTCGAGCTGGTTGAGCAATTCCAGAAGCGTTCGCTGAATCTCTCGCTCTCCTCCCGAGTTCGAGTCGTATCGCTTGGTACCGACAGCGTCAATCTCGTCAATAAACACGATACTGGGCGCGTGTTCGTCAGCTACACGGAAGAGCTCTCGTACGAGCTTGGGACCGTCACCGAGATACTTCTGAATGAGCTCCGATCCAACCACGCGCAAGAAGGTGGCGGATGTCTGGTTCGCGACCGCCTTGGCAAGCAGTGTCTTGCCGGTACCGGGTACGCCGTACAGGATGACACCTTTTGGTGGCCTGATGCCCATCTCCTCGTAGAGCTCGGGATGTGTGAGAGGAAGTTCGACAGCCTCCTTGATCTCCTGAATCTGCGTCTCGAGACCACCAATGTCGGCGTAGCTCTCGGACGGCGCCTTGTCGAGCTTCATGACGCTGACCATCGGGTCGGTATCGTCGGAAAGCACACCAACAATGGCCATGGCCTTGTGGTGGAGGAGGACACTGCAGCCTGGTTCGAGCAGGTCCTTGTCGACAAAGCTCATAATGCTCACGTAGTATTCTGGGCCAGTCGCACTGCTGACGATGGCATGCTCGTCGTCGATGATCTCCTCCAAGCTTCCCACCGCCATCGGACTGCCTCTGAGATCGTCTACTCTTGTGCGCTCCTCTGCATCCTTGTCCTCCTGAGGCTTGAGGCGCTCCTGGTTCTGTACGAATTCCTCCTCAAGCAAAAGGTGATCCTTGATACGCTCAAGCTTGAGCAACTTCAGTCGGCACCGTGTGTTGGGATAGACGGCTGGAAGCTTGGAAGACGAGTCGGGACCGCGCTTCTTCTTCTTACCAACGCGCGTTGGGAGAGGTGGCTCCCACTTCTTTTGCTGATCCTTCTTATTGTCCTTGCCTCCACGGCCGGCGCCGCCGGAGGGAGCTTGACCCATGGTGCGTTATGCGAAGTTGGAAAGGATGCGTGACAGGGCTGCCAACTCTAAGATGTACGCACGTGTGCGTGTGTTGATATGAAAGTCGGAGTGAGTCCGAAGGGATAGTGATCACGATGATGTCGAGGGTGCAAGCGGTCGAAGCAAGATGTGGGCATGAAGCGATGGATACGTGCAACACTGAGCAGTTGTAATTCTGCCGCACTCAGGTGGAGTGAGCGCTGCGATCGGACGCGCGTCCATAATGCCACCTTGAGGTCTTGACGAGCCGTGCGAGTGTTGCTAACCTGGTGTGTCATGATTATTAAGCGTGTCCTGCTTTACCGAATTTCAGCTAGTCGTATGGTGGAGATGGAGAAGAAAAGACAAAAAAATTGCCCCAAGCCTGGCCAGAGAACGAGAAAAAAACAGGTTAGGAATTCAGAGTTTGCATCTCTCCCGGCTCCGTGACCAAGAAGCGTTCCCAGTACAGAGAACGAAAAAATTGCTGGAGGCACACAGCAGCTCAATCCACACAGGTCACAGTCTTCTGCTTTCACCCTTCTCATTCACCTTTACTGACGGACTTCCTACTGTCCCTTTCCCGTTCATCTGGAGGAGGAATCACGAGCAACGGAAGAAGCAGCTGGACAATCCAGAGACGTAGGCCTCTCTCTGCACGCACATCTTTCCACCGACTCACCAACACCTTCTCACCTTTGTACCAGACGCGCGCACGCCAGTCTTCACAATGGTCAAGGTACTCTTCGAGACGGCTGTAGGCTTCTGTCTCTTCAATGTCTCGGACTCGTCCAAGCTCGAGTCCACCAAGAACCTTCACGAGTCGTTCGACTCGCCTGAGGGTGCCAGCAACCTCCTCAAGCTCTCCGCCATCCACCGCTTTACCAACACCGCAGAGGCTGTCGAGGACATCTCTGCCGTCAACGAGGGCAAAATGAGCAAAAGTCTCAAAAAGTTCCTTACTGAAGAGATCGTCGAGGGCAAGGGCAAGGAGAAGGAAAACCTCATTGTCGCCGAATCCAAGCTTGGTACGTGTGTTTTGCCATCTTGCCGCAATTGCCGACTAAATCTTGGTCGATAATTCATGTACTGACTCCAATCTGCGTCTGCATTTCTTGCTTCATACAGCCTCCAACATTGCCAAGAAGCTCTGTATCCAGGTAACCTACGACAGCGAGCTTCTCGACCTTTACCGAGGTATCCGTGAGAACTTGGCCACCCTGCTCTCCTCCTCCTCGGGCGAGGAGTCGCTCGACCCTCGCGACCTCAACACCATGAGCCTTGGTCTCTCCCACAGCTTGAGTCGATACAAGCTAAAGTTTAGCCCGGACAAGGTGGACACCATGGTCGTACAGGCCATTGGCCTGCTCGACGACCTCGACAAGGAGATCAACATTTACGCCATGCGAGTCAAGGAGTGGTACGGCTGGCACTTCCCCGAGATGGGCAAGATCATCACCGACAACCTCGCCTACGCCAAGGTCATCCGTGCCATGGGTTTCCGAACCAACGCTTCTGCCACCGACTTCAGCGAGGTCCTCCCCGAGGAGATTGAGGAGACTCTCAAGGCTGCCGCCGAGATCTCGATGGGTACCGAGATCTCTGAAACCGATCTCGAGCACATCTGGAGCCTGTGCGACCAGGTCATCTCCATCACCCAGTACCGCACCCAGCTCTACCAGTATCTCCAGAACCGAATGGCTGCCATCGCTCCCAACCTCACCGCCCTCGTGGGTGACCTTGTCGGCGCTCGTCTCATCAGCCACGCCGGTTCGCTCATGAACCTCGCCAAGCACCCCGCTTCTACCGTCCAGATCCTCGGTGCTGAGAAGGCGCTTTTCCGTGCGCTCAAGACCAAGCACGACACGCCCAAGTACGGTCTTATCTACCACACTTCGCTCGTTGGTCAGGCGCCACAGAAGCTCAAGGGTAAGATGGCACGAATGGTCGCCACCAAGGCTGCCCTATCCATCCGTCTCGATGCTCTTGCTGATGCCGAGACCAAGGGCGAGGAGGGTGCTCCCACTGTCGGTATCGATGCTCGTGCCAAGCTCGAGTCGCGCCTGCGTGCACTCGAGATGCAGAGCGGTCTTTCCGGCATGCGCTCGGCGAGGAACGTTGCTGGCGACCAGGGCTACAAGCAGAAGGGCTTCCAGATGGAGGCTGGAGGTCGATCGTACAACGCTGCTGCCGATGCTGCCGGTCCCAGCGACATGGCCGCTGCTGCCAGCATCGCACCATCCATGCTGCCCTCGACACCGTCCAAGGTTGCCGCGGACGACGTGGACGAGAAGAAGCTTTCCAAAGAAGAGCGCAAGGCGCTCAAGAAGGCGAGAAAGTCTGAGGTCGCCGCCTCGGAGCCGGCTACCCCCGCTGCTGGCTCGGACGCCGGCGAGGAGAAGCTGAGCAAGGAGGAGCGCAAGGCGCTCAAGAAGGCCAAGAAGGAGGAAGCCGCCAATGGTGTCGAGACACCCAAGAAGGAGAAGAAGGACAAGAAGAAGCGTTCGGCAGACGAGGCTGAGGTCAACGGTACACCCAAGTCCGAGCCAGGGTCGAGCAAGAAGAAGTCCAAGAAGGACTAGCTTGCCGTTATTCCTTGCATTTCGTAGATGGCTTCTGTCAGTTGCCTCGACGAGCTTCATTCATGTTTTCCTTTTCACTTTTTTCGTGTACATTCTTCCGCACTTTCGCTCACTTTCCGTTTTGTACCGGCTGTAGTAATACGTTCTATCCCATACACACTCTCGATGTGATTCTGAAACACCTTGAATGAGAATCAGATAAGAGCTTAGACACTGCTAAAGGCTGGATGCATTTGTGTATATTTTAAACAGTGTGGGAGTGTGTTTTAGACAACACGTCGGACCTCAAAGTGACGCTTGACAAAGTAGACCTGGCAGGAGCACACTGCGACGAGGATAAAGCCTTGGATGATGGACCACCACTTGACTCGGGTGTTGGTGCTCTCCGCAGCTTTTGACATCGGTAGCAAGAGAGAGAAGGGCGTGGAACATGTTAAGTGTTGGTTCGATGAAATTGCGATTCCATAGAGGAGCGAAAGAAAGAGGAATATGATACTTACTGTTGCGGTGGACACGTTCACGAATGACGAGATACTCCTGTTCGTCCTTTACTGCCTGCAAACCTGCTGCAAGATCCCTGATTTCCCTCTCGATTGGAAGCATGTCTCCCTCATCAGGAACATAGATGATACCATGTACGTTGAAGCTGACCGTCTTGTCTGAGATGCTGCTGAATTCGTTAGAGAAGCAGTAAGTGTACCGACCATCGTCCTGGGCTGTAAACGAATACGTGCCGGTGTCCTTGCGGTCTTGCTTGAAGAGTGCACGATGTTTTGGATCGTTCAGAACCACATCAATATCGAGATGTCCACCACCACCAACCTGGTACGTGAGAGTCATCTGATCACCATTGTGCAAGTCCTCAAAGAAGCATTCGCTGCTGTGTGGGCCGAGTTCGATCATGTGCGCTTCCGAAGAAGTACAGCCTAGACCGAGCATCAAGAGCAGGGCAAAAGCCCAAACCGAAACCAGCATTACTAGTGGTGAAGATCTTGACAACATTGTGGGAGATAGAAGTCTGGTCGCGGTGCTGATGTGCTTGGAGATTCTTGTCGTGGGTGTGTAGGATGCGATGTGTTAGCCGTGTTCTGCTAGCTGCTAATCGTGCAAAGTGCAAGGAAGTACTGAGCCGCGAGCAATAGAAGGTCGTACCGGGTCGTAAAGGTAGACGTGCTGGAGCCGGCCGAACACGTCGCTCGTCGTTGCGAGATGAACACGGGAAGAATCAAAAGGCTAGATGTCCGAGATGCGAGCTGTAGGAATCCGAAGAAGCTCGTTTCAGCGAAGACGAATGACATGGCATGCGTTCAAGGTCGACCAGCTGGCATACGTGGACCATCAAACGGCTGAGCGTGGAAATTTGCTATACGTGTTAGACCTTGTAAAGTTTTAAATCAGAAAAAGAGCAAATTCTTGTCGCGTGCCACTTCGTTCTGCAACTTAGATGCGCCCGATCGCCCGGTTGTGACAGAAGTCTTTGCCTTTTCAAGTCCGTAAACACCCAACAGGAGTGAACCGATTTACGCTATCACGATCACGTCCTCGCTCAAGACTCACGCTTTATGCATTGCAAACGGCCTGCCGATCAGTTGCAGAGAATGTCATTACCGGGCCGTATTCTCGCTCCTCTAGCATCTTTTTGCGTCTTTTCGCGTTGTGTCTCTGTGGCACCTTGAATCTCACGAGGATCGGGTGGGAAAAGCCGCACGACACGGAGACAAGTAGGAAGGCGCACGGACCTGCGCAGACACGTTCTAGGCGGTGCTCGTGTTGAAATTTGGCTGTAATCTGAATGCTGCTGCTAAAAATGCCAAGCTTTCGCAGAGCTGTCAAAGCTTTCGGTGCATTGCGCCCTTGGCTGTGCTGCTGCAGATTTGCAAGTTCAGATTGAACGCGCCAGATACAGATGATTCACAGACCTCGAAACCATGTCCACGCTGCGCAAATCACAGCCACGCATTCGACGCACAAAAGGCCTCGAACCCTCTTAGCGAACAAGGAATTGGCTATGTCCACAGTTGCTTTGCCACGCCCAGCATCTTGCGTCACAAGCTCAATGGTTTAATGACCGACGCGGCATTGAAAGAGCGTTTGCGTCTCCTCCGCCACGGCCTGCAGCCTGAAGCGCAGACGACATCACCTTCTTTGCCCTCCCACACCCTTCCCTCTGCTCCACATCCATCCAGATCTTCTGCACCGACTTCCGCAACTCATCCCGCTTCACCCCAATCCCCCACGCATGCCGACGGCGATCAACAGCTCTTTGATAGGCTCCGCAAGCTTCAATCGGCTGAGAAACCCCAACCCCGGAAAGCACAACCACCAGTCCCCTTGCGCACCAGCAAGTATCGTGACGAGCAAGGCGAGATCGACGCTCTCGTTCAGTCGACCCAGGACCAGCTAGACGTAGAGCGATCCACCGCAGTCAACTTGCTTGCTTCCTACGACGACAATTCTGACCACCTGTCGGACTCGGACCTGGAACGAGATATCGACGCAATCGCAACAGACGCAGCAGAAATTGTCAACGAAGTCCGCGACGAGCTCGCCCTAGAGAGACAGTCGAGTACAGTACTCGTATTTCCTGACTCAGACGATCCCCACGAAACGTCCGAACAAGATCAACCAACCATGTTGCGCTCCACCCCAGAAATCGAGAACGCTCTTGCCGAGGCGTCGCAGGAATCTCACCTCTTCGCTCCCGCCAATGCCTCCGTTGAATCTCCTCGACCTGCGTCGGCTGCGATCCCCCGCAAGGGTCGTCGCACCTTGCTCGGCGGCAACTTCTTCTTTGTCGTCATGCTGAGCTTGCTTGTCGTAGCCATCTCCTCCTTCCCCGGCGCCCATGCCTTCGGTGCCGGTAACATTCCTTCCTTTGCCTACATGGAAGGCAAGGCGTTCCGTCACGGAGACATTGAGGACATTCTGGAGGAGCTTGCCAAGAAGGTTGGCGGCTCGCTCTTCGGCTCCAGCAAGTTCGGCGGTCTGGACATCAAGCGCACCTACTTTGGTAACTGGCTGCGGGACTACAGCCAGGCTATGGATGTTGCTGCCCTCCAAAAGATGAGCAAGCAGGCTGTTCTCAACATCGTCATGGTGCTTGGCTTCTTGGCGCATGGCTATGCCACCGCCGAATTCCAGGTCACCGACGAAAGGCTCGGCGTTTACCTGCCCGAGGAACATCTCGACAATCCCAAGGGCTATGCCGATGGCAAAGACGCTCGCGAGTTTGACCCTCGTCTTCGTGAACCTGTAAACCCCCAGGAGCTCGAGATCGACCCTCATTCCGGCATGAAGAACTACCTGGCAAACGAGACCGGCGGTTGGCGCACAGGCTCTGGACTCGTCCGACGCACTCTTGTTCGTGTCATCGAGACCGGTCGTCAAGCACGTCAGACTGGCCGCGATGCTGATATGTACGAAGCATACCGCCTTCTCGGCCAGGCTCTCCACACGCTCGAGGACTTCCCCGCTCACAGCAACTGGACAGAGCTTGCACTTCACCGTCTTGGCCACCACAGCGTCTTCCTCCACGTCGGTGACAATGTCAAGGTGCGCGCTCCTGACGGTACACAGATTGCGCCCCTTGTCACCGGTACCTTCGGAAGCGCCGATTTCATGCACTCGATGCTGGGAGAAGCACAGGACCATCTCTCCGAGGCCTCCATCTCGGACCTCAACAAGGCCATTGATGACGCAAAGACAAAGTCCAGGGGCAGCGACCGCAGCATTGTCCAGGACCTCCTCGGTATGCTTGCCAAGGTGCCCGGGGGTGGAGGCGACAACGTCTCGCGCGACCTCGAGGACGTCTCCCGCGGTCCCGTCTCTGACCCCGCCAACATGTCTCCTCAGGAGATGTACGCAAACCTCTGGAAGATCCTCGAACTTCGCGACCGCATCATGAAAGGCATCGAAGGAACCATCGAAAAGATTCCTGGTCTCAGCTCGCTCGTCGAGAAGTTGACCAACGAGCTCAACATCTTTGTCTTTACCCTCATTGAGCCCTACGCCAAGCCCATCATGCAGCAAGGCATGAGCGCGCTCAAACTTGGCTCCGGTGCCGTCATCAACAAACAGGAGCAGTTTGAGGTGTTTGACAACCCGAATGCTTCCGACCCCACCCACTCTATGTTGAGCAAGGATCACTTTGGCCTCATTCTCAACGAAGTCGCTGGCAACGTGGCCAAGATCATCGTGCGCCACACTGTAATCAAGGTCGTCAAGGCCTGGGACGATCGCACCATGGACCCCACGCACGTTGCCGATGAGTGCCTCGCACCCATGTTCCACCCCTACTGGTTCAACGGCCAGGCTCAGGTGCAGAAGGATATGATGGACTACGTCGCTGATTGGGCCAGGAACCACTCTACCGAGATTGGACGTCTGAGCAAACAGAGCGTGCGCAATCACACCAACACTCGCTCCGGCAAGGCCGAGCCGCATTCACATGGCGACGATCAGCCCAGCATCAGCTCCTTTGTGGGTGGCGGAAACAGCCAAGCCGCTCATAGCTTCTCTAACAATCACCACTACAGCGGTGGCAGCGGCGGTAACGGTGGAGGATACGACGGCAACAATGGCGGAAGCGGTGGTGGTAACACCATCGGATCGCAGATGGCGGGCTATGCTTCCAACTATGTCTCCAATCAGGTACACGGGTTCGTCGGTAGCCACATGCCTGGAGGAAATAACCTCTTCCGAGAGATTCCAGATGGCAGCAATGATGGAGGGCGAGAGTCTTCTGGCTACGGTGGCTCTCGTCCAGACGAGTCTTCTAGCTATGGCGGCCACCAGGAGCAGTCGTCATCATACGATCACGGCAGGCCCTTGTTCCCTCAAGCTGAGCCTACGGGACATGACCAATACGGTAGTCAGGCACACTCGGGCTACCCCGCACCAGGCGGGTTTGCGCCGCCTGGTGGTCCACCTCCCCCCGGCCAAGGCGGATACGGTGCTCCCCAAGGTGGTTACGGTGCTCCGCAGGGCGGCTACGGCCAGCCCGGAAACAGTCAAGGCTACCCACCGGCTGGAGGCTACGGACAGGGTGGATACGGTCAAGGTGGTGGTTACAATAACAGTCAGGGAGGAGGATACGGCAGCAGTTACAGTGGTGGCTACTGATCTTCTGTTAGGATGCACTTCCGTATGCACATGCACATACGAGCTCGCTATCGATCGAAAATTGATTCTTCTCTAGTTAACTAACTCTCTGTCCACTGCTGACCAGTGAATCAAGAATTCATGCTCTGATTTCGTTTCCGGTTCGAGGAAACCCTCTTTTGTCACACGTCTGTGTATGAACGTAACTAACTAGTTTAATAAGGAGCCAACTAACACGGTATGAGCTCACGTTTCACAGCACGTATTCGAGACCATGATTTAGATACAGAAATGCATTGAGGATCAGAGTACAGACATGAACGGATGGACTTGACAGGTTGAAACCGGGAGCAAAAAGCTACAGAGATGCATTCGACCAGGGCGGATATGCTCGCATACGCTTCGACCTTGCGACTCAAGCAGTGGGAAGAACATGATCATCATCCGCAGCGGTATACAGGTAACCCTCTGAGCTGAGCTCCTCTACCGCACTCTTGACCTCGGAGACGTCTACGCCGTTGATCTTTCTTGCGATGTGAGCGACGTGAACGCCGTCGGGGTGGTTCACTGCTTCGGCAGTGATGATTACCATGATCTGACGCGGAAGAGGGTCGAGACTCTTGTACTGGTCGAGAACGTTCTGTGTGTTTGACCCGGAGTATGCGTTAATGTCGCTGGTTTGCATCGCATGACCACGGTCGAGACCGTGAGCGATACCTCCGTTTGTCTGCGACGCCTTGGCGCCTCGAGTGAGCTGGAGATGCGAGTGGACTGCTTCGAGACGGTGGAACATGACCTCATTGTAGTCAGTCACAGGTCGCATGTGGCCTGCAGAGATGGATCGACGGTTCTGGAAGGACTTCAAGGTGCCGAGCACTCGGACGTAGACATTTTGTCTGTATGAGCGGAAAGCAAGTGCCAGCTGGTCAGTACACTTTGCTTAGCCTTCCGCAAACATGCGGGGATGGTTCGAATTCGCCGAATCTTCGAGGCAGACGTGCAAATAACATCGGCCATGCGTGTGGAAGCCATCCGGCCCTATGTCCAGGCATGTTGATGCCCTTCGGGCGCAATTAACAAAGCATTAATGTGTGACTTACCGGATATCGGACGCCTTTTGGGTATCGTCGCCGGAGCTGTCCAGCCACTGGCGTACTTCGATCTGTCCGGTTCCGTCCTCAACGCTGTAGGCGACGTTGGTAGCATTCCTCGAGATATTCCTGACTACAGCGACAAAAGTCAATTGACCGAGCTCTGCGCCGTCAAGTGTAAAGTCAGCGTCGGGGTGTGGTTGGTCGGCGTTGAGGATCTGTCGGATGGTAACGGGCCTGAGCGTGTTGTTGCCCGCTCTCTGTGTAGAGCAAGCAGCGACCATGGTCGTGAGAGTATTGCGGACAATGGAGGTGTGCGGATTAGCATGAGTAATGATTTGAAACACCGGAGTTGAGATAGGTCAGTTCCATGCGTCTTGTAAAGATAGGTGCAACAGATGCACATCATGTTCAGACTAAGAGGAAGTGGTTACGCACCTTTCCGCTTGGCGAATCGTTCTGGCTGCCATTGGCCAGGAAGCCGCCTCCACTCGCTCCGCCTCCTGTGGCATAGTTTTGAGCATATGGGTTGCCCTCTCCTCCAAATCCTGTTTGCATCGCAATAAATGGCGTACATTCCGTCATTATGAGAACAATTTTGGGTCAAGCTAGGTCAGCATCATTTCATTCGTACTCTTGGGCCAGCTTGGCTGGCCCCGAGCTTGAGCGATGGAGGACGAGCCTGTACAGCAATGAGTCTCCGAAATCTCGGTCACATTTCTAGAAGACATACCGTTGTTGAACATATTGACGAGAAGCTGCTCGACGGATCTGGATGGTGTATGGTCAAGACGCTTTGGATGGATGTCGTGGGCGAGAAGAGGAAGAACTAGAGGCATGGTGCGCAGCCTATCGCGTAACGAACTGAGCCCTGGAAATCCGTGTTGCACTTCTTGGCTCAACGCGCACTTTGCAATTTACGCGTCTGTGTCACTTTAGCAGCGTGGTGGAAGTTTTCGTGCGAGAGCCACTCAGCAGTGCGTTTGACACGCGGAAGGGCAAGATCTTCCTGCATCGTCGTCCTACCTCGGGATTTTCGCCAGACATCACCATCTTCGAGCTCGGCTCTTCAAACAATCCTTTGGCGCGCAATCTGGGACGAGAAGCAGGCGGATGGATATGGTTGAAGCTTTGATAGCCGAGCAAGTCGTTAGAGAGGGTCCTGGGCCTTCAACGCTTAGACACGCACGGCGAATCCTACTACTTCAGTATCAAGCACGAATCACACCGCGATCAACCTCGTTTGTATGGCCATCGCACTCAATTTTACTTCGCATACAAGGCGACCTCGACCGTGACCTCTTCCAGAATCCCGGACACGAGGCGACTGCCAGATATCAGACACTTTTTCTCCGCGAGCTCTGTGCTAGGCTTGATGCCGCTGTCCAGGCAGAGTGTTCCGTGCTACAGAGCCAGGGCGTTGACGAGATCGAGCATCCAGAGATGGATGCGGCGCTGCTGGAGAGGTATGTAGAGGTGATAGCCAGGGGTTCCTCGGGCCATGCTATGATCAAGGCTGGCTCTGCTCCCGACACCGAGTTCACCACCCACTGTTGGAAGCTGCCCAACAGCTCTCCTGAGCATGCGGCGGCGGAAATGGAAGCCGAGCTGCTTCTCGACTATGCCAAAGTGACGATCAGGGAAGAAGGCAGCGCGATATCCAAAGGCACGACTGGACTGCGGACATGGGAAGCTGGTCTGCGGTTGGCGGGACATCTGATGAGCGAACCGACGTTGATCACGACCCCCGGCACGCGTATCCTGGAGCTTGGGTCCGGGACTGGTTTTGTTGGTACAGTCTGCGCTACTCAGCAGGCTATGTCTCCGCACAAAAACCTGCATACGTTCATGACGGACGTGCCCGGTCAGGTGGTCGCACGCATCCGAGATACTCTACAGGCGAATTGCCTGGACACCTCCACCTCCATCGTGGAGATCCGCGAGCTCAACTGGCTCGAATTGAGCGCTGAGCGTCAGCAGAGTCAACAGAGAGACGATCTGCCGACCATCAAGTTCCTTGCCGAAGCCAATCCGACGCTGATCCTAGCTGCTGATGTTGTATATGACCCCGATCTGATCGACCCATTGGTGGAGACCATCCGGGCCTGCTTGGAGGCTGGCTCGTGCACGTGTCGTGCCCTCGTGGCCAGTACAATCCGCAATCCGGATACTTATGCCGCTTTCAAAGCGTCCCTAGGTGAGTTTGCCGTCCTGCTACTGGGGCTGCCATGCGAACTCCCTCCCAGTGTTTGGACGCCAGAATTGCTGACACATCCTCTTCGTCCTATTACATCTTTGTTCCAACCCTCAGACTCTTTTGGACTGAACGCCAAGGTGTTGGAGTTGCAGCGTCCGGTCTTCTGCTCGCCCGATCCACAGTGGGCGTCCGATGTTCCTCCGTTGGCCTTGTTTCCGTCAGCGCATGATTCCGTTCTCGACGGTCGGGTGGAGTTGCTCTGTATTACCGTTGGTGAATCATAAATTGGATGGACGCTATCTGCCTCGAGACGAACTGATAGCGGTGGATCTGGCGTTCGACCGGAGCTTCGCGGATCACCGGGGGCTTGGGTGCCATCACTTGGCCGTCTACCAGAGTGGAGCTGGACTTCGGACAATTAATCGCGCAATTTTAGCGCCTCATTTCGAGCCGTCGACTGTCGGAGAATTTCACTCGCTTGAATGGTTCACATTGACGCAAAGCAACCGGTCCGGTACTGGGCCGACATTCCCGATTGTATCTCAGGCCCGTTGCCGATCGTGTGTGTGATGTGCCCTAAACCCCGAACATACTGATGACATCGCAAGGGATGAATTCGCGGACCAATAGAATGTACTGTACATGTACTTTTTACTGTTGGATTGCATGACATGGCGCGCAGCAAACTTTCGGCATCGGCAGGCGAAGCCGGCGCAGTTTTCAAGGCATAACCCCACCACACTGTCGATGTTACATGCACACAGTTAGGATGCACGTAATTAATGAGGAAAAGGCTTAAGATTTCAAGGAAGGGGAACTGAGCACTCGACCTATATACTGCATGAGCATAGGTACATGTGGTCAGGCGATGCAAAGTTTTGTACTCGTTGACCTTCGGGGAATCTCTTGTGCAAGAGGAAGTCTTGTGCAAGAGGATCTCTCGTGCGAGAGAGTCGCGACTGTATGCACAGGCGTGACACTGCCCCCCCTGAAGAAGTCGCTAGCGAGCGAGGTTGGGGCGAGGGAGCGTAGCAGGGGCACAGAACGGAGGGGTGGAACATTAGGACCGGAACATGTTGGAGATGGGAAGCACATCGAAGTGGTACAATGTTGAATGCGAGGAGGAAGGAAAGGAGCCGAAGACATGGGGAGGCCACGGCTAGGCACCGAAGAAGATGGTGATGGTCGAGCGCATGAGCTCATGGGAGGGTGGTGAGCAAGAGGAGGAATGGACATGGTTAGGCACCGAAAAAGATGGTGATGGGTCCTACAATGAGGACCATGTAGGCGCGGCTCCACGGTGTGAGAGATGCCATGACGTTGAACCCCGTGCCGTAGGAGGCTGATATTATTGGAAGGAGTGAACCGGTAATGTGTTACCATTGCCGGTTCAGGGATCCTGGGAAAAACCACTGATCAGCTAAGGCAGAGGCAAGTAGCTATCTCAACAGTGCCTTCCCTATATCAGAGGGGCTTGTAGAGCTAAGTCTGAGGATATTTCAGCTTAGATACACTCCGTAGATAGAGGATATCAGAGGGTTGCAGTAGTGATTGAGGAGCAAATAACACATAGGCAACTTGGCTCATGCAGGAGGAAGAGAGATGGAGAAGAAGAGGAGGCAGACCTTGCTATGCGAGGATGTGGGAACTAGTTTGAATGACTTTCTGCAACTGTATCTACAAGTGAGTCAATGTATATATATGTGTTTTCCTATCATGGCAATACTTTCTCGAAGTTGGCTATGTCTTTGCTATATCGAGGGTATGACACCTGTGTTGAATCTTGGAGAGTATGGAGCATCATTTGGAACCTCGAGTAGAGACAGTGAGGTATTGCAGGGGCTTATCTTTGAGTGTGTGTGTGTGGGGTTGCATATATATGCTATCTTTCCCTATCACGGAGGGGTGCATTCCTATCTTGGTCAATGTGTTCAGTCCATACTCATCCGACACAAATTGTGTTTCAGAGATGTGGGTCCGGGGTCCCCACGGTCGTGGGCTAATAGCCGGAATCGGGCAAGTAGGATCCCATAGCCGGATGTGGGAGGTCTGGAATTGGACTTTTCTTGATGTGTCGTGGCCTAACAGTGTCGAAATACTTTTTGAGGAATATTGACGCATCCTGGTTGCCTGTGTTGGACCTCCACAATCTAACAGATCGTTCCAAAGTCGAAAATGCGAGTGACTGTATATTCCAACAGTCCCCCTCATTCACAATATCGGCGGAGAGGTCGCACACACAGGCAGTTCTCAGGCTTCTCAGATGGTGAGCAAATTGAATTTTCTTGAGACAGGAGATGAGAAGAAGGGAAAAAGGGGGGGGGAGAATGGCAAAGAGATCTTGACAATGGAGAGGCGAATCCTATAGCTCTACAAGTTGTTTCGCCTGATTTGATACAAGGCAGCATAGTGTTGGAATATACAGTCACTCGCATTTTCGACTTTGGAACGATCTGTTAGATTGTGGAGGTCCAACACAGGCAACCAGGATGCGTCAATATTCCTCAAAAAGTATTTCGACACTGTTAGGCCACGACACATCAAGAAAAGTCCAATTCCAGACCTCCCACATCCGGCTATGGGATCCTACTTGCCCGATTCCGGCTATTAGCCCACGACCGTGGGGACCCCGGACCCACATCTCTGAAACACAATTTGTGTCGGATGAGTATGGACTGAACACATTGACCAAGATAGGAATGCACCCCTCCGTGATAGGGAAAGATAGCATATATATGCAACCCCACACACACACACTCAAAGATAAGCCCCTGCAATACCTCACTGTCTCTACTCGAGGTTCCAAATGATGCTCCATACTCTCCAAGATTCAACACAGGTGTCATACCCTCGATATAGCAAAGACATAGCCAACTTCGAGAAAGTATTGCCATGATAGGAAAACACATATATATACATTGACTCACTTGTAGATACAGTTGCAGAAAGTCATTCAAACTAGTTCCCACATCCTCGCATAGCAAGGTCTGCCTCCTCTTCTTCTCCATCTCTCTTCCTCCTGCATGAGCCAAGTTGCCTATGTGTTATTTGCTCCTCAATCACTACTGCAACCCTCTGATATCCTCTATCTATGGAGCGTATCTAAGCTGAAAAGCTACGACGACTCAGATCAGACAACGGAGGTGAGTACATCAGTAGAGAGTTTGATACTTACCTTTCCTCCACAGGAATTCAACATGAGACATTGGCACCATACACTCCTCAACAGAATGGAATTGCCGAGCATATGAACAGGACCCTTTTTGACATCACCAGAAGTCTCCTTCTTCAAGGAGGAGCTCCCCACTACTTATGGGGAGATGTGTTGCTCCACGCTGCCTATTTAAATAACAGGCTCCCTACAAAGGCACTGTCCATGGAGACACCCTTCAAGTGTTTCCTTCAACGGGAAGGAGACCACTCAATGTTACAAGTTTTCGGATGCCAAGCATGGGCACACATACCTGAGCAGAACCACTCAAAGCTTGACGAGCAAGCCCTACCTACAGTATACATTGGGGTTACCAATGGGTCCAAGGCCTTCAAACTACTCGACCTTAGGACCGGGGCTATCCTTTCTAGCAGGAATGCTACCTTTGATGAGGAACTCTTCCCTTTCAAGGAACAAGACACTCCTCAAATTGAGAACACCACCACCATTGACATTCATGATGAGGCTCCACAAGAATCAGTCCTCATCCATCCCACTCCAATTCGAGCCATCAGTCCCAATATTGTGCACCCCCCGAGCAACAACAGACCTATGTTTGCCCAAGAGGAAGAACGTGTGGGATTCCCTTACCTCACTCAAGAAGAAAGAGATCAAGGGATCTCCACTCCACCCTTGGAAGACTTTATACGCTCCCTCTCCTCTGTTGCCATCAACAACACCAAAGACACCTTCACCGACAAAACGTGTACCAATGAAGGAACTCCCTTCCCTGCATCTGATGATGAACCAAGAACCATTCTCCAAGCTCAACGACGATCTGATTGGCCCAAATGGCAAGAGGCAATTCAGAAAGAACTCAACTCACACCAGGAGAACAACACCTGGACCGTAGTGAATGCTCCCAATAATGCCAACATCATTGGCAGTTGATGGGTGTTCAAAATCAAATGGAAAGGAGATGGCACCATCGACAAATACAAGGCTAGACTGGTTGCTCAAGGCTATACTCAAGTTCATGGTATCGATTACAAGGAAACCTTCACACCAGTGGTAAAGATGGCTACACTTAGAATGCTCATGATCATGTCACTCCAATATGACATGAAGATCTACCAGCTCAATGTCATCACTGCCTACCTCAATGGTGAACTGAATGTCGACCTCTACATGAGGCAACCCCCATTGCCAGCCTCCATGACACAATCGGGATCTCAATCCCTTGTCTGCAAACTCAACAAGTCTCTCTATGGCCTCAAACAAGCTGGACACACTTGGTATCAAAAGGCTGATAGCACACTCATTAACATTGGCTTCAAGCGATCCAACTATGACTCCACTCTCTACTACATCAAGAACAAGGGTGAGCCACCCCTCATCCTCACCCTATATGTTGATGATGTTCTCATCTTCGCAAAACATAAGCCTACAGCGGATAAGTTCATCTCGACACTCCAATCCAAGTTCAAGATGACTGGAGGAGATCCAGTATCATTCATCTTAGGCAATCAAGTCACATCTACTCCAACATCACTTCACCTCTCCCAAACCAGCCATATACAGCGCCTTCTTACGCAATTTGGTCTTGGCAATGCGAACATCATGCACACACCCACCATCATGGGTGACATTGCCGATGGAGTGGCACTCAACAAATGACCACTCCCTCTATCACACCATTGTTGGTTCAATCCTCTACATCTCCACCTGCACACAACCAGACATTGCCTTCGCTGTCAACTGTCTTAGTCGCTACCTGGCTTCCCCAACTGACAAAGCCATGACTGCTGCAAAACACCTTCTCCGTTATCTCAAAGGGACTGCCGATTACGGACTCCTCTTCATGAAGAAGGGAACATCCTTCCCCCCTGAGGAAGATTGGGGCCCATGCTTGCAAACCTACTCTGATGCAGACTTTGGGGGGGACACTGCCACTCAAAAGTCCACATCAGGGATCACAAATACTATCAATGGAATGCCCTACAGCTGGTTAAGCAAAAGGCAACCCTTAGTTGCAACATCAACTACCTATGCAGAATACATTGCTATGGCAGAAGCATGCAAGGAGATCACCTGGAGCTGACAACTTCTAGCTGAACTCTCCTTTGAGATTCACAAGCCTACACCGCTATATGTGGACAACCAAGCGGCTATATACTTATCTAAGGACCCTAAGGACCATCAAAGGAACAAACACATCGACATCAAATATCACTTCATCAGGGAAAAACAACTTGATGGTACCATCATTGTCACCAACATCCCTACATTGGGATAGCTTGCTGACAGCCTCACCAAGCCACTCGAGAAAATCAAAGTTTCACAGCACAGACAATATCTCAACATTTACCTGATTCAGGGTATCTAATCTCTATCCAGGATCCAACTTCCCAAATGTGGGGACCCCACTTCACTCACCCAACACTCCCAACACAAGAACCCACACCCCACAAACTGCTGCATCCATATGCATGCCTCCACATTCCCTCGACGCATCAAAAATCATCAAAAATCAAAAATCAAAACCCCAACAATGAGTTAACACATCCCAATTCAGGACCTCACATTCCTTAATTTCAAATATTTGCCAACTGCGGCAAGACCTTCCACAACCTTCCACGTGCGCCCAAGTGAAAAATTTCTCAAAATTTTCCATGGATGCATGCCCATCCACAATTTTGGGATACCCCAGCCCCTTTTTCGGCTGAAAATTCCCCCCATTGGGTATCCCCTGCCAAACTCATTTGGCGTGCAAATCCCATTATTTTACATGTGAGATCTCATTGGTAGTGCACCAAAACTAAAGCACAAACCCACACAACAACTGCACCACACTTCATCATTCCATTCCCAACACCACCAACCAGACCTCCATACCGGCAAACAACCTCCCAACAAAACCACCCAACCTCTCATTTTTATTACTTTTACACAAGATGACCTCAAGACCCACACATATCAGGTTCCCATCCTCTGATGAGGAAATAATGTCCGACGCCAAGCCAAGTTCCCCACAACCAGAGACCTGACTGCCCGATGGCAACTCAGGGCTCGAAGGCAACGAGGAGCCAATGGAGGATACCTTCTCCAAACCTGGAGACCCCACTCCCCACTGGCAATTCCCTCTTCCCCGCAAGGCCAACAATGACCGCACATGCCTCGCAGATTTCCCATGACATGTAAATGATCTCGAAGTAGGATTTGAGATAGCCGAACAAGCGTGTGACAACTGCACTTGGCGGGGGAAGATTTGCACATATGGAATGGGAAAGACCTTCAGCGGCAAGGCCCAGACCACAAACTGCGACCTTTGTGTCATCCAACATGCCGCCTGCAATGGGAATGGCTACATGGGCTGGATGACCCCAAGGAAATGAAGGATCCAAACAATTGAAGAAAACCTTGGGATCCTCCGCCGCATCATTCACAACCATGTCCCCGACAACATGAAAGATCTAGCGTATATGGCACTCTACCAAATCAGGCAGAACAATGCCTGAACCTCAAGATCATCTCCGATGCCGGCAACCCTTCTCTCTCCACCATCATATCTCCCCCCTTCCCTTTCCCTCTGACTTTCCTCCCCCCCTTTTTACTTTGTCCCAAAAAAAAAAAAAAAAGTGTCAAAAAGCTCACCATTTGAGAAAAACCTGAGCAACTGCCTGTGTGTGTGACCTTCTCGCTGACATTGCAAATGAGGGGGACTGTTGGAATATACAGTCACTCGCGTTTTCGACTTCGGAACAATCTGTTAGATTGTGGAGGTCCAACACAGGCAACCAGGACGCGTCAATATTCCTCAAAAAGTATTTCGACACTGTTAGACCATGACACATCAAGAAAAGTCCAATTCCGGACCTCCCACATCCAGCTATGGGATCCTACTTGCCCGATTCCGGCTATTAGCCCACGACCGTGGGGACCCCGGACCCACATCTCTGAAACACAATTTGTGTCGGATGAGTATGGACTGAACACATTGACCAAGATAGGAATGCACCCCTCCATGATAGGGAAAGATAGCATATATATGCAACCCCACACACACACACTCAAAGATAAGCCCCTGCAATACCTCACTGTCTCTACTCGAGGTTCCAAACGATGCTCCATACTCTCCAAGATTCAACACAGGTATCATACCCCTGATATAGCAAAGACATAGCCAACTTTGAGAAGGTATTGCCATCATAGGAAAACACACATATATATATATACATCAACTCACTTGTAGATACAGTTGCAAAAAAGTCATTCGAACTAGTTCCCACATTCTCGCATAGCAAGGTCTGCCTTCTCCTCTTCTCCATCTCTCTTCCTCCTGCGTGAGCCAAGTTGCCTATGTTGTTAATTGCTCCTCGATCACTACTGCAACCCTCTGATATCCTCTATCTATGGAGCATATCTAAGCTGAAACATCCTCAGACTTAGCTCTACAAGCCCCTCTGATATAGGGAAGACACTGTCGAGATAGCTCCTCGCCTCTGTCTTAGCTGATCAGAGGTTTCCCTCGGATCCCTGAACTGGCAATGGTAACCCATTACTGGTTCACTCCTTTTCAATATAGGACCCCACTCACCCAATTCCGGCTATTAGTCCGTGACTGCGGGGACCCCGGACCCATATCTCTGAAACACAATTTGTGTCAGATGAGTGTGGACCGTACATATTGACAAAGATAGGAACACACTCCTCTGTGATAGGGAAAGATAGTGTATATACGCAACCCCACACACACGTTTGAAGATAAGCTCCTGCAATACTTCACTGTCTCTACTCAAGGTCCCAAATGATGCTCCATACTCTCCAAGACTCGACACAGGTATCATACCCTTGATATAGTGAAGACATAGCCAACTTCGAGAAGGTATTGCCATCATAGGAAAACACATATATACATCAACTCACTTGTAGATACAGTTGCAGAAAGTCATTCAAACTAGTTCCCACATCCTCGCATAGCAAGGTCTGCTTCCTCCTCTTCTCCATCTCTCTTTCTCCTGCATGAGCCAAGTTGCCTATGTTGTTAATTGCTCCTTGATCACTACTGCAACCCTCTGATATCCTCTATCTATGGAGCATATCTAAGCTGAAATATCCTCAGACCTAGCTCTACAAACCCCTCCAATATAGGGAAGGCACTGTCAAGATAGCTACTCACCCCTGCCTTAGCTGATCAGCAGTTTCCCCAGGATTCCTGAACTGGCAACGGTAACACATTACCGGTTCACTCCTTCCAATAGTAGTCACAGGGGTGTTGATGGAGACGTTCAGAGAATGGGGAGAGAAGGAAGGAAGGGAAGGGGTAAAGAAAGGAGGGGACACAATGCCATAGGTGGAAGAGAGACGATCAGGGTCATCTACAAGTGGCCAGAGCTGTCTGTGTTGGGCCCTGGTAATGTACCAAGGAGGAATGATGGAGTAGATAAGGGGAGGAAGGGTTTGTGTAAGTAGGCTAGAGAGGTGAGTGGAGTAAGAGGTGGGTTGAAATGAAGTAAGGCATGGAAGACAACAGAAGCTACCAATGTTACATGCACACAGTTAGGATGCATGTAATTAATGAGGAAAAGGCTTAAGATTTCAAGGAAGGGGAACTGAGTGCTCAACCTATATACTGTGTGAGCATAGGTACATGTGGTCAGGCAATGCAAAGTTTTGTACTTGTTGACCTTCAGGGAATCTCTTGTGCATGAGGAAGTTTCATGTGAGAGGATCTCTTGTGCGAGAAGGTTTCTCGTGCGAGAGAGTCGCGACTGCGTGCGCAGGCGTGACAGTCGAGCAGTTCGTATTTGCATAGAGTGTGAAACAAGGGTTAGGGGTTCATCTCAACGAGGACAACATGGCGAATAAAGCCGACCTAGGTATTGCCGCGGGGATGCCACACCCACGCAACCCTGCTAAGCCTGTCCGGCTGCCATGCTGACGTCTAATCTACCAAACAGAGCCCAACCGGGAAAGCAGTTCCCGCTAGTAATACGAAAGGAATTATCACACTCTGTGCGACCACCGCACAAGGACGTACGCTTCTACACAGTCTCCGTCTCCGACTATTGGCTGATGCTGCTGCAGCAAGAGACGAGAACCGCCCAAGAAGCCGATGCATTGCCATCCCAATTACTGGGCCGCAAAGAGCAGGCGAGCATTTCGGTCCGATGAGCAGATATGACTGCATCGGTCATATAACGCCGGAGCAGCCACGACGAATTCTCCCGACGCTGCACAGAGTCGTATCGATGCAGTCGCACCAGCCCAAATGCTGCAAACATCGCGGATCACAACGAGCGTTTCCACGCGGCGACTTGAACAACCGCGAAAAAGTGACCGATTCGGGAGTAGGGTGTCAGTTTAATCGGCCGAGTGGTGATTCCGAGATTGGAATGCGACGGGCGTTGATCCGAGACACGACTGACTCAACACAAACTCCTTCGACGAATGGCACAGACCGGCGAATGGTTGTGCCCTTGTGGATGTACATACTGTACCAATCCTACGGAGGCAAGCGTCCGACACGACTCAGAAATTTCACCAACCAACACATTTGCAGGTAAAGCGTCGTTGGTTTCAGCCGGTCCGAACCATTGGGCAAGACATACAGGTGATTTGTCAATCCGGAGCACGGCATAGTGATGTACGTCTACGACATGCTTCTATTTGACGCTGTCTTGCGCGGCGACAAAGGCGTCTATGTCAGTGGGTTATTTCGGTGCGATCCTTGCAAGTGTTCCTGAGGAGGTGGGCTCCTATAGGCTGCTGCGAGGCGCTGGGCATGCCGAAGGGGGTGCCCAAAACCGGGGACCACATTTCTCTTCAGCTGCGAGCGAACCTGAACCGACGGGAGCACGGCAAAGTGTTGCAAATTTCAAACGTGGCTGCAGCCCGCAAAGTGCACGAGTCGAGCGCGCCAGACCAAAAAAAAAAGAGGCTCTATCGCCCAGGGCGTCCTATATGGGGCTGACGAGAGAGGGACGGGCGGACCTTCAGTGCTTATCGCCAGAAATCGGAGATACAAAAGGGCATGGAGCCGAAATGCTCAACGGGAGACCACAATGTCGGAAGACGGCGACGTGCTCCACTGTGTCCTGGACCTCGGACTACACCACAGTCCCCCAAATGCGTTGCGATGATCACGGCCTGCTTGTCTCTGCATCGAGCTGCCTCTTCCCCAGGTTGCAAGCCCACCTTGGCCGCGGACCAGAAAAACGAAGATAGAAAAAACACCGCATTATTTTGTACAAAATGTCGACGCATCCATTAACATGACGCATTACAACCTTGACGCCAAGACCAATGCCAACGTAGCGGAAGGTCTGGAACGACGAGAGCATAGGTCGCAGGCCGATCACCGACTGAAATGCCAGAAACAGCCTTGTTGTGAGGGCACGAAGACGACAGAGACGACAAACGAACTCGACAGCGAAAGGACGGCGAGCTCTACGGGATCCCTGTGGTCAGGGCTTGGAGATGACGCAGAAGCCAAGAAGCAATCCCAGTCAGCGCAGGTCTCTCACAGAATGCTACCAGCTCGTACCGCGTTTCTTGACATGTGCGAAACACATGCTGACTTGACTTCGACAGCCTGGGCAGCCTGGACGGGATTCCAGTCAACGACAAACGAGATAACATGCATCTGTATACAGCACAGATCTACCATATCAATGGTGTCCTTCACCGTCTCCGCACAGTGCTTGCCTAGCCGATTGAGGTTTCGTGGAGCTACGAACCGTCGGTAGCTCGAAGGGCTGCATTCTCTACGCCGACGTTCCCTACTTAACTTGCTGGAGACTGATTCGGCCTGCAAAGCTCTGACATGGACTGCATGCAGCCTGCTGCGGCACGGCGATCCCACTGTTAGTCAACCTGAGAAGTGCTCTCAGGGGCTGACATTCTCCCGCTGTGTGCTATTCATCGGAGCAACGAACTGGGCCGGCAAGCTATGAGTCTAGGCGCTGCTTTCGTGATCATAGAAGGTATGTACACACAGTTGCAGTCTCTGGGCTGTTAACCTTGGAAGGAGAAGAGGATCAAGTGCAAAAGGCGACGGTCAGAGGTGTATAGCGTCTGAAATTCCTTCTCTAGAGAAGGAACCGAAAATGAAAACCGATGACTTGACTTCTACGCTGCAGCCCTTCCGGGATCCAGCGCGTGCTCAGTAAACACAGGTACACGGACGTAGCTGCATTGTACAGTACTCCACAGTATGCAATCGAACAAGCGTCCATGTACATCCATTGGGCTTTTCGATAAAAACAACAACAATCCAGGTACGCAACGTGCAATCTCAGGATTTTCACGGCAACGGCCAGCTATATCGTTGCTGGTCAGCATCTAGCTCCAGTTGGCTATCCGAAGCCAAGCAGCCAGTAATTCTGGCTACAGAAAGGGTACGTGGCACAATGAACGGGGCCTTCCGGGTGATGAGCCTTTGGAGCCGAGCTACTAGGTGCAAACCAAGCCTCAAGGTGTAAGATCCATTCCGTCTCGTCGCATCGCACCCAGAGGCAACGACTTGTCTGTGGTCGCAACGTCGACGCAGTTTTCAGAAAAGGCCCCTGAGAAACGGGGCAGGTGACCCTCGCAGCTGAAGCGAGGACGACCCTTGGGCGCTCAGTCCTCGTGGATCTCGTGGAGTGGCACACTCAAGGCGGGCAAGTGGCCGAAAATACGGCAGGCCTAGTTGAATCCAAACTTTGGTCGGCGGGAGGACCTCACTTGCATCGTTGCTTTCCAAACTTCTGATGACTGCATGTGAACTGCCGGTTCGTGTGCGCTCCGATCGAGCCACTCTTATCTTTTGAATTCAGGGAGAAAGATGCGATTTGCGTTGGCTTTGTCTTCCTCGCTGTGAGGATAGGCCAGATGCCGAAGGTTGCTGCACCTGTCAGCGCGAGTTGCAAAACCCAGCCCGGATTCGTGCTCTCCCGCCATTCCAAATCTACGCAGAATTCGAATTTCGCGACATTCTCAACATTATTGTTGCATTTCGGGATTTTCATTCGGTACTGTTCTGTAATTTGCATTTCACCACCTTTTTCGGCCTTGAAGGTTGATGGGCTCTGGGCTTTTCCAATCAGTTTCGTCTGTAATCGGTCGTTCTTTTTTAATGCGGCCAAGGCAGCCGTCTCAGCTGCACGAAAAGGTCATCCTCGCTTGTGCCCTGTCCCACATTGCAAGCGGGTATGCCCCTCTACTGCTGCTGTTTCTGTTGCCGCGGCCGCCGCGGCCGCCCTGGCTGATGGGTTCGCGCTCTGCGGCACAACAGCAGTGTTGTGCCTAGTTGTGATCGCTTTCCCCTTCTATTGCTCTTCCTATTTCGCATCGAATTGAGTTCGCCGCATTCAACCTGCGCACTCGCTTGTTTTTGACCAATGGTCCGCTTGTCCTCTGCCCCTTCGCCTGATATCCTTTGTTAATGATTACTTTAATTTCCTTTCTGAGCGAGCCATCTGTGTCCTTACCCACGGAACCAAGCTATCTAGTAAAAAAAAAATGCAGCGCACCAGCTGATTTGGACTACCCCTCGTCCGTGCGTCTTGCGTCGTGCGTCGACAGAACCCAATCCAGTTCTGCATGTGGTGTGTCTGGTTGTTTTTCTGCGTTGGTCGACTCAACCATTGATTGTTTTGGCTGCTCTCTGATGCCGCCTTGCGTTTTGTCCGCCGCAATCGCCCTGTCCCGTTGAGCGCTTCAGAGGCCTCGTTCCCAATCCTTACTCCCATTCCCCATTCGCATCCCGACTTTGGGGTGCCGGATTGATCCCCTCGCATACCTCGCCTAGCTCAACGTCGCCTCATAAACAAAGCCTCTTCTCACCACCCTCCGGCCTACATCTTCACCCCAACCCCTTCCCTCCCTCTTTCTTCCGGTTCATCACCACCATCTTCAAGATCCCCTTTCCCATTCCTCTCTGCGACCGACGACCGCTGTCTGTCAAATCGCATTCCACTGACTACCCTGTCCTACTGTTTCACGTCTCTGAAGCAGTACGTTTGGTACAGTGAGAGAGTCACCCTAGAGCCGCAATCCAGCGAGCCATCATCTTAACAAACGTAAGTCTCTTGCTACTTCTACTTCTAGTACATCACGGCTACGTTCACATGCCATGTACAGCGTTGCCTCCATGTGATTGGGATACCAAATCGCACTGAGCGAGTGTTCGCTTTGGATGTCCAACCGTTGGCCGCGACACTTGGTTCCTGTTCATCCGAAGCTTCATTTCGCCAACGGCGCCGATTTGTTGCAACGCTGGACAGAGGGCTCCTTCCTCGGATTATCAGCAGTGACGATATCTACCCCGTACAAGTGCGAACGAAAGCTGACCTTTACCACCTTTGTGTAACCGTACGCCCTGTTTCCTCGACTCCCGGAACTCTGCATCCCCTTCACTGCTCCATACCTCCCGGTTCTCCGATTTCCCGTGCATCGTTCTTTGTCCCCGTCCTGCAGCGTTCACCAGTGCCTAAGCACCGTCTTTCGTACAACATGTCGGACTCTTCCGCTACCCAGGAGGGTAGGAACGAGAAGGGCATCGAGGGCGTCTCCGATGAGTATTCCCAGCTCATCGAGTTCATCCGCTCCCAGAAATCGGCCAACTCCGATGAAGAGGGTGCCGACGAGTCGCGCATCGTCAAGAAGCGCGAGTTCCCCTTTTTCTGGAAGACCAAGGAGATTCGTGTCAACAAGCACGGCGAGGTCGAGGAGGTCGCCCAAAAGGTGCCTGCCTCGTGGCTCGAGACCGACATGCTAAAGGGTGTCAGCGAGTCCGAGGTCTCGCACCGCCGTTCCCTTTTCGGTCACAACGAGCTCGAGTCTCCCAAGGAGAACCTCTTGCTCAAATTCATCGGTTTCTTCCGTGGTCCCGTTCTTTACGTCATGGAACTTGCTGTCATCCTCGCTGCTGGTCTTCGTGACTGGATCGACTTCGGTGTTATTATCGCGATCTTGCTCCTCAACGCCTTCGTCGGTTGGTACCAGGAGAAGCAGGCCGGTGACATTGTCGCCCAGCTCAAGGCTGGTATCGCTCTTCGTTCCACTGTTGTCCGCGACGGCCGTGAGGTCGAGATCGAAGCTCGTGACCTCGTGCCCGGTGACATTGTCGTGATCGAGGACGGTAAGACTGTTCCTTGTGATGGTCGTGTTCTTGCCGCCTACGAGGACAAGGATGGCTCCCAGGCCGCCGCCATCCTCGAAAAGGCCCGCGCTTCCCGCCGCAGCGACGATGACGACGACGACGAGGGTGTCGACAAGGGACCGTCCGTCATTGCTTGTGACCAGTCGGCCATTACCGGAGAGTCGCTCGCCGTTGACAAGCACATTGGTGACACCGTCTTCTACACCACCGGTTGCAAGCGTGGTAAGGCTTACGTTCTCTGCACGGACATTGCCAAGCAGACTTTCGTCGGTCGAACCGCCGCTCTCGTCCTCGGTGGCGAGACCGAGGGTCACTTCCAGAAGGTCATGGGCTCCATCGGTTCCTCGCTTCTGTTCCTCGTCATTGTTTTCACCCTCATCTTCTGGATCGGTGGTTTCTTCCGCAACACCGGTATCGCGACCCCCCAGGAGAACAACTTGCTCATCTACACCCTTATCTTCCTCATCGTCGGTGTCCCTGTCGGTCTTCCTTGTGTTACCACCACCACCATGGCTGTCGGTGCCGCCTACCTCGCCAAGCGACAGGCCATCGTTCAGAAGCTCACTGCTATCGAGTCGCTCGCCGGTGTCGACGTTCTCTGCTCCGACAAGACTGGTACCCTCACTGCTAACAAGCTTTCCATCCACGAGCCTTTCACTTCGGAGGGCGTCGACGTCAACTTCATGATGGCTGTCGCTGCTCTTGCTTCTTCCCACAACGTCAAGTCGCTCGACCCCATCGACAAGGTAACCATCTCGACCCTCAAAGACTACCCCGCCGCTCAGGACGAGCTCGCTTCGGGCTGGATCACCCACAAGTTTACTCCCTTCGACCCCGTCTCCAAGCGCATCACCGCCGAGGTGGAGAAGGACGGCAAGCAGTACATCGCTGCCAAGGGCGCCCCCAACGCCATTCTCAAGCTCTGTGCACCCGACGCCGAGACTGCCGCCCAGTACCGAAAAGTCGCTGGTGACTTCGCCTCGCGTGGTTTCCGTTCGCTTGGTGTTGCCATGAACACTGACGGCCAGTGGAAGCTCCTCGGTCTCCTGCCCATGTTCGATCCTCCCCGTTCCGACACTGCGGCCACCATCGCCGAGGCCCAGTCGCTTGGTATTGCCGTCAAGATGCTTACCGGTGACGCCGTCGCCATCGCCAAGGAGACCTGCAAGATGCTTGCTCTTGGTACCAAGGTTTACGACTCGCACCGACTGATTGGCTCCGGTGGAATGACTGGTTCAGCTATCCACGACTTTGTTGAGGCTGCTGATGGTTTCGCCGAGGTATTCCCCGAGCACAAGTACCAGGTTGTCGAGATGCTCCAGCACCGTGGCCACTTGACTGCCATGACTGGTGACGGTGTCAACGACGCTCCCTCGCTCAAGAAGGCCGACTGTGGTATCGCCGTCGAGGGTGCCTCTGACGCTGCCCGTTCCGCTGCTGATGTTGTCTTCCTCGATGAGGGTCTCTCGACAATCATCACCTCGATCAAGGTCGCCCGTCAGATTTTCCACCGTATGAAGGCTTACATCCAGTACCGTATCTCGCTTTGTCTCCACCTCGAGATCTACCTCGTGCTTACCATCCTCATCCTTGACGAGGTCATCCGATCGAACTTGATCGTCTTCATCGCCCTCTTTGCCGACGTTGCTACCATCGCCATTGCTTATGACAATGCTCCCCACGCCAAGGCTCCCGTCGAGTGGCAGCTGCCCAAGATCTGGATCATCTCGGTCATCCTCGGTCTCTTGCTGGCTGCTGGTACCTGGATCATCCGAGGTACCCTCTTCCTCAACAACGGAGGTGTCATCCAGAACTTCGGTAACACGCAGGAGATTCTGTTCCTCGAGGTCTCGCTCACTGAGAACTGGCTCATCTTCATCACCCGTCTTGGTGGCGGCGAGTCGGACATCACCCTCCCCTCGTGGCAGCTGGTAGGCGCCGTTTTGGGTGTAGACGTTATTGCTACCCTCTTCTGTCTGTTCGGTTGGCTCTCGGGTGCCCCTCACCGCAACCCTGTCACCGCTCCCCACGGTGGCTGGACCGACATTGTCACTGTCGTCCGTGTGTACGCCTACTCGATCGGTGTCACCGCCATCACCGGTGCCGTCTACTACCTGCTCAACAAGTGGGACTGGCTCAACAACCTTGGTCGCCGCACCCGATCGCAGAAGATCCCCTTGCTCGAGGACTTCTTCGTCAACCTGCAGCGACTCACCATCGTTCACGAGAAGAACGACGACGGCGAGGAGCTCTGGGCGTTCCACCCACGAACCGAGATCGAGGACGAGTAAACGAGGCGCCTGTATGGTGCTCGGATCCGGTTCTCCATTTTACCCGCGGCTTGGTGCCTTGCTCGTGTAGGGTCGTCCGCCGCCACCATCCCAATATCCGCTTTTTTACCCCGGCCGAAAGTTGGCCTTTGCCCTTGAGGTACAAGTTCCGTCTTCCAACTAGAATCACACTCTCTATATGACCGTCCCGCCAGTGAAGATTCGAGGTCAGCCCTCGTTTCTGGTACTGCTTTTCCGTACCATGGCGTAAAATCTTCGACTTCGCTATTCACGTTTTCTTCTATGTTTCATCTGACTACTACTTTGGCACGATCTGCAATCTTGTTTTCTATTCATGCCTGTTGTCCGTCTGGCTTGAGATAGGGCGTTGGATTGGTTGTTGTGGATGAATGGTCTGTTTCGAAGTCCGCACGCGCGGGGCGTAAGTCTGTTTGCTGAGCGGACTACAATGCTGCACGCTCTTGTGTGCCTTTTGGATTGTGCTTGTTTCCTTTGCCAATGGCACATGAACAAGTGCTTGGCGAAAAGAAGGCACATGATGTTCGCTGCGGTGTCTGAAGGCTGTCTGAGGGGCACCTGGAGGAAGTTACAGACAAGTTGACAGTTACGACGTTTGACAGCTGTACAGGCCTTACTTCTGATTCGAGTGCATCGTTTCTTGCTACGCGTAGCCTTGATCTCCGACCGCTAGCCCTTTGGCCAGACTACTTATCTTGTACAACATCTTCGCACCGTCCTGATTCACACCCCGCCTTGCGCTCCAACGCTTCCGTCTATTGGGGGATACGCTGAATGAAATCGCTCGATCATTGGAAACAAAGCTGATGTGTAGAAAACAGCTGATACGCACGCCCAACAAGCTTTGTATCCACTACACTGTTTAGTGATTAACAGCCAAACATCAGAGAAAGAAACATCACACACAAGCGCCTCAACATCTGCATAGTTCGAGATCGGTCCACAGTGCGGCACGTCGACCAACATTGGAGCAGTGCAGAGACGAGGTGGAAAAGGTCGATGCTGATCTCTTCGTTCAGCTTGGCCAACTCGTATTCTGGATGCCAGATTACCTGGACGAGCACGCTTGCTGAATCGGGCAGGCTGCAAAGACCACGTTTCATCTGTGAAGCCACGGACGAAGCCAAGGACGAATTTGCTGTTCGGGTACGCCTGGATGTGATGCCAAGTGTGGCATAACTCGCGGGATCATTTAGTGCGAGGACTACGATCAACAAAGGGAGGCCCAAGCTAGAGGAAAGGCGCTCATCAAGGAGAGCCAAGCGCGAATGGTGACTTTTGTTGTGCGGTGATGGGACAAGGGAACAGGTCGCGCACGACACTGGACATGAGAACTTGGAGAAGCGGTTTAGTTGATCGAGTGCAGGCCAGCTTGACTGAAATCTCAAGTGACACAGGAGACGCAATCGAAATTGGGCGGAATCACTGAACCAAACCAGCGGAAAGCGGGTGGCTTTGTTTGACAAGGTGGATTGGTGCGTTGCGCAAAAGTCGACAGGCGCAACAGCAGGGCATGAGAGCTCGGCAAGCCAGAATTAAGGCGAGGCCGGAGCCAAGAGCCGGGCGAGAGACAGCTCCACGCGCTTGAAAATTTTGCGGCCAAAGAGCGAGCGGAGGGACAGGCTGAACAGCTCGATAAACCGAGAAATCTGGCCAATCTTGACAGACGGTGCTTGCTGCAGCAGCGTCTGCTTCTGCGCACTTTTTCATTCGAATTGGGAAAACCCACTTTTACTTATTTGTTTATTTATATTTATATTTATACTTTTTCTTTTTCTTTTGCTTGATTTGAGGTGGCAGGTGGCACAGCACAGCACAGCACACCACAGCACAGTGCAGCGCAGCGCCCTGTGGGTCGGGTCATGCTCGTCCTCTCTCAAGCACGCACACCGCACACCTGCACACAAAGCCAAATTTCTAACTGCTGCAACGGGCCAGCTTCTTCGTCCAGCGCGGACTGGGCGTGCGTTTGATACAGACCTGTCCAGATGGAGGTCTCGCTCGCTATGATTTGCTCTCGACATACTCTCGCACTCTCCTGCATCGCCGATATCGTCCGACATTCATCATCTCGACCTCGCTCCCCTTGAACACGTCACTCTCGACCTATCTCTCCACCTTTCCTGCGCTTCTCTCGCGCTGCTGTGCTCGTATCTGGAAGCAGAAACGTCACACCCGAGTTCGGCGCGGCTCCAAGATTTACATCAGAGACGGAGACGTTCCGATTTGGTCGGTTGATCCGCTCGGGCAAAGCTGGCAGACCGAATCGCTTCCGTCGGTCGCTCCTCACTTGTCATTATCGGATTCTCCGACGGTTCAGACTCAATTTTGCTGCTTGAGAAGCGATTCATGGCTGTGAGGCGATAGTCGGCATCCCGCCTGGCACCTTCGATTTTTAGTTGGGTTGTGTGGCGCCATTATAGTCGTGTGCCAACCTCCTCACTCTCCTCCCACATCCATCTGAAACGATCCAACCCTTGCTGCTCTCCTATCACACCATTACATCCTACACTCGCCACGCCAAACAGAGCGCCGCTTGCCCACCACCGCGTCCGTTCGGCAGCAGAGTAGCTGGCACACACCTGCCCTGGTTCGACGACCAGCGCAGCTTTTTGCACCGCGCTCATGACGCCCGTCAAGCAGGGCGCTCAGCCCTCTTCCTCGAGTGATACTCCTCAACGCATCATTGTCAAGTCTGTCAATGGTCACGAGCCCATCAAGATCGAGTCTGTCTCCTCGAGCGGCTCGCTGCCCAACTCCACCCCTCCACAGCTCGCCACACCAACTTCGTCTCCCTCCAAGTCTCATGCCCCCTCGAGTCCAACAAAGTCACCCGGACGCCCACGTCGTGTGGAACCCATCGTCGTGTCTTCCCGCGAATTCGGGCCCAGCGCCGGAGGTGACAGTGATGATGAGACAAAAGAGGACGACCGCGAGCTCACCAAAGGTGCCACAGCCAAGAGGCTCAGTCGCAAGAGCAAGGCAGATGCCATGTCTGCCATCTCGGGAAAAGAGTCTGCTTCCGTCGATGCACCATCCACATCCGTGCCGAGCCAGAGCGGACTCGCCGCTGTTCCAGGCAATCCGGCCCACCACCCTGCCCGAAAATTGTTTCAGCACCAACCGTTCCCAACCCTTTCTTTCGATCGGTCTTTGGCATCTTCCAGCTCACAACTTTTTGCTGCGTCCACTTCGTCGGGGCCCACAATTCCTACTAGTATGAGTACGCCACGCAGTTCGCCACCACGGCTCCGTCCACGACTTTTCAACCTCGAAGAGGCCCCCACCTTCTACCCTACGCCCGAAGAGTTTGCTGATCCGATGAAGTACATCTCCTGGATAGCTAGCCCGCAGGGCGGCAATGGGAAAGCCTTTGGCATCGTCAAGATCGTCCCGCCTGAGGGCTGGAATCCCGAATGCGTGCTCGACGAACAGACCTTCCGCTTCCGCACTCGTGTTCAACGTCTTAATTCGCTCAGTGCCGACGCTCGTGCTTCTCAAAACTACCAGGAGCAGCTTCAAAAGTTCCATGCCCAACAGGGTCGCAAGCGTGTATCGGTCCCCGTAATCGACGGCCGCTTCGTCGATCTCTACCAGTTGAAGCTCGTCATCTCAAGCCTTGGCGGCTACGACGCCGTCTGTCGTGGTCGAAAGTGGTCTGATGCCACCAGGAAGATCGGATACAAAGACAAGGACAGTGCACAACTCTCCACTCAGGTAAAGGCCGCATACAGTCGCATCATCTTGCCGTTCGAAGAGTTTCTGGCCAAAACAAAGGAGCAGTCCCGAGCCAATGGGACATCCAGCAGCCCGCAGCTAGCACAGAACCCCACCATGGGAGCATCGTCCACCCTTGAGGGTCATGAGAACGGCATCCAGCATACCTCGATGTCACCTAGCATCGACGCTTCCTCTGGCGGCGATCGAGCGATGCGATCCAAAACTCCCGAGCCTCTGACTGTGCCAGGTGCCGCAGAATTGCTTGCGACCAGCACACCCACTGTCTACTCAGCCGCTCAGAGTCCGTCGACCGGCACCAGCACACGTCGCAGCGCCCGAAAGCGGTCAGAAGCGGCCAGCACTCCCGCTTCTTCCTCAAGGAACCCGCTCCAGCTTGCCTCCAGCCCTGCTACGCCGTTAGCCACCAGACGCCGTAAGGGGTTCAGTCCTCACGTCGACATCGACCCGCATGTGCGAACTCAATCTGGAATGCACGAAGAGCAGATGTGTGAGATCTGCCTCCGGGGAGAGGACGGACCCAACATGTTGCTGTGTGACGAGTGCAACCGCGGTTATCACATGTACTGCCTCCAGCCCGCCCTCACATCCATACCCAAGTCGCAGTGGTTCTGCCCGCCTTGTCTGGTCGGTACCGGCCATGACTTTGGTTTCGACGATGGCGAAACCCACAGTCTCTTCACCTTCTGGCAACGTGCCGAGGCGTTCAAGCGCGAGTGGTGGTCCAAGCGGCCAGAACGCCTCTGGAAGCCCGATGAGGCAGAAGCCGGCGGCTCGGACATCAGCACTCTCACAAACGGCCTTGCTCGTCGTGTCCACGGTACTGATCTCGTCGTGTCCGAAGACGATGTCGAGCGCGAGTTCTGGAGGCTTGTGCACAGCCAGAGCGAGGAGGTTGAAGTTGAGTATGGTGCCGATGTTCATTCCACGACGCATGGAAGCGCTCTGCCGACGCAGGAGACACACCCATTGAGCCCCTACTCGCGCGACAAGTGGAACCTCAACAATCTTCCCATCTTGCCTGGCTCGCTGCTCCAGTTCATCAAGTCTGACATCTCAGGCATGACCGTGCCGTGGATCTACGTCGGCATGATCTTCTCCACCTTTTGTTGGCACAACGAAGATCACTACACCTACTCTATCAACTACCAACACTGGGGTGAAACCAAGACATGGTACGGCATCCCCGGCGAAGACGCGGAGAAGTTCGAGAATGCCATGCGCAAGGCTGCGCCAGATCTCTTTGAGACGCTTCCCGACCTGCTCTTCCACTTGACGACGATGATGAGTCCAGAGAAGCTAAAGAAAGAGGGCGTTCGCGTCGTCGCGTGCGATCAACGTGCCAACGAATTCGTCGTCACTTTCCCCAAGGCCTACCATAGTGGCTTTAATCACGGACTCAATCTCAATGAGGCTGTCAACTTTGCACTTCCAGATTGGATCTTTGACGACCTCGAGTCCACGCGCAGGTACCAGCGATTTCGCAAACCCGCCGTATTCTCGCACGACCAGCTGCTCATCACTGTCTCTCAGCAGAGTCAGACAATCGAGACAGCCGTGTGGCTAGAGGCTGCTATGCAAGAAATGATTGACCGCGAGATCGCCAAACGCAACGCACTGCGCGAGATCATCCCCGATCTGAAGGAAGAGGTGTACGAAGAGGATGTGGCCGAGAGCCAATATATCTGCACTCACTGCACCATCTTCTGCTACCTAGGCCAGCTGACTAGCCCCAAGGCCGCTGGCGTCGCTTGTCTCGATCATGGATTCGAGGTCTGCAATGCTGACGCTCCTGTCAAATGGACGTTGAAACTTCGCTTTTCGGATGAACAGCTCCGCTCGATTCTCGCCAAGGTGTGCGAGAAGGCTGCAGTACCTCGCAACTGGATCCAGAGACTCAAGAAGACTCTCGCACTCGGCCCAAATCCGCCTCTCAAGACGCTCAGGTCTCTGTTGCATGAAGGCGAGAAAATCGCATTCTCGCTAGACCCACTCGAAGATCTCAAAACATTCGTCGCTTGTGCAAATTCGTGGGTGGAGCGAGCCAACGTGTTTTTGGTCCGCAAGCTGCACAAGAGGCGAGGTGAGCCTGCAGCTGCGCCTGCCGGAAGAGGTCGAAGGTCGAAAGGCGGCTCAACAGGCGAGGAAAGCTTTGCAAGAAGGCCGAGCATGGATACCTCGACCGATGACGCTGACACGGCTGCCGATCGAAGTCCCGAGACTTTGTATGCGCTGCTAGGCGAGCTGGAAAGCCTCCACTTTGATGCGCCAGAGATCGCTTCCCTTCGATCCCTGGTACAGGAGTTGGAGGAGTTTGTCGCCCGTTGCAACGTCATCTTGGATCAGCGAGATGGCAACGAGGCCAGCCTCAAGGACTGCGAGAGCGTCCTCACCCTGGGCAGCTCTCTGAATGTCGATGCGCCCCAGATTAAGGAGCTCTCTGACTATGTCGAGCGTCGCAAGTGGATCCAAGAGGTGACAGAGGGACGCGACACGTACCTCTACTACCACGAGGTCCAAGATTTACTGCAGCGCGCTGAGAGCTGTGGTCTGGGAGAGCATGATCTTCGCCGAGACCTTGAGCAGAGACGCGATGCCGGTCAACGGTGGACTGAACGCGCAAGAGAAGCCCTCGAAGGTCCTGAACCGATGACCGTCGAGGTGCTGGAAACACTTTCGGACTCGTCGGGCGAGATTCCCGTCGTGTTGGAAGTCGCACAGGACATAAGCAACGCGCTAGCCAAGGCCAAGGAGCTGCAGAAGACGATCCAGATGCTGTACAAAAGCTTGCAGGCTGGGGCACACGGCAATGCTGGAGTCGATGCAGATGGAGACCTGTCCATGATTTCTGTGTCAGAAAGCAGCGAGGCTGCTGATCGGATGGCATTGCTCCCCGACGCACGGCGCGCTCTGCGGGCCGTCAAGTCCAACAACTTGGAGCTGGAACACGCCCAGGAAATCGAGAAGGCCGTGCAGACCTACGACGCATGGAGATCCGCGTTCAACCAGATTATGCAGACAATCGCAGCTGGGTCTCGTCGCCTTTCCGACGTGGATCGCGATGCTGAACTCGACAAACTGGTGGAAAGGGTCGAAAATGCTACGGACCCCTCCGACGATCAGCCAAAAGACAGCTCGCGCAACTGCATCTGCAGAACTTCGGCACCTATTGCTGTCCCTTCCTCCTCGACTGCAGAGTGCACCCATTGCCACGTCCGATACCATCTCTCTTGCATCAAGGTACGCTCGTCCGAGGTATCGCGCGCCGAAGGTGGATGGACTTGTCCATTCTGCCCATGGTACGGCAATACTTCTTTCCTCAAAAATCGCAAGGCCATCAATGTGACGGAGCTTTCAAAGCTCGTTTACGACCAAGACCATCGACGAGACCAGTTCAAGTTCCTGCCTTTGGAATGGGATGCGATCGAGGAGGTTGTCGCCAAAGCCAAGCGTTTCGAAACCGCGGCCAAACGAATGATCAAGACTCTCTCGCTGATGCGCAAAGATCAGAAGCAGGCCATCCTCACACACTGGCTGCGTAGATCCATAGGATGCCCAGTCGACGTTCTGGGACCTGAAAAGGTCAACATGCTCGATCTAATCAGCGAGAATCTTCTGGGACTCGGCCCTATCGAGAGCAATGTGCGTTCTGCACCGCCCGTCGAGAGCGCCGACGCAGGTACTCCAGCGCAATCTGAGGATCGTAGTGAGATGGTGCGAGCGCAGAGCTCGTCGCGATCGATTGCACCCCATGCCGACCGTGACTCTGGATCGCCTGCCATTCGAGATGATCGTAAGCGCAAGGCGAAGAGAGGCAAGCGCGCCAAGCTCGTTTTCCGAGAGGAGATTGGCATCGGAGCGTACCGTGACCGACAGCCTATCTACTGTCTGTGCCATGAGCCAGAGAGTGGTCGCATGATTGCCTGCGACAAGTGCATGCTCTGGTTCCACACTCACTGTGTCCGTCTTGATGATCCTCCCAATTTGGGTGACGAGCCGTGGATCTGCCCCATGTGTTGTATCAAGGCAGAGCGCAAGTATCCTCAAGCCGAAGTCAGGGTCAAGGACATCGGTGTCACGGATCCCGACCTTTGGCTCGATATTCGTGCAACGCTGCGCTCGCTGGAAAAGCCTGTCAGCAAAGTACAGTCGTGGAGTAGCCGCGAGGACAAGCGGATCGTTTTGCACCTTGAAAAGTTCACGCCCGCCATCCACGCCGAGGAAGTGCACTCGCAGATCAACAAGCGTGCTAGGCTCGAGTCCGACACGCCCAGCAAGGCGCGCGCCTCGCTGGGTCGTTCAGACTCGCTTTCTACGCCTGCCAAGGACAGCGGTGCGCTTCCATATGCACCGGCTCCAGTACCAAGTGAAGCTGCCCGAGGCATCGTCCCTGCCTCGACACCAGCTGGCCATAGCCGGCCTGGTGCTGAGACACCCGCATCTAAATCCGCGAGAAACGACGACTCGTTCGCTGCACCTTCTCCGCCTCCGTACGAAGCAAAGACCGGGCCTTCGCCGGCCGGAGCCAGCTTTGAATGGGCACAGGCAGCCCGTCGACGCCATGCAGAGGGCATGGACAACCTCTATCGACGTGGTATCACCGACACGATGCTCATGCGATTTTACATTGGTTGGAATGGTCGGGCGCTCATTCACCCATTGCGGGATCCGGCCGGGGGCTTCGTGGAGATCTCGCTTGGCGAAGCAATCCGACTGCACGCGGATGATCCTGAGGGTGTGAGAGTGATTCGCGCCGCGATCGACCGTTACAAATCTAGAATGGATCGTGCAGCCGCTGCTCAAGTCACCACGTATCGCCCTTATCCTTCCGATCTGGACGATCACATGCAGCCGCGCATGCCTTATGGCCGCGAAGAGGCGCGGTATGGCTCTCGGCGACACGAACCGCCCATCGTGCCATCCAACGGTAGCAGATTCGACATGAGGTCGCCCGGCCTGGTTCCCTCACATCCAGCAGGCGACCGCGAATATGAACGCGAACGTGAACTCCACGATGTCCGTGAAGGACGTGATGCACGCTTTGGTGATTCGGATATGGGGTTGCTTTGTTCTCCCGCAGCAGCAGCAGCAGCAGGAGTGCCTGTCACCTCGCCGGCTCTCCGATCGAATGTCGTGCGCGACGTTCTGTCTGCCTATGGCAGAAACACTCCTAGCAGCGGGGTTGGTAGCAATGGCGTGGCGCCGTCAGTCACGAGTCCGTACGCGAGCGCCGCTGAGCTCGGCCGACAATCTGCGTCGCACAGCATGCAGTCCGCTCCGGAGAGGGGTGTACCGCCGTACCGTGTCGGGCCCAGCTCGGACATTGACGGGCACAGGGGACCATCGTCGATGCCGACATACTCGGCTGCGAAAGCAGAAACTTCTGGGAACGGATCGACTTCTGCGTACGGAACCCTGCCACTGGATCCTGCGATGATGGCCGATGAGGCGGGTCAAATCGACCCGAGCTTGTCAAAGAGCCCCGCAGCTCCAGCGATGGCGTTGAAAGAAACACCCAGAGCAGCCGATCTTGTGCCGGAGTATCCAAGCCCCCAGACTGCTTCAAAAGAGGCTTCGGAGGCTGCAATGCAGGCCAACGGCGCAAAGATGAAGAAAGAGGATGGGGAGGGAGAGGATCTGGAGAGCGTCCGGGAACAGGCCAGACAGATGGCACGTAGGATGCGACCGGATGCTTCGGAGGCCGAGATCGAACGACTGGTTCAGAATTTCATCGGAGGTGGCGACTCTGCATGAGTGCAGGTTGAACACAGATGGGGGGGTCAGTGTCTTGGTGTTTGTCAATGTACAGTACAGTACTCTCGTTGTCGTGTGTCAAAGTATCGATTTGGCAAAGAGATGTCTGTCCTCGATCGAAGGTTTGGGCAAATAACTTGCCTGGTGAGACCAGATTTAAAGGTGTGAGCATGTGGTCAATTCGCAGTTTTGGTCTCAAAGGTGGCACAGACGCATCAACATAAACAAGACCTGTGCAGGGAAACGAAGATGGGATTTGGCAAAAACATAACCAACCTGAGGGAGAACAACTCCGGAAAAGGAAGCGGGTAAACTCGGCTAGAGTCTGACGTCCCCCGCCTCGATGCTCTTGAAATGTTCTGGGAGGAAAGGTTGGTAGGCGTCAGCGTTTGGAGGTAGCCAGTAAAGTTTGTCTCCGCCACACTGATCGTGTTGAATGCCCTGATTTCTAAGTTGAACCTTTTGCTGTTTAACGGTTCCAGTTTGTTCCATAGTGGGTACGATTCGGATGAAGAGAGGAACGGCGTACTTGGGGAGAGATTTCCTGACTACTTGAGCGAGGTTTTTCCAGTCGAGTCCTTGTGCGTATTCTGAAGGGATAGCAGCACATCCAGCTCTTCCATCATGCTTGGGAACCAAAACACCATACACATTAGCTTCCCCCACCACCTGTCCCAAAGCGTTGGCCACTTCAGTGGTCGAAACATTCTCACTCCTCCACCTAAAAGTATCGCCCATCCTATCACCAAAGTAGAAGAATCCATTCTGATCCTTGGACATGAGATCTCCACTACGGAACCAAGCATCGCCCTTTCTAAGCGCATCCTTGAGAACCTTCTTGCTCGTAGCCTCCGGATTGTCTGCATAACCCTGGAACTTGGAGATGGACGAGGTGCCAATTCGCATGACAAACTCTCCCGGCTCGTTGGGGCCGCACTCGACGCAGAACCCAGTGTTCGGATCGCGATAGATGTCCTCAGTAATAGCATCGACGCGGATAATCTTAAAGTCCGGACGCAACTTGGTCGCAAGCGTACCCATTCGTCCAACCGCACCCGCACCAAACGGACCGGTGTTGTAGTTGAGCAAAGCACCATTACCCTCGGATGAGGCAAAGAATTCAGAGATGGCGCGCACACCATAACGCTCGCGGAACTTTTCCCAAACATCAGGCCTCATACCGTTGCCATAAGCCATGCGAACCTTGTGCTGCTTATCAAGAGGAGAAGGAGGAACGGCGAGAAGGTAGCGAGCGATTTCACCGATGTACTGCACCACGGTGGCGTCGTACTTTCGCACCTCATCCCAGTACTTTCGTGCAGAGAACTTGCGTCCGATGATGACGGTGCTGCCAGAGGTGAGGGAGGAGCAGATGCAGAGGAAGAGAGCGGAAGAGTGGTAGAGCGGCATAGGAGTATAAATCCTGTCCTTGTTGGTGAAGCCGTTAAAGGTGGGCCACACACTGCAGGCGGTGCCCATACGACCGTGGGAGCAGAGCGCCGCCTTGGGAAGACCGGTGGTGCCACTGGTGTAGATGAGGGCGGCAGTGCTAGACTCGGTGACGTCGTTGCGATACTTGTCCGAGATGCGCTTGGGCGAGTGTTTGAGCAAGTCGGACGGGCCGAACTCGATCTTGTTGACAAGAGGCTTGGAGACGGCGCTCGGAGCCTTTTCGGCATCTCCATCGAGTGGCGTGATGCCGTCGTCATACCTGAGAAAGTTTTCGATGGGCGACTTGGCCAGCAACTCATCCTGAACGTCAGAGATGGGACCCTCGAGATAAGGCTCGTAGACGAGCAAGTTGGCACGAGCGACGGATACGCAATGCACCAGACCCTTGTCGGTCAACGAATTGTTGATGAAAGCGGGAATGACGTTGATGCACATGCAAGCAAAGAACCACTCGAGGATGGCTACCGAATTTCCCATGAAGATGGCAACACGATCACCAGACTTGATACCGCGAGAGAGGAGGTAGTTGGCGAGACGGTGGACGTCCTTGGCCACCTCGCCCCAGGTGAAAGACTTGCCAAGGTAGACGTATGCGACAGCGTTGGGACGCTTTTGGGCTTGATTGTCAAAGAACTCGTAAATAGAAAGCTTGTTTCGCCAGGCGCGGATCTTGTGCTTGATCTCACCGCCTGAAGCACCTCGACCTAGGAGAAGATCGCTAGTGATGCCATGCTTGGCATCGAGGTAGGCAATAGCAGCAAGACTGGCTGCAGCTTTGGCGATGGCAGCCATGGTGGGTGTGACAGCCTATCCGAGCGAGGAAAAGAGGTCGAGTGGATGTGGTGAATAGAAACAAGACGAAAGCGCTCAGAGTTGAGCCGGTTTGCGTATCTATGCTCGACCTGGAACGGGAGAACGATGGAGAAAGTGGATGCAGGTCGGAGTGATGAAGATTTGTTGTGAAGAGGCGATGCCTTTGACACGCTCCGCCATAATCAGGCGCATGTACAAGCCTGATGGACGCCTACAATGGAAGGGGGCTGGCTGTTGAAAGCTCCCAGGCAACGCACAAATGATGTCGGCGTTCTGCCCCGCTTTTGCGCCACTTTTGCAGAACCTCTAGCTTCTTGTCTCCAGATTGCATACAACAGCCGTCAACTAAGCGCTGAAAGCTGCGTCCAGTAGTGGCGCGCATATGCAGTTGTGTATCAGGGCACTGCTGCAGTCCCAACCATCGACTCCACGCGCTTTGTGACAAATGTTGAAAGCGGCCTTGGTTCAAGCGGAGGCCGGAATTGAAACTGACCGCGCGTTTGAAATAGGATCTTGGCGGGTGAAGCGCTGACTGAATACAAGTTGATTTTCACGGATCGACGATGCTATTTCGTTGTGGGTGTGTTTGTCGGGGAAAGTGGAATTCAAGCCGTCATACACAGCTGCCGTGTCATCTGCTCACCCACCGCCAACGCAGAGTCACCACCACAAAGTTTCTCTGTCACTTGGCTCGACTACTTCGAGCCCCTGAAACATACTGTACTGTACCTTACTGCCGAACACGCACTTTCCATCGTACGAAACCCGCCCTACTCCCTCCAATTTGGCCTGCTTCGGCACTGCACGGTGCAGCACCTCTCAAGTCCGCCAGCGTCCCGCCCCTTGTCTGTCCTCTAGCGCTCGTCATCCTGATCTACAGCGCAACCGAGAGCACGAATCAGTCGAGCTACTAGTCCGCAGCTCGCTTGGTGTTGAACACATCTCAGCCCATTTCCTCTGCTTGCATCCAGCTGGCACGTGCGTCGCTATTCTGTAGATCCGGTCTCCTCCTTTGCCGCTCTCTTGCCAAGTGAACCACAAACACCATACGTACACGGTCGGTTGGATATCCAGCACTAAAGAGCGCCAGCTCTTTACGAGCAGCAACGATGGCGCTCAACTGGGTCATGCTTGACCAAGACGGTCGCAAACCGCTGCCACTTCCTGGAGAAAAGGTGCTGTGCCAAGTTCGCAAGACGTCCTTGCAGTGAGTGGATTGTGCAGCGCAGTCCCGTGCTAGTTTAGAATGAACATGCTGATGAATTGAAGTTCGATATCCAAACCGCTGACTCTCTTTCTCTGCCTTTTGCGAACTGCGTAGGCTCGAGTATGCACCGAAATGCATCGCCTACAAGGCTGAAGGCGAAGCCCTGATCTCGTCCCATCGAGTGAGTTGGTGATCCTGTCGAGCATCCCAAGCTGGCTTTCTTCTCACTGCTGACATGCAGGGCTCTATGGTCTGTGATCATCTCTGCTACATACGTTGCCATCTGCGCGCTGCGACAGTTTGTCTTTATCCGACAGCCTCAGGCAAGCTGCACAGACTCGGTCCTGAACTCGCTCTCGGTGCCACTGGACCACTTCCATTCGAGCAAGTACACCATACCTATCTTCACCGCACCTTATCTGTCAGCCGATGTTTACTCTGTCCCACAGGGTGGACTGCCGGAGCGACAGCCGGGAGAAGAAGCTCATCCCGTAGGAAAGCTCAAGCTCTGGTTCATGGAGTCGGGCGGCGTAACATTTCGCGATGCCGTCGACAAAGCCAAAGCGCTCTGGCAACAGAGACGCCAAACCGAGCAAGATCAGGATGCATTGCGTAGGTCTTCATCCCCATTTTTCTGAAGCCAGCCACATGAAAACAAAGCCCTGACCAGACAACATCTTGCTTTTCGTAAACTCTTCTCTATGATCCACTTTGTTGTTCATCGCACCTGTGCGCAGCCGCGTATGAACCAGCTGCAGCTTGAGTCATTAGTAATTTTGCTAGTAGCGCATCTGTTGAATGCGCAAACCCTACTCAGACGTGCCCACGGGGAGGCTCGAGCGACTAGATGCGGGCGCAATCAAAGGGGTGGCTTAGGCTCAAGCTTGGTGGTGGCAAGCCGGATCGGGCTCGAATTGGGTGCTCGATCGAGATTTCGGTCTTAATTTCGGATTTATTCGCCGGTCCCCGCTAGGTCGAACGATGCTCGATTTGCCCTTTTACCCGGAAGCAGGGCTTGTTTTTCTTTATTTTTACTTTTATTATTGGATAAATCCAAAACAGAGGCCGATCAAAGCACCGACAGGAAGGAAAGAGACCATAACATGCGTACCTTCATCGTGGGCCCGACTCTGCTCTCGGCAGCAGTCCGCAACTTGTAGTCACCACATTACGCCCAGTCGGGCACAGTGATCGTGGTTGTGAAAGGGGAGAAGGGGGAAGTCTGTGTGTGAGGTCCATCTCGAAATTAAGTGTTCATGAGTCACGCTTCCCACGAGTCATGGTTAGCCACTCTCCATCCTCTCAACGTGGACGGTCGTCGACACCTGTCAAGCCATCGAACTGTTATCGTATTCATACTGTCATGTACCCTCGGCCTTCCCACCGCGACCCAGGGTCCTGATAAAGCTTGTCTCCCCGTGCAAACCGCCGACGCCTTGCCGCATGTTTGGCAGCAACTTTGTTCCACTTTGAGCATTTGCTCCAGACTTGCAACGACAAGACATGGTTGCACCTGATAAGAGTTGAGGGTACTTCAGACGGGCTGCGCTTGCAGATCGACGGTGAATGGCAATGACTGAGCTGTATTTGCTCCTGTGGGACGCTTGTGCTTGGGCAACTGCCGGTGTAAGCAGGCAGGGAATTGGTTGCTCGCGCGGACACAGCGCGTCGCTTCGGTCAATTTGTCGGCTTTGCATTTTTTGATCCGGGCCGTCACAGCGATGGTTTGCCGCTAGGTATGCGCCTCTTGAGACCCCTGAGACCACTGGGCACCCGCGTCCAACGTCAAACTACGCCACGCCCACTTGAAACGTTACGTCGAAATCATAGATTTTTTTTTTTGTTTTTTGTTTTTTTTTTTCCTAACCAACAGCGCTGCGCCGCTTTCTGGATATTCTTGCCCCCTCGCTCTAACGCCGTAGCAAATGGCCCCCCTTGGAATCTCTGGGCTGTACCTTCTCCTTCTTCTCATCACACCATCTATCCCTCCAGGCTTGAAGCTTTAAGGTCCTTCTCTCGCTCTTATATATTTGCTTCCATCTCGGGGTAGGTTGCACGCCCCCACCCGCTGAAGATTTTATAGCACGAACGGCTCTCTTCCCTTGCACAGTCTTAGCTTGGCATGCACCCACATAGATTCCTCGCTTCAACTTCGTCGTTATGACCTCCAGTAGTAGAAGCAGCAGTCAACATCGCCCGCACAATCCACCTGCCTACTATGGCGCGTACATGCCACCTCTCTCGTTGCAGTCACCTTCGGCATCTCGACCGCACTCGCGCAACAACTCGACAACGCCATCGTTGAGGGTGCCTTCCTCCTCAACATCAGATACCCGACTAGAGTCTTCCGAACAACTCTCCCCCTCAAAACCTTCTCCAAGCAAGAGGCACTATGCCCTGTCCTCTTCTGCATCACGTACCTCCTCCATTGATCACGAGGAGCATCACGACTTGCCTGGACCGCTCCCCACTACACAAGCGCTACAGCCTCTAGCATCCCGACTGTTTCGATCTGACTCTCGTTCCAAGTCGACACAAGCAGCTGGTACCAAGGAGCAATCTGGCAACGGTCGTCCGCGCTCCTCTTCTAATCGCTCTGTTTCTTACGTGAATCCATCCAACAAACCTTCCGAACTGCAGCGTGCATCCTCGCGCGTCTCTTCGATACACCGATGCGCTGATCCTCACTATCCAGCTTCTGCACTTGCCCTCACCCTCACAAAGTCGGAGGATCCGGATGCCGTCTACATCGACTGGCCCGCCGACGATCCCGAGAACCCTTTCAACTGGCCCAAGTCCAGAAGATGGCTCCTCGTCTCGGTCTGCTTCCTCTTCACAGCTTGCACGGCCTTCAACGGTTGTGGATATCCCTCCGCATCGGAAAAAGCTGCACGAGATCTGCACACAACTCAGCTCGTCTATCTCGTCGGCAACACGGTCTTCCTTTTCGCTGTTTCCATCACCCCACTCGTTCTTGCGCCACTTAGCGAAGTCTATGGCCGAAACCCCATCTACTTGACCGCCGTCCTTATTTTCACCGTACTCTACATTCCGCAAGCCCTCGCCAAGAACATCACAACCATTATTGTAGTTCGCTGGTTCCAAGGGATGGCTGCTTCGGTCGGAAACTCTATGGTTGCAGGCAGTGTCTCTGATGTCTTCCACTCCAACGAGCGAGGCTTTCCCATGTCATTGTACTCCATCGCCGTCTACATTGCCCAGGGTGTTTCGCCTTACATCTCTTCAGTCACCGTCAACCGTGCAAGCTGGCGCACCATGTTCTGGTGGCAAGGCGCCCTCTCGCTCTTGACCTACGTCCTCATGTTCTTCATCCTTAAGGAGACCCGAGGTCCCGTTTTGCTCTCAAGACGCGCAAAGAAGCTCACTAAGGAGACTGGCCGACTCCACAAGTGCAGGGCTGACGACGAGAGGCTCAACTTCCTCGTCATGGTCAAGGTATCGCTCGTTCGACCCATGCAATACCTCATCTACGAGCCTGTCGTTCTCAGCTTTGCGCTCTGGATCGGCTTCCTGTGGGGAATCATCTTTATTTCGCTCGAAGCTATCCCGATCGTCTTTTCTGGCTACGGCTGGGATGCCGAGCAGCAGCACATGGCGCTCCTCACCATCGCTGTCGGCGGTATTATCGGCTACTTTTTGAATTTCCACCAAGAGAAGCTTTACGCAGCCGCTGCTCGCAAGCACGGCGGCAAGCCGCCTCCGGAAGCGCGACTATACTATGCAGCCGCAGGTGCTGTGCTTGCCCCCATTGGTCTCTTCATCTTCGCCTGGACTGGTCGACCTGGTATCTCACCCGCAGGCCCCATCGTCGGTTTGACGCTCTTCAATATCGGCTTGTTTCCGGTGTACCTTGCCGTGTTTTCCTTCCTCGCCGACGTCTACGAGCGATACGCATCCAGTGCGCTGGCCGCCCAGAGCTTCTTGCGAAACACATTTGCGGCGGCCTTCCCGCTGTTCTCGCAACAGATGTTTAACAAGCTTACGCCCAAGTACGCGTCGACCATGCTCGCATGCATTGCATGCCTGCTTGGAGTTGTGCCTTTTGTACTGCTCAAGTATGGCGATCGCATCCGAAAGCATAGTCGCGCGGCAATGGCCTTGGAACGGGAGGAGCAGGAGGCCGCCGATTTCCTCGCTCACGAAGAAGAAAAACGAAAGCGAAGCGAAGCCAGACGCGCTGCTCGAGCCGCTCGCCATGCCGTTGCTGGTAAGGACGCGCAGGCTGAGCAAGGAAAACCGTTTGACGAGGAAAAGATGCTCGATCGCGGCGATTCCGTCCAAGACGAGAAACGCGCTGCAGAGCTTCACCTGCACAAGCATGACCACCATGCGGAGGATGCAGACACCATCACCTTCGGAAGCGTCACTCCTGCTGTTGGCGAGCCCGACGCTATCAGGCCACAAGATTGTGACGGTTGCAACAACTTTAACCGCATGCCACCCACTAGCATTCTGTAGAACTTTTACATTCATCTTTCATGCTGCATTCGTACTGCACTGCATTAGCATTCCAGCTCTCGATCACACCCCGTCTATCTTTTGCACCGAGCTCGAAGTGGCGTTTGTGAGCCACATGGCGTCGCCGATGCAATTATCACTGCAGCACATGACCGGCGTGCCCATCTGAGCTCGAAAAGCGCGGCTTATCACCCACTTATGAGCTGTCAGTGGCCTCGTCACACACACCATCATCCCTTCGCGAGCGCCGTAGCACAACACGGCCTCGATCATTGTTCGTAGTCACCCGCCCGATCCCTCCCCTGCGTCCCGCCTGTATGTCCTTGCTCTTCACTGCGCTCGACCGGCCCCTACGGCGGGCCGGGAGCCTCTGAGCCAGCGAGCCACCTCGCTGACCCGCAAAGTCAATGATTCGTTCCTCATTTCTAGGCCGCGTGAATCAGAGATGGGATCTGGTTACTTTTTCCCACCATCAAAAACACATGATTTCATTCGAATCACAATAATGTTTTGACGATTCGTCCATTGTTTTGAACGCGATCATCATTCTTTGGACGTCGCTTTTGCCCTCGATCTAAGCCGATTCTTTTCGTCCAAAGCTGAAGTGTTTGCACTAACTACCTTGTTCTCCTCCTCCGGCTTATCTGTCTCCTTCTTATCTGTCTCGTCATTCTTCTCCAACGTTTGACCAAACTCATTCCTCCTCGTCGGATCAACACCATAGATCCATCTTTGGTATAAAAAGATGAAAAACACCAAATCGTCCCTGAAACATGCCAACCTGTGCAACGTTGGCATCTTGATGCAAAACGCAAACAAATCGTCGACAAACGTGCCGAGGATCTTATAAACAAACGTCTTACTGTTCATCCCCGCAGTACTCTTCAACTTATAGTTCACGATAAGTTGGGGAACCAAGGAGACGAAACCGAAAGCGTAGACGAAAGAGGTTGCGGTGGAGATGATGAAGCTCCACCAACCTCGATGGGTTTGATACACGGCAGAGTAGATGGTGTAGAGTATGAGGAGGGGACCGATGGCGATGCCGGTGTATTTGAATGCGAGTTTGTCGTATTCTTGCGTTTTCATCTCGGTTTCCGAAAGTTTGTGTTGCGATTCGAATCGAAGTTTGTATCCAACAAGCGAGGTAGGGTTGCGCACGATGGAGACAGTCACCGCTTTGGTAAGTTTCCAACACTCAACTACCACTCCAACCGCTTGACCAGCCAGGATCATCCACGATGTATCCTCGTTGTTATCCAGAAGATACAAAGTGATGATCACCTGAACCACGATGTTCGTCATGATACTTCCGACCGAGACGCCCGCAAGATCGTCCTTGTTCTTCCAATGACGAACATCGCTTGAGAATGCGAGGAACTCAAACACGCTGTGGAGGATGGAAACGATGATGGTGAGCGCGAGGAACCAGGGGTTCGTTTCGAGAAGCATGGTTTTGAACATGTCGATTTCTCCACCAGTCGCACCCGCCTGTTTGTCAAACGAGTCTGATAGTGCGGCCAGCGTTTGAAACTTGAACCACGATTGGCGGTAAAGATGGATGTGAAGCGACAGTTCGTTGACGGTCGAGTTGATCGGATGCATGTGTTCCTTCAACAGCCAAAAATCGTTCGGGAAGACAGTCGGATAGCGCAACACGTTGGGTGGACGACCCGCCGCATATTCTTTCTGTAAAACCGCCGCCGCAGTAGGATCGATCGGTGGCGGTGCCACCAACATTGTGTTGGTCCTCGGATCGCGAACCACCGAAACATGCTGCAACAATGGCGGAGGAAGCTGACTCAACTGCACTCCCAAATCGCCCTTATCTTGAACAAGAGCGAGTGTGAGATTCTTATGCCAATGACCGACGATCTTGCCTTGTTCCGTTTCGTCTTCGCCCTCGGTGGGAATGGTGGTGGAGTTGTCTTTGTTGAAGAGATTCTTTTCAGCGCGCTTTTTCTTGAGTGGCATGAGTCGCGAGAGGAGTTTCCGCGTTCGAAACACACCAAGTGGATGGTAGGTTGCGTCGTTCGGGTTGGGGGAGATGCCATGTTGGGTGACGACAATGTCGGCCCAAACGCTGCCGTTGTAGTTTCGCACTTGGTCGTCGAGTGGTAGTACGAGGTCCACATCGCGCGTCATGGAAGTGTCGCTCAATGGAATGTTTTCCCACTTGACCGCTGCCATCGGTTTCAGCCCTCCTTGGCCGGTCGTTGAGTAGGCCAGTTGTCCTCGGCTGAATTCGTGCAGTGGATCGTGGAGGAGATCGGTAAACGCATCAAACGGGATCTCTGGCGCATTCGCCAACCCGCTCTCAGGAATCAAATCAGATGCTTGCGTCTTGACCACCTCCAAACTCGGAGCCGATGCCGATGAAACATAAACGTAAAAGTCGAGCTTCGCATCATCGTTCCAAATCGGCACGGCAACATTCATCGGACCCTTGACCTGCACTGTCGCCGCGCCAAACGGCATAACTGGCACAACTGCATCAGATCCACTCGATACGACGGTTGGAGCAGCCGAAGTGGACAGCGAAGGTGTCGCGGGACTGGCAGGTGTACTCCCCACCAGCTTTCCTAGATACTGTGTGATGGGACTCTTGGGGTTGGTCACCGCATTGACACCAGCGTACATGAGGAGGGCGCGGGCGAGCGTCCACTTCCAATCCGTACCACCTCGACGCTGTTGGTCCTGCGCAGCAGCAGGTGGCCCAGCTCGGTTTACAGTGGGCGACGACATGTTGTCAATGTCCTGCAAGTCGATGATGGATGGCAGAAAGAAGACGATGACACGTCCGCACCGAGATGAAACGCAGCCGGATACGTGCTTCTTGGGACAACATGCAAGTTAGGGCAAGAGATCGCATTCCAAAATTGCGTTGACGCACGTGTCAATTCCCAATTTCCTCGGGGTCTGTTGCTTTTTCACCTCACAGCCTAACATCCCTCCTCCCGCACACGCACCGCACAGCCGGAGCAACCCTCTCCTCTTCGGTCAAGAACAAGTCTTTGTAACACAATATGATTCTGGTAAGCAAGACGATTCCATTTTTGTACTTGCAGCAAGATTGGAGCTGTCGCTGCAGAGGTGAAGAACAAGCAGTCAGAGCTCCATGCTGATGTCATCTCGGACGTCCGCATCATCCAGTACCTCATCCTCGAACGATGTCAGTCGTAAATGCGCCGAGCTGTTGACACCCTGCTCTGATGCGGTATCGTTCATCATAGCTACATCCTCACTGTCGCGTCCAACACCACTGCTCGTCGGCCGACTTTCCATTTGCCTCAGGGTCTGTGCAGCCTGTTCCAGGCCATTCACAACCTCGTTGACGTCCTGCCCGCTGCTTCGACGTACAGGCGTCTGCGCAAGTGGAGAAGAAATCATCGATGGTCTATAGCCTTGCAGCATCGACGTCTCGCCCATCGACTCACCGTAGCCAAATCTGGTTCCATGAGCACCAAACTGACTGAATCCACTTGCGGACCGTTGCTGATGCATTCGGTGGTGAGGTTGCGGCGTTTGTCCGCGGACCATTCCGGGAAGAAACGGTGCCTGTCCATACAGTCCTGCATATCTGGCTGCTCGCGACGCCGAACCAAGATCCTCGTCATCCGATCGAGCACCTGCAGTTGTTTGGGTCGCCTCGCCATATGCGCTAGTCTCTGGCGACAACGATCGCTCAGGCGAGGGGACCTCGGAACTCACTTCAGCAAGTCGATGCTGCAGAGCCATTCCACCTGGCCTCCTTGTGGCCCAGTGACCCAGCATCTGGTCGATCTCGCCAGTTGCAAAGTCCTGTTCGCCAGTTGCACCCGGGGTGGCGCGGCCGTCAAGCGCCAGCCTATCCTCCTCGCCATTCTGAGATGCAATGACCGGAGGCGGCAGTGGCCTTCCTGCAAGATCGGTACGCTGAGGCGCTTGCGGTGGTGCCGCACCTTCGCGTGCGGGTAGCACTGCAGCGGCTGCCGCGGCTGCAAAGGCCGGATAGATCCCCTGTGTTTGTGCAAGACGTCGCTCCGTCTCATCCTCACTGATGTCAGAGCCATCCACAGCATCCAAGCTAGCAAGGCTCGTCACCCTGCGGTCGCGCAGATCTTGGCGCAGCGTCGTCGAAGGCAGCCCCATGGAGCCAGCAACAAAGGCACGTCGAACGCCTCGAGAGGCTTGCGCTGGGCTGTCCAACATCGAGCTTCGCGACGGCGACGAGAGGTCGGATGCGAATGCTCCGTTCTGACCGGAAGTACCACCGGTCAAGCCACTCCGTCCAGAAGCTAGCCATGATGCTGCAGAAGATTCCGTTGCAGCCGCCGAATCAGTGTAGGGCGAAGGCATCATTCCAAGCCGCGGCGCACCAGGTTCGGACGCATCGTTCATCCACGTCTCGCCATCCTCGCTGGCACCAGCAGCGTGCCTTTGCTCGGGCAGCATGTCTACAGAAGATGATGCAGAGGAAGCAAGACGATGCATCTGCGAAGAGCCGGCGCGCTGATGTTCCGTTTGACGATCATGTCTGGCGACGCTTCCAGAGCCATTCAGGTGGTTGGACGCGCTCGAGCCAGCCAGGGCATCAGCAGCTCGCTGCTGCGGTGCTCCCTGTTCGGAACGCTGCGCGCGCGCTTCTGGCATGGCATTCAAATCCATGAGTGCATGAGCATGTGCCGAGTGACCTGGTCGACTTCGCCCATCACTGTGTCCCGAATGCGAAGTAATCGACAGGGACGACTCCTGAGAGCCGCGAGTGGCTTCGCCCGACTGCCATCGCCTCCCAGCACCACGGTTCTCGTCAATGTCATTGAGATCGGCATTTTCTGCGCGTGTGAGTCCATGCGGGCCAGGATCACGGAGGAGATCGGCTGCTTCGTTGGTGATCCCAGCTGGAAATCCTGCAGTGTCGGCAGCGTGTGCGGCCATCGGGACGATGTGTGGAGCAGCAGCATTGGCGTCTTCCTGACGTCCTGTTCGGTGAGGGTCACTGACCTTTTCGCGTTCCTTGTCTTTGACTTCACTTTCATCTGCCTTGGCACTGCACCAGTAGCGATGTCCCATCTGCCAGCCTTTGCTCTGGCACTGTTTGCTGCAGTACTTGGCTTTGCGGCAACGTCGGCATTTCGCAAACTCGCGCGGGTATTCTTCCCACTTTCCGCACAGCATGTTGGCGCACTGGCGGATACCGCCTCGCGACTCGTCCTTGCGGCATGCATTGCGCATAATAACGCCGGCCCAGTACTGGATCTCCATCGAGAGGCGAGGAGCCGGGTACGCGGTCGAGTTGCTGCGCGACGACCGAAGTGTAAACTTTTCGGCTATCGAAAAGACGTTGCGGCGCGGGGGCTCGGATGGATCCCAACTCTTGTTGCGCTTGGTAGCCTGTTCGATCTCCTCATTAAGCGCATCAAGAGGACCCATGAGCGATGATCCGGTAAAATCGGAAGAATGAAAGAGGATCCGGACGTGCGCATACTTAGAGAGATAGGCTAGCAGTTGAAGACTGAGCAGGACTTCCTCTTCGCGGTACACAACGTCAATGCCAGTACGCGCATTCGTGTCAGCCAAATTGTTAAGCTGTACGACAGCTGGATGAGCGACCGCTGCCTCGGCGGTCGGCTGTGTGTTTCTTGGAGTTGCAGTGGGTAGTTCGTCACGAGGGGTGGCGTGTCGATGCTGGTGGTGATGCAGGTGGTGGTGCCCCGTTTCTTGTCGCTCAACCTGGGTACCTTGCTGCTGGTTTGCGTTCGCTGGAGCATTGTGCTGTTGATGATGATGATGCTGCTGTTGCTGTTGTGGAGGATGATGATGATGATGATGATGATGATGATGCTGATGGTAATGGTGATGCATTTGTTGTTGCTCATCAGGCTGCGCACGCGCTTGAGCAGATTCCTCATCGCGCAGCTGGACCTGCTGGTGTCGATCAAATAGCGAGCTGCGATGGCTGGAAGTATCGTGCGAGCCGATCTGTGCTGCAAGCGCGGTAGAGGCCAGATTGGTCGAGGCAACGTCACGTGAGCCAGATGCAGTCGAAAAGTCCCGCGAAGGTCGCACAGTATCCTGTCTCTCAAACAAGGGCGGCGCAATCGCGCTCGTCGGCCTGTTGGGAGTGACATAGCTTTGAGCAGGACGCGGCGGCGAATCTTGACCAGACAAAGGTGCCAAGGCGCGGCGAGCTGGACGTGGAGTTCGACGTTCTTCAACTTCGTCATTGGCGCCGACCTCATTTTGACTGCTGGTCCGCATGTGCTCCGAGTCGATGGACCGTGTGGCTGAAGATTGGACGGCTTCGATCTCACTATCGTCGGCATCATCTGCAAACATCTCGGCATCCTCTGCGCAGTCGGAACCGCTGCCACTCGCCTCGGCCGCATGACTACGCAGATCCTCCGACGAGCTCACACCAGCTAGTCCACGCTCGTCGGCCTGCGCTGATGAGAGGGCTCGAGGCGTACCATCGGGGCCCACGGAGGGAGCGCTACCGGACGAGAGCGAAAGAGGGTCGATTCCTTCGATCAGAGGCATGGTGGCATGGTTTGCGTCAGCATTAACGACGGGTATTGGAGATGCTTGCGGCGGAAGGAAATCATCGACACTGCTCTGTGCGTCCATTCCGACAAACACTGATGAGCGCCGCGCTGAGACTGGGTCCTCAAGAGGGGTGGTCGGCCGCGTTTCAGTCTGGAGGCGATCATGGGTGTTGGCGTGCAGCGTTCCGTTTCGTGAAGGCTCGATGGGGCGGTTCGGGTCCGGCGTTGCGTTGGAAGCGGTTTGGAGTGCACCGCCGCGGGCTGAAGCCTGAGTGAGGGCTTCCTGAGCTACGTGTTGGTGTCGCGCGCGGTCATGTTCGGAAGCAAAATGAGCATGCGAGGCGGTTTCGGACTCGAAAAGCTCCCTGTTGGAGCGGTCTTCGCGACGCGCTTCGTGGCGTTGGTGATGTAACAAAGCTTCCTTACGCCTTTCATCTTTGAGTCGTTCCATGCTGCGAAGGTAGGACTCAAGCACGCGAATGGTGACGGGTACCATACCCGCTTCAACCACCCTAGTCCTGATACCCTCGCTACCCCGCACGCCGATGTTGACAACGCACTGGAAAGCAAGACTCCACTTCCACACTGCCTGCATCTCCTTGATGGAAAAGGCACGAACCAGGGGCGAAGGGGTCTTGGGAACGGTTCGGAGGATACGAATGAGACGTTCGAGGCCACCATCGAGGGTGACCATCTCTCTGATTCGTGGCGATGTAGAGGTGAGGTAGGCCAGATGGTTGAGGGAGTTGATGAGCGGCAGCGTAGCCGTGCAATCGATAGCTGGAGCAAGGAAAGGGGTTGGAGATCTAAGGTGTTAGTTTGCAATCAGTGACGACATAAGCAGCTTCAGGGTGGGGGCACTCACCTCTACGATCATAGACGGCAGATGAGATGCAAACGCTCGCCTTGTTCTGGGCGGGGTTGCAAAAGTTGGACTCCCTCATCGTGACAGAAGAAGGTCACGTACGCAAGGGAATGCGTACGGACAAGAGTTTGCGCGCGTCTTTGAGGTAGGTCACAATGCTCTGTCGAGTGATGAACGGACGGCAGTGCGGCAAGTGCGAAAGAGCACGATGGCGTGTGGCAGCTGAAAAGAGCGCAAGAGCCACAAAGCTTTAGATGCTCCACATTAACGACCGAGGGGAGGGTCGTTGCACCGATGCCAAAGTGCTTGTTCGGAGATGATTAGTCGGCTGGAAGCTAAGAGTGCAGCGCAATGAGTTCGAAAATGTGTGGCTATCTGCGCTGATGCTGTCGACGGATGCGTGGTGGAAGGCCGGTGTCGAACGATAGAGGCTGAGCCAGAGTGGACAGCTATCGAGGCGGTGGTGTTAGAGAAAGGGAAGAACGAAGCTTGGATGTGCACTCGAGAGAGATGGACTAGGCAAGATGTAGCAAGACAGCGACTGGCAGGAACTGGCCGGCAGAGGCAGATGGAAGCTATTAACGACGAGCTGTGAGGTAGCGAGATACGATCGTGGCAATGCTGGTGGCGCCGTTAGGTTAAGCTACAAACGAAGGTGGGAGAGTGTTGAAATGAAAAGGAGGAAAGAGAGAAGATGCTTTTAACGCGTTTGGTACGAACGAAGGATGCTCTTGCGTCGAGATGCGGAACAATATGCAGATGCTAGAAACGATGACAGTCGCTTGGAATGATGAGAGAGCCACAGCACCGAGTTGGACCAGATGAAGGTGCGAGAGGACGCGCAAGTAAAGGGTCTGGGCGCCGGAGATAGGATGAAAGCGGGGTGGCAGGAGAGCCAGAATGAGATGAGACTGGCGGGGTCGAGGATGCGCAGTGTACGTGGTAGGAACAGAAACTGAGCGCAGGATACCTTGCGTTGATGGTGACGAAGAAGGTTGGCACCTGCTTTGGGAGGATCAAATTGAGGAGAAGGTCGAGTTCGAGTCAAGGAGAGCAAGTGAGGACTCGAGAAATGACGAGGAGAGAGGGGGCCTGAGCCGGACTAAAGCTGGAGAGACACAGAGGAGGCAGAGGCAGAGGCAGAGGCAGAGGCAGAGGCAGAGGCAGAGGCAGAGGCAGAGGCAGAGGCAGAGGCAAAGGCAGAGAGGCAGATCGCATGCTGAGTGTCTTCCCCCTTTGGTACTGCAAATTGCTGCAAGGCACTAAGTGAGAGACGGCTTTCCGCCCAACCACGGCAGCAGCACGCGGTTGAATTGACTGTCCCACTCAGGCGCCAGCCAAGCACACTCAATCTGCAAAAGCGCAGCCCAAGACCAGACGACTCTGGCCACCCTCTGCGTCCGTCGTGACGGGAAGGGTCGTGCTGCGATTTTGTGTTAAAATTTTCGAGCTCAAATGACTGCTGCCATTTTACCCGCTTACTTGTCCCGCTCAGCAGCCAAACACAAACCAGAAAGGAAGTGTCTGAATTGCATCTGCTTTGAGACTTGCCCGATGCCTGCTTGGTTCCTCCCCTTCACTTCCAACTTGACCCGATTTCATTTGGACCACTCGATGGTTTCATTTTGGATTCCAACTGGGACTGGCTATACACAATCTGTAATTACTAATCCTGTTCGCCTCACCCCTGGTGCTTGAAATGACTGTAATCATTTCAGCCCCGACGATGGCGAATACAATACATCTTTCCTAGCAAGCATGGTTGCGAGGGCTTCAAAGCGCAAGCAAATGGTTCAAGCACCGCTACATCAGTTCAACTCAGTTTTGGCAGTCTGACGTCGACCTTTGCTTCTGACCTGGAAACCTGAAACTACTTTGCTTCCGTTACAGACAGGTGAGAGACCCCAGAGGTTGGAGTGGACCCTGGACAAGGCACGACAACAACTGACAACCACTCGCCGGTCGATCCTCCATCTGCAACTAGTCCTTCATGGACGGTAGGTTGTCCTTGCCTCGCCTAGCACGCTTGGTTGCGACCGGTGGGTCAGATTTCTAGCTTGCAGAGTAACTCCGAAAGTGTTGTGACATGAAAAGGCCAGGGTCGAGCCTCGCTTGATGCATCTTCCCCCTGCTGTACTAGATCAAAACGATGGGTTCCAGTGCTGGACTGTATTATGAGGCCATCTCATTCGAAAGAGGAGCCGATGCTGGACCGTGCAGCTATGAGTGGGCGGAATGGGTTCAGGAGGTCCTACAACAGGGCTTAGACGCCACGCGGACAAGGCGTATCGACCTTTGCTTAATGTCACAATGGCTTCAAGAATCCGACATGCGACCGAGCAACCCTTGCGTCTTGCCTCCGCTCGCTCCCTTGCCCATTCTCAAACTCTCCGCTCGTACGTCAAAATGACAATTGCCTCGGCTGATGACCTTCGCAGTTGTCAATCCATGTCAGCCCGCTGCCCCCGACCTGTCCTTCGCCTTTCACATGGCATAGTGCCACTTCGCACGGCGCTTTGGTCCAGATTCTTCTCAGCCACTCGGAGATGCGTTGTCGCCTTTTCCAGAAACGCCACATTCTGGACTCACATGAATACGGCTTCCGTCCATCGCATTCCCCGCATGCCTGTTTCCACTTTCTCCCTCGCTCACATGCATATTCACCGCAGATGTTTACCAGTACGTGATATCGCAACTGAACTAAGAAGTGAAGAGCAAAAGCATGTGAAGTATAAAGTGAAGATGGGATCGTGAATCGCTGAAAGTGAATCAGATACAGACCAAGAAAGAAAAAGAAAAAAAAATAGTCGAAAGATGAACGAGAAAAGCATGGGCGAATGTGAATCGGATGAGGCGGTGGTATGATGAGAAGGGCATGCGCAAGCAAGCAGTGGATCGTTCCAAAGCAGGCTTCGCAAGACTCGTCGGCTAGAAAGGAGAACGTCGGAGACCAAGAGAGGCTAAAACAGTAAATGCAATTGTACTCGTACATAGGATAAAGCGGATAGGCTGGATGTCGATGTCAGCAGAGGGCGTGTGTCGTTGCAAGAAGAATTCATTGAGAAGCTTGGATACGATCGGCCACGGCAAGGTCCGAGGCGAACAGTTGGGCAAGAAAAAGGAGTGGCTGAAAAGAGTGTGGTTGCCACCTCAGCGATGCTTTGCCGCAGCTGGATCGTATAGTGCTTTGAAGGCTCATTGACACAGGTCGTATCAGAGCTTCCTCCATAATGGATCTATGGAGAGAGCGCTCGTGGCAGTTCGTCACTAGGGAAAACGAATTAGTTGGACCTATTGCGAGGGCTGGCCTCCCTGAGCCGCCGCAGCAGCAGCGGCAGCTGCGAGCAATGCGCTGTGGTTCTGGTAGGCCCAGTCGCGCGCAAAGACGCTGGCCTTGAGAAACTTCTTGTTGGCGTACTTGCGGTACACAAACTGCTCCTCAAAGCCAGGGTCTAGCAAGCGCTCGAGCAGCAGGTTGGCGCCGGGCACCAGCTGCTCCTCGGTAAAGTCCGAGTAGTAGACAAACGCATCGTCCCATTCGCCTCCAAGCATCTTCTTGGCGAGGAACATGCCAACAGCAGCGATCAGGCTTGGTCGAGCACGTAGGAAGCGGTGGTCGAGCAATGCCAACTCCATCAAGAATTTCGACAGAGTACGCGTGCGAATATCGTAATCGTCCGCTTTCGAAATTCTTCGCACCCACGAGTAGGGCGAGCAGTACGAGGAGATATTGAAATCAAGCGTCGACAAAATGATGCGCTCGCCCTTGAGGATCTCCTCTTGTGAGTAGCCCCCTTCGGTCATGTAGACAAATTCTTTGACGCTTGGAGATAAAATCTCCTCGTACTTTGCAGCGATGAACATGGCCGTGACACCGACCAGCTGCAGCTTGGCCAGACTGACGACACGCACGCTGAGAAAGCGGTCGACCACGTTGATGGCAATCCAAAGCGTTTCTGGCAGCATGTGGTATCTCATATGAACCTGCAGCAGCCAGTCGACGAGCGTCGCGCGCATGTGCCAGTGGATCTCGCTCTGGAAGTCCATGTAGTTGGGGTTGGCCATGGTCTCGCGTTCGCACCGTGCCATGTAGGCGAAGATCTCATTCGAGTACTCGGCAACCATGCTGGTGTCCCGCACCTCATCTGGGTCGAGGCCCATGATGATGAGTTCGTCCTCATGCGCTGCCAAGTCTGCTGATAGCTGTCCAGCTGCGACAGCCTCGGCTCGTTGCGCTTGTGCGCGGAGGGCCCTAGGCTGGATGACTTCTTCCTGGTAGCGAGACTTGATCAATGCCACTTTGCGTCGTGCGGCTTCCTCGAGCTCGGGATGTAATGAGACGAGCCCTTCAGGATCGATGTTGAGGTCAAGCAAGTCGCCATCTTCGGCGGAGGTCACGCTCTCAGGCCTTGTGTCGGCACCGTGACGTTCGGATTCGAGCCAGTTGGGCTGGTCTACGCCAACGTCTTCTCCCGTGTCGTCATCACTGCTTGATGTAGAATCCACGTCTGACATGACGTCCTCTTCGAGGTCGTCGATCTCTGCATCCTCGTAAGAGCTCAGAGCTGGTTTTTGGAGTCTGCTACTGCCGGCCTCGGTCGCCATACCTGTCTCAATGGAGGTGGAACTCTGGAACGGAGGCAGAAGGCGAGGCGCTTCGACATCCATGGACTGGGCACCGCCAGATGAAAGATCGCGTTGCTCGGAAACCGATCGCGTCGGACCCTGCTGCCTTTCTTCTGTTGAAGACCGAGATCGCGCGTCGCGAAGACGGACCATGCTCTTAGTGTGCTGGTTACGCAGACCGTGCTGGCCTGGCGCCAGCTTGGCCACACCATCGACTTGTGCATGGCCCCTCACCAGACCGGCGCGGTTGCTGACATCGGAGAGGGCAGTACGTTGTGGCATGGTGTTGGAATTAGATCGAAGCTTGCCCACAGCGGAAGAAGCGACTGCTTTTTGACTTTTGGCCTTGGCAAGATGACTGGAGGATGCCTCGGTGAGATGGATGCGGTCGCCGCTTCGAGATACTGGAATTCCTCCAGGTCGTGCGATGCGGGACCTGGTGACCGTAGGTTGCTACAAAGGCCGGAAGGAGTTGCGAATCAGATCAGGAGATGTGGGAAACCATGTTTGTCAGTAAGCGATCTGCCTTTGAGGAGAAGCAGAGAGGGTAAGCAGCAGAATTAAAGACGTACCCTGACAGCGGGCTGGGCCATATTGCACGGGAAAACGAGGAAAAGAACGCTTCAAGCCTCGGTGGGAGGCTTGAAGCTCAGATCAGAGGGAGGTGGATGACCTGAAGAAAAGGCGCATGAGGCGACAAGAACACCGACTGCTTGGTCACTGTGAAGATGCACGTTACTTTGTGCTCTGTACCCACGTCTGAATGTTTGGCACTGGACTGGAATGGGTAGAGGCGGGATTAGCGCAAAGTCGGTAGATTGCAGGGTCGCAAGATCTGGTGCCGATGCACAATGTCGGTCGATTACAGCGGCAGGACACGTCAAAAGATGCGCAGCAGGATCTCTGGCCGGATGTGGTTGGAGCCAATATGGGAAATGATTGGGTTAATCGAGATGGATCTATGTGCTGAGATCGTAAAACAGTCTACTTGTGGTTGCAGGTCAACTAGGCGAGAACGTGCTGTGTCGAGCTACTGCGAATGTATGCAGAGTGGTATCCAGATGCTTTTGAAATGGTATAGCAAAAGATATTTTAGGGATGCAAATGTAATTAAGGCGGGCGGATGAAGGTGGCGAGACGGGGTTGCGTTGCTGAAAGAAAGAAAGCACTAGGAGTTGAGCGAAGATGAGCTGGGTCTGGCGTTGGATGCTGGGGAGCAAGCTCGGGCAGTAGACGTCTCTGTTCAGCGCGGGTCGTAAGGTGCGACGTGATCGTTAAGAAATCAAATGTATCGGAGACGAAGGGGAAGAGAGGCTTAGATGGAGGCGATGCAGGGTTGGCAGCGTTCGAACGTAGAGATGAGAAGCGATGCAAAAGAACTCGCAAGCTAGCTCAACCCGTCAGCGCTGTGATATGGGCAACAAGCAGGTGCTGACCGTATAGGATGAGGACGACCAGGAAGAGGTCTAAGAAGAAGATATCACACGAGGTGAAGAAGTAGGAGAACGTGAGGTGGTGAGGATGTCAAGAATGAAGAAGGGACGGAAGGCCAAGTGAAGAGAAAGGGAAGTGGGTCGGCGGGAGAAGGGGGAGAAAGGCAGCACGCCGGGACGCTGACACAGAGCGAGGAGCGGTGGCAGTTACAGAAACAAACAGAGCGTCGTTGGAGCCGTTAAGGCTGCTACGGCAAGAAAGAAAGAAAAATAAAAAGGAAATCACAGAATAACAGCATAGAAAAAGAATAGGCGTGCAGCGTAGTCTACCGAAATCGAGGAATTGAGACGCATCCACTCGCTCCCCTGATCCTGCTTTCCTCCTCCTTTGTCCGACGGGGCTTTGTGGAATGCAGAGGCTTAGGTCTCCCCCCCTGAAAGCTAGTAGACGCCCTTCCTGATGGTCTAGGCGCACAAAGAAAGGAAACGACAGCAGCGTCGAATTGGATCCAGGAGGGTTTTTATTGACGAGGTGGTTACAGCGATATCTAGGCAGCATTCTCAGCAGCGATCAAAAGCCAGCCCAAAATTACAGCGAGGCGAATCGGACAAAAGGGAGGCAGCGAATGCAGGAGGAGCCGAGGGTTGGGACAGAGTCTGGTACAAACAGCCGTTCTCGAAAGCCAAGACAGACGGCGAAGCAATGGAGCAGGGCGAAAGCGTAGAGCAGATGGGCGACCCAAGAGGACAATGTCCAAAAAAAAAAAAAAAAAAAAAAAACAAAAACAAAAACAAAACAAAAACCAAAGCAGGAGCATTCATGAGGCCTCATTTCGGGTGCACGGCCATTCTCGAGCGCACAGACGTGGCGGCCTGTCACCCAGAGGAACGCAGCTGAAGCGAAATGGGACTTGGCGACAGATGGGAGCAAGCGAGACTGTCAAGCAACAAGAGTGTGCCTTCGGCGGTGTAACGGAACCTGGGAAACGGTCGACAGCATACAAAGGCTACGTACGACGCCGCAAAAGGGCACGCGAGGGCAGAGGCAAGAGGAACGCAAGCACACGAGCTGGAAATGCAATTGGCTCTTGAATCACAATTTCACAGAGCAACTGGCTGCAGCCACGACAGATGGACATGGTTTGCATCTGCTGCAGCTAGAAACAGCTTGCGCAGTGGGGCGGCTCTCCTGCAAAACATGGAGCATAATACCGAGCGGACAACGAGCTGATGAGAGGAAAGAGGTCTCAGCTTCGCTTCACAAAGTCACAACACACAGCGTGCTCGCTTGTGCACGAAAGCGTCAGATCTTCGGCCGTGTGACAGACGCAAAACAATGCAGTCATGTTACTCGTCTTGCGAGGAAAACAACAACAACACCTCCTCCAAACATGGAAACTAAAATGCGAATAAAAACTAAAAAAATCCCAACCTGCAGCACAGTGCTTCTGGAGCTCACGTGCAGCGGAGCGGAGAGTGGATCTTTGCCTCTTGAAACTGGCACACTGGTGTGGCGCCGTCTCTGTCGGCGAAAAACTCAGCACAACGACTCACCAGCAGCTCAAACCCGAAGTGCTGCTTTCGAAGAACAAACGTCGCCACTTGCACCACCAGCTTCTGCGTCTGCAATGGATCAAGGTGGAAGCGGCTTGGTCCTGCTGCCGTCAGCTGTAGGATTGTGTTTGTAATGAATTTGTGCATATGACCCTTGCATACCAATGCCTTGGCTCCAGCGGTTCGTCGTGGCGATGGCCGCAAAACGAAAGCAAGATGAGCATCAGCCGCTAACCAAGCTCTAGCCGTGACATTATCGCCATGCCACACCCAAGGCGTTTGCAACCTGCATTGGCATCCTCGATTCTGGCGATTGCGCCTGTTGTAACGAAGTATAGTTGATTCACGCCGGTGTACTCTACAGTTTACAGGGGAAAAAGTGCCAAGCTGACAAAACGAGGTCATCTTGCGTGGTCACGCTCGCAAACGAAAGGAATGGCATCGAGGCGCACCAAAAAACGGAACGGGAAAGCAGTTTCATCGATCGACAATACGATACTTAGCGCATTCGATTTGGCTGGAGCATCCGACGCTCCCAGTCTCTAAAATCACAGCCACTCTACAGTACAGTAGAACATCACAAACAACATGCAGCAGAAAAGCAAGGAATATCCTGTACGTCGGTCTTTCGGTCTTTGGCTGCGCGAGTAGCCTCTCCGTTTTTTTCTCCGCTCCTCGCACCCCTGAGAGCATGATGTTCTGTGGCATCCTTCCGAGAGTCGACATGATCAGCGAGCCTTGGCAAGCATTGCTTGAAGCGAATCCAACCCATTTTGGGGACGAACAAGTCCAGGTCGAGACGAAGCACGCAATCTCAGAGATCACGATGCTGTGATTCATCGGCTCGAGCTTCTTCGAATAAACAAGACGAGATTTTTCCGGCTCTAAATGCGGTCTTACTGTCCGTAAGGTGGACCAGCCACGGGATCAAGTGAGGCACAACAAGCTGGAGCATTGACCTTGAGCCGAGTGCAGTCCAGATGCCATGAGACCTTTGATGCGCCAGAGAAAAACACGACATCTTCACAGGATGACACGGGATGGCACGGGCTGGCACACGGTCGGTGAGCCCTTCGTTTCTGTCCATGCTGTGTTCCTTGAAGATACCTTTCGGGTACGATATTGTCGCAGCTTAGAGGCGTTTCGGTGCGAGCACGGGGCAGCATGGGCAAAACGAGTTGCGCAGTCAAAGAACACTTCTAGTTGATCTGCAGACGCGTGAGTCCCTGTGGAGATCGGTTGCTGGGCGCGCCATCTCACTCGAGCTCGCTTGCGAGCTCATTCTGCACGTTCTATAGCAACCTCGATGACAGCTGGATCATCAATGGATCCACGAGCTGTTTGATACTCATCCGCAGGACGTTCCTAAGAGTACTATGCTGTTCAGTCGAGCCTTCCGCTACGTCACATGCAAACAGAGTGGCATGTCACCTCATAATCCTTCTTCTACGATGGATCGACGGCGACATACTGACATGTTCCAGTATGTTCGAAGCCATGCCCTGCTCTGCTGTGAGCTAATCGCCTTCCGGGCGCTTGTCGGCGAGAACCGTGATGAAAGCGATGTCAAAGTGAAGTTGCCAGTCTGCTGGTGAAATCGCAAACGTGGATGTGGCGCGTAGCTTGGCCCTAGATGCCATGTCGGATCGTTTGGTGTCAAATTTGTGGTCGATCCCGCTCCATAATAACAGCCGACAGTGCGGGTATACGCATTTTTTGCTCGTCACACGATTACAAGGCGTCGCTCCGGATCATTCGTCGCCGTCTCTTGTGCTTCACGCGACCGGTGCCGTTGTCTCGATGTGGCTGTGAAGGTCGTCTTGGTCGTGATGGGGCGTTGAAGTCGCTGCTCTGCCGATTAAGTGCAAATGCAGGTGCATGCCGCTTGTGTGAAAAGTGTGATGCAATGGGATGTGATCTTGAAAAAAGAGAGACAGAGAGTAAACGACATTTGGCCCGTGTCATGGGAAAAATGATCCGTGACCTTCAAGATATTATGCATGGGAAAAGGCGATCGCAAGCACGCAGGCGCAAGCAACAAATGCCGATCGAATTCCTTTTCTAAAATCACATTCTTCTGGACCAGCTCAGTTTATCCACATTGAACCGGTGCTTATCAGCATATTAATGGAACGGGTCGGAACAGCGCCAGGTGTCAGAGTTGCGCATCTTCCTAGCCAAAGTTTAACCGAAGTTCCGGACTCTCCTCGCCGTTGTCCAGACCCTCTTTCATACCAACGGAGTGCAAAAACACATGTGCAAAGCAGAAGTCGAACTGTCGGCTGCGGGGTGTGTTGGGGTCGACGTAATTCAGGGTCCAAGAAATTTTCGGACTTCCGTGAATTTTGCCGAGGCCTTTCCAACGACGCGCAGCCGCGAAGCTGTCACGTGGAAACCTTGGAAATTAACTGGCACCCGAACCCGTAGTTCGGGGACGCTTTTGTGCAGCATGCCCGTCTGCCTCTGTTACTAAGGGCTACTATTGGGCGATTTTAGCAGCATACGTTGTCTTGGCGTCACAATCATAGTTGCGTTGGTGCTCAGTGGCACATTTTGGGCCTGCCACATTACTTATAGAATGGTGCTTTGGAGCTCAATGCCACTACTGAGAGTCGCTTCTCTTATTAATCCTTTGATGTATTCGAGTGCAAAAAAACCCCAAATAAATGGATATGCGGAACGACATACAGTACAGTGTTACGAAGGGATGTTCGATTCACGGGCAGCCGTGAGCAGATCCGGACGATCCTTGCATGTAACTATAGGCTGTGATCGACAAGGACAACCCATCCGTAAGAGTTGAGAGAAGATGCTCTGATCGGAGTGTTGAACTCCCTAACATGTTAGATCACCAAAGGGCAATGCTTGGCAAAATGCACCCGATTCCTTCCACGATGCAGAACAGATCTGCTTGGACTAACCCATCGCGCTTACCAATTTGGCGCTCCGAAACCAACCTATATTAATCGAAGCAAAGAAAAGGAAACCGACTTGTGTGCGTCACTCCGCTGACAGACCGCTCTTCGAGTCCAAGCTGAGCTCTAACGCTGGGTAACATACCTGCTCTCGTGTTTCGACTCAGTCACTGCCCGCCTCGACCGCTGTCAACTCTGTGGCCTGCGGTTGTCCGACTTGTCCGATTCTTAGGGCATTGGCGATAGAACTCACAGCAAGAGGAGGACAAAACCCTCTGCTGAGCCCATTCTTGGAATAGTCCGTAGGCCGAGCTGTCATGAAACGGCTTGTAGCCTATCCTAGATAAGCCTCGCTGCCGGGCCGAGATGCAACGCGGCCAAGATGGAGAAGGGTCGCGGGCGTTACTTCCAGGCCTCTCCTTCGTGCGGGGAAGCGAGCCGACCCCAAACGTGCGCGCAAGACCCAATACAGCCTGGCGTGCGAACCCTCTCCGATGACAGCCTCAGATTCGCGAATGCCAAGCCAAACCCCGTTCTTTGTCGCCAATTTTTTTTAGAACGGTTCGATTCGCATGGACTGTGTCCTCTCCCTCATGCAGAAGCACCTCATCATCAGCGGTCAACCTAGCCGCAACGAAAGAACAAGCGCTCCCAACCGTCTGCGACACAGATACTCGGATCCAAAGAGTGAAGCCCCTCTTGATAACGCTCGTCCACGACATCTTTCCGCGACTCTTCAGACCACTATACATGTACCTGGCGCCCATACATTGAAACGGCAACGGCGAAGCTCCGCGAACCTGATCGCTCGATATCCCCAGATTCAAGTGCATTCCGTTGCGCAGCCAGCAGCTACACAAGAAGATATTAGATGTCTTTATCGGCCACAGTGCAAGCGTCGCGCACTATGACACACGACAAGCGAAAAGGAAGCCCCGGTTTCTTTGCAGTGCTTCTGGGACGCGGCGCTGCCGACGCAAACGTCGCAACTCAGGCAGGACCCGACAAGCTGCCCCTAGAAGACAGGCGGCCGCAACAACCGAGTCAGAGTGCGTCAATGCAAGGGAAAGCCTATGCCCTCTCCCGAGCATCACATGCAGCAGAACCAACAGCACCATCCAGATCGTCAATTGCACGAGACCGAGGCCTTAAAGATCCGAGACGGGACGCTCCAGCAGCTCGACCACATTCGACTGCGGCGTTTGAAGTAGCGCTCGGAACCACGCTGCGTCCTTCACACATCAACCCAACACGGATGCACGCCCTCGGGCCTCCTCGATGCGTCCTCCGCGCAAGGAAACCTTTGTGGATGCTAGCGAAGCCCAGCAAGCTCAAGGCGAAAGTGGAAGCCTTGCACGTCATTCACGAAAGGTGTCCTTCAACACACCAGCAAGCTCACTCTGCAAAGGCAGAATGGGCCATCCAAAGCTCGAGGAGGCGGGCAGCAGCCAAGATTCATTCTTCTCTCCTCCGGCACGTAGCAGGCCAATTCCCAAGACGACGAAACCTAAATACACGCGCCATCTCAAAGCTGAGCTGGAAGCGCGTAACTGGAACTCGTCCACGGCTACATTCCAGGACAAGGAGGAACCCCGGTTGCGCTCGACCAAGAATCGTCACTCAAAGGGGAGCATCTATCATTTGACGACCGACCCGCGCCGTGACTCGTTCCAGGCTGTTCGAGTGTCCGGACCTGACCGTGTCGTTATTGCGCCTGTCTCACCTCAGGCTCAAGATGCGCTCGACATAGAAACGAGGCGCTCAGCAGTGCCCGCACCTGGGCTCAGACGACCGGGACCGTCTCCAGCTGCACCCCATGTATCAGTGTCGAGGCGGATATCTCAAGATGTCAGTAGGAGCAAGGCGAGACCAACCGAGGTTCAGCGCAGCAGATCACACCGCGAACGTCGAAGCAAGACGATGGATGCGGATGTTTTGGCGGGCAAGGAGGCTAGCAGGTCGAGAAGCAAATCGGACAAGGTGATATCGCGTAATTCCATGTCGACTCGTCCTGTTCCGGAACCGGTCCGCCCGCAGAGGACTGTGCCAAATGGCTCCAACGCGCTCTATCACGGTAGTGGATCATCGGAAATGTTCCATGAGCGACACTCGAACAGCCCTGGCAAAGCGCAGTGGGCCTAAAGCTAGAGTCACTTCGTTGTGCACGCACCTCTTCACCAGGACAATACATTATGGATATTTTCATGATACCGACGATACCCGCGCGATACGAATGTGCGAACGATCTGGCAAGTCGTGATAAGATTCGATTGCGTGTGAGACTGCATCCTCTGCATCTGCACGACAGCAGAAAGCAAGCTCAAGTTTGTGTCGGATGTCAACCGACAACCGCCTTCAGGGTCCGTCGGTGATTCCGACAAGCATCAGCAAGCGTGAGAGTCGCAGCTTCCGAATGAGTTGGTGGGAAGTCTTCGGATGTGCCGTTGTACAGATTTCGAGCATGCGAAGAGACCTTGAGCTTATCGACATTGAGTGTCACCTGGGAGAGACGAGCTGCATGACTGCGGCGCAGCTTTTCGCGGTATCAACTGAGCCAATTTATTTTGTCTGTCGCGTTGAGTGCGCAGGCCCGGCCAAAGTGAAGACGTTGGGCAGAGTAGAGTTTGGTGACGATTCACGCTGGATTCCACACGCCCCTTTACCCAGCTCTGAATTTGGAAATTGGGCAACGCGCTTCAGCTCACACGCATTTGTCGTGTCGTGCAGTTTCGCTTGAACTCGCATCCGCATTTCGCATTCTCAATGCAGATGCTGCGCATCCATCCACCACTCTCCATCCACTCCTTTATTCTCCTCACATCACACCCCCTCTCGCATCGAATCAGTGGCGGCAAAAGGGACTTTATACACCAATCAATACCGACGAACCACGGCCGGCATTGTTGGCGCCAACGAGGTGAACACCGATCACGAGTGTGCCAGAAGGGCCACTGGAGACTTGATCGCAAGCCAGGCTGCAACCACTGCCTCTGACCCGTTCCTCTACCTCCATCTGCACCAGATTGTTTGCAACTGCTCTCTTCCGTCACCATGTTTTACAGCGATGTCATCCTCGCCAAGCGCGGGCCGCTTGCTCGTGTATGGCTGGCTGCTCACTGGGAGCGTAAGCTGAGCAAAACGCAGTTCCTCCAGACTAGCATTGAAAAGAGTGTCAGTGCCATCATGGGCCAGGAGGTGGTACCAATGGCACTTCGTCTTTCTGGACAGCTTCTCCTCGGCGTCGTCCGTATTTACTCGCGCAAAGCCAAGTACTTGCTCGAGGACTGCAACGAAGCTCTGTTAAAGATCAAGATGGCTTTCCGCTCCGGTGCCGTCGATATGACCAGCGACCAGCTCAACATCTCGAGAAACGCCATTACGCTCCCCGACATTCGCACAGACCTTGACATCTTACTTCCAGATCAAGCAATGAACGACTACGACATTGACTTTGAGAAGCTCGCTGCAAAGAAGGCCAAGAAGCTCGCCGACAACCCTACCGCCTACACTGCCCGTGCCGCCGATATCACCCTGCCCACTGTAGACTACAGCGCCTTTGAAGATACGTTTGATGTCTCTTCTGGTATCGATGGCATCGCGTCGCAGGACTTTGATCCCGACGGTGGCCTCGATCTTGGTCTCGAGGACGATCTCCCCGAGGTAGAGGGTCTCAGGAACGAAGCTGGACAACTTGTTGATGAAAACGGCGATCCCCTCCCTGAGGACGACGCGCTCAGCGTCGGTGTTGGTCGAGACGCTCCCAGCGAGGCCGGCCGGCAATCGGTAGCATCGATGCTCAACCTCGGCATGGACAATGACATTACCCTTGGCTCGGCACATGGCTCGCAGGCTCCCAGTGTTGGGATGCCTGACTTTGATCTTGGTACAGAGGGTCTCGATCTTGGCCTCGACAATGATGGGCTGGAGCTCGGACTCGATGCCCCCATGGATCTTGATCGACAGGTGACCCCTCCTCCCGGTGACAACGGCATGGCACTAGCCATGGCCGACATGACTCCCACCACAGCAGCTCGTATTCGTGATGCCGCTCAGCAGCGCCAGCAGGACGAGGCTGCGACCCGACAGGCCAAGGCACGCAAGCAGATCGTCGATGCCCTCACTGAACTTCCTGATACCCAGCTCGGCGGCCTCAGCCAAGGACTCAGTCAGGGCGCCGTCGGCCAAGCCACAAACCTCGCCGACATCCTCACCGAAGAACGCTACCTCCCGCGTTCTCGCGCCTATCTGCGTCTGCTCAGCATCCGCGAAGAACCTTTTGCACACTTTATGCCGTTTGCCGATCCGTCCAACAAGGACAAGAGCTCGCTCTTCATTGGCCCCAACGGTCTCTCATCCGAGCTCTCCGAGCTTTTCACCTTTGACCTAGGCGCGATGCGACGCCGACGCGCTGCCGCCTTCACAGATGAGGAGGGCCCGAACAAGCGTGCCAGACTCGGCGAAGATGACGACGAGGTGGGGGTTGCACGCCGTGCGGAAAGTCGAGAATCCGTTGGATTCGGTGATATGAATGCAGACCAGTCTGGATTTGATTTCAGCATGGGCGGTGACGGAGGATTCGATGTGCCTGGGCTGAACACTTCGGGGCTGGATCTCGGCGAGGACGGGTTGCGTCGGTCCTCGCGCAAGTCGCGTGCTGAGCTGGAAGCTGAAGCTGAAGGAGACGTGACCGGTCGTCTTCCTGCCCTTTCGCGCCTCTCGACTCCTGAAGCAGACGACGGCGGACTCGACTCGCTCGCCGCATCCTCCAACAACCCTCTTGCCATCTTTGATGTGCGACCAGCGGAAGAATCACCATCACCATCGACCGAAGAAGCCACATCCGTCCTGCGCGCATCCGAAGACGCAGAAGCCTCGACGAAAGGTTGGGCCAAGAGCACCGTCCGTGCGCTCCGCGTGGTCCGATCCCAACTCTCAGACGATACCGCATCGCACACCCAATCCCAGTCACGTTTCGTAGAACTCGACGAGGACACACAGGAAAAGAAGCTCTCGTTCCAGAAAATCTCGATCAACGCTTCGCGTCGTGCTGCCGCAGGGTTCTTCTTCGAAATGCTCGTTCTCGGAACAAAGGACTGCGTGAAGCTTCAACAGGACGAAGCGTACGGCGATATCAAGGTCGCAGCAAAGCCAAAACTTTGGAATGCATCCGCACTTTCGACGCAGATGGCGTCGTCGACAACGGTGGGTGCGACCACTGAGGCAGGGAACATGGCGATGGCCGGTGCCTAGTTGAGTCGAAGAAGTGTTTCTGTTTCATTGCCTTTGCTTTCGCTAGCTTGGACTATGTTTTTGGTTCTCATGTATGCTTAGTTCTGCGAATCTTCTCTCTTGTTCTGATGCAACGACTGAGACACTTCTTTTTCGAAACCATCACTGCATTTCTGGTTGTGCGACAAGAAAAACTCCAAGGACAAACCTCAGAGCTAGGCGTGATGAGTCGGCAAACTGCTGGAGCTCACGCCGACCTACGAAGAGGCAGGCTTATTGTCGGACTGGGCCCACTTCTTGAGCATCTCCTTCTTCTCGAACGGCTCGACACCCGCTGTGACTCTGAACCCAGCCGAGAGCGAGCTCCAGTCCATATCAGCGCCTCCAATAGCCCTTGCTGAAACCATGTGCTGTCGGGCCAATTCGATGATCGGCAGAGGGCAATCTACTGATTCGCCGAGCTTGATAATATGAGATGCATCCTTGATACCGCCATTGAGCGTGAATCCGTTCTGACCTTGGAAGTTGTTCTCCATAATTTTCTTGCCATAACCCAAGGCCGAGGGGGCGGGATAAAACTCCTCGAGCCACTCGTACACGCGATCGCTTCCCACACCGGTCTTGTCGGCGAGGGTCATGGTCTCGGACAGCATCTCGATGGTCGAAACAATGATAGAGTTGCCAATCAGCTTGAAGCTTGCAGCTCGTTCGGGGTTGGAACCAAAGTCCATGATCTTCCTGCCCATGGCGGGCACGAGGAACTGCGAAGCGAATTTCTTCGAATTGTAGGGTCCAGCAACGGCAAACACCAGCTTTGCGTTTGCCGCCATCGGAGGCGGACCGAAAGCGGGAGCCGCAACGAAATGACGCTTGGGGAGAGCCGAGATCTTGTGCTCGAGCTTGCCAGTGGTTGCGGGGTAAAGCGTGCTGGTGTCGACAAGCAGGGTGGAGAATCCGCTCGAGATGCGCTCTTGAGCATGCTTTCCCACACGCTTCTCCTCAGCCTGAAGCAGGGCCTCGTAGATGGCCTCAGCTGCGTCGTCGTCCGACAAGCTGGTAAAGATGAGGTCGCAGCGCGTTCCGATGACCTCGACCGAATCGACTGCCTTGACGAGTCCATCGAGCTCCTTCTCCAGCGCCTGCGCTTTGGACACGGTACGGTTGTATACAAGGAGAGGTGGGAGAGGAGGCGACATCTCGCGCATGTGCTTGGCGAGGTTGGCTGCCATGTTGACGCCCATGTTGCCCAAGCCGATCCATCCTACCTGGTGCTGCGGGTGAGGAGTGCTAGGTGTGCTATAAGGGATATCGACGTTGGCGACGCAATCGAGAGCAGAGTGAGAAGCCATCTTGACTTTGATCGATGATTCTCGATGGTAAGAGGATCCTAGAAAGGTGGCGATGGATGGAGGGAAGAAAGGTGGAGGAATAGGCTCCATTGAAGGTGATGACATGTTCTTCCGCCTGGCGAGGGGCTAACTAAATTCACCACGGCGCATTCTCGGCGAGTGCGCTTCTACGTATGCGTGCAGAAAATGTAGCGGCCGCTGCGCACAAGCCAGGACCCGATTCTGAGTTCCGAACTTAACATGAAGACCCGATTTTTGCACTTTATCGGGATTCGATGGCTTTGCGGTCACATTACACATGCACACCGCGCACGTACGCTCGCAATCAATCCATCTCCCTGAAACCACCACCTCTTGAACCCGGCGTTCGATAGTCTTTGCTCACGTTCTCTTCAAACGGGCACAAAATCGAGCTGGAGCAGAGCATAAATAATCATGTCGGGCTGGACAACCATTTGGGTCTTCCTCATTGCCGCCGGTGCAAGCAGCGCCGTTTGGGTCACGACGCCCAAAGGCCCAAATCAAGTGTAAGCCGCCTTTCCTCTCTCTCCCATTCTCCTGAGGGCGCCAACTCACCTCTGGATCCCATATGGAGCTTCTGTTTCTGTCTCTCTAGGTTGATTCGCACATCGGTCGTGCTCGCTCTGACATGCATGTACCTCATGTGGTTCATCATCTACATGGCGCAACTACATCCTATCGTTAGTGAGTACTCTTCCTCCTCGTGACAGTGGAACGGTTCTATCAACGAGGATATGGCTGACTATTTCACCTTATTATCGAACATACTCTATCTGCGCACCACAGAGCCGAAGCGAGGCGACGTCCGCTTCCTGGAACATTGAGCACTTCTACCATGCCCACATGTAGATCCCAATGCATCTCGGGTCGCACTCCTCTACCGCATAGGACCAAGCAGAGGACACATATATTGTACATTATTCCATCACCCGGCCCCGTAACTTCTTTTTTTTGACATCTGCTCCGGCATGATTAAACAGCACAGACACAGCAGCGGGGCAAAGCGCCTCAAAACTAGTCTCAGAAGGAACGACGCACCGACTTGGATATTCTTGTCCTAGCAGCTATCATACAAACTCGACCGGGCTTGATTCCTCTCTTGCGCGAGGAACGAGTTTATGTCTCTGCGAAAAGTCGAAGTGCAGAAGCACACGATCTGCGCCTGTCAGATCGTCGCCGTTGAAAAACTGAAACTCGAACGGCGTGTCATCTGTCAACTTGTCAGCAGTGATATAGATCCCCACTTCATCCATCTGCACACTGCTGCAGCGTCTGTACGACTCATGAGCAGGCCTGTTCACTTCCGTGTACACCAGAACGGGCGGGGAATGTTGCTCAGAGCTCGCATCAGGTTGACCGGAGTGTCTGTCGTTCTGCGCATATTCGGACGGTTCTTCTGCTGCATGGGACGACGAGGATGATGTCGACTCTACCAGCTGAGAACGTTGCTGCTGTTCTGCAGCATGCGCGGCATGAGTCGATGTAGAGTCAGTCTGCCAGACGCCAAGCCTATCTGATTCGACGTCCAGATCGAGAATAAGGGGATGACCGTTGATGATGACTGCTTTGCCCTCGTGCACGGTCAGCTGTGCATCGCTGCGGTGTTCCCAGAGACGCCGACTGTTCCATCCCAGGCCCGACCAGTCATCTTGTCCGTTCAAAACAACGCTGTCGTAATATTCTTGCAAGTTCTGGAATTCGATCTCGATGAACAGATCTGGCGCCTGGCTGGGGTCGTCGAAAACCTTTTTGTAGTCTTTGAGAAGCAGCACAGTTCCCTGACCAAGCACAAGGAGTGTATTGGTCTTGAGATCGGGATGCACCGCCGACCAGATTTGATATGGAGTCATGGTCAATTGAGCCAGGTTCATTGTGTTTGGGCCCGCTTGCCACAAATTTGGTGAAGCTCGTATCAAGCGTCTCTGGCTAAAGGCGGGGTTGTAGAATCCAGGCCGAGGATCCGACTGGTTGTCTTCCAGCCGCCATGTCGTTGGAGGGGGTGCGCCGGACGCAAAGTGCTGACCCAAGTTCCAAACGAGTCGTTGCGTGAGGCGTGAAAAGACTGAAACCGACTTTGCGCCAACACCATTGAGAAAGACGAATTCGTCGTCAAAGTCAATGTACGTGATGTTGCCGTCGCGATGTGGCGAGTCTCGCATGTCGATGGTCTCAACCACTTGCTGATGTGGTACGTGCCAAATCGTGATGAAGCCATCTTGGCTGGCGGCGCAGAGATAAGGAAACTGAAATCGATATGCTCGGGTGGGTCTGGAGGTGCTTAAGATGGTAAAGCGTTGATAATGGCCTCGATCAGGTGCACGGCCAAGGTCAGGTACAAGACGTTCGCTGCGCCAGACTTCGAAGTGGCCTATGCCTGGACGATCAAATATCAACCAGCCCTGCGAAAACTCGAGATGGGGGAATGGTCTCGTTGCTGTCCGCGGGATATGCCAGAGTAGCGTCTTGCTGCTATGGTCGAACACCTGAATACCCCCATTTTGACCAGTGACAATGAACGTTCTCTCTTCGGGGTCAATCTTGCACCTCCATACGCCGGACCCATCGGCATTTACATGGAGCTGACGCCTGTTCGGAAAGAGGTAGGTCGACGCTGCTGACGCTTTTACTGATTGCGACGTAGATGTTCCTGGGCGCCGAAGGTCTGTGGTGGACGAATCGGCTTCACTGGTGCCCGAAAACGCCGCATTGGTTGTTGCTTCCGGCTCTGGCTCTGGGAGACCTGCTGGCTTGGAGGGTGACCAGTTGCGATTGAGATGCCAGAGATGACAGCACAGGGAGCGCCACGAGTTACAGGTGTCAAAGAATGAGGTTGTATTCCTTGACCGATATCGCTGAATCGTGGTTTGTAAAAGATCGGAGTCTTGCTCGTCGCGCTTAAAGAGTTGCAGCACACTACCGATGACTCTGATACCGTTCCGCCTTTCTTCAGCTGCGCGTTCGAGCTGACAATATCCAAGATGAATTGCAAGATCGCGCCACAGTGCCTCGTCCATACAGAGCTTGCTCCAACTCCGGCTGACCTGTGCTGATTGCAAGAGTGATGGAGGTGGGAGAAAGCTAAGAATGTAAGACAACGTTTCCGGAGGTAGCGCCTTGCTCGGATCGGCGCGCGGAAGGGAAGGAGGTATTCTGACCCTCTTGCGATGGCCGTCGTTGCTGTTTGAGTCATCCATAGCGCAGCAGCTTGGCGAGGATGCCAGCAATGGTGTGGACCGTGGGCCTCTCGGCAAGTGATGGAGCTGATTTTTCACCTTGGCTGAGTGGGGGCAATCTCAGCTGGATCGGGCAGTGAAGCCTCAACAGTCGGTAGCATGTGGGGCTCAACCTCTCCCCGGTCGAAGATGGATGAGAAGGAGGATCAAGGCTAGCAAGATGAGGAGGCGGAGAGACGTTAAGGAGAAGGCCCATGCGCAGCGAGCAGAGCAGAGCAGTATGCCAGTAGCAACCACCGACACCTGTTTTCCGTGTTCCGGTGAATGCAAACGTTGTGGGGAAAGTGGTGTCGGACGTGCCAAGACCTCTACTCGACCTGAACTGTGTGGAGCGCACATCACAGAATCCCAGGCTTCGCTCTCATTCACCACATTCACATTCCATCTCGCACCTCTCGCACCTCTCGCACCTCTCGTACATCAGTTCACCATTTCTACACAGAGGCCCTGCATTGATTCGACCCTCGCATTCAAACGGGATGCTGACGCAGTGCTTGCCTGCGGCCCTTTCCTGATTTTCATTGACTCCAGTCAATTCCGGCGAGCTAGCAAAGTGTGCAACGGCAAGCGGGCGATGCAATGCACGTCTACTTACAAGATGCGCCGCGGGTGATCGCGCTGGTCTCGGATGACCCAGAGGCAACTGATAATACGCAGCCGTCCGAAAAGCTCTCCTCTGCGACTGCCATCCTTGTCTCGACCCAAACAAGCCCAGCCGCAGCGTCCGAATCTGCATCGGCATCTTCAGGGTCCACAGCAGCAAACGCTCCTTCCGCCGCCAAAGCAGTCGTCGAGGTTATTAAAGAGCAAGAAATCGAAGCCCTCACATTGCAAAGACTAACATCAAAGCCAATACACGGATGCCTCGGTCTCATCAATGTCGGCCAGGACCTCTTTGTGGCTGTGGTCACCGCAGCCCAGGAGGTCGGGGCCATCCGCCCGGGCGAGATGGTAATGCGCATTACTTCCGTTTCTTTCTATTGCGTCAACCGATCCACATGGGACGACACGCTCATATCCGAGGCTCCAGGTTCGCAGCCTGAGACCTATGATTCTTATGGCCCAGGCCACGAAGGTGCCGTCACTCAGCCAAGCGTCTATGAACACCCATGCGCCAGTCTCAAGAAGCTCTTGAGCACTGGCACATTCTATTTTGCTCAAGGTGGCACTTTTGACCTTTCGACACGGCTTGACAAGCGTCTGACTGATGCCACCAAGCGCCAGCAAATCGGACATGACATCTCTCGATACGACGGCCGCTTTGTCTGGAACAATTATATGATTGAACCGCTCTTCAATTTTCGCGAACGCCTCGATCGAACAGATCGTGCCCGAATCGATGGCGGCTGCTTTTTGCTTTTGGCGATCCAGGGCTTTGTCGGTGCTTTCGAAGTGCCATTGTCTGCGGTGAGCCTCCCGCCACCAGCTGTTGGATCCGCAACAGCCTCCGCTCCAGCCACAGCGGGAAGAACCACCGGCACACTTGCTCTAATCAGTCGCCTTAGCTGGAAGAGGGCGGGGACTCGATTCAACACGCGCGGAGTAGATGATGACGGCAACGTTGCCAACTTTGTCGAAACTGAGACGCTCTTCAGCGATGGCAGCATCACCTTTACCTTTGACCAGGTCCGAGGCTCAGTTCCGCTCTTCTGGGAGCAACAAGGTCTGCAGACCTTCAATGCAAAGATTCAAATCACTCGCTCGCGAGGTGCCTCTCAACCCGCATTCGATCGACACTTTGCCGACCTTATCTCCCACTACTCGCGCGTGCACGCCATCAATCTGCTTGGCACACGCGATGCGGAGACCGTGCTCACCTCGGCGTACGCAGAACACATGCGACAGAGTACAGCAGAGTCCATCGCAGTCTTGCCTTCCGACGACAAAACCACCAGTAGTGATGTCGCTGCCGACGACGGCTCTGAGCGCATCGGCCTGACCAACTTTGACTTTCACACCGTCTCTCGCAACACGGGCGGTATCGATGGAGTTCGCAGCGAGCTTCGCTATCTCGGCCCTGTGCAGCTGAAGCGCAAAGCATTTGGCTACTCGCTCATTGACAGCACAACCAATCAAGTGATCCGGCGTCAGAAGGGCATATTCCGAACAAATTGCCTCGACTGTCTCGATCGTACCAACGTAATCGAGGACATGCTCTCACGGTCCATGTTGGACTCCTTTTTCGAAGCCGCTGCGAATCGAGACACTATATATCAAGTCTTTCAGGATCCAAATCATCCGCTGTGGGTTCACCATCGCGTGCTTTGGGCCGAGAATGGCGATGCGCTCTCCAAGATTTACGCTGGAACTGGCGCCCTTAACTCGAGCTTTACCAGGAGCGGCAAAAAGACGCTCGGTGGCCTGCTCAGCGATGCAGCCAAGAGCGCTGGCAGAATGTACATCAACAACTTCCAAGACAAGAACAAGCAAAATGTCATCGACGCACTGCTCGGTAATATGGCGAATCAGAGACCCGTCACTGTCTTTGATCCCGTGCTAGACAGCGTCACAGCAGAGCTGAATGCCAGGGTCGACGAGTTCTCCTCCAGCCGCGACATCACCGTCTTTGTCGGCACCTACAATCTCAACGGAAAGGCGCCCAGCGAGTCGCTCATCCCCTGGCTCTTCCCAGAGGGCGAAGATCGAGAGCCCGACATTTTTGCTATTGGCTTCCAAGAGATCGTACAGCTGACGCCGCAACAGATCCTGATGGCTGACCCAGACAAAATCCGCATCTGGGAAGCTACGATCATGGAGACAATTTCGCGAAGACCGAACAAGACGTCTGGGTACATCCTACTCCGCAGCGAACAGCTCGTCGGCACAGCGCTTGTAATCCTAATTAAGGAAGAGCTTGTAAACGATGTGAGATTGGTGGAAGCCGCTACACGCAAGACGGGACTCAAGGGCATGAGCGGCAACAAGGGAGGCGTTGCCATTCGAATGGACTATTACGATACCTCTATATGCTTTGTCACCGCGCACCTTGCTGCAGGCCACTCTGCTTCCGAAGAGAGGAACGCCGACTACTGGACCATCACCAAAGGGCTTTCATTTGCTCGAGGAAAGACGATCAGCAGCCACGATCACGTCATATGGCTTGGCGACTTCAACTACCGCATCGATCTGACCAATGACGCGGTCCGCTCTCTGGCGGCTCGTGAGGACATTACCGGACTCTATGCCCGAGATCAGCTCCGTCGCAGCAAGGAGGCCGGCGAGGTCTTTCCTGGCTACGAAGAAGGTCCCATCACCTTTTCACCCACCTACAAGTACGACAATGGCTCGGATCAGTATGACTCTTCCGAGAAGCAGCGCATTCCAGCATGGACGGACCGCATTCTCTACCGAGGATTTGGGCTGCGACAGCTTAGCTATTCGCGAGCCGAGCTGAGGACCAGTGATCACAGACCTGTCTACGCTACTTTCGTCGGTCCTGTTCGGATTGTGGACCATCTCAAGCGAGATGCGATCCGAAAGCAGCTCCTGCAAGAAAATAAGGCAGCGAATGGCCTAGCGGGTGGAAGATCCCTGCCTTCCGATTCCGAGGATGACGAGAGTCTTCCCGATCCTTCAGACGAGAACCAGCAGTGGTGGGAGGAGCCTGTTCCCTCAGAAGGCTTGTCAGACAACGACAGCAGCAACGAGGACTTTGCACCTAACACGAGTACTGATCCCTCTAACCCCTTCCGCAGTGGAGCCATCGAAAAACGAGTGGCGGGGCAAGGGTCCAATTCACCCACTAGCAAAACGCAAGTCGGCAGCTTGTCTCTCGGCAAGAGAGTGAGCGGTGACAATGCTTCCGACCGGGCTAACTCCATGCCAGCGTCGCCCATCATCGCATCTTGCGCCACTCCAGACGTACCAAAGGTCGCGGGTGCTCCTTTGCGCAAGACTATCTCTACCTCGCCCACAATAGAGAGGAGGATTGCGTCGGGACCAGCTTCGTTGGCCAATGGAAGATCTGCTCCGCCACCGGTTCCGACAAAGCCGTCAGCGATGGCGGCGAGTACAAGTGGTGCAGTTTCTGCAGTCTCACCTCCTGCGGCAACTTCGGCTTCTGCGCCACCCGAACTACCCAAGAGGCCAGGCATGGGATCACGATCGGCCTCGTACTCCTCGCACAAGTCGAAGAAGAGTCTACTAGATGACAGTGACTAGAACAGCACTAGAGAAGCAGCACGGCTTCGCTTGATAAGCACAGTACCTGATCTAACATTCTCTTGCAATGGACTATATTGATGATACTGGCGAACGTGAAGATTGTATACGAGCTAGGTTTGGAATTGAGAAGGGATAGTCTACTGTCCGGCGTCGTATACCTGGGCGTTGCCGCTCATGTCCTTGTACTGATGTGTGTGCGTATTGGAGGGTGGGGTGTGACAAAGAAAACTTTTGCGTTAGCGCTGGTCGTAAATGGTCACCCACGTGATGAGTGGAAGGGTACTCACCTCTTGAATCGACATGTTTGCGACGGAGACATTGGAGGCCTGTCATCGACAGATTCACACATTTGTGGTTAGCTTGTCGATCAGCGGAGGGCATTCTATTGCAGTAGATAAGGCAAATACTCACTACCTCTACCGAGGATCTGGCCTTGGCCTTTAGCCTCTGTTCCACCTTTCCACCCTGGAGCTGCAGGACGTGCACCAAATCCTCCTGCTCCTTGTCTGCGATCAGCACGCAATTACCATTCCACGTTGCATCGTTGCCTCCAGCCTGTGCCTTTTCATCACCCCTGACGAGTTTGCTGTGGTACTCGAGCACCTCCTTTTCGGAACTGAACTGGACAGAAGAATCGACGAGTTGGATGAGGTTGTAGAGGCCGCACTCTTCTCGCGGACCTTCGCCGCTGTTGATTTCGTCGATAAAGTCACTTGAGCGGATATGCTCAAGTACGGCTTGGCCTTTCGAGCTTGATCCTGCGAGGACGTATAGTGCTACGTGTTCTGTCATCTTTGCAGCTCTTGGGTCACAAGTCTGAGTAAGAGGTGGTAAGGGAGTGTTGGAGGGCGTCGTCTTAGTACGTTCGCAGCATCAACTTCAAAACGAGGCCTCCACATTAACGAGCGAGTTCGGCAGAAAGATCGGGATCGGGAAAAGATCAGGACTCACGTCGTCCAACACAGACAAAACACTCGTGCGAGAGACTGAATTGCGAGCAAGCGACCTGAGAGGTCCTTGAGCTCGTGAGGCTCCCGGCTCGCCACAAGTGGGAGGCTGGTCGAGCGCAAGACCGAGCAGCAAGGGAGGGAAATACAGGGAGGGAAATACAGGGAGGGAACAATCAGGAAAGGAGCGGTCGGTATGCTACAGGAGCGTCGCACAACCAAGGAAGATGATGGAGGAGAGGAGGAGTGGGAGTGTGATGAGGGTGTGGACAGGTAAACACCGTGTGGCGGTGTGCAGTGTATCGGCCAACAGAGCCTGACCAGACGCGCACGCCTCTTCCGACACGTGTAGTATACTGCGGTCCAGGAGAACGAGGACTTGTCTCGTAGAAATTCAACGCTACTACGCCGACTACTGAAATTTACTGCAGCTCTTGTCGCAATTCAGCCAAGCCGCTGCAGCATGATACGCCGTGTTGGACGGGTCATATCAATTACTCGATTGAACTTTGTGCCGTCACGATGTCTTTGCCCCTTTGTTATCAAGCAAGTCAAGCCTCTCCCGCTCTTCAGATGGTGAAATCAATCACAATGCAAGCTTACAGAGACATGCCCCACAGTATCGAAGTCCGTCTGGTAAGAGCTGTGATGGACTGTCTGCCAGAACCGATGACGTTCGCTTCGGAGAAAGAGTGTCTACACTACGTGCAGACGTCACGACCGGCCGGCTAAACTCAACCTCCCCTCGAGGACCTCGTGCTATTTTAACTCGAAAGGCTGCCCCCTATTTGCGACATGCTGTGGCAGCTCTCGACTATTTTAGCCGGCGAGATTGAATGTCGTTGGATGGAGAGCTGAACAGGATGTCGGAGTGGTAAGGTTTATCTATAGCAAACACAAACTGAAACAGCCATGGCAACTCTCAAACCTCGAACCGCTCCAGATCTTCGAAGGAACTGAAAACAGTGACGATAGCTCCCCCTTGAAGAGGGTTGTCGCCCAGGGGAAACCTGCTTTCCACATATGGCCATTCGTCTTCGTTCGGTCCCGGCTCCTATCTTCTCCTCCTCCATACCACCGGCTGGTCTCACTTCCTCCATACCTTTTCCGTCTCTCTTCACCTCTTTCATCTTCTGTTTCCATCTTCATTCCTTGGAAATCCTTGGTCCTGGTGACCATTGAAGGACCTTTCCTTTCTCCAACGCGTTCTTTGGCTCTTTTGGTTTCGGTTCGGTTCACCACATACATTATTTAACACATTCTTTTTGATCTTCATTCACACAAGAGGCTGGCAGTATGTTCTTCCTATGACTCTGATAGGTGAATTCAGTGTCGATGCATGAAGCTAACTTCTGTGTTTCCTTTCTCTTCTCGTCGTGAAATGTCTGCAGTTTCGATGGCAGCTCACACTTACATTCTCCCAGCCGCATTCACTCAAAGCTCAACATCCACTTGCCACACTTCTGAGTATCGAGCCGCAGGCGACATCGGAAATAGGAAGCTCTTCAACAAGCCTGATATCAATTCTAGCAATTTTTGACGCATCCCCTAGTCAGCTCGACTCAGTACGACACCGAACGGCATATCAAAAAATCCTACTTGACGTCCACTCGCCATGAAGAGGTTCTCAGCTCGATTCCTTACCTTCCTGCTTGTGCTCTTATCCATAGGAGCCTTCGACCTCAATGCACTTATAGAACATGTGCATGGCAATCATGGGTACGTCAAGGCCAGTTCTTGGCCAGCTGCCTCTGCAGCCCCTCTGAATACGGCTTCTGTTTCCGTGCTACAGACGCGTTTTACCAAGCCTCGCGTTGGCATTGTAATAACAAACGGCTCCAGCTTCAAGAACTACCGCACACCCCTGAATACCATCACTACTGGAGGAAACAGGTCCAGCGGACCAGCATTCGAAAAAGCAGACGGCAGGGTGGGGATGAAGGTGCAGCTCAAGCGGCTTGAACGGAATCAGGCGAGCAATCCCTTGATGGTAAGTATGCTTTGTCTCCTTTACACGTACATTCTTAGCGCTACTGATAGATGAAAACATTATCCTTTCTTTGAAATAATCCAAAAGCTATATCAGCGACACATTAACCGGGCCTCGTCGAAGCTTGCTTCCATTCTGGGTCGGAACGTACCAAGCTCTGAAGAGATGCAACACTCCCTGGAGCGACGCAAGATCAGCATCCTAAAGCGTCGGGGCATGCTTGTAGATGGACCTGTTTCAGAGCCGCTCTCTGCGCGCGCAGGTCAGCGACACACTAAACCACGTCTGGGGTACACTAACCATGCCGATTCTGGCGGTGAGATGCAACGTCGCTTCCTCTCTAGCATCATGGACGACCTCTTTGGTCGAACCGGTGTTGAGGGTAGATCCAAGGCCAAGTTGACCATTCAGCAGGTAGCAAGTGAAGGCTACCCAGAGAGTGACTTTATCGCTTCGCAGTTAGACAATCTCACTCTCGCTTCGGCTCCAACCGCGGTCCAGAGCCTCGGTCTAGATATTGAGTCCAACGACATTGGCTATGTAGCGACGATCGAAATCGGAAGCCAAAACCAAACCTTCCGCATGCTCTTCGACTCTGGCTCAGCAGACACTTGGGTTCCTAGCACATCCTGTCAGGCATGCGGTAGAACTCATGCGCAGCTGGGATCCTCGGACTCGGTTACCTTCACTGCGCTTGGCACACCTTTTTCGATCCAGTACGGCACTGGCGATGTTTCGGGCAACCTTGCTATCGACAATCTCGAGATTGTCAATCTCGATCTCACCAACTACACGTTCGCCGTGACTACGCAAGAATCTTCCGATTTCAGCGATGATTCAGTCCCTTTCGATGGATTGATGGGTCTTGCACGTAGCGAACTCTCCAACGCTGGCCAGCCCACTCCTATCGATGCGCTGTACGAACAGGGCAAAGTGAAAGCGCCGGTTATGGGCTATCACCTTGGTCGGCTTGCTGACGGACACAACGATGGCGAGGTCACATTTGGTGGCGTTGACCCGGTCAAGTACTCTGGTAACATTACCGAAATTGACAATGTCTCGAATAAAGGCTTCTGGGAAGCGAGCATCGATCAGATCTCTGTTGGTGGAACGGGTCTCGGTCTCAAAGGAAGGACTGCGATCCTGGATACGGGTACGACACTGATCGTTGCTCCTGAGGCAGACGCTGACGCCATACATGCCCAAATCCCAGGCGCAAAGTCGGACGGCCAAGGAGGCTACACTATCCCGTGCACCACAACCAAGCAAGTCGCATTCACCTTCGGAGGTGTCGAATTCCCCATCGACACCCGTGACATGCTTTTCCTCCCAGTCGATCCCAACAACCTCCTCGGGGAATGCATCTCCGCCATCTCGGCAGGAAACGTTGGCCAGAGGAACGAGTGGCTCGTCGGCGCAACCTTCCTCAAAAATGTCTACTTTGCCACCAACACCAAGGCCAACAAAATCGGCCTGGCCCATCTCAACACCACTGCTTTTGCATAGAACAACGCCACCGCTACCTCGACGGATATCTCCGCCACCTTGGAAAAGCCACTGACCCACTCCATCGTGCACCTCGGTCCTTCAGCTAGACGCGACGCACAGAAATCAATGATCCCTAGAAACAGTTGCACACACCAACTATTTCGAAAAATGGATGTGTGAGAATATGAACCAAAGTGAGAGAGTCTACAACTGAAAAATTACAAAGCTGCACGGCAAAGGAATGTATATTTGGTACGCAAGAGATCTACAATGCGAGGAGGATCAACGTTCTAAATTGGGTCCGACGGGGAGAGGCTTCACCAGTAAGCACGGGATGGGGCGGTGATCGGATGGTGCGATTCGTACTTTTCCTCCCACGTGTAGGCGGAGGGCGCTATCGAGGGCGAGTATTTGAACGCATACGAAGCGTATCCTTCCGGCGTTCGCTGGGAATGATTATGTTGATCTTGGTAGCGGAAAAAATCATATTCCCCTTCCAGTTTAGTCTAAATGGCTGGGACTTGCTCTAACGATCTGACGGGAGTGGTGTCTTGCGAATTGTCATCACTACCTGCTCTGACCGAGTGTATTTCTTGGTACTGTTCGGAATGGAACGTGTTCTGGTTATGGAATTGAGCTTGCTCGCCATATTCTTGCTGCTCGTCAGGCAACTGATGATCGGGTTCTCCTTCGTCAATAACGGTGACGTCGTTTTGGTCATGGTCACCACGGATAAAGTCGGGCAGCGGCAGGTCTTCGATCCAGAAGCAACATGCAAAGCCAACCACCACGACCGGCATGAACGCATACATACCCTTCTGAATCCCATCAGCGTACATCTGCTTCACCTGCTCTCTTATCGGCTCCGGCAGGCTTTTGATGCCTTCTACATAACCCAAAATAGTAGGACCCGTCAAACCCATCTGAGATGCCTGGGGGACTTTCCACAAATGGTCGTTAACACTCGCCGTCAACACCGAAGTGGTGATAGCAATGCCCCAAATTGCTCCAAACGAGCGACAAAAGGCGTATGTGGCAGTGGCGGTTTCGAGCTCTTGAATCGGAAGACTTGCTTGAATGGGTGGCAGTGTGATGGCAAAGAGAATGCCGATCCCGATGCCAGCAGCGATTTGGGCGATGATGAGCTCCCACTGAGAAGTTCCCGTCTGGAAGCGAGTCATCCAGCCAAAACCGCCTGCAGTGAAGGCCCATCCGACGAAAGTGAGGTTCTTGTACTTGCCCGTCATGGCCATCACGATTCCGGCAACTATCGCAAAGGGTGCAGTAGGTGCGGTTGAAGGGAAGGTCGACACAGCCGATTTGAGCGGCGTCTCATTCCGGATGGCTTGGAAGTAGATGGGAAGCGCATAGATCGCTCCGTACGTAGCAACGCCGTGTACGAAAGTCATGAGGAAAGCCGAGCAGGCTGTTCGGTTGCTGAACAGTCTCAAAGGCAATACCGGCTGCGTACTTAGTGGATTTGGCACGAATTCAATCAGTAGGAAGAGAAAAAAACCGGCCATACCTGCAACCATGGGGATCCAAATGCGCATACTAGTCCAAGGATGCGTCACCCCACCCTCGGTCACCGCGATCAAAATGCTGACCACACTACCGAGCATTACGATATTTCCGATAATATCCATCTTTGCGATCTTCTTCTTGAGCGGCATCGAAGGAACAGGGAGATTTATGATTGGAATGAGCATGACCAGACTAAGGAAGCCAATGGGGATGTTGATCCAGAAGATCCAGCGCCAGTCGTGGTCGCTAAAATATCCACCGAGTACAGGAGCAATGCAAGTTGCTATTGCGAACACCAAGCCGAAGATGCCCACGAAAAAACCTCGTTCACGGAGAGTGGTGATGTCCGAGACTGTGATTTCACCCACTGCTTGGATGCCGCCTCCGCCAAGACCTTGAACGCCGCGACCAATGACAAGAAAGAGAACGTTATGTGCAAAGCCACACATGACACTGCCGCCGATGAAGAGGACCACTGCAAGCACGGAAGACCACCTTCGTCCGATCACACACGATAGTCCGCCGAACAGAGGTTGAAACGCCGTGACTGTAAGTAGGTAGGAAGATGTGACCCACCCACTTGCAACCGTTGAGGCTGGCAAATCTTCGACTATGGATGGTAGAGCGGTTGAGATCATGGTCATGTCCAATGCTGTGAGCGTCACTGTGATCATGAAGGCAGAAATGAGTGTCCAGAACTTGAACGTCTTTTTCCCTTCAGCATCTTGCAGGCCATACTGATACAGCTTTGTGCCACCAACTCCCCGCATGTTGTCGTCTTCCTTTTCAGCGGTAAGCTGGCTCTTCAGCGCCATATCGTGCTTGTAAGTTGGATCAAAGGTAGAAATAGACGGCTGGAGCACCGAAGAATCCCAATAGTCTCGTTCGTGTGCTTGTGAACATCTAGCTTGGTATTGTTGATGGAGGGTAGAAATAGAGATGGAGACTCGTCGGGATGGTACCAGCTGAGTGCGTGAAGGCATGGCATGTAGCCTTTCTTCCAGCTGTTGGGCCCATGGTTGAAATTCGACTGTGGGCGAGTTTGATAGGGGCTCTATGGGTTGAGGTGCTGCGAAGGTTTCGTAGCTTGATTGGCCCATAGCTATACTATCCACGCCATGATATCCAGTCGAAGGACCTTCATACATTCCGCTTTTGAAATTGCCCTCAATTAAGCCTAGACCTTGTGGAAGGGGAGACAGCTCTTCTTGATTTGTGACAAAGTCGCTATGGCTGTGCTCTGCGTATTGTTCTCGGTGATACCCGCTGGGTGGCTGCTGCTCCCAGGTTTGGTTGTGCATGTAGATAGAGGTTCAAGACTGAGCCAGTCTTCGGTCGGCGAGAAGGTACCTAGAGCTTGAGAGAAGAATGATGCTCGACGTCGAAGAAGGTCTGAGATGAAAAACAAGGAGGAGGTGGACAAGGCCGGAAGAGCCAGCTTCCATGCAATGTGTTGAAAGACTGTGGCGACAGATAAAGTGAGAACAACAGCGTTCAACGAGCCGAACGAGATGATAGCGAGCGTATTGACTTTCGAAATCTAGGCTTAGCCCGAAGTAACAGACTCAGAAAGTAAGCCAAGAAGTCTCTACGTAGGTGGAGAAGAGCGAGGTCCACAGAAGCAAGAGCTTGTTGCGGACTGCAAAGTGAACCCAGTCTGAAAGCAGCGGATGCTGGTGCAGCCAGTCCCTCAAGCATAGTTGTACGTCTGGTTCAGTCCTACAAGCCTTCGTGGCATAAAAAAGCCGTTCGTGCTCTAGATATCAAAGGCTTCCACCCGGATACTGGGTTGCTAAAACTGACAAGGGCGCCAAGTTCGACCTTGCTTCTCCTTGACCAGCAGCCGAGTAAGATATTATGCAAGGACCTTTCTCAGCCGAAAAGCTTGGGTGGACGAAAGAGAGATCGGAATGCTACACATACAGGACGAGGCAAGGAGAGCAACATCTGAGTTGTGCTTTGCAGTGTCTGCTTTCGAAACGGTGAATTTGGTTTAGGAGGAATGTCGGCTACATCCTTGGTAGCATAGCGCAGCTGGAGGTAATTTAATACAAGAAGGTTAATTTAGAAAGCGGTACGCAGGTTACATACCGCAACTGAAGTGAGTTGTCAAAATTGTGAATGTCTGTGCCCCATGCTCGACACAGAAGCGGTCCATGACGAATACTATGCGCGAGGTCGGACACTGCGTTTCTGCACCTCGAGAACAGGAGCCTCTCGGACCGACTATCTATAGACATTCGAACAAGCAAAAGACTGGCTCCGTTTCATAACTTCTCCCACACAGGTCCCTCGGAGAACCCCTTCCACTTAGTAGGACACTGCGAGCAAATCTCGTCTATCCGACTCTTATCAAAGTGCTTTTGGAGCAGGACAAGGTGATGTCTGATTCTGGCACAGGGGCATCATGCCCACCTGTAGGTTTTTTGTTTTGATTTTTTTTTTACGGTGTCTGATTGACAGCGTTAGGGTCCCCTGACACGCGGGGAGCGTCAGAGTGTGGCATGCATGCACAACGCGTCCTGCGTCCTGCCTCGTGTCAAAAGACGCACATTGCACATTCCGACGGTGCTCTCCGCCCCTCACCCCCAGTCCTGTCTTTTGTCTTGGCTGTGGTTCCAGAAAGATAATATGCACGCTGTGCGGCTCGTAGCGCCGATCCCTGTTTCCTTCTGACAGCTCAATACAATAGCCTCTCTTCCCCACACTTTAGTCTTTCCCCAGCCGTCGTACTGCCTTCGAACACGTAGTGTTGCTGGAAATGCGAACCACATGACCGAGCTCGAATACAACAGAATTGTCACATGAATCCGGCAGTGCTCCATGCAATTCCTCAACGCCTCATCCTCCCTCCTGGTAGTGTTTCTGCTTCCGCATACGCGACATCACACCACAAGCGCTCGAAGAACGTTTGATGCGTCACACATGGCATCGCAAGAGTCTAGCTTCTAAGAGAAGCTGAGTGGCTGGAATGTATTCTCTTCCCAGACAAGGTCGGGTAACCATGGATAGAGAGACTCAGTGCAGAGATTCTTCATGCCGCCGGCATGACTTCCTGCTCCGCTTGCAGTTTCAATAATGCGCTTCCACAATGTTGGTGTCAGGATCAGCTTTTGTGCGCCTAAGCGTTCTGCGTTGGCGTGCAGCCTGCTCGACACCCGCGTCAAGCGCTTGGCGGGTTGTTTTTGCTTCGCTCCCGGCCGACCGCGTTCCAAATCTGATCTTCAACGCTTTGAACGTCCTCAAATGATGTGAATCCTGCTTCAAAAGGGAGATCCTAACAGCGCTACAGCGTGGCTAGCTTCCTATCAGAGCAGAGGGCGCTTCCTTGAGCTTGATCTAGGCTCGACTTTTGAGTTTCATTCAGTATCCGTCTTTGGGCATGATTCCTTTTCCCAACCATCCCCGTCCTGTCTTCCCCTTACCAGTGTTTGGCTGCTCTTTGGTTGTCGGTGCTATCGAGATCCTTACCATCGACATCAGCTTTACCATTCCTCAAAAAGACTCCACGGTCTTCGCCAACATCAGCGCTGCATTCAACCCAACCAAGTATTAACAAGAATCCCCGCCGATCAACTCAATAAAGCACTCCTTTTTTGATTTCCCGCTTCAACCACTTTTATACGCTCAAACTTGCCCGCAGAGTCAAAAAGGACAGATCAGTACGATGCTGTCAATGTGTGCTTCTTTGAGTAGCACGCTGTGGGAAGTGTGGGGCGGTCCTCTCTGCGAGACTCTTGGGATATACGAACCGCAAGATAGGAGCTACGGAAGATGGAGAGTCCCTTTCTCGGCGATGGAGAAGAGGCTGTACCAGAAGGATGATGTCGAGATCACCTTTCACAAAGTCATGCTCGAGAATGGAAAAGATTGGGTATGGTACCAAGTGTGGCAAGATCCCATCGCGGCGAGACACACCGGTAGGAACGCGGACCTGATCTTTGTGTAAGTCCCTCGACACTATTCACCCCTTCGCTTCTGCATTCTCACTGACGTTTATTGCTCTACGTTGACTGAACAGGCATGGTACTGGTGTTCATTCCGGAACGTTGGCCAGCCAGTGTCGACGGTATCTCGACTCTGGATTCCGGCTGATTGTCCCCGACCTTCCCTCTCACGGGTTTTCTTCTGGGCTGCACGTCTACCAACCTAACATGGCCTGTTTCTGCTCTGGCCTTCACGCTGTTCTCCATGACGTTGCAAGTCGCGATCAGCTCCAATCCCTCTTCCCCTCCATATTACCATCAAAGCTCGAGCGCCATAAAACCTTCATGCTCGGTCTATCATTTGGCGGTCTCGTCGCCTTCTCCTACGCCCTTCAATATCCCGCGTCACACCGATACGATGAGACAGATCCAAACGAGATCCCCATTGATGGCCTTATCGGTGTTGGACCGATGGTGGCCTCCAACGACAAGTTTGTTGTTGTCAGTAGATTTCTCCGGTGGGTCTTCCTCGTGTTGCTCTTCATGCTTAGACTGGGGAGATTAGAGGTGATAGTGCCGCACAAAAAGGTGGTGGATAAGGATCCGAAAGTGTACGAATCGCTTATCATGCAGGATCCGAGGTCGCATCACGGCTCGTTTCGAATCGGTCATCTGCACTGCATTGTGACTGCGATGCAGAATCTTTGTGCTAGAGCGGAGGAGATCAGACATCCAATCTACGTGCAGATGGGAGGAGAAGATAGGGTTGCGGATAAAAAAGCTGCACTTGCTTGGATTCGACGGACCAAAGGGGAGGATAAGAGGTACGAAGTGTATCCGATTTGTCAACACGTTATCTACAAAAAGCCCAAGAATCAGCACGATGATTTGGCGGGACGCATCAGTGTGATTGCGGACAATGTCGAATGGATGATGGAGCGTTCTCCTGTCACGTATGTCACTAACGGATCACCAAAACGACAGTTGAGGCTCACATCGTACTCGAGTGATGTGAGTTCGATCAGCAGGAGCACTTCAAGAACGACACTCTTTGACGAGGAGGATGACGTTGACGACGCGGCGTCCGTGGCGACCACTATTCCACCTACGCCGAGTCTGGTTGATTCGGTGGTGTTTTTTCAAGAAAAGGAAAACACATTCGAGGCAAGAGGCCACGGTCATCTGTTACCGCAGCATCTTCGTGGGTGGAGACCCGATGAAGAGGGAGAAAAAAGACTCTACAGACTCACATGGAACTTTAGAGAAGATGCAAGACCGTTCCTGTACGATCCTCACACAAATCCTTCCTCCTCCTAAACTCTCTCACCCAACCACCCAACCACCCAACTACCCAACCACCCAACCACCCAACCACTCGACCACTCAACCACTCAACCACACCACTCCTACACTTTTCCCATCCACTCCCAGCCATAACACCCGAACCATCAAGCTCTGCCATGCAATCGTTCCTGTACGTTCGTAATCCACATGCCTTTTGCAAGCACCATCACAAAGCTTCCCACACGATGAAAAGTGGCACGTATGCATTGGATGAACTGATGAGATAGAAAGTGGTGTGTGGGACAAAAAAGTCGTAGTCGCGAGGCGCTATCTAGAGGTACAAAGGTCCTAAATATGGTGATGCAGCGGAATGCGATCAAGCAAAAGCACCAGAAGCGTAGATACCTACTGGCACAGGGCAGTTTGTAGGAAGATAGGAATGTTACAAGTTTTGCTTTGGCGAAGCGCCAAGACCGCGTCTTGCAAGCAGATCGCGCACATCACCCAAACCCTCGAGATTACCCTGTGCAACCACGGTCGCCTGACCCGATCCGCGAGGCGACCTGGTCGCGGAAACCGACATCTTCTGCGGTCTCAGCACGCGAGTAGCCACCCTGTTGAGCGTCTTGAGATCCACCTGGTCGATCTTCTGGCACATTTCCTCCACCGAAACCTTTTTGCCATGCGCCTGGATCTGTCTGCCCAAATCCTCCACTTCCACAAGCCTCGACTCAAGCGCCATGACGAGCGAGCTCTTGAGCTGGTTCTTGGCGCGGTTGAGCTCCGCCTGCGTCACCGAGCCCTGGTAGATGGAGCTGGTGCACAACTCGAGCTCGCGGGCAATGACGTGAACAATACTCGCGTTGAAACTTGGGTGAACTGAGGCAGAGATACCAAAGAGACCGGAGTCAGAATAGCAGTGGTGGAAGGCGGCACAGTAATCGACGCTGTGATGCTGGTTGAGCACGTTCGTGTACAGACGCGAATACATGCCCTTGCCCGGACCGCCGGCACTGAAGCTGCCACCCCCGCCGAGGAGGATCTGAAGCGTGGCGAGCGCGTAAATGTCGTCGTCGTGGATGCTGAGGCCTTCGAAAGCAACATAGACGTGGGTGAATTCGAGGTCGGACTGCGGGATATACAGTTCACCACCGGTGTAAAGCGAAGGAGTAGCGACGAGGTCTGCGAGTTCAGAAGAAGATGGCACTGCTGAGGACGAGGTAGATGTCGAAAAGTTTGAGGTAGAGCGGGAGAAGAGAGACGAGAGGGACGAGGAGCGAGACGAAGACGACGAGGCCGAAGATGCTGGCGAGCTTGACAGCGATGAAGACGCCGAGCCAGCACGAGCAGAGTCGGATGTGGGCTTGAGACCACCAAACAACTTTTGGGACAGCTCGACAAGCTGCTCGTGGGGCATACCGCTACCAGCAACAACGATCCTCTCGGGCCTGTACCAGGTGGACATGAAGTTGCGCAAGTTCTCGGCAGTCATCTGCTCGAGACTCTCGATGGGGCACAGCAGCGGGTTGCCGAGGGTGTTGCCCTGGTACGCAGTGGTGTGCAACAATTCTGGCAAGATCATCTCTGGTTTGCTCCAGATCTCCTGGATCTCGTAGGCTGCTGCTTCCCTCTGCATATCGAGCTCTTCAGGGCTGAGAAGGGGGTTGAGGATGGTATCAGCGAGAATTGAGAGAACGGCAGGCACGTCCTTGTTGAAGACGCTAGACTGGTACATGATGGTCTCACGAGACGAGGAGCACATGACGTTGCCGCCTAACGCCTCAATCTCGGACGTTATCTGCTGTGAAGAGCGGTTGGTGGTGGACTTGAACGCTAGTCGATCCAGGAGATGCGAAGAGCCGGATTCGCCAGCGACCCACGGTCGTTCGTATCGAGAGCCCGCATCAATGTAGACGCCAACAGCGCTGAAATGACCCGGTGTTGCTTCTGTTGCTACACGAACTCGATTGGGGAGTGTGGTCACGTTGATGAGCGAAGAAGAAGGCAGAGGCGATGCATAGGGAGACGAGGCTGAAGAAGGCGAAATAGAGGACGCGGAGGGTGCTAATACGGATGCGGAGGATGACAATCGGGCGATTTGTGATTTTGTTGCTGAGCTCAGCGCCGAGGGCAGCCTTGCGCCAGACTTGGCAGCGGCAGCCAGATGAGACAAGGATCGTGGCGCTGATCCGCATGGTTTGGGCAGCGATGCGGCGAGCGAGAGTTTTGCTGCTGAGGCTATGAAACGAGCCTGAATAGTCTGAGAGTGAGTCAGAGCTTGCGCCACTACTGACGAGGATGTCGATGATGGCAGCCTCATCCTAAGAGCAATGTATTATTTGCGACCAGGTGGAATCGCCTTGTGCTGTCTTGGATTACAGTGACCTCAACAGGATAACGTGGACGGACAAAATATGGTTGAGCGAAGACGAAGTAGTGATTGCTGCGAGCGGCCGAGAAACCTGCAGGAAACGGGAGAGTCTCGGAATGAAAGAAGCTGTGGTGGTGTGTAAGAGGAAGAGAATTCGAAGGCAAAAGCGACATCGGTGTCTAAGAGTCACACAAACCGAACTGCGCCTTGATTCGGATTCCCGACTGCGCGGCCAACCCCGAGATCCGAACATTCTTCTGAGACATGATCGGACCTAGTTTTCAGCTAAATTTGTTATCTACATAACGCTAACACTTGAAATTGATCATCTCCGTCTTAGTTTCCGCTGCAAGATGCCCGCTCTGACAGACTCGAACAAAAAGAGGTAGCTGGACCGCGTGCGGGTATGCTTCCGCAGATCACAACTTGCTGTCCTGTGTGCAGATGCGGTAGAGAAGGACACGAAGATCAAGGAATCTACTGTCTCTGTTTGCGCCGCCTTTGAACCACCTTGAACAAGAGCAGTGGCAACACAGCAGAGCAAGTCGCCCAGCCTCGCCAAGCACAACTGTCGTTTCTCCCGTAGTAGGTTTTTGGTGCGAGACTTTGCCAGCTGCTATTCATGATTGAAGTATTAAGCTCCGGACGAGTGCACATGCTTGCTGTACGTACTCCGTAATGCGGTCAAGTTCATCGGCTTTCTCAGGCAGATGGGACTAGCAGAACCGCGTGGTCTCGAACCGAATTTAGTCGTCGCTGAAAAAGAGTTCTCGGAACGGTTCTGCTGCCTCTTGCCCCCATTTTAGGTTTGCACCGGAAGCGGCCGCTAGAGCAAGCGTGGACCGAAAGACAATAAGACTTGGTAGGCATTCCCAACTCTCGACTTCGATCCCTGCTGTAAGGTTGTTCGTTGACAACGCATTCGCAGTACTTTGGATTAGAGTGAAGCAGCTGCACGAAGTACGGAGAATTGCGTATTTTCGACCGGAGCTCCTGGTCTCGCCAAACTTCGGATATCCGTCCAGCTTGACGCCAATCCTTCTTCGTGCAAGAGGATCGTGGAGCGACCGATTTCTGCTTGGCTGGGGTGGCATTTGCTAGCAGACGCGACTCAACCATTCATCTCGAGTGGGCAAAGACCGTGCAGAGTCTGGCTGGTTTACAACCTGGACTTTGCTGTTTCACCACCGCATCATGACGTGTGCCCCAGCGACTGCACCTCTCCGCAAGGCCATTCATCCGTTCAGCCGACAACTTCGTCCCATGGAGTGGCACAGAGTATGGGGGGAGGGGATTCTGCACTCTGATTTGAGCGCCGGCCCGGATCGAAGAGCATTCACATTGATCATCGCAACTCAAAACGGCGTGTCTCTTGCAACCAACTCAACGTGCACGAAATGAAACTGTATCCGACTGGAGACACAAATAGGTTCGAGAAGAGCTTACTTGGTTCGAGCGGACTCCGATTTTGGTCGAGTTCTGGACCCGGAAACGGTGGATTGGAGTGTACTGTACTGCACTGTACTGTACAGCACAGGGTACAGCCTAATTTCACTTTGCTTTGCTCTGCTCGTGTGCGCTAACGAAACTCGTGGTTTGCTTGCAGCTGCGGATGACTAACAGGCACGCGCTTGGAGCGTTGTGTGCTGATTTGGCAGCCACCTCGGCCGCTTTGCTCCGTTCGCAGTTGGTGTGCTGCCGCCGTGAACATCACAAACGAAGCAGAACAACGCCATTATGCGAACAAACCGTATCTACTGGATCCAACGTGCTGGCTTGTGTCTTTCGGATTCACGGGGGCCTTTCCTGTGTCTGTTCGACGTGATTATATTTTGACGGAGGGCTAAAGTGGTGGTGCATTGGGTATGAGAAATCGTCTGTGCTCAGCCATCTGAAGTGTCGCACTTGCCAAAATCGCACAATCGCGGTCGCGCGCCTGTATTCTTTTGGCAGAGGAAGTCCGTCGCTGTCCCCACAGCATTTCACGCATTTGGCCAGAGCTTCCGCCATCAGTCACTACCGCCTTGCGCAGCCAATTCTGCTGTCGTCTGCGTCTCCAACATTGCGACCCATCCTTGGCTCGTCTTGACTCTTGGTCCTTCACATCATTCTCCTTGCCTTTCGACACCCTCGACCATTTCTCGTCCTGCCATCGCAAACTGCCCTTCCGAATCTAGTTGCTTTCGCTCGCTCTTGGTGACGCTGGTCTCTTCAGCGCGTCCGCTCACCTTGCGTCTTGGCTTCTCTCTTCCAGTCCGCCTTCTCTTTCCCTCCTGTCAAGCTTACCTGGTGGTCGGATTCTGTCAGTACCACTCTTTCATTTTTTTCCTCCCAAGTTTCCATACCAGCGTGCATCGCTGTGCATTGCCGTGCCTAGTCCCACCCATCCATACACGAAACACGGGCGCACCATCTGCGAAACACGATTATCCTCCAGTTCGAGTCCGGCTCATCCACCGACCAAACCTCCACCATCTGGCAGCTTTTCTGCCTGATCCATCTGCCTTGCCTTCGAGCTGGGCAGGCCGAGTATAGGCATGTCTACACAAGACCAGCACTCGTCCCATGGCAACGGCTCCAGCCACGCCAATTCCCAGCAATCCAGTTCTGGCCCTGTCCGAACCAACAATACCAAGGCGGATGACAGGGATAAGAAGGGACCCATCGCTGCGCCCGTAAAGAGCGCATGCACCTTTTGCAGGTCGCGCAAGTCACGATGTGACGGTAACAAGCCCTGCTCCGCTTGCGTCGGAAGAGGTCGCCCGGACGAGTGTCTCTACACTGTATCGCGTCGCGGAGGCAAGCCCAAGCCTAAACTCGATCCTACTCAGGACCTGCAGAACCACATTAATAAGCTCTTCGCCATGACAGATATGCCCTATGCGTTTCGACGACCGGGTGGTCTTGCTGGCCCTTCCGCTGTCGATCTCTCTTCAGCTCAGGGTATGCAGCCACAGCAGATCCAGCACCACTCAACTAACATCTTCAGTAATCCTCATCAGTTCCCCACTTTCGACCCTTCCGTCCTCCAGCAGCCCCAATCCATTCACACCAGTTTCCAGATGCAGCCGCAGCAAAGTCTTCAGCCAGCCCAGCAACCAGGCGCAGGTTTTTCTCTCCAAGATCCACTCCAACATCCATTCGCCCACCTTTCTAGCTTCCAAGCAGGTGGCTTCTTGCCATACCAGCTCCCCGACAGTATCCAGCACGTGGCTGCACCGCAGATGCAAATGCAATCGCAGCCCCAATTGCAGCAACAGCAGCAGCTTCAGTCGCAGCCGGGCCAAGCTACGTCTCCATCGCAGCTCGGTGGCTTCAATGGCGCCTCCCTGCAGCAGCAGCAAGGATCACAGATACAAGCGCATCATGGCGCTCAATTCGGTGTTGCGATCCATTCGGGCAGGCAAGATCCCACGTCCTCCCCCAGCCTTTTGCAGGACGGTGCACGCAACTCATCCGCCGTCTCGCCACAGTCCAATTCCAGCTCTGGTGGCTGGGGCCGCGTCGACGAAGCCATGGCTGCGTATCACTCCAGTTCTGTGGCTGCTCCAAGTACATCGAGTCAGTCCGGCTCCTCGCCCCTTACCTCTATCGACAACGCCGTCGACTCTTCCAAGTTGTATTCAACATCGCACAAGGGCTTGAATGCTACCGCCACTGAGGCCGGTAGCATCAAGGCGCTTCTGGTTGACTACTACCGCTACCTCTATCGCTTTATCCCAGTCTTGCCGCCGCCCAAGCATATCGAAGTGCTCGCCAGCTTCTTCAAGCCCGATTCTACCTTCATCTACTCGCTCCAGTGTGTCCTACCACTTCTCCGTGACGAGATTCAGCCCATCGGTTCCCTGCACAAGCTCTCGGGCCAGGGCATTAACTTTGGCTCTGAGGAGAAGAAGGCCATGCTGCGCGAGCGAACACTCAGCTTCGAACGCAAAGCCACGCACGGCCTTGACCGTCTGCTCGAGCAGGCTGACAGTGACGAGACAGGCGAAAAGATGCTGGAAGCAGTTCAAACGTTGTGTGTGCTTGTTGTATATGAGTACGGCAGCGGTCGAGCCATCAAGGCCCGCTTGAAGGCGGACCAGGCTCTCGGTCTCGCCATGGGCCAGGGTCTGCATAAGCTCAGCTACAAGACGTCGCCCAACGAGATGAAGTCTGCGCCCAGCAGCTTTGCATACGTTTCCACTGCTCGCCATTCGCTAACCTCGATGGGCGTGGATCCCAACGACATTTTCGAGATGCGCAAGCGATGCTGGTGGTCGGTTTGGAGCCTGGTGCTCTGGGCTGCCTACAATACGGGTCGCATACCCACCATCCGTGCGGATGACCCACGCGTCAAGAGTGAGATGCCAGTAGCATCTAACTCGCAAGTATGGACTTCCAACATCAGCTCGTTGCAGGCGCTTCTTCTTGTCCAGGATCGCGTTCTGGCGCTAGCACAGTACGGCCAATCTCCCGATGGTGCCCTCTACGAGCCGCCGCGCCGCGACACTTCCATGTCGCCACCGTCCTCGGCCACTTCTCCTTTCGCTTTTGGTCGTCTGGGTGGGTCCCGATCTGTCTCAGTGAGCAGCGATGACGTTCCATCCACTTTCTCCACGCTTCCGACCCGCGCCACACGACAAGAGATTTTGAACAGCATGCTCGAAATCGACAACTTCTTGCAAGAGCAGATCCGTATCCATGAAACCACCGAAACACCAGACTCACCGTTGCCTTCCGAGGTCCCACAGACGGGTGATTTGGCGTTCGTCGAAAAGGAGCTCGAGGACTCACTGCGCATGGCAGCCGCCGTGCAGCTATACACCTCGTCGCTGACGCTACACATTGGACAGGCGTTCCAAGGTGCCTCTCTGTTTGAGCGCAAGCTTTGTTTCCTTAACTCGATCAAGGACAACAAGGATGGATGCGGCGAGACGGCTGTCTGTCGTGAACCCATGCCCGCGGTCGACTATGAGAACATGATGGATGCGGGCGCATTCAGCAACGGAAATGGCTCCGAATTCGCGACAGAAGCCATGTCGTCTCCCAGCACCAATGTTCAACCTACATCATTTACCCAGCAGGATCTATACGCGCGTGGTCCTTTCTTACCCAGACTGTCGCTGCAGCGCTGCGTGCACGCAAGTCGCAAGCTGCTTGACATTGCCAAGCGTCGGCACGGCCAGTCTGTCAACCCGAACCCTTTCAATTGTTGCAGTTTCGTGCTCATCAGTTTCGTGCTGCTCATGCAGGCCCTTGCAGTGCATGGTGGCTTCGCAGGCGAGTCTCACGAGAACCAGAAGCATGGCGATGATTATGGACACCAAGACGGCTCAACCGACGCCGGTGGTCAAGGGCAGTATGCCAATGACAGCCTGCAACGTCTGCTCGACCAGTCCAACACGGACGACGACTCGATGATGGATTCTTTCGAACCTTCGATCGATCCGGCCAAGCAGGCGCAGTTGCATGACATCTGGAGCCGCGTACGCGAGGCACACAATACTCTCGTGGACCTCGGCAAGCACTGGGAGGCGGTGGTGCCTATGGCCGACGAAGTCAATCTTTGTCTCGAAACATCGCAGATGCTCCTCAGCAGCACCTACTGAGGCGCGACCGTTTCGTATTGATCACTTAGTTTGGTGCCTTCTTTTGGCTTCTTCCTAACGTTGGCCATCTATCACGCCGTCCACCGAATCTTCTCGCGTGAACCGATATGCTCGTGTCGCTTTCTCGTCAGATCTGCAGCATTTGGGTCTCTTTGGTAGCAAGTTTTCCCGTCTTTCTCACTGACAACATCTTCCGACTTTATCGCAGCGATGCCGTCAAAATCTGTTTGCAAGCATGTATATGTACTGTAGTGTATTCTTGGTCTCTTCACAGTCTGGTCTGTAATTGTGACATGCTGTTACATGCACTCAGTTAGGATGCACGTAATTAATGAGGAAAGGCTTAAGATTTCAAGGAAAGGGAACTGAGCGCTCGACCTATATACTGCGTGGGCGTAGGTACATGTGGTCGGGCGATGCAAAGTTTTGTACTCATTGATCTTCGGGGAATCTCTTGTGCGAGAGGAAGTCTCGTGCGAGAGAGTCGCGACTGCGTGCGCAGGCGTGACACTGCCCCCCCTGAAGACGTCGCTAGCAAGCGAGCTTGGGGCGAGGGAGCGCAGCGGAAGCACGAGAACAGGAAGCATAGGACTGTAACGGAAAGGAGCAGTAGGGGACCAGAATGGGGCTGGTGACCAGGAGTGCATCTAAGTTTCACAGTGTTGAACGTGAAGATGGAGGAGGAAGATGGCGCCTGACATTAGGAGCCAAAGGAGATGGGCGTTGGTTGAGCGCACAAGCTCGTGTAAAGGTGGCGGGGAAGAAGAGGAACGACGGTTAGGCTCCGAAAAGACGGTGATGGGTGAGTGCGCGAGCTCATGGGAGGGTGGTGAGTGTTGGAATATACAGTCACTCACGTTTTCGACTTCGGAACGATCTGTTAGATCGTGGAGGTCCAACACAGGCAACTAGGACACGTCAATATTCCTCAAAAATTATTTTGAAACTGTTAGGCCACGACACGTCAAGAAAAGTCCAATTTTGGACCCCCACATCTGGCTATAGAACTGCACTTACCTGATTTTGGCTATTGGTCTGCAACTGTGGGGACCCCGGACCCATATCTCTGAAACACAATTTGTGTTGGATGAGTGTGGACCATATATATTAACAAAGATAGGAACACACTCCTCCATGATAAGGAAAGATAGTGTATATATGCAACCCCACACACACTCTCAAAGATAAGCTCCTGCAATGCTTCACTGTCTCTACTCAAGATCCCAATGATGCTCCATACACTCCAAGACTTGACACAGGCATCATGCCCTTGATACAGCAAAGACATAGCCAACCTCGAGAAGGCATTGCCATCATAGGAAAACACACATATATACATCAACTCACTTGTAGATACAGTTGCAGAAAGTTATTCAAACTAGTTCCCACATCCTCGCATAACAAGGTCTGCTTCCTCCTCTTCTCCATCTCTCTTCCTCCTGCGTGAGCCAAGTTGCCTACGTTGTTAATTGCTCCTCAATCACTACTGCAACCCTCTGATATCCTCTATCTAAGGAGCATATCTAAGCTGAAATATCCTCAGACTTAGCTCTACAAGCCCCTCTGATATAGGGAAGGCATTGTTGAGATAGCTACTTGCCCCTGCCTTAGCTGATCAGTGGTTTCCCCAGGATTCCTGAACTGGCAATGGTAACACATTACCGGTTCACTCCTTCCAATACACACACCTGCTATTGTGAGTGACATTGCCGATGGAGTGGCACTCAACACAAATGACCACTCCCTCTATCATACCATCGTTGGCTCAATCCTCTACATTTCCACCTGCACACAACCAGACATTGCCTTTGCTGTCAACCGTCTTTGTTGCTACCTGGCTTCCCCAACTGACAAAGCCATGACTGCTGCGAAGCACCTTCTCCGTTATCTCAAAGGTACTGCCAACTATGGACTCCTCTTCATGAAGAAGGGAACATCTTTCCCTCCTGAGGAAGACTGGGGCCCATGCTTGCAAACCTACTCTGATGCAGACTTTGGGGGGGACACAGCCACTTGAAAGTCCACATCAGGGATCGCAAATACCATCAATGGAATGCCCTACAGCTGGTTAAGCAAAAGGTAACCCTTAGTTGTGACATCAACTACCTATGCAGAGTACAATGCTATGGCAGAAGCATGCAAGGAGATCACCTGGAGCTGACAACTCCTAGCTGAACTCTCCTTCAAGATTCACAAGCCCACACTGCTATATGTGGACAACCAAGTGGCTATATACTTATCTAAGGACCCTAAGGACCATCAAAGGAACAAACACATCAACATCAAATATCACTTTGTCAGGGAAAAACAACTTGATGGCACCATCATTGTCACAAACATTCCTACATCGGGACAGCTTGCTGACAGCCTCACCAAGCCACTTGAGAAAGTCAAAGTTTCACAGCACAGACAGACAATATCTCAACATTTACCCAATTCAGGGTATCTAATCTCTATTCAGGGTCCAACTTCCCAATATGGGGACCCCACTTCATTCATCCAACGTTCCCAACACAAGAATCTGTGCCCCACAAACTGCTGCATCCAAATGCATGCCTCCACATTCCTTTGATGCATCAAAAATCAAAATTCAAATATTCAAAATTCTCCAAAATCAAACACCCATCAAAAATCCAAAATCCGATGATGGGCCAATGCATCCCAATTCAGGATTTCACATTCCCTAATTTCCAATATTTCACCAATCATGGCAAGACTTTCCATGACCTTCCATGCGTGCCCAAGTGAAAAAATTTCAAAATTTTCATGGACGTGTACCCATCCACAATTTTGGGATACCCCAGCCCAATTTTGGCTGAAAATCCCCCCCATTGGGAATCTCCTGCCAAATTCTTTTGGTGTGCAAATTTCATTATTTTACATGTGAGATCTCATTGGTGGTGCACCAAATTTAAAACCCAGCCCACTCAACACTGCACCACATATTGTCATATCACTTCCACCACTGCCAAACATCTCCCCTACATTGGCAATCACTTACCCCCTTCCAAACAAAAAAGGACAAAATGACCTCTACACAACCAAGACACATCAGATTCCCAGATTCCTCATCTGATGAGGATAGCTCACCCAACGAGAGAGCACCCTCAAGAATTCGGGAAAATTGCCTCCCAGACGGCAACACTGGACTTGAGGGCAAGGAAAACACAGCCGACACTGGAGCTGACATGTCTGATGGAGGAGAAGGGCCCCCCAGCCAACAGTTTCCACTCCCCCACAAGGCCATCAACAACAGGTTGTGCCTCACACATTTCCCAGAGGTCGGCGAAGATCTCGAAGACGGCTTCCAAATTGCAGAACAAGCCTGCAACAACTGCGTCAAGAAAGGATGGATCTGCATGTATGGGACCGGGTTCACATTCAACAGAAAGGCAAGGACCATGAATTGTGACCTATGTGTCATACAACACTCTGCCTGTAACGGAAATGGATATGCTGGATGATTGACTCTGCAAAAATGCAAGATCAAAGCCATCGACGAAAACTTGGCAGTGCTCAGGGGCATCATGAACGAACACGTGCCCAATGACGAGAAAGATGCCGCTTACACAGCGCTCTACAACATCAGGCAAAACAACTTTTGATGCCTTCGCCAAGATCCTTTTCGAAAATGGAAACATTGCCACCGACATTGGCACCCCCCCCCCCCCCCTTTTTCCTTTAGTGTCTCACTTGTAAAAATAACCAAAAAGACTCAAGTTTGCCATACATTGCGACCTGAATTGCCTGTGATTGAGACCTCTCTGCCAATATTGCAAATGAGGGGGACTGTTGGAATATACAGTCACTCGCGTTTTCGACTTTGGAATGATCTGTTAGATTGTGGAGGTCCAACACAGGCAATTAGAACACGTCAATATTCCTCAAAAACTATTTCAACATTGTTAGGCCACAATGTGTCAAGAAAAGTCCAATTTCGGACCCCCACATCTGGCTAAAGGACTACACTTACCCAATTTCGGCTATTGGCCCACAACTGCAGGGACCCCAGACCCATATCTCTGAAACACAATTTGTGTTGGATGAGTGTGGACTGTATATATTAACAAAGATAGGAACACACTCCTCCGTGATAGGGGAAGATAGTGTATATATGCAACCCCACACACATGCTCAAGGATAAGCTCCTGCAACACTTCACTGTCTCTACTCAAGATCCCAAATGATGTTCCATACTCTCCAAGACTCGACACAGGCATCATGCCCTCAATACAGCAAGGACATAGCCAACTTCGAGAAGGTATTGCCATCATAGGAAAAACACATATATATACATTGACTCACTTGTAGATACAGTTGCAGAAAGTCATTCAAACTAGTTCCCACATCCTTGCATAGCAAGGTCTGCTTCCTCCTCTTCTCCATCTCTCTCCCTCCTGCATGAGCCAAGTTGCCTATGTTGTTAATTGCTCCTCAATCACTACTGCAACCCTCTGATATCCTCTATCTATGGAGTGTATCTAAGCTGAAATATCCTCAGACTTAGCTCTACAAGCCCCTCCAATATAGGGAAGGCACTGTTGAGATAGCTACTTGCCCCTGCCTTAGCTGATCAGTGGTTTCCCCAGGATCCCTGAACCAGCAATGGTAACACATTACTGGTTCACTCTTTCCAACATATTCCAACACTGGGGTCCCCGCAGTCATGGACCAATAGCCAAAATTGGGTAAGTGCAGTCCTTTAGCCAGATGTGGGGGTCCGAAATTGGACTTTTCTTGATGTGTCATGGCCTAACAATGTCGAAATAATTTTGAGGAATATTGATGCATCCTAGTTGCCTGTGTTGTATTGGAAGGGGTGAACTGGTAATGTGTTACCATTTGCCAGTTCAGGAATCCTGGGGAAACCACTGATCAGCTAAGGCAGGGGTGAGTAGCTATCTCAACAGTGCCTTCCCTATATTGGAGGGGCTTGTAGAGCTAAGTCTGAGGATATTTCAGCTTAGATACACTCCATAGATAGAGGATATCAGAGGGTTGCAGTAGTGATTGAGGAGCAATTAACAACATAGGCAACTTGGCTCACACAGGAGGGAGAGAGATGGAGAAGAGGAGGAAGCAGACCTTGCTATGTGAGGATGTGGGAACTAGTTTGAATAGCTTTCTGCAACTGTATCTACAAGTGAGTTGATGTATATATAAGTGTTTTTCCTATGATGGCAATGCCTTCTCAAAGTTGGCTATGTCTTTGCTGTATCGAGGGCATGATGCCTGTGTTGAGTCTTGGAGTGTATGGAGCAACGTTTGGGATCTTGAGTAGAGACAGTGAAGTGTTGCAGGAGCTTATCTTTGAGCATGTGTGTAGGGTTGCATATATACACTATCTTTCCCTATCACGGAGGAGTGTGTTCCTATCTTTGTTAATATATATGGTCCACACTCATCCAACACAAATTGTGTTTCAGAGATATGGGTCTGGGGTCCCTGCAGTCGCAGACCAATAGCTGAGATCAGGTAAGTGCAGTTCTATAGCCAGATGTGGGGGTCCGAAATTGGACTTTTCTTGACGCGTCGTGGCCTAACAGTGTCGAAATAATTTTGAGGAATTTTGACGCATCTTGGATGCCTGTGTTGGAGGTCCACGATCTAACAGATCGTTCCGAGGTCGAAAACGCGAGTGACTGTATACTCCAACAGCGACTGCGTGCGCAGGCGTGACACATGCTGTCAAGTGCTTTTCTAACTCAATTTGCTGTCGAGCGTCGTCGATTGCTGCGAATGCCGAGTTCGCACGAGAAATTTGTGTTGCAAGACACGTGTGGCACGTGACCGGTGTTGTTCTCACCTGAAAATGGCCCAAAACGAAATCTGCAGGTCACACACGCGCGCGCGCGCGCGCTACCTGCTACTTTTCTCCACTGCCGAATGGGAGTACTTGCAACGCGATGTGTTGGAATCGCGCTCAGCACGTCCCATCCAACACCCTTTAGTACTGTCATCTCTTGACATCATTCGTCAAGTATCCTTCTGTTGTCCAGCTGCGATAGCATATACTCAAGCGCAGATACCGTATCACAATGTCGTAGACATTGGCGTGCAGTCCCACAGCATTGACAACATCAACATCAAACTAACCTCCGCATCAAACCTGGAGCCGCGGACAAGAGCCTCTCGCGACCACATTTTGACGGCTTCCCGATATCGTTGGCTGGGTTGCAATAGCTCTATGCTGCAATATCTGAAAGTGCACCGATTTTGCCTGATCTAAGGAAGCATGGCAGACCGATTTGCGGCGCTGGCCGGCTACGATGCTGGTTCCAACTACGACTCGACCGTGGAGCATAGCCTGGCTGCTGCTGGAAGGGAGGATTTGCCAGGACTTGAAACAGTAGCCAGCATCAACATCAACCCTGCGCCTTCCAAACCTCTCAACAGCACCTTTGGTAAGTCCAAGAAGCCAAGCGCAGCTGCCGAACGAGCAAGAAGGATCACTTCAGGCCCCCTTGACCTTGCTCCTGGCCGCTCCCGCACTCCGCCTCCGCACGATTCTTCGGGTACTTCATCCAACAAGGAGAATGTACGAAACAACGGGCCTCCTTCCACACAGCGCAAGCAAGAGCAGCGAAGGCACTACGGCGTGCGCATTGCCGAAGACGACACTTTTGAAGAGCTTGAGGACAGTCTCCAAAGAGGACACCAGCAGGATGAACTCCAACGCATGCAGCAGGACATCTCCCAAGGCGGCGACTCTCTGCTCGCTGCTTCCCCAGACAATGACTCGGGCCAGTGGGGGGCTCGCGCCATGCGTCGGCGTTCAGCAGCTGGTGTGTCGATGAAGTCAGCCCAGGAGAAGATCAACAGTCTCACGCAGGAGCGCGATGAGCTCAAGATTGTCGTTGATCTCCTACGTGAGAAGGTCTCGCTCGATGATCGCTTGGCCGAACTCATCGTCCTGAAGAAGGAGAAGCTCTCATATACCAACAAAATGATTGCGCAGCAGGCGATGCTCAAGCAACAGGATCGTGCCATCAAGGTGCTGCAGAAAGAGCAACAGCAGTGGAAGGGATCCAATCCAGCAGAGTACGAAAAGCACATCGCCGAGCTGCAAACCAAACTTCTTGCCGCCAACAACAAAACGGAGGAAGAGAGGCGAGAAAAGCTGCGTCTGCAGGACGAGCTCGATTTCGTCAAGCGAAGAGGTCCTCCTCCGGGTGACGCGAGTCGCGGCGACGAGACCTCAGCCACGTCTCTTGGCGACTCGACCCGCTTACGGCAACGCATTGATGCACTGCGCGACGAACACGAGGACGAAAAGTACGAGCTCCGAAGAGAGCGTGACGAAGTGCAGGAGCAGCTCGAACAGGCACGCAACGAGATCGAACACCTTCGCGCCACGCAGCGACGTCCTTCCTCTCCCGGTGAGACATCCCACTACCAGCGCAACATCGACGAGCTCGAACAGCAGCTCACCGCTCACAAGACCGAGAATGCCAAGATGCTCGAGCGTCATGCACAGCTCGTCGCTGATATCGAGCAGCACAAGGATGAGCTGTACGAACTGCGCTCGTCCGAAGAGGCGCTTCAGCGAGAACTTGATGTCGCCAACCAGAGGCTCGAACACGCTAACATCACTCAGGAAGACGAGGCTGCGCGCTTTGTCGAGGCCGAACGTCTTGCTGCTGACCGATACCAGGACCAGATTGACAAGCTCCGCGACGAACTTGCATCAGCTCAGCTCCAGATCGATGGAAAAGAATCTGAGCTCGAGAAGCTCGATGCCGAGCTGCAAGATCTCACCGCCAAGGTTGCCGACCTCGAATACGAGCTGCGTCAGGCGGAGAATTTGCTCGAGGAACAAAAAGTGCAGCTGGAGGGCGTCGAAGCTGAGGCGGACGAGCTTGATCGACAAGTCCAAGCGTTCAAGCAAGAGGCTGATGAGCTTCGCGCCGAAGCGGATGAGCTGCAGAAGGAGCTCGAGGCCAAAGATGCTGATCTGGCAGAGACCAACAAGGAAATGCAAGAAATGTCCAACCGCATGTTCGGTCTTGAGGAAGAACTCGAAGCACGCGCCGGCGAAATCCAGGAGCTTGACGAAGTGATCGGCAAGGTGGAGGAAACACTTCAGCAAGCGAACGAGAAGTACGAGCGTCACACGACCGTTCTGAAGGAGAAGCTTGCCACCATGGCACAGGAGTTGAGTGGGACCCAAGGTCAACTTGAAACGACACTCGGTGAGCTCGAAGCGATGCGCGAAGAGGCAGATGCGTATGCACGCGAAGTGGAGCAGCTCACTTCCGAACGGGCACGGCTCGAGGACCTCAACGCCAAGCTCGACGCCAAGGTTTCCGACGTTGTCGAGGACCTCAAGGCGGAAGAGCGGGCGCTGGACGATGCTCACGCCGAATGGGAGCGCAAGCTCGAAGAGACCGAGGAGCGCATGTCACGCGTGGTCCGCGACAAGGACGAAGCCATCCTGTCGCTCGAAAAGGAGCTCAATCAGATGGAAAATGACCTCGCCACACGCAAAGCCGACGTCCAGACCTTGCAAGATGCATTGCGATCCAAAGAGAACGAGTCGTTCCGCATGGGCCAGAGCTCTGCCAACGATAAATACAGCCTCGAGCTTGAAATTGACCGCCTCAAGCGCGATCTTGCACGTTGCGAAGATGATCTGGCGCGTGCACGCAAAGAGCTCGATCGCAAGGACGACACACTCCGCCAGAAGGAAGACACTCTTGCTCAGCTACACTCTGAGCTGCGCGATGCGCAAGCCAAGCTTGCCAGCGAGATGCAGTCCCGTCTTGGACTGTCGGAGCGGTTTGAGGCGCAGCAGAGCGCGATCAAGGCCGAACGCAAGGAGCTCGAAGCAGCTCGCGCCAAGGTGGAGGAGCTCGAGCACGAGCTCAACGACGGGGAGCGGGCGTCACACCGTACGGAGCAGGCGACACGCGATGCGCTCAACCAGCGCAACACGCTGCTGCTGACCATCTACCAGCAGATGGGTAAGATCCTGGCGTCCTCCTCTGCGGACGGTTCCGCCACGCCCAGGAAGAGAGACACGGAGCTCAAACCGTTTACCAACTTTGAAGTGTTCCATTCGAGTCTCCTTGGTCGACTGCGCAAGGTGTTTGATACACAGCTCGGCGTGGACCAGAAGGCGAAAGAGCTGGAAAGCAAGCTTGTGGAAAAGTACAACGCGCTCAAGCGACAGCAAGATTCACGCTTCCGACAGATCGACCGCTTCGAGGCATCGATCAAAGTGGCGACCGACAAGCAAGGGCAATGGCGTCAACGACTGGTGTCGAAGCAGTCGGAACTGGACGCTGTCAAAGCGACGAACGCAGAGCTGCTGCAGCAGATTTCTTCGCTCAAGACACGCAACACGTTGTCTACGCCGGGTGAGAACAACAAGCTCAGCGCGCTGACCACACGTGCCAACACTGCGGAACGACGTCTCGCTACTGCGCTCACCCAGGCGTCACAGGCAGAAGACAGGCTGGCGGAGGCCAAGGTCAAGTATGGCGAGGGTGAAGGCAAGTGGGCTGCGAGGATCAAGGAACTGGAGTTGCGTTGTAAAGCGGCCGAAGAGCGCGTCAAGAGGGAAAGGCAGGGTGCCAAGGAGAGAGTGGCAGAGCTCGAGGAGATCAGGAGGAAGCTCGAAAGGGACCTCGAGGCAGCTTCCAAACGCAATCGCATGGTGGGTGAACTGCAAGCCAATGTTCGTAACATCAACTAGAGGGTCACTGTCTCTCCCTCCTGAGCCAAACAGCCATGTATACCACTTTTGTCTCTCGCTACCTCTCGCTGTCTCTTGCTCTAATGTATTGTGTATTTGTACTCATATCTGTTTTCAACTAACGTGGAACGTGCATGTCGATTCCGTGCGAGAGAGAGGCTTTGCCTGTTGTGCATGGGCTAAATTTAAAACGAAAGAGCGTGCGTGATCTTGTAGAAGTTGAACTGTTGTGCAACTGGGCATGCTGAACCAGATGCTTTTTTTTTTTTTTTTTTTTTTGTTCTTTGAGAAACGAAAGCCTTTTCCTTCCGCCCTCACAATTGTCATATACACTAGTCCTGCAAAGGAGGGCAAGTGCATGCTGGTACTGCATGTGGGGTTGGTTTATTTTGATCGTCCATACAGCATACACAGTTGCACACATTACAGATGTCAGCGTCCTTTCGGGCAGTACTGTCGACTTGTCAATGTCAGGTGTCGTTGCTTATCCGAGCAACAAGTACGGCCGTGACTTGAAATGGCCAATCAAAGGCGACTTTGGCAAGAACGCAGAGAGGCAGAGATGCAGGTGTTCGGAAGAGGTGTGCACAATCGCTGGGGCCACTCTTTTTTGTTTTGTTTTGTTTTGTTTCTTTGGCCAAAGTCGAACATTGGATCTTTTAGCGTCCATCGGCGGCGTCGCATTTTGCAGCTTTTGAAAACTGCATACGTGACTGCCCAGCCCTTTCATTGCAACTCTGAGCTGATGGTAAGGCGATAGATTTCACCACCGCAGTGTTTACTCAGTCAATACGATGATCGATCGCATGGGCAAACCGAAACGCGGGACTAGATCTTTTGGAGATTCAGAGTGAGCGTACAGAACCGAATTGCCATCTCACTGCCGACGAGTTCAACAGGACGTAGATGTCGGCCTTTCGGGTCGAATCCACATCCAACCCGGCCTGCTCCTTTCGCCACGATGCGAACAGGACAAGAGGAGAGCGGCGAGAGAGGGGGATGGGGAAGGGAAGTTCCCATGCGAGGGCGTTCTCCGAGCTGCATAGCGCGTCGGCCTTATCGCGTCGCGTAAAGTAAGAGTTTCTTGTTCCGGGTCCCACGCCACAAGAGTGCGAGGGTGGACTGTCAACGCGACGCGTGTATAAACGCGTATAGCTGCATGCAGGAGCGCGAAGCGCATGCATGTCTCACTCCAACCTGCTTCGTCACTGTTGCGCGACATCGCTTGCCTGCTGCACGATGGAATTTTTCAACATCTTCCGCTTTCCCCATTCTCTGCACCTCCCCTCTTTCTCATCATCGGCGGGCTGACCGCCACTGAGATGTCCGGTGTCGGGGCAAAGCTAGTGCTCGCGACCCAAATTGTACAGCCGCACGCTGAGGCCGAGATGCTGCATATCGCGATCCCACTACTTCGCTGCCGGATCGTGGCATGAGCAATATGAAATGGACAGCTTGCAAACAGGAATGCGCGGAGCCGCGGTTGGTGTGCGCTGTGATATCACAGAATGGTGCCATGCTTGAACTTGTGCTTCTCTGCTCATGCACCTATCTTGCACATCGTCAGTGAGCTTTGTGGACCCCACTTCTCTCCAGACAGCATGATGCTGAATACGTTGCTATCGCACAGCAGCCAGATGCAAGGCGCTTGATCAGCATGAAGTCTCGAGATCCCAGTTTCGAGGCTGACCGTTCAAGTTCGCAGGGAGCGGATTCCACTCCTCTTTCTTCTTGGCTGGCTGAATTTGGCAAATTCCTCGAAAAATTCCACACGACATACCACACGACTGGAAACCTGTGAAGAAATTCCTCTTGGAGCCGGCCTTGTCTTGACGCATTCACCCACGCAACGTTAGCGCACTTTGCCGTGGCCGTACGCTTGAGCGGCAAAGAAGTTCAGTCCAGTTTGACTTTCCCCATGCATACTGTTTCGCTAGTCCCCAGTGGCAGCGCTTGGACCGCTTCACTCTGTCCCGCTAAGCGCAGTTGACACAAGTAGCGATCGCGTGCTTGGTTCGATCCTGCACTAAGGAAATCAGAATGTCCAGCTGATGATAACAAGTGTTGCAGGAAGATGGCTGCTGACATGACGAGATCCAGATAGAGCTTTCGACAGAGCAGAGACCGACGGCCATGCTGAGTGAGGAACGAGGTGGGTGCGTGCAGAGTGTGTGAGGGCGTGGATGTGTGGCTTGACCATTCGTCCTGCTGTCATTCTCACACGGAAAGGCAGACTGGGCCTGCTTAGCATGCGCTATCCCGTTCCTCTTGTTCGCTGCTCATGCGCCCCGCTTTGCTGCTTCGCCCGTTGTCCCGCTTGCATAACTTATCGCTGGAAGCCGTCGCAACGCTGTTTTCAATACATGATCTGCCTTCGGCCCTTCCGCTGCTGGCTACTCTGCGCTGTCTGCCCCCTTTGTTGCTCCCCCGCCGTTGACCCTCAAGGCTGCTCGTTCTGTGGATTTGTGCCTGTTCCTACTGATCCGCTGCTTGGCTTGGCTCAATTTAGGCTTGATTTGCATCGCTATATCTGTTGGCCTTTGGGTCTCGTGCTGCTGTTCAGATTGGGCATCTACACTTGCACCTGCAAGACGTCTCGTGCCTGCTTTGATAGTCTCATATCGGCGCCTCCTTGCTCAAAGCACTGCAAACCACATGCAATCGCTCTTTGCCTCAAGCCATCCTTGGCTTACCTGCACTTTGCTCCCTCTTTCCTTCCCACAGCCTTCACTTTGCTCATTTCATCGTCTCTCGACATCACTTTTGCTTGCCCTCACCAGCACTACCACTACCACCACCAACTTCTTCCCCTTGTTTCCGCAACCACTGTTCAGAACCAACATCTGTTTCGCCTAGCACTCTACGTTACATCCATCTCAGCTGCTTCTCACTTCAAGGTGCCGCACTCATCGACGACTTGCTGTCCAGCCAAAACACCACCACGACCATCTTGTTGCTACTTAGGCTTCCCACGTTCGCTTCATTCCTTTCTCAGAATCACGTTGTATTCACTCCGACACGGCGACATCCTCAACGCTCTCTCAGTGCCAAACGAGTGCTTTCCTCGTGTCCAGCTTCTACATCAGCCGCACTTGCTTCTATCCTCATAGCGCCATCGTTTCAAACTACATCCATCTACCTCGATCGGTGCTTTCGGAGCCTTGCCGACAACGTTGTGAAGCCCGTCGAAGCTCGTTGCCGCCTCTGAAAGTTGAAAGGGAATTGCAACTGCACTTTCTTCTGACGCACAAGCCGACAAACGCACACGCACATTTGCACGCAGCAGCAGCAGCCTAATTCGAAATCGCATCGCATCGCATCACATCACATCGCGGCACACAGTCACAAGTTTGCATCAATTAATCCAATCGTACCTCTGCGACCGCCGATTGCACCCTCTGCAATCACAAACCGTTCACGTCACATTCCACTTGGCTCCAGCATCGGCCCAATCCAATTCCACCTGTCGGCTTGCCTTGCCTTTCATATTGTCACTTTGCATCCCTTTGCCTTCACCTTCCCCCTCCCCGTCACGGACGCCTCCCTTCCCTTGTTCGGATCCCTGTCTCAAGCTGCACGTTTGCTGCGCCCGTCCTAAAGCCTTTTTTTTGTTGCAGAACAAGGCACATTTAGGCTCGGGTCAAGATCCAACAAGGTAACGGACACGCACTGAGGAGGAACTTCAAGGCTCTATCTCTGGTCGTCAGTCGCCTTTCTCCCTCATTTGTCCCTGCATCAAGGCGAAGTGTAAGGTAAGTCAAGCCACTCCCCTTTGTTCTTTCGCCCCAAGCATGCGCTGTGGTGGGACCGACGCTCGAGTGACGTTGGTGGGCCTTTCATGCTGCGTCGTCTTTTGGCGCCGGTTTCATGTCCCCCTGCTCTCATCTTTGAGCAGCACCGAAACATGCATTCATCAAAGGGCCGTCTTCATCGTCTGCTAGCAAATTTTGCTCTCTCGAACTCTCCCCACCGCCGTCTTCACCACTCAGTGCTCCCCCATCCAGGACCCTGTCGCTAACATCTACATCCCATCTTGTCTTCCACTTTTTCCGCTCTTCATCCCCGCTCGTGGTTGTATTCATCATCGCTTTGTTTCCTTGGTCACGATCCATTCTGCGTCAACGACATCTGCCCTCCTGATCGCCGCTGCCGACCTTAATCGATATTCACGCCTTGATCACCATGCCGTGGCCCCACCCTTATCTCGACCCTCCGTCGCCCTCACCATCGCCGATGTCGCTTATTCCTCTTGCAGCTGCGCCTCTCCTTCTGAACAGCAGCATGACTAGCGCACTCTCGCCATCGACGGTCAACATCCAGGCTCCCTTTGCAGATGCCGGTCATCTCAAATCTGGCCGCCTTCTTTCCCAGTCTCGCGCTTCTTCGCCATCGCCTCAAAAGAAGAAACGGTACTCATCGGCCAAGAAAGCTTCCACCCTCTCTTCCGCTTCGCCAGCGCCGTCATCGTTGTCTTCATATTTGGTGCGCCAAAAGGGCAGGAGATCCATCAAGCGTACCAGCAGCACCACCAGCATCATGGACGCTGTCATGAACTCGAGGGCAGCTACCGATCACGACTCAATTCCTGCATACGGTCTCGGCCTTCCCATGTCGACTCCCAGTGTTTTTAAGGACAGCCGCTCTTCGCCCTTTGCCTCTTCTTCGCAGACCACACTTGCCGATCTCGAAAACAAGGACGCCGCCAACGTCCTTTCCACACCTCGTCGCGGCAAGCGTGTCGGAAATGTGGACATGGGCTGGGAATCGCCTATTGGTGACCGAACCCCCACTGCCGCTTCGGTTGCCGCGGCTGCTCCTCACACTCTCCCCAAATTGGCGAGAGCTTCGCGTTCTCTATGTCACGCTGCCAATGACAACTCTCCAAGTAAGCGCAAGGCTTCCACTGCTTTTGCATCAGAGCTTAGTGCTTCTCAACGTAGCCTTGTCGACACCGCTGGCTGGGCCTCGGCTGCTATGATGAGCTCGGTGCCACTTTCGGAGGATCGAACCAAGAGCTCGCCTGGCTTCTCACCACGCTTCATCCCCGAGCCTATCATGACGGGGCTGGCTCCTACAGAGACACGTGACCCGTTTTCGGCCTTTATCGTGGACGATTCGCCCGTGCCGAGCCAAAGCCCCAAACTCGTGCCTGTTGAGGTGGAAGGCCTCGGTCGAGTTGCGGTTCACCGTGACTTTGCGCAGCAGATCTCGGATCATCCTCCCATTCCAGACCATTTTGCCTCGAGACGCTTCTCTACCTCGTCGGATCGTGACGCCTTGCTCCTTCGGGGATCCGATTCCGAAGACTCGGCAGCTCGGAGCGAAAATGGGTCGTCAACAGATCCGACTTCTGTAGGCACGCCCTGCCCTTCCGGCACCTCGCCCAGCTTTTCGCTCTCCTCCCAGTTCCCCGCCTCGGAGCCCAACTCGCCCGTTAAGAAGATGGTCAAGTCGACACAAGAGTCCGACGACTTTGGTGCTGATGCTCAGAAGGCCTTGATGGCTTTGATGCGCATGGGTGGCGTCGATGCTGCAAGGCGGCAGGACGACAAGTTCTACCGTCCGCGACTAGGCGGAAGCAACAGCTCTGGCGCCAACCTACCCACGCTTGACTGGCCAGACCGCCCCAGCGGTCCCTGGTCTGGCGCCAGCCGCCATATGGATGAGCTTAAGCAGAAGCGCCGTGAGGGCATTCAACGATGGCTCGAAGCTGACTCGAGCGACGAAACCGAGCTTGAAGCGAAGGAACTCTCGGGTGCGGCCTTCCAACATCATCCCATGGTGGCCAAGGCATTGCTCGACCGCGCACGCAAGCATCAACGTACACAGCTCTCGGCTGCCGCCACAGCTGCTCCCAGCACGAACAGCCCTTCGAAACGAGGCCGAAAGTCGAAACAGCAACAACTTTTGCGAGTCGGCGAGACACCTTCCAAGCGACGTGGGCGCAAGCACAAGGCGCTTGCCTCTGCAGCCAGCTCGTCACGCAAGTCTGTAGCGACAGGTGCTTCGTTGGCGCGATCCAACACTAGCGCTGTCTTTGGTTGCAAGTGTGGCATTGATGATGATTCGATCATCATGGTACAGTGCGATGGCTGCAAGCGCTGGCTTCACCTACCATGTGTCGGTATCAACACCGTCAATGATCTTGATGACGAATGGTACTGCGACGATTGCTGCGATGCCGCGCTCACCGAGCATCTGTCCCCAGCCTCGTCGATGCCCACCTCGGTCTTGTCTTACGCATATCTCAGCACGCCCGAGGCCCTCGAAGCTGTGCTCTCTGGTCAGGAACCTGTATTTACCCTTCCCAGCGGCACACCTATCCATCGCCACGGCGTTGCTGTGTCGTCCTCGATCGCATTGGCGCCGAGCCCGCCCCTCTTGTCGGTGGGCGACCGCGGCGGACGTAGCACAGTCAAGCGTCAGGGCCAGGGACGTTCCCGAGCTGAGCGTGTGGGTTGGAGGATGAACGAGCCTGGGTCGCCGCTAGCTCGCAAGAGCACTACTGCATCGTCTGGCGTTCGACCTGCCAGACCTGAAACGCCTTCCAAGTCGAGCGAAGCATCTGCCGACTTTACCGAGGCCAGCACCACTCCAAGCCTTCTCGCTGGCTTCTCTCGCGCTGATTGGGAGCCCACTCGTGGCAGCAAGAGATCTGATCGCCAAACCACGCCACCTCGTATGGTCGGTATGAGCACGCCTAGCCGCCACGCTTCGGGAGGCAAGGCGAGCAGCCACTCGGGCCCACTTTCTTTGGGGCTTGGAGTTGACGAGGCAGTCCATGCCGATGTTTTTTCGACTCCCTCGCGGCTCGCTTCCGGTGGCTCGTGGGCCTACCGTGGAGGTGCCCAGCCTCTTGGCAGCCAGACACCTTTGCGCTCTGGTGGACGCCACCAGCGAGTCGACTCGTTCAGCGGCGGACTTTTGTCCACCCCTGGACGCGATTTCCTTTCCGGCGCTTTCGGAACCGAGCCTTCCACCAGCATGCCCAGCCTCGTGGACAGCAGTGGTTACGTTGACGGCCTCGACGACCCTCTGAGCGGCGAAGGCTTCTACAGCGGCAGCAACAGCCGAGCTTGGCAACTGCAGTCGCCTACTTCCAGCACTCGGGCAGCACGCGCCCGCCAGCCATCTGGATTCGGAACACCTTGGTCGAGCTCTCTCCTGAAGACGCCTGAGCTGCAGCCTCGCCAACCGAACACCTCATCGATGCGTGGCGACAGGTTCGATAGCAGCGACGACTTTCCACCCTCTTCCTCGCCGTTCCCTCGCACTCCTACCTTTGACGTGAGCAGCCCTAGGTTCCTCGGCCCCAGCAGCCACCATGGCAGCCACCATCACTATGGAGGTCATGAACGACAGCCAAGCCATCTCGGCTTGGGTCTGCCCCCCGGCGCAGGCTCGTCCGCAAGACTGCACAAGGCACTGGGTTCTGATCTCAACAAGGGGAGGGACAACAGGTCGCTGAGCATTTCGAGTGCTGCTGGGAATCTTAAGCATCGTCAGGTCTCTACTGAGGTTCCCATGGGATTGGGAATCGGCTTGGATCTGGACGATGTGCTTGATTGGTCCTAGCACTTGCACCTGTAAAGCACAAAATCGTGTTCCACGATCAATCACTCTTCTACTTTCACTCTTGCATCTTCGTTTCATGATTGTCCTGGCGCTTATTTAGCCAGTAATGCGTTTTTGTCGCTTCGATAGTATTATCTCTCTATTTTGAATCCGAGTTTGTGTTTTTGACTCTACTTATGTCTGCGTAGTGTGAGCGTCCGAAAGATGAAGGAAAGAAGCTTCTGTTAATGCTGTCGATTTGTGACCAAGATGGTGTTGAAAAAAGTCTGCAGCACTTCACCGGCGTGCCCATCTGAGCTCGAAAAGCGCGGTTTATCACCCACTCTTGAGCTGCGAGTGGTCTCATCACACACTCCATCATACCTTCGCGAGCGCCGTGGCATAACACGGCCTCGCTCACTGTTCGTAGTCACCCGCCCGATCCCTCCCTTGCGTCCCGCCTGTATGTCCTTGCTCTTCACTGCGCTCGACCGGCCCCTACGGCGGGCCGGGAGCCTCTGAGCCAGAGAGCCACCTCGCTGACCCGCAAGTTAATGATACGTTCCTCATTTCTCGGCCGCGTGAGTCAGAGCTGGGAAGAACGCGGAACTCGGATAGACGTTAGGCACAACCCTGGCCCAACTTTTGTGTGGAGGAGGAAATGGAACACATTCCCCTCCCTCTCACCTTTCGAAACAATCCTCTTTCGTTCAGCATCGTCAACGTCGCCAGCCAGCGCCTCACCCACAGTCGCACTATGGAAGCGGATTTTGCGGGACAAGGCGATCACCGCCAGCTTCGGAGAGAGTTTCAAGCGATAACTCAAGGAACGAAGCGCTTTGAAACAGCCGACGAGGTGATTGCCGCGTTCACTGCTCCTCTCATTCGTCTCTTTGGAGAGGTCGACTTGCCGGTTAGCATCAAGACGTTGTCCCATTCTTCTGGATCTTCGCATTCTACTGTTTGGGCAGAAAGTGTCGATGTACTGCTGGTTGAGGCGGTGCAGGAATCGCTAGTCCTCCGCATACATGTCGATTGGGCAGCGACGATCGATTCTGCGCAGTTCAGGGATCTGGTCAATGTATGGTTTTTCGGTATTCCCTCGCATCAGCAAGTTGTGGTACAGCAATGTGCGCTACGTACCATCTCGAGACTTCTGACGACATCCAACCTGCATCCGCTGACACTGGACAGGCTCAAGCTGATTTGCATCGATGCTCTCACTCAGCTCTCCCTTCCTGCCCTCATTCGTGCTGTGGTAGGTATGGAGAACAAGGCACGAACAGACGTGATTTGGACCGAAACTCTGTGGTTGCTTTCCACTTTACCTGATCGTCTAGCAAATGCAACCCTCGGCAAATTGCCACCAAGCTTTTCGACCACCGTGTGGATAGAACGAGTGTTTGTGCACGGCATCGTCACTACCCTCGACAAAGCCTCTCTGGAACAACCCGAGTTCAAGCGCCTGAAAGATGTGATAAGTCGACTGGACAGGATGGGCTACCTCAGCAAGGCAATTGACACTGAAAGGCGTGGCTTCTGGTCGACATTCCTCCAGTCTGCGCTACAGAATCAAGGGGCTTCGAAGAACTGGTCGAGGCTGAGAGCAAAGCTCGGCAGGGGAGCGAGAGAAAAGTTAGATGTAGCATTAGTGGAGACACTGCAATATCTGACAACACGAGCAGGGCTGACTGGAGGACTTGTGACAGGGAGGGAGAGGGGGAAAGCGGGGACCGAAGGCACGAAATTCTTGAGCAAGACTTCACAAAGTGCGGTCGCTGCTTTGGCTCAGCTACTTGGTCCTCTTCTCGGGTCAAGTTCGGAGGCCAACGACGGATCGGACTCGGACTCGGATCCTGACGATGATGATGACGGTACTCCTACCTCTCAAGCTGTCAAGAATTTCACTGCCATCGCGCTCTCAGCAATCCAACAATCTCCCCTCCTCGCATGGAGCTGGACAATCTACCTCTCGACTACCAAAATCCCCCCTTCAGACCTCCTGACTTGCCTTGAATACACCCTAGATCACTGGTCGGAGCCGGCACGAATAAGCCGTTCGATCAGGACCGAAGAGCTGTTTCTGACGACGCTTGTCGTCTGCCTCATCTCCTCCTTTTCTTCACCTTCTAACATCTCTCCCGAGCTTAAAGATCAGTTGGCAGCGCTGTCCAGATCGAAGGTGGCTCTCGATGGTATTTCGGCACATTTGCAACACTCGGATCCAACGATTCAACGGCTGGGAATGCTAGTGGCAGAGCTACTCAGCGCCAAATCGCCGAGTCCGGGGGGTAAGACGTTGAATTTCGGGACCAAGATCTGGAACGGAGTAGGGGAGGGGAGGGAAGAAGCGCGCGTATTAAGAGCGGTAAGCGATGCATGGGCGTATCATACTACTTGCGTCAGTGAAATCTGGAAGGGTTGGGGACCGAACCATTTCAGTGCGGCCGTTCGCTCTCTCATCCATACCACCGAAATGGTCAGCTCTGATGCGGTCACAAGCATAGCAACGGTGAAGAAAGCCAGATCAAATGGGACAAAACCGAGGAGTCTTCCAAAAAGAATCGATCCACCCCCTCGGAGCAGTCACAAGTCTCGACCACTCATAACCATGATCAATTCGTCCTCTGGCGAGGAAGATGAGGTCGACGCAGGGCAGCCAGCGCGACCTTCGCCTTTGACTATGTTCTCGCGGCCATCCGATTCTGCCCAACAGGATGATTCTTGTTCTGGTTCCAACTCGAGCAGTTCTGACGATGAATCAGACAGCGACGCCGGGGGAGCTGCTGGCAGCTCGGAGCACGAGATTCATCGCCTTGCTGCTGAGTTGAGCGGCTTGAATCCCTCGGACGCCAGCAACATCCTGCAATCCAACCCGCTCTTACCCACCGATTCCAATAAGAAACCTCGCCCAGGTGAAAAGATCGACGACTTTGAAGCCGACCGCGAAGCACACGCACCACAATTCGACAGGAAAACCGCACCACCCGTTTACATCTCGCAACTCTCCCCACTGCTCAAATCATCCTCACGGTCAGACATCCGACTTGGCCTGCACCATGCTGCGCCTTTGATCCGACGAAAGAGCCGCACCGAGTTGTTTGGTGCCGAAGTGTCTGAAAACGCGGTCGATCTCACGTTGACGCTGATCGCTTTGCATGACAAATTCGGGATCAAGCGGTTTGAATCCATGCGACGCGATGCATTGGTGGCTGTAGCTGTGGCAGTGCCAAAGATCGCAGTGGGTGTGGTGGGAGAACAGGTGTTTGGAAGTCAATATAGCAATGTACAGCGCATCGCCATGTTGCGCACGCTCGTTGAAAGTGCGTTGGAGTTGACGGGTAAGAAATCCTCGGAGGAGATCGAGGTGGGAAGGAGAGTCGATAAGGCAGTATCCAAGGTGGTTGCTTCAGCCAAGGCGGTCGGTGAGAATCGAGTTCCTGCCATCAAACGGGAACGAAACTTGCACATCGCGAATCCAGTTCCCACAAAATCAAGCGGTAGTCTCATTCAAGAACTCAATCCCATACATTCCACTACCAACCTCGCACCTGGTGGCACTCGAGAATCCGCCTCTCAAGACTGGGCGAGTTTGGTTAGCAACGTGTACGTCTTTCCGTTGATCAACCGATTCCTGGCGTATCAATCCCATTTTTCGCGTGTTTCTTCCACGAGGGGTTATTTGGGTGCGGGGAGGGGGTCGATGTTCACCCCGGAAACGCTCGGATTCTTCCTCGATAGTTTAACGGTCCTCGTGTCCCTCTCACCACCCCACCTCCTACCTCTTATCACACCCACGGTGTTGGAGCTCGTTTCATCGCTTCTCGTCGGACCAACTTCAAACCCGTCTGTGTCGGTCGATACAGCATCGACACTCACCCTCATCGCCATCCTAATCCACACAAATATCGATGCCGATGGTGGACAACTCTTGCTCGAAAATGCGCAAAATCTTGCGGTTTGTAGACGCATCCTCGTCGTAGTACAGGAGCTCTTCTCCCAACTGCAATCGCTTCAAGATTTAAACGAGGGAAACACGTACGGAGTGAGGGGGAGAATCCTCACGAGGGCAGCAACTATTCTCCTGCTCATGGATCAGTTGGATCAAAATCGACACGAAGCGATTCGACACAAACTCGGATTCATCCCCCTGTAACCCATTCTCCAACTCGTCCCTCCACTCCTTTGCACTTTCGACGTTGAACCGACCATCTTTGGGAAGCTCCTCTGGGGGGGAAATGGACATTTTGCAAAGGAAAGCGGAAGCAGATACATGTGTCTAACCTTGTTCTCGTACGTGCGTTCGTGCATGTGTGTGGGGTTTACTTTTTCTTCTTCTTACTCGCCGCAGTGGGTGTGCCAGCCCTACTACTACCGGCATTACTACCCGCATCCAACGCCCTCTTCTTTCCCTGCCCCCCCTTCCTCTCCTCATCCTCAACCTCCTTCAACACCAACAACACCAACGTATTACACCTCCTTGCCAACTCCTGCGGCGTCCTCGACTTGATAAACCAATCAAATCTAAACCCATTCCAAGCCATCACATCTTTCTTGATCCGATCATACGTATCCCCCTCCCCCAACCCATACTCTGCCAATTTGACCAACAAGAATCGATCCTCCTCCTCTGAATAACTCTTGCCATTATTCTGGCCGTAGTGAATCTTGAGCTGGAGCAGCGGTTGACGGTACGAATTCACCTTTTTCTTCAACACCGCCTCCTGATGCTGTTGCTTGGCAAGCTTCGATTCGCCCTCGTCGATGCGCGCGACGAGTTTAGCGTGGTCAGCAAGCTCGGTGATTCGGTCCCAGAATACTTTGCTGTATTCACGAACTTCCTTTTCGGTCTTGCTCGCGTCGGGCATATCGGCGGCAATGAGCGCAAACGCTTTGCGACCATACCTCTCGCAGCCACGCACAAAGATCTGGAACTCTCGTCGATTCCAGTTGCCAAACCCCTCCTGAGCAAGCTGTTCTTTCTCCTCCACCTCTTCGTCATTCAGCGATTCAGCATTGTCGATGAACTCTTGTTCACGTTTTCTCTCTTCCTCCACGCCCTCGGCAGTTTCTCCCTCACCCACTTCCTTGAGCGGAACGCGGTAGCCAATCGAACGTTGGTAGGCGGCCGTCTCGCGCTCCTGCAACTCCACAAGACGTGCAGGGTAGAACTGGAAGTCGTTGATGTTGATCTGCTTGGGCGCGCGAGGCGCTTTCGGCTGGGTAGGCTTTGGTCCGACGCGCATCGCATCACGATAGTAGTTGTCGATCGAGTAGTTTGCCTTGCGCTCTCTCTTGCTCGGTTCGATCCACAGTTGACCGATGGGTTTCCTCTCGGAGAAATCGTTTCCTTCCCAGTTGTACACCGTGTCCGATTTGAAGTTGTTAAGATCATCCAGATTGAGTCCCTGATACTTGGCCTGGATCGCCTGGGTGCGTTCTTCTCCGCGCGAAATAATGTCGTCAATGTCGTCGTTGATTGACATATCCTCCTTGCTCGAGATGATCTTTTCAGCACCATGCTGGATCATGTCGACGAGATCCTCCTTCGACTGGGCCGCCTTGGCTGCCTGTTGAGCACGACCTTGCTGGATGACGAGCTGGTCAAGTCGCAGCTTTTGCGCTGCACGGTCGAGGATACGCTCTTCGATCGCGTGTTCAGTGACAAACCTGAAAACGTAAACCTGCTTGGTCTGGCCGATACGGTGCGCACGGTCCATCGCCTGCAGATCCGCTTGCGGGTTCCAGTCCGAATCAAACAGCACAACAATGTCAGCGGTGGTCAGGTTGATACCCAAACCACCGGCTCTCGTCGTGAGCAGGAAGATGAACTTTTCCGATCCAGGCTTGTTGTACTCGTCAATCGCCGCAATACGGTCCTCGTGAGCCGTGCCACCGTCAATTCGACAGTACTGATACTCGCGGAATAGACAGTAGTCCTCCAAAATGTCAAGCATTCGACTCATCTGACTGAAGATGAGCACACGCGACCCCTTCTCCTTCATCCTTCGAAGAAGACGGTCGAGGATCACCATCTTGCCCGAGTTGTCCACCAGATGCTCATCGGTCGTAAAGGGCGGACCCGGCTCGGCGCCATCGAACAGGTACGGATGGTTACAGCACTTGCGCAGCTGCATGACAATGTTGAGCAGACGCGTCTTACCTTCCTTCCTTCCCACGCCACCGTTGACGGCGTCAATGTCCTTCTCCAGAATGCTCTTGTACCACTTGCGTTGCATATCTGTAAGCCCGACAAAGATGTTGATCTCCTTCTTTGGCAGCAGTGACTTTTCGACGTCTGCTTTGACACGTCGCAGGAGAAAAGGTCGGAGAACCTTGTGGAGCTGCTGGACGACTTGGTCCTGGTTCTCGTCACCTTTGCCCTTGAACCACGACTCGAAATCTTCCGAATTGCTAAACACGTCCGGAAGCAGAAAGTTGAGCAGCGACCATAGCTCCATCAGGTTATTCTGGAGCGGCGTACCCGTGATCAACAGACGCGAACGCGAGTTGAAGGCACGCACGATCTGCGAGAGCATCGAGTCGACGTTCTTGATGCGATGCGCCTCATCGATTACAATGTACTCCCAAGAGAGCTTCTTGAGCGAGCTCTTTTCGCGGAGACACATCTCGTACGTGGTGATGAGTACGTCAAAGTCTTGGGGCAAGAGGTGCTCCTGGATGACCTTTTCACGTTCTTCCTTGGAGCCTTTGAGTGTTACGACGTTGAAGCCGGGCACCCAGCGTTGGAATTCGCGGTACCAGTTGTCGAGCGTCGACTTGGGCACCACAACCAGGTGGAAGCCAGGCGTGTCGCGGAAGTCTCTGAGGTAACCGAGGAATGAGATAGTCTGCAGCGTCTTACCGAGACCCATCTCATCTGCCAAGATACCATTGATACCGTTGTGGTAGAGCGAGATCATCCAGTTGAGACCCTGAATTTGGTAGTCCCTCATCGTGCCACCCTTGACGTAGGCTGGCGACTCGTTAAAGACAAACGTGTCCTCCTCATCCTCGCCTCCCTCTTTCAGCAACTCTTCATCCTCCTCCTTTTCTGTCTTTCTGCGGCGATTGTCGCCACCCTTTTTAGATTTCTTGCTGCTAGCCTGCTGCGATTCTTCGAGCATCTTGGCAAAATCTTCATCGCGTTCCTTTTTGATATCGATAAAGTGCTGGAAGAGCTCCGTCTGACCGAGCAGGTACGAGGAACGCTTCATGCTGTCTGCGAGCTTGGACTTGGCCATCTCCTCGCGCGTGCTGGCGAGGGTTTCGTTCTGTGCGGCCTTGACAGCCTTCTCTTGCTTGCGTGCGGCAGCGCGCTCGTTCTTTTCGCGCTCTTTTTCGAGCTGACGAGGGGTCTTGAAGGGCGAAGCCATTGAGACATCCCCGTCGTCATCAAGCTGGTTGGCATCTTCATCGTCCGACTCGGCATCGCGCTTGTTGGGTGGGGTTTGCGCCCTGGACACAGAAGCAGAAGCTGTGGGGGCGCGACTCAGATCAGCAGAGATGGGGATGTAGTCGGAGAGCTTGTCCTGGTCTTCCCAGTTCTTTGCGTCGCGCATCGCCGGTGGCAGCCCGGACGGCTTGAGGTGGCCGTTGGTGCCGTTGGGAGCATCTGACATGGTTTACAAGTGTGCAAATGGGGTTTTGCTGTGAGGGAGCAAGTGGTGGAGTTGCAAAAAGGACAGAGCTTTGGTGTGGTGAATATGCCCTGTCCGCAGTAGAGCACTGCCGAGGAGCTTCCGTTGACGCTTGTGAGTAAGGCTGGTGGAAGGACAGAATGAAATGAGCGAAGCAACTGTGTGTGTTGTAGGACGATCCAGTTCAAGTGCTAAAGAATGTGATGAGCTGGTAAAGGTGAATTGAGCGAAGGAAGCGCTCTGATGTCGCAAGAAAGGAAACTGAGACAGTTCTACGTGGACTTGATCCACAAAGACGCGGGCACGGTCGGACGAGACAAACACAAAAGGAGGAAGGTGTCGAGAAGGAGGGTGATTGAAAGATGGTGAGGTGAAGAGAATGGTATGATGGGAAGAGAAGGGAAACTAATTTCACTCGGCTCAGGTCAAGACCAGCTTGGCGAAGGGAGCGCGCCATGATGGAGCGAGCGCCTTCGGGTGATTGACAGGGCTGAGGAGCGGGAGGCAAGTCGAGGAGCAAGCAGGATCCAACGCTTCAGCTGACTGAGAAGTTCTTCCCGGCCGGAATTGACTGCGGGCTGCTGCTGCGAAAACAACGAGTGTTTGGTGTAAGTCGCGAACGCGTCTGTCTCATGAACACGGTCACCGGGAAGTGGAGTTGGGTGTTCTCTCACAGCTGTACTCTTCAATAAAGAAGCACGAGTGCGCCTCACTAGAATGACAATCGCTTTGAATCAACTTGCGCTGAAGCCCGATGGCAGTCGCAGTGTACTCGCGCATACCAGAACATCCACGAAAGGCAAGGGTAGAAAAGGCATGAAGCACATCTATATTGTGGAGAGTTTGCATAGTAACAAGGGACAGAATGATGGCGCTTTGATCGGCAAAGGACTGGGTCAAGACCTCTAGTTGGAAGGCTCAGACAGCTCGCGGTACTCGACGAGACGGAGCAGATTCCTTTGGAGCATGGCGATGGTGGTCTTGCCGATAGCTGGCAAGTACATCGAAGCACGCGTCCTCACATCGGGCTTGAAGTTCTTCTCGCTCGAAAAGTTGACGCACACAGCACCCGGCTTAATCCACTCGGTCTTGATCTTGTAGTTGGCTGACGGCACACCAGCAATCACGACATCCGAGGCGCGGATGCACTCTTCAGCGGTCATGTTGCAGTTTCTGACCACGTGGTGAGGTCGAAGCTGCGAGGCGGTGTTCTGAGCGTGGGCCTTCTTGACGATCTCGGATCGTGCGCGACCTTGGGGTTCCGGAGAGGCCTCGGCGGCGCGCTTGTTGAACTCCTGAATCGAGTCGATGTCGACCGAGTAGACCTTGGCACCGTCGTTGGAGAGGAGCGCGGCGAGCGGTCTGCCAACAACTTCGGAACGGTTGATGACGGTGATGGTCTTGCCGTACAGACGATCACCGTAGGGAAGATCGCGATCGTAAACGCCGATGGCCTCGAGGCACTTCACCATGGCCAGCGGGGTGCAGGGCAGGATGGACTTGGCCATTCCGGGGGGTACCTGCTCACCAACGAGCGCTTCACGGCTTGCGCGTTCCTCAGGTAGCTCACGTGTGGTACCGGGAGCGTTACCGAGCTTGGCAGGCGAGATCCATCTAACGTTGTGGTACATGTTCCAGCAGTAGCTAAAGTGCAAGCCCTCGACGTCTTTGCGAGGGTCAACGATCTGCTGCAAATACGTGTCCTGGCGTCCAAAGAAGATGGGGTAGTATACCATGATACCGTGCACCTTGTCGTCTGCATTGGCAGCGATGATGAGGTCCTCGACATCGGCTTCCAGATCGAAATCAGGTGCGGTGCCCGTATGGTCCTCCTCCTTGACCTCGACGGAGTCGTCCCAGGTCTTCCAGATCTCAAACTCAATGCCGACCGCCTCGCAGGCCTTGCGAGTCCATTCAGCGTAGGCTACACTAGGAGGGCTAGGAGTAGCGAGGATACCAACGAGCTTGGGTCTAGACTTGCCCTGTTGGATGCGCGCCTGGATGGCCTCCTTGATGGCGTCTTGGTATGGGGCAGCAATACCAGAGGCCTGGACAAGCTTGCCGAGGTTCTCGGCGCTGGGAATAGAGCCAGGTTGGGAGGAGGGCTGGACGATGGGGTCAGACATGCTGCTAGCTACACCACGAAGCACGTCGTTGGGCTGCACGGGGCTGATCGAGTTGCCTTGGCGGTCGAAAGCGTGTGCGAGGTCGGAAGCCGAGAGCTGGTAGCTAGGCTCGAAATCGCAGACAGTGGCACGGTGGAACGTGTCGAGAAGATTGTTGAACTGGGCCTTGCGTTCGGAACGGACGTACAAAGGCTCACGGAAGGATCCTTTGCCTCGGAGACGAGGTGTTAGAGGAAGCGCCGAAGAGGAGGATGCAGAGGTTGAGGGCGAGGACAAGTATTTGGACGGGGATGCAGACCGAGGTGAAGAAGGGCGTGCCAACTTGCCAAGGAGCGTGTTGAGATGCGACAAGTCGAGACCGCTGAGATCCGACTTTGAGGACTGGGCTGATGTGTGGAATGCCGAGCTAAGTCTGAGGGTTGGCGTAGCTTGAAGCGACGAGGAGACGGATGTACAGGCGGAGGATGCGAGGCTGGGAGTGCTTCCACGAACTGTTGGAAGGTTCGAAGTTGTCAAAGCAGATGCGTGGCGAGAGGATGAAGGGGAGAAGGCGTCCAGGAACGAGGAGTCAGTGGTCAAGGTTCGTGAGCAAGAGCAAGCTGGGAGCATCCTGGCCGCAGGGGCTGACAGGGCAGCAGCAGATGTAGCAGCGATAGTCATGTAGCAGGAGGCTTGGTTTGAGAGCTGAAGTCTACAAGGCTGTGGTGAGTGCATAGATGCCGTCACCGACTATCGACCTGTTGCTGGAATGAACCAATTTTGACCCAATTGCAGTAACGGAGTGGTGCAGGTGGTGGTCACAGTCTGAGCGTCGCAGATGCTACTTATAAAAGAGCAAAGTCGCGCAAGGTTCGAGACTAGCGCCGGCTAGGAGAGTGACGTGGACAATTGCAGCAGTTGGCAGTCCGGGAGAGCGATGCACGCAACAAGACGGTTCTGGAGGTGCACAAGATGAGTTGGTTCTACTTATGAAGTCGGTGTTGGTGGCTGGTGGGAGGGTGCTGGCTTGAGCTCGAGTAGCGCTATTATTTTTGGAGCTGATGGTATGGAAAGAGATGGTGGGAGGATGTGTAGCTGGCCTGAGTGAATGTGCTGGAGAGGAAGGGTGACTGTTTCCGCCGAGCTTATTGCTATTGCGAGTACTGCCGCTGCTACTTGTGCTGCTGCCGCTGCTACTTGTGCTGCTGCCGCTGCCCGAGTGTGCCAAAGCACGTATTCTGAACCGACCAAGTGGCCGAGCAAATGCTCAGGGAGGAAGAGGAAGAGCCGGAGAGAGCAACGGCTCTTGCGCGTCGACCGTGAGCGTGGAGGCAAGGGGAGCTCGGTGGGACAAATTGTCGCACTTACCTGTAGCGATGAAAGGAGGCTTTGCTGGTGCTGGTGCTTGTGCTGCCGATGCTGCTCTTGAAGAGGAAGCAAAGCCAGCTCTGATCGAGAGATGAGGCGGAATGATGGGCAAAGTGATATGCTGAAGATGGACCGAATGAGGGAAACACACGACGAACCAAGCCGAAGACCCAACGCCCAGACGAAGGCAAGGGAGGCGTCAAAGCGTGGGAAAACCCAAAATGAGAAGAAGAGAGGAAAAAAAAAAAAAAAAAAAAAAAAAAAAAAAAAAAAAGTCGAGTCGTAATCGCAAAAATATAATGAGAGTGGGCGAAGCTGGGAAACAGGACAGAAAAACAAAATTGATAAGGATCATCACTTGACGGGTACGCTTTCCATCGCTTAACCCCTTTGCGAGAGGTGTCAAAAGAAAAGCGACTACCGACAAGTAGAGATGTCACAGCCTGACGCAAGAAGAATTCTGTTAAAACTCAGAACTTAGCGTCAAGAAAAAATCGTAAATCGTGAATGAGGCAAAGTACTGTACTGTACTGTGCAGTAGCATGCGTTGGCGTCGGCGTGCGTGTGCGTACATGCGCTATCACAGTAGCTGGGAGTGGGACGGTGGAAGCTGCGTTGTGGTATAGCAAGCCAGGAACCCGAACATGGTCCCGTTACCCGCAACCCGCGTTGCAACCGTTTGCGGAAAGATGGGCAGAGTCAAGAGACGAGCAAGCGCTTTCCCCGCGCTAACCTTGGATAGCTCTTCATGCCTTGGCCATCAGTCTTGATGTGATGAAAAGAGGTGGCGACACTCCCTCGGACGAACCCGAAGCCCCGCTAAGTCCTTGCGTGCCGACGCCGGTCGCCACCACCCGTAGATGAGCTGCATTGTACAGTACAATGTGGCATCTTTAGTGTCGCTCGCTCGAGTTGAAGCCAACCAAGGCTAGCATACATGAGTATTGGTCGAAAGACATGTTTGAGAGCAGCGCCGTAGCCGGATCATGTTTCGACTCCGATCCAAACCGAAGGTCGATCGTGGTTCTTTGCGGGGCGTCACCAGGTTCGGAGCTTCCCACGGCTGTCAGCAACGTGCACCCGTCCGTTGCTTCCGTCATGTGAATGTGGCGTGCGATCAATGAAGGGCGACGCTTTTTCCCAGTCAAAGCGAGTGTGGATTCTGAAACCAAGCAACCATTTTGTCATGGTCGGGATGTCCCCACATCCCCGCGTCAGTACCAGATTGTTGCTCGCTAATAGATCGGGTGATTTGGATCCATCGGCGATTCATCTCTTTTCTGATGTGCGGAAATCGGAGTGTGTTTCACACCAACACCTACCGTTTCTTGCTGCGCATCTTCTCGCTCACTCTGCTCCACCTTCAGTTCGCTTCAACGCCATTCCATCGTTTGTGCAGAAGCTCAAGTGCTTGGTCCCTGACGACACGGAATGGCTACCCATTCTTCTGTCGGTGCTGTGCGCCAGCACAGTCGCATCCTGTTTGTCAAGAACCTCAATTACAACACTGCCGGTGCCGATCTCTACCAAGTGTTTGGTCGCTATGGTGCCATCCGTCAAATCCGTCTAGGAGATGGTCAAAAGACCAAGGGAACAGCTTATGTAGTGTACGAGGAGATGGCAGATGCCAAACGTGCGCTCGACAATCTGAACGGCTTTCATCTCAACGAACGATACATTGTCGGTAAGTCTCACCTGCGCTCTTCAACGCCCACCCCCCTTGCAAGAGTATATAGACTTTGTTTTTGATCAGCATGAAACAGCCGAAACGCTTGGAAAGTACCGGAACCATGACATACTGACTTTGGATTGATCCTCTTACTTCGATTTGCGAACAGTGTTGTATCACATGCCTGCGAGGCTGGCAGCAAAAGCAGATCTCGCGAGGAGAGAAGCCGAGCTTGCCGAGCTCAAGGCGCTTCACAACATTCAAGATGACGCAATGCTCTGACTCGTTATCAAAGACAATCCAATGCGCCGGATTTCTCCTTCCCTGATCGGCCAAACTTTGATCTCATCATCTGGCTTGAAACACAATCGAACGGCCAGGTTCTCCTTTTCAGCTCCACGTCGGCTCCACGTATGCTGTCACACTCACGGTCAGCAAAGACCCTCACTTTGAGCTTATAGATCTTCCCACATTGTGCCCATAGCGCAGCTCAGGATCGTCCATATCTGTACTTGTACCTTCTGTTTTCCAAACATGCCAAAATTTGATCACATCCGCGCAGCTCCCACGATACATTGTGTTTCCTGAGGAGATTATGGTCTTCACTCGAGACCTTTTTGCTCGTGCTGCATGCTTTATATGCTGTCCATCAAGCCACTGCAATTGCATCACCTTCTCCAGCGAACATGATGCAAGAAGTTCGCCGATCTGAATTGTCTGTGGTAGGAAATGCGTACAGCATCGCGATTCAAACACCGGCATTTGGTTGTGTTCGGCTATTCACTTTTTGGACCGATTTGGCAGCGCCACAAAGTCGACGGCGGATGAGTTAGTTACCGAGTGTCCGGATGATTCCTGCCCGACGATCAGCAAACGCCCTTGTCCCGCTTTCCTTCCTCCTGCTATTCTGAGCATACATGACCTCACATATCCCTTGCTCTTTCAGTCATTCTATCATCTTGATTCGATCATCCTCCCAGAGAAACAGTAGAATCAATGGCTTCGCCTCAACCGAACAACCGCGTCATCGTGTACGGCTATGCTGCATCACCCTTTTTCCAGAAAATCACGTTTCTGCTCGATCACTACGGTGTCGAATGGACCTTGGTCGATGTTCCGCCCGTCATGCCGCGACCTATGCTGAGCAAGCTGCTTGGTATTACCTACCGTCGTATTCCCGTTGTCTTCATCGATGGGCATGCGTATATAGACACCACCGCCGCATCCCTTGCTCTCGAGCGTGCTTTTGGAGCTGGATCCGGTAGCAAGTCTCTCCTGCGTCAATTCCCCGCACTTCAACTCCAACTTGCTATCAACTGGGCGGAAAGTAGCATCTTCCGCATCGGCGCTGGACACCTCTACAACGCTCCACTCAACGAACATTTCGTAAAGGACAGAAAGTCGTTCATGCCTGGTGCCTCGTTCGACGCGGAAACCATGAACGCCAAAGTACCCTTTGTTCGTTCTCAACTCGTGACCAATCTCGAGGCGGTGGAGAATCATCTTTCCGAGGGGAACGGAAAGTTCCTATTTGGAGACTCGCCGCAGTATCTGGATTTTAGTCTATTCACCCCTCTCAACTGGGTTCAGACCCAACTCAAGACAGGTGAAGATCTTCTGCCGACGGTGTCGGCGAAGAACCCGAATCAGGATTGGAGCAAGTATCCCTTCTCACGTACGCTTGGCTGGCTTGCTGCGGTGAGGGAGTATCTAGTACAGCACAAGGTGCAGCCGGTCAAGTTGTCAGCGGGAGACGCGGCCGAGGTGATTTTGAAGCAGTCAGGGAAGAGTGCAAAGCAGGTGGAGAGCGCGGCTACCATCAGCAAGCATGACCCGCTGGTAAAGGCTGGTTGGATTAGTGGTGCCAAGCGCCAGAAGGTTAGTGTCACGCCGGTGGACACGGGTAGGGTACCCCAGGTGGGTCAGTTGGTTGGATTGGACAGTTCGAGCGTCACCATCAGCATCGAGGCGCAGAATGGCAAGGTGGTGCTGGCGACGTTCCCCAGGGTCAACTTTGACATTCGTGCACAGGAGAGCGCTAAGCTCTGAGCTAGAGTCTCACCAAGATGAAAGAAGCTTAGCGAAAGGACAAAATGTGGAATTCTCAGTAACCACATTGGAGCGTGCCGCTCTGCAGCGTCTGCACGGTCTTGCTGCAAGCTATTCAAAGCAAAGATTGTTGTATCACAAGAGCAACATGTCGAGATTGAAATGGCTGTGAGTGTCAAACTCAAGAGCAAGCGCGATGGATGAGAGGGAAGACGGAGGGATGAGTGTTACATGCACACAGTTAGGATGCATGTAATTTAATGAGGAAAGGCTTACATTGCAAAAAGGGGGAAACTGAGCGCTCGACCTATATACTATGTGAATGTAGCTACATGTGGTCGAGCAATGCAAAGTTTTTATTGGAAGGAGTGAACCGGTAATGTGTTACCATTGCCAGTTCAGGAATCCTGGGGAAACCACTGATCAGCTAAGGCAGGGGCAAGTAGCTATCTTGACAGTGCCTTCCCTATATTGGAGGGGCTTGTAGAGCTAAGTCTGAGGATATTTCAGCTTAGATACACTCCATAGATAGAGGATATCAGAGGATTGCAGTAGTGATTGAGGAGCAATTAACAACATAGGCAACTTGGCTCACGCAGGAGGAAGAGAGATGGAGAAGAAGAGGAAGCAGACCTTGCTATGCGAGGATGTGGGAACTAGTTTGAATGATTTTCAGCAACTGTATCTACAAGTGAGTCAATGTATATATATGTGTTTTCCTATGATGGCAATGCCTTCATGAAGTTGGCTATGTCTTCACTGTATTGAGGGCATGATGCCTGTGTTGAGTCTTGGAGAGCATGGAGCATTGTTTGGGATCTTGAGTAGGGACAGAGGAATGTTGGAGGAGCTTATCTTTGAGCATGTGTGGGATTGCATATATACACTATCTTTCCCTATCACAGAGGAGTGTGTTCCTATCTTTGTTGTCATATACAGTCCATGCTCATCTGACACAAATTGTGTCTCAGAGATATGGACCCAGGGTCCCCACAGTCACAGATCAATAGCCGAAATCAGGTAAGTGCAGTCCTATAGCCAGATGTGGGGGGGTCCAAAATTGGACTTTTCTTGATGTGTCATGGCCTAACAGTGTCAAAATAATTTTTGAGGAATATTGACACATCTTGGATGCCTGTGTTGGAGCTCCACAATCTAACAGATCATTCTGAGGTCAAAAATGCGAGTGACTGTATATTCCAACATTTTGGACCCCCACATCCGGCTATAGGATTGCATTTACCCGATTTCAGCTATTGGTCCATGATTGTGGGGACCCCGGACCCATATCTCTAAGACACAATTTGTGTCAGAAGAGCATGGACCATATATGTTAGCAAAGATAGGAACACACTCCTCTGTGATAGGGAAAGATAGCATATATACACAACCCCACACACATGCTCAAAGATAAGCTCCTACAATGTTTCACTGTCTCTACTCAAGATCCCAAATGATGCTCCATGCTCTCCAAGACTTGACACAGGCATCATGCCCTCAATACAGCGAAGACATAGCCAACTTCATGAAGGCATTGCCATCATAGGAAAACACATATATATACATTGACTCACTTGTAGATACAGTTGCTGAAAATCATTCAAACTAGTTCCCACATCCTCGCATAGCAAGGTCTGCTTCCTCTTCTTCTCCATCTCTCTTCCTCCTGCATGAGCCAAGTTGCCTATGTTGTTAATTGCTCCTCAATCACTACTGCAACCCTCTGATATCCTCTATCTATGGAGTGTATCTAAGCTGAAATATCCTCAGACTTAGCTCTACAAGCCCCTCCAATATAGGGAAGGCACTGTTGAGATAGCTACTCGCCCCTGCCTTAGCTGATCAGTGGTTTCCCCAGGATTCCTGAACTGGCAATGGTAACACATTACTGGTTCACCCCTTCCAATAAAAAATTGGACTTTTCTTGACGCGTCGTGGCCTAACAGTGTCGAAATAATTTTGAGGAATATTGATGCATCCTAGTTGCCTGTGTTGGACCTCCACGATCTAAGAGATCGTTCCGAAGTCGAAAACGCGAGTGACTGTATATTCCAACAGTTTTGTGCTAATTTCGCTGGCCTTCGGGGAATCTCTCATGCTAAGGTTCTCTCGTGCGAGAAGGTCGCGACTGCGTGCGCGGGTGTGACAATGAGGCAAAAACGTGCTGGTTGGACCCTGGCTGTGTGACTGCTGTGCCACTGTGGTTCGAGCGAGTGTGCGCACGGATGCGACAGACTCTGCAGTTACGAGATTGGACCCTGAACTTTGCTGCATCGACACACCCGCTCGCTGCCTATCATTGAGCAGCCTCGAGCGACTGTGACTATCTGGTCCGTTCGCAATGTGAATGCAGCCCCCGCTCCCTCTTATCTCACCCACCCCTCTCCCTTTAGTCCTCCTCTTCATCACTTTTCATCAACTCCCCCTTGCTTCATCCCACATTGACCCACCATCATAATGCGCGCCACATTGGTCCTTACGCTCGTCGGTCTCGGCATCACTTCTGCTGCCACTCTCCCACAAACTCCTTTTGTCCTTGATGGGGGCAATTCATCTCTCGACACGTGTCTGTCGTGCGCCACGGATCCCACGTGTGCGCGCGATCCGTGTTCGACCAACACTCCGGGTGGATTATTGCTTCTGACCCAGTTCTGGGACTACTCTCCCGCGATTGGTCCCGATGATTCGTGGACAATCCACGGTTTGTGGCCCGACACCTGCAATGGAGGCTACGATTACGATTGCGACCCTTCCCGCAACAACAACAACATCGCTTCCGTTCTCCGTTCCTCCACCCACCCTAAAGCCGCAAGTACCCTCGACACTATGAACCAATACTGGCTCGCACTTAACGGTAACGATGGTCAACTCTGGTCGCACGAGTGGAACAAACACGGTACTTGCGTATCCACCCTCTCCCCCTCCTGCTATACCTCCCAACCAAACACGGCGACCTTTGTCAAAGGTCAGGATATTGTCGACTTTTTCACTACCACCATCGATCTCTTTCACCAGTACAACGTGTTCGACGCGCTGAAGGAGGCAGGCATCGTACCTAGCAGAACGCAAAGATACTCGCTCGATCAGCTTCACGCCGCAACCAGTCGGAAGTGGGGGAAAGAGGCGACGTTCAAGTGTAGGAATGGCGCTCTTAACGAGGCTTGGATTTACTTTCATACAAGGGGGAGGTCCACTTCGGCTGACGCCTTTGTCCAGTCAGATCCGTTGAGGGGAAACAACAGGTGTCCAGCTCAGGGTATTAGGTATCTCCCCAAGTGATTCCCCCCCCCCCCGACAACCTTTTTTTCTCGTCCCTCCTGACTCGCTGTCCTTACCCCGCTCATGCATCGCATTCCGACACCCAATCAAACGAATCCAGAATACGGTACAAAAACACTTCATTCAGAAATACAAATACATGCATTGCTTCGGAACCATGCAAAACGGGAAAAAACTAGTGCGACCAAGAACCGTAGTTGGTGGGTATATTCGAGGGAAATGAGATTTAAATCTGACCTTGGCTGAGGCCTCTGATCATCCGGTTTCCGTTGATCGTGTTCGTGGTTGCGATGACAAACCGACGGTTGCGGGTTTGATTGTTCATGAAGCGTAGAGCTGCGAGCTCTGTGTACGTCACGCCTCCGAGGAAGAATACGAGCGTGGTGGTGATCGCATCCGGATCTGCCGGCGGGAGCAACGTCGTCCTTCCCTCTGCATTTCCTCCTGCAGTGGTGGAGGTGGATGCGGAAGTTTGCACTTCGTCAAACGTTGCACCGGGAAGCTGGTTGACCATGTCTTGAAACCCGCGCCATCCGACAATAGGATGTGCGCGCGGTTTGACGTTTCTAGTCGGCCTCAGATTGGGATCGGAACGGGTCACATCGAGCAGGGCTTCTTTCTGGGCTATCGCCTGGACAAGACGGATGGAAAGCGGAGCGTAGCCGGAGTAGACGTAGGAAATGTCTGCTGGTGCTCGCTCGTCTACATCATCGTTGATAAGACGAAGACTCTTGCGGACGGAAGCGAAACCGCCATTGCCTCCTTCTTCCGCGTTTGGTTTACCATCCGCTTCCGCCGCAGCTGTGCTCGGAGATCCACCACCGACAACACTCGACAGTGCTCCGCCAAAGCCGCCTGCACTGCCGCTGCTAGAGGGCTGCGGAGAGGCACGCGTCAGCAACCCCACCTTCTGCAGCGCTAGCAACAGCGGCAGGTGCTGATATCCGTACGTCTGAAGAATCTCTCTCTTGACAAACTCGAGGTTCTTGGCCTTGATTCCCCCACTCGCACTTCCCAAGCCGACCACGCTCGTCAGACATAACAGCCTCAGAACGCCCACCAGATCCCTCTCTTCGTTGACCATCTCCTCAATCGCTTGGTATTGCGCAGGCAGGTCGATGCCGGCTACCGAATTCTGCTGCACCTCGAGCATCCGGTTGAACTCCTCTCTCGCGGTCCACTCCATGATCTTTTCGGTCAAGCCGGTGTGTAAGCGAAGAGAAGCATGTTCTGACTGGAGGCCGCCGAGCTTGCCGACGAAAGCACGGATCTGCGAGACCGTCTTGGCTTGGTGTCGACCCTCGTAGTCCTGGTTGAGACGCTTAGCGGCGCGGTGAAGACGATCACCGACGACCGCAAAGTTGAGATTACGAATATCCGCAAAGAGCAGATCGGTCGAGGCGTCAAGGCGGTGTTTGCGCTTCTTAGGTGTGGAAGTCATCTGAAGCGGTGTGCCGCTGCCGGAAGCGTGAGGCTGTCCACCTACCCCCGGTGTCTGCGCTTGACCTGTGACGAGGGTAGGATCGACCTCAACATGGCCATTGCTGATCCCCACAACTTCATCTACGAGCCCCTCGTACGTGAGTTGCGTGCATAGCGGGGTCGCATAATCCACGGCGCGGTCGATAATAATGAGACTGTCGATCGATTGGCTTGGCGTGGTGAGTGCTGGACTCGACGGATCCGAAGCAAGATGCTCCCGCCGTTGTCGCACCAGCAAATCTGCCAAGCGACGCGCAAGCGCACCCTTGCCGAGGATACGCGGAAAGAGGCCGTAGGCGTGCTGGAGTGTCATGAGCGCCTGCGCAGAGCGAAAGATGGGCGTGTGGTCGCCATCGCAGTAGATCTTCTTCCACGCTGCATCGTCTTCAAGGCTGATGAGGTCGTTGTCGAGAGGGACGAATTCAAGGCCGAAATCAAGGAGTGAAACGTCGGATAGCACGGCCTCCTGATCGAGAAACTGGAGACACGGCTCAGTCCTGTGAGGGACGAACGAGATGGTATAGGTGTGCTGCAGCGGCGATGTTGGTCGCACGCTTCGATCGGCGCGAATGTGTTCTGGACAATGCCATCCGAGCAACAGCAAAAAAAACCGGGTCGAGAAATGTCAGTCGATGCCTAGAGCGATGCTGCAAGACCGTGATCACCCTTTCACGAAGGTGACAAAGAGAAAGCGTAGTGGAAGAGAAGTGGAAAGAGTGTCGCCTCCCGGCACAACCCAGCATCTGTGGAGGCGAAAGCAGAGCGGGGTTGTATAAGGAAGGGGCTTCGTTGGGAGCATCCTTGTCAGGAAGATCTCCTCGTTCTTTGGACATTGACTGACCGCATACCTATCGTTGAGAAATCTAGTAGGCTCGGCTAATTTAGTCCGGACATGGGGATATGGGAAAGAAGGAAATGGGGAAAGTGGGGAGCAAGAGCGTACATACCAGCAATGGCTTTCATCCACTTGATTTCAGGACGGCAAATGTAGACGACAGACTTGGTGGGTGCGTTGACGCTTTTGAGGCCTGCTCTCGTCTGCGTGTGGGCAGTGATGTTCTTGGAGATAAAGGCGGCAGAAGCTGCTTCGAGCCAGAACATCTTTTCGACGCCATGCTGTTTTAGGCCCGAAACATCGGCAACGAGGCCGAGTGGACCTGCCAGCGAGGGATCAAGCATAAGCGTCTTTGCCTCTTTGATGGTGTCAAGGGTAGACATGAGACCTCGGCGCGCCAGATCCGTAAGGATGCGAGTATCAAGGCCGTCCCAGGCTTCCGACGCTGGCGGAGTCATGGATGCAGAAGCATCAGCGCTTGGAGCGGGGTTGGCAGCAGCCGGGCCAGGACCAGGGCCAGTCTGGCGTGTGGCAGTAGCTGCCGAAGCCATCTCGATCAAGCTATGGCGTGACCTATATGGAGGGACCAATCAGTTGCTGCCTCCTCCCGCTTGCAAAGACGGTTATGCCTCGGACCGAGTTGAGTCTATAGGATATATCGGAAGCCAATGCGGGAGGAGGGGTTGGAAGAGTGAGTCAAGGGAAAGGAAGGGGCCAGCGGATAAAAAGGAGCGGATTCTGCAGAGACAGGCTCTACGAAAGGAAGTGAAGCAGCAAGAGGAGATGAACCAACACGTGATTGGTCCAAGGATGGTCGTGGTGAGCGTGATCGTCGACCAATCATGGTATGAAAAGACGCTCGAATTGGCCGACAAATGCGCTCGACACGAAAGAGGCGCGTGCAGATCGTAAGTCCAATCGGGCGTCCGATCCATTTGTATGTTTATACCCGACTTCCGAGTCACAGCTGAGTTGCTTCCGAGTCCTGAAATTCGCATTTGTGCACACTGCATGCCACAGCGAGAAAAAGAAGAACGGCATGGCAGCCGCCCAGATAACCTAGTGCCAACCCACTGTGCAACACTTGTGACTCCATTGCAAACGACACCCGACCCCTTGTTTTCTCATCCCACGTTCACACCCACGAGTCTGCTTGATCCTACTGTCCCATCGCATGTTGATCTACAGATCCGGCTTGTCACGTTTCCGCTCCTCCTCTCCTTCAGTCATTCTTTTGTTTCCGAACCAGCACATCTCCCTTGCATCGCGCGCCGCCGTCCGAGCTTCGTTACCCCGACTTCCATCCCGCGAGCTGAGCTGCGCTCGCAAATCTGATCTCATCATGGCAGCTACACAGCCCGAGTCGTCTTCCTCTGCGGCTGGCAAGATTTCCCAGCCTCAATGGCAGACGCCTCAGAAGCTCGTTGCGGAGCCCGAGCTGAAAATGTACAACTCGCTCACTCGCTCCAAGACGCCCTTTGTTCCCAAGAAAGGCCGAACCGTCACCTGGTACAACTGTGGTCCTACCGTCTACGATACGAGCCACATGGGCCATGCCCGCAACTATGTCACGCAGGACATCATTCGCCGCATTCTTCGTGATTACCTCGGCTACGACGTCCACTTTGTCATGAACATCACCGACATTGACGACAAGATCATCATCAAGGCCCGCCATTCTTACCTCATCAAGCAGTTCCGCGCCCAACATCCTCAGCTCACCAAACCTCTCCTCGCCACCGTTCAGGATGCTTGGTCTGCATACTTCGCCAAGAACCTCGAGAAATTCGCTCCCCCCGTTCCACCACAAGAGCAGCAGGGCGGTCTCGTCCAAGAGGCTGACAAGGCGAGGGCTGGTGAGGCAGGCTTTGAGGAAATCTCCAGGCTCCGTCAGGACGCAGCCTGGCTCAAGGCCGCCTCCGAGAGGGAGCCCAAGTTTGGCATGTGGTTCGCCGCCCTTGACAAGTCGCGCCAATCCCAGGTTGCTGCTGCCATGTCTCTCGTCGCTGCCGACGCTTCGAGCGAAGCTGCCTCCGACCTCATCGATGCTTCTGAGGATGTTCTAGCTGCCCATCTCGACAGACAATTTGGCAGCACAGTCACGGACCCAAGCGTGTTCCGTGATACTGCTGCCTACTGGGAGTCGCAGTTCTTCAACGACATGAAACGACTTCACGTCGAGCCTCCTACCACTCTAACCCGTGTCAGCGAGTACCTTCCCGAGATTGTCGCCTTTGTGCAACAGATCATCGACCGTGGCTACGCCTATTCGGAGGGAATCGACCAGAACAAGAAGAATGTATGGTTCGACACACGCGCCTTTGATGGTGCCAAGAGCCAGGATGGCAGCTTTGAGCACTCGTACGCCAAACTCCAGCCCTGGTCCAAGGGCAACCGTGAGCTGCTCGAAGAAGGCGAAGGCTCTCTGTCGACCTCAACCACTACCACCGCCGGCAAGCGCGCTGCGTCCGATTTTGCGCTCTGGAAGTCCTCAAAGCCGGGTGAGCCTGCCTGGCCCTCACCATGGGGTCCCGGCCGTCCTGGATGGCACATTGAGTGCTCCGTCATGGGCTCTGCCGTGCTTGGTGAGACCATGGACATCCACTCTGGCGGTATCGACCTCATGTTCCCCCACCACGACAACGAGATCGCCCAGTCCGAAGCGCACCATGGCTGCCGCCAATGGGTCAACTACTTCCTCCACACTGGTCATCTCCACATCGAGGGCCTCAAAATGTCCAAGTCGCTCAAGAACTTTATCTCGATCGACGAGGCTCTCGAGCGCTTCACTGCTCGCCAGCTTCGCATGTCGTTCCTCTTCCAGCCTTGGCACGGACGCATGGACTTTAAGCAGTCCGCGCTCGGCGAGGTCAAGAATGCCGAGTCGGCCTTTAACAACTTCTTTGTGGGAGTCAAGGCCAAGGTTGCCGAAGCCAAGGCTCTGGGTGATGCCTACTCGGACGGAGAGCACCACTATGGTGAGAAGGAGAAGACACTCATGCAAATTCTGGAGAGCGGTCAGCAGGCATTCCGAGAGGCCATGTGCGACTCGTTCGACACGCCCAAGGGCATGGAAATCCTGCTGGATCTTGTCAGCAAGGCGAACATCTACGAAAAGAGCCACGAGAAGCGCGCCGATGTCAACATTGGCGTGCTTACCGCCGTCGCGCGTTACGTCGGTGACATGCTCAAGATGCTTGGTCTCGGCGAAGGTCCCGCTCTTGCTGCGAGCCAGGAGATTGGATGGGGCGTAGCCGACGAGTCTGGTGACGGCGCTGCAGCTGTGAACAAGGAGGAGCTGCTGATGCCGTACCTCCGGGCGCTGAGCACATTCCGCGACGCCGTGCGAAACCTCGCCCGCAGTGGTGCATCTGCGTCCGATTACCTCAAGCTCTCGGATGCACTGCGTGACAACGATCTCGTTGACCTCGGTGTCGCGCTCGAAGACACTGAAGACGGCAAAGCGCTGGTCAAACTCGTCCCCGCGGCTCAATTGCAAGCTGCCAAGAGGGAGAAGGAGGCAGCAGCTGCGGAGAAGGCAGCGAGAAAAGCTCTGGCTGCAGAACATGCAAGACTCAAGAGATTGGAAAACCTCGAGAAAGGTAGAGTCGCACCGGACCAGATGTTCAGGACAGAAGAGTATACAGAGTGGGACGAACGAGGTCTGCCAACCAAGGACAAGGAGGGAGCCGAGCTCGCAAAGAAGAGGAGAAAGAACCTCGAAAAGGATTTCGACAAGCAGACCAAACTGCACAAGGAATTCCTCGACGCGAAGGACAAGGGCGAGATCCAGTAGTCTCCTTGTTTTGGACCCGCACTTTTCACATGGCTCATAATGTCTCACATTTAACATTACACGTTTTCTGAGATTGCACTCGAGTGTCTATTATTGATGAATCAGGAAGAAACGATTTCTAGCTTGGCGAACTTGAGGATGTCATCACCGGATACGGCAGCCAACTCATCCTGCAGAGCAGGAATGAACGTTCCCGGTCCTTTCACGTCCTGTCTAACGGCTGCTTTTTCGCTCGCGATGGTCATCGCCAACAATCCTGTCAAAGCGCCTACGAGCAGGTCGACCTGACCGTGTGCGACGAGAGTGTTTCCCAACGTGAGGGTTTCGCCTTCCTGAGTCTTGGCCAGATTGCAAGCAGCCGCCAAGCCTGCACCAACCGTAACGCCGAGTGCACATCCAGAGCCGGTGATGGCACCTAGCAATGGATGGCCGTTATCGCTGGTAATGACTGTCGTTCCATCCGTCAAGTAGTCTCTCTTGCCGGACAGCAGTACCAGACATCTTTCCCTGCGAGCAACGTCTTTGACGAGGCCGATGGGGTCTTTGAGTTGACCCGCACCAGAGTCAACACCGCGGCTCTTAACTTCGTCCGACTTGCCCGCGATACTCGCCAGCTCGGCTGCATTTCCTTTCAACAACGTTACTTGAGTATGGTTGAGGATGCCACGAACAACGTCTTTGCGGAACTGGGTGGCGCCACCGCCGACGGGATCGAGAACGACGGGTTTAAGGTTGCGATTTGCGCTCGTTCCAGCAACGTACATGCCTTCGCGGGCGGCAGGGGAGATTGTACCAATGTTGAGAACCAGTGCGCCGATAGCTAGGCTGAGGTCGGCGGCTTCAGCAGCTTCGTGCGACATGATGGGGGAAGAGGAGAAGGCGAGAGCGAGGTTGGCTGACATGGTCGATGAGACGTGCGATGTGATGGTTTGGATGAGAGGTGGTCCACAGGCGCCCTGGCGATGGAAGGATAGCAGATCTGCTGCAGCGGATTTGTACCATTCGACGTCTTTGGCAGCAGGGGAGGCGGGAAGGGCGAACGAAGATGCAGCGCCAGGAAAGGAACAGGAAGATGCAGCAAGACCAGCTTTGTAAGTCCTGACAATGTGGGCGAGTTCTTTGGCAGCCCTGTCAGAATCGGTGCGACCGACAATGGCCGAGATCACAGCAATACCATCAGGCGCGTTGATCTCGCTCGTTGCACCAAACAGCGTCCTTGCGGCTGTCTTCTGGTTCAAACCTCCGATTAGAACACATGGTAGCCTGTTTGCTCCCTTGTTCAGCTCAGCAACGATCTTCTGCGCACCACTGCACCCAATCACTTTGTCTTCAGTGATGCCCGCCTTGCTCAGCGTACCATAGCAGGGCCCAACACCCGCATAGTCGGCTTTTCCCTCTTCTCTCGCCACTCTCGCCTGCTCGAGTGTCTTGACAGAGATGCCCAATAGTCTCTTTTCGCCGAGAATCCTCCTAGCTTCCGAGACGGGAATGTCTTCTTGTCCAATGTGCAATCCAACACGGTCCGGGAGCGAGAGGCAGACCGAGAGATTATCGTTGATCAGCATGGGCACGCTGTACTTGTCGCAGATAGCAAGAGACTTGCGTGCGATCTCGAGAAACTCGTCCGTTTCAGCATCTTTCTCGCGGATTTGAACGACGGTGACATCGCCTTGGGAAAGACAAAGCTCGAGGGAATGATAGTAATCGACGCCCGGAGGAAGGAGTTCTCGCCCGGTGACAAGGTAGACCGAGTAGTCGATCTTGGTTTTGTCAAAGTTTGACATGATGACTGTGAAGCCACGAACTTGGAAGAGGATGATTGGATGTGGAACAGAAGAGGGTTAGTAGGGCGAGATCCAGCCGTGTGCTAGTAGGAAGATCTGGCTCGGCCATCTTCCTCGCTAAGCGTCTTAGCCAAACACCGTCGGTAATGCAGGGTGCAGTCATTGTCGAGTCAAGCGTTATGTCCGTGCAAACACGGAAGCGAAGATGGGAAAAATCTGAGAGTGTGAGACTCTAGCATTGAACAAATATAAATTTTCTCAATTGATTTCGTGATTTTGGTTGCGAAGTGATGGTGTTGTGACACCAGCAACACATCCAGGATCGCGCAGAGCAGCTGGCCGCGCATGCTCACTGACGATCCCATCTAGGGTGCCATATCATTCGGCTCGCGCAGCCTCTATTTTTTGGGCCCACGATCCGGTTCTTACTCTCAGTTCTCGTAATGATGAGATGTCATGTCTGCTATTCACTCTACCCTCAATTGTTCGATTTCTGGTGCATTCGCCATGCGCAGAGTTGCAATCAGACTTGGGATGAAACACCACATCTGCACTGCCCCCACTTCTTTCTCCGTTCAACCAAACTGTACGAAACCGAGCTTGTCGTTCACGCATCTTCTACCTCAGCATTGGCATCCTACCGCTTCTCTCCACCTAAGCATAGACGATCTTGGCTGCATGAGTGCTCGCAGCCAGCCCTCCGTCCCGTGACGCTTGGTGTCGAAATCCACCTGGTTCCTTCCATGACATCGCTTTGAAAATAGAATCGACTGTGTGGCACCTCTTCCCTCTTGCAGATGTTCTGGCTCGCATGGCGCATCGCTCGTTATCCACCATCGAGCACGCTGACATACCTCCGTGAGCGAACATAGCTGCCAAAAACGGAACCTTGCTCCCAGCGGTCATCTTCCTAGCCATTTCCTCCGTTCCACTACCGCGTAGTGGATACGACATGGAGCGTTCAGCGAAAGACCACCCTTTCTCTTTGGTGTTCCTTTGAGCAGCAGATTTGAGTGCGTGCAAGATCGTGGGACTTGCCTTAAGCAAGTTCGTCAGATCTTGTTTCCCTTCTACCACCACCATCATTTCTTCAATTCTTTCTTCTCTTCACCTTTCTGGGTTCTTCACGTTACTGCTTCCTGGCCCGCCTCTCTTTCAGTTCCCTGTTTCCTGGCTAAGAACTTTTCGCAGCATCTTGCGACGACCTTCAAATTCGCAGAAAGCTCAGCAGCTGAGTTTGATTCTAGAGAAACACAGAAGGATCAGACCCGCTCTAGATAGCACTTCGTGTGCCTTCGTTACAGCTTTCACCATATTTCAGAGCCGTTTCGCTAGTCGAATCGAGCCCATATATACAGCCTTTCCCTCCTCCGCACCATCAGTCTCTCCCAGGGCGTAAGGCCAGCAAAGCAGGAACCCTTTTCATCCTTCTCAACCGTATTCGAATTGCTGTGCAAGAACTGGTTTCTTCGCAAACATCGAGTATCTCATCCTTTTTTCAAACTCTTTCAACTTCCTCCGACATCGAGCTCCAGATCGCTGGTAGATCATCCGGACAACTCATTGCAGCAGCGATAGGTCCAGATATCAAGCTTGGGTTGCGACAACTTTCAGCGTTTTCTTTTTCCCCGCAAGAGAATTTAGCTCGTCATCCACGTTTCTCTTTTCGCCACACCTGCTGTTACATGCACACAGTTGGGATGCACGTAATTATGAGGAAAAGGCTTGTATTGCAAGAAAAAGGGGGAACTGAGCGCTCAACCTAGATACTGCGTGAATGTAGCTACAAGCAGTCGAGCGATGCAAGTTTTGTGCTTCGCTGGCTTTCGGGGAATCTCTTGAGCTAGAGGTTCTCTTGTGCGAGAAGTCTCTTGTGCGAGAAAGTCACAACTGCGTACGCGGGCATGACACTGCCCCCCCTGAAGACGTCGCCAGGGAGCGAGCTTGGGGCGAGGGAGCACAGCGGGGAGCAACAAAGCAGGAATGAGCATGTAAGGACCGGAGCAGTGAGATGCGATAGGGTTAGGCATGGAAGGTAATGGTAATGGGCCCTAGGACGAGGACCATGCAGGCGCGGCTCCTTTGCGCAAGAGACATCGTGAGGTTGAACCCGGTGCCGTAGGAGGCGGATATGAGTCTTGGAATATACGGTCACTCGCTTTTTCGACTTCGGAACAATCTGTTAGATCGTGGAGCTCCAACACAGGCATCCAAAATGTGTCAATATTCCTCAAAATTATTTCGACACTGTTAGGCCATGATGCATCAAGGAAAGTCCAATTTTGGACCCCCACATCCAGCTATAGGATTGCATTTACCTGATTTCAGCTATTGGTCCACAATTGTGGGGACCCTGGACCCATATCTCTGAGACACAATTTGTGTCAGATGAGTGTGGGCCATATATGTTGGCCAAGATAGGAACACACTCCTCTGTGATAGGGAAAGATAGCATATATATACAATCCCATACAGATGCTCAAAGATAAGCTCCTACAATGTTTCACTGTCTCTACTCAAGATCCCAAATGATGCTCCATACTCTCCAAGACTCAACACAGGTATCATGCCCTCAATATAGCGAAGACATAGCCAACTTCATGAAGGCATTGCCATCATAGGAAAACACATATATACATCAACTCATTTGTAGATACAGTTGCAGAAAGTTATTTGAACTAGTTCCTACATCCTCGCATAGCAAGGTCTGCCCTCTTCTCTTCTTCATCCCTCTTCCTCCTGCATGAGCTAGTTGCCTACATTGGTAGTTGCTCCTCGATTACTACTGCAACCCTCTGATATCCTCTACATACGGAGTGTATTGTTACAGAGCGCACACAGGTCTAGTGCCTGGGTGTGCGAAATCGAGGATAAGGGCCCCTTAAACTCGATTTCGAGCTCTACCATGTGCAGGCGTGTGGACCTCCAGAGGAGCACATCAAGGCAAGGGGGCACAGGTGAAGGAAGGGCATTAGCTCAATGTGGTTGGTGTAGGAGGCCCCAAACAGGAGGTAGGACATATAGGAATTAAGGGGTTTTCATGAGGAGAGCTGGGGCCTTGCCAGTTGCAGGTCCAGGAGGCCTGAGCAGGCCCAGAGCTCGAGTGCCAAAGATAGGGGCACAAGGAGGGCTCACCAAGTGGCAGAGCCTACCCTGGCGGTAGGTACCTCGAGCCAGGAGCTCGAGGAGCATGGCCTACCCCAGTGGTAGGCCTATATGTTGGAATATACAGTCACTTGCGTTTTCGACTTCAGAATGATCTGTTAGATCATGGAGGTCCAACACAGGCATCCAAAATGTGTCAATATTCCTCAAAATTATTTCGACACTGTTAGGCCATGACACATCAAGAAAAGTCCAATTTTGGACCCCCACATCCAGCTATAGGACTGCACTTACCTGATCTCGGCTATTGGTCCATGACTGCGGGGACCCCGGACCCATATCTCTAAGACACAATTTGTGTTGGAAGAGCATGGACCATATATGTTAGCAAAGATAGGAACACACTCCTCTGTGATAGGGAAAGATAGTGTATATATGCAACCCCACACACATGCTCAAAGATAAGCTCCCACAACAATTCACTGTCTCTATGCAAGATCCCAAATGATGCTCCATACTCTCCAAGACTCAACACAGGTATCATGCCCTCGATATAGCAAAGACATAGCCAGCTTTGTGAAGGTGTTGCCATCATAGGAAAACACATATATATACATTGACTCACTTGTAGATACAGTTGCAGAAGGTTATTTGAACTAGTTCCCACATCCTCGCATAGCAAGGTCTGCTTCCTCTTCTTCTTCTCCATCTCTCTTCCTCCTGCATGAGCCAAGTTGCCTACATTGGTAGTTGCTCCTCAATTACTACTGCAACCCTCTGATATCCTCTATCTATGGAGTGTATCTAAGCTGAAATATCCTCAGACTTAGCTCTACAAGCCCCTCCAATATAGGGAAGGCACTGTCAAGATAGCTACTTGCCCCTGCCTTAGCTGATCAGTGGTTTCCCCAGAATCCCTGAACCGATGATGGTAACACATTACCGGTTCACTCCTTTCAACAGTTTCTTCTCCAGGCTCCCTGAACTGGCAATGGTAACATACTACCGGTTCACTCCTTCCATTAAATGCAATCCTGTAGCTGGATGTGGGGGTCCGAAATTGGACTTTTCTTGATGCATTGTGGCCTAATAATTTTGAGGAATATTGACATGTCCTAGTTGCCTGTGTTGGACCTCCACAATCTAACAGATTGTTCCAAAGTCGAAAATGCGAGTGACTGTATGTTCCAACAGGAAGGAGTGAACTGGTAATGTGTTACCATTGCTGGTTCAGGGATCCTGGGGAAACCACTGATCAGCTAAGGCAGGGGCAAGTAGCTATCTCGACAGTGCCTTCCCTATGTTGGAGGGGCTTGTAGAGCTAAGTCTGAGGATATTTCAGCTTAGATACACTCCATAGATAGAGGATATCAGAGGGTTGCAGTAGTGATCAAGGAGCAATTAACAACATAGGCAACTTGGCTCATGCAGGAGGAAGAGAGATGGAGAAGAGGAGAAAGCAGACCTTGCTATGTGAGGATGTGGGAACTAGTTTGAATGACTTTCTACAACTGTATCTACAAGTGAGTCAATGTATATATATGTGTTTTTCCTATGATGGCAATACCTTCTCGAAGTTGGCTATGTCTTTGCTATATTGAGGATACGATACCTGTGTTGAGTCTTGGAGAGTATGGAGCATCATTTGGGACCTTGAGTAGAGACAGTGAAGTATTGCAGGAGCTTATCTTGGAATGTGTGTGTGGGGTTGTGTATATACACTATCTTTCCCTATCATGGAGGAGTGTGTTCCTATCTTTGTCAATATGTATGGTCCACACTCATCTGACACAAATTGTGTTTCAGAGATATGGGTCCGGAGTCCCCGCAGTCGCGGACTAATAGCCAGAATTGGGTGAGTGGGGTCCTATAGCTGGATGTGGGGGGTCTGAAATTGGACTTTTCTTGACACGTCGTGGCCTAACAGTGTCGAAATAATTTTGAGGAATATTGACGCATCCTGGTTGCCTGTGTTGGACCTCCTCGATCTAACAGATCGTTCCGAAGTCGAAAACGCGAGTGACTGTATATTCCAACAGTTTTGTGCTTCGCTGGCTTTCGGGGAATCTCTCGAGCTAGAGGTTCTCTCGTGCAAGAGGTTCTCTCGTGCAAGAGGTTCTCTCGTGCAAGAGGTTCTCTCGTGTGAGAAGTCTCTCATGCGAGAAAGTCACGACTGCGTACGTGGGCGTGACACCTGCACTGTCCGACAGCTAGCGTTCCAACCCGTGTCTCAGATCCGCTGGCCCCAATTACACCCCCTAAAAATCGTAAGTCAATACTGAGCCGCCTTCGACCTTTCCAGTGTCTCGGGTTCAGTCGATAGGATCGCCAAGATTGTCATCCGATCCCGAAAGTTTGGATTGAAGTCAGGGACCCTAAGAATCTGATCAGCTGGGATAGATTACAGAAAATTTCGCATGTGCCCAACAGGATGGATGTGGATGGACCAAGGCTGACTTTTTCGACCATACACTTGAACAATTGCTTTTCTCCCCTGTCACTCACCATCAGACCATCTGAAAAAGTTTGAGGAACGAAACATGGTGACTGCAGCTAGGAAAGATCGTCGCAAAGCTACAAGCGCTTTGGCGCTCCTCGCTCTCGCTTCAGTTGTTGGCTCTGCGAACGCAGGATCGGTGCCTGGTAGATCGTGGTGGTTGAAGCGCCAAGACCAGGCCGATAGCGAAGCAGCGCAGGTGCTCAAGTTTATCAGTGCGGCCGGTCCATATGCTACTATTGTCGGTGGCAACACCAATGCGATCCAGTCCGCCGTTGGAATGAGTGGAGACGTTCCTACCTTGATCGCCTCTGCGCTGGGTTCAGCTGCTACTGACTACACCTCAGTCATGAGTAGTGTCACTGCGGCAAAGAATGGAACCGAAGCGATTCAGACGCCATCTGCGATTGTACAGACAGTCCAATCTTCGCCCATTGTGAGCGGGGACAAGATCGCAAGCGAAAGTCTAAGCTCGAGTCAAGAGTCGAGCCTCGCCGCGGATTTAGGTGAGGCCACGAGCAGTAGCGAGAGCCAGGGAAGAGTGCAGAGCTGGACATACGATCCCGGCGCGTATGGTTGCGGATTCAGTAACGATGCAGTCACTGATGTGGCTACGGCTACGCTGTGCAGTGTTGATGCGTCAGCTGCACCTACAGCCTCGTCTGCTCGCGCTGAACAGGTTCTTGCGCCTGTTACCGCTTTCGAAGCTGTCGCTCCCGCAAAAAGAAGTGGTGCGATTCGCTCGGTCCCTACCCCTGAACCGCAACCGAGCCGCCGTCAGTACCCAGTAGACCAAGCTGGTCCGGGTGATTCATCCTCGAACCTCTTCCCTCTCTTTACATCGTACATAACGGTCGACCCGCCCACGACCACGCACGTCAATTTTGGCCCCACTTCCAACCTCAACGTCTCCTCCATCCCTCGTCGAGGCAGTTCCGATTCCGGAAACGGCGAAGCACCAGGCAACATAAACAACCCTAACTCCCCGGATCTGGGCTGGCTCGATGTGCAAGTCGGTGCAGTTCCTTACAAGAACGGTGATCTGATCTCTTCTATTGTCTGAGTTCTCGCCACGATTGCACTCATCCCGCTACTACTAATCCGGTTGCTGCGCAGGTCGAGTCTGATCTCGATGGTGTTGATCACTGTGATTGTCTTTATGGTGTTGATGCTGATCGCGTTTGGTGTTCGCGCCAAATTATCAGACACTACGCCGACGACTTCGCTGATGAACGTGGAAGGAATCATTTTGGCCAATTTGTTGCCGCTGCTGATCGAACCTTTGCTGCATCTGCTGGGATTGTACTCGAAGCAGAGCGGCCGAACAACGGGTGTTCCGCAGGCGAGCCTTGTTCTGCGGATCCTCAACTTTATCGTCTTCCTGCTATTTTTGGTCGCGGCAGCGTACTACGCGAGTTGGTTGGACAAGTGGAACAATGCGCTGCAGATGACGCAGACAGCGCAGGATTTGCCGTCTATTGTACCGCCAAAGGTATCCCGCATCGCACCCGTCGTGGCGTCAGTGGTCGAGATCATTGTGATTCTTGGTGCGGCTCTGCTCATCCCCGTGGCTCGCGGCGAGTCGGGAAGCATGAAGCCGGGAGGATTCATCTTTATTCTCCTCCTCCTTCTCTTCATCGCAACCGTATATCGATTGCTTCAGTCGCACCATGCTACCACCCGAATCGCTGCGGAACTCGGAGGTGAACTTAACTCGAACGATCTTTTGCCATTCTTCAAAGGAACTTCTCCGAACAGTATCACGGACAATCAGAGAGTGGCGAATGGACTCTCGTTGGCACCACAAGGCATGTACGGCCCTATCGCGGAAGGTATTGATTGGGAACAGCTCCAATTGACCATGACGAGCAGGGGTACACCTCAAACACCTCTGATTTTCAATCTGGTCTACGTTATACCAATGTGGCTCATGGTCTTTTTGCTCTTCTTTGCTCATGCACCAGCGAAGAAGGAGGAACAGGCAGCCGAGACCGGAGGTGGTGGCGATGTTACTATCGCCAAAGCCTGATCCAGAGTAGATCTTGAAACTTTCTTTGTCTTTGTTGGAATCTCTATTTTTGTATTTAGTCTCACATTCCCCCTTTTTTGTCATGATAAAATAATCGAAGCAATGTCTCATCCCTAGGACTGGTTGGTCTGTCCCTCTCTTCAGCTATTGTATAGGATGAAAGATCCCGAAAGGCACATCAAACGCCTACGTCGCGCGCCACAATCATGGGTTGTTGAATAGTTAATTAACGACCAGAGTGTCACCTATATCGGTGTAAAAGTACAAAATGTGATGCAAGGGAAATGAAGCAACGTCGATGCCATGACGGCAATGCTATAAAATACTATAGCCTTCTCACCTCAACGGTGATCTTTACTTTTTTGGCGGCATACCCTACGAGAGAGTGAACTTGCTCTTGGCACGAATCCTCTTACCATACTTGTAAAACACAAAAGGTACTGGGATCATGAGCACGTTCAACGCGGCCAAGAACGCACTAGCACCCTGAATGGTCATACCGTCATACATCTGTTTTGCAAATAGCGGGAACGCGGCCGCCCAGGAGCTGCGACAGAACGAGTTGGCAGCCATGGCGCTTGCTGCGACTGGCCTGTACGCGTGTGTTGTGTACGTAAAGACGGCGGTAAAGATGTAACTGATGCCGAAACCAAATACGACGGTGCCGAGGATCGGGACGATCCAGTGGATGGAAGTGTAGGTGGTAAAGGCGAACCAGAACATGCCGATGGGGAGACAAACGGCACCGACCATAGCGACGGGAAGACGGAATTCGGGCTCGGCGACACCGTGGCCCTTTGTCGCAACGAGTCGCGTATAGTGTCGTGCCCAAAGGGGCATTGTGCAGACAGCCATGATCATGCCAATGCCGATACCGAGGAAAGAAAGACCGACTTCTTGCAGGTTGAATCCATGTTTTTCGAATACGATAGGAAAGGCAACGAAAAACAGGTACAGGATTCCGAGCAACAGTGCCGACCAGAGACACAGCAGCAAAAGCATAGCTTCTTGTGCCAACAGCTGGAAAGGTCGGGTCGACGAAGTGATGATGGTTCTCACGAGGGACTTGTCAGCCACCACGTGCTCATGTTCGGCGTACAGCTTGCCATTCCCAGTCTCTGCGCGCAAACGCTTGGCTTTCTTTGCAAGCAGAACGGGAGCGTAGGACTCGGGACCGAAAAAGATGAGGATGGCGAGCATGACAGCAGACCAAATGTCAATAGTCCAGAAGGTCCATCTCCAATTTGTGTTCTGGTTGATAAATCCACTGAACAACGGGCCAAAGACTGGACCCAAGAAAGGGCCGTTGGTGTAGATGGCCATGGGAACAAAGATGTCGCTGGCCGAAAAGACATCTGACACGGTGCCGCCTGCTACACTGAGGAAGGCTGAACCGCAGAAGCCGGTGAGGAAGCGAAAGATGAGGAAAACAGGGAGGTTGTTGGCGAAGGAAACGGGTAGACCGAGCAGAGTGAATGCGGTATACGAGACGAGGTAGACTGGTCGTCTGCCGTAGAATTCGGAGAGTGGGCCGAGGAGCATGGGACCGATGCCAAGACCGACGACGAAGAGCGAGAGACCGAGGATAGCGACTTCCTTGGAGACGTGGAACTCGTCCTGGATGCCCTGATATGCATTGCTAATGATGGAAGACGTGTTGGTGACGCAGAATGCACACGAGGACACAACGACAAGGAGCATGACCTTGCGGCCGTGTGCCCAATTGAGCGGATTTTCGGGGTGGTTTTCTGTCCAGGCGACCAAGTTCGGATCGGATTGCTTCTCGACAACATCCTTGCTCGGTGCTGTACTAGACCTTTGGTCTCTGGTGTTGGCAGAAGCCTCGCCCAGCTCTAGCTGGGATGCGGTGGGCGACTTTTGGGGTGTGGCGGAAGAAGCATGGTGAGATGTGGAGGGAGCGTGCGAGCTGGTGCTGGCGCGAGCCGTTTCAGACATGCTTGTGCGCTGTGAAGGCAACGCTGATGTGTCCATCGCGGTGACAAAAGCAATGTGAGGGGTCGACGATGGGGGGTAGGTGCGCAGACGACAGCACGGATTCCGATCACGTTTTGTAGTGTACGAGAAGGTGAGGGAGGATGAAGGGATGGGATAGAAGCGCGTGGCCAGGAATGCAGGGACAAGAGCGCCGCGCAGGATTGCTGAGGAGAGATGTTCGGCAAGAAAAGAACGGCAACGATAACGGCAAGGTAGCGCAGAGAAAGAGCGGGTGACGAAATGGAGCAGGTGAATTGTCGGGGTTTGGTGCGAGCCAGCAACAGCGGCGTTAATGAGAGCGAGAAAAAAGTATTCCCGGCACTACTGGCAATGCAAAAATTGAAATCCCCGTTTCCCGGCGGCTACGGATGGGGAAAAGTGAGGAAACCGAGGAAAATGCCGAGTCAATCCTTCGTGCCAAAAGAAGATGAACACTGGCGAGCTGGGCTATAATCGCGAAGGGTTGGTAGCCGAATGGACGATTCACTGTTGGTGTTTCGTCGGGATTTGTCTCTATGAAGCGGAGATAAACTTGAAACCCGCGAGATTTGCTGGTTGTTTGCTGGTTACAGGAGTCGAAGAAAAGCACGGAGAGAGGACGGTTGAGGTCTAAGCCAAGAATCCGAGGCAAGGGGAATGGTCTTCTTATACTAGAGCATCGGGCTGGGCTGGGCTTGACTGGGTGCGAAGAAGAGGAAACTGCTTCATCACAGATTTGACGGAAGTTCGGGAAGAGCATTGTCGCAAGCCCTCGAATTTGTCTCTTGGGTCCCTTCCTTCATTCACAGCCTGGAGAGCTGTTGGTCATACGATAGTTCTTGTCCCTTTGAACCCCACAGAGGCAATGATCGAAGCAACCCACCGCGCTTTGGGATATCCGGATGATCGTCTGCCCACAGCCACACGCGATCTGGTCACCGCGTCCGAAAGCGTCGTCGGACAGAACGGGTGCCAAGGCTGGAGGCCGAGTCAAGCAACGGAGGTCGCCGAGAGGAGTATCCTGCAATTCCGCATGGCGTGTGCCTGAAACGTTCTTCCTCCGGATCGCCCTTTCAACGGTAGCAAATCACCATTCACTATGCAAGCAGCCAGCAGCGAGAAGGTTCGTTGAAAGAAAACAGAAACAAAGCCGAGCTTCCGACGATGCGTCAAACTCCCGATCTCAACCGTGAGGAGATTTGGAAATTAAGATGATCGGGACAACGTGTCGATGGAAGAGGGGCTTGTGGCTGCGAGCACCTTTTGTGATTTGGCAAGTGCGCATGGGTTGTGTGACATGCATTGCATCTGCTGCTCAGTAACAGCAACGTTGTAGTCACACCCTCGCATGCAGCTACACAATCGCAACCCACTCACACACGTTGCTACTCAACACTGCGCACAAAAAGCCACGTCCGAAAGCTGAGCTGCAAATTGAGCTGCAAGTTGACCTGCAAGTTGACCCGTTCAACACCGAGCGCGGCTCGATTCGAAAGGCAGAGAGTGCTCACTCGGTAGCTGGCAACTCTTGTTCACCGCCTCGAGGCGATTTCGATTCTTACCTCGGATTAGTCCTCATAGCAATCGGCCTTGCCATCACCGTTGCTTCCGCCCCATCTCTGATCCTGTCGGTCCCTTTGTCAATCTGCCCACTCAAGGCCGTGACTATCTGACCCTCTTGGTGGGCGACCGCCTTTTCTAACCTGCTTCGCGCCCCTTTCTACTCTCGTCCCCCTTCCTATCTCTGGTGCGCGGCCCCAACGTAGCGCCAGAGCACTCGACGTGCATCATTCATCCTCCATCCAACCCGCTCAACATACCCACCCGCCGTCGCAGGACTCAAAGCGCCAACCTGCAAGACGCGCTCAACTGCCGCATCAATCTCTCCTCCATTGCTGCTCCCAACAACGTCAACCACGCCAAAACTGGCGCGCACAACAACCCTCCTTCGACGTCTTCAAGTGCATCCTCCAGCAGCAGCTACCCCCCGCCTTTTACTTCCTCTTCTGCCGGAACGACGGGGGCAAATCCAGGTACAAACCCTCTTGTCGACGACATCGTCAGCACCGGTCAGAACCCGGCTCTTCGCAAAGTCCTCTTCCAACTTGGTTCACGTCAGAACTCCGACCTAGCTGCTGCCGCTGCTACCGCTAGTTCCCTTGCGTCTCCAGCACCTGGCTCCGCTCCGGCTCTCGACGTACCAGCATCGTCGGACACAAGCGAGCAGGCCTCCGACGCAGAAGGCGGTGCCGTTGCTGCTGCTTCTGGCGTTCTCACTGACCTCGCAGACCCTACAGCATCTCAAAATAACAGTCAATCCATCTCTCAACCAGCAGCGCAACGCCAACTCGGGCAACATCGTACACAGCCTTTTTCAGGTTCCACCTCTTTCCGCCAACACCTCGAGCGAAGCCAGAATCAACTACAAGAGTCCCCAGCCATGTCGAACCCTTCCATGCAGGCGCAAGGCCAAGCCGGTCAACAGTCGCAACCTCAAGGTGGGCCCCTCGACTCGGTCACACTTGGACAGCTTCGTAACTTCATCGTCATCGACAAGCCTAAGTCCCGCCAATACGATTTTCCTATCGATGCCGACGCAGATTCGATGCAGAACGAGATTGATGAGTTCTACAGCTACGTCGAGGTACCTCAGACAGCTGAAAACAGAGCCGCTTGGGAAGAGTGGTGTGCTCTACCTGCTCATCTTCGTAATGCTGGATACTCATCCAACGCTTCAGAGGCTGCAGCTGAGCCTACTGCCTCGTCCAGTCACGCTCAGCTAGCCGAAGGCGGCGGAGCACTCGGTCTAGGACTCAATCTCAATGAAACAGCTGGCTCTTCTTCACAAAGCGCAAACGACGCGGCCGGCACAGGAAGAAGACCCAGCTTGGCCGAGCCGCTGTTGGGCGAGTGGACCACACTGGGTAGCGCGACCCGCAGGCGCATCCTTCAATCCCTTCTTTCCACCCTCGAAGTACGTGACCCCGAAGCAAGATTCCGTGCGTCTCGTGCGCTTCTGTATCTGCTTCAAGGTGCGTTTGCCGACACTGCTGGTCCCGAGCATCAGCTTCACTGGCTTCTCGAGAATGCACGTATGGTACGATCGCTTGGTGGTCTTGGAGAGATCTACTCGGCCATCAAGCTTGCCAGCTGGAAGCATGACTATCTCAGCGCGCTTCCCGATCATATCCCGTCGCACGAACCTAGCGAAGCAGGCAAACACGGCCCCGCCAACGCGCCCCTCCTCACCCCAGAGGCCAAGCTCGAGTACCTGGATGAGATCAACCTTGAGCTCGCGTTACACTTTGCACAACTCTACTCACTCCTTGAAAGCTCCAGAGGCGAAGATGAGTGGGGCGACGAGCTCATGAGCCTGGACCCTCCTCTTCCTATCTTCCTTTTCGGGCTCGTCGCTTCGCTGCGTGAAAAGAGTGCCAAGGGCTACCCCGTGAAAAAGCTTCTGCTGCTGCTTTGGAAGTCGCTTTTGTCTTGCCTCGGAGGTATGAAGGATGTCGAGCGTTGCAAGCTGCTCGCTCGCGAGATTGAAGGCCTCGGCCCTGTCGACAAGTCGTCCAAACGGAATGTGCTCAAGTCGGATCCGCTCGACTTTCAAGATTTCCAGCACGAAATCTCGGTCAAGTATCCAACTTTCGAACCCCCGAGACGGCAGGAGAACGATCTTCCACTCGACAAGCTCGCCAGTGCTATTCACCCCATCCCACCTCGCAAGCCTTTCAGCAACCATCTTGATGGCTCGGATCGCGGATACCCTGGTGGACCTCAGCAGGGTCCCAACGGCATGCTCCCTGGTACCCCCGCTCCGTCGCCTCCACCTTCACCCAAGCCAAACAAGGCCAAGTACCAGACCGATCAAACCCGCCCTTTCATCTTTCCATACAACCGCCAGGTGCACGGCCCAGGTCGCCTCGTACCACACAGCATTGAAGAAGCTTCCAAGCTCTACGCTGAGCACATGCACGTCAGTCTTGATTTATGGCAGACGTGGCGCGTTCGCGAGCAGTGCATCCAGGAAGAGAGCGGCGTGGGCAGTGCTGCCGATGGCACTCGCATCGGCTTGGGGGTCAAGTCTGCCGCGTCCAAGGCATTTGTCAACCGTACGGATGCAGCTTCGTCTTCGCAGGGCAGTCGCAGCCCCGTGAGCTCCGAGGCTTTTCCCTCACGAGGAATCTCGGTGCGCACTTTCAAAGTCAAGGGCGAGGCCACCTACGAGCATCTCGTTGAAATTGAAGAGGACATCGAGGCCGAATTGCGTGCTATTCAGGGCGACCACATGCTTGCAGCGCTCGATAATCCACGCCACACCGAGCTCATTGACCAGCTTGCGCAGAAGCGCGCAGATGTGCGTCGTCTGCAGCGTGTCGATCAGCTGTATCGCGCGGTGCTGCCGCAGCTTCAGTCTTCAGTGATCGTCCTCCTCAAGCTGTTGCTCGCTACAGTCACTTCGATCAACACCAACTCTGCCCATGCTGCAGCCATTGCTGAAGGCGCCGCGATCGACGAAGCTCCTCCTCCGACGCTCGAAGATGTTGACGTCGCACGTCACCGTGAGATCCTCACCAAGGCGGTCTCAGCTATCGTTCTGCTGTGCCTGAAGTGGTTCAAAGCGAGCCATGTAATGAAGTTCAACTATCTTTCCCAAGTCCTTGTCGACAGCAACGTCCTCCTCCTCATTCTCAAGATCTTTGGTCTGCAAGAAATCGCGCATGGCGTCAAAACGAAGAACGAAGCCGAAAACTTCCGTTTCTTCAACTACTGCTACCTCAACGGTGGTCGGGAAGCCCGTGGCGCGCGAGCGGAAGACTCGCTGATGTCGAGACACAATATCATCGGTCCTGTCGCCATCAACCCGGGCACAACCTCACCACCACCTGGAAAGGTGACGACCATGCCGGATGGGACAGAGATCGAAGTGGTGAGCGACTACTCGTGGCGTAACTTTTTCTCGAGCATCAACTTTACGAGGATCCTCCAGAAGTTGACCAAGAGGAAAGTGCATAGGATCTTGCTGCTGGTGCAGTACAAGAGCTCAGCCATCTTGAAGCGAAGCCTGAAGGTGCCACACCAGGGGTTGGAGCTATATGTGCTCAAAGTAATCAAGAGCCAGATTCCGTTTTGCGGTAGAAAGTGGCGGCAGAGTAACATGCGGGTCATTACGAGCATTTACCTCAACTGTAGGCCGGATCTAAGGGACGAGTGGCTGAGCGGATCGGATGTCGAGGCGGACGTCGAGGATTCGTTGCCGCAGGAACAGGCGCTGAGATCGCTCGTCAAGTTCTACAACAACACGAGGTTCGGTCCGCCCCCTGGAGCGATTCACGCGCATGTTGATGGACATGGACATAGGCGATCGATCAGTACCAGTGCGGAGAGGCACCAGCAAGAACAACAGCAGTCGCAAAATCAACAGCAGGGACAGCAACAATCACAGTTTGTGCAACAGCAACAGCAGCCATCGCAGCAGGGACATCAGTCTCAAGACCAGTCCTTGCACCATCAGGCACAGCAACGCGGGAGCGCGTCTAATGGCGATGGCAGCAGCAGCGAGCATGCGTCACACACAGCCACACTCTCGCCAACACGCATGTCCAATGGGCCGTCGTTCTTTGAGAGCGATGTTCTGCCTCCTTTGCGCAGGTCGCATCAGGCCTCGGCACCTGGTGGGTACATTCCGGATGATGTGGTGGAGGGCTATCTGGATACGTACGAGGATGTGTTGGGCGAGGTGTTTGGCGAGAACGTCTTTTATCCCTCGGACAGTGGACACGAGAATGTCGATGGTGAAGGGGTTCCTGTTCACAGCGGAGATGCTGATGGATCAGCCAACTCGGGCTGGAGCTCTGGCAAGTGGGGTTTGACTCAGCAAGGATCTTCCACCGCCTGGGCTCGACTCGGTGAGATTCTGGGCGAGACGGTTACGGACTCGGATGCCTCAAGTATCGATTCCTCCCGTTCCGGCAGCGGGACGGGTTCAAGCTCGGTCCCAGACGTTGAAGGGGATGAAGGGCGGGACGAGAATCGAAATGATTGGGAGCATCTTTCGCCCAAAGAAATGCGCTATCTCAGCTCTGGGGTTCTCTCTCCACCCTCGCCGTCGCCTGTCCCGCTGCATGGAGGAAAGCAGCCTTCGCCGATGCAGTCGCCCCTCATGTCTGCCACGTCTCTCGGCGGATCTGCGCTAGACACTTCGCCTGGATCGCCGCTTCGACCGTTTACCATTTCGGGCGTGGCAAGTGGTTCCGGATCTAGACCGGGAAGTCGACGGAACAGTCGCTCCAACTCGGACAGTAATCCGTTGAGACCGGTGCTCACAGACTGGATGAACGATGACGAGCTTGATTCGCTCGATATGCTCGCCCAGGCGGAAGCCCGGCGCGAACAGGAGCAGGATCATGCCGACGAGGATGCAGAGGGAGAAGCTGGTCCGTTGCCATTGCAGCGTAGGAAGGCAGGGGGGATTGATGAGGTCGAGCACATTTTTGGAACTTAGTCCACATGACGGAAACATCTATCCTTGCAAACGAGTAACCCGCAGAGGAGCTTGATTGATCGTGAACTCAAGACACCCCGCGTGCCACTCTCTCAACTTGCAGAAAGCACCCCGAAATCACACATTCAGCCGCACTCGACACTCGACGTTCGAAAAAAAAAAGTTCCTGACATTGGAGCTGTCTATTGACGCTACAACCGCTATGACCGCTAGCAAGGCGACGCTTAACCGTAGTTAAGACTGGGCGAATCGAAATTTTTGACATGAAAGATAGAAAAGTCAGCACGTGTTTGGCTGAAATGTGCTCCAACTATGGATGGAATGGTGTATGCTTACCGGAAGATATCGTTGAAGACGTAGAAGCTACCGTTTTCGGGGTTGAGGGTGAAGGTCTGTGAGAACTTGAGCGGGTTAGCGCCGTCGTCGACAACGAGCATTCCGGTGACGAGGACGACGAGAGAGTTGCCGTCTCCGGTGGGTTGAGCATCGCGAGTCTCGACCTTGTGCTGAACTTTTTGGAAGGGCAGACCCTAATTGGAACAAACAAAGATCGGAAAGGAGAAGTATGAGATGGGAGAAATGAAGGAGAGAAGGCTTTGGGTGTTTGCGGGAGTGTGACGTACGGTGAGCTTTTCAACGATGGCCTGTGCGCCCTGAACCTGAGAGCCCTCAAAGGTGAGCATCGAGTTGGCTCGCTATTGCCAATGATTCCGGGGGAGTCATAGCAAGTACGGTGACAAATGGGCGTGCGACGAAATGGAACGGTGCGGGATTAGCATGGTTTAGAAGAGCGACGGAGATGTGAGAAAAGAAACAAATATTGTCAGCTTCAATCCCTCTCTCTTTGTCAATATAGCGATGTGATGACACATCGAAGCAAATCAAAAGATGAATCGCTTTGGACATCATCCCATCCGACCCAAACCATAACAACTGTCAATGGAACACTGACGACCCCACAACTGCGACGATCCCAGCTACCTCCATTACCGCAACAAGTAGCCATCTGCTACACCACCTCCGCTTCGAATTGTAAACATCATCTTGTACAGTGTCCTCTGCATCGGATCCTAGGTTTTAGGGGTGGTAACGAATCTAAAAACGTACGTAAAGGTTCACCAACTGGTTTCGGTCGGCATCGAAAGTAGAGTAGTAGAAGTCGGTAAACTGCTGTGCGATCTGCTCCATGTTGGACAAACGATTCTTATGACCGCGCGATGATAAAGGGGTAGGAATAGATGGTGGAAGAAAATCAAAAATCCCACAGAGATGGTGGAGTTGCGGTGCCAAATTCGCTGATTTGTGCACCGTCATTTCAACCAACACTCCGCACAGGACGCTCTTTTTTCCCACAATTCAAAGTGTTAGAGTCCGGCGTGGTTTGCGAATTTCGATCACATTTAGTGCGAGAAGGCAAGCAACGGCTACTGCCTCTGAACTAGAACAGCTTGAGGAGAGCAATTTTATGTCCACCTTTTTGGCTGGGCATTCCAAGAGGTTTTCTGGATTTCTGCACCGAACCGCATATCACTCAGGCCCTCTCGGGCAACACTCAAAAGACACTCACGAGACGTTGGAAGGATACTGTTGCACAAGATGATGGCTATTTACTGTTCAGGATGAGCCTTACATATTAAGAAGAGGCTAAACCTTGTTTTATGTTGGTAGCTGAGAGATCACTCGTCGTCCTCAGCATCATCGACCTTGGCTGCGACGGCGTTGGCACGCTTCTTGACGGCATCCTTGGGCTGGACACCGGTAGCCTTTGCTGAAGCAGCCACCTCCTTGGCCTTGCCCTTTACCGCGGTAGGAGCATCGACCTTCTTGCCATCCTTGGTAACCTTGGCACTGCTGCCGCCGAGGACACCGCCAACCAGTCCCACAAGACCGAGAAGACCGGCGAAAGCGGCACCGAGACCTCCTGCAACCTGGGGCATCTCCTTGATGGCCTCGATGGGGTCCTCACGTGCGCGACCGATAAAGGTGTTGATGTGGGTGCGAACCTGGCCGACGAATCCAGTAGCGGTAGCAGCAGCCTCCTCTGCTGCCTTGGCTGCGGTTGCCTTCTCCGCGTCCTCCTTGCCCTGCTCGATCTTGATCTTCTCCTCAAAGGTTTCGGCGGAAAAAGCCTTGGCCTGGGCGGGGTCGTGACCGATGTAGATGTTATCAAAGAGAATGTCCTCGTCCATGGTCCAAAGCTCGAAACCGACACCACCGATGGGATTGAAGTCGGCAGGGCTCTTGTCCTCAAAGTAGTTGGGGTTGGGAATCTTGCGAGGGGCCCAGACACCCTTGTACTCGGGGTTGTCGATGAGCGGAGCGGACCACTTGCCCTTGTATGCAGGGTTGCGGATCACAGGACGCACCCACTCGCCACAGCCGGCAGCGGCCTCGCACTTGGGGTTGGGGATGCTGGGTGCAAACCACTCGCCATCCTCCTCGTCGTCCCACTCTTCGGGCTTCTGCGCGTCCGGGTCGGGGATGTTCAGCGGCTCATCCTCGAGCCAGCCCTCGGGCATGGTGGCTTCCTCGTCGGGGATCTCGAGCGGCGCATCCTCGTCCCAGTCTTCGGGCTTGGTGGCAGTGGGGTCGGGAATCTTAGCCAGCTCCACCCAATCGGCGGGCTTCTTGTCTTCAGGGTCGTCGATCTCGGCAGACGGGTTGACAGGAGGCTCAAAGTCCTCAAGCAAAGATCCTTTCTTCTTGGATTCGTTGTTGATGAAGATTTCAAAGTTCTGGTCAGGGTTGACGACAAGTGTATAGAGGGTCGAGGTCTTGGCGAGCTTGGGGTAGGCGGGGTATTTGACGTGCTTCTCTTCGTATTCGCCGGTCTTGGGGTTCTTGTGACGGAAGATAAAGTGGACCTTGTTGGTCTGACCGCACTTGTCGGGACCGAACATGATGGTGTATGGTGTCTTGTCCGAGAACTCCTCGGGTGTGACACCGGTCTCGGTGGCCGAAAGAAGCTTGATGTAAGCACCACCACAGCCGAGACCTTTTTGCAACTTGACTTCGTACTGGACAACGAGAGGCTTGCCCTTGGGGTCAATCGGCTTGTCAAAGAGGTGCGAGATGGCGTGTTGCTTGGCCTTGGATTTGAGCACGAGACCGGCGTCGCCTTCGAGCCCAGGGAAGACTTCGGGTTCCTCTACGGACCAGATACCATCGTACTTGAATGCCTCGGTGTCGTCCTCCTTCTGGAACTTGGAGGCTTGGGATGTTTGCCATCGCTCGGACCAGTCAGGGGTGAACTGCTCGATGAAGGGAGCCTGGATCGAGGTGGGTGTGAACTGCGGTCGGGGGGCGTCGGCGGAAGCCACCTCTGCGAGAGCAAAGGCGGCCAATGCGGCGGCGACAGCAGGCTTCATGGTTTCGGTTCTGTGGGTACGGATCAACGAATATGGCAACGAGGATGATGACAGCGACGATTGCGATGCGATGGCCTTGAGCTTTGACGTAGACAGCTAGGGCCAAGAAAAGTGGAGTCTGATCGGAAGAAAGAAGAACTGCCGTGTGAAAGGGGTGCTTGACAAGGGAAAAGAAGAGAGGCAAGATGGAGTAAGGTCGCAGCGTGCGAAATATGTATATACTGTATGAGGCGGACCGTGCTTGACTGGAGAGAGTGGGGCGAGTTGATTTGAGAGGGCTCTAACCGGAAACGCCACGCTCTACGCAACGCCAGAACTCCGACGCCTGATGATGTGGAAGCTCTCGGCTCAGAGATGGATTTTCCAATTGCACACCCACACTTTCCGCACTGGGCCAACCAACACCGCGCACTCGACAAGCTCGGACCGTCTCGCCCTTGCTTGAACGATCATGAACAGAATGAAATTAGTTGCGAGCTCTATTCGTTTGAAACGTCAGAGCAGGGGTCTCTTTGATTTGGTTGACAATCAACAGGGGGGAGTTAAAAGTTGTAGACTCATGCGAGAGAGGTTGAAGAGGAGTATGCTCGGCAAGATCGTGTGCGAAACGATTCTCGGCAGCACGTTGTCGCCTCACTGAGACGCGCATTCGAATTGTTCTAGTTTCGCACCGTTTCTCGCTCTCTCCTGTCCAGCCATGATGTTTCGCATACACGTACAGGACCGTACAGTACATCCTTACTCTCTCCGTGTCTCTCTCTCTTTCTTCCCCCTCACCGCCTGGAATCCTCATAGGTTGGACTGGGATCAAGGTGAGCAAACACTCCTCGTCATTCGTGGAAACAGCTCAAGATGGTTGGACTGTCTGGGCCCACGCATGGGCCAAGTCGGATGGGACGCAGAAGGACCCTGGATTGAACACTGCCTTGTGCATGGAATTCCAGGTGGCGCCTTTTTGCTCGAAGGTTCGGTGTGCAGGTTGAGGCGCGCATCTCGCCATGCTTGACGTGGAACTTTTAGGTCAAGACCATTTTCTTCTTATCGGCCGTGTTTTCGCGAATGGAATAGCTGGATGTTAGAGACAGCTCGACACACAATCCATTCCTGTGATCCGGTACTCTGTACATCTCACGAGGCTGAGGGGCTGTGCCGATCGGAGCTGTGTTGTGTGGAAAATAACCAAGCTTTCTCCACTCGGACCAACAGCCGTGTGCGTGCTTGAACCAACACTCGAACGCACTCACGGCTCTCTGGGCTGCAATCCGCAGCTCAGCTACCGGCGCAGCGCACACACACGTCCACTCACAGAGACAGATTCACAATCGTGAATGCCCGCGATAGCTGATGCTCCACCTTGCACACCAACTCGAAGCGAGACTCGTTGAATCTGAGCATCATCCATCCACAGCTGCCATCATCATCATCGTCGCCGTTCTAAGAAGCCTCTTTTAGAGTGTGAGTACCGAGAACCCACACAACGCACAAACCCCACAGACCTCTGCTTCTAGCTCGTGCGTCTGCACACATTGCACGTCGCTCTCGCTTCCACCTGCACCCTGTTTCTCTACACCTTCCTCGCCCTTCCAAACCTCTTGTCTCTTCCCGCACCCTCATCCGCATCCGCAACCACTCTTCTACTCGCTGCCCTTCCACGCCAGCATTGCGCTTTTCTTCCTTGTGCACGAGAGCTAACCCCTTCGCCGTTGCTCGTCATCCTCTTTATATTCTTATCACAGTCGGTCCCCGCTTTCACGAACACGATTACGACGCAACGATCTTCCACCACGGTGCCGAGCTCGTCATACTCCGGACATCTTCTCCCCCGCACGCCATCACCCTACCGACCGCTCTCATTCATTAGTCTCAGCCGAGTCTAGCTAAAATGGCGATGGACCAGTCGCTCATCAAGCTTGTCAATAAGCTCCAGGATGCCTTCAACAATGTCGGCATCCAGAACCCCATCGACTTGCCCCAGATCACCGTGCTTGGCTCCCAGTCCTCGGGCAAGTCTAGCGTACTTGAAAACATCGTCGGCCGCGACTTTCTGCCCCGTGGTACCGGTATCGTGACCCGTCGTCCTCTCGTTCTTCAGCTCATCAACCGCCCCGCCACTTCCAAGCCCAACGGCGAGTCAGCTGCCGCCAGCTCAGATAAGGGCGGGAACAACCAAGACGAATGGGGAGAATTCCTTCACCTGCCTGGTGAAAAGTTTTTTGATTTCGACAAGATCCGCGAAGAGATTGTTCGCGACACTGAGCTCAAGACCGGAAAGAACGCCGGTATCTCGCCTCAGCCCATCAACCTCCGCATCTACAGTCCCAATGTGCTCACACTCACGCTTGTGGATCTTCCTGGTCTCACCAAGGTGCCCGTCGGCGACCAGCCCAGGGACATCGAGCGACAGATACGAGACATGGTGCTCAAGTTCATCTCCAAACCCAACGCCGTCATTTTGGCCGTCACCGCTGCCAACACCGATCTTGCCAACTCGGATGGCCTCAAGCTTGCTCGCGAAGTCGACCCTGAGGGCACTCGCACTGTTGGCGTGCTGACCAAGGTCGACCTCATGGACGCCGGTACCGACGTCGTCGATATCCTTGCTGGCCGTGTCATTCCCCTTCGTCTCGGCTACGTTCCCGTTGTCAACCGTGGCCAGCGTGACATTGACCAGAAAAAGCTTGTCAGCGCCGCTCTCACCGCTGAAAAGGATTTCTTCGAGAACCACCCCAGCTATCGCAGCAAAGCCCAGTACTGCGGTACTCCCTTCCTTGCTCGCAAGCTCAACACCATCCTCATGCACCACATCCGCAACACGCTTCCCGACATCAAGAACAAGATTGGCAGCCAACTCGCAAAATTCCAGGCCGAGCTCCAGTCGTTGGGAGGACCTCTGGGCGAGGCCAACTCAGCCGGCGTCGTGCTCCAGATCATCACCGAATTCGCCAACGAATTCCGCACCGTCATCGACGGCAACTCGAATGATCTGACGGTCAACGAGCTTGCAGGTGGTGCTCGTATCAGCTTTGTCTTTCATGAGCTCTACAGTAACGGTGTCAAGGCAATCGATCCATTTGACGTGGTCAAGGACACCGACATCCGCACCATCCTCTACAACTCGTCCGGTTCGTCGCCAGCCCTCTTTGTCGGCACGACTGCATTCGAGGTGATTGTCAAGCAGCAGATCAAGCGCCTCGAAGACCCTGCACTCCGCTGCTGCTCGCTCGTATACGACGAGCTGGTCCGCATCCTGGCCCAGCTTCTTGCCAAGAACGCCAGCTTCCGCCGCTTCCCCGCTCTGCGTGAGCGCTTCAACACCGTCGTTATCCACTTTTTCAAAAAGTGCATGACGCCCACCACCAAGCTCGTTTCGGACTTTGTCGCCGCCCAGGCCGTCTACCTCAACACCGGCCACCCTGATTTCATCAGCGGCCACCGTGCCATGGAGATCGTCAACGAGCGTCTCAATCCTCCCGCGCCCGCGCATGACACCAAGAAGCCCAACCCACACGCGATTAACAATGACAAGGACCTCGATGTTTCGCTCAAGAACGATTCTGGCTTCTTCGGAAGCTTCTTCCAGAAAAATCAGCAGAGCAACCAAGCTGTCAAAGCAAAGAGGGCTCTCATGGAGGCGCCTCCCCCCTCCCTCAAGGCTTCGGGCCAGTTCAGCCAGCGCGAACAGCTTGAGACCGAGGTGGTCAAGCTGCTTATCCAGAGCTATTTCAACGTTGTCAAAGTCGAGACCATCTCGATGGTCCCCAAGTGCATCATGCTCAACTTGGTCACGCAGTCCAAGGAACAGATGCAAAAGGAGCTGCTGCAGGAGATCTACAGGCCGGATGTCCTTGAAGAGCTCATGAAGGAGTCGGATCACGTTGTCGCAAGGAGGAAAGAGTGCGTCAAGATGATCAGCGCGCTTGAAACGGCGAGTGAGATCATTGCCACTGTATAACGGTAGAGCCGGCAACGCGAGATGTATTCGAGGAATAGCGCTGAATCGTCGTTTTCGTACAGTTCATGTCAATTTGTATCGAGTTTATCACTCAGATCCAAAAAGAGTCATTCTACCACGCTGTGTCTACGTTGGATTTCACAGAATAGAGAGGAGAGATGAGGTCTTAGCTTCTATTCCACATGAGGATGTGTGAAGCGAAGCCAGAAACGGTGGAGGAGGTTAGGAATCGTCTGTTTCTCTCTGTTTTTTTCTGGCATCGGAGGATTCGAGGCCGGAGCGTTTGATGCCTCGTTTTGCGTCGTCGAGGAACTGGTTAATTGCAAAGGGGTCTGTTGTATCCTTTTCGAACTGGACTGGGCCTGACCTAGCACCTGATCCACTAGGTGGACCATCGGCGTCTTCTGCCCCTTTGAACTTGCTCTTTCCCAACCCGAATCGGTCGTTGTTCTTGAGCTCCTTCTCAAATGTCCCATCCTCTGTGCCAGCTCCAGATACGTACAAGTCGTCTGCGCCGCCACGACCAGCTGGACGACGGTAGATAGCCGCAGCGGCGGAACTGCCCGAGAACAAAGGCTTGTCGTAAAGGTTGTACGAATCTTCATCGCCAAAGCCAGCAGAAAGAGATTCTTGGTTAAACAGTCGACTGTCGGTCATAGAGTCCTTTGAAGCGGTCGGTTTGGCGAGGCCAAGAGCAACCTTTTCAGAAATGTCGCGGTTCTGCTCGCGCAAGAGTTGCTTGGCGCGTTGTTCGGTACCCATGTTGGACATTCGAAGCTCGCGTTCGCGTTCGCGACGACGTTCTTCTCGAATGCGATCGCGTTCCCGTGCGCCCTCGTCGTCTTCATCCTCACTACCTTGAGATCCACCAGAGCCCGAGTCTGAATCGGAACCATATCCTGCAAGCATAGCCGACATTCCACCACCCCCGCTACCCGAAGTTGCAACTCTCGATCGAGGTGGCACAGAATCGTCGAGTCGAGAGGCCACCTCATCGTCATCCAAGCGACCAGAAACGGAAGGGGTGGCAGAAGACAAGCCGGCGCGTTCTTCCCGTGCACGCTGCGCTAGGTTGCGAAGGTGTTCCTCCTTGGCAGCTTTCTCCTTTGCAGCGAGCTTCTGCTGCATGATGCTTCGCTGACGCACTTCTTCACGTGCATGTCTGTCGGCAAGATTGAGTGCTTCGGCAAACTGCGCAAAGTTGTCGTTGATGACCACATCCTTGATACCGCTACCATCTGCAGCAAGACGCTTGTCGAGAGGGATGGTGTAGCCCTTGTTATTCTTCCAGTTCGAAATGGCGGGTGGGATCATCCAGTCTTTGTTTTCCTGGGCCGTGACCTTACGAGGCGGCGAGCGGAGCACAGGTGGCGGTGGAGAGGGTGGACCAGCAGCAATCTTTTTGAATTTGTGACGTGGTGGCTCGAGAGGGTCTCTGGCAGCTTCGGTCATCTTGATTATGCGCTGTGTGCCGTTGCCCGCACCTTGTTGCCCCGGAGTATAGCGGATGAATTGAGCCGCTTGCTGTCCACCAGGCTGGCTTGTAAGTTTGGTGACGGATTTTTTGGACCTTGTCAAAGCCTCGAGAGCGAGGCGAGTACGCTCGGTGGTGCTCATGACTTGTTCTTGCGACGGACGTTCAAAGCCAGAGGCACGATCCTTGTCCTTGACATCCGTACGTTGGGAAAGAGGTACGAGATCCTTGAACTCGGTCTGCACTGTCTGACCTTGGCGCAGTCCTTGTCTTGCAATCGCATCGTATCGCTTATTGCCCTCACCATCCACTCGCATGGCAAGCTTGTTGCCAGCACCAGCTGACCTGTTTCGGCCCATGTCGAGGGGGTATTGTGCAACATGGCATTCGGGGTACGCACCTCCGCCGCAGAAATCGGCCTGTGTACGCGGTCGCCATGAGGTTCGCTGGCCATATGGAGGGACGCTAGAAGATACAGACACGAGGGCATTGGAGGAAGATGAGGCGGAAGCGGAGGTGGAAGGACCAGCCTCGGCCTGATCGCAGTCGTTATCGTTCTGCTCGTCGTGAGACTGTATCGTAGTTCCATATTTTGGCGCCGGAAGAACGCTCTGCAATGTGGCCGCCATGTTGTGAGATGACTGAGCTTAGCTGTATCAAGGATGCAAGGTTGAGATGGATAAAGCAGGACGAGATGTAGAAGGTATTCATTCGCGTTGAACCACTCCACTCCATCAGGGTGCGGCTGCATTGCGGTCGAAAATTCAGGATCACGTGCGATCGTTGTCCCGATCTTGTTACTTAACAATCCGATTTCGGGTATTGCAACAGTCAGACGATGGCAGTCAATTTCCGAATTCCGCGCAGAAACGACTGCCATGGCTTTGACGCGACTGTGTCTTTGCAGGGTGGACGAGGAGGCCCATCCACAATCCACAAGAGGCTCAGTCCTGCCTCTCTAAAGGCACATCTATAGGCGCAACCGCCTATTCACAACCACCTCGACCCATTCCCTTTACCATCACCGCAAAGGCTCCTTGAACGCTCCTTAATCCCAAACTCGGCTTGTCGGTTCGAAGCACAGCTTTTCTGCATCCGCCGTCTCCTCTATTCTGGCCAGCGCTCACAACCCGGCTCCTTCGACAGATCGATCGGAAAAGTGCACAGTACGGTCGCTTCCGTCTCGCCTGCTCTTTGTGATCCACTATCTTGCATACGACTCGCCATCAGCAGGCAACAACACTTAGCCTCTCTTCCTCCACTCCCTCCCAAAATCGCGACTCGATGGCATTCTGGTGGTTGTTATAGCTATCCTCATAGCAGACTGAAGTGCATACATGCTGCCGATCCAGACATAGTTTGAACTCAAGCTGTACTACTCGCAAGTGTTTTCCTCTCAACCCATCGGGATCACTTCTCCAAGCTTCGAACATCGTTTTCGGGAGTCGCAGTTCTATCGACGCGGTAGCCTCGCCAACATGTCCAAGCAACGTGGTACGGCCGCTTATCGTGGCTTCACGGTCAGTCACCAACGCGTTGTTCTCGACCTGGGCTTCGGCGGTACTGTCGTCGGTTTCACAGAGCTCACCATTGTTCCAACGCATCGCAGCCTTCGAACTATTCATCTCAATTGCCGACAAGCCTTTGTGCAATCCGTCTCGATATCTGGACACCCTGCCGAGTTTTCCTACGCAGATCACCTCACCGGTGCCTCCATCTCAGATGTGCGCGACGTCCATCGATATCCTGAGCTCAAGAGAAGAATCTATGCGGCGGCGTCCGACGGCGTTCACGGCGAACTAAGCATTCTCATTCCTCCAGACGTCCATGTGCAGTCGCAACTTGCAGGCAGCCGAGCTGCAAGCATTGCACCTGATGATGCTTCAACACCCGGCGGATCTTCTACGACAGAGCTAGCGTCAATCACTGTCAGAGTCGACTACTTTCTGAAAGACCCCACTGACGGCATCCAGTTCATGCGTCCGACCGCAGATTCACCGTACCGCGTCCCTCACCTTTTTACGACGGCTTCCTCTTCGGATGCCGCAAGATGCTGGGTGCCATGCGTCGACAGCTTATGGGAAAGGTGTACATGGGAATTCGAGCTGATCGTGCCCAAATCGCTCAGCACAGCAGAGGAAGATGAAGATACAATACAAGGCCAAGCAGGCTCTTCTGCGCTGGAACACGCAGCTTCCAGCAATGCTGAAATATCCGATCCGGACTCACAAGTCGTAGTTGTCTGTACCGGTGACTTGATGGAGCAAGTGACGCATCCTAACAACCCGGCAAAGACGATATTCTGCTACACGCAAGCCGTACCCACTTCTGTTCAGCATCTCGCGTTTGCTGCGGGCCCTTTCCACATCATGCGCATCGAAGCTGCCCAGCGCCATACTGGCCAAGGTTTTTCCAGTATCGTCACCGACGTCACCGCAGGTGTCCCTGCTGTCGTGGATGACTCGGGGCAGCCCGAGATTCTCGCGTTCTGCTTGCCCGGCCGCGAGGAAGAGCTGCGCAGCTCCATCAGCTTCACACGTCAAGCACTCGACTTTTTTTCGCAAGAGTACGGCTCATACCCGTTTGGTGCTTTCCGGATGGTCTTTGTTGACGAGCCACCGCAAGACTGCACCACTCAGTCTATGATGGCGATCTGCACCAACGATTTGCTGCACCCAACATCGGTCATCGACCAGGCCATCGAGAATCGCCAAGTCTTGAGTCATGCTATTGCCTTCCAGTGGGTCGGCATTAACATCATTCAAGCCACGTGGGCTGATACCTGGCTCGTCAATGGTCTTAGCTTGTACATCAACGGTCTCTTCCTGCGCAGGCTTATGGGCAACAACGAGTACCGCTTCCGTCTGAAAAAGGACCTTGACCGGCTTTGTGCTTGGGATATTGGCATGCCGCCGCTCTACGAGGCAGGTGCTTTCGAGCCTCCCGACTCGGCTACGTTGCCATTCGTCAATCTCAAGGCCCCTCTTGTGCTCCACATTCTCGATAGAAGATTGCGTAAGATGGGTGCTTCCGTCGGTCTAGGCCGTGTCATCCCTAAAGTCTTCCTGCAAGCCATGACTGGCGAGATGACCAACAACATGCTCAGCACCCAACATTTTCTGCGCACATGCCGCAAGGTCAGTGGAGCCGACCTGCGGCTCTTTACCGAGCATTGGATTCGTGGCAGTGGCTGCCCTCGCTTCATCTGCAGCGCCAACTTCAACCGCAAGAAGCTCCTCATTGAGATGCACATCCGACAAGAGGTGCCCGCTGCCCAATTTACTGCTGCACGACCCGGCGATGCGTTGGCAGCCAATGCAGTGCCTTTGTTTGAAGGCCAGATGACGGTGCGAATTCACGAAGCAGACGGCACACCATACGAGCATGTGCTGGAAATCAAGGGTCCAGCTAAGCGGTACGAAGTGCCGTTCAACACCAAGTACAAGCGAGTACGTCGAAACACCAAACGATTCCAGGCTCGTCAGGCGGCAGCAGCTGCAGCAGCTCAGGGTGATCAGGAAGCGCAGGAGGCTATCGGCCTGATCGATCTTGGTTTCGGTTTGGGTATGTGGGAGGATGAAAAGGCCCGAGAAGAATGGAAGGTCGCTGACTGGACCGAAGAAGACGAGGAAAAAATGTCTTCGGCCCCGTACGAATGGATCCGCATGGACGCCGACTTTGAGTGGCTCGCCAGCATCCACTTTGAACAACCCGACTACATGTGGGTCTCTCAGTTGCAGCGCGATCGTGATGTCGTAGCACAAGTCTCTGCGGTTCATGCACTGGCGCAGATGCCATCGCTGGTGACGTGCAGCATGCTGACGCGTACTGTTCTCGTCAACAAGTATTTTTACCGGGTTCGTACCGAAGCAGTGTATGCATTGGTGCACTGCGCCATACCCCAGCTCGACAACCTCGGTCTCTTCCATCTGCTCAAGCTTTTCCGCACGCAGTTCTGCCACGATCCACCGGAGGAGGCTTCGATAGACGATCCGCTCGATGTGCCCTGCATCCCTCGAGCCAACGACTTTAGCGATGCCGCAGACTACTTTTTGCAGCGAGCGCTCATCCACGCCATCAGTCGTGTGCGCAATCCCGATGGCCGCACTCCGCCGCAAGTCAAGCGTTTTTTGATCAATCTGCTGCGCTACAACGACAACTCCACGAATCATTTCGTGGATGATTTTTACCTAGCAGGCGCGATCAATGCGCTAGCTAGCGCTTTCATCCCAGTCGATTCGGCGATGGCGTGCACGCAGGGCATCGACTTGGCTAACGAGGAAAACTTTTTGCTGGCCCATGCCGTTGCTGAGGTGGAGCGTCTGCAGGAGCTGGATCGGTTGGTGCCGTCGTACCACAACGTCATTACACTGGCTTCGCTCGACTTCCAAATTGCCATGATGCTGGCCAACCTCAAGCCGAAGGACCTCCAGCTTTTCTTCAATTATACGCGCCAGGGTAACTTCACCCCAGTTCGCATCGCGGCACTGAATGGCCTGTTGCTAGTCGGCAACCTGGACCATCGTATCATCGCACGCTACTGTTTTGCGCTTCTGCGGCTGGACGAGAGTCGTACTGTGAAGCGAGCGCTAGCGCGAGCGCTTTGCGAGGGTCTGGCAGTAGCGATGAGCACAGGTGTCTTTGGGGGAGGAGGCTTGCGTGGGCCCGAAGCCTTGCTGATCGAAGAGGACAGCGGTCATGTCAATGCAGCCGAGAAGGCTCGAGACGCACAGCTCGAAGCCATGCTCAAGACCCTCAAGAAGGAGATTGGTCGGTCGGCGGGTGTTCGCGAGGGCTTCCTTTCGGCTCTCTTGGCACCGAATGTTGATGTAGAGGTGCGCTGGGCACTTCTCAAGCTTGCCGAGCTGCTTTTCCGACCTGCAGAGGAGAAAGAGCTGCCTTTGCAACACAAGGTGCAGCTTCGCGTCAAGATGCCCAGCGCCCAATCTGCGGTCGACACGAGCGCCCTCGAGTCCCCGTCGATCTCAAAGATTAAGCTTATCCGTCCCAGCACCACAGTCGCTGGCGACGAATCTTTGCCCAAGACTCCATCCTTTGCCGCAGCGACCAACGGACCTCGCGTCGCTTTCGAGACCCCAGAGAAGCCGAAGCACACCGAGTCATCTGCTGATAGGAAAAAGATCAAGCACAAGAAGATCAAGCCGCTGGCTCCTGGTCAGGCCTCAGGCATGTCTTTCGCAGACCTGACGGCGTGCAGGAACACACTCAAGAAGCTCATGCAGAGCAAGCATGCATCTATCTTTTTGAATCCGGTCGATCCTGTGCGTGACCAGGCCACCGACTACTTTGACGTGATCAAGGAGCCGATGGATATGGGCTCGATTCTGAACAAGTTGGACAGCGGCCAGTACAAGGATCGACATGAATTGCGCGCCGATTTTGAGCTCATGATACGCAACGCCAAGACATACACGCCTGATCCGAAGGCGTGGGCGCACAAGCAGGCAGTGGGCCTCGAAAAGGTTTTCGGACCGCTTTGGAACAGGATGGAGAAGACGCTCGAGCAGTCAGCAGCGCGACAAAAGGCGGCCCAGGATGCGGCACTCGCGAGCGAACAAAGTGCAGCCGCGTCAGAGACGTCTGGTCGTTCCTCGCCGGCCAAACCACAACCTTCGCCCGCTGCTGCAGCAACGAATGCGACCTCAGCAAGTGGTGACGCGGTGAAGGAGACGTCCACTCCCAGCACTGCCCCTACCAAGCTTTCGCTCAAGTTCAAGTTCAAGACGAAGCCCGCGGGCGACGAGTCACCCGCCATCAGCACACCCAAACCCAAGCCACGAGCGTCTGCCCGTGAGGAAGCTCCCGCTCCCTCGACACCCTCTTCGACGACGCTGAAGTTGAAGAAGCCGCTGATTAAGTTGAAGAAGAACAACGACAGCGAGCCTTCTGCGCCAGCGACACCGTCCCCGGTGCCACCTATAGCAGCAAAAAATCCAATGCCACAGAGCGTGGACGACGACATCTTGGAGGCTTTGGGAGAGAGTGTGCCCAAGGCAAGCAAGACCAAGCCGATCAAGGTTTCTTCCAGCACTACAAAGGCTGCAGTGTCTCCGTCGCCAGCTCGCGCGTCGCCAGCAGCAGCAGGAGGGACAGGGACAGGGGCAGCCTCGCCAAGTACTAAAAAGAGCAAATCTGCAAGCGTGGCGGCACCTGCTACGCCGGGTACGAATGGCACTGCTGCCACCACGTGGTCAGCTGGATCCCCTCCCAAGGACATTGTCAAGTGGGCCGAGAGGGATCCAGTCGGCGCGACGGCCAGCATGCCGATGAGCGGCAAGAAATGCAAAGTTCTCTTGCAAGTGCTCAAAAAGTCGCCCTTCTCTATCTTTTTCCGTTTCCCTGTAGATCCTATACGGGATGGTCTTCCGACATACCTGGATGAGATCAAGGAGCCGATGGACTTGAGCACGATGGAGAAGAAGCTGAATCAGGCGGCGTACTCTACGATGGGTAGTTTTGCTGCCGATATGGAACTCATCTTCGCGAATTGTCGCCAGTTCAACCCTCCGGGCACAGAACCGTGTCAGCACGCGGACGAGCTCGAAAAGCTCTGGAGGAAAGAGTGGGCCAAGACGGTCACGCCGAAGCTGGAAGCCAACGAGAAGAGAGCACTGGTGGGATTGGTCAACCGACTCAAGACGCACCAGTCGTCACTGCTGTTCCGCGAAGCTGTCGATCCGGTGGCGCTAGGTATCCCAACTTACTTTGATGTGATCCCGAGGAAGGATGCGAGGGATCTGAGCTTGGTGGAATCGAAGCTCAAGGGGGATAAGTACGAGTCGTTTGGCTCGTTTGACGCGGATATCAAGCTGATGTTGAAGAACTGTTACACCTTTAACGCGCTGGATCCAGCGATCATCGAGATAGCTAAGGGCTTCGAGACGTACTACAAGAGAGAATTTAACCATGCCAAACAGCAGGCGGGTATCAGCGGCGGTGGAGGCTCTGGTGGAGGACCGGCTACGCCGAGTGGGCCGAAAAGAAAGCTGTCGATCACTCCGGCGAATGGAGGGTCAAGCAAGAAGGTCAAGAGTGGTTAAAGCTGCGATCCCGATTCATGCATCGTAATCGTGTCAATCACCCCCTGGCTTGAGGATCGGACAAGATCGATGTGCGAAAGTGTGTGTGCGTGTGCACTCAATCCAAAGTGGGTGTGCTCATGTGTGATACGAACGAGTTGTGAGTCAATTGCCTTTCCAGCTACAACGATGCGAGATGAAGTCGAAGGTGGGTATTGTATGGTCAGCCAATTGCTATTCCTTTGTTGGTGACGGTCCAGCAGCAGGATAGACAGGCTCGGATACCGGCGTGACACTGTTCGAGCTTGCATGCCCATGCGATGACGAGGGCCGCCCCTCACCACTCATTACTCTCCGCAACCTGCCGGACCCAGACCGAATGAGTGATCCGATCCCCCCACCATCTCCCACATCCCCGCTTGCATCGTTGGGTCTTTGAGAACCCATGGAGCCGAGGTTGAACTGATGGTGTCCATGGTGCGTTGTCTCCTGCAAAGGTCGAGTGTCTTTGGGCCTGCGGAAATGAGAGGGTAAGTTGGAGGCCGAGACCAGCCCCGACAACTTGCTGGACGAGCCGGTGGCGGTAGAACCAGTTGCCGTCGAGTGCGCGGTGCTGCTTGAACTCGATTGCCCGGGAAACCCAAAAGGGAGGGACGAGGTGGATGAAGCGGGCAGACCTCCCAATGAACTCGACTTTGTCGATGCTGCACCAACGCCGCCAACGCTTGACGAGAGGAACGCAGGGTTGACGCTAACCGAGTCGAGACCAAGATCATTCATCATGGGATCGAGAGAAGATAGCTCGTCCTTGATCCATTGACGTGCGAGAACGTCAATGTCTTTGACCTGCGCATGTATCGTTTTCTTGATTTTGGCATCGGCTTTGAGCAGGAGTTCTTGGGTCATTCCACTGATCACGGGGGCTGGGGGGGCGAGTCCCGACTTGTCATCGTGGCTGTCGATTGTGGCATGACCTACAGCTGAGAACGCCTGACTGATGCTGCCGGTTCGGTCGTGTTCGTGGCTCGTGTATCCGGAGGCTGACGTCGGAGGTGAGGCAGCCCTGGGGAAAGTGGCATGAATCGCTGCTGTATCAGGGCCGTGCGTCGCGTCTCTGGGTAGAAACGAGAGCATCTTGTAGTAGAGCTCGGTGAGCATGTCGCAGAGGGTGAAGAACGTCTGGAAGAAGTCCAGCGGAAATGGGATGTTTGGAGCCATCATGTATGAATTCTGCTCATTCGCAGCGAGTGTCGATGCTGGACCCATGCTGGAATCGAGCGTGCCAAACTCGCTGATGGCTTGTGCGGCGGTAGATCGTTTGAGAGTTTGCTTGCCAGACTTGAAGAAGCTGCGCATTCTGGGACGTTGGGTGCCAAAATTGGGTGCGCCTGTGCCGCTGGTGAGAGCAAGGATGTTGTCATCGGTGTAGCCGTCGAGCTCATTGATGAGCGACACAATGGCCCGGGCCATGTCGCTGGGATTTGCGATCTCAAGGATGCTTGACAGACTGAGACCAAGGATGGAATAGCGGAGGGTACGCTTGTGCATACGGTCGTTGTCAAAGGCAGCGGCAAGCTCGGCGGGGCTGAGCTGGACGGTCTGGAACCAGGAGCGCTGGCCCTGGAGTGCACGTTTGAGGTAGACAAGGCTGCGGATGCGTTTGTTGAAGACATCGCGAAGGTGGTCTGTGCCGCTCAATGAGGTGGCGGGAGCAGAGGTGGTATGGTTGGGGGAGGAGGCGGTGTAGATGGTAGACGATCCGGCGATCGAGGATGTTGCTGATGGAGAGAGGGTGGCGTCGGCGTGACCTTGCATGGAGGATGAAATTGAAGCAGCCATGTCAGCAAACTGTCAATGTTGCACCCGAGGGTGGTGGCAGCGTTGATGTTGTCCGGCGTGCAGACACAAGCGTGCTCACTGGTCGCCTCGAGCAGCAGCGGCTCCTGAGTCGTGGTGTTGCGACGGCTGGTGGAAGTGTCCTCAAAAGACAGGGTCTGCAGCTACAGCTGCAGGGTGGGGTGAGAAATTCGAGAAGCGTGTGCGTTGCAACGAAGCTGTCACGCACAGACGTTCTCTGTATGCGGTCACGCTTTCAGCACTCTGGATCGAACAATCACCTGCTATCAACACAGTTGTGAGTCTGTCTGCCATGCCTCTGCAAGGGGCCATCCTGCATCACCAGCGTTTAATTTGTACAGTACAGTACAGTACAGCCATACGCTTTTTTAATCATGAATGTAGCAATGTCTGTGACGGCGAAGACTTGACTTTACGCGTCTCGCATCTGCGATTGGATTCTCGCTGGACCTGCACCCATCCGTGTGGCCATCCGATGAATGGGCTCTGCTGCATGCTGGCGTAGCCCGCAATGTGAATGGGCAAGGCTATGGATAGATGGCTTTGGGATAACGCCCTCTTGACCAAGTGCGTTGAGGCGCAGGCAACCATTCACATTGGTCGGAAGCGGGACTGGTCAAGCGCACCGTCTCGGCGAGTCAGGGTCCAGCAGCAACGAACGTGTTCGGCCAATCCGAAGTGAGGAAAAATTCGCCACGGAGCTGTGCTGAGCCAACCGATTTTGGGCACAAAGCCCAAAAGCCCACGCCAGCGTCCGACTCCACTTTTGGCGGCCGCAGCTGCAGCTCCAATCGGACCTGCGTCAGCGACACCCACGACATGGACGTTTTCCTGCGCTTCTCTGCCCAACCACGGCCCTAGCTCGCCTCTCCGACCACAGCTCTGCTCTGCACTGTCGGCGCATCCGAAACAAGCTTCACACACGGCCTCTCTCAACGGAATCCACGACAAGATCCAGCCCGCAATCGCAGCCAATTGTTCTCGATCGCACAGCTCTTGACCGTCCACCTCGCCAATCACTGGATCCTCAACCCCGCCACTTGATAAACTGGGCGAATCCAGCGTCAAAGGCTCGCTTCTTCATACCCAGCTCGATAGACATTGGCGCAGCTTGCAAATTGTTCTCGTCGCGGATCCTCCCGAATCGACCCTCTAGACTGGAACAGTCCACGCTCTGCATCCCACCGCCGCCCAGTCGGCCTCACTGCGACAGACGCGAGGGATCGCAGAGATTGACACGGCGCTCGTATCGCTGCTGGTTCGCCTTCCGCAGCATCTTCTGTCCCCATTGACTCTTGACGGCCACTTGATCGGTGTCCTTGCAGAGTCAACCCCACTTGGAAGCCGATCAAGTCTCGCGCATTCGGCGAGATTTCATCGACTTGCAAGCGGGTGATACCCTGATTCGGGGTATCGCTCCCTCCTTGCATGGTGGCTCCCACGCTCTTGGATTGCTGGCATGTGCGCGATCTACAAAGATTTCGCGCCGTACTCAAAGGCAGCCCGCAGGACAGGTCAACCGCCGCCCAATTCAACACTTTTGGCTCATACAACGCTGCCGGCGCTGCCTTCTCTAAATCTCCCCACAGCTACAAGGAGCACACAGGGCCATGCCCGCCTGCAGAAGTGAATCGACGCGACCACCTCGGCCGCACCGTTCTCCATCACATCGCCTCCAGCACTGAACCCTCGAGTGTCAGCTACCTAAATGCCATCCTAGCCCATCCCAGCGTCAACCTCAACTTGCAAGATGGAGAGAGCGGCTATACAGCACTCCACCGCGCCCTCTATGTCGCCAACTTAAGTACCGCTATCATCTTGCTCAAGAGGGCCGATCTCGACCTTAGAGTCAAAGATTTTGAAGGCCTCACTGCGTTCGACCTTTACAACTCCACTGTAGCTGGCACGAATCCCCCAGGAGACGCCCTCGCCTTCGAGCCTGCACGCCATCACCATTCACGCACATTGACCTCACTCTTCACCTGGGGCTCCAACCGTAACTACAACCTCGGCCTTGGTGACGGAGATGATCGACAGCTTCCGGACAAGATTACACTGCGCCGACCTGCAAACAGTCACAATGGATCTTTATCCACAGAAGATGCTTTCAGGGCATCATTACCTGCAGGCAAAAAGTTTGACCGTATCGGAATCAAGGATGTAGCCATGAGCCGTCTCCACACGGTCGTCTTGACCGACGAAAAAGTCTCAAATGTTTGGGTTTGCGGTCTTGGCAGCAACGGACGCCTCGGAAGATCGCCACAGACACAGACTTCATTTGAACCGCTCAAAGACTTCAACGAGACTGCACGCCTGGTTGCTGTCGCTCAGGATCACACCCTTCTCATTACGGCCTCAGGTGCAGTATATTCGTTTGGTCTCAACCGTTTCGCCCAACTTGGTTACACAATAGAGCAGGGACTCGGTACCGTAGCATCTACCGCTGGCAAGCTCGGGGGCGGTGCTGGCGTCACTTTCGGTCAATCCGCGACCTCTGCAAATAATGTTGAATTGGATATCCAAATTTCACCCAGGAGAATCGTTGGCCCACTCAAGAAGGAGATCGTTCTCGGTGCCGCATGCAGCAAGCTCCACTCGGCCGTCTTTACGTCTGAAGGTCTCTACACCTGGGGTACAAACACTGGTCAGCTGGGCTACGACCGTAGCGGTACCGCCGTACAGGTGCAACCACGCAAGGTCACGGCGCTTGCGGCAGGCGCTGGCATCCAGCAAGTCGCTGCCTCCGACTTTGGCACCGCCTGCCTGATGGAAGGTGGTGATGTTTTTATATGGCACAATGACACACACTTTCGCATCAACTTCCCGCTCGCCCGATTTTCGAGCGGCATTTCAGTCTTTAGGCCAAGGCAGGTGCAGCCCAAAACGCTCATCTCCAAACTTTCGAGCAGCGGAAACACGTTTTCTGCTCTCAGCGACATGGGCGATCTTTTTACCTTCAACCTCGAGCATCCTTCCGAGTACGGAAATGCCGGCACTCCTGGACGGGCTTCTGCGTCGAGCGCATCCGCCTCCAAGTCTTCAGCAGCGCAACTGGCACCAAAGCCGCAGCTTTTGTGGTCTGTCCGCAAAAAGTTCACCGCGGTACGAGACGTTGCTATTGGAGCCGATGGGTCAGTCATTCTGTGCACGGAGAGCGGTCATTGCTTCGTTCGTCCGCGTCGAAGTGATGCAGGTGGTAAAGTAGGCGGGGGCAAGAACTTCAAGTTCCAACAGATCCCCTACCTCCAGCGCGTCATCAAGGTTGCTACGAGTGAAAGTGGTGCTTTGGCCGCCATTAAAGCAGATCCGAGCTTACCTGACGTACGCGTCAAGGGCAGGACTGTCGAGGAGGCCCTCCGTGACTTGCTTCCCCATCTCAAGGTGCAAACATTGACTGAGGATGTAGAGAAGGAAAAGGGTATAACATCAGAGGTCGTTGAGATATCAGATGTTCGCAGCGATGTAGACCCGGATAGCGACTCAGAGGATGAGCGCGGAGATGAAGAAACGGGCAGCAGGCTTGGCGCGGCCGCAAAGAGCGACAATGGAAAATATGTCAAAATGGCACTGTTGATCCTCGAGGCCGCCAAGCGTTGGGCTGCCGGTCGAATCGTCTCAGGGCCTGATGCAGATGAAGCTGAATTCGACTTGGCAGTAGGACCTTCTGTGCTCGAAGCGCAACGTACCGCAACGATGGGAAGACGGCAGGCGTTCTACGGTCCTCACAACCTCGTTCCACCCTTTGGTTGCGACGCTTTTCTCATCGCCGATGGGCATTATCTACCCGTGCACAAGATCATCCTCAGCGCCAGGGTACCCCTGCTGCAAATGGCATTGCAAGGTCATAACGTAAGAGACGATTTGCCTTCAGGCATCAAAGTCTCAGTATCCAGCACAAACGAGCGCATCTCCATCATCACGCTGTCCAATTGCAGCTTGGTCTCGGCGCTCTTCCTTCTTCACTACATCTACTCAGATGATCTCCCGCCTATTTGGGTTCCGAGTGTCGGGCTTGTTATCGACAAGGAACTCAAGGCAGCCAAGATCGACCGAACACGCATTCAAGACGAGCTTCGCACCATCTCGGAGCGACTTGGTCTCTCAACCTTGGCGTCCAACGTCAAAGCCAGCTTACCTCGCCAGCCCGATCCAACTTTGAGGGAAAACATGTTTGAGCTGTTCGGATCCTATGTTGACGTTGATGTTGCTGAAGCACATGAGACGAGTTGCTTCAACGATGTCTTGTTACGCTTTGAGGATCGGACGGTACCCGCTCACTCTGTCATTCTCCGCAGATCGCCCTTCTTCGCTGCCTTGTTCCAGCCTCATTGGACCGCGGGGCGCTGGGATAGTCACAACGTAATTACGTTGGATATGGGCCACTTGCGATGGGAGGTGGCTCGCATCGTCCTAATGCACCTCTATACTGACATCGGTGAGGCACTTTTCACTGGTTGCGACGTCGACCGCTCGCTGGAGCAGTACATGGACTTTTTGGTCGAGGTCATGGCCGTAGCCAACGAGCTGTTACTAGATAAGCTCAAGCTGGTTGTTAGCTCTTTGCTCCGCAAGCGCATTCTTGCACATACAGTCGGAGCAGTGATGACCGAGGCTGACTTTTACAAGGCTGATCAGCTCAAGGAGATCACGATGGATTACTGTACAAAGAGCATGGAGGCTTTGCTCGAGGGCGGCCGTCTAAACGAGCTGGACCACGGCATGATCCGAGCATTGACTGCCTATGTCCGTCAGAAGCAGGACGAAAAGCTACACCGCAGCTTTGCTGAAGATCGTCTTGCTGCATTGGTCGAGAAGCATCGAGAGTTTTACGACGAGCTCGACATTCCCCCGCCCAGCTTACATCTCATCGCTAACAAGGTTCGCGCCAAGAAGTCGTACCCAACCGGCATTAAATCGCCGCCCTTGCTTGCACAGGACTCTAACCGAGGTCGCTCCAGCTCACGATTTTTTATCTCAACACCTGCCAGCCCTGATGCGCTTCGTCCTGTTGGAGGAGGGATTACCCAACGTTCCATGGCGGACGATGCCTCCGAGATGTTTTCCATGGACGAGGAAGATCTTTCGACGCCACGCAAGGGGGTGAGCGCTCGCACTCAAGGTTCACCTTGGGCTGCTCTGCCACAAGTTGCACACCTCAGCTTGGATGATTCTGCGGAGAAAGCCTCTTCATCGCGACCATGGAAGTCCCACACCGTTGAGGCTGAGCGGAAGCAAGCGGTTGCCGACCCAACTGCATCCCCTCCATTTCGACCTGTAGACGCGCCCAGTGACCTCCGCAGTATTATGGCCAGGGAGCAGCAGCGCCTGCAGCAGCAATCCTTTGCACCACATTTATCAAATGCAACCACGCCAAGTGGGTCGGGCACATCCACGCCTATCCAAAAGTCAGGGGCGCCGGCATTCGAGCTTTCGCCGATCACCATTGCCAACACACGTCTGTCACAGAAGGAGCGAAAGCGCCAGCAACAAGAAGCTGGTCTGGCAGCAGCAGCTGTTGCAGCCACTCCGGCTTCTACACGCAACGGAAGTGCCTCGTCGCCTTGGAAATTGTCCAGTAGCGGTTCGTCTCCTCCGCTTGCTTCTTCGCCGTGGAGCTTGAAAGCGGCAGCAACGACGGCCATGGCGCTGTCAACTTCTAACGAGGCGACGCCCCCGTTATTGTCCACGTTGAGTGGTCAACGTCCTTCAGCCGCACCCTTGGCGCCTGGCACTGGTGGTGCCCGTCCGTCGCTCTCGGATGCGAGCTATTTGCCTATCAACAGCATGGGTCCAATATACACTCCGATGCGTACCGGCTCAAGAACCATGCCTAAAAGGATGAGCAACAACAACAACGAATCGGCGTGGGCAATACCTGCGGTGGCTCCAACTTTGGGATCCTTTGGTACTTCACCTTCAAACCCCTCACCTTCGCCCAGCACACGAGCACAGCGTCCCGAAGCCCAACGAGGCCCACCGTTGAATCCGCAGCAATCGTTACTTGGCGCTGACATTCCTAGTGCCTTAGGATCCGCGTCGGACGCAACTCGTGCTAAACGTATGTCTACGCCTGCTTCTCCGACACAACTGACCTTTGCTCAAATCCAGGAACAGCAGCGAAAGGCCATCGAAGCAGAGCAAGAGACGATCCGACAGGCAGCTGCTGCGCGACGAAGCTTCCTGGATATCCAAGAGGAAGAACGCCAGGAAGAAGAGCGACGCAAAGAGGAACAGAAACAGGCAGAAGAGTTTGAAAAGTGGTTTGCGGAAGAATCCAAGCGCATACAGAAGCAGAACAAGACGACCAAGACGGGCCCGTCAGGCGTGCCCAGTGGCGGGAAGGGCCAGGGGCAGAAGAAGCCGGCCAAACAACAGCCGAATGAACAAGCCCCATCTTCATCGAAGCCGAGCCCGAATCCAGCACGATCTAGATCCACCAACGGGCACGCTGGCCCGGGGAAAAACAAACCACAGAATGGTGGTAAGAAGGGCAGTGCAGCTAAAGCGAGCGGCAAACAATCGAACGGTGCACCTGCTGAAGCTGACGGTAATCCAAACAAGAAGAGACCCAACGGGGATAATGGGAACAAGTCGTCGCCAAAACCCCACGAAAAAGGCAGCGGAAAGGGCAAAAGCCAGTCCGACAGCAGAACTCATGCTTCGCTGGCGGGAAGCAGCAATGGCAACGGCGACGCCAAACCGGGTGCACCACTGCAGCACAGCTTGCCGCCCAAACCTGCACCTCGAGCAGCAGCGGCAGCAGCAGCGAACCTCTCGGCCGCCGCACCCACGTTTATCCCACGCCAACCTTAGCTGTGAGCCCCACATTTTAAGTTAAACGGAACCTTCAGACGTCATGAAATCGCACAATCTGCGCGAAGGATAGAGTGAAGAGGTGGTCTGTCATGATTGCATGGTCCCCTGCGCGAGCACGTGTGTTTGTGCTGTGTTACATTTGAAAAGCAAATCCTGGATGCATCGTCCAGGGTGAACGGAAATGGAATCCTGAGACCAAACTAAACCACGTCGAGATGTGGTTTAGTCTGGGACGGAGGAGCGCTTGTAGCTGCCTCCTCCAACGGATCCAAGGGGGGAGTGGGAGGATGGTCGTCCAACTCCGATCGCAGCGGTTTAGGCCTGTGAGTGTCAACAGCCTCGATGGGAAGCTGGAATCGCTTCTCATCACACCCATACGCCTTGGGTGTCAACTGGATCACGGTATGGAGAGGAATCTTGATGTACGGCAAATCCTCCTGCGACAAAGCATGGAAGTAAGCATACAGACACCTAATAATGGCTTGATGTCCAATAATGAGGATATTTTCCTGTCTCTCAAGCTCCATAATAATCGGCTCCAGTCTTACCACCACATCGCGATATGACTCGCCACCTCGATACCGGTAGTTGAACTTGTCATCATCCCTGTTTGCATAATCCTCCGGATAGTACTTTTCAATCTCTTCGTACGTCATAGCGTCACAAACTCCCGCATCGAGCTCGTCCAAACTCTTCCAAGCCAACTTCGGATACGGCAACTCGCTTGCAGTCTGACCCGTACGCTTCAACGTACTATGCCAAACAGTAAGTGGTGCATCTCCGATGTTGTCCTTGATCAGCTGCGGCAGCGCCTTCGCGTACATCCATCCACGGGGCGAGAGGTTGGAATCACCACCGATCTTGCCCTCGACGTTGTACTGCGACTCTCCATGGCGCGAAAAGAAAATGTTTCGTGGAGTGAGATGCAGATTCATGAGGTAGAATGCGATACGTGATTCGAGGTAGCCCTGGATACGGTTGATGGTGACGCTCTTGCCCACGTCAGTGACTTTGACGTAGCTGTAGTGCGATTCCGAACCGTCGTCGTTGACAGCTTCGTACGTATCTTCGTAATGCTTAATACGGGCCAAAAAGTCGGCCTTGGCAGCTTCAGGCGTCATACCGGCATAGTCCGGGTCACCGCTGCTGACCTTAACGGCAATGTTGGCGTCAATCACCTTGGGATCCGTGCAGATCGATTCGAGGAAGACAAGCTTGAGATCGGGCTCCTTGGCAATGCGGTCTGCGATTTCCTTTCGGCGTGCTTTGGTCGAGTTGGTTGCATCGTGAATACCCACATTGCCGCCACGCTTCAACCAGCCGATGAGCTGTTCAAGGCACTCCTCGGCCATCTGCGATCGGAGCTTGTAGGCAGACGGGTTGGAGGGATCGAAGAAATTGGCTGTGTGGTCCTCCTTGACACCCGACCGGTTGTATTTGGCGCGAGCCAAAGCACGACGGAGCTGACCGACATTGAAGACCTTGACATCGTACTCGAGCCAGCGGAGGTACTTGAGCACGCGGTTGGCGACGTAACTCTTGCCACGCGCAGGGAGGCCTACCATGCACACAACGATCTTGGCACCAGAATAGTCAGGCCTTGCGCCCGCAGCGCCGAGGTTAGGGGTTGAAAGACCAGTGCGGATGCCATGGCCGAGGCCCAGAGCAGTACCGAGGCCGCTTTGGCCACTGGAGCCACCTTCGCCGACCTCGGGAGCATCTTTGAGGATACGCCCTCGTCCATTGTCTTGTGTGGGTGATATAAGGCCATGACGATGGTGGTGTTGCTGGGACTGGGCTTGGAATTGGTGGAACGAGTTAGAGAGGGAACCGCCCATGGGAAGGACCGAGCCTTCACGAATCAAATGGTCGATGCCTTCGAACGGCGTTCCTGGAACGCTGTTAGACCTGCTACCAGTGTGGCTGCCCGATCGAGTGCTAAAAGCGCCTGTCATTGCAAGGTTTGGCCCAGCCGCCGCCGCCAAACTACTCGAGACGAGTTCGGGATGGTCACGCAACAGGGCCTGAAGACCATCGGACGAAGATGCGAGGTTGGAGGAAGCCACTGCAACGTCGAAGGCCTCGCGCTGCGATGCTTGCGGGAAGGGTGCAGGTCGAGAATGGCCGTGATTCGATTGTGAAAAATGCCTGGGGGAGGCCGAGGAAAAGCCAGGGGTGCCCCCCGAGAGCTTTCGGCTGCCCGAACGGACAGATGCGGAGCGCGACAGATCGCGAACTGTTTGCTGACTGGCAATAGCAGCAGTAGCGGCGGCTGCAGCATCTTTCTGTGCTTGTTCTTGCTGAGCCATCCTCTGCGCGAGCTGCTGTGCCTGAATAGCGCTGTATCTACCGGGAGATGCGGTACCCGGACCAACTCCTGGGCCACCACTGAGATGGCGGTGATGAACAATGGAGTGGGGAATGACGGGCGAAGATCCGCCACTTTCAATAGCACAGTTGTCTGCTGTGTTGGAGGCAACCGTGGCAGAAAGGGCCACTTGGCCGGAGCCGGCGGGAATGTTGAGCGGTTTTTGAGACATGGCGGTTTCTCTCGCGCACGCTTCGCAGCCCAGCTGATATCAAGTACGAGCCAAAGGGATGGGGTCGCGTGGCTTGAGGTGTCAGTATTTGTGAAAGGCTCGTAGAGAGAAGTGAACAGAGGCTGGAGCAGGGTCGTGATGCCTGCTAGGATCCTGAATTTGCCTAGCGAGGCTTCGGTCCCTTATCGTAGCTTCCCGGCGTTCCTACGACGTGTTGCTGTTACGAGTCGATCCAGCCGAACAGGCTAGGATTGATCTGACAATAGGCCACGCCCGAGCTATCTGATGCTGCAGCTGTAGCAGTGATGGAAAGTAGAAAGGAGGAAGCGGGCTGAGTGTGGGGTCTGAGAACAGGATCAGGACGGACGGTCGGCGAGCGCGGAGCAAAGTCACAAAGGTTGGTCCAGACCGGACCGGAGAAGAGCGAGCAGGCAATGCGGTGCGGTGCGGTGCGGTGCGGGGGAAGTGTCAGCTCAGCACGTCAGTCTCCCTACACAGTCAGAGTGTGCACAGTGGGCATCTGAAAGTGCGCCTTTGTGCCGCTTATCTGCAGTTCCCCTCTCTTGTGGTGCTGTCCGTGCGTCTCTTTTAGCCATCGGGAAATCGAGGGGCCGCGTCCCAAAGAATTCCGAGTTCAACCCGTCTCGCCCGCGATGTCACACAGTCTGGAGCTTCAGAAATATACCCGGTGCCGCTTTAACACCTAGGATGGTTGAAATTAGTCATCCTCCCCCCCCCAACCCCGCCCTCGCACAAAAAGTTAAGGTGGAGTAACGAAAGACCCCTTGGAAGATTCTACGGCATGCCTTGACAAACTGCCCTTGTGACACATCGCACCCCTCCGCATCACAACAAGACATATTACGACCAAGATGTCTCCAGAAGATTACGAAGCGCTCTCCCCAGAGCAGCAGAAGCAGTTTGACGAATCCGAGCGCGCTCGCGAAGCTGCCGAGCAAGCGACCCTCCCCTACACCTGGAAGCAGCAGCTCGACGCAGTCGAGATCTCGGTCCCCGTCCCTCAGGGCACCAAAGGTCGAGACCTCACCGTCGAGCTCAAGAAGCGCAAGATCAGGGTTGGTCTTAAGGGAAAAGAAGCCATCCTTGAAGGTGAACTCGCAAAGGACATCAAGGAGGAAGACAGCACTTGGACTATCGAAGATGGCAACCTCATCGAGATCCACCTCGAGAAGATGAACAAGAACGAATGGTGGCCCAACGTCGTCACCCACCACCCAAAGATTGACACCACCAAGATTGTCCCCGAGAATTCGAAACTCAGTGATCTTGACCCAGAGACAAGGTAGGTCTTCCCCGGTCCACCATGAGCTGGAATGAGGCCCAGGGTATTCCAGCTCAATCCCAACTTGTTGTAATGAACGATGCTAACGCTTCTCATCTTCTCGGTGCCTTTATTGACTAACACAGAGCTATGGTCGAGAAGATGATGTTCGACAACCGTCAAAAGGCTATGAACAGGCCCACCTCGGATCAGCTTCAGCAGCAAGAAATGCTCGCAAAGCTTGCCGCCGCCAATCCCAACATCAACTTTTCCAACGCAAAGTTCAATTCCTCATAATGTAGAACAGAAATTTCATCATCTCTCTCGCTTTTCTCATCACATTCGAACCATGCTTCTGACGGTAAAGTGTTGCGTAATCCTCAGAGCCTTGACAAGTCGAGCCATCGCTATTTAATAAGAAACACCAGCTGCACTTGAGGCAGATGTAGAAGGCTATTGACACTGTTGCTGTTGCTGCGCGGCCACTACACGCTTCGCCAGCAGCTGGTCCAGCTCAACTGCTTTGTTCCACATTTTAATTGTCAAAATCTTCTCTCCATGCGACAGTCCAAGCAAACGGACAATTGCCATCCTTCTCAGCAGGTCCTCCTGCCCAAGCACGCCTTCCTTGCCGGCCACTCCTCCATGCGAGTCTTTTGCATCCTCCTGCTCTTTCCTCCTTTCGGCCACAAACTCTTGCTGGATGTGTTCGCTGACACTCTCGGGAATCTCGAATGCCTTTGCGCTTGCAAGGCTCCTCGCGTCCAGCAGAGCCTTCCTCCAACCCCTCAAACGGCCTTCGTCGACTCGAGGGAGCTCGCTCGAGTACAGGTCTGAGATAGCATCGGTAGGCTGCAGAGGACATTGGATGTCAAAGGGCAAGAAACTCTTCCCTTGGCTGAGAATGATAGTGTTGAGGTCCGTGTCGAACTCGAATTGCGAGTATGGAAAAGCGTAAGGCAGTTTGTGCGATTCAAGTACAGATGTTAGCGCCTTGATGTTGCGGATTCCAGTATCTTTGAGCTGTCCCTCGCCCATCGTGCCTTCATTCACAACCACCGTGGTTCCATTGACCAGCTGAAGTCGACCCGCTTCCAACCCAGTGCCCTCGCCGGCACTCCTAGGGTAAAGTGGCTTGCGGTCGTCGTTGAGCGTCGCAAGGTCCATCGACACATCCACTACTGCTGGAAGCAGTTGGTTGAGTCGGCGCGACAACTGCGTCTGTGCCGAGGGCGAAGACGATGCCGGCGGCGCGGCAAAGTTGGAGACGTTGAGTGTAAGAGCGCCTAGGCAAAGGTTCGCGCGACGTACATGGATTCGGGCAATCGTAGCAAGCAAGACAAGCTCGGCAGCAACCATGTCACCACCCAGTGCGCCGGCCAAGAAGTCGACCAAGGCATCTCTCTCAGAGGACTGAGACAGGATACTAGAATCCGAAGCCGCATCGGAAGAATGTCCCGACCCGACAGAATCGAGCTCTACTGGAGACGCATAAACGGCATGGATGCACGGCACCTGTACAGGCTCCGGTGACCCGGCAGCAGATCCGGTCTCCTGCCACTCGGCCTGTGGCAGACCCGCAGTATCGAGGATTCCTACCACCTCGATCAGCTCGGTAGTCTTGAACTTCTCAGCTGCTTCCAGATCGTAAAGCTTGATAAGACACCCTACATGAAGTGCCTCAAGAAGCGGAGCCTTGGAAAGATAGGAATTCGGCAAACTTGAGGTGCTCACACTTGCCGGCGCGGCTGATTCCGACTGAGCTTGAGAAGTGGGCTTGCCTCGCAGCTCAAAGGCGGCGGCCTCGGGGCCTACTTCCAACTCGCGCTTCATGCCTATCATGGCCTCCTCTCTGGTGCCCGGTCGACGTCCGAAGCAGTCAGTACCGACTCGAACATTGTCACTACCTGCCATGGTCGCAACATCCATGTCGGCCGACATGCCCATACTGAGCTCAAGGCCGCCCGTCGCATCTCCTCCCTCCAGCAGCTCTGCATATGCCTCTTTGATGTGCGACTGATTTGACTTTTGCACATCCTCGTTCTTGCGAAGGAGTTCGACAAGATTGATGCGGGTACCAATGAGCCTCTCGAAGTCTGGATTTGCCTTGACGATCTCGTCAATGCTCTTGGGCGCCTCTGCGCTGGAGTTTGAGCTGTTGGCAGCCGCACCGATCGTCATGACTCCGCGAAGGCGCAAGTTCGGGCATTTCGTGATAACATGAACAGCCAATTGGAGCAAGTCGCTGTCCTTGGCCTGATCGGGGCCATTCGAAAGGATGGGTGGCAGACCGCTCTTGGCATCTTCGCCGCTGGTGTTGACCTGAAGGTATACGCGCAGCGGCTCGTCCCGCTTGGCGGCATCGGGAGAGGCGAGAGCTTTTTGAAGGACGTTTGCTGCCTTGATCGAGTCTAGCGTTTCGAGCAGGTAAAGGTTGGGAATCGAGGCCAGAAGTTTTCCTTTGTTGCTCTGCAGGCCGCCGACAAAGTGCCAACGGATCTCCCGCGGAAGGACCTTGGCCTTGTCTACCATCTCCTGAACGTAATTCTCGCCAAAGTGGAGCTGCCCGGCCTTTCTGTGAGCAGCGAGAATCGCAGAAGGAGGATGAAGTTTGGAGATCGCCACCAAGCGTGGCTCCTTACCTGCCGAGCCAATATCCTTACCCTTTTGAACAGCACGGCGGATGCGATCACGTACTTCTTGGATCTTTTGAGGCGATTGCGGCACTTCTATAGATACGGTAGAGGTGGCTTCTGTGAGTTGGTCAACAGAAACATCAGAGGTCGATTGGGCACTCGACTCATGATGCGTCTGAGCCGCCCAAGCGGATTGGCCAGGCACCGAAACGGCGTACATCACAGTCCTCTCGGCCAGATTTTCGTGGTTCAGCTCCACATGCTCCGCTTGGTCCGACGTACCGCTCAAGGCGGGAACGTTGGAGTCGCCGCCGAAGAGCCCGGTGAATGTGCGTCCACCATGCTGGTGCTTGGAGAGGAATACTTCTGTGCCAAGACCCGTGTCTTGGATCATGGCACGAAAGCGCACCAATCGATGCGAGCTTGATGCATTGGTATCCGAGACGAGAAGTAGCGACTTGATATTCCCAGGAGATAGAGTAGGCACCTTTGCGCCAGCATCGGGGTAAGCAAACAATTGACGGAAGTGGGTTTCCACAAGCTTTGTAACGTTGGCTGGCGACTTGTCCTGCGCATCGCTGTAGATCTGCTGAATGACTTCGAGCGGCTTGATCAAGGCCGCAGAAAAGTCGGTATCGGGAACCATTTTGGATGTGCTCGCAAGGAACAAAGCGGCGGACGATGTGCTCAAGCAAGGACAACCCAGGCGACGTTGTGGGAGGATCAATTTTGATTTGGTCGAGAGGTTCCTTGCGGACAGGGTTCTTGTGGAAATTCGAAAGAAAGTGTACAGATCAGGGTACATGTCTCTGCTACGAGCAGTGTATCTTGTGCAAGAGCAAGAGAGATGAGGCTGATCTATTGGTGAACGGTGGAGGAAGCCTGGGTCCAGAAGTTGTCTAAAGCAGGGAAGGCAAGCATTGGCTTTGTGCCGACGTTGACTGTGTGCCGATAAAAGTAGCGGAGGAGGTTTGCTGACCAATGATTTATAATCACACACTTCTAAGCGGAGCACGGAAATGCGAGTACATCCGCCTAGCTGGCATGTTGGACCCTGGATCTGTCCGTGTGTCGATTGGAGGTCCTGGTTGCTTGAGGCATACACACTTCCTCCCATCCACCATTGTCACAGATCGAATGGATACGTCGACCTCGCCGCTGCAACTTGAAGGCTTTCTGCAACCAAGGAACGAGCATTGAGCTAGAGGACCCGCGAAGCTGCCCCGCTACTGCTGTGGGCCTCGGCAATATCAAAATGTCGCAGATCGGGGAGTCTTTCACCTTGCTGGAGAGCGGCACCTCTCGCCTTCACTTTAGGCTCGTCAAAGCGCTCGAGGATTCCCGCTGTCCCGTACAGGAGGATCTCATCATCCTCGAAACAGTTGCCCAGATCCGCGCGCAGCTCGTATCACCCTCCCGTTCCAGCAATGTGGCCAAGCTCAGCTCGTCACTTCTCACCCTGCTACACTGCCTTCACTGCTACCCATGCTCGGCTGCATCTCTATCTGGGCCTTCGTCATTCATTGATGTCACCTTTGCACTGATTCCGACGCTGCAACTTCTCAGTCTAGCTACAAATTGGAAGCATCTGCTCCTGGCCTACCATCTCCTGCCAATTCTTTTACCCTGCAATGCGCACAGTCACCCCAGCGTGAGCACCGTCGAATCCTGGAAGAAAGAGGTGGAACCACTAGAAATGGAGAGCCAAGAATTCGCATCTGCTTCCACCTCGTCCCGGCCACCCTCTTCCATCTCCCGTGGTCCTTCTTCCTATCAACCTCCAGCTTTTGCTCTTGATCGAGGAGGAAGGTCGGACACACCATCTTCGTCCTCACAGAACATTGACAACTCCTCTTCTCTGCTCCTTCTCAACACAATTCGGACTAATCTCACCGCTGCTGCCGAACAAGTCCAACATGGCTCGCCGCGATTTTTTTCCGGCACTTCATCCCGATCACGGACCCGCTCTCCATCCACATCGCGCTCTACCACGAACCAGAAGCTGACAAGCTCTATGCATCGAGATGCTGCCTCAGTCCGAGTAAGCTTCCGTGCCATGACTTCACTCAGATTGCTTGCGACTGGCACACCACAGGGGCCTGCGGTGCTTCCATCTCTTGCTTCCACCCTGGTCGCTCTCACGCGACATCCAGAAGCTTCGATTCGGTCCATGACGCTGAATGCCATGCTCTCTTCTGCCTCTGTCACCACCAGCGTTCAAGCCGACAAGGATGGTCAACTTGAAATGCTCGATGCAGCCCTCACGATTGTTCGCCTTACTTTAGCTTCGACATATGCCTTCTCTCCAGGCTCCGACCTCGACGAGCAACAAGGTTTGATTTTGTCCGAAATGGAGAGGCGCGTTGATGCCAACCCAGGAGTGCTCCGCTCGTGTGTCAGGGTTCTTAAGAAAGCTCGCTCCGCAGGTATACTCTCGGATAAAGAAGCGGCTTGTCACGCCATCGAAGTATTACAAGCGAGCAGATGGGCGCCGATGCACCTCGAAGTACCTGCACTGCAGCAACAGCGCATACCACCTACGGTTGTCGTCCGTACTGAAGGCATTCGTGCGCGCACAGCTTCTCAGCATAGAGTATCGTTGATCTCTATGCACGACTATCACGGTAGTTACGCTCCTTGGCTAGTCGAGGCGTGCTTATCATTGCTCACCGAATCTGTCGAAGGTATACAGGGACAGTCCCTTGCGCACTTCGACAAGGACACAGGTACTGAACTATTAACAACAGTGCTTCGCATCTACAATGTGGCCTCGCAAGGCAAGGCAACAGCACTGGCTCTCTGCGTCGCCGCTGCACGATGCACAGGCGTCCTTTATCCCAAGATGTCAGGCACAAGTGCAATGGGCCGTGGCGCTGACGGAGAAGTCACGACGCTATGGTCCACAGTCTCGACGCACATCAAGTCTCAGCTTTGTAGCTCTAATCCAAACCGCAGGATCGCTGGGCTATCTTTGCTCGAGGCGCTGCTGCCCGTCGGATGGGCACATAATCCGACCCGGGTTGAATTTGGCCCATCGCCAAAAGATGCTGAGCATCAAGCTGCACCACACTCACCACTGGAGATATCTGAGGTTGAGATGGGGAAGCTTATGGCGCTTCTTGCTGACGAAGATACTTCCATCCGAAAGCGGGCACAAGCACTGCTGCACCGAGTCGATCGCAGCCTAACAGAACTACTTCGAACGCAGCTTCAAGCTGCCGTCGATTCGGAACTGGGTATGAGGACGAGCAAGAGGGCACTTCATCATGGCGGACCACCAGCAGAGTCTGTGATCATCACGGCACGGCGGCTGATTGAGGTCGCATTGTTCGCGGCGTCTTCTATCCAAAGCGACATCAGCCAGGCACAAGAAACGGCGGAAGAGGCGATATCGGCTTTGGAACGGTCACTAATCAGCGGCATCGCGCTAGGCTTGTTTGCCTCTTTTGAGCGCAAATCTTATGGTGAACAAGGAGCTTGGGAAGCATCGACTGTTATCGGTCTCGGTTCGCTGCGTATTGAGCAGCGGCTCGGCTTGTTGCGACGTCTGGCAAAGTCGCATGCCTCGATCATGTCCTCTTGCGGCCTTCTCTTATTCTGCAAGCTTCTTTGCGATTTGAGTGCCAGCGAATTCCGAAAACCAGTGCAAGCTGGCGAGGAATTCATCGAATGGGTGGGGACTGAATTGCTCAGTGCAGAAGGGTTCAGTGGCCTGCTCGTCCAGCTTCCTCAAGACAGCGCTGGCGCTGCACGCGAAGCAATCCTCGGCGTTGCAGCCAGAACTCTATCTCTGACAATTCAGATTGTCTGGCCCATCAAAGCTTGTGCTGATCTCTGCAAAGGATTAGAGACTTTGCGGACCAGCCTGGCCAAGCTTGTTGAGACCGAATCGCAGACGACCTTACGTACTCAGGCCAGCAATTTGCAGCTAATCTGCCAAACTCTTGTCGATTCCGATCCTCCGCACGACGGCGTCCTGATCGACAAGTTCAGAGCTTTGGCGACCTCTTGTCAGACGATAAAAGATGCTGTGAGGTACTTGTTGGAGCTTCAACTCGTGGTTTCTTTGCCCTCGTCGGCGGATGAAGCAGCTAGCATCTCCAGTAAGTTCCCGATAACGCTCCATTTTCAAACTCGATGTTAGAGCTCAGTTTGTTTCAGGCAGGTGGCTCGAGCCACTCGAAGAAAGCCTTCCGCTTTCCGAGACCGACCACATTTTCGTTCCAGTGCTCACCCCACGTTATCCGTTACCACCCATCCTTTCGTAGGCATCAATTCTGGCTCGTCACTTCTTGCTACAGCCACGCAATTCTTTTCCCCCTCGTCAGGGTCATCACCCCGCTCAGCACCGTCTTCCGACAGCTTCGCTGCTTTACGCCTCCGCTCACAGCTTCCCGACTTCTTGCTGCATTCTTCGCGTCTGCTCTCCCCGAACGATAGTACTGTGACGCTCCGCTCAAGCAAAAATAATTCACGAGCTGGATTGGGAAAGTCTCGAGAAGGACCTTCGACATTAGGCTCCAACCTTGCTACTTCCGCAATTCCCTCTGAATCGAAACGGCTTCGGGACCGAAGCATTGCCGAAGCCATGTCTGAGTCAATCGCAAAACTTGTGCTGGGATCAGATGCAAAGGGTCACTCTTCAGACAATGAGGTAATCTTTTCCGCCACATCCTCTGGAGTGCTCGAAGGGGAAGAGCTCGAACTGATCGACGAAGTCGCAGACCGTGAGCGGTGTCTCAACACTGTTGCCGAGGCGACACAGAAGCCCTCGCTCCTGGATCTCGTCCATCAGTGCCACAATTACGACCCTTGGCTCGATACAAGTCTTACTCCATTCGTCCTTGATGGTGTACAAATTGGTTTTCTGCCAGCAAGAGTGGTGAAGGCATGCGTCGACGACTCTGCAGACCAGCGCCGCGCCGGCAGGCCTGCAGTTCTTCGACAAGTTCGATTCGCAATGCATCATCGCGAGATCTTGCCACCAACAGCATCCTTGCGCACATGCGAAGCGATAACATTCACATCTGACTTTGCGACACCGGAGGCAAGAACAACCGGACTCAACGCAGTGGCACAACGCTGGCGCCAAGCACGCCTATTCCCGGATCCACTCGACGGGTGGCGCGACGAGCTTTACGCAATTTACGGACTTAACCCTCAACCCGGGTCCCGAAACCCGATTGCCTTCAAGCTGGAGCGTGCAGCGTGCGCTTTGTTTGGGTTTGCAACCTTTGGCGTTCACCTGACAGCATACACGATTGCTCCAGGCACGGGCGAGCTGAAAGTGTGGGTGCCTCAGCGCAGTAGCACCAAGTCGACGTGGCCTGGCTACCTGGACAACTCGGTCGCGGGTGGCATCGTAGCAGGCGATCTTCCAATGGAGAGCATGGTACGTGAGTGCGAGGAAGAGGCCAATTTGAAGTCGGCACTGGTGGAGAAGCACATCAAGCAGACTGGTGTGTTGAGTTACTGCTACAAGACGCCCAAGCAGGGTTGGATCCAACCTGAGGTGGAGTACGTTTACGATCTGCCACTGCCTGTGGATGTGACACTGCAACCCAAGGATGGCGAGGTGGACCACTTTGAACTGATGAACCTCACCGAGATCTACGAAAAGATGAGGCAGGGCAAGTTCAAGGCCAACTGTGTGCTTGTGATGCTCGACTTTTTGATCCGACATGGACACGTCACAGCAGACAGCGAGCCAGGCTACCGCCAAATTGTTGCCCAGTTGCATGTGGATCTTCGCTTGCCCGGTCCATAATTGAAGCAACAGAGTTTGCTGAAGCATTGTGTACCGATCCGTTACCAACTCCCATTGCTGGAACGTTCAAGCTTAGCAAGGAAAGAACGATCTCACACCTAGAAAGTCTGGGTCACGAGTCTTCTTGGAACGGCGTGGAAACCTGCAGTTCGGTGCAAGACATTCTCAATCGTGCGGATCAGTGCTGCGCAAACACCTGGAAAATCTGAGTGTCAGAATCTGAATCTATTCTCGAAGGGACAGGCCTACATGACAGGAACTGTCAAGTCATGCTCGTCTGCCCACACCATTCAGTCAAGGATGTTAAAGCTAGACGAAACTACACCTAGCGTACCTTGGCAGTGTGGAAACAAGAGTAGCGTGAGCATCTCATCCGATCCTTCGTAATGTAGACTCTGCGAACACCTTGGGTTGTGGAGCTCGTTACCAGACGGGAGGAAAGGGTTGGGGCACGTGACCGGCGTGCACATCTGAGCAAAAAGACAGGCGGCCAACTCAGCCCACTTCCTTTTCTCCCCCTTCACCATCCACACATATAATGTACTCCTTCACAATGCTCCCCTCTTTCCTCCCCTCCATCTCGTCAACAAGCGCCGTGACCTGCACGGCGTGTTAACTTTTGCACCCACCGGATTCCCCCCCCAATTGTTCCCGCATGTGACCCGCTCCCCCTGCGCTCGACCAGCCCTACGGCGTGCCGGGAGCCTTGGAGCTAGCGACTCCCTCGCTGACCCGCAATCAATTCCCCCTTTCCCAAGTTTGCACCCGTGCTCATAGTATCGGCCGAGTGTCTCACAGCTGGGACAAAAAATGAGCTGCTTACGCGACGAATGCAAACACGCGCAATGAGATGGACCGGGTCGATGACGTCGTTTGAACGGCCAAGACAGGGACTTGGAAAGTGACGGGAATTCGAAAGAGGCAGAAATTCAGTCTGCATGTGACGTGAGTTGTTACATGCACACAGTTTGGGATGCTCGTAATTAATGAGGAAAGGCTTAAATTGCAAGAAAGGGGGGAACTGAGCACTTGACCTATATACTGTGTGAATGTAGCTACATGCAGTCAAGCAATGCAAAGTTTTGTACTCGTTGACCTTCGGGGAATCTCTTGTGCAAGAGGAAGTCTCGTGTGAGAGAGTCGCGACTGTGTGCGCAGGCGTGACATGAGTGCACTTCTTAGCGGCATTCATGGGTGTGTGAAGCGCAGACATTAATCTGGTCTGGTCCCGCATCTCATCACGCCTCGCTTACGGACGATAGACACAGATGTATTCGCAGTAAAGGCCATCAGTAGCCATCCAAAATGGGAGGAACGCAAACAGAGGCGGTCACGTTGAAGCCATCTGTCGTACGTGCTTGTGCTTGTTCTTGTTCCAAGAAGTCGAGCATGAACAACGAGCCTACGGTGAGGAGGAGCATACACGTTTCATTCGACGGCTGCCTCTCGCTGTCGGAAGGGTCGTTCACGATTGGGCCGTGTTCATCCCCGACGGGTTGGGTGGTCAGCAGACTCGACGCCTCTTTCTTTCCGCTGCAGTGTACATACTGCATCGAGCAATGACCGCTGTTTTGGCTTTCGCCAAGCACCTGAATCTAGAACGCGGTACCGAGACGAGCTCAGAGTCGGGGAGAGCGAGAGGCCGTGAACATCGAATGGTCAACGCTTATTCTCTCTGACCGAGACGTTTCGTGGCATTTCAAAGTTACAGTATGCGTGATTCGGACTTTTGCATTCAGTCAACGCAATCCTCCGCCGGTCAATTTTGCGGTCGTGAGTTGTCACGCAGCATCCGAGGCGGCGATGGCCTAGTTCATGAATCGCGAGTCAGGCCTCATGATCTTACAGACTCTGGTCTGGCTTGTTGCTGTGAAAAAGAGACAATGTATGCCCCAAACACCAGAGAGAAAACATCTAGACGGTTGGAAGGTTATAGGCGCCACGAGACTTGAGATGCTAGACTTCCAACTCCGCCATTAAATCGCCGGGGGCTTAGCTAACAAAGGTGGCACCATGTTTTGACAGCTTTAGCACCGATTCAGACATTTGAGTTTCAATGGCAGGCATTCTTTTCTTCCGGAACCACTTCGACCAGGGGTGGAAAATAAAGCACATTTAAATAGAAAGAAAGGCTTCAACGGAGATGCCTGTCAGCATTGCATATACGGCAAAGCTGAGCGAGACTCGAAACGTTTATGGACAGCGATTCGCAGCTATGATCTCAGAACAGGTACACTAGTTTGTCCGGTCGCTACCCGAGTCTATGACCCTGATGCACAACACCAAAGCCTCGATCCTCGTAGCGCTATGCTCAACGAGCTCAAAATCTGGTCCGCAGCGTGGAGTCAAGCCACGTTGGTCCGCGTTTGGGATGCATACAATGCTTTGCCCAGGGAAATAGTGTTTAGTACGGCAACGATGTCGGTCGTTTCACTACTTCAGAATCGCATGCTAAGAGGCCTGGTAGGTCATGTTTATCCACCTGACATGTCCAGTCTTGCACATCCATCCAATGGAAGTCAATCCCTGCGACTACTGCTGATGTGATCCTGTGGTTTGAATCACTAGAACGGTCAGATGTTACGAGTGCACGCTCTACAGAACGGGACCAATCGCACTTTACGTATCCGTAGTAGATGCTTTATGCAGCACATCGTGTCAACCCCCTGCTTTGGCACCAGACGTGCATTCACAATCAAGAAAGTTTGGCTCGGACTCGACACCATACGGGAATTTACCGACCAACTCACGAAGGTCGCCCAAGACTCAGATCACCTTCCTTTGCTGAACAGAGTGTCGAGCTTTGCAGCAGACAATTGGAAAAATGGCAAGCTTGAACTGGAGCTGGACAAGTGTGAGAGTCCCTATCGCGTGTCAGACCCTGATTGACCGAGCTGGATGGATGATGAGAAGCATGCCCCGCGGTCCTCCCGCGGGTCAGCAGGCTTGCCGCTGTAATTCTGCGATTCCGAGGAACTTTAGAAAGGCCGGGTGTTGTGATGATGAGGTGACGGCGATGATGGACAGCAATCGATCTGCTGCAAAATGCGTCAATCCGCGAATCTGAGACGAACCAGGGCTCACGTCAGGGTTTCGCCGTTTGCGATCCCTGTACTACTTCACAGCTAGCTATGACGCTGGCACTGTTTTACTGTCGTCCCTCCATCTCACTCGAACCACTGCTATCAAGAGGTGGATCCTGTCTCGGTTGTCACATTCCATCTCCTCCTTGCCCAACCGACACAAACGCCTACTTGCGGTGCTTTCCTCTTGTTCCCTTCCCCCTCCTAGTTGCCATTCGATTGGGAGAGCCCCGTTCTCGATCCAGAGGCTCTTGTTGGACCCTTGCTCTAGTCCACTGTTCGCCTAACTCTTTCTGCTTCGAAGAATGACGTATCAACCCACCACTCACCGTAGGAAACTCGGTGCTTACACTCCCCTTAGCGTGCTCGCCCGTTCCCGCCGTCTTACGGATGACGCCGTCAGTCCCTCGACGTTTTGACCTTCCTGTTCAGGGCCTTTTTTGTCCGTGATTCACACCATTCCCACATGCGCCGCCACAACTGCCGTTGTGACTTTGTCCTCGCCAGTTGGACATTCGATCCACTCAGCAACTCTTTAGCCTTGTCATTGTCCTGCCTGGTGCAAATCCTGTCTTCGAATCATCTCGCACCTACTTCAGACGCAGTTAGCCTCGTCCGCCGGGTTCAGTGACGGTGTTCTACGGTCGATGATTACGTCGTGTGCCTTGCCAGTTCTTTTGCCCTTCCGCCTATGCGCGCTTCTGCTTGTCTCCTTCCTTCGGCTCTGCTTCGTGTTCCATCGTTGTAGCAATTGGAATGGGATATAAACAAGACAGATTGTCGTGATTTACTTTCCTCTGCCTCTCTCATATCCCATACCCTGAAGTTCCAACCCCCAAACAAAGCAGTCGACCACCCACCTCTTGCCTACTACCTGAGAAACGCGACATGAGTTACGCTATGGAACTGCTCAGGCGAGCGGGAAACGAGGCCCTCCAGCTCAACCCTCCTGATGCCGACATCAATGTCACCACCCACGGCTCTGACTTCCTTTGGGCTGTCTTCTCCGTCATGGCTGCCTGCGGCCTCGGAACCATGGTCTGGTCTCTCAAGGTCTCTCGAGGAGAGCGTGCATTCCACTACCTCTCGGCCGCCATTCTCGCTACCGCATCGGTAGCTTACTTCTCTCTTGCCTCCGATCTCGGTGCAACTCCCGTGAGAGTCGAGTTTACTCACTACGGCCCTCAGAGCGTCAATGGTCAGCTCCCCACCCGTCAGATTTGGTACGCCCGATACATTGACTGGACCATCACCACCCCTCTACTCCTCCTCGAGATCCTCCTCGTTTCTGGTCTTCCCCTCTCCACCATCTTCATTACCATCTTTTTTGACCTCGTCATGATCATCACCGGTCTCATCGGTGCCCTCGTCGTTTCGGACTACAAGTGGGGCTACTACACCATGGGCTGCGTCGCCATGTTCTATGTCTTCTGGGTCATCTACGGGCCTGGTCTCAAGTCGGCTGCACACCTTGGCGACGACTTCAAGAAGTCCTACCTCCACTCCTCCCTCGTACTCACCATCCTCTGGACTCTCTACCCTGTAAGTCTCCACGTGCTCCGACCACGTGCCCCCAGTGTCACAACGCAGATACACTCAGAGCAAATACTAACCATTCATCTGACCGCTTTGCGTCTATCATTTCGTGTAGATCGCATGGGGTTTGGCTGACGGAGGAAATGTCATCTCTCCAGACGGTGAGATGGTCTTTTATGGAGTCCTTGACCTTCTCGCCAAGCCCGTCTTTGCCCTCTTCCACCTCTGGTCGCTACGAAGGTGCAACTACTCGTCTCTCCACCTCAAGAGTGGAAAGTTCTCTGACTACGAGGACCTATCCGCCAACCACTACCGAAGCATGGAGAGTGGAAAGGCTGCTGAGGCTGGTGTTGGTGTCCGCAACACCGCAGTCAACGGTACCACCGTTGGTGCCAACACCACCGGCGCCAACGTGCTCGACCCTGCTCCTGCTACCACCATGCAGCAGACTCACGTCACCCAATAAATCTCTGGCAGTTTTCTTGAAACTTTCCCATCATCGCAACTTCTTGACAAATGCGAACATGTGTTCACTTGATTGTTTCGATCAACTTGACCATGTGAAACGTGTTCAGGTCGTTGTACAAGCAAAGCACTTACTCTCCACCTGTTTTCGCCCAACTTTGTGTTGCGCTTTCACGACATACCCAGTTCTTCCTCTTTTGTGTAATCCCTGTACGATCTCCCTTTAATCTCAACCTCCCCCTTACAGCATATAACCCTTTTTGTGCGCTGCACACCCTGTAAGGCATCACAAAATATGAACAACGTGAGCTTGATTATGCAATTTCCTCTCGAGGATTGAGGCGCAGTCCACAAGATGTAGTTTTGTGGGCAACATACAGCCGCTAAAAGGGATAGAAAGCACCCTGAAACGACTAAGGTTGACAAGAGACGTTCAACGTCGTCACGCAGAGGAGTGCAAAGCCTATGACCTCTTTGTACGCGCCCCCATCTCCGGGTCTGGCTACAGCTGCTCAGCAATGATCAATCCTTGCGATCCTCACAGCTTTTTGAGGCCAGAAGTCGGACGTTGTACTCGCCTTACACCCAAGGGGGCTGCTTCTGGTTGACATGATCTGCTTTTGTGGACAGCAGAGCGTGACAGGCAGGGTGTCCACATGCATACAGTCTGAAAGAACAGAAGCAAGCTCATTAGCAATGATTTGTCAACAGAAAATTTGAAACTGGAAAAGAAAAGTGGCCCTGCACCCTTTTTTTTTTTTAAACCCTGCCCAAGCGGAGAAAAGTGCCCTGTTTGGAAGGAATACAGTGGAGCGCAGTCGCGAGTTTGAACGACGAAAAATTTCAGCTCACGACACTCAGCCATCCATGGACATCCAGTGTCAGCGCATACCTTGCCTCAAACATTCTTCTTACACGCCGCCATCCCCACTCATCATACCTTCGTCACCTTCGCTGCTGCGATTTTCTCCGACGCCATCTACTCGCTTCGGAGATCGCAAGCGCCGCATCTTCCTCCTTTCACAGTGAGGCTGCTTTACATTGCGCATAGCGAGGTGGAAGTTTAGCCACTGCGGTGCTCCAGGGGGCCTAACCCTTGGTTCCTAGCCCATAATGGATATCAAAAAGCCCATCACGTCCACCATTTCCTCGGCATCCTTCTCCTTCCTTACTGCCGAGGACATCCGCAGAATCTCGGTAAAGCAGATCATCAACCCCGTTCTACTCGACACCACCAACCACCCAAATGCAGGAGGTCTCTACGACCCGGCTCTCGGGCCCATGCGCCCCAACGACATTTGCTCGACATGCCATCTGAGTTCGTACCAATGTCCTGGCCACTTTGGCCACATCGAGCTTCCTTCGCCAGTCTTCCACCCCCTTTTTATGGGCAACATGTTCAACTTGCTTAGAGGTACCTGCTTCTATTGCCACCGCTTCCGTGTTTCGCTTGTCGTTCTTACCAAGGTCATTGGTCGCTTGAGGCTGCTCGAATACGGCCTCGTTGATGATGCAGAAAACATCGACGCCGAAGAGCCAAGATCAAATGCCAAGCTCTCAGATATCGCCAACGATGACTTCGACAGCGCCAACGAAGACGCCGACGCTGCAGAAGACGAGACTAACAAGTCCAAAGCCAGTGGCTCCAAGCCCAAGGGCTTCTCAGAAGAGACTCCCGCTGAGTTTGCCGAGCGCATCAACGAGATGGTGAAGCAGCTCATCAAGGAAGCCAAGGCGAGTGGTAAGGCCCAGGTCGAGCCCGAAGCCGGCAGTCTCACGTATACACTTCGCAAGAAGTGCATCAATGACTTCATGAAGGACATCCACAAGAAGCGCTGCGGCCAGTGCAACGCCATCAGCCCCAACGTCCGACGTGATGGCTTCCTTAAGATCATGGAAAAAGCCCCTCTGCCAAACGAGATTGCTTCCAACGAACACAAGGGGTATCTTCGCATCTCGCCCGTCAAGAGAGTTGCCGCCATCGAGCGCCGTTTTTCTGCTTCCGCTGCGTCCACCTCCGCCTCTATAGATGGCGAAGATGACTCTGGCATCGCATCCCAAGCCATTTCGCCGGACAACGCCCCGAAGGAGGCTGGCTACCGTGTCATGCCCGCTGTGGAATGCCAAGCGCACCTTCGTCTCCTCTTCCACAACGAAGGTCCTCTCTGTTCGCTCCTCTTCGGCCGCAACGGCCCTTTCCGCCTCGACAACTCTCAAGGCAAGGTCAAGGCCAAGAGTGGCTCTTCAATCTGGTCCACTCCCAACGGAGCCAGTGCTGACAACTTCTTCATCAGCGTTCTGGCGGTTCCACCGACCCGCTTCCGCCCCGCGAGTATCATGGGTGACATGACGTTCGAGAACTCGCAAAATGAGCTCCTCACCAATGTGCTCAAGACCACCTTTGCTATTCGAGATCAGATCACGGAATTGGCACGACTGGTCTCCAAGAAGGACTTCCCAGAACTTGAGGCTAATGCTCCCGAGGCAGATTACCGTGCAGCAGAGATGCAGCTAATCAAGGCTCGCGAGGACACGCGCCGCAAGGTGCTCAATTCGATGATGCAGCTTCAAGTCGATGTCAACTCCTTCATCGATGCCGGCAAGAACCCCATGCCTCTGCGTCAGGGTCAGCTTCCTCCTCCAGGCGTCAAGCAAGGCCTCGAAAAGAAAGAGGGTCTCTTCCGAAAGCACATGATGGGCAAGCGAGTCAACTTTGCTGCTCGTTCCGTCATCTCTCCGGACGTCAACATCGAGACCAACGAGATCGGTGTTCCGCCTGTTTTCGCCCGCAAGCTCACATATCCTGAGCCGGTGACAGTGCACAACGTGCAGCTCATGCGACAGCTCGTCATCAACGGTCCCTTCAAGTACCCTGGTGCGGTTGCTATCCGCAGCGAGGACGGTACCGAGACGCAGCTCGATAAGCTCAGTGTCGAAGAGAGGACCGCACTCGCCAACCAGCTCCTCACACCGCAAGAGCACTCGTCCAAGCAGGCCCGCGGAACTTTCGCTGGTCTCGGCAGCTCGACACGTACGCCCATCGCCAACAAGCAGGTGCTCCGTCACCTCCGCGATGGCGACATTCTCCTGCTGAACCGACAGCCTACTTTGCATCGTCCTTCAATGATGGCTCACAAGGCGCGTGTACTTGTCGGCGAGAAGACGATTCGCATGCACTACGCCAACTGTAACTCGTACAACGCCGATTTCGACGGTGACGAGATGAACATGCATTTCCCGCAGTCGCAGGCCGCTCGTGCCGAGTGTTACTATGTTGCCAACACGGACAACCAGTACCTCACGCCTACCAGCGGTAACCCGCTCCGTGGTCTCATCCAGGATCATGTGGTTGCCGGTGTATGGATGACGTCCAAGAACACACTGTACACGTGTGCCGAGTACCAGCAGCTGCTGTACGGTGCGCTGCGACCGGAAGGCAAGTACACGGGTGGCGGTCGCGTCCTCACGGTGCCCCCTGCCATGCTGAAGCCAGAAGCGCTCTGGACGGGTAAGCAGGTCATCTCGACTGTGCTGCTCAACCTCAAGCCTGCCAAAGCGGACGGTCTCAACCTCACTTCCAAAGCAAAGGTTGCTGGTCGCATGTGGGGCAAGGACCACGCCAGTGAGGAGAAGGTGATCATCGAGGACGGTGAGCTTCTGCAGGGTGTGCTCGATAAGGCTGCTTTCGGTGCCTCGTCTTATGGTCTTGTCCACGCCATCTTTGAGATCTACGGCTCCGAGACTGCAGGCAAGCTGCTGAGTATCCTTTCGCGTCTGTTTACCAAGTTCCTCCAGACCAACGCCTTTTCTTGTCGAATGGACGACCTGCTGCTCAGCAAGGAAGGTGACGAGGTCAGACGCAAGACTTTGCTTGCGGCCCAGGGTCACGGAAAAGGTGTCGCGATGAAGACCGTTGGTCTCGAAGGTGAGGACGAGAAGAATCCTGACACAGACAGGAATTTGCGCATTCGCCTCGAGGAAGTTCTCCGTGACGACGACAAGCTTGCCGTCCTTGACGGTGAGATGATGAACTCGTCCAACGCGCTTACCTCCAAGATCATCGAGTCGTGTTTGCCCGCGGGCCTGTACAAGAAGTTCCCAGAAAACAACATGCAAATGATGACCGGATCGGGTGCCAAGGGTTCCGCCGTCAATGTGTCGCAGATCTCGTGTCTGCTCGGCCAGCAAGCGCTCGAGGGTCGACGTGTTCCTCTCATGGTCAGCGGAAAGTCGCTTCCCTCGTTCCGACCCTTTGAGACTTCGGCACGAGCCGGTGGTTTCGTTAGCGGTCGTTTCTTGACCGGAATCCGCCCCCAGGAGTACTTCTTCCACTGCATGGCTGGTCGTGAAGGTTTGATCGACACGGCCGTCAAGACGTCGCGTTCCGGTTACTTGCAGCGATGTTTGATCAAGCATCTCGAGGGCGTTCACATCCAGTACGACAACACGGTCCGTAACGCGGATGGCTCCATCCTGCAGTTCAACTACGGTGAGGATGCGCTCGACACGACCAAGAGCAAGTACATTGGTCAGTTCGACTTTACCGCCGCCAACTTCGAGAACTACAACAAGCGCTACGATCCCAAGCAGCTTGGTGAAGTGGTCGAGGCAGAGCTTGCCGCTGAGCACATGAAGAAGGCGCTCAAGAAGCCGCACAAGTACGACCCTGTTCTTAGCGTCTACACGCCTTCCACCCACTTCGGTTCCATGTCGGAGAAGTACGCCAAGGAGATCGAAGCGTACATTGAGAAGAACCCAAGCAAGCTCCTGGCGGACAAGAAAAAGAAGAACAAGAAGCGCAAGTCCGAGGCTGACGCGGGTGCTCAAGATGATGCAAGCCCCGTCCAGAAACTCCGATTTGCCAAAGAGAAGCTCGGTGTGGAGGCGTTCCGCGCAATGTGCAAGGTGCTCTACCACCGTGGCCTGGTCGACCCGGGTGAGGCCGTCGGTCTGCTTGCTGCCCAAGGTGTGGGTGAGCCCTCAACGCAAATGACGCTCAACACGTTCCACTTCGCCGGTCACGGTGCTGCAAACGTCACGCTCGGTATCCCGCGTCTGCGAGAGATTGTGATGACTGCGTCGCAGAACATCAAAACACCCATCATGCGATTGCCTGTTCTTGATGGCATCACCAACGAGCAGATCAAAACATTCTGCAAAGACGGCAGTCGTCTCGTGCTCAGCCAGGTGCTTGATGAGGCTGTTGTCACCGAGAAGATCTCGCCCAAGTCGGAATCGACTGGCTTCCACCGCCAAAAGACCTACACGGTCCGTCTCAACTTCTACCCCGCAGAGGAGTGCCAGGAGGAGTACAACTGTTCCACCTCGCACATCCTGCACGGTTTGCAGGAGACGTTCGCTCCCAACCTGGAGAACAGCATCAATAACGAGATGCGAAAGCAGAAGCGCGAGCACACTCTGCAGGTCGCCGCCATTGGCAAGGGCCAGACATTCTCGGATAACGCCCCTGCGGGCGAGAACGCCGACGACGAAGGCGCCGAACGCGCCAACGGTGTCAATGGTCGCAAGGCGCTCTCGAAGGGCAATGACGCTGACTCGGACGACGAGGAGGATGCTTCTTCTGACGTCGGCGACGGAGATGCTGATGATGCCAAGAGGAAGCAGCGCTCCGCAGCACACGCATCGTACGAAGAGGGCGATGACGAGGACATGGCTGGAGTTCCGTCCACTGCCGAGGATATCGAGGCGGCGTTCAGCAACGGCAGGAAGAAGTCGACCAACGCGATGGATTTGGACAGCAGTGACAGTGACTCTGAGTCAGACGATGGCTCGATCAACGAGGAGTGGGCTGAGCAGACTTCGGCGCTCGAAAGGGCGCTGCAGGAGAACTCCAAGTACATCAATGCGTTCCGCTTCGACGATGTCAAGGCGCGATGGGCCGAGTTCGACCTGACGCTCGCCACGCAGTCGCAGAAGCTGCTGCTCATCAACATCGTGGAGCGCGTTTGCAGACAGAGTGTCATCCATGAGATCCCCAACATCGCTCGTATCATGAAGCCACCTCCCAAGGCGGGCGAGGAAGGTGTGTCGCTCACCGCCGAGGGTATCAACTTTCGCGACCTGTGGGACTTTGGCTTCGGTGTTGTGGACCTGGACAACCTGTACACCAACGACATTGGCGCTGTACTTCACACGTACGGTGTCGAAGCGGCGCGTGCAGCCATCGTGTCCGAGATGCGTGGCATTTTCGACACATACGGTATCGCCGTGTCGCCACGACACTTGTTCCTCATCGCCGATTACCAGACCGCTGCCGGTGGCTTCCGTCCGTTCAACAGGTCGGGTATCGCCGAGTCGTCGTCGACTCTGCTCAAGGCGTCTTTCGAGATGACGATGGCGTTTATCGGTGGTTCGGCTCTGCACGGAGATGTCGACATGCTCAAGACGCCTTCGAGTAAGCTTGTTGTAGGTCGACCCGTTTCATCGGGTACGGGCACGCCAGAGATCCGCCTTGCGCTTCCTGCGCCTATCGGTGCGGCTGCTTGATACGTCGAACGCAAGTCGGCTGCTCGTTTCTTTGCTTGTACCACCATCATGTCAAATAGTCATAGTATCTACGATAGTTCATGTTCCATCAACGAGTCTGGAGTGGGTTGCGATGATGGCAAGACCAGAGAATTGGAGGCAGTGCTATTCGTGCTGGAATCCCCCTTTCCCAGATTTGTGTGGATGTGGGCTGAATGCTGTGAATATTCCGAGCCGCTGAAAATCGCGCTGCAGACTCGCATGAAACCCAGCCAGGGTCCAACTTGGAGCTTCGACTCTGACGAACCCTGATGAACTTACTCTCACCCACCATTCATCGCTCGTCACAGCCTGGAAGCTACGACACCACCCCGGATCTCATTGTACTCGTCGCGGAAATACCCGGCATACAGGATCGCGTCAACCTGTTGTAAGCTTGGCCCAGAACAACGAAGATCGATGGAGCGAGCCGCAACACGCACTTGATAGCAACTCGGATTGAATCAAGCGTGTTCCAGCATGCGGATCGCTGGTCCTGTGCCTAGCGAGAATCTCGGGCATGGAATCACCCTTCGCGAAGATGTCCCTGCAGAAAGAGCATCTAAAAGAAGGCGAATGTTTCAGATAGGCTCCTCGCCTCCGCCGTTCACAGCGGCGTCTCGTAACCTCGCCCCGAATCGTCAACTTCAACGAGACAAATTGATGGATCGTGTCGACTTCGCATCCAGATCGCCCAAAGCCTCGCGGAAGTTGAAGCAAACAAAGAATCCACTCGAGCTACGTTCATCGCCGCCCGCTTCGCCCCCTCCGAGTGAACCAACAGCAGATTGGAGACACCAAGCTTTTCCTCAAGCTCCACAACTGCGAACAAACAGCGAGGCTGTACAAGTAGCCGGGGATGCAGGTCGAGATTCGTTGCAGAGGAAACGGCAATTAGATTGGAACGACCCGAGCTCGCCGATCGGAACGTTTGGAGGACAAGTGGTGAGACGTTCCGACCGCAGCTTAAGGACATCTCGCATCGAATCGGTCAGCTTGGCGTCCCGAAACACAAAGACTGTTGGATTGCCGGACCTCGATCGAGGCTCACACCTCAGAACGAGATCAAGAGACCAGACGCACATCGTTCAGGTCGCCAAAGTAGCTGGTGTGGATCACACCGAAAATGCAGCCCAAGGACTGCAGAAGGGAAGAGCACTGAAGCGTGTGGCTGAAGAGAAGCTGGTCAAGCAGAAACGGCGAAGAGCCAAAATCCAGCGGGTCCAATTCGAAACCAACATCCCTCCGTCCTCGGCAGAACAGCCACTCATCAATGTGGATTATCACCTCAACTCGCAGCCCGACGCACATCTGAAAGCCGGTGTATTCGACGCAGCAGACGAATCGGAGATTAGCTACTTTCCCACGCTACCTCCGTCTCGTCGTCTGTCTCCCAGAAAGCGACAAGGAAGCGAAACGACATGCAATCAGTCGGCATCTGCACCCGACCGTGCTGCTGAACATCCAATCTCACTCTATGGTCAAAGCTCCCTGCATAGTTCAGCGCCGGTGGCACTCGGGTTAAGTGGCGTAGATTCGCAGGACGGCCATGCAGAGGAGGGAGATTCAGGCGTGGGCTTGCTTGAAGTGCTTTCTCAGAGCGCCATGCGCAATATCGATCAAGTGCAGACCACTGTCGCTGTCCCTTTGCAACAGTCTCTTCAGATAGCCCCTTTTCTCGGGCCTGCAATGCCATCGCCACGTCACACACGGGCACAACGCCAAGTGCACGTCGACTTTGACCCTTCTCACTTCACCCATGCGCAAGCGCGGCACATTGCTTGCTTGATCGTGAAGAGCAGGTCTGAGCGGTCAGGTTGGTCATCAGTCCACCCAGACACTGTCCCCGAACGGCGCGCCGCCTTCCAATCTAGCACGGCCAAATCAGTCAGGCTGGTTCAATCTGCGGGGCTCCCGCCATCGTCGCATGCCATCAGTCGAGATTTAGGGTTGTCCTCCGCACAAACGCGGAAAACACCTCGAACGGAGACATCTGACTTTACCCATTACAACCCTGGCGGCGTCAGCAACAACGATCAAGTACGGGACGAGAACGGCCTTGCGCCGTTTGAGCACGGTCTTCGCTTTGCCGGATATCGTCTTTCGTGTGAAGGTTCCGCAGTAGAAGCGGCTCGCAATAGTACGGAAGAGGTTCAGTGTTTGCAACCTCTCAGAGCAGAGGCCTTGCAGAAGCTGATGCGGTTGCGACGAAAGCAAGTGGTCAAAATCATCATCCCATTTTCCGAGCCGGCCTTGTCGCCAGGTGCGACTCGGGCTCGTTTCATCGCGCCTCAACAGATGCTCAGTGCTCCCCAGCGTCAGTCAACCGTGCTTCCGGACGACAGCCGAGTTCTGCTAGCCTGGATGCAATTCACAGCCCAGAATTTTTTACATGCGCTGGAATCCATGGTTCAAGCAGGCTTCGCCCGCTCTCTCCAAAGCAGCTCCTACAGCATCAACTCCCTTCCATCGGATCTATACCCATGTCCCATTCTTCATTACGCTGCCCATGCTGAGACACGTAAACACCCAGATCCGGTCCAAGCACACTCCGCCGGTGGTGACGCACACCAGTTTATCGAGAATGTTCCATCCCATATAGCTCTGTACGTGCATCTCGACCGGATTGAAGAAGCTCGACAGAGCTTGGCAGCTCTCGAACTGGGGAACGTCACAGACACGATCAGGGCAGCGAGTTATCGGCCGTTCGACGATCCGCTTGTACGTCTGCTCGTCACTAGCCTCATTGGCGAGCCTATTTGTTTGATTTGATTGGTCATCTACCGCGATTGTCATTGCCACGCTGTAGTTAACATATCATATACCCAGAAGCAATCTTTCACAAAGACGAAAATCACTTTCATCTACTCTTTCGTCGTCTGGCACGATCGAGCACTGCACAAAAGACGTTCTAAGCCAGATGGTGGGAACTTGTGATAACGTATTTCCCGTAGTACCGACGCGCCTGTAGTACCGACGCATTTTTTTTTGAAATTTAACTGTGATGGTAGTACTTGTCCTGATCATGAGCACAGCATTTTTTGATAGTGATGAACCATGAAACTTAGATTGATATGATCACAATGAGATATGTTACACTCAAATGAATTTGGAACTAGAGATGTGTGCGTGATGAGCTCGCTAAAGGAACCTTGGAGTAGAAGATGCTTGGAAGTTTGTTGTCATCTTCAATGGTGCTGAGAGGGTTGTCATCATCAAGTTCATCCATCCATTGATGCACTGAAGCTGGAAGGGTGTCAATGAATGGTGTTGAAATGCTCTCGTTGCCATATTTAGGTGCTTTGTCACCATCATTTCCTCTGATTGTTGATTGTAGTGCCCTCCGCTTCTCCTCCCATCGCTGTTTTCGAGCCTGGTGTGCAATGATCACTGGTTTCTTCATCACCAACTCCTTCTCAGCATGCTCCTTGCTGATCATCCTCTCCTTGGAAAGCACCATCTGATCACCAACCTTAGCTCTTGTCACCACCTTTTTCACCAACATCCTATTCCTCTCCTCCTGCTTCCATAGTAACATGTTTTCTGCTTTCAATGATGAAATACAAGCCTGTTGTTCACTGAACATCTGCAACAGGGTCTGCTTGAGTGAACGTGCATCCCAAGAATCTGGTTGTGTTGCTTGAAAGCTGTCAAGCAGAGCACTTATGCCAGTAACTGTGTCAGGTACAGCCATTCCTTGCAGTGGCTGTACCTGCATTGAAGGCCATTGAGCTGCCGAATGGCCAGCTAATTGTGCCAGTACCTTCTCTGGGTCCAGTGTGAGAGTGATTCCAGAGTCGGAAAAGGCCTTTCATGCAGTGGAAGGCATCAAAATAGTCTCTTGTGCCTGGGTGTAGAATGTTCCAAACTGTGCCTTATCAATGTCACCAATAACATGTGGTGCTACATTGTTGACAAGCTGGTGGTAGGCAGCTGTCAATGGGCCAAAAATTGACACATCCAATGGTTGCATTATGTGCGTTGAGTGTGCTGGCAAACAATAAGGAATGATCTGGTGTGACCAAAGGGCATCCAGGAACACCAAGCTTGTGTGAGAACAATGACTGTTGATGATGAGCAAGCACCATTCTGATGGCAACAATGGTGTTGTGTTGGTGTTGAAGACCTTTTCTATCCACAAGACAGCGAGCTCAATGTCAGTCCATCCATTAATTGACTTGGAGAAGTTCCAGGAAGCTGGTACATTCTCCATTTGCCACTGCTCACCAACTGTGTGGATCCAGCCTTTGGTGATCACAAGGGGCGGCAAAACCTGACCTCTGCTTCCAATGCATTCAATTACCATAGCCGATTCCCTGGAACCCAGTTGTGCATGGAAGTGAGCAGCTTTGTTGTGATCAGGCACAACAACATGCTCACTACCACCTTGACCAAACATGAACCTGGTTTCATCCATATTGAAGATGTTGCTTGAAGCTATCTTGTATTCATTGATGATATTGACCAAACAACTGTACCTGCTCAAACACCATCCTCATCTGTGCCTCTCATGCGAGCATTGTCCAGACAGCAAGACCAGCATGCTTGTATGGAGGGATGGTGCATCAGGAACCCAGACAGCCAATTGCGCCCAACTTCAACCACTTGGAACCAGTCCAGGGCACCATGTGTGATGGTGTTGGCATATTCCCAGATATGAGCTGGTGTCAATGGGAACCCACTGCAGGCACAACGCTGAATGTGTTCCTGAAGAGCACTCTCTGCAGCAGGTTCCAACACTTGTTGGTTGGACTGTGCCTGGTCTTTTGACTTCTGACCATTAAGTTAGTGGTGCAGGGTCACTTCAGGAACATTGTTTGCTGCCGCTGCTTGGCAATTGCTGGAGTAGGTTCCATTTCTGACATCTGCAGCAGCTTGTTGGAGTTGAGCTTCTTTTCCGGTGCATTTGACAGTGGATGTTGCTCGAGACAGTACCAAGTGCTTGGAACAGGAATGGCGAACCATTACGGGGTCTGAATTGCTGGGATATGAGCTTAAATTGCAAATATTTGTGGATACAATGGTGTAGACAATGTTCACAGTGGGAACTGATGTGGGGTTGGTGGGTTTCAGGAACAAAGAAACAACTGTGCTCATGATCATGCAAGTCACTCACATCAGACACATGCTTCTCAGAAAAATTTAAAATTGTGTCGGTACTACAGGTGCGTCGGTGTTGGAATATACAGTCACTTGCGTTTTCGACTTCGGAACGATCTGTTAGATCATGGAGGTCCAACACAGGCAACCAGGACGCGTCAATATTCCTCAAAAATATTTCGACACTGTTAGGCCACGACGCGTCAAGAAAAGTCCAATTCTGGACCTCCCACATCTGTATTGGAAAATGGTGAACCAGTAATGGGTTACCATTGCTGGTTCAGGGATCCGAGGGAAATCTCTGATCAGCTAAGACAGAGGTGAGGAGCTATCTCGACAGTGTCTTCCCTATATTGGAGAGGCTTGTAGAGCTAAGTCTGAGGATGTTTCAGCTTAGATATGCTCCATAGATAGAGGATATCAGAGGGTCACAGTAGTAATCGAGGAGCAATTAACAATGTAGGCAACTTGGCTCATGCAGGAAGAAGAGAGATGGAGAAGAGGAGAAGGCAGACCTTGCTATGCGAGGATGTGGGAACTAGTTCGAATGACTTTCTGTGACTGTATCTACAACTGAGTTGATGTATATATATATGTGTTTTCCTATGATGGCAATACTTTCTCGAAGTTGGCTATGTCTTTGCTATATCGAGGGTATGACACCTGTGTTGAATCTTGGAGAGTATGGAGCATTGTTTGGAACCTCGAGTAGAGACAGTGTGGTATTGCAGGGGCTTATCTTTGAGTGTGTGTGTGGGGGGTTGCGTATATATGCTATCTTTCCCTATCACGGAGGGGTGCATTCCTATCTTGGTCAATGTGTTTGGTCCATACTCATCCGACATAAATTGTGTTTCAGAGATGTGGGTCCTGGGTCCCCACGGTCGCAGGCTAATAGCCGGAATCAGGCAAGTAAGATCCCATAGCCAGATGTGGGAGGTCCGGAATTGGACTTTTCTTGATGTGTCGTGGCCTAACAGTGTCGAAATACTTTTTGAGGAATATTGACGTGTCCTGGTTGCCTGTGTTGGACCTTCACAATCTAACAGATTGTTCTGAAGTCGAAAACGCGAGTGACTGTATATTCCAACAAGTCTTGCTGCGATCAGCAAAATATTGGATATTAGGGAATGTGAGATCCTGAATTGGGACGCGTTAACTCATTGTTGGATTTTGGATTTTTTTTGATGATTTTGACGCGTTCGAAGGAATGTGGAGGCATGCATTTGGATGCAGCGGTTTGTGGGGTGCGGGTTCCTGTGTCAGGAATGTTGGATGAATGAAGTGGGGTCCCCACATTTGGGAAGTTGGATCCTGGATAGAGATTAGATACCCTGAATCGGGTAAATGTTGATATATTGTCTGTGCTGTGAAACTTTGACTTTCTCAAGTGGCTTGGTGAGGCTGTCAGCAAGCTGTCCTGATGTAGGGATGTTGGTGACAATGATGGTACCATCAAGTTGTTTTTCCCTGACAAAGTGATATTTGATGTCAATGTGTTTGTTCCTTTGATGGTCCTTAGGGTCCTTAGATAAGTATATAGCCACTTGGTTGTCCACATATAGTGGTGTAGGCTTGTGAATCTCAAAGGAGAGTTCAGCTAGGAGTCGTCGGCTCCAGGTGATCTCCTTGCATGCTTCTGCCATAGTGATGTACTCTGCATAGGTAGTTGATGTTGCAACTAAGGGTTGCCTTTTGCATTGAGTGCCACTCCATCGGCAATGTCACTCGCGATAGTGGGTGTGTGCACAATGTTTGCATTGTCAAGACCAAATTGTGTAAGCAGGTGTTGTATATGGCTGGTTTGGGAGAGGTGAAGTGACATTGGAGTAGATGTGACTTGAATGCCTAAGATGAATGATACTGGATCTCCTCCAGTCATCTTGAACTTGGATTGGAGTGTTGAGATGAACTTATCTGCTGTAGGCTTATGTTTTGCAAAGATGAGAACATCATCAACATACAGGGTGAGGATGAGAGGTGGTTCACCCTTGTTCTTGATGTAGTAGAGAGCAGAGTCATAGTTGGATCACTTGAAGCTGATGTCAGTGAGTGTGCTATCAGCCTTTTGATACCAAGTGCATCCAGCTTGTTTGAGGCCATAGAGAGACTTGTTGAGTTTGCAGATGAAGGATTGAGATCCCGGTTGCATCATGGAGGCTGGCAATGGAGGTTGCCTCATGTAGAGGTCAACATCCAGTTCACCATTGAGGTAGGCAGTGACGACATTGAGCTGGTAGATCTTCATGTCATATTGGAGTGACATGATCATGAGCATTCTAAGTGTAGCCATCTTTACCACTGGTGTGAAGGTTTCCTCATAATTGATACCATGAACTTGAGTATAGCCTTGAGCAACTTGTCTAGCCTTGTATTTGTCAATGGTGCCATCTCCTTTCCATTTGATTTTGAACACCCATCAACTGCCAATGATGTTGGCATTATCGGGAGCATTCACTACAGTCCAGGTGTTGTTCTATTGGTGTGAGTTGAGTTCTTTCTGAATTGCCTCTTGCCATTTGGGCCAATCAGATCATCGTTGAGCTTGGAGAATGGTTCTTGCTTCATCATCAGATGCAGGGAAGGGAGTTCCTTCATCGGTACACATTTTGTTGGTGAAGGTGTCTTTGGTGTCATCGATGGTGACAGAGGAGAGGGAGCATATAAAGTCTTCCAAGGGTGGAGTGGAGATCCCTTGATCTCTTTCCTCTTGAGTGAGGTAAGGGAATCCCACACATTCTTCCTCTTGGGCAAACATAGGTCTGTTGTTGCTTGGGGGGTGCACGATATTGGGACTGATGGCTCAAATTGGAGTGGGATGGATGAGGACTGGTTCTTGTGGAGCCTCATCATGAATGTCAATGGTGGTGGTGTTCTCAATTTGAGGAGTGTCTCATTCCTTAAAAGGGAAGAGTTTCTCATCAAAGGTAGCATTCCTGCTAGAAAGGATAGCCCTGGTCCTAAGGTTGAGTAGTTTGAAGGCCTTGGACCCATTGGTAACCCCAATGTATACTGTAGGTAGGGCTCGCTTGTCAAGCTTTGAGCGGTTCTGCTCAGGTATGTGTGCCCACACTTGGCATCCAAAAACTCGTAACATTGAGTGGTCTCCTTCCTGTTGAAGGAAATGCTTGAAGGGTGTCTCCATGGACAGTGCCTTCATAGGGAGCCTGTTATTTAAATAGGCAGTGTGGAGCAACACATCTCCCCATAAATAGTGGGGAGCTCCTCCTTGAAGAAGGAGACTTCTGGTGATGTCGAAGAGGGTCCTGTTCATATGCTTGGCAATTCCATTCTGTTGAGGAGTATATGGTGCTGATGTCTCATGTTGAATTCCTGTGGAGGAAAGGTAAGTATCAAACTCTCTACTGATGTACTCACCTCCATTGTCTGATCTGAGTTGTCGTAGCTTCTTTCCCGTCTGATTTTCCATCAGAGTCTTATACTCTTGAAAGTGACCAAGTACTTCACTTTTGTGAGCCATGAGGTAGACCGTCACAAATCTACTGTAGTCATTGGTGAAGGTTACAGCAATTTGGTGACCCCCAGGTGTTATATCCTTGAACTTGCCAACAACATCGGAGTGAACGAGCTGTAGGGGCTCAGTTGTTGTCATTGTCACATGATTGGGAAAGGGCTGCCTGTGAGACTTGCTAACCTCACACACATGGCATTTTCCTGAGCTTATGTCAGTTTCTTTAGCAACTTCCGGGATGACTTCCGATATCTGCTTCATCCTTCCTTTGCTGGGATGACCAAGCCATTGATGCCAAATTGAGGTTGAGACAGTGCCATAGGTGAGGGCTGCAAATTCAGGCTTGGGTTGGCATAGGTAGGTGAGCATGTTCCTTGTCTCTCCTTTGAAGATCATGTTGCCTCCCTTCCTTGCAATGAGTCTGCCGCCATTGATACTGATACTGGTGACCTTGGCAACGAGGTTGAGGGAAATGAGGTTGGCTGCATAGGTTGGGACATAGAAGACGTTTTTGAGGACTAGAATATGGGTTTTCTTGTTTCCTATATCAGCAACTACCTTAACGGTGCCTTTACCACAGGCTGGTACATGTTGAAGGCTGCCACTCTGGATAGGAGGTGTAGCGGTTTTGGAAAGTTTGGTGAACAGGTTCTTGTTTATACAGATATGAACAGTTGAAGCAGAGACGATGATCCAGTCGTTGGCACTGTTGGAATATACAGTCACTCGCGTTTTTGACTTCGGAACGATCTGTTAGATCATGGAGGTCCAACACAGGCAACCAGGACGCGTCAATATTCCTCAAAAAGCATTTCGACACTGTTAGGCCACGATGTGTCAAGAAAAGTCCAATTCCGGACCTCTCACATCCGACTGTGGGATCCTACTCACCTGATTCCGGCTATTAGCCCAAGACCGCGGGGACCCCAGACCCACATCTCTGAAACACAATTTGTGTTGGATGAGTATGGGCCGAACACATTGACAAAGATAGGAACGCACCCCTCCATGATAGGGAAAGATAGTGTATATACGCAACCCCACACACACACTCAAAGATAAGCCCCTGCAATACCTCACTGTCTCTACTCGAGGATCCAAATGATGCTCCATACTCTCCAAAATTTGACACAGACATCATACCCTCAATATAGCAAAGACATAGCCAACTTTGAGAAAGTATTGCCATCAAAGGAAAACACATATATGTACATTGACTCACTTGTAGATACAGTTGCAGAAAGTTATTCAAACTAGTTCCCACATCCTCGCATAGCAAGGTCTGCCTTCTCCTCTTCTCCTTCTCTCTTCCCCCTGCATGAGCCAAGTTGCCTACATTGTTAGTTGCTCCTCAATCACTACTGCGACCCTCTGATATCCTCTATCTACGGAGTGTATCTAAGCTGAAACATCCTCAGACTTAGCTCTACAAGCCCCTCCAATATAGGGAAGGCACTGTCAAGATAGCTACTCGCCCCTGCCTTAGCTGATCAGTGGTTTCCCCAGGATCCCTGAACTGGCAACGGTAACACATTACCGGTTCACTCCTTTCAATAGTCGGTACTACGGGAAATACGTTATTGATTTGGAAACATTGCGAAACTGATGCACAAAACGGGGTGATGCGACTAAGCTTCGATGGAGAGGAGATCGAAATTGAAGTGTGTGAACGGCGTTTCCTTCTCAGTCCTTGCATGCGATGTTCGAGTCTTGGTCGACAAATTCACACTTTTTCCTTGACTTGTTTTCTCCTCCTCCACAACTGCGGGTGATTCCACGTTGTGTTTGGTCTTGGGCACCACGGTTTCGGGGAGGGAAACGACATTCGGTACCGCGCCTTCTGGAAGCGAGAGAAGTTCCAATAGTCGGTTGGCGATGCGATCAGCCGAGTCTCTCATACCGCCGAGATTGCCTGCAGCTGGACCAATTTGTAAACCGGCATATGCGCCCGTGACAAATAGTGGCACATCACGTCGATATTCGAGATCCGCAGTGAGAACAGGTATGCCTCCAACCAGTCGGATCGGATGCGTCTTTTGGACGGTTTGCAGGAAGGGAAGGCCACCGAAGTCGATTTTGGCACCGGTGGCTACAACGAGGTAGTCGGCACGGATGGACTCGAGTTTCCCCCCATCAGTGCTGGTGCGAAGTTGGAGACTCCATTGTTTATCACCGTCGTTGTGTTCTTCGTCGTGAGATGACTCTTCAGAAGCGTCTTCGTCGTCATGAGTAGCGTCAACCTCGACGCTCGGCCCGTCTTCAACATCCTCCTTGGGTGCAGGACGGAGACGGTTGAGGGAAGCGGTGGAGGCGTAAGTGGCGGACGCGATGGTAGTGTGTGTGCGAATTTCTACTTTTCCTAGTGCTTGAAGCCTTGTCAACACCTTTGCGTACGTAGGCGTGACGCTACCGCCATTCCTCGCGGCACGAAGGGTGGTGAGTCGTTCCTGAACGTCTTCGTTTTGCCAAAATTGCATCTTGAGGTAGTTGCTGTATCGGCCGACCCAGCCGAGATCGACGTCAAAGGGTTTGCTCTTGAGGTGACCGCGAGTGAGGAGTGTAACTTTTTCGTAGCCTTCCTCGAGAGCGCGGACTACGATTTGGGCGGAGGTGAGACCGCCTCCGACGACGACCATCTTTCGCTCGCGTGCCGGGGTGGAAGGAGGGAGAGGAGGGGGAATGGGGAAAGGCTGCGCTGCGAGACAGCCGGAGTGCATCCAGCCCGGACCATACGCGGGAGGCGGAGAAGCAGTTGAAGGCGCAGAGGAGGCGGAAGGCTGGTCGCAAGTTTGAGCTGACAACAAGTACGGAGGAATCATGGGCACGCCACCAAAACCGACCGCGCTAACAACTGCCTTTGCAGAAATCACAACACCGTCATCCTGGCCTGCATTTCCCCCGACACCGTCATCAACTTCAAGCAAGAATCCTGGGTGGTGATTTCCAAAATCATCCTGCACAGTGCGTTTGGCTCCATCGAACCAGACCAGCTCCTTGACCCTTCCCCTCAGTGTAGACACCGGGCTCTCCTCCAACCCGGAACCGCCCTCCAACGCGAGGGAGTCTGCTGCATTTGTCGTGCTCTCTTCAAAACTGCTGTCAAAGAATTCAGAGACTCTTGGCCAAGTGGAGGAACAGCAGTCATCGCCCGACTGAACACGATACTTCTGCTCGAGCTTGCGTGTAAACGCGTCAAAGAGCGAAGAGCTTGGAGTAAAGTAGTCACGACGATCGCGCTCATTGACGTGCACTTTGGTCGAAGTGGCTGCGATGGCACTAGCATGATGCTCCTTTGGCTGGAGCTGCAGTTGCTTGCGCTTATGTTTCGACTTTTCCTTGCCAACAACACCAAGGATCTCGATGAGGTCAGGGAGACTAGAATCATCGGATGCGCACCTTTTACCCAAAGGTTGGTCCTGCTCTTCAATAGGAGATGCTGATCGTTTGCCTTTGGAACGTTTCCTGCAGGTACGACAACGAGGTGTGACTGTGTTCTTTCCTGCAGCAATTCGTTTTTCGATGAGGTCGATGACCTGTTCTGGTGTACCTTCGCCAGCCTTTCCGTGCTGGTTTGCAAAAGCGATGAGAGCGTCAAAATCACTCGCGTCAGGGTGGAAGAACATAGGCGAGCGCAAGTGGCTGATGCCCAACGCACGGAAATTTCTCCTCCAAAGACCTAGGAATCCTTCTCCAAGCCTGTCGATCACGAGGATCTTGATCCTACCATCACAGGGGCACAGATCATCTTTGTTGAGATTCCACATCGCCCTGCCTTTCTTCTTCCTTCCCAGGCGGCTTTGTTCTTCCAACTCCCTTGAGATGCTCTCTCGGGAGGATTTAGACGTTTTGGCAACTTTGGAAGGGACGAGTGCTGGAGTGCGCTGCTTGTGGGTGAAATGGAGATGTCGATGCTCGTCTTCGGTGTAGAGCGCAGCTGGTCGCGATTCGAGGATACGAGAGATGACGGCTAGGGCAGCAGGGCCTGCTCCGATGATGACGAGATCAAAATGGGCTACTGCATCTGCGTTTGGCTGGGAAAGCTTGCTTGGTGCTGAAGAAGTCGAGTCGCATGCTGAGACACAGGGCTGACCAGCAGCCTGCTCAGGAACGTTGAGATCTTCGGGCATGATGAGCTTCTCGGGTGTCTTTCGATGTGGTGGTAGCATGTTGGAGATAGTCAGACGAACTTGTCAAAGGCAGTTGTTTCATTTGTATACTCATTTCAGTGGACCAAAACCTATATACTTGGTCGTGGCACCCCATGGTTTCCCGACAGGAAACAGCCATGCACCAAATTCATCGAAACTTGCACTCTTGGCAATTGTGGTACCTTGCAAGTCACAGGCAATCAGCTTGCTGTCCTTAGCATAAGTCCTGAATGCTGTGACCGATTTCTCACTGCAGGTAGACTGCCGGCTGCAGCTTTACACAAGAGCGGTGTATGAGCGGTGTCGCGTATTGCGGGGGGTGTCAAGGGATCTTATCAGTGGCTGATACGACCAGAAGGGTACTCGCAGAACCTTTTCAGTTACTAATCTCATCTTGTTTCCCGATTTAATCCCGATCGCGTGGGCCTTTCATCGGGAGGGAACAGGTCTGATGACCCGATCTGATCGGTCTGCAGGCATCACGACCCATGTAGCCGAATCGTGGTTGATGCTTCCACGGGAGTTGTAGAGTGTGTTCGAGTTGGTGGAGCAAGGATGGCGTCAGAGGGGTGCAGCCGACGTGATCCGCTAAAACGGGATTCCGTGCTTGTAGCTCATGTTCGCACAAGTGGGCAACGCTGGTTAGTGCATATATTCTAATTCTTAATTTAATAAACAAAACTGCTTGTCAATCTTGGACGTCTGCGTCTGAACCCCATTCGACATCCGCATGGACCCCTTCCCGTTCCCCACTGATACTTGTCGCTCACGACATCGTCCCTGGAATGGTGCGAGAACAGAAACCTGATCAGCTCGCACCCGTGCTTCTTCAACTTGCCTTGACACCCGGCTGTACCCGCGTGCCTCCTGTCCGTTTGTGTGCTTCTCGACCCACCCCCTCACAGCTTCACACTTTTGACTGGCAATCACTGCACCGACTTGCGCCCAAGACTCATACCTCTTTCAGTTTCAACCAGACCATTCTTATTTGATTGCCGAGATGAATCGCTCGTCATCGGTGTACGGAGTTGCGCCGTAATCACATCTGTGAGAGTCTTGCCGGCAGAGATCTCGTCGGGTTATTCCTTGTCCAAACCCCGACTTTGGGTCTCGTCGTCATACAGATCTGCTATCATGCAATCCAATTATCTTCGAAGCGAACGGCTCAGCTGAAAGAACGCAAATGAGACCTATTTCTGGAGCTGCAGTCCATTAGTCTCTCGCAATCTTCCCGTGGCCATCCCGCATCTTCTCGTGGGCCTGTAGATTCCAGCTGTTTCGGCACCTTCGCATGGTTCCATGCTACTGTCGTGGTTTGTGGGTGTCGCCGCTGAGGAATCTGTGTGAAATAAGCGGTTCCACCCGTGTAGCATGCCGGTGCTATCTTCCTGGGAGATCTCGCAAAGCAGGTACCAAGCACGTTTCGATGCTTCGCATGAAATTAACTCCTAGCCATGTTCAGCCCCAAAGTCTCGGAACTCTTCAAAGGAACTTTGAGCCGTGCAGGATGCCTGAAGAGTAGGCTGAAAGAAAGAAGAGATGATACAGGTGGGCTCGAGGGATGGATATTTAACGAGATATACCTAGAGTGTGCTCCCCTCTCTCCCCATTCTCAGCGCAAGCAAACAACCTTTCATCATGGCGCCAGGTCCCCCTCTCTCGCAGGGTGCAGGCTATGGTGTGGTCATTGGCCTAGGTATCCTCTTTGCCGTTGTAAGTATCCTCCCATCTGACATTCTCCATCGCCTCGCACTCGAGCTGACCTTATCCCATCCTCTGACTCGGACTTGGCCCAAACAGGTCGTAGTCGGGATCTCTCGCTCGTTGATTCGCTATGCCGGAATCTCAAAAGATGCTGAAGAGTACAGTGTCGCCCGTCGTTCTCTCGGCACGGGCCTGACCGCAGCTGCAGTGATTAGTTCATGGACCTGGTCTACTACTCTCCTCTCCTCTGTCTCTACGGCTTACAACTACGGTGTCGCTGGCGCCATGCTCTACGCGTCGGGTAACTGCACCCAGATCGTTCTCTTCTCTACTCTCGCTATCCAGCTTAAACGTCGCGCTCCTTCGGTCCACACCTATCTCGAGCTTGTACGCATTCGATTCGGAACCCTACCCCACATTACCTACATCTTTTTTGCCCTCGCTACCAATATCCTCGTGTGTAGTTCGGTGCTGTTGGGTGGTGCGGCGGCAATCAACAGCATCACGGGGATGAATGTATACGTGGCGCTCTTCCTCCTGCCGACTACCGTTGTCGCTTATACCCTTCGCGGTGGTCTGCGTAGCACAATCTTGGCAGATTATCTGCACACGATTATCATCTTTATCATCCTCTTCATCTTCTTCTTGAGGGCGTATGCGACGTTCCCAGAGATCGGCAGTCCTGCCAAGATGTACGATCTGCTGGTCAGTGCTCAGAAGGGTATCGATGTGGCGGGTAATTACAAGGGAAGCATTCTTACTCTGAAGACAGAGGGAGGACAGTACTTTGCTTGGCTTTCGGCGCTCGAATACACAGGTAAGTTGTTGTTCACACGGTTCATACTTGTTTCGAGAGGAGATTATCTCACCGCTTTCGTTTGTCGCTTTGTCGGATGAAACTTTGGTGTGAATAGGTGTTGTGTTCTTGGACGCATCTTTCCATCAGAAAGGTGTTGCCGCGATGCCTGAGGCGGCTTTCCCGGGTTATCTGATCGGCGGTTTGGCGTGGTTCTCGATTCCTTTCTGTCTGGCTACTACTGCTGGCTTGGCGGCTCTTGCACTCGAAACGACTTACCCTGGCTTTCCGACGTATCCGAACCGTATTCCCAAGGCGGACGTCTCTGCAGGTCTGGTGCTTCCGTATGCAGCGCAGGCTTTGCTCGGCAAGGGTGGTTCAGCCGCTGTGTTGCTTCTCATGTTCATGAGCTGCACATCTGCTATCTCGGCCCAAATGGTCGGCGTCTCCACCGTCGTATCATACGATATCTTCAAAACATATTTCAAACCGAACATCTCTGCCGACAACCTGCTGCGTGCTAACCAGTACGTGGTGGTAGGTTTCGGCATCTTTGCCGCCGCTTTTGGAAGCTTATTGCACGGCATCGGTCTCGATTTGGGGTTCATTTACAACTTTACAGGCATATTTACCGGTGCTGGGTTGTCGCCGCTTATTTTTACGTTTTTCGATACGAGGCTGCATCCGGCGGCGGTGTTCCCGGGGATTTGGATCAACTTTATCTCGGGAGTGGCGGTGTGGTTGACGGTGGCGTGGAATCGTTATGGCGTGGTGGATATTAATAGTGTGGGGGGGGTGGTGCCCTGCTTGGCAGGATGTGGGACGGGAATTGGGGTGGGATTGGCACTGTCTACCATTTCGGTTCTGTTCTTCCCTCGTGATTTTGCATGGAGCAAGATTCCAGAAATCCTAGAACAACAATATAAAGAACAAGTCGATCGAGCTTCCAAACATCGCCATCTCCACCACCAAAACGATGGTGAGAATTCTCCGACATCGGGGGATGAAAAGACGAGCATTACAACCGCCGATCCACGAACCCAATTGGAGATCATCGAAAGTGATCCCGCGTATGACCGTGCTCGTCTCGATCGATACTTCAAGATCGCTGTAGTGTCAGCGCTTTCGATTTTCGTCGTCATCACCATCATTTGGCCGTTCTCGCTGTATCGCGATTATATCTTTTCCAAGAGTTTCTTCTCTGGTTGGGTCATTGTCTCGTTCATTTGGGCGGTTTTCGCCTTCATCGGTGTCGGAATCTTCCCCCTTTTACAGGGAATTCCAACGGCAAAGTTGATCCTCTTCAATCTGAAGAACAAACTCCTAGATGGAAACACCAATCGTGTCGAAGGGGATACGGGAAAGGTAGAACAGAGCAGGGGTTCGGATGGAACGACCCCTGCTTCCAGTGGAAATGCTTCGCCTTCCGAGATCAAGGGTAAGCTTTTCCACACTCCGGATTCAGCCTACGTCGCTTAATCAACATCACACATGTCTTGGCTTTCGCATTGCTTCCAAAAGTCTGGGTTTGTATGTGTATCGTACCGTTTAAACTCGAGGTTCCGTCTTAGTCATGATACTCGCTGCCGATGCGATGTATGTGTGCGATAAATAGAAGAAATGTGTGAGTGAATGACAAACACCACAGCATCTCTCAACGCCCAAATCCACACAAACATCTAAACCCCAACCCAAGCCAATTTCTCTCAACCGCTTTCCGTCAAGATTTTGTTTGCAAGCGAGCAAGCGAAACTGATGCTGAATTGAATGCTGAACGGACTGTGGTCTAGAAATAATGTAATGAACTGGCACCTTTGATGCGGAGACGAACCAGCGTCAGTGCAAGACAAGAAGGTCGACGTGAGCTTAACCCTTCCAAGAACCCCTGAAGAGGTGAACAAGCCTACTAATGCCCTCTTTGTTGGTGCCGACAGGGTTGAACCCAGTCGAGGGGACGATAACAACATCGCGGATCTGCACTGGCTGCTTGAGCATGGTTAGGTCCTCCGGCCTCACCCCCGCCGAAGCATACAGATAGCTTACGACCGAGTCGGTCCACACGGCTGGACCAGTCCACTCTTCGACTGAAAGAGTATCCCACCCCCATCTCCAATGGCCAGCTTGCCACCTCCAGGACATGGAGACCGCATCCCACGGGTTGGCGACGTGAGCCTCTCTCAACCTAGCCTGTTCCTTCTTGTATTCGACGCTCTTCTCGTCCCAACCCCATCCGTCGCTATGAGCTTGACGCTCCTGTTCGATTTGGTAGCTGCGGTATATTTCGGTGGCTTGGAGGATTCGTCTTAGCACATCGAGCATGATAGGATGGTTGGGTGCGGCGTGCAATGTCCATTGGACGAACTGGAGAGGACGATGACGACGCATGGGGAGGAGACGCCATCGTTCGAAAAAGTTGCGTGGACCAGGGTTCTCGTTGGGATCGTTCTCAATGCCAATAACTGCGCGAACCGGTTCGGGAGACGCTGCAGCTGCAGCTGCTCTGCTGGCACGATTCGCGGCAGCGAGGCTGGCTCTGCCAAAGACGCCCTTGTCTTCTGGAAGAATGGAAGCTAGAGGCACAGCGTCTTTAGTCCAATTGGTGCGATGCATGAGCGGGACAGTGTCCATGTCACTCCAAGTGCCACCTTCATCAAGCAGAAGGAGGTAGCGTAAGAGGTCTGCTTTGAGGATAAAGCGAGGCATTGAATCCCACATGAGCTTGACAGAGGTGTTGTGGTAATGAGTTTTGATCCAGTCTTCAGCGCCAGCGTCGTCGAGGAACTTGGGGTCAAAGCCAAAGTGAGACCATTTTGTGAACCAAGCGCTGGGCGCAGGCTTGCCATCGGAGGACCAGATGGTGGGCGGAACGATGGACGTTGGGTTCGAATATGTGAATGCTGGATGGTTGGCGTCGGTGGGATATGGCGCAGTGGTTGGTGGATCGGGATGCTCGATACGGGACAGCTGGTAGGTGAGCTCCTGTCGCGCGGTCTGGCTGGGAATGTGCTTGGTCAAGATTTCCTTAAGAACGTCGACGTACCTCTCTGGCGGAAGCACGATATAGTTGGGTGGTCGGAAGGTGATGTAGCAAAAAGTGTAGAGGCAGGGCAGGAGGATGGCTGCGAGAGTGATGAGTTTGCATCTGCGTGAAGAGCTTTTGGCACGACGATGGGTGACGCCTAGCAAAGTGGAGTAGTAGGATGGCGGCTTGTAGCCGGGTGGTGGGGAAGAAGGGTCGCCGAAGCGATCGAGAGAAGAGGCAGAGTTGCGGCGTTGAGAGTTTGAGAGGGGGATATCGATGGCGGTTTCTGTTGAGGAAGTGAGTGCGGTGTAGGCACATTCACTGTTAGGGGAGTTGCTGGTGCTGCCGAGCGTGAAAGGGCCAAGTTTGAAGTCGTTGAGCGGGAGGGGACGATCATGTCGTCGTTTTCCCAAGTTGGAGCTGAAGTACGAGAACATGGCGCAAGGTGGTTAGATGATGGAAGAGAGGAGATGCAATCAAATCAAGGTGGTCGTGAACAGCGAACCGGGTGCGCGAGCGGAAGCAGAATGCTGGGTAAGCTTGCAGACAAGAGCGTGTGAGCGTGTCAGCGGTTCGAGACAGACGTGGGATAGTGTTGGTGGATGGTGATGTGCAGTTGGCACAGCACGACAAGCAGGGGCAGCTGTTGTTGTGCAGATCAGCGTTTGGTTTCGACTCGAGGGCAGATGAGCCAGAGAAAGGGGACAAGGCCAATGCGCCTGTCACAGATACGAGTAAGGCTCTACGGAGATGTGGTGATAGACATGGAGTGGGGTATGAAAGCTCGTGTGTGTAGCAAACCCAGAACGAAGCGGCGATTGGAGGAGCCGAGACTGGAGAAGATATGAAGGTGTGTTCACAGCGGAAGTATGGCCTGATTGGAAATAGAGTGCGGACAAAGGACGCGGAGCTGCGTCGTCGGAGGCTCGAGTGGCAGAGGTGCGGGAGGTGATACGGAGATGCAAATGTGTCGGGTTGGGAGCAATGCGAACAGCGACGGTGATGCAAGGAAGCAGAGGAGCAGGCTGGGCTACTGAGAAAAGTAAAAGGAGCAGCCGATTTGACGACGAGATGAAGTTGGAAGACTAGGGAGGATGGTGACAGAGCGTAAGACGAACAGAGTGAGCCGGATGTAGGAGATAGGCGAACTAAGCAAGCTTGGCAAGCTAGGCAAGTTGGGACAAGGAGAAGTGCCAAAGCTCCGTACCAAGGTATGCAGGTAAGTGCGAGCTGTATCGTGGCCGAGCTTGAAAAAGATTGGGCGGCGCAAAGGGCAGTTGGAGCCGAGGCAGCAGCAAGAGGAGGAGAAGGAGCGGCTGGCGAGCGGCAGACGTAAGGCTTGCAGTGTGCCCAATGGTCTGCACTATGCTATAGGATACAGTACAGTTGTGAGTACTGTACTGTACAGTCACAGTCAGTACGGTGCATGGCTCAGTGCAGCCGCTTGAGCAACACCGGGAATTGATGTGCAGACAGTGACAAAGGCGGGTCGCGACCCTTTTTTTGGGTTCTACTCGAAATGTGACACTTTTCGATTCGGCATAGAAGCGGCGTGCAGCCACAGAAAGAGCGCGCGCCCTCTCTCGTCGCACCACGTTGGCTTGAGTCGTGACTGCCGATACATTCTTCAGCCACACGCTCCAACAAAAGCGCCTCACAAAACACACATGAATTGCGGTTGATCCAAAGTCGAGCTCGCTCCCAGTGCAATTCCAGCCGATGAAGTGGATGATTTCAACTACGTGCAGCGACTGCACTCTCGCAAATTTCAATCCAAAATGCGAAATCCGAAATGCAAGAAACACTGTCGAGCCAAGGCAGCGTGCTGTTCGCCTCCTTTGTCACTGCGCCACGCCACAGCAGCGCCGTCTTGACCGATGGTTTGCGGTAGACTGAGTATCGGAGTACTGCACTGTACTGTACTGTACGCCAGCACCTCATCACTATCCACACGCCGTTCCTCTCTTGCTTTTTCTGGCTTGGGCCTGTTCCATATCACGGCACCTATTCACGACGACGACGGCCCCTCTCCGGACCCATCGATTCACAATCCTCAATGCTGCTTTCGACATGAGACACGCACCCGCCGCGCCTTTTTCGAGCCAGCACAGTGTACGCAATGCGGACGGCTGGAGCGAACAGGCATGCACACAAACCGTGCTGTCGTGATTCAGCCCGGACATCCGACTGCCGCATTCCTCTCGGGTTCTTTGGCTCGGGTTCTTTGGCTCGGGTTCTTTGGCTCGGGTTCTTTTTACTCGGGACGTATTGCGTTGCCATAGTGCACCCACAAGGTGCTCGCAATGTGGGATGCCGTAAACGACGTCACCAGATCGCGTCGTTTATCTCTGTTTCAGAGCTTGCACGCCAGAGACTTCCGATGGAAACCAGAATGGTCGCCAATGAATTCGGAGCCTATAGTGCTGCTTGTACGGTACATACAGTACAGTAGTTTGTCTATGTGTCGCACACTTGCCTCTTTTTTTAACCGAATTCCCAGCCACATACTGTACAAAGTGAATGTGTGCCAAGCAGACCCGTGCAATTGCCGATTCAGTGCTCAGCCGGCATGGCGTTGTGCTTGGCTTTTCCACAGCACCGCCTCTGTGTCTCTCCCTCGAAAAAATGTAGTCTCACAGCGCCCGAACCGTCACGCGAGCTTCCCCACCTCGAGTTGACATGCTCTCCACTCATGAGCAAATTGGGCTTACACCGAAACGAAAACGTCGTGCGCAAAACTGAGCTCTCGGGCAATATTGATCTAAGAAAAAAAGGCACGAGAACCAAGCGATTCCTTCGGAAACTGTCATTCTCGCCCCCCACCGAAACCCGTTTCTGTGAATGGAACAGCCCGACTTCCCGGCTTTGTTTGCTTCGCTCCATCAACACTCATCCGACGCCATCCATCTTGAGCTGCATTTCGTTCCCACGCGTCTCAGCCACGGCGGTATAAACCCATAGCCTCAGAAATCGGACAACCCACGATGTTAATGAATCGAGAAGCCATGAGCAGAAACTCTCGCATTTCATATGACTATCCAAATGCGTGGTGTTTGCACCTAGCGTGAGCCGCGCCCGCCACCACCGCCTGTGAGGATCAGCTTCTTCTTGACCCGCTTCGGTTTGCCCGTGGCGGCAGCTGCGTCGGTGTTTGGTGTGTCTCCCGCACCTGCACCCGCCTGGCCAACTTGGGTTGCTTCTCCGGCCGAAACAGATCCTTCTACCCGGCTACGTTCCTTTACGCCCACAGAGCTGCTACCTGCCGCTGGAGCTCTGACTCCACTCGGCCTGCTCTGTTTGTTCCGACCGCGTCCTCCGCGCACAGCCCCAGTCGACCTTCTTCCAGACTCGGTCGATCCCAGAATGTAGTCTCCTTCCAGCTCGTGCCAAGCATCCTCCACCTGGTCATCCCAAACACCATGAGCGTCGGAGCCACGTCCCTGGATCGCTTTGGCAAAACTCGATCTGGAGGCAGGCGTGCCCCAAACCGTCTTCTTGACTGGACCCGCTCCACGCGTTGCCTTGCTGACACCACTCTGCTGCGCGCGTTCGGCTTGGTCGTCTGATGAGATCGATACACGATCAAGCCCGTTGCGCGCACCGCGAAGCGAGTCCGGAAAGTCCTCGGTCTCCGCAGCTCCCGGGTGAATGGGAAAGTCCCTCTCTGCACCAAACATGGCAGACTCGCGGAAGCTCAGCGACGAACCAGACGCAAATCCTCCCTCGCCGGCCAAACTACTGCCGCCAGCGTTACTGGCGCTTCGTCCGTGTTCAAAACTGCGCGACAGCCCGTCGGACGGAAAATTGGCCTCGCTCGTAAACGCAGTAAGCTGCTCCTGCTGTCTCCGATACGCTGCGGCAGCGGCAGGACCACCTTGGTTTGAGACGAGCTCGGCTTGTTCCGCCCGTGTCTTTGCTCGATCCTCCCGTCGCTCCTTGTCTCGTCTCCTGTTGCGTCGCTGTCGCAGTGCTTGCTCGTACGGACGCAGTGTCGCTTTATTTACAAGGTCCATGCCCTCCCAGTCTACTTCGACGAAAACAACGTCAGCCGCCATGGGAATGTGACCGAGGTACTTGCATCTCCTTCGCAGCTCCTCGTTCATGCTGCCTTCGTCCGCTCCAGCCACCTTGACCGCCAGGTTGCGTGGAAGTCTAGCGTACGCGCCGTAGTGGGACAGCAGGATCTTGGTATCGAGAGGATGCAGAAAGATGCTTTGGCCCGATGCGGCCTGGAAAAAGACGTACGACGACGATTCGGGCTGGGGCGGGTTCACATTCTTGCGGGGCTTGAGCGGCCTAGATTGAGCCGTCTTGTGCGTCGAGTCGGCTGCCGAGTGCGCCACGGCATCGTCTCTGCCGAGTGCTGCTCCCCTGTCTCCGGAAGAGTGGCTCAGTATGCCGCCTTGTGCCTGCGCTCGCAACGCCAAAAACTCTTCAGCGCCAAGCGCAGCTTCGGGCGTGCCGTCACGAGCAGCGGCGCGGTCAACAATCTCGGCGGCGTTGCCATTCATAGCGTTCGACTCGGGTTCCTCGTCTGTCTGCGAGCGTTCCATGCGTTTGCGCTGACGTCGACTCAGATCCGTTCGGCGAAGCTGTCCGGACAATGCTGCTTGGTGCTCCTTGAGGTCGTTCCGTGCCTGCCCGATAGAACTGCGAACGATGGCAAGATCGAGCTCATCCCTCACCTTCTGCATTTGATCCTTGACCTTGTTCTGCGCGAGTGCGACAAAGTGAATCCCGCTAGCATCTGTGCCAAAGCTCTTTAGCACGTCAATTTCTTGCACCAGTTCCTGCAGATCGTTGTTGAGCGCCTCAATCAGAAGCTCCGGTGTCGCAAGCATGAACTTGGCGAAGCACATCACGTCGGGCTGAAAGTGCCACGGTGCGGAATGCACTGCAATCAGCGGATGATCGAGCTCCGACGCAGGCCACGTCGATGATTGGGGCAACGCGAGCGTGGTGACATTGGGTCTCTCGATCAGGCGCAACGCCAGCATGTCGGAGTGAGAGTGCGTCAAACTTGGCTCCCGTTCATCGGCCAGCACGACACCTGCTCCGTGGCGGCTATCTTCGTCGAGTTCGCTGAGACGCCGGGCGTGTTCAAGATCGTGTTGTTCTTGCAGCCTAGTTTCGTGCTCACGAGCAGCAGCTTGCGCATCCCACCATCGCACTGCTTTGAGATCGCGCGCATAGACAGCATCCCAGCAGATCGGGCAGCGTCGCCACTTTTGAGTCGAGGGCCGCAGGGCCGGGGCGGTCGGTTTGCTGTTGGTGTCTTCTTTCAGGGTGAGGTAGTGGAGGATGCATGGATAGCAGAATACGTGCCCACACTTGGTCATGCGCGGAGCGGTGGGTGGCGAAAGGCAGATTGGACATGCGGCACCTTCATGCGCAGGCTCACGCAGTTGATCCGAAACGGGCGCCGACGAGCCTACCACAGCAAGAGCCGAAGAGGTGGGGATAACGACTTGGAGGATATCCGCCCAGTTAAGATAAATGTCCGGATCGGCAAAGTATGCTGTATAATCGCCTGTTGGCTTGACTAGGAATCGGTACTGCGCATTGACATAGCGTTCCTTGTTGAAGGGTGTGGATGGAGCGCCTCTGCGCGATCTGCGAGCGGGCCCAGCCAACGGAGGCCTACTTCTGGGTGGCAAAGTGAAGGAGAGCAAATGGTTCATGCTCTGTCCACCTCGCTTTCCCTGCTGATGGAAGCTGGCATCAGGCCTAGCGTGATGCGAACTGTTGCGGCCTGCATTTCGGCGTTTTGGGCCTAGGTCGGCGGATTCGAGGTGGTGTGGCTTGGCGCTCCCATCGCTGGACATGGACTTGATTGTTGGCCTCAAAGTGCTCATCGAGATGGGAGGAAGCTCTGCGTGCAGATTGAGAGTCGATCGCCACCGCGAGCAATCGAATGGTGCAAACTCTTTGCGTGTGGATAAAGTGCACGTCAGCCGAGACCGCGGATGAGTCTAAGCACTCACCGATCTAACGAGGCGTCTCAGCTGGTATACCTCGTGCGACGGTCAGGTAGGCTTCGAGACTGGCTATTGGATCGGGTTTAAATCTAAGTGGCCGGTTGTAGATGGCAGTGGAGAAGCGCCAGGAGAAGAGCTCGCGTTCAAGGCCGCAGCGCAAGAAAGAACAGCTTCAGAGCTGCAACGGTGAGCGTTCCCTCCGTGGACGTCTTGAGAATTGTTGTTGACTGGCGTGAGTGCCGTGGGAAGATGAAAGTTGGTCGATGGTATGGCAAGAAGCGAAAGGGCACAGTTCGTGTCTCGGCGTCAGTCGACCGCGATATCATTCCCACACGTGCAGGCGTGGAGGCACTTTGGTTGCGACTCTTCAGCCAGTGTTCAGAGCAAGAAACGGATCTCGGATTTGCGTTGGTGGAGCGTTGGTGGAGCGTTGGTGGGTGTCGTTTTCTGTTGCCTTTTCTTTTTCACCCACTTACCGTCAGCAGCCAGCCACCCAGCCACCCAGCCACCCATAATAACGCGAAAAGCGCATTTACGTGTGGAGGGATTTGCAGGCTTTCGGCGGGGTCAGTTGCCGGCCGTCGTTGAAGTGCACGGACGTCAACCATGCTGCCTCAGTGACACAGTATACGTTGCCGCGCGATGTCTCTTGCCATTCTTTGTGCACCAGTCTTTCGGCACTTTTGAAAGTGTAGATAACTGGGACAGGTTTCAGTGTCTGGTGTTAAAGCGATGGACAGACAGGAGAACGCACGTTTCCTTGATCCGGTGTCGAGAGTAGTCGTGCGTCTACTTGCTACTAAATCCGCACCTTCCGCAACCCTGGCGGCTGACAATTTGGACAAGACCCTTGGATTCAGGTGCGACAAGTTGGCCATGCGAGCGCTCTCAAACCTATAAGCAGGACTACCCTTTAGTCCAAACTGCAGTGTCTCTCCTCTCCACTTCAGCACACCTGGGATCCTGTTTCCTTCCAAGCCAAGCAAAGATGCCGGAACAAGCTAAAGAGAAGTTGCACGATGTACAGGTTCTGTACTTTGACGTCTTTGGCACTGTCGTCGATTATGTGGAGACAGTCACCAAAGCGTTGCGACGAGAGATTGCTGCCACCACCATGGCGGATCCACACCTGCTTGGAGTCTTGCAGCGCGACTACGACTGGCGGTACTTTACCATCAGGTGGCGACACGAGTACAGGGTAGAAACAAAGCGGCTCGCAGATATTGGAAATCCCGACAAGATCACTGTCGACCAGATGCATCTCACTGCTCTCAACAAACTGCTTTCCTTACTTCCTCTTGCATCCGAAGCCGAGCTGCAATCTGTCCGAGACTTTCCACTCGACGTTGCTTCCAAAGCCTTAGGGCAGGCTTGGACGAAGGACGTTCGAGATCGTCTCACCTTCACATGGCACCTTCTTGAACCGTGGCCTGATACCGTCGCTGCGTTGCAGGCTCTCAAATCTCGCTTCAAGATCGGAACTTTGACCAATGGCAATCTCAACTTGATGGTTGATATGGCAAAGAACGGACGATTGCCGTGGGACTTTTTGCTCACTGCCGATGTGTTGGGCAGCTTCAAGCCGGATCCGGTCATGTATCGCAAAAGCATGCAGCTGTTCGATATTCAACCCGACGTAGACGCGCACAAGGCCTGCATGGTAGCCGCACACGTGAGTCCTCTCGTGCTATCAAGCTAGGCATGAAACCATCGACATACACGCTAAAATGTCCATTTCCTGTCCCTTCCCCCACAGCTATACGATCTCGAGGCTGCGAAAGCATGCGGTATGACTACCGTCTTCATCTCGTCCAGAACCACAGAGGATCAACTTCCAGCACAAGGTAAGCCAGACTATGTCGATGTTGTCGTGGCTGATCTTCAAGAGCTTGCTCAGATTGTCCTGTAAACTCATGGGTCCAAATCGAAAGACTTGCTACGCACGCACTCACGTTATGATGGTTTGAACTATGGAAGATGAAGGTCGATTGCAAATCAGTGCTCGAGACGACGCGTGTGCACAAAATAGATCTAGGGCTTGTAACCAGCCTCGGCAAGAGCCTCCTTGATGCTGTCGAGCAGGTACTTGAGGTCTCCACGCTCCTTGTCGTTGACGACAGTAACACCCATGTGGCCGATACGGAAGTACGCGTCCTTGACCTCTTTGTGCAGGCCAGCAGCTACGACAATGTTCTTGGCAACGAGCTTGGGCAGAAGATCGGTTGCCTTGAGGCCCTGAGGATATCGCACCGCGGTCATGCCGTGAGCACCGTCCTTCTTGCCGTCAGCGGCGAGCTGCTTCAGGCCGAGCTGTGTGACAAAGTCCTTGACACGGTCTGAGGCGGCAACGTGCTGCTTGAATCGGTCCTCGATCGAAGGAGAGCCCTTTGTGATGGTGGTCAAGCTGGCATGGAGAGCGTAGATCAGATTGGTAGGGGGAGTGGCAAAGTAAGCGCCGGTACCAGCCTCGTATGCCTTCATGACGGGGATCCACCTCGACCACGAAGCAAAGTAGCTGTTGGGAGGCACTGTGCGCTTCTCGAAAGCAGCAATGGCCTTCTTGCTGGCAGCAAGAACCATGAGACCGGGAGGGCAGCCAAGACCCTTTTGGGTGGCAGTGAGGACAATGTCGATGCCCCACTCCTCCATTCGGATCTCTTCGCTTCCAACACTGCAGACACCGTCGAGCACAAGAATTGTCTCGGGGCTGACGCGCTTGACAACTTCTCCGAGACCCTTGGCATCGCTGAGCACACCGGTGGAGGTGTCGACGTGGGTGAAGGTCAAAACCTTGTACTTCTTCTTCTTGAGTGCCTCCTCAACCTGGGCGAGCGAAGGCTTAGAGCCGATGGGGGCCTTGATCTGGTCTACCTTGGCGCCGTAGGTCTGGAGGCAGTCGGCAAAGCTGTCGCCGAAGTAGCCAGAGTTAAGGACAAGCGCATCCTCACCCGGCTGGATGACATTGGCAGCGACGTGGTCCCATCCGAGAGTACCCGAGCCGGCAGTGAGGACGGGCTGCGAGTTGGGGGCAAAGAGCAATTCACGAAGCATACGGATGCAGTCGCCAAAGACTGGAATAAAGTCAGGCGAGACATGCGACATGGCAGGGTGGGCGTTGGCCAAGAGCACATCGTCGGCAACCTCGATAGGGCCAGGGATGACCAGCAGCTTGTGGGGTGCCTGCTTGAATTCCTGAGTCGACATGGTTTTCCTTAATGTGGAAGGGATATTTTGTGAGATGTGGTGGGTCACTTGCTGAATTCGATTCCGCGCTACTGCAGTGGCATCGCGTTCGTGAGGAATATTGGAAGAGGTTGAAGGTTGCCGCGAGTTAATGCGTTCGATATGGTCCACGGCCAAGGGGCCAGAGAGGGATTGGCGACGGGCAGGCATTGACAGCAGGTAAGAAGAGTCGGTGGAACGCAATGTGTAGAGGGTGGATCAAGAAGCAAGAGGATACAATCCGATGTTGGCGAACGACAAGAGATGGCCGCGGCAACCAAGGCGCCAAAGACGTGCGTATACGTTGGTGGTGGATGAATACGATGCAACGAAGGCAGTCACAGGATAGGCGTCGTCGACAACGAACGATTTGCGGACACCAGAGAGAGAGCACATGGGACGCCAGCAGGAAGGATTCGAGTCAGTGCGGGGAGAGCCACGGAAACAGCGGAGCGGGAAAGGTGCAGCAGAGCCAAAGCCAAGAAGACCACGGAAAATCGCAGCCATCGACCGAGCAGAGTCGAAATGGAAGCCCAATTCCAGCAGAGCGCGTTCCACAGCCACAGAATTGGCCGTGTCACGGCGAAATTCAGGCCACGGTCCCAAAGCGCGACATGAAACAAAATTAGGCGCGGCAAGCGAGCGAGCCAAGTCGGGGAAAGTGAAATCGTAGCCAGAAGCAGGCGAGCCAAGTGGACAGTTGGCGACAAATGTGCACGAGGCGGACACCGGGCAGGCCAAACGCGCAAGACGTCGACAGCGTTGGCCATCAAGATCATTGTGGAAAAACGTCAACAGCACAGGGCGTATGTTGTCGAATTGAAGCGATGCAGGAGCATAGCCAATACGTTCGGATCAGAGCCCGATTTCCGATTCGAGGGTTGAAATCGCGATCCGATCATACCGCACACCGGCCGAGTATCCGATCAACGAATCAACAACACGCATCCAGCCGATACGATATCCGTGTCGTGTCGCCAAGTCGGTGTGCAGAAAAGCAGCAGAAGTGTAAACGGGAAAGTGACCAAAAGAGTGAAGGCAAAGTGCAAGCCGGCAGAAAGGCCAGTTGTCGACAGCAGGGAAGCGACATAAGCCAGCACGTTGCAGTAATGATTCCAAGATCATTGGTCAAGCAAGCACAGAAGCAGCAAGTGAGCCCAGAGCGAAGACGCAGGTGTGCAGAGCGATGTGAGAAGCGTGGCCGTTCGAGAGTTGTTAAATGTTCGTGTCGCAATGGGTCACCCAAGGAATGGTATAGAAGTGGTCCAACGAAGGCCCGGGGAGGATCCGGAGCCGTGATACGATGCGACAAGAATGCGTCGGAAGAATTGGATCAAAGGGAAGCGAGAGCATTCAGATGACACACATGGCATTTGAAGCCGTCGTGCGTAGAGCAGTCGCGAGCGTCAAGGGGAAATAGCACACGAGGAATGACACAGTCAGTTGGTCTGGTTCAATCTTCATCTTGAGCCAGTGCGAGCCGTGATAGAGCTGCCAGGACACTTACACTTGAGGGCGGATGTTAAGTGCGATGGAAAGGTGACAAGGATGTAAGATGGAAGTGATCTACGAAGATAGGAGACACGAAGACTGCTCAAACATTGAGGGCCGGTTCGAGCGGGGATGTCCGTGATGCGCATTGCCGTGTGGAGAAGTGCATTTTCTCGCTGGCCGGCTGGATCGGTCCACTCTCCACCTTGCTCAGGCCATTACGCCGGGCTAGACCGAAATTGTTGAAAGGCGTTCTGTATCGGGAAGAAACCCAGTGTTCATCGGCGATGTGTCCAGCGTAAAGTTAGTCGCCGCTCTCTGCCACGCCATTTCCTGCCTTGCTGCCCACATTGTCCTTCGTAGCTTCTACACCAAGGGGCCTGTGAAATGACTTGGCGTCGCTTTCGAGATAATAATGCTTTGGAAGGAGTTGCGTCGTTGAAGCCCCATCCGCAATTGGTTGGAGTCGCGTCCAATCAGCAGAATTGCGTATAACCAATGAGTTGCTCCGCCAATTTCCTTTTGCGTGCGAGGCACGCAGCATACGGAGCACGGCCCACAACCAACGGTGACCCACTCACGAGAGTCTGGAAGATCTGCAATTCTGTCTCGTCTCTGCGCTAGTGCACTCGTGATTTGCTGGTCCCTTTCCCCACCTTTCAGCTGTGACATCGGCGACCTTCGACCCCTATAACTCACTTCTCTCCACCACCCTCTTTCATCTATTTCTTTTCGCTGTTCGGTCTTGACAGTTCAGTATGTTTCGCATTCTATTATCTTGCTGGTCTCTGCTGACAACAGAAGCCTGCTCATCTTGTTGGTTGATCGCAGCATTTTGCTGACCGTATGGCCTACCTCCGTACCTTGTTTGGTACTCACTCGTCTTTCTCGTCTTCGCCTCTTTAGATATGCGGTTCTTCACTCTGGCTGCTTCAGCTCTCCTTTCCCTGGTTCTCGCCGCCCTTGTTGCGGCCCAGGCGCACGATACCCCTGAGCTTGGCATTGTCACCACCTTCCCTAACAACCCTTACTCTAGTAAGTCTTAGCCCCGCAGCACCTGTCTATGGCGTCGAGCTTCTTGACTGACTCTTTTTCGTCTGTCTTCGGATTTCGCAGTCGTAAAGAATGGTCAGGCCAACACTGTCGTCTTCTCGGTCACCAACCCTCCCAAGGAGGACCGCCTGCTCACGCTCCAGTCCATCACAGGTGCTTTCCTCAACCCTAAGAAGACCGACGGACAGCGAGGCCGCGTGCTCCGCAACATGACCACCACCACCTTCAAGTCGCGCCCTCTGCGATCGGTGGGTGGTAGGTCCGTGCAGATTCCCTTTGATTTCGTTCCCGAGTTCAAGCCCCAGGAGCTCTCGGTCGAGTTCAGCCTCTTGGTCAACGACGAGCAGACCGGCAAGAAGCACCGCATCCATGCCTACCGTGGCGCTGTTCAGGTCGTCGAGCCTCCAAAGAACTGGTTCGACCTCCAGCTGCTTTCGGTCTACTTCATTTCCATTGCTACTATTGTTGGAGTCGTTTACTTCCTCTACACGAGCTATGTCATCTCCGAGGAGAAGGCGGCTGGTCCCAAGAAGTTCGAGAAGCCGGCTCCTGTGAAGCAGTCCGGTGTACAGGATGAGTGGATTGTAAGTTGAGGTCCTTGAACCCGCCCTTGCTGTGTTCTCTGACGTCTGCACCCGGCGTCGCATCGGATTCACTGACCTTGTTGTTTGCCCCCTCCCCTCCGCCTCCTGAACCATTCAACCTTTCATCCCTAGCCTGAGCACCATCTTCGAGCACGAAAGGGCAAGGGCAAGTCGGCTGGCGCTCTCAGCAGCGGAGACGACGAGTCCTCTACCCCCAAGCGAAAGGGCAAAGGCCGCAAGTAGCATAATTCGGTCACTCCCACTTTAGCTACTTGGCTATCACCGTTTAGACTAGGCTGGGCGGAGCGGATTCCAATCGATGCCTTCGAAGCTCTATAGCTCGTTTACGTCTCCACTTGGAGGATCCTGGACGTTTGCTGTTCAATTGGCGATCTGTCCCGTCATGACGGAGCACTCCGGCATACTGTAAATACTGTACAAACTCCTATGGATGCAGCGTCATGCTCGGATCAATATATCATGCAACTTCTGAAGTTGCATCTGACCTTTTCGATTGGAGTGAGTTCCTGGGGCACAGGCAGGCGGAAGCGAAGTCCGCGCGTGGACTCGGCGGGACAGAATAGAGCGTGTACCCAAAAGTGACATGGGTGTGGATGCTGTAAAGTGGCTCAAGAGACGATCTACGTTATAACCGCAGACATGTTGCTCACATGTTCTTCGCAGAAGCACTCAAGATCGGGCCATGAGACGCAATCGAAAGTCGGCCCAGCAGTCCGTGCACGTCAATAATCACAGCCAGGCCTCCACACCGTGTCGTGTGGCTGCCAGACCTGTCACTCGATCTGGTGCAGATGCTGATCAATCAACGCAAGGGACCAACCGACTTGGTTTTGACAGGTCCTCCTTGTTCTGCTCCGCGCTTCTGAAGCTGAGCTGCACCGCTTCGACAGCATCATACGCGAGCATCTGGCAGTATGCAGTCGTTCGGAAGCCTCTCCTCGTTGAGCACAGACGGGAGACGCTGAATAGACGGCTTAGTGTTTGTCTTGCTTCGTTGAGTCAGTCTGTGCAAAGCCCGTGTTCCCTCTTAGGTCTTTATTCCTCTCCCCTACAGGTTACGATCCTCCTTCGGCTTCATTACTACCTCCTACTACTTCGCGCCATCTTGTCGTTTTCTGGTGGCACCATGGCAAGCTCGGTCTCCGCCGAAAGGCCTCCGTACCTGACGCTCACCTTTTCCCAAGCTCTGTCGCTTCCGCCTCCTTCGGCACCGGAACCCGAGCAACATGACTCGGTCAATTCCATGCTCGACACCCGGGCCCGTCACATGCCGGACCAGCTCGCTGTCGGGTTCACCTATCTAGCGTGTGACCGTGAGTGGAAGCGTCACTCTCTTTCCTACTATCAAGTCTGCCGGCTGTCGACGAATCTCGCTGGTGAGCTGAAAAAGCGATTGCCGGCAAGACAGACCAATGCGAAAACACCAAACAAGACTGCGCTGGTTGCGATTCTTTCGCCGTCGGGCGTTGAGCTGTTTGGTCACATTGTTGCACTGTGGAGATTGGGTTATGGCGTACTGTGCATTGCCCCTGGTTCGCCCGCTGAGTCGATTGCGAACCTGCTCAGGCTTACCGAAACAAGGACGGTTCTGGCACATGCGTCCCAGACCAAGACTGCGAGCGATGCTATAGATATAATCCGCGGCGATGGAAAAGAAGCGAATATCAAAGCCCAAGTTTGCAAGATGCTACCAGACATTCTAAGTTATGTCCACAGCAGCAACGATAGCAAGTCCAAAATCGAGGAAAGTGTCGCTGGAGCGGAAGATGTCCTCGTGACGATGCACACAAGCGGTTCTTCCGGTCTTCCCAAGCCGGTCTATCAGCTGCATCGCTTTTGGACCGCATCGATGCTCTCCGCGTCCGGTCGCGAGCTTTCTGCCTTCACCACCACTCCCCTCTTCCACGGAGGAATGTCTGACCTCTTGCGCTCTATCCAAGCTGGTTCCTCAATATTCTTCCATCCCACTGCAGACCCGGGTGCACTCTCGGCCTCAGCAATCTGCCAAGCCCTCAGAGAGTGCAAACAGTCTATATCGTACTTCCTCTCCGTGCCCTACATCCTCGATATGCTCTTCACAGACCGCTCGGATGAAGCAAGACGCATGCTAGCAAGTATGCTTCTGGTGAGCACGGGTGGCGCACTGCTTCCACAGCAGCTTGGAGATGGTATGGTGCGGGAGAGGATCAAGCTCGTCAGTAGGCTAGGTAGCTCTGAATGTGGGTTTCTTATGTCTTCCTGGCGAGACTTCGAAAGCGATACAGAATGGAACTGTCTTCGCATACCCGATGAGTTGGGACAGGGCATGCTCCGCTTCGAACCGTATGGTCCGTCCGCAAAGGAAGCGCTATACGAGCTGGTGGTGACGAAACATTGGCCAACAAAGCTGATCGCCAATCGAAACGATGGCAGCTATGCTACCTCTGACCTGTATGCTAAGCATGATGCTCTACCTAACGCGTGGAGGTACGATTCGCGGTCGGATGACACGATCGTGCTTGTCTCAGGTCAGAAAGCTACAGCCCTACTAGCGGAGCAAAAGTTGAAAGCATCACCATTCGTCGGTGAAGCGATCGTGTTTGGTGTCAATAGAGACATCCTCGGTGCACTGGTCTTTGTGACTGGAGAAGTCGTACCTGAGGGGAGTGGTCTGAACGATTCGCTCAGGATGAAGTTGCTCCGGGAACTGCAGCCGGTGTTGTCTCGGATCAATGTCAGTTCGCCGCGGCATGCCCAGCTAGCAACGGAGATGGTGTACCTCCTCCCGCCAAGCGAAGCATCTCACATCCCCCGCGCAAGTAAAGGAACGCTGCAACGAGGGCGTGCGTACCAACACTACTCTAACCTGATCGATTCAATGTATACCGATTTTGAGCAAGGCCGATCGCTACGACTTGACTCGAACAATGGGGAGAAAGGGACGCTCGGCGGGGAGGATCTCATCGCATGGTTGGGCAGCAGGGTTGAGAGTATCAACGGGACAAGTGTGTCACCAGATACGGACCTGTTTGTGACTGGAGTGGACTCGATACAGTCGGCGCGCATTCGGGCCGCGATTCACCAGAACATCGACACGGGCGGACGGCTTTTGGAGAGAAATGTGGTGTACGAGTATCCGACTCTGCGACTTCTCTCACAGCACATTGAGGAGGTGAGAGCTGGAGCTGATAGAGAGGGGGAGGGAGATAGGCGTAAGCAGCGAGAGTTGAAACTCATGCGCGATCTTGTCGACAAGTACTCAGTTGACCAGAACAAGATTCTGGAAGCCAGCAAAACTGCGGAGGCAGACGACGATATGACGAAGGCAGAAGACCAGGGTTTCAAGGCCACGCTTTATATTCTGACCGGCGTGACGGGTGGGCTGGGTGCGCAAATCTTGGACCAGGTTCTTGTACAAGCGGGCCCAGAAGATGTGGTGGTCTGTCTGGTGCGAGCCAAGGGTCAGTACCACGCTCGACAGCGCGTGCTGGATTCGCTCGAATCTCGCCAACTCGACAAAGCCCGCACTCTCGTCCAGGCGGGACACTTCCAGGTCCAATGTCTTGCAGCTGACCTGTCACGATCTGACTGCGGCGTTTCCTTCACGGACCTATCTCGCCTCGTCCAGCACAGGAATGTTGTAACTGTCCATTCTGCGTGGTCAGTCAACTTTGTCGCGGGGCTGTCCAGTTTCGAGACGGAGAACATTGCGGGCCTCGCACATTTGCTCGATCTGCACGACGCCCTCATCCCCTCCTGCAAATCCTCCCAAACATCATCATTTACATTCTGCTCTTCCGTCGCATCTATCCTCGGGTCCGAATCAGTCCAAGCTTGTAAAGTGGCCAAAGAAACTGTTTCGACCTCGCCCGAGGATGCAGTCGCTATGGGGTATGCACGCAGCAAATGGGTTGCGGAACAGCTCGTCGCCCGACGACTACAAGTCGATTCACGATACATGATCGTCCGCATAGGTCAGTTGGGTCCGGACACGGTTCACGGTGTGTGGAACGGAAGCGAAGCTTGGCCAATCTTGATCCGACTCAGTCAGCAACTTGGACGGTTCCCTGATCTGAAGCGTGAGCGTCTCGATTGGATGAGTACCGACGTTGCAGCTAATATCGTGCTCGATCTAGCCTCGCTCAACGCCTCACCGTCGGGGAATGTGGAAGTGTATAATGTTGCTCAACCCACAACCGTCAGTAAAGGGGGTACGACAGCGAAGTGGTTGGATCTGTTCTATTGGCTCATCACTTCCGGTATGAATCTCGAACTCATCTCTGCGTCAGATTGGTTGGATGCGGTTAGGAGCTCGAATGTCGACCATCGTGGACTGCTCTCACTGTGGCAGAAGAACTTCACTTCCGTCTCAGTACCAGATTCAGAAAATATTTTGGATAAGCATCTTCAATTCAGCTGCAAAGGCGCTCTGGACGCAAGTCGCCGTTTCCGCAGCTGGCAGGATGAAGGCGTGACCCAGCAGCTCGTCCAAAACACAGTCCAACGCTGGAAGAGTATCGGCTTCCTCAAGTAAGGCAATCGCCAATTTGCTTTTCAAGCTCAATCGGATTCTTCCGTTCTATGAATGTGCACACAAGCAGGCGTGGGGAGAAGAAAGGTGTGTTTGATTGCCAGCGTGATCTGTTGCAGCAAAAATGTGAACGTGTTGGCAATGATAAAGCTCAAGCCTGCCGCTCAAGCGGTGGAGGAAGCGGCGCTCGATGCGGGCCCAGACTCAGCCGGCCCAGGCCTCGGCGGAGCGGCAACCCCCGGCCCAGGTGGTCCATTATGTGGGGGCTGACCGCCAAAGTGAGGACCGGAACCGTACGGCATACCGGCGCCTGGCTGGACGGGGTAGTACATGTGGGGTGGTTGGCCTGCAGGCGGAGGGTGGACCTGGCCTTTTTGCTGGAGGTGCGGCGGTGGTGGTCGGGGTCCACCGGCTGCACCTGGTGGCGGCATTGGCATGAATTGCTGTTGGCCAGAGGGAGGTACGTTGCCCATTTGCGGGCTGTACATGTTTTGAGGCCCACCGTGTTGGTGCATGGGTGGAGAAAATGGCATCTGGCCCATGAACTGCTGAGGCACTCCACCATATGGCATCGGGCCGCCCTGGATGCCAGGCGCCATCTGCATGGGCTGCACCATACCAGGCTGACGGCCTTGCGGCATGCCTTGCCCTTGTGGTTGGCCACCAGGGTATTGATAGGGTCCGCCGCCGTATGGCTGGTAAACCATGCCGAATGGCTGCTGCGGGCCTGGCCCTGGACCTGCTCCTGGACCGGGACCAGGCCCTGGCGCTGGCACTGGCCCAGGGCCGGCGGGACCGGGACCTGATTGTGGTACCGCCATGGGCATCTGACCCGGATGGATAGGCTGAGGCACTGGCTGAGGTGTCTGGGCACCAGGATGCATGCCGGGTTGCATCATGCCACCGTGGGCAGGTACAAACAGCCCAGTACCATCGTCCATGGCGCCGCCAGGAGGTACAAGAACAAAATGCTGACGGTATGGCTTACCGCTGAAAGCCCACATGGGCCCGACCGACTTGGCATCGGGGACCTTGCTGACTTTGAAAGGATTAAAGTCTTCGCGAATATGCAAGCTACCTGGGCCTGAAGTGGTCTTCTTGATAACGCGATTGCCAAAGAAGGGATTTGTGGGCGCCGCCATCGAAGGGGCAGCTACCGGCGGTGTCAAAGTAAGCGAAGGTCGAGCCGACAGAGATGTAGCTGCAGCTTTGAACGCGGGGCTACCAGCAGCGGATGCTGCAGCAGCCGCAGGTGTGAAGGTGCTGGAGGCGCCGCCAGGGGTGAAGCTGGCAGCATTGGGATTGAAGGGCTTGAAGGAGCTTGCCTTGGCGCTCAGTTTGAACGAGGATGTGCTTACAGATGAAGGCAGGCCGCCTTCTGGCTTGGAAGCAGTCTTGGCTGCGTCGCCGGCTTCCGCAGTGCCGATGGCACTCACACCCGCCGCCGCCGCCGCTTGGCGCGCCTTGAACTTGTCGGGGTTGAAAGGAGGGATCTTGGGAATCGTCATCTTCTGCAACATAGCTTTGCTCTCGGCAAGTTTCTGAGCATCCTTGTTGATCTGCGCAGAGCCAGAGCCACCAGCAGGGCTGACGACATTCGAGGAAGAAGCCTGGGTGGCGCGAGATGCGGCAGCTGACCTGCTTGTATCTGCCTTGGACACAGGCAAGGCAGCCGAGTGCGAGGGCGTGGGGCTGTGACTCCTTTGCAGGCTGGGGTCGCGGGGCTTGTCCGAGGCGCTATCAGCCTTGTCTTTCTGCACCATGTCGGCAACGTCTGAGGGCATGGGGGTGTTGAGCTTGAACGTGCTTGCCCACGACTTCAGGTCGGCGAGACGTGTGTCTTTCTCCTTCTTGGCTAGAGCCGCCTTCTTCTTCTCAAGACGCTCCCGTTCTGAGCTGACGAAAGAGCGGAAATCACCCATGAGCGGATTGGCAGCATCGATCGAGGGCTTCTTGCCGGAAGGATCCTTGACTTGCGGCTCCTGTGGAATGCTGGTGCTGGGCACATTAACGTTGACGATCGGAGGGGCGGCAGCGACGGGAGGCGGCGGGACAGTCGTAGTTTCGGTGGACGCGGACGTGGCAGCGACGGCAGGAGCTGAGACGGGGGCAGCACTGGGGAAAGTAGAACCATTGACTTGTGGCGCGGCCGTCTGCGCAGGAGCAGACGTCGCTGTGGGAGCGCCTTTCTTGGCGCCGGCAGCCGAAGCTGCAGCCATCTGCTTGCGAAGAGCAGGTGGCACATAGGCGTTTGGGTTGCGGACTACAGCACCATACTTGTCCTCTTCGTTGACACCCGAGTCGTCGGCCTGACCTCTTTCCTCGGCCAAGTGCGGGTTGTTGGTGGCCTGACCCATGATCTCTCGTGCGATGCGATCGGCCTCTCGCTCGCGATCTCGGAAGTCCTTGCCGCTGCGGTCAAGCTTGGTGGTGTAGAGATTCTCCTCGTAGTTGGATTTGATGCCGAAGCGCGCTTCGTTGGCGGCAAACTGATCCCAGTGCTTTCCGGGGGCGTTGTTGGACGGGTCCTCGAGACCAGCGCTGGAATTGGAGGGCGATGCCCAGGCTGGCAGCTGGCTGCTGCGGTCATCCAGGTCAACGAGATCGGGATCGTCGGACCATTTTTGGAGCGTCCTGCCGCTGCCGAGCGGATCAAACGCCTTGGAAATCTCGGTGTCGATGCGGAAGGCCTCCTTTTCGCGTGCTTCGCGCATCTCCTTTGCTTGCTCCTGCATGCGCACCTCGGCAGCTTCGATGCTTTCGAGGTCCTTGTAATTGACAAGCAAAGAGGGCTTGAACTCTCCAAGCTCCGGCTGAGTGTCCTTGTCCTTGGCGGGAAGAATCTGTTGAGCAGAAGCGAGCGCGACAGACAGCTCGCCGCCTTCGGTGTTGGCGGCAGAAAAGATGCCAAAGAATTGGGTGCCGCCCTTGACTGTGAGAGTGACGGGATTGCCAATGAGCGTGACTAGCAGGAACATGACGCGATGGTGCATCAGCTTTTGCGAGTCGTCCTGAGCGGCACCTGCACCAAGCGACGGGAAAGCATTATTCGAGGAAACGATTGAAGCGCTGCGCTTTTCTACAGGAAGTCGAGCCCCTGGCACGCTCCTCTGCTGACCATGAGACGGCGTGGTACTAGCAGATGAGGTGCTCGAAGGAGGGCCATTTCCCCATTTTGAAGTGTGCGGAGGAGCGCCTGAGCCACCGCTTCGGTTGGCTGCTGTTCCACCGCCGCGGCCTCCGGCGTGATGATTGTGTGCGCCGCGGAAGCTCGCGTTGGAAACACCGCGCCCACCTGAGCCACCTCTCATGTTACCGTTGGACGCCATGATGAGGGTTTGGACGCTGTATGCAGGCCAAGGATATTGGGTCTACAGCTAGCAATGGGAGAGGTGTGATGAGTGTAACTCGACTTGCAAGTTGAGATAGGCAGGCTCAAACTTCCATGAGTATTAGCTTGCTAGCGGGTGCAAGATCCTTCACCGCAATGGAGTATCGAGCTAGTAGGCTGCAAAAAATCGATGCCAGGGTCAGGAAAGGCAGCTTGCTGGTGTACGGATGCTTCGGTGTCTTCGAGAAAGCACCGAGCTCGTGCGAGAGATTCCAAAGCCGTGCAAAAGAAGCAAGAATTCAGCAAAGAATCTGATGCTTCTGCTCTGGAACAATCACCTCGCCAGCAAGAGAGAGTATGGAGCTCGGGCAGGCAGGGTGATGAAGGGGAGGTGAAGGAGGGGAAACACGGGTGGGCGTGTTCGAGAACGGGGAGTTGTTGACGATGCAGCAGCCACCAGCGACCAGGCGAGTGATCCAGCCCGCGGTCCGATTGAAGGAAAAAATGAGGATGAGGAAAAGGGGATGGAGAAGAAGCCGGGTCAAAGCAAGATGTAGAAGGAACAAAGGGAGATGGAATGTGGGCGGCAAGGATTGGCTTCTAGGCACGCAGAAGTCACAGGAACAGTGGGAGCGAGCGTGCGCAGGCAGCGACAGTAGCAATGAACGGCTTGCTGCTATTTTGCAGGCCATAGCAGTCACGGTGTGTCTCGTGCGGCCGTGCAGATCAAGCGAGCCGTTTGGTAAGAGCGGGTCAAGTGCCAGGGCGCGCCTGTACTGCACTGCACTGTACTGTAGTGTCTGTACAGTGCAAGTGCAAGTGCAAGTGCGTGGTCGCTCCACTGTGGCCGACGCTCGCAGCCGCCCACCTTTGTGCTCGCTCTTCGCAACAAAACAAAATCCAAGATTCCAAATTCAATCCAGAGCGTAGCGGGTTGCGTTTGTATTTACCTTAGAAAGCTCAATTCAAATCAACTGTATCCACGACAGCTTGCTTGGCCTTGACACGCCAGACTCGACTTCGTCAGACTCGATACCATGCCGGAGTCGATAGGCACGGAATCGCCACGCTCTCATACTAGGAACCAAAGCGACAAACAAAGGCTGTTCCACGATGTTAGTCTATAAATTGCAGAGGCCTGCACGTCTTTGGTCATGGTTGAGTCGAGTTTTGCTTCCGTAAATACATGATCCTGCTGCGTATAAAGCGCTGGCGATTGTCTCGATCCTCGATCGACGGGCCAGAGCGGATGCATGCTCGCTTGCGCAGGCTCGCTCTGTTCACAGCTCTGTGCGAATGTTGGATGAGCCTTGCCATCGGATCCAGTCGAACCATCCCGAAATCTTGGTTGCGTCCGCAGCGCCTGCACCGCGAGCATCTGCTCTGGATGTCCACCAGTTGGGGGAAGAAGCGCCGCCTCCAAATCCCAGAACGCTTCCAATAGGCACCTTTAACACCCTTGCACAGATCCAGACGGCTCCTCCGCCGCCGACTACGACCATACCAATGTAGCCCCAGAACTGCCAGCGGTTGGTGCTGAAGCTGAGCGCGTTGCGGTCGTTGCCGCCCTGCACAGCGCCCTTTGGATCCACAGCAATGGCACAGATCAGACCATATAGATCTGCTACCTGGCCGTCACGAATACTAATGTTGAGTGGGCCTGCTCCCAGACCTGGAATCTTGAGACCAAGCTTGCGGCAGTATGTATCGGGTTGCACCTCGTGTCGCTGTTGCGCCAGATCCAGATCGGCTTTGGTAGCGACAAACAGCGAAGGCATCGACTGCAAGAGCGGATATTGTTGTCGCAGGTTCGAAATGTAGCTAAAAGAGTTTGTGTCGCTCGAGTCGTAGACAAATACAATCACATCTGCAGCCGAAATCTTGGCAGTGTTGCGTAGCACCTCGGCCTCGTATCGAGACCCGAACTCCTGCAGCACGAGGTAGCGTTCGGCACCAGCTTGCTCCACCGTGCTGACTACACTCATCATCTTCTGCGTTGGCTCGTAGGCGCTGGTGAAGCGCTTGCCGACCATGTTGCGGAGAATGGCCGTCTTGCCGCTGCCCGCCGCACCGAGCACGAAACCGAGGAACACACTTCTTTGGATCGCGCCCTTCTTCTTCTTGTCCGTCTTCCTGGGCCGTGTGAGTTTCAAGGCGGTGGTGGTGGTGGGCGGACATGGTGTGCGGTTACGTGATGGTCTCGAGCCAGGGGGCCCCGCAGGGGTGAGTGGTATTGGCGTAGGTGCTGATGAGCTTGCGGCAGAACCGGCAAGTGGGAAAGAAGGGTAGCCGAGGTATGCGAGGTAGGCCAACGTGGTGCGGTGGTCGAGCAAGGTGGTCATGCTCCACTGCGCGAGCCAGCCCTGCAGCGTTACAGCCCCGTGCTCGTCGGTGATGGTAGACGCGGGGAAGCCAGTGCCTTGCCAAGGGTGACGGCTGTCGGGCGCGGTGATGAAAAGGCTGTCGAGCTCCTCTTCGCTAAGTGCACCGTCGCGATCCTTGTCGTGTACTTCAAAGATGTCAGTAAGAAACTGGTAGCCGTGCGGTGAGAGTTCGACGGAGCATTCCGGTGGCACCGTAAAAGCGGGCTTGACAAAGGAATCCTCGAGGGTGAGATCTGCGCCATATCCGAATGTGCGGAGAACGGTCCAGGTTGTTTCGAGACGCCCTCGTTGGATGAAGAGCGTGTGGAGATAGAGGAAGCCAGCCATGGTGAGGCTTCCTTCGCGCAGATGTGGGTGGTGAGCGGGGGCGTCGCCATTGGCGCTGGTACTTGAAGCGACAACGCTAGCATTCTCGTGGCTATAGCGCAATCCGGCGACTGGTGCATGGATGACAAGGTCCTTGATGCCTTCGAGCTCCTGGGCTTGCAAGGGCGTGTCAAAGCATTTTCGCTGGAAGTCGTTGAGCTCGGCGTCGCTGAGCAAGCCGTCCTTGTCCGAGTCGCAGAGACGGAAGATGCGTTTCAAGGCGTCGACGCAGGCGGGTTTGAGAACGTGCTCGCGGCTGTCGTAGAGGGGCGCTGTTGGATAGAGGACGGCCTTTTGAGCAAAGTAAAAGACTTCGCTTACGTTGAGAGGGATACGGGCAGAGCACTCGACGCAAGTCTCTACCTCTTTGAACTCGGCCATGACAGGAGCGAGCTCATCTTCGAGTGCAGCATTAGTGACGTCTCCGGAGCGCAAGTCGATCTTGTTGCCGACGAGAATGACGGGTACGTTGATACCTAGGGAGCGGATGTAGGGGAGCCAATAGGTGGGTATACGGTCAAAGGACGATGGGGCGGAGATGGAGTAGACGATGCAGATGACGTTGGCGCGACGAAGCTCTGCCTCGAGGTTGGCGCGATGCTCTTGACTGGAGCTGGTGTCGACGATTTTTGTGACTACCGCTTCGGGAGCGACCTCTGGCGGTAATGTGATGGGTGGGACGACCTTCTGCACTTTGGCGACATATGCCTCCTTGACGAGCGAAGTGATGAGAGTGGACTTGCCGACGTCCGGATCGCCAGCAAGGACGATGCGCACATCCTTGCGCATTGTGAGAATGAGCCTCTAGCACGCTCGCGAGGCGGCCACGCCCTATATTTAGAGGAGATACAAGGCCGAATGGAAGCAGCACAGCTGCTTGAGCAGGGTCGCTGTGGCTGAGGTGATCCAAGATGTGGTGAAGCGATAGCGGTGTGCGGTGGAGGCGAGACGGATTGAAGCGAATCGCAGCGAATCAAATCAAATCAAATCGAATCCTGGTTGAAAGAAGCAAGCGAGATGAGAAGTGGGGGGGATCCGAGACTATGAGCGAGAGCTGCAATGGAGGTGATGGGTTTATGATGCTGCTCCGGAATCTCGAGACTTGACACGAGGTGAAAGTGAAAGTGAGCCAAGAATACGAGGTTCGTGTGAGATGTATCAGCTAACTCGACTCGCCGATACCAAGCCTCGTGTTGCCGCTTTTCGGCTGAAAACCGCACCACAACGCAGTCAGTCTCAGCATTTTCATCGCTAAAAAAACTGAAAATTAGGAAAAAAGAGACACACACAGGAGGCCGGGGGCGGACACTGGAGGAGGCTTCCAGAAGATTTGGCCCATCAAAGACGCTCTCGAATCAGCTTCATTGCAAATCATCTTCTGTAGGCGGGTCACAACTGCAGCCCCGCACTGAGCTCCGTCTCATAATAGCTGTGCAGTAAGCAAGGCATTAACACCATCTCGTGGAAAGACAAGGCAGATTGGCACCCACCATTTGCACGATACTATCCGAAGGCTTCCGAGAGCCGACGGAGTGTGTAATCCCAGCGCAGGGCCGATTCCAGAAAGAAGATTCTACAGTACAACCACGAACAAAATGTTGAAAATGTCAGCTATTGCGATTCAACACGTAGCGCTCGAAAATTGTGATCGGCCTGCTGTCACTTTTTTGCTTTCTTCTTTCTCGACTCACGACTGGCCGCAGCAAGAAATCCCACGCAAACGCAGCTGTTCGGCCAGCACACGCGTGCTGCTCATTCGGCTGCGCATCGTCTTCCCCCCCTCCCATCTGATCTCGTTCACTTTCCCCTCTACATTCGTGATGGACATGCGACACAGCTGCTGGCAACTTCGAAGTCTGGATTGCAGCGTCCCGCTTTGGATTCCGCTCTAGCTCTTTCCAAGGGCTATCTTGCCATCGTCTACGCACGGTGCCTCCTCCAACCCCACGCGGTTCTGTCAAAACACATGGCTTCGTGTTAATCCATGTGTTCTGGCTGCCATTCGCCGTGTCACGAGGAAACGTTAGCGAGATCACCAGAGTACGGCCATCCGTCAGTCTCTCTCGCATCCATCTTCCGGCTCGTGCCACGCAATCTGTTCGTTGGTCCTTTGCTTTCCCACTTTCTGGTAAGTTCCGCCCTTGTTCGCTTTTGCTTTCAGCCGATCCACCGCGTACTTGCGATTCGCGAGTAGCAACACGAACCGTCCCAATCTTTGAGACACATGGTACGGCTTCCAGTCCAAAGGCCACCGTTACTCGCCGGCACGCCAATTTGGTTGTTGCCTTCACCTGGCTCGCCCTTGGGCGGGCCCATGCGAGTGGGAAGGTCCGCGTACTCCTCCTACCTTTTCGGCCCCAGTGCCGAGGCTGGTCTTTGATCTCCGGAAGGACCGCGGCGCTACCGTGCCCTCTGTCTGGTCCTGCACTGGATGGACGCCCGTTTCCGTCGCGAGCGTCTTTTCGTAACATCTGCTCTAGCTGGGCGAGTTCAAGCTTAAAAGCGCTGGCCGTCGGTGCAGTTTTGCCATCGACACAAAGTGCCCACACCAGAAATGATGATCTCGTCAAGCTTCGATGATGTTGGCAGTCATCCAAATTTCTCAGGTCGGTCTAACCCTCGCTCCGCGATGCGTGGACGACACACCGTGTCGCCAAGTTGGCGCCGCTCGATATAGGGCAATGCCCCGCGGAAACGTCTCGCCCCCCCTTCGCCGGCATTAGAGCATAAAACCCCAAGACACCACCCTCCACCCAAACGTGCGATGGGCAAGGAAGAGGGTAAACGGTCTCTAGAATCGGCGAGGGGCTACGTCGCGCTTGGGCACCTTGGGCTCGTTTCCTGCGGGCCTGATGTGAGTCTTTGTCGGGCGGAGTGCCCGCGTGTTTTCGAGTGAAGAGGCTTTTCGGACCAAGGGATCATGACCCTCTTCTTTGAGGAGCTGCATCATCAGGCGTAGAGAATGGAACCGGGCCGCCAAAGTAGATCAAGTTTAGAACATGAGGTCTACGACTATGCTCGTTGACTCCGTGCCGGTCTTGTCCGGTTCGGTGCTCGTCGACGTGTTCACGGCCGCAGACTGCGCCAGCTTTTGCTAGGTCGCATGTTCGGGGTAAGGAGGATGCTCAGCCTCTTCTCCTTCGGGAGCGGAGGTGAAGGCTTGAGTGCAATCGGTGGCGTCTCCCCCTCTTCCACTCGGATGCGGGGGAGCCAACTCGACGCGAGACTACTCTTGGTCTGGAGGCCACCCTGTTTCTCTCATTATCGATCGTTTCGTTTGCTGTTCGTTCGCACGGTGGTCCGGCTACTGACATAATAAAGCCAACAAGGAGCTGGAACGGACTACCAACCAGAAGCGATCAATTGGATTCGTCGCATCCCTACAACAGGCTCTTCTCGTATCATAAAAGATCGCCTGTTGTTGGTCCAAAGACGAACACATTCTTCCTTTTCATTGCTTGCGTTCCCCCCCCCCCCCCGCCCTTTTATCCCGTCTCTCTTTCGCTACACCCTCATGTACACATTTCGGTCCGTGTCTCACGACATACCAACTCGGAGTTAAGTAAATAACTGCATTTCGTGAACAAATCATGTGTGTGAGAGAGAAAACCGGAACAGTAGACAAAAATTGTAAACGCTGTCATCCACTCAATAGTCAAGACGGGAAACAGCCCTACGCCAAGCCAACGAGCCATACCAGCTTGCATCGAGGTGTGTTGTGAAGCTCAGCTTCGAATGCGAATACCTTTATCCTGAACCACATTATTACCAAACCTTCCTGCGCGACCGGACCTATCAGTGTGGTCCAAACCAAGCGCATCATCAGGCTGGAACTTGTGCTCATACAAGTAATCGTCATCCTCCAAATACGTCGGCTGCTTATACGTCGACGACTGCACGAGAGCAAACCTAAACTTGGCAAACTCCTTCTCCGGAATCTCCAACCTCTCCTGCAACCTCCTACGCGTCTCGCGGAATGGCTCGCTGCGTTTCACCACAAAGCGGAACGGCACCCCATGTGTCCGCACCAATTCCTTGCTAAAGTGGAACACATTGATGATCTTGTCATCCTCGGTCAAGTTCAACTCATCCAGCGGCACCTCCTCCGCAAACAACTCGGCGTTTTCGCCAATGTTGCCAATCATCTCGACACTATTTAACTCGCGCTGTTGACGTCCGTTGAGGATTGCCTCAAACAGTCGCACCTTGCCGCTTCCATTCGGCGTAAGCTTGAGCTGCTTGGCAAGCTGATCCGTCACCTCAACAATTGTGGCTGTCTTGGGCAGCAGGAACTGATGCACCGAGTCCTCCTTGTTGTTCGCGCCTGTCCAGTAGATCTTGAGGTTGCGCTTCGTCTCGAGCTCGATGATGCTAACATCCAGAAGCTCGTAGTACAGCAGCGAAGCCTGGCCTTGGATGTAGCTCGGCGAGACAATCTCGTTGACCGTTTGGTTGGCAGTTCGCTTGAGCACCGTTTTGGGCGTTCCGTTGGGACCGTTGCCCGTCGTGAATCGCAGCTTGAACGCGTCGTGCTTGAGACGCTCGCCCGCCTTGGCTGCCATCATGTCGTACGTCATCTTCTTGCTGAGCGTCAGCTCGAACTCGGCCTTGTAGTCGACATCCTCGAAGCGTGGCTTGAAAAGCACCTTGATCTGGTTCTGCAAAAAGTCGTAGAACTGGATCGGGTTCGAGTAGAGCGACTGCGATTCGTAGTCGTGCGCATCCTTCTCCGAGAGCTCGATCTGGAAGCATATCACATCACCATCCTGTATCTCACTCTGGGAAAACGTCGCCTTCGGCTTCATCTGCTCGATCATGCCCGGCTTGATCTCCTCGAAAAGCTTGACCTGCGTTGTGGGTGGCCAGCGCATGAGCTCATTGATCGTCGGCACCAGATCACCCACCTTCATGTGGCGCTGCACGTAGACGCGTGAAACACCAAGCAGTGTCTGCCTTGAAGTGTCGAAGTACTTGAGGAAGATCATCATCGACGGGTTCGCCTCGTTGTTGGGGATGTCGTTGTTGACCACTTCGAGGAAGAGGCGCAGGTCATGCTGGCGGGATGCCATTCGGTCACGCACTGTCTCCAGCGTGAGGTTAGGGTCGTTCTCTGGAACCACCGTATCAGGTCGCACCGTCTTGTTCTGACGGTTGACCAGCACCCACATGCGAATGGATTCTTCGGGCAGATTGAACTGCGCCGCGACGCGCGCCTTGAAGTTGAGGTACAGCTCGTTCTTGAGTACGCGGAACGTCGGCAGATCGGTGGCAGGAAGATTGCGCTCCTCGAAAGTAGCCAAGTCAAAGCCTTGGTGGCCGCGGAAGGTATCTTCAGTGATAAGTTTGACGGTAAGATACAGGTGTTGTTCCTCGCGCTCGCGCTTGCGCGCCTCCATCTGGAGTCGCTCGTCCTCAAGTCGTTGACGCAGGTGGACAGGCGTGTCTTCGGGCGCGAGTGGCTTGAGCACTTCATCGATGTCACGCTCGCGAACGTAGACAAGCATGTATGCGTTTGTGAAACGCTTCATGGCGCGCACGGGGGCACGGGCACCAATCTGTCCTGCTGGGTGGCCATTGGGGATTTCGCCACCGTAGTTGTCTTCGAGCACTTCCTTCTCGGTAACGGGTGTAACGCGGTCGTCATCAAATTTGAACCACTTGCCGTCCTTCTCGGGCTTGAGCAGCGCGAAGTAATGGCCGCCGTGCAAGTCACCAGAGTGGACGAGGACGCCGTGAAGCTTGTACTTCCAGTCCTCCTTACTGATCGGCGACTCCTTGTCGATGTAGTCAGCCAGATCGATACCGAGCGGGAACTCGTGGCGGTCGTTGATCTTGACCATCGAGTCCTTTTCGATGTCGTACTCGAAACGCTTGAGCTGCAAGTGCAGGACCGGAGGGAACTTCTCAAAGATAACACCCTTCTTGGCGTCTTGCAGACCGTAGCCCTCGGCGTGGTATTTGTTGTCGCCCTCGAGCATCTCGGTCTGAACATAGTCGCGGAACGAGTCGGCGAGGTTGTTCATGCCCTTGACGTTGAGCTGAATGTCGTAAAAATCTTCGGAGCGCGATGACTCGTAGTCGACATTGACACATCTGAGGTACGACTTCATCTTGCCGACAAAGAGTCGGGTGATGGCACCGTCTGCGGCAGTGCCCTTCATCTTGGTCTCGAGCTTTTCCTGTAGAACGCGATTGAATTCTTGTACGTCATGCTGCAGGAAGCTATCGAGCGATTTCCAACCAAATGACTTTGTCAGCTCGTTGGTGCCGACTGGCTGGTCTGATGTCTGCAGCAGATAGAAGACGCGTTGCAGCGCCAGAGCTACGCTGTCGGAGGGCACGTCACCTTCAGTGGGTATTTGGTAGACGCCCTTACGGAAGTAGTGGGTACAGAAGAGGGATTGGAGGAGCGAGTTCATGTAGCATGTGGCACCCTGGTTCTTGAGACCCACGAAGCCAGTCTCCTTCTTCGAGTCATAGTTGATGAAGTTATGCCAAAGCACGCCGGTTGGGTCTTTGAGGACGCGCACGTAGGCGGTAACATCGGCGCAGTCGTTCTCGATGATGGGGCGACTGCGGCCATCGGTTGGCACGGCAAGCTTGCGAAGTTCGTTGAAGCGGGTGAAACCCCAGTCCATCTCCTCGGCGGTGAATCGATGGTGTGCTTGGCTTGTCGAGAAGATGGTGGGGTCTTGCGGATTTGAGATGACGAGTGCAAACTGTGCGCAGACATGCCAGCCCTCGGGACTGCCCTTGGGATCGGCGTAGTCGAGGTAGACAGAGACCATATCGTTGGGTTGACCATTAGAGTTGCCAAAGGGGAAGAGGAGGATGCGCCAGCGGTGACCGCCGCACTCGAACTCTGGACCGGTGATCCTCTTGTCTAGTGTGCGCCAACCTTTGATCTTCCAGGTGCACACCGCAAAGTCTTCCTCTTCTTGGCCGAGATCGGCGAGATGCTTCTCGGCGAACGCCTTGGCATCGTGCACAGAGACTGGCTCCTCTACCTCCATGGGACTGGCATTCTGCTCCGGGTTGATCAGAGCGGTGGATGGATCGAGATGTGGATCCATCTTGCTGAGTGTGCTATGGGTTTTTGGTGAATCCTTCTATGAATTTGCAGAGCAGAGACTGTGTACTATCAGCGTTCGGATTGCGCTGCACTGGTATCGAAAGTACTTCGACGGCAAGATAATAGACCGCTGGATACCGAGCCGAGGGGTGTACGTTTCGAGGGGCTCTCTGCGTATACCGATTGCTATGGACGGAAGCGTTGCGAGACTGGAAGGAAAGAGCGTGCGAAAGACAGAGCTTAGGCTGCACGCGAAAAAGTGTGTCCGTTGGAGAGAATAGGCGTGGATGTCGAGAGCGTCCACTTGGTAGTTCCGAGCGAAGCGTGAAGTGACGGACGCGGAACGGTAAGAGCGACGGCGCGAGAGCAGCCCGTGCGCGAAAAGGTGTCGAAAGCAAAGTGCGGGCAGCCGTGCAATAGAGAGAAGAATTGAATATGAAAGCGAGCGATCGATCACCGCGAATGGGCTGGATGGTAGCAGAAAGGCTGGACTCTTGGCCAGATCAGGGTGCGAGAGAGGCGACGCTGGTGGTAGAAAGGGCGGGTGAATGACGACCGAAGGCTGAGCGGCTGTGTTTCGGACGATGCGAAGACCAAGGTGGGAGCGGAATGGGTTGGCTCAAACGCAGGCGTGGAGGCGAGCTGAGTCTGCGATCGATGCGGATCTGCCAGCCCGCCCAGGCACCACAGGCTGGACAAATAAAGGCCGCTTTCCGCGAACACGAAAAGCGCAGACAGGCAGAGAGCCCGATTATTGCAATCTCGAAATTTGGTTTGTGCGCAGCACGACGAGGTGGTCAGAGCGGGTTCCAAACAGTGTGGACCCAAAGCCAGAGCTCCAGAGCAGGCCTGTGTGTGCGGATTTCAGCTTGCGTGAAACTCAGCACTGCCTGCACTCTTCGTAAAGTCACACATCTCGCCAATACAAACTGTTGCCCCTCCTTTACAATATCCTTCGTGGTCTCATTTGGGTCCGACTATTCAATCTTCAAAATGATTTCGTTTGAATTGCCAAGCGATCTTTTTTCTTTTTCTTTTTTTTCGCTCAAGTTGAGGACGACATCCCAGAGTGGTTGTCGCGCTGTGCAAGTGCTGATTTCCGCCTCACCGTTGCCAGAGAGAGCACGACGCTTACCTGCGCAGCACTGCTTACTGCCTCGCAGGCATTCATCGGCGGCTTGCTGCTGAATTCGGGGTCCACGATACTCTACACGACACGCAGCACCTCTGCCTGCACCCTGTCTTGCAACCCGGAATCCTTGAACTGTATCCTCCTGCTCGGTAGTGTGTCTGGTACACCAGGTTCGTACGACACCATTCCGCTTCCATTGTTGCGAGTGTGCATTGAGAAGTCCAGGGTGATCGAAAAGGCAGAGGGCACGCGACACATCTATTTAGGGTTGAATTTCATGACCAACATTTCGCCTTGGTTTTTTTTCTCAGTATCTTTTAAACACAGTCCGAACAGACGCCAGCCCATGTCGAACCTCGATCAAGATTATGGCAGCAGCATATCACAGCGAGGACCCGTAGCGACTGACTGCGCCGAAAAGCGTTGACCGTGCTGCGCAGAGCGGATCACCCCGCTTGCGACCACCTGCCGAGTATCTGCCATGCTGCACGTAAAACAAGATCAATCATATGTCGAGTCGTTTCATCTCACATATAATCATTTGCACATTCGGCATGCGGTACAGATCCTTATAAGCCCCCTTGCATAGAACGCGCTGGTCTAAGAAGGGCGTCGGACGTGAAGCACCGAGGCACCCTTTTAGCGGGCTAGCAGTGTCAGAGACACCGCCCCGTTCGAACAGAGCTCACCAGGCTTGAGCGACAATGCGACGTGCATTTCCAGGATCGGTCAAACAAGAGCCGAGTTGCACATTGGCCCAGGCAAGCACAGATCGGAGCGAAGAAGGGCTCACACAGCATTGAAGTGTCTCGTTACGTATCGGCCGACGTTGTGGCCTCATATTGTTCTGTTCCAGCTCTGGACTTTCCCCTTGACTCAACGATGTGACATGCCCGCAACCACTCCCATGTTAAGCTAGACTTTCTTCCAGGCGCTCAAAATCGTTGCCGTGCCAAAGCAACTGAGTTCGAGAGACAAAGTTCGATTGCTAAACAGCGTACTCTGGAAGCGAGAAGCAAGAGCGCCGAGGCGGAGAGGAGATGCTCGCAGACTGTGGAAAGCAAGGGCAAGGACAAGGATCCAAGATGGTACATCTGGAAGGCGACCTGGTATTGAGAGTGCAGGCAACGCGCGTCTGGAGGCTACATGTCAACCAAGGCAGAGAGAGACTGATGGAATGCCCCAACGCCACATGCAATCTGCATTTTGAAACCGACACCGAAGCATAGACGCGTGAGCAGGTGCAGAACTCGCACGGTTACACCTCTCGATAAACGTAGCTTCCCACGCTTCCCGAGCCTCGCTCGGACGTGTGCTGCCTGGTTGACCAATCTGACATCCGGGTCTGTACTACACCTACACACTGCATGTGGGTTTCCATTCCTGTCCATAGCTACAAAATGGCGGCCCCCCATTCCATCGAAAGCCAGCGTTTGGCCGGCACTTGTTTTAGCTCGACCGACCAAGCTACTGGGGCCTAGCACTCAGATACACGGGTACGAGCTCTTGAACTGATACACCCAGCGTACGGCTACCATCTCCAGCAGGTCACAGCCATGATGTAACGTGCAACGCGATGTCGGCGCACCGCTATCCCAACATTCCGTCAGCCAGTCGGTATCCCGAGCGGAGACAGAGGCGCCGAGCAGCAAAGCCAGCGCATGTGGTCAAGGTGGACACCTTTGCGGCTGTGTAACTTGAATTCGGCGAATGGCTCGTGGAAGGATGTGCTGAGCGACCACAAAATGCTGGCTCTATGGTGTCAGGAAGCGATGACGTGGGGCTGGGGTGATATGAGTATTGTACAGTACAATATGCGTTCCGGACATGAACTGCAGGCGACTCCGAGGGCCGAGTTGGACACGTCTGTGCTAATTCGCCTAAAATTGCGATGCCCGTGTTTCAGCGCGTCCGAGCCTAGTCTGTCTGGCAGCTCAGCCTAGAACAGGCCACTTGGCATTCGAAGCTGCAGTCGGCTTCGTGATTCGCATCGAAAGCAGAGAGGTGAGGCGATGCACCCGCTCGGACAGCCATGCAGCTAGACGAGAGGCCGAGCGTAGAGATGGCTTCAGCCGCATTTCCCAGCGTCTGGCCAGCTCGAGGACGCCGCGTCTGCGCTGATCAGCCATCTCCAATAGAATCCGCAGTTCCAAATTGAGCGTGGTGTTTCTTGCTGAAAGTTCACGCGAGTCGGAACGAAGGACGAAGGCGTTTTTAGCATGGTGAATGAATGGCACGACTTGAGAAATGAAAAGGCACGAAAAGTGACAGCGGTCACAGGTGTGTGTCTCAGTATTCGTGCTGGTTCGGAAGGGCCAATGTGCGCGTGTGCGCGTGTGCCTCGCGTCAAATGCATATCCCTTCGCTTAAGCGCTTGGCAGCGATGCTTTAGTTGGTAGGCTACCCATGACTGTGCTGCCGTGACTGGCTTTGGCCTGCGCCGATGGGGCTTTTGACCATGTGTTGCATTGCATACCTCTCCGACCCGTGCTGCGCTTGTCTGCTGCCTGCTGCCTGCCGTGTTCGAAGCGTGCGTCGGTCAGCTGCAGTCCTGTCGGTGCCTCCATATTCAATGGCCGAACGTCTGATGTGCTTTTTTATTTTTATTTTATTTATTTATTTGTTTATTTTAATTTTTAATTTTTTTTTCTCCCTGTGTGGGTCCCTTCTGCGCTCTTCGACGTTACGCCTCGGTGTGCTCAAGTCAACTGCCTTCTCCGCCCCCTATCTCATTCTCTTCCTCCGCTCGCCGCTCGTCGATCTTTGCAGCTGCCGCTCGAACCCAATATTGTCTAAGAACGCGACGCTACTCTCCATCCACTCTCGACCAGCCTCGCCAGCTCCGGATTCGCTGCCTCGCTTCCCCTTCGCGTCCCTTGGGTCTGTCCCTAGCCTCGCCTCGTGTCGTCTCTGAGTCTCTCCGTCAAGTCTGGTCTCCCCTTTGTCACCATCTTGATTCCTTTCCACCATCTACGTTCACTCCCCTCCTAACCACCCCTCCCCAAACCCCTGCTCCCGCATTCCCTCCACCAACTCGATCTCATTCTTTTACAGGTCGCCCTCTCTCTCTTTCGCACACCGTATCAAACAACTTCGACTTTCGTTCCAGCTTTCTCGTTTCTCTCTGATCGACCCAGCTGTAAAGCTTCGAAACAACAGTCTTTTCGGCTTTCTGCTCTCGCTTCGCTCTCCAAACACTCCCTTACCGCCGGATCCTCACCCTCACACACACTCTTCAAACAAGCAGCCGTACCTAGCTCTCTTCACGCAAATTCTCACTTTGGACGCACATCATTTAAAGTCTTCTCTCTTCGAGATACATAACTCACTTCGCTCTTCGCCTCAAATACCATGCGAACCTCACAAGTCATCAAGGTGGTAGCCATAGCGGCACCTGCAGTCCTGCTTGCTTCCACTGCCCACGCTGCCACCGATTCATGTATCAGCCTCAAGGGCAGCACCATGTGCCCCTCGTTCCAGAACAACTTTATCCGACCCAGCAACTTGTCTGCCGAGTTTAACTTTTTCAACACCGTCAACGACGTTGCTTCTTTTGACAGCCTCTTCCAGTACTACCTCACCTCGTAAGTAAATACTCGACCCTTTTCAAGCTCTCTAGCAGCCTCAATACTGACCACTACTGCCCATACTCTCTCGATTATCGAAACAGGCAAAACGGATACTACACCGACAAGATTCAGGAAGGACTCGGATGCAACACCACTCTTGCACAGAATGTCACCATTCAATGGCAGCAGACCGTCTTCTGCTCCCAGTTCTCGGAAGCATCGTACCAGTCCGGCTGCACCGCCGAGACCCCGCCCACCCTCGTCTGCCAGGAGACCTGCAACCAGTTTGCCTCGTCTGAGGAAGACATTGTTGACAACACAGCCTACTGCCGATCCACAAATGAGCTCACCAACTTCCAGCGCAGCGTCCGATCCGACACTCTCTCCAACGACTACTACACCTGCACCGACTACAGCTCGCTTTCCACCACCAACATCAACTCGTGCGTCACCGGCATTGAGAACGAGGGCAGCTGTGGCTTTGGCTACTCGATTGACCAGCTCTGCGCCTTCTGCGACCCTGCAGGTGGCGTCACCCCTCCTCCTTGTTGCTACGAGTCCCGCACCAACCTGTCGCAATGCTCGCAGTGGGGACACCCTCTGGCTGCTATCATCCGACCTACCACCACTGTCGCTACCAACGTCCCTGGTGCTGCTCAGAACACTGCCGGCGCCGCTTCCGCATCGGCCGCTGCCAACTCGGCTACTGTCACCGCCGCCAGCTCTGCTCCCAGCGGATCCTTGGGCACCTCGAACAACAAGGGTGGCGCTGGCACTGCCAACGCCAATATGGCCCCCGAGGGTCAGAAGCTCGTGAGCGCTGACGACAAAGTGTTCAGCAAAGGCCAGCTTGCCGGTATCATTGTCGGCTGCTGTGTCGGTGCTGCCATCCTCGGTGCTATCCTAGCGCTCCTCTGCTTCCGCAGGCGTGGCGAAAAGGAGGACACTGAGAAGAACACCGTATACGGAAACGCTGCCAACGAGAGCCACGTCGAACGCCCTTGGATCCAGAGCGAGGAGGCCATGATCAAGTCGCCCGAGCTGGGCCGGCCCTCGACGGACGCCAAGTTTTCTGGTGCAGCCGGCGTCGGCGCTCTCGGTGGTGCTGCTGCTATCGCTGCGGCTAAAGGTAGCGACTCGACGGACGAGCGCCCGAACAGCGCCATGAGTGGCGAGACCGGAACCGATGGCCGCGGCACCACCATTCCTGCGGTCAAGGACCAGTATTCGTCGCACGACATCTGCCCAGGCGAGACCGTCGTCGCCATCTACCCGTACAACGCTACGCTCAACGACGAAATTACGCTCCAGCCCGACGACGTGGTTACTGTCCAGCGTTTGTATGACGACGGTTGGGCACTTGGTCGCACTGAGTCCGGCAGCGAAGGTGCCTTCCCGCTGGTCTGCGTCACTTCGACTAAAGGCGGTACTTCCGGCTCGGGTGAGAATCTGAGCGGAGGCATGACAAGCGGTGGTGAGGGCAACGTCACTTCATCAGTAGACGGTGCAGTCACCGCCGAGGAGGGTCACTGATGTGCCTCTTTCTTCGGCTCCTCCCCTTTTCCCTTAGACTTTCCCCTTTCACCTCATCTTTCCTGCTCCGTTTCTGGTCGTTTTGTTGTCCCAGCTTGTTCTGCCCAAAGCGCGATGGCCCCCGTCCGTCTCCTCCTTTGGTGGGCTCACGGCTCCATCCTCCATCCTGCTGTTTCGCTTGGGATGTGCAGGATAGAGCTTCGTCGAGACCCCAATATTTCTGAGGGCTCATTCGGCTTTGCTCGGATTCTGCTGGCTGGTTCCTGCGTTTCCCTTTGCCCCCCACTTTCCGTGAAAACCCTTCCAACATGTGCCTTTGCGGCCCGTTGTTGTTACCGCCATTCTCAACTGTAGCCACTATCCCGATCCGTGTTTCCCCGTGCGTAATGTTGTTGGAGATCCTCCCCTACTTTCCCCTCCCTTGTAACCCCCCACACTCCCCCCCTGGAATATTATCTTGTTTCCCTCCTTTTTAGTTCAAGGTCAGGATGTGGATTGTGTGGTTGCTTGGTGACATTGTTTGCGTTGGAGGTAGAGTACAAGTGAAACGGAACGTGCGGAAGGCGGAGGGGAGAGGGTTAAAAGTTGTAAATGGGGATGATCCTGTGGAGTTGCAGCGGTTGTCGACACAGAGGACATTCTGGTTTCTCAGTAATCCAAGCGGTGATACAAGCCCAATCGAAACAATGTCCGCATTCCGTCACCGCCGAAGTTCCTCGATGTGGTGAACGCTGATCCATACACAGCGTACACTGAAGAGTACTGCTTGCATTCATCTGAGCAGCCGAAGTGTTGAGTTTCGCAACAGCAATTTCGTCTTTCTCCCTCACCCCTTGAACTCCTTCTGCCGGTAGGTGCGGATAGAGTAAGTCGACAGTGTGTAAGGATGAGGTGAGTGAATTGGAAGAGATTCGTTTGGGTGGTTGTGAGGTGTGTGAGAAGATGGTGTTGTCGATCACAATTGTTGTTGCTGGGTCTTGTGGTGATTGTGGAAGGGGGCGCTTTTCATCAGTTCCGGGTTGGGTTGGCTGACGTTGTTGCTTCTTGCTTCTTCTGTACGATCTGAGTTCGAGTAATAGCTTGACGGATAGCTGAATACCGAGAAGGACACCCAACACTTCATACGACGGCGGCTGGTAACCCTGTCGCTTCGGAATAGTCGAGATATACGTCACCCGCGTCAACCTCTGCGCAGCACCATAAAACCTACCACCCAAATAAAACAGCATCAAATGCGCCGCACTCAAATACGCCAACCAACCATCCTGCGACTGCAGCGTCTCGAGCGGCGGCAAAGTCCGCGCTAGCCAGTTGACCAGTGTGCGATGGAGAGTGTTGGAGGGGGTGAATTGTTTTTCCAGAGCGCGGGCACGTGCTCGTGCTCTCGCCTCAGCCATATCGAGCCTGTCTTTTGTGTTTACCGCGTAGCGTCGAAGAGCAGCGTAGAGTTTGGTGAGAAAGTAGGGGCCGAGGATGTGGAGGAGGATCCAGGAGAGACGTTTGGAGCGGGTGACGATGCGACCGGTGTCGATGTCCTTAGGGATGCTGTTGACGTATTCTTCGCCCAAGGTCTGACCGCCGCGTCCGTCGCCCATGCCGGGTATGGAGGATGTGGAGAGGAGATGGTATCCTAAAGCACCGACGAGGGAGATGGAGGAGACGTGCGAGTGCTGTACGCGCGTACCGAACAGCGAGCGAACCACGTCGGATACTTGGGATGTGAATAGGTTTTTGTAGTAGGTATCTTTCTGGTACGCCCGCACGATTTCTGGTTGTGCGGCGGCGGGGAAGCTGAACCGAGATTGTGGACGGTAGCTAGAATGAGGAGCAAGAGAGGGGCCAGCCGCGGTGCCCAATGGAAAGACATCGTGGGATGAGGTGGATGCCGAAGCGTCGGCTCTGGCGCTGTTGTTAGCAGCTGTATTGTCGGCCATGGCTCAATGCAATGACTTGAAGGATGGGAACTGCGATGCAGCTTGCAAAGCGGGTATCAATGGAAGGTGAAGGTAATGGAGCTCGGGGAGACAGCATTCGAATTGTGAATTATGAATGTTGTGACAAGCGGATGGCAGAGAGAAGTGTGGAGGAGGATTGTGTGGAGAGTGAGCTGCCAGATCGCTTTCAACTTTGGTTTGGCTGTCGTCCGGAGAGCCCGGCTGAATTTCATGATTGTGCTTCGCCCCAACCGGCGAAATTCGCACCAATCTGTTCGTGTAAGCGGTGTAACACTTCCCAATCGTGAATTTTGGTCGTGGATCCTCAATCTCATTCGTCCATACCATCTACCATCGCCTCGACAACATCATTCGCATGTTCATCCGACACAAAAGGCTTCACACTGCGCTACGAAAAGCAGAATAAGATATGCTTGTGCTGTGGATACGCTATTACATGTACACGGATCGCCTAACCCATCATCATACTGATATCCTCCGGTGGGTACTTTGTCTGCGCAAACGTCATTAGCCTCTTCAAGCTCTGAATGTACTTTCTCGACACCTCGTCGTTCAGCACATGTGCCACGTTGCTGCTGAAGATTTTTTCTCTCCCAGACCTCTCGTGGATACCGACCATGGTGACACCGATCGGCCAAGGTGCATTTCCGATCGACAGTTGCAGGTACGAGTCGTTTGCGTTGCGGTACTGTCGCTTCTGCACGTAATGTACGATCTCTGCGATGCGCATCAGCACGTCCGGGGGGAGGGACCGTTTGCGAAGTTTCTTAAAGAGTGGTTTGAGATAGTCGCCGGATTGCACTTGGGTCGCGGCGGCGAGTTTGCCTTGCATCGTGTGTTTGACCTCGTCCGGTCGAGCGGCGAGCGAGTCGGCCCATTCTTGCAACAGGCCTTTCAGAGTATAATAGATGATCGGGTAGACACGGTCGATGTCCGTCTTGATGAGATCCAGATTCAGCACGCCGTTCATGCCAACACCTTCTCTCGCTGATGTTTTGGAGCTTTCTGCTCCTGCTCCTCCCGTTCCTTCGGCGTTCTCGCCATTGGCTTTCTCTGAAATAATTGTCATTGCTGCTGTTGAAGCATCCTGCTGTATCGCTTCTAGTTTGGATTGCTCTGCTTTGCCTTTGCTCGCTGCGTTTCGCTTTTCGAGTAGTTCCAACGCTGTCGCACTCTCGGCACTCTGCAACGCATTGCGAAAGTCGTTCTGACCCAATGCTCCGCCGCCTTTTTCTTCAATCAGCTCGAGTGCTCTCAGTCTTAATCGTCGTTCCTTATCCGTTTCTCCGAACAGGCGGATGGGCTCGCCCTTGGCTCGCAGGCGGCGGACAGCTTCCTCATTGGAGACATTGAACCTTTCGCGCTCCACTTCACCCGCTGCAGTTTCCAGTGCAGCCTTGGTCGCTGAGCTCAAGCCAGAAGATGTCGAGGGAGATGCAGAACGGGCTTTTAGCTGGGATTCGGTATTGATAGGGTGCTTGGTCGGGGATGAGGATGATGAAGAAGCGGATCGTTCTTGCTGTTCTCGGATCTTTTCAAGATCACCTCTGCGCATGTACTTTTTGGGGGGTGCATCAGCAGCAGCCGAGGCCGAAGCAGAACCGGAGGGTATCTCGGCCGCCTTGCGCTTGTTGGCGATCTCTGCCTTGAGAAAGTCCATGCCTGCGGTATGAGGCCAGAAGAAGATGATGGTTGTCGGGTCCCATGCAGAGCCAAAAAGACAAGGGTCCAACGCACCTCAACCGGCAGGTGGAGGAAACTCGGGTATTGTTAAAGCTCTCAAGATTTCAGATTTTTCGCAGGAGGAAATTGTTTCGGAACCGAATGCAGACTACCGTGCGTATTTGTAAAAAACCCGAAATCAGCCGTTTTGAGAAGGATGAGTCGAGATGACTACGCATCCGCCTCGCTCTCAAGAGAGTGGCTGTCAAATCGCAGAATTTGGGTTGGTCGTCATCACCAAACCTGACCATCGTCTCCACCACATCGTCCTCCAACGAAATCACATTCGCCAACATGTCCGACTCTTCCGAGCAGAAGTCCTTCACCCTACAGACTGCCTCGTTCGACGCGCGTTTCCCTAACCAGAACCAGACCAAGCACTGCTGGCAAAAGTAAGTCTACAATAAAGAGCTAGTTAGTGGATCAGAAGCAGAAGTACTGATGGTTCGGCTCTGCTTGACTGGAATACGACAGCTACGTTGACTACCACCGATGTGTCAACGCCAAGGGAGAGGATTTTGTGCCCTGCAAGCAGTTCTTCCGTGCCTACAGCTCTTTGTGCCCTAACGAATGGGTGAGTATTTTTTCTCCTGTCTTTCCCTTACATGACTCCTTCGACGCCAAACGAGCGCAAAGTTCCGCACGCATTTCACCAGCGATACCCCCGCGATCAATCGTGTACACAAAGGGATGCTTGACACACGATCGGAACCAGTACATTCCCGTACACCTAGCACCCATTTAGCTGCACCCAGTACCGACTATGGCATATCACGGGCATCTACACAAACGTCAGCAACTCCATTTACCCGCCGGCTGCTAGAGAGGGGTAGATATACCCTGCAGCGAAATGCTATCGAAGCCGTGACTTGTACGACGCCACGCCTCCATAGTGTTTCCTGTCTTCATCGTTGCCTCAAAGTGTTGGTCGGGGCTATGACTTTGCCCAAATAACGGCAAAGGATGTCCAGGAAAGATTAGGCAGCCGGTCTCGGATCATGTTGGGGCTGCTGCCGAGCTCAATACCTACACTTCCGAGCGGTTCATGCTTGCGAAACATTCCCCAATGCTTTCTGCGGACAAGTAGAGGAAGACCGCGCCCTGTTGTTCTGTGCATGTCTCTCTTCACATCTTTCAACTTCTAGAAGAAGGGGCCTTCGCAACACCAGCATCAGCATCGGTCGACACGCCCACAAACATCACATCCAGCCTTGCGACTCATCGACCAACTTTGCTACCGCCAACGCTCACTCCCTTTACCACTGCGAAAACTCTGAAACTGATCCGCCTTGCTACGTCTGTCTTGCATCTGCAGATCGCCAAGTGGGACGAGCAGAGGGAGAACAACAACTTCCCTGCCTCGCTTGAGCCTTGAATATCCTTCATTCACCAGCACCACTCTTGATGTACAAAGCATTACGGCGCTCTTGTTCGATGCGTTCCTTTGTCCTGCCTTTGCGGGAGATGGCTACAGCGGGGTAGCGATGTGTTGTGTGTCTTTGGAATGTTAGAACCATCCGTAACAAGTATGCCGTTGGTTGTGTGTGTCGCTGCTTCCAAAGACGTTGGTACTTGCTCAGTTCACACACACCAACACGACTCAATCGCAGCATGGGAATTAGTCAAGAAAGCGTTCCATTTTCTACCCGCCTTTCGAGCAGGTTTATCACCCGTGTACAGTTTCAGTTGCCAAAGACCTTGAGACGGTCGGCGTTCTCCTTTGCTTCGTCGTACTCCTTAGGCTGGGGTTCGGCGGTCTTTGCACCAAACACGAGCTCGGCGCGGATCTTCCAGTCTGCCGGAAGGTTGTATTTCTTCTTGAGTTCGGCTTCGGCCAAGTTTCCGTAGTGCTGGAGGTTGGCACCGTAGCCTGCGTTTGTGAGGGCGACCCAAACGTTGTTCTGAGCGATGGCCGAGGCGTGTTCGGACCAGATGGGGAAGTTTTCGGCGTACTGGGGGATGTTTTCCTGCTGACCCTTGACAACGTTCTGACTCTCGAAGAAGAGAACGGTACCGAAAGCGGGCTTGAACGTAGCGACTCGACCAAGAGCAGCGTCGACGGCCTTCTGATCACCACCGTGCGATTTGATCGCAGCACTGAGTGCGTTGGGCACAGTGGCTCCCCAGTACTCGTCGTGGTCCGCTCCGAGGAGTAGCACAACTCGGGGAGACTTGGAGTTGAACGACGACGGAGACTCGCGAAGAACCTTGCTGAGGACAGTCTGGATCTGGTCAGCCGACAGGATCGAGGGCGTCTTGGCGAGGGTGTAGGTGGATCGGCGCACAGCGAGGGCCGAAAGGAAGGTGGAGGCGGACTGAGGGACTGACATTGTGAACAAAGCTTTCTAGGTGGAGGGCTCGGAAGGAATTCAAGTTCTGAATCTAGTGGATGTGGCGGGAGGAAGCCTTGGTGGTAGGGGGAGTCGGGGCGATCTATATAGGGAACCAACTTGGGTGGTCTCAAACACGCAGAAACCAAGTGTGGTTCAACTCAACACCTGTCATCGTCACACACGATGTATGGGCCAGCACCACCGAGTGTCCAGCACACCGCTATCCTGGCAGGATTTCGTGCTTACACGCGCAGCCTTGTGCAATCCTACAGTGTGCCGAAAATGGGGGGAGGGGAGACTGTCAAAATCAAAAACACAAATGCCGTGATCTGTCCTTGTGAATCCAGCCGTTTGTGCATAAATTCTATCGCTTTCGCTTCTTGGGTTTCTACGCCCGGAGATTCGGAGCTAAGCCCTAGCGGATCCATCTGACTTTGTCCTCCCAAGTCTCTCCATTCTGTGACACCGACTAGCACTTGGGTTGTGAGGACGCTTCCAGAAGGTCTGGGGTTTCCGGGCGACACCCCTTAATTATCTTGGTGCTCACTCAAGCCAGGCAGATTGAGGTTGCTGACGGAATACCTCATCCCATATTACGAATTCGCCCCCATCCTCCGCCCAGATTGCCTACCCTCCATTTTGCACCTGATGAAATTCCACACCTTGGTATAGCCAACAGCTCACACACTTGGCGCCGAGAAAGACTTTCCCGAGGTAAGGAGGGTGAATAAAGGACACCCGAAATGGTAGTATCAGGCTAGAGCAGGATTGAAGCAAGCTGTCGGGGATATAGTACGAGGGGAGCACAGAGCACGGGGCACATTTTCAAATTGCAAAAGAAACCCACAACACACAAGCAGAAGAAGCAGCCACGAGCCACGAGCTGGAGTTAAGCCTTTTTCGCCCGCGTACCGCGGATCGCGGATCGGCACACTCCGCCCGAAATCAGGCATTTTCGCCCGCGTCCAACCACTCCGTGAACACTCGGTGTTCGAACCTCACGTTCTTCACCAATTTGTGTTTCACTGCCCATCCACACCGGGTACAAATTAGAGGGAAAGATGTTGTGCCATTGAATGCAACTGTTGATATGGGGTTATCGGGCGTTTCTACGCTAGCGGCCTCCGAAGAGGAATGCGGGGGATTGGCCGCGCCAGTTGGTCTCCGCCTGGGCAGCAAGTCCACCAAGATGCTTGGGCGGGGGCAGAGGCGATCCACCTGCTGCGCCAGCGGCCTTGGATGCGTTGCTTTGAGATGTGCTTGCAGTAGGTGTTGGTGTCGAGGTCGGCGAAACAGCCTTCGCTGCTGGTGCTGATGCTGGTGCTGGTGCTGTTGGCGCTGCGGAGGGCGTACCTGCCTTGCTCACCACTTTCTCTCCTGCTGCTCCAGCCATGGTACCCGCAGCAGCAGTCGGGGGCGCGTCGACCTTCTTTTCGTATCCCCTGTCGTCGCCTCCATAAAAGACGGGAATGCTCCAGGGCCTACCCCCCATGCTGAGAATCTCCCTCTTCGCCTTGAGCCACCTTCTGGGCTGTCTTGCGTTCCTCTCGAGCGCGATTACCGACTGGAACGACGTGGGGATCTTGGCGAGCGGCTGGACAGGCGGCCCTGCACGCGAGCTGGGTAGGGGTGGGTACCGGAATCCCGGATTCTTGGCTGTTCCAGCTTTGGCATTGAGATCCCCGGTAAACGTGTGTCCGCCCGGTCGAGAAACGATCTTGATCGACGCAGCTACACTTGACGGAGCGCCACCAACTGCATTGGCTGAAACTCTGGCAGGTGCAGAGGGGGCTGGTGTTTTACTGCTGTCGCCCGGCGCAGGCAGCGTTGGGATGGACTTGAGCTTGGGCAGTACGGTCGAAGGGGTGGGGGTTCCCTCGGTCTTGATCGTGGTGGCTACGGGAGTGGAGCGCGCATTGGCGGTGTTGCCAAATGTGGCAGGCGTCGTCTCTGCCGGAGGAAGCTCGTAGACTGGTTTCTGACCTTTGGTCAATCCCTTCCTCCAGCCTCTGCCCGGTCCAGCGGCACCTCTTGCTTTTGCAGTCTTTCTCCTCTTAGCTGCGGGCAACGCATCCAATTCTTCCACTGTCATCGCGTGCGCCTGTGCCATTCTGGACGTATTTCCACGTCTTATCAACTTGCCTGACGGATTCGGGCTTGCTGAGCCATCGATCGAAGGAGAAGCCGAAGAGCTCGCGCCGCCTTTCGAGGAGCGCGGTTTCAGCGTGATGCTCCTGCGCTTGGTCGGCGTCGAGGTGGATGCGTTCTTGGAGAGCACATCGTCTTCTCCCTCGAGCTCGTCCAACTCGTCAAGCTCGTCTGCTTCTTGATCTTCATCGTCGTCATCGTCGTCGTCGTCGTCGTCATCGAGCTCTTCAGCGTCCGATCCTTCGAGGTCAGCGTCGGGAGTAGCAACCTCGTTGAGTGATGTAGCTTGCTCCTCGTCATCCGAGTAGTCGGGTGCACTCCGAAGAGGGTTAGCGAGCGGAGAGGAAGTATCGCGTGGTGTAGACGAGAGTGGCACTCTCAACTTGACTTTGACCATGGTTGCAAATCGACGGCCCAGTCACGACGCAGCTACTGCGGCAGTGAGGAATATGAGCTCAGTGACAGGGCCACGCAGCGCCGTGCTTGGTCTCAGTGTGGGTCGAGGAAAGTTAAAGATTCAGGTTGAGAGAGACAAAGATGGAGGCTGGTTGGGTTGATGAGCGACGTCGTCCTTCAACGTTGAACTTGCGACTGAAGTTTCGGTGTGCGCGGGGATGGGGTTGAGGCGAGTGGAATGCTTGCTGCGGGTCGAAACGGAAGAATATCGTGAGGGCAAATGAACGATGCGATGGGACCCTGAAGCCTTGGTTAGCGACAACCGTGAATGAATGAGATTGACTAGGTCTTGCGTGAAGAAAAGGGTATGTGAGGGTGAGGACGACACCTGAGTCCCCGTGCGATTCGATATCAGATGCTGGGCTTTGTGTTGAGACGGAATGCAATTGCTCTTTGGAAAAGCTCAATTTGCATGCAAATCCAGTGCAGTGCAGTCGTGAATGAGCTAGTTAGCTACACAGTATCAACCGATATTATTTGCTCTTAGACGTGGTGTGCGTGTAAAAAGAACCAGAGGGGCGACTTAGCATCTCGCGGTTTTCTCGCTCCAATTCGCATGGCGCACCATTCGCATACGCAGTCTCACGCTCTCGCTCAATCGCGCACCTCAACTTTGGGTCAACCCGCCCGTACCAGATCGCATCGACGTATCCTTGGCCACCCGACCTGACGCGTGCTTGGGGCTTGCGCGCCATTGCTAGATAACACATTCGTGATTCGAACAAAGCAAGGCCGACAAAGGAACAAGGCTCATGACACTTTTTTTATTTTATTTTTATTTTTTATTTATTTTTTCCCCTCTACATCTCTTTCTTTGCTGGCCATTGCAATTTCTATGCAGCTTTGGTGAGGACCTTTTTGACGCAATCTTTGCAAGGTGGAGTAGAGTACAGGCGTGATGGAGCATGGTGCGGGTATAGATGGTGATTGCAAAAGCACCCACTTCGGTAGCTGGCTAGTACTGTTGTCTTGTCGAGTAGTCTGTTTGGAAGCAAGGATTCAGAGTTACAACGTCAGCCATCAGAATATACATCTTACATAAACATCTCTGAAGGAAGAAACGTACCTTTGGGGCTGATGACCAGACCTCTACCCTTACTTGCTCCCCTGTAGACCACCTCCACGATATCGATCAGCTCTTGACGATCCGTTATCGCCCAATTACTAAAACATAGAACAGGACCGTCTTGTCAGCAAACACAGTCTCGCGCGCCATCTGAAACTCCCAATCCACCCTGACGGTAGCGCTCTACTTACATCTTGTTATTGTTACCCGTCCCCAAATCGATCATGATGTGCTTGTTGCGAAAGAAAAACATGGTGGAGCATGCATCGTACAGCTCATACATCTTGTTGAAATCTGGCACCTGTGTAATGTCGACCAGATAGACCACTGCAAAGTTCTGCACGGCCGTCGAGATTTTGTAGAGTGTCTCGTCCATCTCCATGCACACCGGGTCTGTGTCGTGGCCGAAGCGGATGATAACCACGCGGTCTTCTTCCGAGAGAATCGCCTGGTCTACGTGCCAGCCCGTGGGCAAATGTGGCAGAAAGTACGACATCTTTGCTCCGTCCTTGCTGTCAAAGGAAAGGTCAACGCACGAAGCAACGTGTTCACGATTCAGCCGAGTTGTCCAAATGTGGAGTGCAACGCCTCGGAAAACGGAATTCTCTTCCAAAGTCGAACCAGCACGCTTTCGCCCGGCTCATGCTGTCTGTCGTGTTCCAATGAGCAATCAGCTTGATTCGCCCGTCAGAGACTAAAAGTACACAATGATGACGCAACAAAACCCGAGGAACCGAGGGTCATGTTGCCTATGAGTTCAAGATCCAATAGCACAGAGCTGGGAGAAGCGCTCAAGAGCGCCGCAGGCTATCGTTGCGACGGCGAACGACTGCGCTTGCGATCTTCTTCCTTGATCTGACTCTGCGCCTTCGAGTTGGATGCATCATCAGAAGCCGTCTCGCCTTCCTCTTCTTTGAGTTCACCCTCTTCTCCCGTGCGTTTGCCGTCCGTCTCCGTATCGGCAGCGGTGCGCTGATCGCGAGACTCTTTGCGTTCGCGATCTCGACGTTCCCTCTCCCTCTCAAAGTCGCGCTCGCGTTCGCGATCCCTTTCTGACAGTGACGAGGTCGAGCTCGATCCATTCTGGGTCCCTGCTGCTGATGATGTGCCTGCCATCTTCGAGTGACCGTTTGCATTTCCGTTCTTTTGCTGTGCTGCTGATGGTGTCGAAGACATCCCCATCGGCAGCGCATTCGGATTGCGTCTTCTAGCGTCAAACTCGCCAATCATCTCTCTCAGCCTCAGGTAGCCCAAGTGCATCTTACCACCGAAATGATCTGCCAACCTTCGATCCGAGTCCAAAATACTCAAGTATGCACCGCAAACATCGCACACCCTCAGCTTCTGGTGTCCACTTGCACCCGAGTTCTCCTGCGCATTGTGCAGCTCCTTTTCCTTCTGTGCCTTTTCCTCCTTCAGCGCATCGGCCTTGGCCAGCTCGGCGAGCGATTCTTCGATCTGTCCCTGCTCTCCTAATGCTTCAACCTCGGCCATCACCGCGGCCAGCGCGGTTTCGATTTCAGAAATCTCGCGATTCATGTTGGCGAAGCGCGCCAGTTCTTCAGGTGTCTGTTCCAGACGACGCTTGTTGGCAGAGATCTTGCGGTCGATATCAGAAATGAATGTGAGGATGTTGTGCTCGTGCTCGCGTTCGAACTCGGTAAAACGTTCACCAGAAGCGAGGGCCTTGCGATACTCGTCCTTGTACTTTGACGTGTGCGATTTCGGACACGGGCCTAGGTCCACCTTCTGTTGAGCAGCAGCAAGTATACCCGTAGATGTAGTGCAAACGAAGAATCAGACCAGAGTCAGCAAATATGCACGGCAATATTGATGAGAGAGGGGTGGCAAACTGACAGTATTTGCGAACAGGTCGTGTGGGCAGGTGCCGCATAGGAAGTTACGACACACCTTCGGATCGGTGAAATGCAAGTTGGCCGTCGGTGTTCCCATAGCTGTAGCGCGCGGAAAACGATAGAGTGTCAGTATTTAGCCTTGCGCGGCACTTTACACAACGGTCGATGGGGGAACGACTCACCTTCGGGGCCCATGAGCTTCTCCAGCAACATGCGCTGGACCTCGGCCTTGCGACCCATGTTAGCTGCTGTATACGAGCAAACGTATCGGCGTATGCAGCTGCGGGAGAGGCTATGACCGTTCGTGATTCCCTTCTTTCTTTAGCGTGAAGCTAGAGCGGAATTAACCAGCAGGATGGGATGGTGATGAAGCCCGAGTAAGCGAGAGGATGTCAGTGTAGGATGGTGAGTCCCGAGGTGAAAACCCGATTCCCGAATTGGTTCTGGAATTTTTGGCAGCAACACAGATTCAAGGCTGCAGCCAAATGCGCCGGCCAGGATGCTGCACACGACTGCGCATTCATATCGTCCCACCATCCGAGACCATTACATTTTCCTCCGCTCCTCTTCAGAAGCACCTACAAGTCAAAAATGGGTGCCTCCCAATCGTCGCACAAGCAAGGTGCGGCCGGAGGCACCGCCACCGACGCCGGCCGCGATCCCGCCTTTGTTGATTACTACGAGCTCCTCCACGTCGAACAGACCGCCACATCGGATGAGATTCGCAAAGCCTATCGCAAGCTCGCACTAAAGCACCACCCAGATAAGAATCCAGATAATGTACAACAGGCCAACAAGATTTTTCACAAGCTCCAGGAGGCCTACGAGATCCTTTCCGACGATACAGAGCGTACATGGTACGATCAGAACCGAGAGCGACTCATGAATGGCGACGGTCCAGACCTCGACGACGAAGAGGTCTTTGAAACATTCAGATCAGGAGCTGCAGAAGCGCCGCAGCCAACAAGCTCCTCGCGTGGTCTGACGGCAAAGGCGCTGCTCCGCTTCTTTGACCCGACCCTGGCCAAGGACTTTTCTGATGGTGACAACGGCTTCTATGCCACATATCGCCGCCTTTTCGAACGTCTTGCACAAGAGGAGCGCGTTGCCGCGCCCTATCCTGGCGAAGAGAAGGATGTCAGCATCCCGTCGGTGGACGCCTTCCCATCGTTCGGATACAGCCACACTCCATACTCGCACGCCAAGAACGAGGAGGCTCAAGTCCACCAAACACCGCTCAAAGACTTTTACAATGTCTATATGAACTTCCAATCACGCAAGAGTTTCGGCTGGTTTGACAAGTACGACCTCCGCGATGCACCCGATCGACGAGTCAAGCGGCTCATGGAAAAGGAAAACAAGCGGTCTCGAGACGCTGCCCGTCGTGAATACAACGACGCCGTACGCTCCCTCGCTGCCTTCGTCCGCAAGCGAGACCCAAGGTATAAGAAGTTCCAGAGCGAGCTCAATTCCACAGGTCCTGGTTCAGCTGCAGATCTCGCAAGGAGGAAAGCTGAGGCGGAGAAGATCAGGCTGGAGCGAGAGGCGCGTGCGCAGTCGTACCAGGCGCAAAGCTGGCAGCAGCCCGAATATCGATTCTCTGACGAGGAGGACGAGGAGGACGAGGATGCCGAAAGCGACGATTCCGACAATGAAGACGGCGATGGATGCGAGCTTTCTGGCTCAACAGAAGCTATGGATCCACTCGACGACCCTTCTTTCTCGGGCTGGGATTGCGTCGCTTGCGATAAACTCTTCCAATCCGAAGCAGCTTTCCGCAACCACGAGCGTAGCGCCAAGCACAAGAAAGCCGTCCAAAAACTTCAACGCGAGATGCAAGATGAAGAAGATGAGCTCGGCCTCGGGCTCGATGCCGAAGATATTGCCATTGACGCGTCTTTGGCAGATATGCACCTAGATGGCAGTAAAGCACAGGGCAAGCCAGACTCAAATGTTTCGGCTGGCTTCTCTATACCCAGCTTCGCCACAGACGGGGCCGGTGGCAAGAGTAGGAAGCAAAAGAAGCAAGCCAAGAAGCGCAGGCAGATGGAGGAAGTGGCTGGTCGCAGGCTCGATGAGGATGGGTTCGTGGTGCAAGATCTGAATCGCAAGCAGGTCAAGCCAAAGTCCAAGAAAGAGTCAGCACCAGTTGCCATCATGCCGGAGAGGGAGCAAGAGCAGACAGAGATGGGTAATCCTCCAGTCCATGTCATCGACGAACAGGCCTCACGCGGCAGCGACAATGGGACAGACGTTTGTGAAGAGGTGGGAGCAGGCGACGCGGAGAGTGCTCCGGCTCGTAAAGCTTCAGTCACAACAGAAGCTACTTCCACGGCATTGAAAGAAGCTGCTGCGGAAAATGACGACCCGTGGGGCGGGCTCCAAGATCCTTACATTCCTGCATCTGCTTTTTCCTCTACGATTCCACCGGCTTTGCCACCCCTTTCGCGCCCACCTGGATCGTTCGACATCTTTGGCTATGGCAGTCTCATCTTCAAGCCACCGCCATACGTCATTGCTGCGACTCCTTGCTACATCAAAGGCTTTGTCCGCCGCTTCGCCCAGCACTCTGTCGACCATCGCGGCACCCGCCAACGTCCAGGCCGTGTCGTGACGCTTGTCAAAGCAACCGAATGGCACCCTCTCCGTAAACTAGCCAAAGTGGACGAACCAAAGTCCCCTGAAGGAGACATTGTTTGGGGTATGTCTTTCACCATTGACCCAGAGCACGCGCAGGTGGTTAGGCAGTATCTAGACTATAGAGAAAAGAATGGGTATAGTGCGATGCATGTTACGCTCTATACCAAGTCGCAAGAAGACGGGGAGGAGGAGATGATGCTAAAGAACGCACTTGTGTATGTCGGTCTTCCGTCAAACCCGGCATTTGTGGGGCCACAGTCGCTGGACGCCCTCGCTCAACGCATTCATACATGTGTCGGACCATCGGGACCCAACCCTGAGTACTTGTTCAACCTTGCAAAAGCGGTGAGAGAGCTCGCTCCGCAATCGGTAGACCATCACTTGTTTAGCCTCGAAAAACGGCTGCTCCTCCTCCAAGAACAGAAGATCGACCCGACAGTGCTCATCGCGCAAGAAACCCAGCAAAATGCTTCCAAGTCGTCCAAAATCACGGTGGAACAAGACTTTGAAGTAGAAGAGGTTGGTCAGAAGGGCAAGAAGGGGAAGAATAAGCCAACGGGCAAAAGCAAGGAATGGTGCAACGTCTGCAAAGCAGGCTTTGAAAGCAGGAGCAAGCTGTTCAACCATATTCGCGAGACGGGCCACGCATTAGCAGGCGAGCAGAACGGGTCCGGGAAGAAAGGAAGGCGCAAGTGATACCGTCAGACACTAGGTTGCAATGCTGTGCGCTCTGACTCTTCATAGATAATTAAGAGATATGCGACGTAGATCTAAGGCTATGACTGCTGTGTATGAGAAGAACATTGTGAACATTGTGAGGGCTGTTGTCGTTGATTCGGAGTGACAAGAATTTTCTCATATGGTGTCGGCGTATTTTCTGACGACGTGGAGCAGCCGAGTGTGAAATGTGCACGCCTTCCAAAGCACTGTCCAACACCTTCCGTACAAGGTCCTTCCTTCATGTAGTCGTACTTTTTTATGCCGCAACGCACCTGTTTCTTCTTCCCCCTTCCGCACCTCCATCTAACACGCCTGTAGTGAAGACACAGGATGTCACTCCACCACGACGATGTGCGGCTTGATCTAGGCGAAAGACCTTCCACCCAGCCTTCTCTTCAAGCCACCGTCCGGGTCCGCCCCATCACCATCCGCTTTACGGAACCGGGTGTCCGCGATCTCCACCTCAAACTCCATTCACTCACCTCCTTACGTCCTCTCCACCCTCAACCCCCATCTCGATCTCCTCCAACACATACAGAGCAGTTGATATTTGACTTCGATACCGAGGAACAAGACCACCCACCACCACCGCGGCCAGTACCACCCCTGCAAGATGACCAGTCTGCGCAGCATCTCGTGCGGGATGTCGTCAATGCTTTGGGCCAAGACGGGCTGATGGGAGACGAGACGGTGCGTGCGCTCAAAGTGCGAATGGTGACGTGTAGGGAAGGGGTTAGAGGACGGAGGTTGAGACTGATTCATGCGGGAAGGATGTTGAGAGATGGAGTTAGGTTGGTGGGATATTTGGAAGAGTTGGATATGAGGACAAGAGCACAGAGTAGGCAGACGCTACGGCACTTAGCCCTGTCAAACGATCACGACCTCTCTCGCTCGGATATAAGAGACGTCGCAGGTCCGGGTGATGAAAGCCAGGAAGATAGCGAAGAGGAAAAAGAAGCAGAAGAAGCGGAGGAAGGCGAGCAGGAGCGGGACCAGGTTGAGAGGCGGGAGATGAACATGCGCGAATTAGTAGATTGGCTGTCTTCCCAAGGCGAAGCAACTGGAGGTACACATGAAGAGGAGCCCAGTGGTAGTTTAGACAAAGTATTGCAGACGACACGAAAGGGCAAAGGCAAAAGCCGGGAACCAAGCTTCTACGATGACCTCATCCGACTCACCGTCCGCACAGCCCCCACCGTCTACATCCAATGTTCTGTCGGAGACATCGAAACCCAACCCTCCCCAACCTCCCCTTCTGCCCCTCCCACCAATCCTCTGATTGAGCTCGAAGGAGCGGTCCGATCCACACACGATTTGCATATCCTCGCAGATGGAACCGATCCGATTGAATCGGACGAATCGCGCAATCGAGGTTTCAACCGTCTCCTCGAAGCTGGGCTCACCCCCGACGAAATTTCCACCATTCGCACTGCCTTCCGCACCTCCCACCCTCTCTCCACCCACTATGACCTCATCCAACAGCGCGAACATGCACAACACCTACTGGAGATGGAAGAATCCTGGATGGACACTTTCATCAACCCCTCCACCACTGGCCCCGGGGAGATTGGAGACTTTGGTGAGCCCGCCGGTTCTGGCGCATACACGACCGTAATGCAAGGTCTCATGGTTGGATTCTTCCTCCCCCCGCTAATACCGTTGTTTTGGTTCCGAGAAAAACCGCATCCAAGCTCGTTACCTACCAACCTGGCCGAGGGGGAGGTGCAGGATGATGAGGAAGAGTGGGAAAGGGAACGGTTGAGTTTGACTAGAGACAGTGTTTTCGGAAGAACGATGCAGATCTCGATCCTTTTCGGTCTGGTTGCCAAGTAAGTACGCCTGACACCTTGTATGACAGGAAGGACCCGAGATGTTGGTTGGACGCTGACGCAACAATCGCTTTTTGGGTTCGGTTTCGGCGGTTGGGCAGTCTCATTATCGGCATCTTTCGGTTCGTGTGGTGACACTTTTCACATCTTACGCATATTACACATAACATACACCGCTCCTTATCGGGAGCAAAGACTTGGTTTCAATGATAGAAAAGCAAGAATCGAGCGAGAATGCGTCTGTATGCCTAAACCACATTTGCGCCATGAGCCGCCGGACCAGTTGCGGCGGAGGAGATGAAACTCATATCACTGAACAGGGATTCACCCAAAAACCCATCAAGCATACCAAAGTCCCAACCGATCTCCACCCCAGCATCTGTCTCGTCACCCGCTGCACCATCCCCACCCAGCGTACCCGTTGCCGTCGTACCCGTTCCAACCCCGAGCGCAGCAGAAGTTGCATTGATGACGGCGACAGCGGAGTGATTTGGTTCGAGCTGGATGGGCATCATGCCCAAGGTGGAATTGTGGTTCGGGGCGAAATCGTGTTGCTGCTGCGGCAAGTGGTTCGGATGTGAGATGGGGGAGGGATTGTGGACGATGGCAGTCTGTACGCCCGACGGGCCGGCTTGGAATTGCATGAGCTGGCGGAGGAAGTGGTGGTCGGAATCGGTGCCTGCACCTCCTGGTGGTGCAGACAAGACGTCCCCCTCGCCGGAGGGCGAGGTTGAAGATGCTGCGCCTCCACCGTCCGAACCTACATTGTGGGCAGAAGACTGTCCTTGAGCTGGCTCTCCAGCTGCTGTTGCAGAACCTTCGTTACCCTGGTCCCTATCTTTGCCTCCCACCTTGCCGTTCCTCGCAGTCTTAGCCTCGCGTCCACCTGCATCGACCCCGTCCCTCTCCCTCTTCTTGCCTCTGTGAGCTGCACCTTCCTCGCTGCTGACCGCCTCCTTCTTGGTCAACTTCGCATTCCACGCACTCTTGGCCTTGGCCAACACGGTAAACAAGAAGAACGCATAGCTCCCCGCCGCGCCCCTCCTATGCGGCGTCGCATTGCCTGCCTCCTCACATACCTTGGCCACCTTTTCCACCATCTCGAACGTGTACTCGGCATCAATGTCGATCTCAAACTCCTCCTCTTGCTTCCCCTTCGGCTGTGCTTTCACCTGCAAGCTCGCCGCTCCGGCCGACGTAGAGATGAGGCCTACAATACGGAGAGCAAAGATGGCGCAGTAAACTGGGGTAACGACGGTCGAGTTGTGGCCCCAAAACAAGCCATTGGGTACCATGGTTGCGACAAAGCGACCAAGGTAAGCCATACAGCATGCATAGGCATCCTTATAGATTGGGCGCAGGACTTCAAGTCCCAAATGACTGCACTTGAGCGCGATCGTATCAAGGATGAGCCTCGCATACCAGTAATAAAGCTTAAGACGATGAATACGGGACAGTGTCGGGGGAAGGTCAGTGTTGGGCCAGATCTTGGATTTGCTTCCGCTACCGCTGCTACTGTTTCCCGTTTCAGACGGAGCCTGTGCGCCATCAGGGGCTGCGGAAGATTGCTTATTTGGTGAGGGAAGGTGGTGGGAGGGCCCGGTCCAGGTAGCAAGCCAGGTGTCGAGATCCGAAGCACAGATACGCCTGAAAAGCTCCACTTGTTTCGCGGTCCGCTCCGCGGGGAGGTGCGCTATCGAGGCATCAACAAAGTTTTCGAACAGCTCAACATTCCTGAGCATTAGCAATCGTAGCTGCACCACAGCAACTACCGCCTTATCCTGAGGCAAGGCGAATTTGTCCAAGTGCCAATGCGCGCAGCCCATCACGACCGGATCATTGGCCAGTGTAGGCCTGCGACCCATGTGCTGGCTCATGCTCGTTTCGAAGAGCCACAAATTCAACCAAGTCCTCTCTCTGTTGCGAAGACGGCGTGCGAGGCCAGCATCGTCCTGCCGATTGGGCGGGCGAACAGCGATGCGGCTGTTCATGTCGAGCTCTGAGGCGATGCGGATTGCGAATCCGACGTACGACCATGCTTTATCTTCAGATAGCGTGTTCATCTGTGGATGATACGCCGCAAGAATGATGAGCGCCTGCGGAATCTCTGCATTCCTAAAGCCCTCCATCAGGATGGTCGGCAAAAGGTTTGAGCGGATGTGCATCTCGAGATCGGCTGCGATTTGGCTCGCCTCAACCCTGTACTTGGCCGCGATCCAGCAAGTGGAGCTGAGCAGCAGCGCTGAACACGACCGGACGTAGTCGAAGGTGTGCAAGTCCGGATCGAGCAATGTAATCATGGGATTGATGTGCCGCATGAAGAGGGAGTAGAGACTCTCGGCTTCAGCGAGGGTGAGAAAGCCGCGGTCTATGGGATCAAAGTGCGGCAGATTGTCCAGCTTCGTGGTGAAGAGACCAATGTCGAAGAATGCTTTGCCACGGCCCGGGCCGAAGCGCGTGACAGTGTTGGTGGTGGAAGTTCCAGGATATACACCAAAGAGGCTGGCTCGGCCGTTACGGTCGGAGGATTCGTCCTTAGCGCCCATGGACGGTTGGTTATGGTCCACAGAGGAGGTGGAGACGTTGCCGTTGCCGTTGCCGTCACTGGTAGAGTGAGCCTTTTGATGCGTAGGGTCTCTGGCGCTGTTGGTCTCGGTTGAAGATGCCTGCGTAGCCGATGCTTTGGAGCCAGCAGAAACGGACGGGAGATCAGAAGACGCGAGGCCAGAGTCACGGTCGCGCGCCGAATCACTGGCGTGGGCCAGCAATTTGAGTGGGTTCGAGAGCGTGGGCAGTCCGAGATTTTCAGGCTCATCTGGATCGTCCGACGTTGGCGTGGCTGAAGTGATGCTGTGCGGCGTCTGCCACGAAGAAGACGCGGAACGCTGTCGATAAACAGGGCGTCGATGCACATGGGTAGGCGGTTCTCGGTACACTGGCGAGGTGGATGCTATGGATGATTGAGCAGGAGGTGACATCGCTGTTGACGAGGATGGAGCGGGCGGTCGACATGCTTCTGCATCTTTCCAGAACGCATCCGGAGAAGGAGGCTCATGTTCATCGAGAGGTTTAGCCGGAGCGGTCCGCGTAGAATCGTCGGGGACAGTTTTGGAGAGACTTTGCGAGCCATCAGGGTTGCCGATGATCTTGTTCTTGGAAAACTGCTCAAGAGCGCGGCTGAGAGAGTCGACTGTGCGTTCAAGCTTTTGGATCTTGGAGCTGTCCGACTTTCTGCCGCGCTTGTGGCTCTTGTAGTAGCATTCTTTTCCGAGACGCTTGCACCGCGTGCAAAGAGCGCCGCCGGAGCACTTGACCTTGGAGAGACGACATTCCATGCACGAAATCTTCTTTTCGCCAGCAGCTGTGTACGCCACCTTGGCAGCGGCATCGGAGGTATCTATCAGATGTTGTGCGAATTGGTCACTGCGATCCGAGGGGTGGGATGGCGAAGGCCTGATGGAGGTGAAGTCGGTGTGTGAGGAAGAGGTGGAAGGAGGCAGAAGACGTGATGCAGTGGTCTCGGAATGGCGAGATGCAGAAGACGGTGGAGGCGCCACTGCTGATGCGGGAGAAAAGCCTCGGTCTTGGTACCGGTACTGGTTTTGTGGATGTGAGGTACGGTGAGCATGGGGCATGTTGATATAGTGGCGACCTTGAGAATGTTGTTGCTGGGCGGGTTCATGGTGTTGAGACTGGTGGTAGTGATGAGGCGGAGGGTAGTGCTGCGAGTCTGGATGGTGGGCAGGCTGAGGAGACGGAGAGGATTCTGCTGCTGTGGCCAAATGGTAGAGCGCATCGTGGTACGACTCGGGCTTTGGCGAAACCATGGTGGCCTCAGTGAGAGTGACGAATCCAGGGCAGAGATGCGAGCGTCAGTGTTAGGGTAGAGTTTTGCACTGCAGCCTAATGCTGTGAGGCTGAGTGATGGGGTAGCTAGCTGTGCAACGGTGCTGGTGTTGGTTGAGATGGGATGGGGTTGTGGCTTGACAAAAGAATGTAGGACCTCGCCGGGTGTCAGGCTAGCATTCTTGAGCCGCGACTTGGAAAATAGCAGGTTGGCTTGTAGACCGAGTCGAGGGTTCCGGTCTGCGAAGGAGAGGAATGATGGCGTGGTGAAGGTAGGATCAAGTGGATGGCTAGCAAAGTCAAAAGTCAAAGTGGGGATGCGACCGAGCGAAGACAGTGAGTGCAAACGGGTAAAAGCCACAAAAAGGGTCCACATTCATGATTACAATGGCCGGCTGGTACAATTTGACAATCGTTACGAGCGCGCACTCAGCATTCATGCTTACCCGTTCGACTCGTTCATCTCGAATGTCGCTCTTCCATCCTTGAAATGTACCTATACACAGCGTCGAGTGCAGCCAAGAGTCGTTGAACCATGCCGAGTTGCCAAGGGACGGCCGGCTCTCTGTTGCTTGTGGGGCTGAATACGTATTGTGCAATCGAGCTCCGCTTCGGCCATTTGGGTCGCCGAATGCGCGCGCGCTTTATACAACTCGGCGATGTAACAGTCTGGACGCGAAGCGTGAGCCAGCCACCACGAGCCACGAGCCACGAGCCGCGAGCCGCGAGCCGCGAACTGCGAGCCCGCAGCCCGCAGCCCGCAGCCCGCTGCCACGCGCTTCTCTGACCCGCCTTCTGTTGCTCGGAAGACGGAGGTTGCTTTCTCACGTCCCCCACACCTTATCGTCTTTTCGTACCGTCACACTCGAACGTCTCTACCGACCCCGCCAGCCACTCAAAGCATCCTTTGTGGAAATATCTCGTCACGATGGCAACTTCAATAGCCGCGGCATCGTCGTCGAGTGTGGCGTCACTCGCATCATCCTCTGCCGCAGCGGGTGCCTCGTCATCCGCAGCAGAGCTCAAGAAGCTTCGTGTCACTGCGAGCCTCATCTCGGCGTTGAAGCCAGCAAAAGTGTTCACACAATACGTCGCGAAGGGTGCATCCATCACCTCTGCTTCGTTTGACGACGAAGGGTATCAGTGCATCACATCAGGAGAAGACGATTTCATGCACATCTACGACGTTCGTTCTGGCACGCACAAACAAAAGATGCCGTCGCTAAAGTATGGTGTTCACCTCACACGCTTCGCGCACGATAAACATTCGATAGTGCATGCGTCGACCAAGGAAAACAACGCAATCCGATACATTAGCCTCAAGGCAAAGTCGTATATACGCTACTACGAAGGTCACGAGAACAAAGTGGTCACGCTGCAGATGAGTCCGCAGAATGACACGTTCCTGTCGGGTAGCATCGATGAGGCGGTGAGGCTGTGGGACTTAAGGACGCCCAAGTCGCAAGGACGTATGCATGTTCGTGGACATCCGGTGGTGGCGTACGATCCGACAGGCAAGGTGTTTGCTGTGGCGATCAACGAGCGATGGGCAGTGCTGTTGTACGACGTTCGCAAGTTCGACCAAATGCCGTTCTTGGTGGCGCATCTGGATGACTCTGCAGCGTTATCCAAGGTGTCGATGCCGCCGAGGATTCCGATCATCACGTCGCTCACGTTTACCAACGACAGCCAGTATCTGCTGCTAGGCACGTCGGGGGATGTGCATTACGTGATCGACACGTTCTCAGAAGGAGGACAGGTGGTGGCGAGGCTGATTGGACACGAAGGGCTGGAAAAGGCGTCAGGCAAGTCGATAGGTATGGTGGCCGAAGCGGGAATCAGTGGACACGAAGTGTGCTGGACACCCGATGGCAAGTGGGTGCTGTCAGGCTCGGCGGACGGCTCGGTGCTGTTCTGGTACATCGACCTTGAAGAAGCAAAACGCAACGAGCATAGGAATTTGAGACCACGGTACAAGCAGGCGGGCCACGATGGTGCGAGCCGCGTTCTGGCGTTCAATCCACGACATGCGCGTAAGTATGTGCCAGCACCAAAGATACACGCTTCTCACCTCGGCCACACACAACCGAGCTTTGCACGCTTGCAGAACTGACGCACTTTGGTTTCCATGTTTCCGCATTCACTTGATCATGCTTGCTCCGACCTCAAACGCATGCTTGGCAACCTCAGAATTCATGAGCGCTGGAGCCGAAGTTGCATTCTGGCTGCCAGATCTCAAAGAGGAGTAAGATTCGAAAGCCACAACCAATCCTACGGGCCATGTAAAGCATCCATTCCGTCAAGGCGTTGAAAGCTTCTAAAGATCTAGCAAGCGTTGACGGTCGGATTCTTTATGTTAGGTCAACATGTTAAACAAATTTGTACACGCGTGCGGAAGGGCTTGGTCCGTGTGTTTTATGAAAAGGTCTTCTGGTTCGCCGAGATGGCGCCGTTTTTCAGACTCGGAGACGTCTCATCATCGAGATCAATTGTATGGCTTCGAAAGCGGCTGTTCTCAGCCGAAAGCCGCTCTCTTCCTACCTTGACCACAGAGGACTGCAGTTAAGAGCTTCACTAAGGCACGATGAAGCATGAATATTTGCGGCTGAGAGAGCGAGGCAAGGGGGCAATATTGTTTTTTTTGTTTTTTGTTTTTTGTTTTTTGTTTTTCTCTTCAGAGGTTTCTTTCTTCTTGCTGCTGCGTCGGGAAAATGAGGAAAAGGGCGCGACAGGAGTATGCTGCACGTTGGGCCGTCTGTGCATGGTTGTGCTATCATTGGCGAATGGGCTTGTCCGTCGTAGCTTCTGGCTGTGTGTTTCTGCCGACTTCCCCACTCTCAGCAGCAAACTTGTGCGTGGTCCGTCTGGAAACACGTCTTATGAAGCTGGCTCTGCACGTTGCACCGCCTTGCTTCATGATACTTTCTCTTCCCATTGTCACCTCAGGTCGCTCTTCCTTCCTCGCACATTGATTCAGAAGGCCTTTCTCTAAGAACACAATCCCTTCCACTACCCCCAGACGCACAGTGATCAACAGAACTAAATCCGTTCACCAACGATCGCCTGTCATACATCAAGCTTTCGCATACATTTACACACCCCAACCTTGTTGTAGGCAGCGCCGGTCAGCTCCTACACTGTAGTCCCACCATGCTGTCCAGCATCATTTCGCGCGCAGGCCGCGCCATGAACTCGACCATCCAGGTCGACTGGTCTCTCTACGGCGGTGCCGAATCCACCTCGCCGCCCCCTTCGTCTTCGCAGACGCTTACCACACTAACCTCAACCGCCTCGACTCATCCGCCTTTGCGATCAGGGGTATCCGCGGTATCCTACACCTCGTCTTTGTCTTCGTCGACGCGCAACTCGCGATCGTCTTCGCCTAACTTATCATCGCTCGGCGATTCGTCCACCTCGTTCACCTCGGACGATTCGGACGTTGCTGACGAGGATGAAACTAAGAAACTTGTCTCTACCCAAGACGAGCTGGACGATGCTCCTCTCCCCCAGGTATCCAACACTGGTCGCAGCACGATCTTTACGGACTCAAAAACCAACAGAAGTGTCAGTGCGGTGGATGGCAGGGCGTGGTTGCCCTCCATCGTGCCGGTGGACTCGCAGTCTTCGAACGACTTTTTATGGATGCATACCGAGGAGCCACACCGCTCGCGTCGAATGGCAATCCTCAAGGCACATCCGGAAGTCAAACGCTTGATGGGATACGAGCCACTCACCAAGTACGTCTCGTTTGGCGTACTCGCACTCCAACTCTCAATCGCAGTCTACTTGTCCAAGTGCACCTCTCTCCACCCCTTCTCGTGGCAGTTCCTGCTCATCGCATACGCTGTCGGAGGAACGGCGAATCAGAACACGTTCCTTGCGATTCACGAAATCACCCACAACCTCGCCTTCCGCGGTCTCCGTGCCAACCGTCTCTGGGCCATCCTCGTCAATGCTGCCATTGGCGTCCCCTACGCCATGGCTTTCAAACCGTACCATCTCGAACACCACAAATACCTCGGAGAAGACGGAACCGACACAGATCTACCCACCAAAATCGAAAGCATCGTGCTTCGAAACGTACTCGGAAAAGCGTTCTTTGCCACCTTCCAGATCTTCTTCTACGCGCTTCGACCTGGATTTGTCCGTGCCCAACGACCCACCTTCTGGCACCTACTCAACATCGTCTTTATCCTTTCGTTCGATGCCGTGCTTATTCGAATGTTTGGTTGGACCTCGTTGCTGTATCTGCTTCTTTCCTCGTTTTTCGCTGGATCGCTTCATCCGTGTGCGGCGCATTTCATCGCAGAACACTACATGTTTGGAGGGATTCAACAGGAAACTTGGTCGTATTATGGTTCGCTCAATATCCTGGCGTACAATGTGGGATATCATAACGAACATCATGACTTTCCAAGCGTTCCTTGGACTAGGTTGCCTCAGTTGAGGAAGTTGGCTCCGGAGTTTTATGATTGTTTACCGCAGCATGGGAGTTGGCCGATGGTGACGGTTCGGTTCATTTTCGGACACGATTCCGGGTTGTGGGCGCGGGTTAAGAGGCCTAACCGAGATGCTATTCGCGCACAAGTCAGGTCAAAGATCGAGTAAATTGGTTTGCTTGTCGTTGTGTTTATATAACTAGCGTATCCGTTTCATCATTGTATCGTCAGTTCGTGTTTGTTTGGCTCTGTGCTTTGGCTCGGTTTATTTGCTCAACGTTGAGTTTGAATGGCTGGGTATGGATGAGCGGTTGTGGGGCCAAGGGTTCGAGTTTGGTTGGGTTGGGGAAAGTATCAGATTCATCCATAAATATAAACAAAACACAAGCAGATCGGGCGAGACAAGTCCATATCCAGCATCCTTTAAATGGAGACAAAAGGAGATCGAAGGAAGCCATGACAAATAAAAAAGAGCGATACTCTTACGATCAACGCAACAGCATTAACCTCCACGGGGAAAAATCGAAAGGTATCAAGGTTGTAGAGAAAAGTGTCCAAGTTTGCATTAAAGGATCCAAGCAGCGCCGCCGATCATAGCGACCGAAATCGCGGCCACGGCGCCGAGCAGTTTTGCATTTGCGTCGACATTCGAAAAGTGTGCGGCCGAGTTGGCTGCCGCAACGCTTGCGGTTGAACTGCTACTCCTTGGACCGGTATAGGTGGTGGCGGCGTTGGGAATGGTGGTAATGCTTCCATCGAGGATGGAGATGGTATTTGAGCCGGTGAAGCCGCCGGGGATGCCAGTGCTGATTCCTGCTGGGGGGCCGGTGGTGGGTATAGCAGCCGAGATGCCTTGTGAGTAGTGTGTGAGGAGTGAAGCTAGCGTTGCTGATTCAGCTGCGTTGGTAGCAACGTAGTACGGCGACGGAGAAGTAGAGGCTGCAGCACCGGGGGTGAATTGTATAGGAGTACCGGTGGATGAACCGCCCAAGCCAGATGGAATGTTGGCTCCTGTTTGACCGTTACCAACTGTGTCGACAAAAGATCCCAACCAAACCCGAAAATTGTGTGAGCAAACGAGGAAAAGCCATTGACCCAAGCAAGAAGAGCGACACTTACCGTTGATCGAAGCAGGAACGCCGGCTGTCCCTTGAGCGTTGGCAGTGGGTGCGGAGGCAAGAACGGCGGCTGCTACAGCAATGGCTGATGCAACAATCTTCATCTTGACAAGTATGATGTGGTCCAGTTGGTGGGCTGTTATGAGGTTGGAATAGATCTGCAGATTATGAAAGCATCAAGTGGGCTGGAAACCACCACAGCAGCGAAAACGACAACTATGCAGACGGTCTTCGAGCTGGTATATACGGTATAGATGTGGTGGTATCAATGCAAGACGCAACTGTTCAAGGAATGGACAAGCACGAGTCGAGGGTGGATGGGCGAGGGGCTTAGTTGGACAAGTTTGTGCCTCTCGTGCTGCTGATGATGCGTGTGACGCCGTGCATGCTGAGCTGCCAAAAACGGAATCCAAATTGGGTGAAACGCAGAGTCATAGTATTGAATATTCCCCGCTTTTTCCCCAGCGCACCCCGCCGTTCTGAATCGCACCACGTCTCCTGTAGTTGGGTTCTGGGATGATTTACGTCTTGCATACGAGCTAACGCCCAATTTCAAACACAGAAACGCAGCGTATGCACAGACGCTTTTCACGCACGCCCAGCCTCGCCCCGCAAAAAAAAAAAAAAAAAAAACAAAAAAAAAAAACAAACACCATGCCGAAGCGTCGATGTTCCTGCTGCCGAGCAAGGGTCGGATCAGCACGAGGTTCTGAAGCTCACATCATTGGGTGCTGTCTAGTCCCTAATCACAAGAACCTTTCACACTGTTGCAGCCACTGTCCACTGCCGCACAGCTGACGGAATCAAAGCTCGACATATGCGATTGAATTCCGGTGTCTTTTGCCCGGTACACTGCTTCGTTATCAACATGTCACGAGATCCTCATTTAGATCGGTGTAGGCGGAGGAGCCTGTGCCACAAGATTCGCATTCGGGTTCAACCCAGCACCATCCACTACTCCGCCGGACGCTCTGAGTTCTGCCAACCACTTGTCCTTCTCCCTCGCCAACTTTGCCGCCTGTTGTGCCAACCACTTGTCATGACTGAAATAGACGTTGACCCAGAACAGGATTGACATGACGATGAGCACCGCAAATGTCGAAGTCCACTGATACAGTCCCTCCTCACCCTTCACCCTTCCCAACTCGAAAGCGTCGTAGCACGCCTTTTCAAGCGCAAGCGAAAGCACCTCGGTGCTGAACTTGTCCTTCACCCGCTGCTTTGCGGTGGTGCCAATCTGTACCCGGTGGGCCGGAGAAAGGCGCAGGAGCGCAACGATGGATACGGCCCAGATCGAGGGAGAGGGATGGCGTAGCAGCCCTGTGCCCGTGGTGAGGTTGGTAGGTTCACCTTCAGCGGACAATGCGAGGTCGACGATCGTTTCAACGGGACCGCCCGTGTTGGTTGCCAGCACGGGGAGCCCGCATGCCATAGCCTCGAGAGGCACAATACCAAAATGTTCATCCGTGGGCGTGTAGAGGAGAGCTTTCGTGCTGGGATTCAGCAGAAGCGTGTGGATAAGTGCCATCGGAAGCGAGGGCAGGAAAATCACCGAAGCTTTTGCGAACTCTTCCGGAGCAGGCGCCGTGGTGGGAGTCTCAAAGGTCTGACGGTGGTAGCTGAGCGTCACCGACGACAGGCCGAGCTGATGCACTTGCGTCTGCAGCTCCTTGAGCGTAGCCACATTGTCACCCACTCGCTTGTCGTATCCACCCACCAGCACGAGTCGCATGGGTCCCACAACCTCACCGCTAGTCGATGTGGCAGCCACCTCCTTTTGTGCGATAGCAAACGCCTCCAGAGCCAGCGCTACGTTCTTTTTGGCCTCAAACCTGTTGATCGAAAGCAGCGTCGTTTTGCTCTCATCCCTGCAGCACCTTGCGATCGAGCCCCGGATTGGGTCACCCATCTCCTGTGCCTCGGTTTCGAGCTTTTTCACCGCCTTCTCCACCTTTTCCGGCTCGAACTGCTGGTAGTCAACACCTGGGTAGCATACCCTGGGCTGCCTCCTCAGCCTGAAGAACGACCTGACAAACTGTGCCGAAGTGAACTCTGAGTTGACCAGAATCTTGTCGGCATAGTCCGTCGTACCTTCTTCAAACAGGTCGAACGGCAGCCGGTAAAGTCTGCGGAAAACAGACGGACCGGACTCGCCACGCGCGTGCGCCTTTTGCATTGCAATCGAGTTACCAATGTCCTTGTCCGGGAAGTGGCAGTAGTACACCACACGCGTGGCGAGCAGAATCTTGAGCCAAGGAATACCGGCAGGGAGCTGGTCGAAGAAGAACAGGTCGAATCTTGGGATCGGTGGCGAAGAGGTGAGCCTTTTAGAGACGAATCGAGGCAGAGTTCCAGGATAGTTGAACAGCATGATGGCGAGAATCAGCTGGAACACGAGGCTCAATTGCTGCAGAATCGCGCAGGGAAGGTAGAAGGAGCCGAGCAAGGACCGCGGGATGCAGGTGCGCATGACTTGCACTTTGAGCGTGCCATCACGAGTGGCCTCAAAGCAGTGGCACGGATCGTGGTGCGAGGTAAAGATGACGACTTCGTGACCGAGTTCTTGGAGCGAGAGAGCTGCATCGACGACGAGCTTCTCGGCACCACCAATTCCCAGGTCAGGATGGACAAAGCCTATCCGAAGCTTCTTGCGCGGAGAGTGCACCGAGTTGGCCACTGCGGCCGACTGGCGATCGAGAGCCATTGTAACAATGGTGTAGCTCTCCGAAGCTGCGAGTGCGTGGTAGTAGAGATGAGGAAAGGAAGTGAAGGGCAAGCAAAAGAGAGCTCGGCGAATTGGCAGTGCGCACTCTGGGTTGGCTGACTGTGGTCTGTCTCCGCGCCGATGCTTGCAGCACGCGTTTCTGTCACCGCCAATCGCCGCCAGTCGTTCGGCTTTCGGCTTTCCATTTGTGATTTGAGAGTTTGGGCTCAGCCAACCACCTCCACAACCCTTGCGCATGGACTACATACTCCAAGGTCTTCTCAACCTGACCCAGCAACCTCGGCTTCACATCCTTCTTGGTCTCTTCTGAAGGCAGAACCAGGGGTTTCTTCTGATATTGGCGATAAGCATCAAGGAAGGTCTGTCTCCAAGTGTTCGGTACGGCTCGCAACCAGATTCAGGCGAGGCACGGAACCCGCACCCGTGTTACTGATTGCCTCAGACCCGAAGAGGAATACAGAGCTGCTTGGCCCTACCTGCACAATATGCCACCGAAAAAGACCGCAGGTAGCAGTAGCAGCTCGCCTTCAAAAGCGAGCCATGCAGCTCGAGCGGCGGCACTGCTATCCAAAGCACGCGCCCAGGCATCGTCCTCCCCTGCCGCCCATGCTCGCTCTTCCACCACGCCTTCGCCAACCAAGCCGCGCATGTCCACCGCTAGCGCAAATGGCAGCGCAGCTTCATCATCAGCAACTTCAGAGACAGCGATGCCGCTTCCTGATTTGCTCAAGGCTCTGTCATCCAAAGGCGGTCTCCAGATGCGCGATGCAATGGCGGTTGCGGGCAAACTCATCAACGCACGCATCAACACACCTTCCGCCCTTTCGCATATCTCGCTCATCATGCTGCAGGACATTGGAGTTGAGTCTGAAGAGCATCGCAAGCGGACAGTGCTTGCTCTCAAAGGAAAGAAAGCTGCTGGCTTCATCCCCTCTTCGTCCGCTTCCTCGGGTTCAAGTTCGGCACCGGGGGCATTTGGGCTAGTGTCGGACTTTGGCGTATACCGCAAGCGTAGGCGAATGGTGGACGACGATGATACGCTCGGCAGAGAATACGGTAATGTCACTGTACCCCCAGAAGGTCGCGCTGGAGGAGCAAGAAGGCCAAAAGTCGAGATCGAATACACGTTCAGCGAAATTCTGGAGCAAGATGCCCTACGCGGAAGATACGCTGTGGTCAACCGTGCGCCGGTCATGACCGCCTGGGCTACAATTTTGCTTGAAAGGGCGGGGTTCAGTCGTCCTGAAGCGCTCAGCCTGGCCCACTGTTACGTGAATTATACCAGCACAATGCGTGGGATCAGTCTCGGCATCATTCCTGCCGCGGAGAAGGAAAGGACGGTCCACATCGTCGGGCCGAATCAACCGCATTTCGAGCTGATGGGAGTCAAGATCCCCGTGATGCAGATGCAAGATGGAACATATCGTGGCATCAGCGCAGGAGAGGTGGTGCAGCCGGATACGGCGTTCAACTACATGCGTAGATCCATGGCGCAAACCCTCTCGAGCGTCATCGGTGCGCTTACGCTGCTAGCAGATAGTTTCATGGAGCCTCCACCACCGCACCTACAACCTGATGCAGGCACGGGCGTCAAAGCTGAATCAACTGACACCACGGTGACCAAAGGCGAAAGAGAACCAGACAGCGTTTCATCAGAGACACACGAGTACGGCGGAGAATACCTCAACTCTCGAGGATACGAGTTGTATGCCGAGTTCCGACCATCGACTTCGGGCGAGTGGGGCAAAAAAGGACGGCTATGGTACGACAAGATCCTCGCCCTTCGACGCGGATTTGACGAAGACTTGGCTGCATGGAAGCAGAAGGAATCAAGGATAGAAAAGGACGGTCCACCGGAAGAAGACTGGACCCAAGATATGGAGCGGCTGGTGCAGAAAGAATTGGAAAAGGAGCAGCGGCCAGCGGAGGCGATCAAGCCCGAGTCGGACCAAATAAAAGCTGAAGGGGCTGAGGCTTGAGAATCGTGGTGTTTGTATACCCCTGGAAATGATGTCAAATCTTTGCCCTGATGGGGCATCAAGTACAGTGCAGTGATCATGATTGCTGCTGAAGCGAGTGCTCTGCCAGCCTTTGTCGAGCTCCTGATGAGCATATAAAAGGCAGCCAGGTAAGCGGTAGCGGACCAGTCGGAAAGAGTGAAAGTCAGCTAATACGCCCATCTCATCTCGTACCAATTTCAAGTCTCGGGAAACACAGCACTTACGGTCTTTGGCGCGATTAAGGTAGCCCGTAAAATGAACATTCGAACCCATCGGACGGCTTGCCGCAATTCTCGGGTCTGTCTCGTGTGCAGCTGTATCTGAGGGTGCGCTACTACCCAATCCAACGCCGGGCTTGTAGACCTTGGTCTCAACAATTTCGGTCCTTCCTTGGCGCTGGAGGCCAAGGCCCTCACCCTGAGACCAGCCCATCCTAGCTAGTAATCTACTGCCAATATTGCTGCTGTCAATGGGCCTCTCCGGAGCAGACTGCGGAGTGGCCGGCACATCAGCAGGTGCTGAGACTGGCGCTCCGGGGCCTTGAAACACTTTTGCTGGCTTGGTGTTGTTGTCAGACTTTGTGGGTGTGTCTGCGCCAAAAACAGCTCGACGTTCCGAGGCGCGGTCTCTGTAGGTTGGTGCTTGTGATGGAGGGGGTATCTGTGGGGTAGTCGATTCGTTAGCAACACGAGCTATGGCAGGCTGAGCCTCTGCGCAGCTCGGCTTGGGAGAGACATGGCTGATTGACTCGACCTTTCTGGCGACGCCTTGTCGACAGGACTCGAGGTTGGAAAGATTGTCCTTGTGCAGTTTCGAGTCGCTGTTGTGCCTGTGAAGAGTATCAATGCTTTTGAACTTGCGTTGGCACAAAAGACAGGCGATGCGTGCTTCATCTTTGTAGTCGTAATCAGCCAGTTCGGCTTCGGACATTCTGGCAGCATCCTCCGAGATACATGCTCCTTGTATGCATGGCTCTGAAGATTGGGCCTTCTGAGATGACAGGGCTACAGTACTGGAGGACCAGGCGGGCGCATTCGGATCTACCGGATTGTTGCCAAACGATGTGCTCGGGCCAGGCTCACTTGCATGCAGCTCGGCGTGCTTACGATTCCATTTGGAGATATCGACTGCCACACGTTTGGTTGCTGCCGTCGTAGCGCCAGTTCCGGACCACTTTGACACTTCTGCTGTGTCAGATGTAAGCGCATTCTGATCTTTGTGCGGTATACGCAAATCCTTCCAAGGCGCGGGGCGGTCCTGTTCAAATGTGGTATCCGCATTGTGGGACGCCGCGTGAAGCGGTTCTGATGCTCTTGGAACATCTGGGGACCTCGACCTACGTCTGGCTCCGTGTCGATCGCGCGCGTACCTTGGATCATCTCGATCTTGATAAATTCGTGCACAGATTGAGTCGTTGCGAGGATGCGTTGCGTAAGCGTCATTGGTTTGGTGCGAATGACGAGGAGCCTGAGAAGACACAAGCGATGCCGATGAAGTTTGTGCTTGCGAAGATGAGATCGAGGACATACGTGATGCTTGGGAGAAGGACGCATGATGCTCCTGCCGGTGTTGCAGCAGTGGGGCGACGAGAACGAAAGACATATGATCAACAACGATGTTCGAGAGCGATTCCACATCATTCACAGGCAGCGCTGAAGCAGCATCCTACCGTTCATCCATGGGAATATCCATGATCATAATGCGTGCAGAGCTATCGGATGATTTCAGAGCTGAGGTTCAAGAGGCGACCATCAGGGGGGCGTTGACTGCAGCCACGGGGCGAGACTGTGGTGATGGCCAGCGTGTCTCGCCATGCTTGCACTTACTGTTGATCCGCGATGTGGATTAAAGTGGTCATAAGGGACGCGAGAGGTGCCGCTCCTTGGAGACGGCTGCGATCGAGTAGATGCATCCAGAGACGGGCGTGTAGCTGCCAGGCGTTGCGGCGGCTTGGATGGTAGGTTGGTCATCTGACTTGAGAGCCCAGTCTTTCCAGTACGAGCCGCGTATGTAGCAGCCGCATTGGTGGGAGAGTAGGATGACTTGTAGTGGTTAGCTAAACGCTCGACGACGCTCGCCCCTGTCACCTCGCCCGCTTCTTGGATTGTGCTGAAGCAGCTGGGCTTCAGGGTCTGAGCCAGCCTTTTTTGCCTTTTATTTTGACTTTTTTGACTTTTATTTTTGGCAGGAAAAGCAGAATTGCAAAAAGATGCGGCCCAGAGAGTGGAGTGGCAGGCGCATAAATTCAAGAAATTCGCTATTTAGTCGACCGACGTCAACCCATGCGCGCTGCCAATATACTGCAAGCGAGCACAGCTTGTTTAGCCATTGCTCAAAACATCACACATCCTCTCATCGTCGTCTCGACCCTTGCTTTCATGGCCTTCATCATCATCATCCACATTAACCAAGACACCTAGACAAAGAGGATCCAGGCTTCGCATCATACTCGCTACAAGAAGACAGATCGTACCAGCCTCACTACAGCACCATTTCAACACCGCTATCAGCCCACTCTCCATCATCCCTCCTGCCACAACACTTGACAGATCCCACTGCCGTATTCCACGCCTCTTTATCCACATACTACACCCGCTTCCTGTGCCAACACATTCAAATTGGGCGAGAGCGCCCTACTTCTTCACGCGGCGAAAACAATATGGCAGCCCTCTGAGTCGCTTGACATCGCATAGCGCGTCTCCGACACCCAAGCGCAGATCATCTCTGTTTTGTTTTGCTCAAGATGCATGTCGGCCAAAGAGGAATGAGGGCTCACCCATCCTCGTCTTCTTCCACCTCTGTGCCAAGTCTGGATGTCGCACCAAGAGCAGCTGGCCCAGTTGCAGCCTCAGGCATGGCCGGAATAGGAGCCGGCAGGTCGGCTGCAGCTACGTCGTTTCGCCCTTATGTCCCAGTCGACGCTCGCTCTCACTACGACTACAATGAAAATTCTCAATGGAGTACCTTTGACTCTTCCCATGCTTCAGATCCCTCGCAACCATACGGAGCCATTTCGACCGCGCAGTCCACCTCGTCGTTTGACACCCAGTCGCATGCATTCGACGCTACGAGTCTGCCTTCTTCATCATCCCTCTACACTTCTCAGTCCATGCAACATCTACAAGATCCATCCGTAGAAAGCCTATCTGCGTCTGCATCCACATCCGCATCGGCGAATGGCTCGTCTTCGGCTTCCAACTCCAGGCAACGTTCCATTTCTGACGCCGAGCTGCTCGCTTTCATCAACGACAAACGCACTAGGCCGACAAACAGCGGCACAGATACGCAACACAAGGCCTCTTCTGGCTCCGGTAGAGATAGAACTGTGCACATCAAACAAGGCAGTGACACTTCGAACACTGTTGATACACTCGACCTCTGCCACATGCGCATCGAACGTGTCCCTGATGCTTTGGTTGATCTCATCAAGAACCAAATCGTTCGACTTGCTTTGGGCTACAACCACATCACAAGGCTGCCAGATAACTTTGCACATCTTCACAGCCTTCGTTATCTCAACATCCGCGCCAACAACTTTGCTCACTTTCCCGAGTGCGTTACCCGCATGCCCAACCTCGAGATTCTGGATCTGAGCCGCAACAAGATCCGCAAGCTACCGCAGCATCCTGGTCGTCTTCTTGCCCTTCGTGTTCTTTCGATGAATGCCAATCGGCTCACTGAGCTACCCCTCTGGGTTGGCAAGATGAAGCATCTCCGCATTCTCAAGCTCGATAGCAACCCACTCGAATGGCCCCCACCTCACATCTCCAAGATGCCCAACGTGGCACCGCCAAAACCTCCTTCCTCCTCTGCCAGCACAGCCGCAGCAGAGCGCGAAAAAGCAAAGCGTTTCGAGGATCGACAGATGCTTGTGTGGATATCCAAGCTGCGTTCCTGGATCAACGACCCTGCCAATCAACCCCACAGCCAAGCGATCCTGTTTTCCGAACAGAGCGTCGACACTGCGCAACACTCTGCGCCAGTTGCAGCTCAAGAACCCACAGTGATCTCCGACCTTGCGCATCCTGCAGAGGAGAACCGCGTCGAACTTGCTTCGGCTCCTTCAGATGGCTTTATGTCGCTTCAGGTTCAAGTACCAGAGAGTGTATCGGATCGCACGGTTAGACCAGACTCGGAACCTCAAACGCCATCTGGGCTGAGCTCAACGGCTACCATTGAGGTGGCTCTTACTGATGCTCCAGCAGCTAGTGCTGTGCTTCTTCCTCCATTGGTGCCGCAGCCCACTACGAGTGGGGAGTCCATGAATGCTGCTGCATACCGACCATCGATAGATCATGGCGGTCAACTGGCGGGCGTAGCGGTAAGTCAATCCACAACAGACGATACCGATGCCAAACAACATGCTCGCAACAACTCGCACTCTGTTGTTCAAGACATTGCAGCAACGCACCAGATGGAAGTGCGCCGATCCCTCAAAAGCAAAAAGTCTCTTCCTGATTTGCGCAAAAGTCACGAAGACATCCTGCAGGAGCGTAGAGACATCTTGACCGACCAGATCCCTGAGCAAAGGCAAGCAAGCGCCCAATTTCAAGATGAGCCAAGCAAGGATCGGGGTCAATCTGCAGCCACATCTTCTGCGACTGAAGCTGGCATGTCTCACAATCACGGCGTTGGTATGCAGCTATCCACGAGGAAGCCACCACTGCAAGCACGTCGAATGCCTCGCCCCAGTATAGGAAATGCAGCCCCCCCTTTAACTCGTCAGGCATACGAGGGTGCTGCGAGCGGATTAACCAATCCTGTGGTGCATGCCGTGGCGGGGGCGAGTCAAGGAGGAGGACTCCGCAAGCTCAGCCTTCCAACTGTTGGAGCGACCCAGGCCGCTGCCGAAGCGGCTGCCGCGGCTCTTGCCGCTCGAGCTGGCTACAGTAACAATACCCCACCCCGCTTCGATGTTGGTCACGGAAGGATGGCGTCTGATCGAGCTGAAAACAACTGGCCGTCCAGATCTGCCTCTCCGACGGTCAATGGTTCGCGTACTGCGGCAGACCAGGAGCGCAACAGCTACTTCCGTCGCCTTTCTACGCTACCTCCGTCGACCATCTCGAAAGCCGTTCCGGTCCCGGTCCTCAAGTTTGTCGACGGCACTCGCGGTGTCCTCTTTGCACTTTCGCAGATCCATGCAGCTATTGGCCAATTCATGACCCCTGTCATCGACGAGAGGATCTCTAGCCAATTCCATCGCCTACTCGACATTTCCAACGGCTCGGTGGCCAACCTGATCAATGCGCTTGATCGCTTTGACTCTCTATCCCGTCGTGGCACACCCGACCCAAGCGTCATCCGCGGAGTTCTCGTAACCAGCAAAGACTCGGTCGTCACCTTCCGCAAGCTGGTCAGCGTGCTGCAGCTTCAGCTCCGTGCACTGCAAAGCAGTTCAGATGTCCGATATCTGCGTACGCTGCTGCTGATGCTCTACGGTAGCATGGCTGAAGTGAGCAACAGCTGGACCGAGATGGCCCCTCTGGTAGAAGCGGTGCAGCCGTATCTCACACAGGCTGATCTGGATGCCAGCTCTCAGGCGTCGTCCGACGTTGCTGTTACGGTTTCTGGTGCCTCTGACAAGGTAACGCCGTCTTCCAACCGTGCCGGTACCCTTGTACAGAAGAGCTCCAGTAGCAACAGTAGCGGTTCCACACCGACGCTTCCAAGCATCGCAGAGGCGTCCACGCCAATACGAGCGGGAAGCCGGCCGTATCTCGCTCGAGGCCCAAGCCGTCGACGCCATGCTGGCTCGTTCAGCGCACAGGATCTGGCACAAGGAGCTGCCATGACGCCTAGTAATAGCAACCCTCCCTTCAACCTCGTAGATCTGCAGGCGGCTTCCGCTTACAATACACCGGCACGTGGTGGAAGGAGCCGTCGTCAAGGCAGCTGGGGAAACAGTGCCAGTAGTGCTGCTACATTTGCCCAGTCCGATTCGTCGGAGCGTAGTGCTGCAGCGGAGGGTACTCAGTCGACTGCGCCCAGCACACCCGGTGGCAGCACGGCTACAGCATCACAGCGAAATGTCTTCGCAACTCCCGGCGCCATGAGTACACCAACGTCATCTAGGCAGAAGCGCTCTGGGTCCAATGCAAGTTCAGCGATGGACGCAGCACCTCTGGCAGCATCCGCGAGCGCGACGACGCCTCGAAGCCAGACGGGTACTCCAGCCACACCAGCTGCAGGTGCCGGGAAGCGTCATGCCGCTTCCAACTCAACAGGACTCGCTGGTGTTGCGGCTGCTACCACTGCAGCGGGGAGTAGGCTGCATTTGGCTGTTGCAGATCCCAAGATCACTGTCGACGACCACCTTTTGGACATGGTCGACAACATCACCAAGCTGTCGGCTCGCGTATGGTCTATGCTGTTCGAACACCTCCGAACAACAGGCGTGGACGACAAGCCGACGAGCACGGCCGACGTCGTGGCTGCAGACGGCAAAGAAGCATCTGTGCCACAAACTGCTGGTGATGCTGAAAACAATCGCGAAACAGCAGAGACTGATAGCAGCAAAGAGGCTTCTTCTGACAACACTGGTGCGAAAGCAAATTCGAGCGAAGACGTAGCATCCATTCAGAAGCTGCGAGACTTGAAAGAGCTTGCACAAATCACCGACGTTCTCACCTCGCAACTGCGATCCACCTACCTGCGTGCACGCGAGGAGGAGCAACGGCGATCCCCGGTTGAGAACGAATTTGCGCCCACAACTGGTTTAGACTCGAGTGTGGCCGACGCAGCTGGTACGGACGGTACGTATCCTATTGAAGGAGCAGCAACATCGATTCGGGCGGTTGCAGCCTCGCCGGACAACATCACCCAAGCGACGGTGACGAAGCTGTTTGACGAGTCGCACCAATTCGTGCGGGCCATCGTCAACACGTCGACGCTGATCAAGTCGATTTCCGTGTCGCACGAATTCCCACGCGATCTGAGAAGAATGCTAGGACAGGTGGCGCAAGCATGTTCCAATCTCACCGTGTACTTGTTATGGTTGAGTCCCACTTCTGTGTCTTAACCCACTCGGTACATTTCTCTCAGGGGTCTAGAAGGCTTGTGATACATTGGTGTGTTAATTGCTTTAAAATCCGGATGCATGCAAAACAGCACATACCTTGTATAGAGTGATTCAGGGCTGTGTGGGGGAGGATTATACCATGACAACTCCATTTCCGGAACCCACTTCTGCGGGGTTCTTTGCGGCCTTTCTGATGAGTTCCTCTGCGAGACCTTTCACGGCGGGTTCTGCGTCTGCGGCTTTCTTTGCCAAATGTTTTGCATACTGTTGCACCGGATCGAGATCTGCTTCTCCTGGTCTACTTCCCATTCCACCAGCTATTGGCTTTGTTCTCCAATTGAAGAGGTAGAATCTGAGGAAGCCGTCTCCCGGACCGAATTTCTGCTCTTGAAGGAAGAGCGGGTTGTCCATGACTGTTACGCAGTTAACGACGTCGAAGCGATGATCACGTGCGAGGATGAGCAGCGTATTGATGAGTTGGTTCAACCGCGCTTTGAGGACGGTTTTCACCGAGGAGGGTTCGGAATCCCAGGGGGTGGCAGAGACTTCGTCGGAAAGCTCGGCAGGAGTGAGGTTGGTTAGATCGTTGCATTGCCATGCCGCTTTTCCCGATGCAAGCGCGAGCGAGCGTTCGGACGAAGGCTGCGATCCAGACGCTTCAGAAGTCGCAGCTCCAGACGTGGGCGTGTCTCGGAATACCACATCAGTGGCGTAGTAAAACAGGTAGGCAGCATTGAGAGACTTGTGCTTGTCGTGATCCAAGATGCTACTCGGCAGCGAATAGAACGCAAACATGTCGGTAATCTTTCCCTCGGCATTCTCGACCACGTAGGTCCACGTGACCTGACCCTGTCGCCTCTTTTCGCCACCGGACTTCCCATCTTGGACAGTGGTTCCCTCTTTGCCGCGACCGCTGAGAAGGATGTGCTCGACTTCGTGGTCGCTAAAGCGAGGCGCCATGTCGAAGCGACGCATGTACCTCCGCATGAGTTTGCCCACAGCAGCAACATCGCGGTGTTCCATCTCGCGCAGTCCAGGGAGGTCTGGAAATGCGGGCAGCTCGAACCGTTTCACGTGGGCCTCCATCGACATGTTGTGCGGGATGGCCGAGAAGCCGATCTCGGCCAGCTTCTCCGCGTTGATCGTCCTATGGTAATAGCGCGCACACGAGACCGGGGTTGGCAATACTGATCCGACGGTGTAAATCGCATGGAACACTCCCGTGAGATGGCACTGTCGCGTCACTTCCTTGATCAGCACTGGCGCAAGGCGCTTGGATCGCAGCTTCTTGTGAACGCAGAGGAAGTTGATCTCTGTGGATTGGTACGATTTTTCCCTCACTCTGAGTTCGTGTGGGATACCCGAGATGAAGGCGACCAGCTTCTTGGTGGAAACAACGCGCACGCCAATGTGCCAGGTCTTGTGGTAGCCAGGATGCTTGAGCACCCAGTGGAGGAATTCGGGACTGTAGTCGAATCTAAACGTCGCATCGTCATCCTCGACATAGTTGGCACTGAGCAGATCGTAGACTTCCTTCAATTCGGCCTGGTTATCCACATCGACCATGACCCACTCGAAGTCTGCCGGCAAGGGATAGGGATCCTGTCGAACTTGCTCAGGAGGCACGCTCATCTCGATGGATCCTTCCTCGGCCGACTTGACGACGGGTGCATCGGTAGGCTTCATTACCGGCTGCGTCTTCCAGAACTTGTGATCTGCAATCGCTTTCTGCATCTTTTGCTTGGATTCTTGCGATTTGAGCATGGCATCGCGTTCGAGGTTCATCATGGCCATGACTTTGGCAAGGTTGGCTTTGGTGACTGAGTTGGCGGCAGTGGTGCCATGCTCGGCGGCAACGGCTTTCTGCACTTGAGAGACGACTTGGTCGCTGATCTTTCCATCGCGAGAAGAGCCAGAGGCAAGCAATTTCCCGTCAGTGGAAGAGGGGTCGGAAGTGGGGGAGGAAGAAGGGGCAAGACCGAGCTTCTTGCGCAACTTGGAGGCTGCTTTCGACTTTTTCTTCTTGCGTTGTTTGGAGGTAAGGCCATCGGACCCGACTGCAGCATTGGGATCGTCGACTTCAGCTTCGTTGTCATCGCTGCCTTGGTCATCGGCGACGGAAGCAGGGGTTTGGGCGGGCACAGCGCATCCTTGCGAACCCTGTTCTACAGATGCTACAGCTGCAGCAGGAGAGTCGGGTGTGCCTTTGCTCGCGTCGGCAACTCCTGACATGTTGGATTGCGAGTTACAACTGCGTCTATGGGCGAGAGAGATGTAGGGAGGCAAGAATAGCGGTGAATATGGGTGAATAAACAAAGGTAGGTCTGAGCGTGGGTTGCATGCTCGGCTGCCTCGCTTCGTGATCGACCTCCACGGCTGCTCGCCCGAGCCGGTCTGCCGTGCACCACCACTCGGCGAGGTGTTGGACTGGGACCCGGTTGGGAGGACGTCCGAGTTCCGAGGTTTTGCCGAGAGTGTTGGTTGGGAACATTTTCGAGAACTTTGAGTTGGACACAAAAAGCGATTTTTTGCCCTGGATGTGGCTGAACCAGTTCTACAAGCCTCAATTGGCTTGCTAGCTGCCATCTACCATCTACTCCACTTACCACCACTTTGGTTCCTCTCTTACCTATCAGCTGCCTCATCCTAGACCTCGATTGGGTCATCAAACGGCAGTCCTCCCATACCGCGCTGCTGTCTGTAGCTGAAGCCCAATCCGTCGAGCCGCTCCACAGCTTCGCATTGCACACAGCTTGGTACCTGAACCCAGATCGGAAGCATACCTCATCACCATGTCCAACGATACCGCTCTCTTGGAGAACGCTAGCTCCTCGCACCGGATTTACATTGGAGATTCGATCGGATGTCTCCGTGTCGCACAGTGTGATCCACCCTCGGCTCTTCCAAAGGATTACGTCGGTCCATCTGTCAAACCGCTCATCTTGCCCAACTTCAAGTCGCACTCCCACCATGCGGTTCAGCGCATTACCACTGGCGTGCTTGGCTCTGGAGTCTATGTCGTTGCCATGGCCCGCAAAAATGCCACCATTGACGTGGTGCAGGTTGTTAACCAGTCTCTTCCATCTACTAGCACCGCCCCCGTCGCAGTGTCCGAATTGCGCGCCAACATCATCTGCACGATCCACGAGACCCAGATGAAGGCCGGCATCCATCGATTCATCGGACTGGCTGTGGGAACGCAAGGTGTGTACAGCGTCACATCGTCGGGCATCTTCCGTTTCACTCCCATCTCGGTTGCAGGCGGCCAGGATATTACAGCTGAGATGGGTGAAGCTCAAGTGTTGGATCACCTCCCGTCTCCGCTCCAGCACGCCAGCTTTTACCCTGCTTCGAATCCAACCCACTTTTGCTATGGCGGTGAGGACATCCCCATCTCCCTTTGGCACATCCCAACAGCCCTGTCAGAGCAGCACGCCGACTCGGTGGCCGATATGAGCATCGAATCCATCAAGACCTCCGAAGATCTCTCGGGGCTGAACAGCAAACAGAGGAAGCGCAAGCGTCAGCTTGAGGCCAAGTCCAAAGCACGCGAACTCGTCTGGGGTGAAGTATGGCGTGCCAAGAACCTCCCCAATGACACTCTGTCGCTGCCGAGACGCGCCAACATCACTTCGACGTGCATGCTGAATCTCAACGTCCATGCTACCGAGGAAGCAGAGGCGGGCTCGGTGGATGACGAGACATTTATCGCCGTCGGGACCAAGGATGGAGTGGTGAGGATTTTCCGACCCCACACAGCACGCAAGCACATACGCGAAATTCGTGTGGTGCCTGCAGGACAAGGTGCGGTCAAGACACTCTGTGCTTCGTCAGCCCCATTGGATGGACAGCAGGGTGGCCTGCTGTTTGTGGGTGACACTGGATCAAAGCTCTACGCTGTCGACTGGCAGACCGGAACAGTGGTGTATGGGTACAAAGGCATGGGTCAAGTCGGTGCCACCCTGTCTATGGCTGTCCTGCCTCGCGCTATCAATCATAAGAATCCAGAAGCAGAGGCGCTGGTGACGGTATCGTCCGATAGCCTGGTGCGTCTGCACTCGACTGTGCCTGCTCAGCTCGCTGTGCCGAAAGCGGGTGCGTCGGCGGAAAAGGGCGAGTTGTTGTGGGGCAAGATGATCGCAAATGCTACCAGTCAGAGCGTCTATGCGACCCCAACTGCCGTAGTCTGGGATGGGGTTATACCACCCGAACTCAATAAGCGCAGAACTAGGAGCGAGGGTGTCGCAGGGAAGGATGACCACGACGAGGATGAGGAGGACGACGACGACGACAACGAGGTGTGGGCCAAGATGGAAGAGGTTGGATCTGGCCGTAAAGGGGGTCTGAATGGGAAAGCGAATGGGGCTGCTGCTGTCAATGACAAGGAAGACAACGACGAGGAAGATGAGGAAGACGAGGAGGAGGAGGAGGAGGAGGAAGAGGAAGTAGTACAAAATCACACAAAAGGACACGCCAAGCGAAAGGCATCAAAGCCCGCTCAGTCGAAAAAGAGCCGCAAGTAACAGCATCCTCACCATTCCATCACATCGTAATACAAACCTCACTCGCAATTTCAACCATACATACACAATCACATTGGCTGGCTCTTCTGTGTAAAAATAGGATTAGAAACGGAACTCGGTTCACAGTGATCACTCGACCGAATTCCTTCTCAAGAATGCGCTAGTTTTGAGAGAGGTTTAGAGCTGGAGCGTAGTTGGAGGGGAATTTCTGCCCGTCGCTGCGGTCCTTGGAGAAGCGGAGGAATGTCTCGATCGACGTTCAAACGATTCCAGAGCATGTTTGAGTCTGTTACTCCCGACACTTGCGGTGCTAGGCATTCTGGAACCAGGTTCTTTTCGCACCGTCTTTTCCTCCTCTTGCACAGTCACGCGTTCCCTGGGTTGAGACTCGAAACTGGCAATCACCTTCTCAAGACGGTTGATCCGGTCCGCCTTCATCTCCAATGCTTCCACCGCCCCGAGCACGTGTTGAGACAAGATGGTGCGTTTGGTCTTGGTCATGCTGGGACTCATTGCCTTGAGCTCGTCAGCAAGTTCTGAATAGAGCATGCGCTGGTGCAGGAATTCATCCCAGTGCTCTTGAAGAATCACCCGCAGCGTTGCAATCTGATCCTCTCCGATTCTGCGCACCGCTTGACCAGTGGGAGGGTCGAGTGCATCCAGGAGGATCGATTCCTCCATTTCGACCGCTTCGCGACGCTGTTCAGCTTGGAGGAGACGCGCCCGACGTGAGGCTTTGCGTTTGTCAGAGCGGACATCTGACGAGCACACGGTGCAAAGGCGCGAGTCATGAGTGTGACGACTGCCGGCACGCGCAGAGGCACGGGCAGCCCGTGCATCGGCGAGCTGGGAGATCTCGTTATCATCCAAGTCGGTCTCAACGGGGACAGGCGGAGCTGTGTGTCGACGACGCTGGCGTTCGCGTTGCAGACGAACATTCTCGGCAACTGCATCAATGGTGCGGTCATACTCGTCGTCGTGTTCTTCTTCTTGACGGGCCGAGCGTTCAAACGCGACGCGGCGGTGGTAATGGTCATCAAAATCTTGATCGATGGGGTCAGAGCGCACCTCGACTCTCTCGTGAGGCAAGGCAGGAGTTGAGGACCGAGCCGAAGAGTAGCGGACCGGGTGGACGGGGTCAGAAGCAGGATGGACGTCCTCGTGGTAGCGATCTATGCGTTGGTGACGCCGACGAGTGCCGCTTGACCGTGCCTGTTTCTTTTGGCTGGCAGGACGGGGCTGCACAAGATGGTCGAGCACCAGCCCGTTCAGACCCTCCACCTCGTCTGCGAGGCTCAGGACTTGCAATCTCAACGCTTCGATTGAGTCCCACGGATCCCGACCGCTGGGAAAGTTGTCCTGGTGTCTGTAAGCTGCATGCTGCGCCCGTGGGTCAGCTGCTTCTCGATCATGAGCCTCGTTGTTGAGTCCTGCGGCACTACGGTACTGTTCCTCCATTGCAGTCCGCAATTTGTCGAGCTCGGCATATAGTCGGTTAACAACTTCGACCTGGCTACGTCCATCTTGCTGCGTTGCATCTGTCATCCTGGCAGGAGCCGCGTCAGATCGACCTCGAGACTCAGGCTTTAGAACCTCCATGGCGGTCTTGATCAGACCGCTTTGTGCACTGGTAGCATCAGATGTTGCCTGTACTCTCTGCCTCTGCTGAGTCGGTTCCGTGCTGCGCATCTGCAATTTTTGCAAGATGAGCTGAACAAGCTGCTCCTCGGCCATCGGCTGACGCACACGTACATCGTTGAGCGCGTCTTGCATCTCAGACCGCAATCCCTGGAACTCGTGACTTTGCTGTTCCTGTGTCTGCTCAAGATTGAGGATCCTTTCTCCTGCCCTGTCGAGTTCGACCTGAATACCGTCGACGAAGCAGCGAAGATTGGCGAGCTCCTCGATACGGGCCTCCTGGTTGCCCACGGCGCTGTCAAATGGACGATGTTTGACTGTGTCGCGTGCCTTTACAGGCGAGCCCAGAGCTGAGGTGAGGCCTGTCACATCGGGTAGACGAACGCCCCAGGGTGAGGTAGCGTCGTTCCCAGTTGCGGCTTTCTGGTGTGCAGGATAGCCGTGTGCGTTGAACCGGGCAGAATCAAAGTGCTTGGCTGCATTTGGTGCAGGATCAGGTTCAACGCGAGTGCGAGCACTGGAGGCCTGGCTGCCCGGGCCGAAGCCACTTCCTCCAGAGTTGGAGGCGCTTCCATCATCGACATCCTCACCGCCGCCCACTTCTCCGGCCCTTCGTGTGAGCTCAACGTCTCGCTGCAATCGACGTGCCAAGTCCTCAAACGCGCTGATGGCAGATACTGACGCCTGTCGAGCAGCTCGAGGCTGCAGGTGTGTTGAATGACGTTGAGAGTCTCTAGCATTGCTCTTTCCGGCGTGGAGGACTCCATCAATGGAGGGTGCTGGAGTGGGACTGTCTGGACTCTTGGAGCGATCGCCAATCAGTGTTCTTAGGGCAGGCGAGGTAAGCGTTCGAGACGCAAGATGCTGCTGATAATCGGCGGCATTCATGCCAGATGTGTTGGTCGCCCGTGGCGAGGCAAAGGGGCCGGTCGGGTCGGGACGCGGCCTAGTGTGCTGTGCACGGGTTGGTGCATCCGCACGGGGACGATGCTCAGCATCGGTGTCAGTGTGTACGTCAAACTCGATGCGATCAAGTGTGTCCTGTCCAAGCGTGGGACGTTGGTGGAAGTTGACCGTCATGGTAGCAGTGTGACCAGCTGGGGTAGCTGCAAAGTTGCGATGGTTGCCTGTGCTGTTCAACGTAGCAGTGCGGACGTTGATTGCATCCGACTCACCAGAGTCAGAGGCAGAGTCTCCCTCGGATTCGCTTTCGCTTTCGACATGAGGCTGACGTGGCGTTGTGCTGGGTCGAGCGTGGCTGGTCACGGGTCTCAGAGAGGAAGAGGCCGCTTCTTTTCTGGCCAGCGAGCTGGCGTACCCGGAAGAGTACTTTCCTGGGCGATAAGGACTTTTCGAGAGTGAAGACTCGAAGCGGTGCTGCGCACTGTGCTGCTTGAGCGAGCGTAGTCGCTCCTGGTACGAGGTCTGTGAAGGCACGGTAGTCCGAACACCACGGCCGACGCCCGGTATCAAGCTCTCATCCGCATCGAGTTGGTGGAGACGATCTGATGGATCATGCATGTTCGAGTATCTGGAGGGCCTGTCGGTAGTGGAGGCTGCGGGAGGCCTGGTGGATGGAAATTCGTCTTCTCGACCGATGCGATCGTAGGTATCAAAAGTGGAAGACGCGGAAGTGAGGTCGACTCTGCGCATTTCTGGGTCGTGCTTGGGTCCGCTGAGTTGAAGGAGGCGAGATTCGATGCTGACTCTGTGGAGTTCCTCCTGCGACTCTGGAATGTATATGTCTTGGGAAAAGTCTGGATGAGAAGATGCAAGAGTGTGTCGATGATGTGCAGAAGCTCTGATGCGATAAGAGCCAATGTCGGACGGTGGTTGGTGATAAGAAGTAGATGCTATGGGATAGTGGTGATGAGCTCTGGACATGACGTGTGTGCTGTGGGAGCTCTAGAGTGTCTGGGTCAATGGCCGCGCGATGTAAGCTTATGAAGCGCAAAGGCGGGACGCGTTGTGATTGGGATGCGGAGGCAACGCACTCCAGATGCGAGCGCCTGTATTAACGCAGAAGCTAGGCAAGCACAGTATATGATGAAGGGAAGGGACGGAGGCAGGGACACAGAATGGCGGCAGCACTGAATCGCCAAAGTGAAGGAGCGAATCTGAGCAGTCTGGGCAGAGTCAGGACAGGCGAGCAAAGGCGCTGTCAACTGTATTCAGTTCGCTGAGAGTTCCCCGTGACTGCGTGTGTGTGCCTCTGCGGCGGATTCTTTGACAGGCACTTTTGGTGTTGTGAGCGCGTTGCGCGCTGACTCTCTTGCATCACGTGCCGCCAACCCAAATCGCTCTCGGAAAGTTTGGTCTTTCTCCAGCTGACCTGCGCACACATTTCGGCCGCCCGGCGGATGGCTTTTGGTTTTGCAGACGAGCTTCAGGCTTGCTGTAAAGTTTCTGCTTGCCTCGCTATTCCTCTGCCTCTGTTCATACTGAGGCCTGTGCGGCTCAAGTGTCGAGTGCTGATAGAGAGTTGAGCACGTTTGTGATGTTGAAAATTCCCGTGCTCTATTTAGGCATGTGGTTTTTTTTTTTTTTTTTTTTTTTTTTTTTCCCTTTAATCCAACTGAGGCTGTGTGAGGTGGTGTGAAGCTGAGTTGGGCATTAGTTGAATGTGGAGGCACGACCTGCATGACAGCTTCCGAGGTACAGTGTCCGTGCAGCCTCGTTGTCATTGCCCTACTGCCATGCCTTGGACGACACTCGTGACTGGCTACCAACCTCGATCATCATGCCGCTTCTCCCAGTTCAACCATCTCAAACTCTTTAGGTGCTTCTCATCAAGCTCTCTTGCATACAACGCCGTTCGACGGCGTCGATGCCTGTGTTCTCGTCATGGCCGATCAGAGCTACGCCAATGCCGACGGCACCACGTTGAGCCAACGACTCAGTCACTCTCAGCAGCCACAGACAGCTCGCGAGGCGCCAACTTCACCTTTGGCCTCAGCATCCAAGCAGGGCTCTTCATCGGAATCTCATACACTGCTGTGGTCCAAGTCCAAAGTCTATGTCCATCCCTCGCCGTACGCTAAACACAACGTGCCCGGCTACCTTGCGCTCAGCAGAGCAGGTCCATCCCGCCCAGGCGCCGGCATCCTCCTCTCCTTTCTTCCTGAAGGCCTGGTAGAGCAGCGTCAAGAGCTCGAGAAATTCGTGCGCATCGAGTACACTTCCTCCGCCAAGGCAGGCGACGATACCCAACCCGAGCCACGCAAGAGCCTTGATACCGTCGACGACGACGACCCAGACTTGATGCTCATCGCAGAGCCGCCCACCTCGTCCACCTACGCCTTTTCGCTACCTCTGTCCAGAATTTACAGCTTCACAATCAAGACACCTACAATAAGCTCATGGTACGGTACGCTAACCATCAGCCAGGTTGGCGGTGTGGCCATGCCGACACTTTACTTTCACGACGACGAGAGCAAGAGTACGGTTCTTTCGATGCATAGGGCGAAGCAGTCCGCCTCGGCAGATGCCGCTGCTGCTTTGGCTGCGGCTCAAGCTCATGTTGAACATGCGGCCAAGCTTTCCGCGCTTCCAAGCTCATCCTCTTGGTCCGCTGCATCTTCACATCGCTCTGCTCGTTCGACTTCCTCGTCTCCAACCTGGGGCGGCGATGAGTTGGTACAGCAACTCCGCAAGTATGCTAACGTCCACCGTAGCGCTATAGAACCCAACCTCTTCCTCGTCAATCCCTCGCGTGCAGATCTTGAAACTCACAGCACACCGCTCTTTGACGATGATGCCATCGACCTGCCCAACCCGAACCCAGCAAACGCTGCTTGGAGTCAAGATCTTTCCGAAAACGCCTACTCCATGAGTCCACTTCATCAATCTCTGCCGGGCAGCGGAAGCTCTAGACGCAACGAGCTTGCGATGGACAGCTTGACGGTCTGGGCCAAGAGTGCTCGAATGTCGGTCTTGTCCTCGTTTGCCAACTTTACGCAGCAAGCTCGGCATGCATCACACGCTGTCCTCTCGCATCCACTGGCTCGGCCATATGTGCCACATCTGCCGGGTCCCGTGCAGTCATTCGCTCAAGCTGGTCCCGTGCCGCTCGGTCCAAACGAAGGCGAGTGGGAGTGGCGCACGTCCAGAATTGCCAACAAGAGCGGTACAGGCGAGTATTACGACAGCGCCCGAGTCTACCTTGCCCGCTGGGCGCGGCTTGTCGCAGAAGAAGGCGAACGGAATCGTCGCAAGGAAGAGCGTCTCGGCGCAGGTATTCACACTTCCAATGCTGCGAACTCGAGCACGCATGGACGGCCGTTGAGCGCTGCGGGTGGCCGCACAGAAGGAAGCGAGCTGGGTGCGTTCGAGGTGCTCGAAAAGATCTACGATCTGCCACGCCCCACGTCGGAACGTGAGGCTCGTTTCGCCGACCTTGAGCTCGATACTAGCTCGATCACACCAGGCGCGGGATTGGACGCGCGAGAATGGCGATCTCTTTTCGATAGCGAGACTGGCCAACTACTGCATCCAGTGAGCGAGGTACGCCACCGCGTATTTGTCAACGGGCTTGCGAACGAAGCGAGGAGGCTGGCATGGCCGTTCCTACTGGATGCGATCCCGTTCGACGGCACCTCCGATTCTCGTGCGGCGGTGTGGGAACGACGAGAAGTCGAGTACCACACATACAAGGCTCGATGGCAGACGGACGAGCAGCTCCTTGCCTCAGACAAGTTCAAGGAACAGCAGCACCGCGTTCGGGTCGATTGTCTACGCACCGATCGAACGCAGCCCATGTTTGCACGCGATCCAGCCTTCACCTCCAACTCGGATTGGGATCCGATGCAGGATCCCAATCCGCACACCATCCGACTCGGCGAAATATTACTCACCTACGGTATGTGGGAAGCCGACCATTCGCTCACCCCTTCGTTAGAGACTGGCTCGAATGGCGAGGGATTGTTGGCAGGGTATGTGCAGGGCATGTCCGACCTATGTTCGCCTCTGTACATCATCTGCGAGGGAGACGAGGTGGCTACGTTCTGGTGTTTTGTCGGGTTGATGGAACGCACCAAGTCCAACTTTTATCGCGATCAGTCCGGGATGAAGACGCAACTTGTACTTCTGCAAAAGCTGATTTCGATCATGGATCCGGCGCTGTATGGCCATTTGGAGCGGACGGATTCGTTAAATTTGTTTTTCTGTTTTCGATGGTTGTTGGTTCGCTTCAAACGCGAGTTTAGGTTCGAGGAGACTTTGACGATTTGGGAGAGTTGTTGGGCTGCCGAACCGACGGTAGGAGCACAGGAAGGGTGGGGGCTTTCGAGGTGTTTCCACATCTTTTGTGCTTTGGCGTTGTTGGAGTTGCATCGCGATTACATTCTACGGTATTTGCAGCACTTTGACGAGATTCTGCAGTACTTTAACTCGCTCACGGGGGAGTTTGGGGCGGGGAGTGTTATCAACAAGGCCGAGATTCTTGCAAAGAGTTTTCGCGAGATCAGATTACATGTGTCGTCGACTAGCACGAACGAGGAGGGAATCCAGGCGAGTTCGCAGGGAAAGGATACGACCAAACAACCATTTTTAGACATCTTGTCAGCCGATCAGCTCGAACTGCTCCTCTAACCCTCCCCCCTCTCATGAGTGTAATATAAATCTCCTCAGTCACACCCGACTGATCCATCAACACTGCAGACCAAAGTTACAAAAAGAGAGTAAAAAAAAATATATATATAAAATAACAAACAAAAGAGCCCAAGAATCTGCTGCGGCTATAACCACAACACAAAGAGCCAGCACGTCATTTCGCTAACTCAACCTCCTGCGATTCGAGCGGTCTCGCACCTGTAATCTCTACAATCTGCTCGGTTCCTGGATAATCCGGCAACTGAAGATCAAACTTTGCCTCTAGATCCTCTGGAAGAAACCTGCCACCCAAAAAGTGACGTCCCTGAAAGTGAATCGCGCCCAACTTCGGTGCGGACAGACTGATCAGCACACTCGGAGTAAAAGCCTTGTTGACATTGCCCTGTTCGACATGCCAAGAGCTGGGGATGTCGACCGACACAATCGGAGGCATCTTCTTCCTCGCTTCAAACTCGATCCTTGATTCGTACTTGAGGTTCTCCAACGGCGTTTTAAACGGATCGCGAACATCGCCTTTGAAAGAGAAGCCAAACACGCTATCGAGGACGACGTCGGCTTCTTCGAGTGCATCTTGGAAATCGTCTTGTGGCACAAAGTGTAGGCCGAGGTTTTGGAGTTGCGTTTTGAGACGCGCGAAGAGTTCGGTCTTGCCTTGCTTGGGATACCAGATCAAAGGTTCGTATCCAAAGTGGTAAAGGTGACGCGCGGCAACGAGACCGTCACCGCCCTGGTTTCCCGGGCCACAAGCGACGAGGACGTTGGGGTATTTGGTAGGTGGATAGCACTCAAACACCACCTGAGCACAGGAGAGACCGGCGAGCTCCATGAGCTGGTCGAGGGAGAAACCTCCGGAAGCGGACATGAGCTCCTCATCGATCTGCTGTGCTGTAGAAGCATCAATGTATCTCAATCGCAGAGGTGCTGTCGAACAGGTCGAGTGTTGTTTTTGAGCCGAGGACGCCATGGTGAATGAACAAGATAGCCGGCGAGGGAGGGAGAGGCTTTGCAGGTGGACGACTGGGAGAGATGGCTGGAATCTCCAGAGAAAGGCGTCGGAGACCCGCCGAGGTGGTAGGAAACGGGTCACTCTGGAACGATGCAAGCGCAATCTTGGCACGGCGCTGCTGGTGGAGAGGATAGGATCGGCTACGCGAGTGTGCGATGCGACGATCCAAGTGTGTTGACCTGGTAAGCGTAGCAGATCCGCGCTAGTGTTTGGCTGGCGGAAAGAGCAAGAGCAAGCCGAGGACGAGGCAACGCTGTGATGGTGGTCTTGAGAAGCGTGACAAGCGGTGGAGCACGCGAAAGCTCGAGTTGGCGGAGTCGAGGATGGTGTTGATGGAGGAGGTGATCAGCGTTCTGGAGCAAGCCAGGCTTGATGAGGGCTGGTGTGCGGGTGGTGGCGGTAACCGGCGAGTTGTGCTGAGCCACAGAGAGAAGCTTGAGAAATGTGCGCAAGACGCAGAAGAAGTGAATGCAAAAGCGGAACTGGCAGTTTGTGAGTGGCAGCAGCACAGCAAATGAGACGATATGAGTTGCGTAGCTGCGGGGGCTGTAGGATACAGTACTGTACAGTGCAGGTCAGTATTTCTGCGGTAGAAGGCGGACTGCAAGGCTGACCACAAGACGCAGATTGGTTGAGCCCCCGCTTCGCCTGCGACGGGGACTGGCTTGGGCACTGTGCAGATGGCCACGTACTGTACAGGACTGGATTGGACTGTCCTACTGGGGTTTCGAGTGGCGAGGCAGAAATGCAGTGTCGACGATACAGTAGTAACGCAACGCTGCGCGAGTTTAAACTCAAAAAAGGAGAAATTCAATTTCGCCACTTCTCTCGTTGCCACCCACCAGCAAACCAGCACTGTTTGGACAAAACCTTCCAGCACCCCAGGGTTCCGAGAGGGTTCACAGTGCATCCGGCTGAGTTAGGCGACACTCGAGAGGAGAGAAGAAAAAAAAGAAAAAGATAGAGCTTTCAGATTGTGCGCGCTTCCGCTCTGGTGGTTGTGTACATCTCAGCAAAGAGTCAGGAGTGAGAATGTCAGAAAACCGGAACGAGGTGAAGCTGGTGCCTGCTCTACGAGTAGCAACCGGAGACCGCGTGGCTGCTCGAGCTTCTCCTTAGCCCGGCTCGTCTACACACGCAAGACAGGTCTGGTGAAATCAAACCGTGACCGGCAAGCCCGAGGAATTCCGTGCACATGTTCCTGTTCCTAATTACGAAACCAACTTCGTCCAGACCGCAGCGCCCCCGCGCCGTCTCGCTCGGTTCGCCTTGGTTCGGGCCGTGCAATCAAGGGCGGCACTGTGCCTTTATCCCTTCGCTGAGCTGGAATTGGGTGTTGACTGTGGCGCAAACTGTTCGGGCACGATTCCGCATATGTGAGTAAAGACCGTGTGTAAAAAAATGGAACCAACCGTATTTGCTCGCACGCTCCTGCCCTCCACTCATGCCGGGTCGCATTTGTACAGTTAGCGCCACCCTGTCGTTATCACACGCTCGAGCCTGCGCACCAAACACATCCATACCTCGGAAAACCCGGTCGGCTCGTCGAGTTGCCACTTGAGGGTGCTTGTGCTTCTTCGCAGCAAGCTGCACGAGCCGCGGCAAAAGTCATTGCGACGTCCTCAAGGACCATCTCCTCGGGTCGTGTCACCTTCTCTAATGGCGTTCGATCTCTAAACCGAGTCCGAGTCAAAACCTTGTCGAGTCGGAGGCTTGATGCATCGGCCAACAAGACGGCTTTCCGGCTCACAGTTGGCTTCTCGGCCAGGTCCGCCAAGTCCTACCGATCCTCTCAGCTTGCTTCGGCACCTCCATCCCCCCTCATTCCCCTTATCGAGACCATCTGCTTGACTTATGTACTGGATGCGCAATGAATGTTCCTTGAGCAAGGTACAAATACAAAGAAGAGGATTCAGCCACTCGCAATGTTGGACGTCCAAGCCGGTCCATCTGGCAATCTGCTTTCGATCGCAATCTAGAGTGCCTCCACTTCCATCAGCTCGCCAAGGCTGGTGGCACCACTTGAAGCATGCGCCTGGCTGTTCTGCTCAGCCTTTGCGACGCCGTTCCAGACGTAAAGCAGCGAGTACAGGTTCTCGTCGCTGATACGCTTCACATTGCCACGAAGCTCGTTGAGTGCGATCTGTACCGCTCGCAGTACAGGTGCGTACTCGGCCGACGCCTTGGACTTGATTTCAGTACCGCGCGCCGAAAAGATGGCAGCGATCCAGCGCAGGTGGAACTCGACATGAGGACTACCGCTGCTTGGCTGCAGACGATCCGCAATCAGACGCAACACCGTCGGAAGGTGGACGAGAGGAAGCTGCTGCGACACCAGCATGATGTCCGCTGCAGAGGTTCGCTCGTACACCTCGGCCATCAGCGGCTTCTCGCCAAGACGGCACGCGCCAACAACCGCGAGCAGGTGCTCGCCACGCTCCGATGCCTCCCGCACTGCCTGCGGCGTCAGGTCCATGTCGAGGTCAAGCGGATCGAACGCCGCCTGCTCGTCCAAACTGTAGATGAGCAGACCAGATGTGGAAGCAGCCGCCCACGACCGGCCGGTTGGCGAAAAACGCACGCACTTGGCCCGCGAGATGGCTCGTGTCATTCTCTTGGTCGCATCGCCGCGCTGAGCTCCTGGAAGCGACTGATCAACTCGCTCTGTTGGCAGCAGGTCCGCTTCATCCTCGCGGTCATCCACCAATTCAATTGCGCCAGCTGCTGTCACGCGTCGGCTGTCGAGCTTGTCCTGCGTACCGTCCAGCGCAAGGTTCTTGGTGAGCTCCCAGCGTTTGAGCAGCACACGCTCCTTGACGTCATACAGGCAAACGTAGTTGGCGTTGCCACCAGCCAGAATGCACGCACCGTCGGCACTGTAGCACACCGTGGTGAAGCAGGCTCCGCTCGCCGTGTTGCGGCGTGCGATCTTGTCGTTGACTTTTCGTCCGCCCGCGATATCGCGGCGGCACTCCACTACGCCGGTCTGCTTGCCCTCGACCGGATCGAAGAAGGCCAGGTAGCCGTCCAGCGTGGATGCGCAAATTTCCCGACCGTCGGGACGGAACGCGACCGCCAAGCCATCCGCGTTGAGTGTGAACGACTCGACACTCTGTGTCGTCCTGAAAACCTCCCAGGTGCGCACAGTCTTGTCCCAGCTCACACTTGCCAGAATGCCGCTGCCATCCGGACTGAAACAGAGGCCCGAGACAGGTCCCTCGTGACCCGAGAGGATGTCGAGCAGCTTGCCCGTCTGCACACTCCACATGTAGATCTCGAACGTATCGGCACTGCCCGCGCAGACCACCTCACCCGAAGGATCAACGGCAAGACTAATAAACTGAACTGGCTCTGGACTGGTTAGCGTACGGAAGTTGCGGTAGCGAACCAAGTCGTACGCCCTCACTGTGCCATCCAAACTTGCGCTAAACAGCACCTGGCCCTGCTTTGCAAACTCGATACTGGAGACCGACGCTGAATGTTCAGAGAACGTAGCGGTGCAGAAACCGCTCGCAGTGTTCCACAGCTTGATCTTGCCGTCATCGCCTCCAGTAGCCGCCACCCCGCCGTCGGACGCGAAGCCGACTGTGTTCATGTCGTAGTAGTGGCCCTGCTGCTTCAAGATGTAAGACTCGCTCGCCCATTCCCATACCAGCAGCTGACCAAGTCGATGGGCTCCAAACGCAAGCCACTCGCCGCTCGAGTTGATCGCAACGCTTGTGATCTTCTCCTGGCTGATGCTCAGAGTGTGGATAGGGTTGAATTCGGGCATTTCCCAAAGCCCAAAGATGCCGTTTGAGAAGCCGACCACCAGAAGCGACCCTGCCTCGTGGAAACTGGCACAGACCGTTTTGGCACCGGTCTGCATAAAGTAGTGCTTGCTTGCAATGCCCCAACGAGTGAGCCCAACCGCGTTGTCAGCCTGCTTCGACGAGCTGCCGCCTTTGGCACCCTCAGATAAATACCACATATCTTCGTCATCTTCGCGCATATGTCCCTCTACGTTCTCGTCGTCACTCTGTTTGCCTTGCCATATGAAGCAGGCACCGTCGCGAGACACGGTGTAGATGGTCTTCTCGTCCTTGGAAAAGTAGGCGCCGATCACTGCGTCGCGATGGCCAGTGAAGGTCTTGGGTCGGAAACCTTCCACCTGGTCGAGCGAGTACAAACGGGCTGTCATGTCTTTCGAAGTGGTGATGAAGAATCTGTGCAACCGGGATAGAAAAGGTAGAGTTGGTTCTCGAGTCAGCAAAAGTTTTTCCGGCCCAAATCAACTGAATCAGACCCAATCGACGTTGAGAGAAAGACTCGGAAGACATTCCACAACTTGAAGCGCCGCTTTGTTCCTCAGACATGTGCGAAGTTCTCCGCTATTGATCAGCGGACTCATTAAATCAGTTTAGTTTTTTTTGAAAGCATCCTCGGAAACACCATTGGCGGGGCTGTATTGAAGCAATGAGAAGCTTCCGAAATGTCTCCATCTCAACGTCCACGATGTCTGGTCCAAGATTTCAAGCAACTCACCTGCTGTTCTTTGTCCAGCAAATGCTGAGCACATCGTCAAAGTGACCAGTGTATGTGCGGTGAAGGATGAAGGGCGCGAACTCGCGAGCCAAATGGGATGGAGTCCTCCACACCTTGATTTGGTTGCCGTATGTAACCGCGAGAAACCTGCCGTCATTGGAGAACTGAGCATCGCTTAGCGGCTGCTTGAAGTTCATCTGTGCCAGCAAGGATCTCCTGAGTGTGTTGACCAAAAGTGCCCGGCCATCCTCGTCGGCGATCAGCACGATCGCCTGGTTGGCAGGAGAAAGCGCAATCCTGGTAATCGGCTTCCTCGTCTCGAATGGTAACGTTGTCGAAGTGTTGCGGACGAGGTTGAAGATGGAAAGGCGGTTCCCTACAGGCGAGTAGATTGAGTCGCCATCTGCGGAAAACACGACATTGCCGCCTTGGTATACTGTGCCGCACAAGTTCGAGAACTTGAACGACGACTTCATGATGAGCGTTCCTTGTCGCGCAGTTGCTATCCTCTCCTGTCAGCGCCTTTTTGAACGGCGAAGATAGGATGTATGAGCTGCTGCAATTGACGGAAGGATACAGGCCCAGGGAGAGTGGATAGTGCAAGAATGTGTGTCGCAGGAAGCAAGAAAGAAAGGGTTTCTTGGCTTCTTCTCTGAGCCCCGGCCAAGATGAAATTTTGTTCAGCAGAGCAGTGAAAAAGTATCAAAGCTGGCTGTTCAAAAAACAAACTTTTCCGAGTTCCGATTCAATACCAGATTCAGCCGATTCATCGGGCGCGCTGCGCGCGCGGCTACTCGAGATGGCGCAACTTCCTGTATGAGGTGGAGGATTCAGGGCGCACCCGAGTACAACCGTGAAGCATACAGCATGTATCCTTCGCTGTCGACCTTTTCCTCCGCACTGCTTATATTCTCCACTCAAACCGATAATATTACAGCAACAGGAAGACACCTGGGCTTATCATCCTGGTCGCACCCTTGCTGTTCATTACAAAAACGCACGATCCTTGTTCGCGGATTTTGCGCGTAAGTGCTTGAAGTCAAGCACGACAGCAGAGCATCTCGCTGGAACAGGCACCTGGGAGTTTCCAGCACGACTGTCTGCGACGCCAAATCCACATAAAGTCGGAGGAGGGCCGGATCAATTCGGAAAGTATCGTCGCAATGACGACCCAGCGCTCTGGCAGTCAGCAGGATGCCATCGCAAGCTTGCGCTCAATACTGCAGAGATCTGGCAGCTCTCTGCCAGACGACGATGTTCTTGCCACGCTGTTGGAAGTGGAAGGGTGGGACGTTAGTCGCACAGCTAGACTCGTGGAAGAAGACAGCACTGCTGAACGCAGAAGGAGCGGAGCGGATGACGAAAGTATCGCAAGGTCGTTTGCCCAAGACCCTGGGGTTCGCGGCTCGATGGAGTTCGATCCCTTAATGTCCACCGGATCACGGGCATTCAGTCATGGCACCGGTGTTCCAAGTGGGCTTTCTGGAGGTGCAGGCTTGCGACCTTATCCTCGGGCTGCTGATCGCGGAACCATGAGTTTTGCCCAGATGATCTGGACTGCTGTGACTTTTCCAGTCTCGCTCGCATCCAGCCTTTTGCTCTTTCTAGCACGAGTACTGAGGATCAGAGCGCTGTTTCCTTCTCTCTTTGGCGGAACCAGCTCAGCTCGAGGCCTTGGTCGATCAGATCCCCGCACTTCCGCAGAGACCTTTATACGAGAGCTCGAAGAACAGACGGGAGGCTCTACCTCTCGCTCTGTTGTTTCGACCGCTGATTCTGGCTCTGGTGCACCTCCACCCAACCGATTACCTCCATTCTACATTGGAAGCTATGCTGATGCGCTGCGTAGTGCCAAGGAACAGATCAAGATTCTCGCCATCATCCTGGTCAGTCGGGAACATGGAGACGTGGATCGGTTCAAACAAAATACGCTTACGGATAGTGATCTGGTCGAGCTGCTGTCCAGAGATGACTTTATCGTCTGGGGTGGCGACGTACGGGAGCGTGAAGCTTACCAGGTGGCGATCACCCTACAGGCCAGCACATATCCCTTTGTTGCATTCATCGCGCTGCAGCCTCCGCGCCCAGCAGGTAGAGCGTCAGCAGCATCGGCCTCTTCTCCACGAGCAGCAGTTCTCTCACGGATGGAAGGTTCTCCCTCGTCTGCGACATCTGCAGGGGTCATCGCATCTCACATCTCTGACGTCCTTCTGCCCAGGACTCGCACGTATCTGGATCGCTTGAGGGCGGAAAAGCGGCGCCATGAGATTGAGCGCCAGCTGAGAGCAGAGCAGGACCGTGCCTATGAAGAGGCCAGCCGACGCGATGCAGAGCGCATTGCACAGAAGCGGGAGCAGGAGCGCCAAAAAGCTTTAGAAGCGCAACATTTCCGCGAAGAGCAGGAGCAGAAGCAATGGATCCGGCGCAAACAGGAAGCATGGCAGAAGTGGGCCTTCCACAACCTTGTACCTCAAGAGCCTGCCACGTCACAAGAGTCGGTACGACTCAGCTTCCGCCTTCCAAGCGGCAAGACGCTTGTGCGCCGCTTCTCACCTGTCGACACAGTTGAAGCCTTGTTTGCTTTCGTTGAGACGGCTTCGAGCCTCGAGGAAGCCGGTAGCGATGCAGGCCCGGTGCAGAAGCCAAACGATTATCAGCACATGTTTAGATTCAGTTTGGTGACTGGCTACCCCAGGAAACGTATCGAATTTGCGCAGGCGAGCGCGGCTGCGTTGAAGGATGTCGACGGACTTTCGCAAGGTGCCAGTCTGATCATCGAGGGCCAAGTCATGGGCGATAGATTAGCATCGACGGACGATGAAGAGGACGACGATCTAGATGATGATGAGAGCGATGATGAACGTGGAGCATCAAGCCCCAGTAAGTTGCCTTAATCCGATGCCTCCGTCGAGTCGCAAATGTAGACACATAATAGAAAGCACTTGATCGAAACGACTAGCACATTCTCTCTCGCAACAAGAGAGCCTCGTGTACCGCGTGCCGCATATTGCCACTTTGAGACAGAGCACACTGCAGCAGATCAGATCTTGGTTGAGATTCAGCTTGTGATCAACATGGACAATCCCGTACACATTGACATGCTAGATAGGCGATCATGAAACTCGCTGGGGAAGCGCTTGACTATGTAAGCTGATCTAACAGATAGCGGGTTGCGCAGCATGATTGACGAATGTTAATATCCGGGCTCAGGAAGCGAGAACGCGCGACAATGTGCGGCCTGGGTCGGTGTAACGGGCGAGCTGAACGGAGAATAACCCCAGAGACCCGAGACTGCATTGGAAGCAAAGCACGATCGCGGCCTGCATGTTGGGCCCGCATCCAATTCAATACGTTCCGTGGGACAAGTACTGTGAAAATGGACCACACGAGGCCGTCGCAAACTTCATGGCTGTTGAAGCCCTCTGTCAAGAAGAAGGTGCAAAGCTTCTTCCGGAAGAGCGTCAACCACCCGTCGTCACCTTGACCTGTGGTATAATGCTACGTTTTCCATTCCTGTCTTTTTCATTCACAGAGAGATAGGTAGGAGGAGACTGAATATTTAGACGAAAGATTCTGGCGGAGTCCGAGTACGTATGCTATTGGAGTGCGCAGCGGGATCGGAGTATGAACCACAACCGAAGCTGTGGCGGAAGTCTGTCTGTGTCCGTCGAATCTTCACTGATCAGCCGTACTAAACAACGGCGCCACCAGACATCCGGTCAACGGTTAACTCTTGTTTGCACATGCACTCACGTTCTAGCCCTGTTCTGATGACGCGGGTTTCAATATCAGGGCACCTTTTGAAAGCAAGCTCTGGCTCGCTTGCGCTACTCCGTCCATCCATACTTACGGCTCTAGACCGTTTGAGTTGCTGTGGTATCAAGCAAGCCGCAGCATGGGGTGGACTCCGCGCAATTTAGCAGCTTATGCGAACGCCGCACCGAACCTCTGTCGCCCTTGTCATGCCTCGCCCCGAGTTTCCAGGTTGAAGTTAACACTGAATCTGCATGTGACTGTCCGATTCAGAGATTAGATGCACCGGCAGACCATCGCAGTTGTGATGGAAGTCCTTTGCCGGTCCATGAAAGTTTCGCGGACTCGAAGCTACAAGTATATTTTCTCAAACCGGTATTTTGCGAGGCGGAGTGACAAATGTCAAAAGAGCGGGCACGAGCCCAGTTGCGGTACCATGTAATAATGACTTTACAGATCGCAGGACCCTTGCGTCCGACCCGAAAAAATCCTCGAAACTCGGCCACACGCCCCTTTCAACTGTACCCACCGCAGTTCACGAGGAGAGTGACATCATCGTCGCTGCCGGCCCACGCTGGTGTCATTTAATCGGAGTTGTTGAGATTTTGTTAGATTTTTAATGTTGAAATGTTAAATTGTTATGCCTAACTCGTAGGAGTCGCTGGCGAGCTCCCAGCCGTGGTCATTGCCCGTTGGTGAGCAGCGAACCGTTAGGTGTGTCGGTTGCGAGCGATGGCTGGTGAGCAGGGCGAGCCGACTCCCCACAAGATAGGCAGAAGGTGATGGATGTCAAATATCGCGCCAAGTGGGGGTTGACAGGTCGAGCGCGCGGTGCGGGTGAGAGTACAGGGCTCGAGCTGTGGTAGCGGCACGGTCGGAGGCGGACTTGTCGATGTACCTTCGGAAACAATCGCTCTTCCACCGCCCGAGCCCTCGGATGGTGTCGTCGTCCACGCCGTTCACGGCAGCCCAGGTTGCGGCTCCTCGGCGAAAAGAGTGGCTGGAGTAATCGGCTGGGGAGATGTTGCATGCCCGGAGGCACTGCCGGAGTGTGCGCATGAAGACTTCCCGACTGAACGGGAGGCCGCCCTCCAATGTGAAGAGCGGTGTGCCTGTCGGTCTGCCTGCGCAAATGACCTCGAGGGCCGAAACTGCGCAGGTGCTTGTCCTGACTGCAGGCGCCGTGAGTTTGGCCCCTCGTCGGAAGGGGTCTGTCTTGCTAGCTGGGAGGGTGATGGTCGCGTGAGAGCAGTCCGTCGCAAAGGAGACCGAGCCAACCGTGAGCTGCCCGCTGAGTTCCTCCGCTCCCCACGTAAGCTCCCCTGCGTGCAGGAAGCACGCAAAGGCGAGGCAGAACGCCGCTCTAAACATGCGCCGGTCGTGCGGTGAGGTGCAAATGCTGGGCAGGGCGCGGACAAGTTTCCGCAGGAGGGGAAGGGTGATGGGCAGCTTTGCGGTGGGGAGTGGGTCCCCAGCCACCCTCTTGAAGCCTCGCACCACTCTGGCGAGTCGCTCGGAGTCGAAAGCGGAAGTTGGGGCCCCGATGTCGACGTGCCACGACTTGAGGACCGCGAGGTCGCGTCTGACGGTGCTGTAGGATTTCCCTTTAGTGTGCTGGTTCACCACCCATTCGATGAGCTGGGGCTTGGTGGCTGGGAAGGGTCAGGGGGAGGCCGTGAACTCGGCGAAATCTGCGCATATTGCCCTGGAGCGAGAGCATGTGTTGATGGCGAGGCCGTTCCAGAGTAGGAAGTTGGCCGGGGCAGAGAGGCGTGTTGCGGCTTTGAAGGAGGCTGGCGGCTGAATTCTCCGGTTTCCTTCGCCCTGGCTCCTTTGAACTTTAGCAGGGAGAAGGCTGTCAGGTAGTGCTGCTCGATGAAATGAAAACAATGACGGGAGAGGGCGTCAGCGAGGATGTTCTCTTCGGAGCTCACCCGGAGTGGCACCAGGTCAATGTGCCTCTGTAGGCACAGGGTGAAGATTGCGCGAAGAATGGTCTGTGTGGCTGGGTCGCGGATTGACCCTTTGCGTAGGCTGTGCTTGATGTTTTTGTTGTCTACATGGACGACCACCCGATGCGGGCCTGACCACAGGGGGGAGAATAGCCTTAGAGCCTCCAACACTGCTAGCGCTTCCAGGAAGCGAATATCCTTGTTGTGGTGCCATCGTGATACCTCGCGGGAGAGGACCGCGATTGGTTGACACGTGGTCCCGAGGTGCGCTCCTATGCTACGCTTGGAGGCATCCATCCAGATGTGTTCGATGAGCAAGGGGGAGGGCTGTAGTAGGGACACGCCATCCCACGAGGATAAAGTGTTGACCCACCACAACAGTTCTGTCCAGGTAGCACTACTGATACGGCGTTCGAAGGGGGTCTTGTAGCGAGCTTTGACTGCGTCGTAGAGGCGACGGAGGAAAGCGCGGCCTTGGGGAACTACTCTTGTGATGAACTGGAGGAGTCCGGCTATTTTCTGCATATCCCCCAAGGATGCTCACCCTCGATCTAGTATGTGCTCGCAGCTTTGTAGGATGCGCCTTCGGCGTGACTCGGTGACTGAGGCCGTCTGAGCCACCGAGTCTAGTTCAATCCCTAGGACCTCGAGGCGGGTGGTGTTCCAGACGGTCTTTTTTCTGCTCAGCCTGAAGCCTAGGGCTGATGCTGCGAGGCTCAATGCTGCAATGGGAACGTTAGCGTTGGCGCCTGCGTCCACGGCTCCGAAAAAGTCGTCGAGGTAGTGTGTGACGACCGAGTAGGGCTGCGGATTGGAGGGTGGCTGGAGCGCCGAAATGGACTGTTGTGTGAAGGCCGCGAGCCAGTGTAGGAACTCCGCGAAGAGGTTGAAGAGGAAGGGAGAGGAGCTACCGCCGAAGGCTAGCGCGCACTCTTGGTAGAAGGCCCCTTCGAACTGGATCCCCATCAAGCATGCGTCACTCTTGGCGACGACCACGTGCCTGAATGCGTCTTCGAGGTCGGCCTTCCAGAGGAGTGCGCCTGGGTGCTCGCGAATGTAGTCCATGATGGCGTCCAAAGTGTCGTATTTGATGGCTACAAACGCTGTGTCAATGTGGCTGTTGACTGACGGCAAGCGCGTGCCTGGAATGCGTGGGTGTGACAGGTGGTAGATGGTGCGCAGCTTGTCGCTGTGCGGCTTCGGTACCATGCCCATCGGGGAGCATACCAACCGGACTGCGTCTGGGCTTACTACGGGGCGGAGGCGGCCTTCGGATACCCTGGAGCTGATTTCTCGACGTAGGTGCTCGAGGCCTGTGCTGTCCATGGGCAAATTCTTTACTCCTAGCCTGGCCTCGTGTCGCAGCGGTCCCTCGTAGCCAAGCTTGACTCCGTGGAGGAGCACCCCTCGTAGTTGCGCTGCAAAGGCCTGGTCTGGGTAGAAGTTCAGGAAGGGCGACCAGTGCCGTGCGTTGAGTGTGCCGGCTGCAGCTGGCGTGTCTGACTGGTCGAAAATGGGTTGTGCGCAGGATGTGTTGGGACGAGGTGCCGGTGGTCTACCTGTGAGGATGGAGGCGAGGATAGGGGTGGCTAGGTCAGGGGGCAAATCAATGATGCTGGCAAGGATGTCCCGGGGGCTGAGTGCTCTTGAAGGCGGCATAGCCTGGGGGGACGCATTTGACGGCAGCGTGGCCTGGGAAGACGCTCTTGGAGGCGGCGTGGCCTGAAGGGGCGCGTTTGATGGCAGCGTGGCCTTGGGAGACGCTCTTGGAGGTGGCGTGACCTGTGGAGGCACCGTTGATGGCAGCGTGGCCTTGCGAGACGCTCTTGGAGGCGGCGTGGCCTGGGGGAACGCTTTTGAAGGCAGCACGGCCTTGGGAGACGCTCTTGGAGGCGGCGTGGCCTGGGGGGGCGCTTTGAGCGGCAGCGTGGCCTTGATCTTGTCTTCCGCGATCATCAGCTGCGGGGGCTGGGTAGGAGAGGGCGCGCTTGGAGGCGGCGGAGCCTGTGAAGACGCTCTTGAAGGCGGCGTGGCCTGATCCCTTGAGCTGGGAAAGGGTGGGTCTGGCACGCCAAGGGGCGCCTCGGCTTGACTGTGTCGCCTGAGTGAGTAGTTACTCACCATTATCCGGACTTGACAGTGTTCGTGCTTTTCCCGCTCCTGGCGAAGTTGGGGCAGGAAGGGAGCGGGTGTGGGCCGTTGCAGTGAAGGCACATGTGCTGGCGAGTGCACCCTGCGCAGTCGTGCCCCGCGTTGAACCTGCGGCACGTGTCAGAGCTCGTAGAGGTGGTGGCTCGACTCTGGCGGCCCCCTGTCCCTTTCCTGAAGTTGGGGGGCGCCTGGTCCCGTCGCACAGTGGAGGAGTTGTTGAGGCTTGCCGTCCTGGGGTTCGTGAGGAGGACTCTCCCGGCGATGTTGTTGTCGACGTCCGCCCACTCGTGCACTGCTCCTGTGCCAAACCTGAGGCAACACACTGCTAGGTGATAGTCAATGACAGCCCGCCAGGTGTACGTGCTTTCGTAGTCGATGAGGTACTCCAGGTGCGCTAGGAGGGCCTCAGCGAGCTCGTGGTTGCACGTGTAACGGAGTTGTATGGCTACGTATGCCAGCCAGACCTGTGTGAGGGCGGCCACGTTCGGGATCGCCTTAGCGAAGGTGGAGGTGCGAGTGTCGCTGGAGTCCTCCGTTAACGTGAGCTGGCCGCTTTCGAGGACGAGCCCGGTTGAGCGTGTGGGTTCGCGTGAGACCTTGGACTCCGGGTTGCGTAGCTTGACTAGCTCCTCCGGGCGCAGTTTGTCTTGTGCAACTTTGTCTAGGATATCGGCAGTTATCCAAGGGAAACAGCGAGACGTGGACAGAGGGGGGGACTCACCGGTTGGGTGGTTGTGCGCAGTTGGTGTTTGCAAAAAGACGGAAGGGGAGGGATTGTACGGCACCGTCGTTGGGTGTGCAGGCTGGCCGGTTCGAAGGGTGGCCAGTAGCTCTTTGAACCGTTGGTCGAGCCGGGATTCGAGGCGTGAAGATATTCGAGCCTCGATGGCGGCCGCTGAGAGTGGGGAAGGGGTCGATTCGGGTGAGACTGCTGGCGGCGGGGAAAGGTGTGCGGGGGAGATGGACCTCGTGCAGCTTGCAGCGCTGGAGCTGGGGTTGCGGTGTTGGACCCGGGCCTCACGCGCTGCTGTTATCCTGGTGCGGCAGCTAGAGCAAATCTTGGTGATCCTACCGTTAGTGCCTGCAAAATGATTTGGCCCTAGGGATCGCTTGCAGCGTATGCAGGGCTTGTCGGGTTCCATAGGAGTGTGAACAAGCGGGGAGGAGAGTAGCCAGATTTGGTGACCGGAATTGACGCCATTTGAAAATCTGATTTTTAAATTGCGGTGTCGAAAAGAGGCCAAAATTCGGAACCTGTCCGGCTTCCTTACGGCGGCTGACTCGGGGTCGTGGCTAGGTTCCGCTGGAGCCGAAAGAAAGTGTAGCTATCGCTTGGTCGTGATCAGCTAAGTTTGAGATCAGCTAAGTTTGAGGTGATGGTAACTGGGAGGACGTGGGACTACCCAGAGTTCCTAGATAAGCTATGAACATGAGCCCAGATATGAACGCGTCCCCCCACCTCGTGCCAGCTTGCGCCAATGAAGCTAGCGCTCGTTCCAAGCGCTCTGCATTCCTAAAAAGAAATAAGTCCCTAAAAGGAAATGAAGCGAGGAAGGCTGGCGGGGTGCAGAGGACCCTTCACTGACTTGGAGAAGACATTGAGAGCTTGCTCTATCCCGGAGTAGCTTGGGGTCGACCTTCGACATCGGCCCAGTGGAGTATGAGGTTGGCGCTACAAATACCAAGGCTTGAAGGTCATCCGAGACACCTCTTTCAGCAGAACCTTGATACTCGATAAGCTTCGTTCCAGGTGAGCGTGGGGCTGATTTTAGCTCTGGTAGCTGCAATAAGCACTGCAGCGGTCGTCAAGGCTCTGTATCATTGTACGACGACGAATGCGAGAGAAATGTCGGAACCAAAGCTTACGATCTGCTGGCTCGCAATGAGCTCAACGTTGACTTGATAGTCAAGACAACGCCGTGATGCCGAGTACAGCACTGATTGCTGGCCTTTTCGACCTCGCTTCTATCGAAGACTTGACAAACACGGCGTTGTACAGAGGGAACGAGGTGTATTGTTTCTCGTCGTATGGTTATCACTGGTGGACGCTGCTGCGGGTCTTGAGTGGCTAGCTCCCAACGGCACAGCGGAAGAACACAGGGTCGATGTAGGATCTACATAGTCTGCTGGCCCAGGTGTCCGGCTGATAGCTGCCATTCTTAGGGTACACCACTACCTGACGGCAGCCGCTGCAAGGTTGATGACGCGAGTTCGCTTTTCAGCGAGTCTTGTATGTAGTAGAACCGCTTGCTTGACCCTAGCGGAGGATTCCGTTCCCTCTCGGCCGTTTATTTGCTAGAGCCTCGTGCGACGGCACCGCAAAAGGACCTGAATTTTGCTGTCTTTTGCGGTATACAGTAAAACTGCAGATGTCCTTGCGATTTGCTTCTCCGACAGTTGGCTGCAAACGTTCTCAGGCCTCACACGTCAAATCTAGAGAAAGGTAACATCGTCGAAATGTTTCAAAATTCAAAAACCGTGGAGGACCCTGGGCTGCACCCTATCGCTGTCAAAGCCCGCGTCGGTCAGGTCGCACGCCACCCTGAATACCAGGGTTTTTAATTGTGCAGTGCACGGTAGATTACCATCCGACAACCACTCTCTGTCGCCGTGCCTCAGAGAGCAAACGCATCCAAAACCCAGTCTTGCCAAGGCAAATCACTAACTCTGCCTCTCCTCTCCTCGCCTCGCCTCGTCTTTTTGGCTCGTTTTCCTCCGCAACGCAGCTAAACAACGATGCTTTGAAAGCAGCTCGCTTGGCGGGCTTTAGCCACATTTTTCGGCGAGTCATGCTGCTCCAGGACCCGCAGAGCCACGCTCCTCGCAACACCTCCCCATTGTTGATCTTTTCAACACCAAGGTTTACAATGATATCAACTCGCGGAGAGAGCTAGTTGGTTGGTTCGTATCTTCTCCAAACTGTGTGAAGTGAAGTGCGTGTTCCTCGGCGTACAGGCAAATAGGCAAAGAATGGGCACTGCGGTTGTGAACGAGACGAGACGTTCAATTTTTTCGGAAAAAGAAAATGCAGAAAACCCTACAATTGAGAGACTCATGGGCAGAAAAACAATGACGGTGAAAGAGGGCGAGCGAGCACAGATGACCGGCCCAACTCTGGAAGAGAACACGAAGGCACTACGGCACTCGCTCACCGGCGAAGCCAAAAGGTTGCAGGCAGGCTGCGGCCAAGAGCCAGAAATGGCAGGCTCGCGCCACAGCCCATCAACTGGCACGACCAAGAAGACGAACACAACTATTTTTCAGTGCATCGTGTGAACCACATGAACACTCGTTTGGTAGTGAGCTTTGGCAAGCACGCTTTCTTGGCCCGAGCTGAGCTTTGGGTTGCCCATTCCTGTGGAATTTATTGTTTGCTCCGTCCGCGTCTGGAGACTAAGTGGCCCCGCTCTTTTGCGTACCCGCCCGCCTGTCTGCTTGCCCGCCCGCGCGCGTATCTGTATTGGTTGACACTGTCGTCGCCCATCCAGCCAGCTCGAATCGACACGTTTCTGTCATCATACCATCACCTCCACCATCACTGGTTCCCACCCTACGCCACGCATCTTTCGCCTGTTCTGTCTACTAGCGCAGATCGGCTGTCATCCATCCCTTTCCACCCTCTGCGCCTCCGGAGTGCTCAGCAAAGGTCGTCTGCATTCCTCCTTTGCAAGCCAATTCTATTCTTTCGTGTATCCATACCGACGATCATCTCTCCAAGCAGCTCCGCCATCATCTGCTGGTATTGATCGCTGCGCCTCTTCGGCATCCATCCACAACAAACGTAAATTCACCAGGACCACATCCTGCTGTGAATACTTTTGGCACACTCGTCCCTAGCTCACAGGCGATAGTGTTCGTATTTGATCATTCGGCATCTCGTCTTCCGTCCTACGTCTGGCGCTTTCTCTCAAGACTGCGCTCCTTATCTCATCGTCAGCTCTCCCGCCTCGAGCCTAAACAGCTTTGCAGACGGTCCCAGGGATATTCTGACATCGACGTAGCTAAGCAAGGCGATTCCACTTTCCTAGTACTTGTCCCTTCCCACATCGCCTCGACATATATGCGGTCTATACTTTGCATCTAGTCAGCTAAACGACATTATCGCCGACAAAAACCATTATCTCTCTTGCTTGAGCTGTCATCTGTAAATCTGCTTTTGATTGCAGACAGGCATCAACCTTACCCCGACACACTCCAGTCGCCGCAACGCAGGTATGCAGGGTCAGAATTGGTCCGGTCCTGCGGCCGAGCAGCAGCAGGGCTTCAACCCATCTTTTTTCAACAATGATGCACACATGAGCCAGGAAGCTATTCAAAGCATGTTTCAAGGCAACGCGCCAAATGAACTGCCAAACCCGGGCTTCTCTGGCTTTGATCCCGCCTCTTCGACCCACAACTTCTCACACCCTTCCCAGATGCACCAGCAGCAGCAGCAAGCTGGTGTGGGAATGCAGAATCGATCAATCGAATCCGACCCATCACAACGTTTCGTCCCATCCATGGTGCCCAACGGCTTAGATCCCGCTTCATCCGCTGCAGCTGCTGCCGCATACGGTCACCTGGGCTTCAACGGATCCGCCTCCGCACCAGCATCTAGACGTCCATCTCAAAAGAACAACGATCCGTCGCAGGCGGGCCAGCCGAACGTCGGCACGTGGAATGGCATGCCCAACCCTATGCCGGACTATATGCAAGGCAACGCTGATGTCAATGGCGCCATGTCGATGTGCGTGCCTCCAGAGTCGGAATTCCGTGCGAACATGAACGGCTACGAGCTAGATGGACGTGGCTCCGGTAGCAGCGAAGAGTCCGCACAGGGCAAACGCAGACGAATGACGTTTGGCGGTGCACCCATCAATCTCAACCAGATGCAGGGCGGTAGCAAGCCGATGCTGCTGCACAACGACAGCAATAGCAGCAGTGGTATCAGCGAAATAAACAGCTTGAGTTCCACACCCATGCAAGGATTCGGTCCAGATGGACCGACCGCCTCTTTTGTGCGACCGCCCTTCCGCCACCGCAGATCTCGGAGCGGATCGGAAGTCGTAGGGCCGCCTGGATTTGGTCAACGTTCCTTCAGCAGCGTCGAGCTGGGCACCGGGGCTCAGGACCCGTATGGGGCTGGTCTTGGCTACCCGCAGCCGCCTCCTTTATACCCGGTAGGTCAACAGCACAGTCACTCCTTTGTCGGATCGCAGGTGCTTGCCGCGATGAGCGGACACGCTGCAAGCCATCCTCCCGGCCTCGGCAGTCAGATCCTTCGCGGAGTGGACGTGAGCGCCAGCGGCTCGTCCGCCGCCACGGACTTCACCAAGCGCAAGGGTTGGACCGGCCGTGTTGTCGAGGAGCTGCTTGACTTTGTCCATGTCTTGGATCCCGAAGGCGTCATCTTATTTGCCAGTCCCAGTGTTCAAGGTCTTACAGGCTGGAAAAGCGACGAGCTCAAGGGACGCAAGCTCACCGAGTTTGTGCATCCTCAGGACGTTGCCTCTGTTGAACGCGAGATCGACAGGATGCGAAGCAGCAAAGGCGAGCTGTTGACCTACTACCGCTTCAAGACCAAGCCCAAATCCACTCGCGCGTCCAAGAAAGGCGACAAGTCCTCCAATGACAACGATTCCTCTGCAGGGGATACGGGCGAGGAGAAGGAGCGAAGCAACGAGCGTCGTAGCGAGGTCGAACATGCGGATGCTTTCACTCGCGGTGGAGATTACATTGTCTTTGAGGCGACAGGTCACCCCTACTTTCCACCAGAGCCAACAGCTGGCACAGCTGCTGCGAATGGCAAGGGCGATGCAGCCAAGGACAATGACGACTCACGACCGGACCAAGAAGGCAGCAGTGCTACTTCCGGGGGGTTGGAGGGTGAGGCCCAAAAAGGCAAGGTCAAGTCCGAGACCATGGCTCCCAACCTGTCTAACGGATCGAAGGCTGCACACCCACTCAGTCAGGAGCAGACGCTGCAGACGCCGACGAGCGACGCCGCAAGCTCCTCCCGCTCGCAACTTCAATGCTTCTTCTGCTCGGCAAGGCCGTACCCCAGCAAGAATACGAGCATGCTGGACTCGTTCCTTGAACTCAAGCTCGAGAATGAAAAGCTTCGTCTCCTTATTGCTGACATGGATTTGACAGGGCCAGACAACGAACACGACCGCAACTCGTTTGCGGCTGCTTACCATCCCGATCTGCTCAAGCAGGAGCTGGAGAATGAGGTCATTGCAGGCGGATGGGCGCATCCCATCAACCCCATGTTCAGTGCTGCTGCCCTCGGTCCCAATGGCCGCATTCTGCCTCCACAGGCTGATCAGAGACCCTTCGGTCACGGCTCGCACCACATGAGTCCGCTCATGCGCGGCAATAGCGCCAGAGACGAAGTCTTGGCCGGCCTAGGCGTCTCTGCTGGCGACGAATCCGATGAGGATGCTGCTGCCAACCAGATTGGAGCCGCCGGCGCTAGTGCAGATGGCGGTACTAACGCGGCCGATGACGCACGACGCAAGAAAAAGCCCAAGCAGGACGATGGCGACCATGTCTGCACTGACTGCGGACGTGTCGACTCCCCCGAATGGCGCAAAGGTCCCCTTGGACCCAAGACACTCTGCAACGCTTGTGGTCTGCGATGGGCTAAGAAGATCAAGCGCAAGGGTGGCGACCCCAACATCGCAGCAGGTGCCATGATGGTTCCTAGCAGCGGCATGCCGCCTGCGGGTGGCGTCGCAGCTGGGGTGGGCATGAATGTCGGCATAGGCGCCCACATGATGCCCCACGGACATTCTGTGTCGCATGGTCATCCGCACCCCTTCAACCGTGCGGACAGCAGTCAACTCCAGGGTATTCAGATGGCACCGCCAGGCACCTTGCCCCCCGGAATGAACATGCAGGGGATGATGTCGTCCTCGCCGAATGGCTTCGCTAATCGCGCTTCGTTCGACGAAAACCCGCGTCAGCACCCGAACAATGGCCTAAATGGTATGGGCGGAGGCCACATGTGAGGGTCGCATCTCTTATTTTTGAACGTTCCTTTCTTTTATTCTCTTGCACCACTGCACTCGTTGCAGGTAAATAGCTCTCTTCTCATGTCACCAATCATAGGTACCAGCATATCGACGAAACCGGTTCCTGCAGCTCGTTCCCTAGGGTCACCGTCACAATACTCTCCTCTTCCACGTCTCCTCCAACATTCGGCCCCGATCGTGTCCTTCCCCCTGGCTCTTCCCCGCTATCCGTCCTCTCTTTCTCTTTCTTCTCTCTTTGGCATTTTCTCTCCCTATCTCTCACACGCTTTAGGTTCGACCACAGCATATGTATTTCTGAAACGGGGTCTCTTGATATCATACACGAATACCATGGGCTCGGACGAGTTTATCTTGTCGCTGAGCCCAACCCTCTTGACGGAACGCAATTTCGCTTCTCCATGTAATTGCTGTACCTTGTACTTTACCGACACATCGTCTCGAACCATCTGTGTCCCCTCTGCCCTTGTTGCTGGAGCAGCAGATATTGCTTGTGCCCGTGTTTAGGCCTGGATAGCTGCTTCGAAGCCTGCCATGACGCGAATTGGTTGCTCAGCCGTACGACAGAATTGTGTTTAGAGCATTGTAATTGAGCTCGGTTTCCTGAATCACAGATGCGAATTCAAATTCTTAGTACCGGGTGATTAGAAATGCCTGGATCGGTTTGGAAACCCAAGTCTGCAGCAGTGGGCCTTTGAAATTCGTGTTGGAAAACCCGCAGTCTATGGCTCAGTTAGACACGGTCGAATAGTCATACACTGCGGCCGCAGAGGCCCCTTTCCAAACGGTGTTTGCGCAGTCACGCAGGAGTTGTTGCGCAGGTCAAGCGCATAGAGCCTATCCAGTGGCAAAGCTGGCACGTAAACGACACACCGGCACAGCTGAGCCCTGGATCAGAGTACCAGTCACGTCTCGGCTCTCGTGAACTACGCACCTGCTACCATCCTCAACCCCCTTTCAAGTCTTATCCCCAGTTGCACGGCTCTCCCCTCCTTCTCACATCCTTACCATCCTCTTCATTTTCTCGTTCTCTTTTTCTTCTCGTCAGGTCCTGCTCCTGATACACCGCCGATCGCAAACAGCTTATGAATATTCAAAACCTTTCCAGTTACGATCCCTTCGCCGATCTCGGCGACGAGTCTAAGCCAGACGCTACCTCCCAGGCTACCAAGAAGCAACAGACCCAGAACTACGTCCATATCCGTATTCAGCAGAGGAACGGACGTAAGACCCTTACTACTCTTCAGGGACTGCCCAAGGGTATGTGAAATCCAGATCCTCGTTCCCTTTCCCTTTCAGCATCAGCACTCTCCAGCGCTGCTCCGCCTTGCTTGAACGCATACTGACTTGAGCATGCCATATTCTTTTGCAATTCTGCATCCCTGCCGACACTTCTGCGAATGAACTCCCGTTTTCGGTGTCATTCTGCTTTGCCTCTTTACTTGCCTCCTGACATTTTCCAGAGTATGACCAGAAGAAGCTGCTGAAGGCCTTCAAGAAGGAATTCGCATGCAACGGCACCATTGTTGACGACGAGGAGCTCGGACAGGTTATCCAGCTCCAGGGTGACCAGCGTCAGAAGGTTGCTACTTTCATCGTGCAGGAAGGAATCACTCCCAAGGCCGACGTCAAGGTCCACGGTTTCTGAGGCGATCGCACAGCCTCGGGCTTACTTGCACCTTTTGTTTTTTTCCGGGCTTTGTGCTCGTAATGCCCCGCTTCGAATGCTCTCTTTGACAGCAGCATCTCGTTTCTAGTTCCTGACCTTCAGTATCTTGACAACCCAACTCGACTCCAGCGAATTGGTCTGCGTCGTCCAGGTTGAATCCCCTTGATCCAATTTCGTTCGCCCCGCAGTTCCAACCCTAGGACTCGATCACAGCATATTTTCATCCTTTCTTCACCCATACCTCCTTTAACGCCTCTTGGGACTTTGACTCTATCTTCATCGCTTCATCCTCGAGCAGCACCGTGCTATCGGTGATGTATACCATTTCCAGCGAAGCGGGGCCGTCACGGCTCTCGATGGCAGCGACGGCCTCCACCCGTTCCGGACGTCGCAATGTTCGGCTCGAATCTACCTTTGTTCGCCGACCGGTAGTTTCGCCACCAAACGATGCGGAAGATGATGACGACGATCACGGATTCAGCCGTGTTGCCGCTTCAAACTGCAGCATCGACTTGGGGAGAGACACCGCTTGCTATTTCGGTGTCGGCATCATCACTTCAGCAGCATCACATCGATCCATCCCCTTTTCACTCCGTCTGATGGCCTCAGAGATGGTTCGTCCACCAGAGGCGGCTCGTCCCACACCGCCGGAGTGGTGCCCAGCTCTGACGATTTGAGGAAGCAATGAAATGAACCATTTCCCAGCGCTCACTTGCGTTTTGTGTTTGCTCCGCAGCCCCAGTGAAGGAGTGTAACTCAACGTGAATGTTTAGAATCAGGAGGCTGAGTGAGACTTTGGATCAATTGCGGGGTTGATACACAGGCTGCTCAAGTGCAACGTCGTTCGAACGAGTACCGTCGTGGGTAAGGGTTCACACAGATTCACGACGGGATGAAGAATGATTCGAGATTGCTTTGAAAGGACATACACCGTGGAGAAAGGGTGTTTGAAGATTACTCGGAGATTCCGGGGCCGAGTTTGAAAGGCGCATCTGTTTTTTCTCTCACCTCTTTGACGGTAACACCATCCTGGAGGTCGATGAGGGTGAGACCGCCGTCTCCAACTCTGTCTACGTCGAAGACGCAAAGGTCGGTGACGATTCTGCTAACGCATCTGGAACCTGTGAGAGGAAGTTTGCAATCAGCGACGATCTTGCTCCTTCCATTCTTGTCCGTATGATCGCTAACAACGACGACCTTGGTATTGCTAGGGTTGGAGACAAGGTCCATAGCTCCACCAACACCAGAGACCTTTTTACCGGGAATCATGTAGTTGGCAAGATCACCGTTAGCGCCGACTTGAAGTGCTCCAAGCATGGTAACGTTGATGTGACCACCGCGGATCATACCGAATGATTCGGACGAGTCGAAAGTGGATGCACCGGGGAGAAGGGTTACGGTTTCCTTTCCAGCGTTGACAATGTCAGCATCGACTTCGGACGATTTGGGATAAGGACCCATGCCGAGGATTCCGTTTTCAGAGTGAAGCACAACATTCACTCCCTCGGGAAGATAGTTGGGAACAAGCGAAGGCATACCCACCCCGAGGTTGATATAGTCACCGTCTTGAACCTCCTTAGCCGCACGCTTAGCGATTCGAATGCGACGCTCGCGAGCCTCTTGCTTGGCAGCATCTACCGAACCATCGCTCTTGGCCTTGGGAGCATCCGAAATGGTTCGCACCTCGATCTGCTTTTCGTGGCTCGACTTGACGATACGGTCGACAAAGATGGCGGGCAGGTGGATCTCGGCCGCATCCAAACTGCCAACGGGCACAATCTCCTCGGCTTCGACAATGGTGATCTTGGCATTCTTTCCAAATGGTGCGCTAAAGTTGTTGGCGGCGTATCGGAAGACGGCATTACCGGCTTCGTCGACCTTCCAAGCGTGGATGAGGGCAACATCACCGTAGATGGCTTCTTCGAGGATGTAATTTCGACCATTGAACGAACGTTCTTCCTTGGGCTTGGCCATCTCTGCAGCCTTGAGGGGCTCCTTGCTGCCCTCTTCGCGTGGCTCGTATCGCACCACGAGATCACCTGTCTGCACGGCGGTACCGTAACCAGTCGGAGTGTAGAAAGCGGGGATACCAAATGCACCGGCACGGCACTTTTCCACGAGCGTTCCTTGTGGTGTCAACTGCAGTGAAACCTGACCGGTGAGGTACTGGCTCTCAAAGTACTTGTTACCGCCAATGAACGACGAAATCATCTTCTTAATCTGCTTGGTCTTGAGCAACTTGCCGAGACCAAGCTCACCCGTACCGGCATTGTTGGAGACGACAGTGAGATCTTTGATGTGAGGGTGACGCGAGATGGCAGCGATGAGGGTCTCGGGTGTACCACACAGACCGAAACCAGCAGAGAGAAGGGTAGAACCAGATTTGATGTCCTTGACTGCCTCATCGGGGGAAGGGTAGACCTTGGAGGACGAGATGTGACGCGATGCGGAAGAGGCAAATGTGCGAGCGGGTAAAGTGCTTGCCACAAATGCCGAGCGGCAGGCCGACCTGGCACGAAGGGAAGCAGTCAGCATGGTCTAGAGTGCAACGATGGGATCGCTGCGATTCTTGTGTTGGATGAAATAATGTAACGTGGTCCGTCCGTAGTTTGCTAGAGGCTTCGTCACGATGGATGTTTGGAGAAGATACACGAGATGGAGAGCGACACGTACGCAATGGAAAGGGGCGACGAGAAGAGGAGCAGGATGGAGGAGGAGAGCAAGGAAGAAAGACAGACAAAGCTGACGGGATATATGAACACCTACTCGGGACCCAACCCAGCACATCCATCAACCCAGCTTGTCCGGCGAGGGGAATTCGGATCGGGCAGAGACGGGGGCAGACAGAGTCACCACACACGCAAGCAGCACTATGAGCTGTGATGTTCAATCGACGGGGCACGCCAGAAAACTCGGCGAGGTGGACTTTGTGGGGGCATGGGTGATTTTGCCTTCTGTCGGCTATTTGGCATAGTAAACGGCTTTGGAGCAGACTTCGGTGGAGAAAAGGTTGCTTTTTTACACGGTTGGGCAGATCGGCGGATCATAGTCCGCGTCTTCCGCCCGCCGTGCGCTGGCTTGGTCCGGAAGCAAGATATTCCCCGCCATTTCCCCCCGCCTTCTCACCACCTCTGTGCCCACCTCTTATACTGTACCCAACTCGCTCCTTCGAATCACAACAAGTCAACCACCCAAATGGCATGGGTAGGTCAAGATGAAATCGGATACCGAGATGGTACCCAAACCTAGATCGGCCAACTGTTTCAGCTAACTGCAATCTTCAGACCTTCCTCCACTTTTGTGCTGTCATCTCCCAACTCTTCCGCCTCCTTGTCTTTACTCACTTATATGCTAGATCTCAGGCATCTGGGTCCTTGAGGGGGCTTTGACCCCAGGAATGAGATGATGTCCAAAGACCGACACAGGCAGAGCAGAACCGCGTGTTTGCGCAAACACCGTTGGCACCCACACGTCCACGGCCGACATTAACCGAAATTCACGTCTGATGCCGGATCAACTTGCTTCCACTTCAGGGTCCACGCCAAGACCACGCGTTTGGGCCTTCAAGTGTGTAGGCTCTAGACCACGCTTCCTCTCGTTGATCCACACTACAACACCTGTGTACACTGCATGGTAGAGAAAACGGGTATCTATCTATTGCAAGGTATTGAAGAAGAAGCTCGAACGTTCTAGCCATCATCGAAAGTTGAGCTTTATCAAAAACAAAAGCATATCCATGAGCGTATGCACCGCTCCCCAGCCTATGGTCGGCAGCAGCTCTGGGAACTCTCTCATCTCGTCCAACCCCAGATTGGTGACATCAACTCTAAACGCAAAGTAGCAAATCTGCCTGGCCACAAACGAGGATAGCAACTCAGAGCCCCAGATGGCAAGCGAACCAAGCATGGTGAGCTGGTAGTTGTACGGGTCGTGCTTGTTGTCATACGCAAAGAAGGGGTAGAGCGGCTGATTGCTGCCAAAATGCAGGATGCTGACCCAGCCAAGGAACGCGAGCATGGTGGTGTTCTGCGCCAAGTTTCGTAAATAAAAGGCGAGACCGACGCTCTCGACATACTCCTCCCAGGAGCGTGGGGAGGGGTTAAAGTACTGCACAATGCGATGGCAAAGGCTGGACATGGAAAGAGGGTACCAGATGCACACCCAGAACGAGGAGAGCAGCTGGACCAAGGCGAATTGGTCGAACGAGCGCAGACGCGCAAAGAGGTTTCGATAAAAGATGAAGTAAACCAAAAAGTAGTAGTACTTGAACGCAAAGACCAGCGCCCTACTACGCACTTTGGACTCCAAGATCCAGTGAGAGACAAGCGCCAAGCCATTGACGGTCATTGTCCAGAACGAGACGTAGGCAACACCATCCAAGCCTGTATGCGGCAGCGTAGACAGGTAGACAGAAGCATAGCCTTGACCCGCAATCAGTGCAAAGAGCGAGAGCCCAATGGTCGACATGAACCAGAGGAAGCGGATGTAGGAAGATGGGATCCGCCTGTTGAGCTGTCGCTCCAAGAACGTCTTTTGGTGGTCGGTTAAGCTGTGTCGGTAGGTTTGGCGGCCACTGCGTCTCAAACCGACAAAGCAAATAAGCGCAGGCATGGCCATTGTCGCGAAAGCCAGTCCTACCCAGAGTGTCTTGCGCTGCCATTGGATATCTGCATCGTCGATCGACGGTTTGGAATCTACGACCGAGGTTACTGCTGCAGTCGACCACTGCTGTAGCTTTGCGGCATTCGGTAGGGACAGCAGCGTCGTCAAGCCGCTCAGTTTCGAGTCTTGGTGGCGGTGGGGCTTGGATCCATGCGCTGCAGGGGGATGGCGTGTCTCAGTGCCAAGCGGATCGAGCTCGTGCAAGATCCAGCCGGCTACGAGACTGCCGATCCAGAAAAAGGTATACGAAGTCTTTGCACCGAGCGCGGCTGGCCACCAATTCAGCCGGTACAGGCCAAACAGCTGAGTGATGTAGATCAGCGCGACCCCGACATAGATGCCGTAATAGAATATGAGGAAGAACCAAAAGTTGGCGTCGACTGCCAGGCGGTCTCCCTCGCCGACGGGGTGCTGAACAGGTGCAGAGGTGGCCGAGAATTTTGAGAGAAGCAGTTGTGCCATGCCCCAAGCAAGCCCGGTGACTGTTGGAAGGTTAGGAGTTGCTGCCATGGGAGCTACAACAGACAACCGAGTGGAGGTCAAGGACAGAGAGGCGACGTCTGAAGCTGTGACATTGACTGGATAGCACCAAGGAGGATTGTTTGGATCGCCCGACTTGCCATCTTCTCCTGGATTGCACCATGGAAGGTTGGGGTCGTAGGGGTCCGTTTTGGGGAACGGCACTGCACACCAGATCCAAACCACCAGACTTGGAAGGCCCGCCAGAGCAAACCAGCGTTTCCACCAGCTGTCGAGCCAGCCTTCGACAACCTCTCGTGGTGGTCGAATGAGGTTGTTGAGCCAGCTGCGGTTGGACCTCAATCTCTCTCTTTCGCGTTCCCTCTCCCAATTCCTATCTCGAATGCTGGTGACTCTTCGTCTGCGAGGTGATGGCGAGTGAAAGGGTGATGGTCCGAGCGATGCTGATGAAGACTGGGGGTTCTTGACAGAGTTCGCTCTCGATGCAGCGTTACTGATGTGCATCGAGGCCGAGGAGAGCGAACCAATCGCACGCGACGGCTGAGCCGTCACGCCAGCATGTCCTGAACGTAGGAGGGCGGGAGAGCCGAACTGCTTGCTGGGCTTGTTTGCGGCTTGACGAAAGCCAAGACCAGTGGCAAGTCTTTCTCCTAGGCTGGTTGATGCAGCTGATTCGACTTGATTGAATCTAGCCATGAAGCGGCCATCGATCTCTCTTGCCTTTCCTTTGTCGACGGACGACTTTGCAGCGCGCCGGTTCGACTGCGCCGATGGGCCTGCATCTCTGGGAAAGGGGATAGGTCGAGAAGCAGAAGAGGCACTGACTGATCCGGGCACAGACAGCTGGTCGGCGAGATACGCACGGAATCGTCCCGGTTTCAGAGATCCAGCGTCGTCCTGAGCTTGCCACGCATCGTCCGAACCTCCCTTGGACATGGGCGCGAACATGTTGGGCAAAGTGAGGGCGGAGCGCCCTTGTTTTTGGTCTCGTTGATGCTATGATGACGAGACTATCGATGGCGCTGAGTCGGGTCGATGACCAGCCCTTGGTGAAAGCTATTGCATGTCGCAAAGGTCGAGTTGAGTGAAATCGATCGATGCGTCAAGAGGCTGCTTAGGACGACAGGTGAACAAAGGGAACCCGGTACAGCTCCAGCGGGGCAGACAAGATTGTCGGTATCTGTAGAACCAATCAACAGCGGAAAGCAAGAGTGTGCGCCAAGTGTTTGCCAAAGCGTTCGAGCTCAGCCAGGCCAGAGCTGCATGTGGAAAGCGCTTGCACCCTCCTTTTTGGCTGCTTTGGCTTGGTTTTTGGTGTTGGTCTCGTCCGTCGTCACGCCAGTCCGTCGTCACGCCAGACTGCGCTACAACCATGAGAAATTGGGTCACGCAGTTTATTTGGTAGGAAGGGTCCGTGTTCTCGAAATTTGAACCAGATAGAGTTGACTGGTTCTAGTGTGGTCATATACTGCAATGAACTCATGGCCCAGGCGTGCTATCGGCCGAAATAAGAACACGGGTTGAGGGCTTCAGGACCAGGGTGCTCAGTCACGGCGGCCGTAGGGCGCTGCGAAGAGCAGACAAGATGGGAGCGGGCCGATATTGGTCACTGCCGTCGTCAGACTTGTTCGACAACTATCATACAGATGCTTCAGACCAATTTCCTCCGGCACAGATGATGCTCAAGCAGTCCAAAACTTTTAAGCTCGGCCAAAGGGCAGTCAAATACATCTGAATGCTCTCGTTGAACGACTTTTCTCGATCAAAAGTACCCCGCGGAAAACACCCAATGACGAACCTCGATCGCCTTGCGGCTCTCTGTCTAGCAGCAGCACGTTTCGAGAGCTAGACCAATCATGGCTTTGAAATGGAATCAGGCATTGGTGCGCATTGCTTCCGCCAAGGACCACGCAGTTTTGCCTACAGACGGCAGTGTCCTGTTCTACGATGACCGCACCATCACTATCTTGGACAAGTTTGCCAAGGCGAAATATCACTTCCTCGTGCTTCCTCGCATCCCTTTCAAGGCTTCAAGCTCTAGGATTGGCGCCAAGCCTGGCAAGGAACCAACGTTGGCAGCCGCGAATGGCAAGCTCAATTTTGGTGCCACTTCTTCGAATGTTGTACCCGCCTCGCATATGAAGAGTATTTCGTCGTTACTGGCGAGTCCTTACGCCACCGAGGTGCTCGATACTCTGCGCAGTGCTAGTGAGCGTGTGGTGCAGCATATCCGCAACGACATGAAAGAGCAATACGGTGTCACTTGGGACATTGAAAGGGCCTTCCATGCCGTGCCCAGTATGGAGCATCTGCATCTCCATGTGACATCCATGGACCTCGTCTCGGACCGTCTTAAGCACAAGAAGCACTACCTGTCTTTCCATCCCAGTGTCGGTTTTGCATTGCGACTCGATGCAGCAGAGGTCATGGTCAAGCAAGGTAACAAGTCACTACCGAGGAGCGAGCAGGCTTATGAGCAGCTGCTGAAAGGCCCACTTTTGAGCCATCACACGGGGCAAGTGTTCAGGTTTTATCCCGAGCTCAAAGCTCATCTTGAATCATACTGGCGCGACAACATTCTCCGGTCTCGAAGCACAGGGAAGCCCAGCAAGGCATCGATTGCCGACGTCAAAGCAGGAGTCTCAGATGTGGTTCTTGACACTACGAGCGCAGCTTCCAGATCGAATCATCAAAGACCAGCGCAAGCCCACGAGACGGGGTTTTCGAGCATCCCCACTAAGCGAGCCTTGTCGTCAGATTCCGTAGACGAACCCACACTGCCGATGAGGCGGTGAAAATCTAAATACAAAAAGACGCACATGTCTACTCCGTCTGCGCCCCCTCTATGCTTCGACCCGTGCGATTCCTGCGTTGGCACATTTAGCAGAATCAGGACGGATGCCTTTGAATGACATCCTGCTCGATTGACATCTTGGACTTGAAGCGTATTTGAAATCAATGGGATGGACCGTGCTAAGCTGTCGAGTTCCAAATGCCACACGCCCACGCCTGCACACGGGCGGTGTGGAGTTTTGAAATTTGCTTGGGAAATGCCACGACGCGTCGTTCGAAAGAATTCAACCCAAAGGCGCAGGCCGCTCAAAGCCTCTTCCCACGAGAACGGTCGTAAGGCTTACTTTGCGAGAGTGCGGGAGCAGTTGGGCGTGCTTGTAAGGTAGACAGAAATTGTGGGTCGTAAGCGGTGAGCGGGGACGAATAGGAGGATCCAAGCAAGATCCGCGGCCACCGAAGCTCGACGGTATCTCTGCTCCGACTGCTTCCAACAATAGCTCAGCATTCGCCATCACCCTTTCCAGTGTTAGCCAATCCATCACTGCGTGCGACCACATTCCCGCCCTGATCTGCATCTTCCTCCGCTCAGTTTCGAATTGACGCAACTCCATTTCTTCGAAGCGGGCCCCGTCTTCGGAACTAACCCACCGATCATCCACGATCTGTCGTCATCCTCCTCCATCGCCGCACTGCTCCACGGTCGTTTCATCGACGCGACCAGTGGCGGACCTCTCAACACAAGCCACCTCCAATAAAATGGCCGAGCTGCGTCCAGGATCTACACCCAAACGCACCGTCTCCTTTGGTCCATCTGACACTGTCACACTCCCGTCGAACGACGCTGTTACATCGCTCACGCAGCACACGAACGGCATCGACACTGTGTCGTCTTCCTCTTCGTCAGCTTCCATCATCGCCGACAACGGCGGTCCCAGCACTCCACGCAACACAGCCAACCCGTCGCCACCCACCTCGGTGCTCAAGTCAGCCATGAAGCCCGGCAAAGATCGCAAGCGCTTGCCACCGCCCGAGCAGTACCAGCATGCCGACCCGCTCTTGCGCAGGCTGCGTCTCGTCGATGCACACGGAGTACCCGTCGACCTCCGTAAAACTTTCCGCGATACCAAGGTCGTCGGTTTCTACTTTGCATCCCAATGGGCAGGCCAGCCGCTCAAAGAGTATCACTCAGCCATCTCGGAGTTTTGCCGCAAGCATCCGCACGAGTTCAAGGCGATCTACGTCAGCGTCGATGTAGACGAACAGTGGTACAAAGCCGGCGTCAAAGACAAGCCGTGGATTTCGATGGTTTGGAACGACGGTAGCAGTATGCCTTCCGAGCGCGCTGATCGTACCGCAGCACCCACCTCGCCCGATGGCGATCTGGACGAACTGCCGAGATTGTACAACAACGAGGACTTCCTCCTGGCCAACGAGCAGGATATCGACGAGAGCCTCTCCCACACCGATAAGTCCGGCGAAGCCTATCTGCGTCCCTTTTCGCGCGTCCATCTCGCGGCCAAGCTCAATATCATCGCAGCACCTACGCTGTGCATCTATCATCTCGAGAGCGGAAAGATGCTCGAGTGGAATGTGCGCATGGCGAGACTCAGCAACCATCGCAGCAGAGAGACATGGGAGAGGTGGTTGGTTGGGGAGAGCGCAGCGTCGTTTGGACTCAGAGATGTATTTGCCGTAGCACCGTATACCTTCTTGCTCGGCTTGTTGGCCATCTTCTACTATTTCTTCGTCAGTTATGCGGGTGAGGATTATAATGTGTTGCGCAAGACGCTGCATGCGCTGTTGGAAAGTACACCGAGTGGCAAGCATATGCTCGTGCCGAACGACGAGTTGTAGTTGCGGTTCCAACAGGCCCATGTGTCGATTTGCAGAAACCAATGCGGTTCAATTAGATTCATCGTCGCTCTAAATCTATGTCAGTCTTGGTCGGCATTTCTCTCCATCTCGTGTGTTTACCAAGTTGATATGATCGTGCGGCAGCTAGGAGGTGGGGGAATGAAAGTTGCATTGACAACGCAGCAACTTAGACAAAAAAAAAAACATCAGCATGTGTGGAGACGACGATTAGGAACGGTAATCGGCATTGATGGCAATGTATTCTCGGCTGAGGTCGCAGGTCCAATATGTGCAGTTCTCCTCTCCGTTCTGGAGATCGATGACGATGCTGATGTCTTCCTTTGTGAGGAGTTTTCCAATCTCCTTTTCGTCCACCTTGACAGGGTTGCCGTCCTTGAGCACGGTAATACCTTTTTGGACGCCTGCTGGATCGACAAACGAAACCGATACCTTGCTCGGGTCGATGTCTGTGGTGAGAGTTGGATCAGCGCCACCGACAGATGCGAGTATTCGACCCCAGTTGGCGTCCTCGCCGTGAATCGCACATTTGAACAGCATCGATGTCACCAGTCGCGAAAGTAGACCGTGTGCAACGCTGTATGAGGGTGCATTGGTGCAAGTGATTTCGACAAACTTCTCCGCACCCTCGCCATCGCGCACGATGAGTTTGGAAAGATCCTGACAGAACGATGTGAGTTCCTGGACGAAAGATTCGAATTCCGGGCTACTCTCGTGAATCTCTGCAGCTTTTGCGGGAGACGATTGACCGTTGGCGAGGAGGAGGATCGTATCGTTGGTCGACATGTCTCCGTCGACAGAGATGCAGTTGAACGAACGCGAGACAGCACGGTTGAGCGCGGTTTGAAGCGCGGTGGGGTGAACAGCGGCATCGGTGGCGATCAGGCCGAGCATGGTAGCGTGGAGCTGCCCGTTGGTAGCGCTCGACGGAGATGGAACAGGACCCGTCATGGCAGGGTGGATCATACCGGCACCTTTGTCGATACCAATCATGCGGACCTCCTTGTCGCCCAGCTTGAACGTCTTGGCTCGCAGCTTGGGGAATGTGTCAGTGGTCATGAACGCACGAGCAGTTTCACGCCACGACTCAGGGTCGCTGCGCAGAATCATGCCGTTGGACAGATGCGGAATACACCTCTTGATCGCGGGCATCGGCAGCGGCACGCCAATCACTCCCGTCGACAATAGCAGTGTTTCCCTGCCTTCGGAAGATTGTGCTAGCCCAGGATGCGGTGCGAGGTTCTTCTTGACCAGCTCGACACACGCCTCTGCATCCTCCATACCCTGCGTACCCGTCACCGCGTTGGCACAGCCCGAATTAACCAACACCGATTGCACCCTCGCACCGCCTTTGGTCTTGCTTCCATCCAGCAGCACTTGATTCGAGATGACGACGGGTGCAGCCTTGAACACGTTGCGCGTAAACGTGCCCGCCGCGGCAGCAGGCACCGTCGACACAATCAGCGCCAAATCTGGCTTCGGGTTGGGATTCGATGGAACTGCAGGGGTCGAGTTTCCATCGGGCTTGGGAACGATCGCAGCCTTGATGCCGGCATAGGTGGAGGAAACGACAAACCCTTTAGGGATGTTGGAGGCCGAGATGGGCTGAGCGAAGCGAGCGGGCTTGTTGAGTTTGGCACTGGCATCGAGCTGAGCTGCAGAGGTAGCTAAGCTGCGAACCCCGCGACTCAAGCTGGATCGGGATAACAGGGAAGAGATCATATCGAATGGACTTGGTGTCGGATGAGAAGCTGGAGAGGAAGGAACGCAGCTTAAGCTTGGCATCGACATGGCCCGAACTCGTAATTCACAATTCGGCTTTCGACCACCCTCAGCCCCAAGCACTTTGTTTAGGCGTCGAGTCAACTCAACTTCCTGGAAAAAGACGCCTCGCGCGCTACAAGATACGTCACCCCTTGGCCCTTTCCACATTCGCATCCGACTCACAACAGCACCCACAAGCTGGTCCAACCTCACAGACCCATGCGAACTAGTAGCGAAAATATAGAGCTGGTTGCCTCTGCATCGAGGCGTGGTATATTGTCGTAAAAAGATCCAAGATGTGCATGTAGCAAAGACACCAATGCTTGGGCAAGACTTTCACATGTCCATGCTGCTTTCGTCATTTGGCTCTGCCGGCTTCACGATGACTTTCGTTCCCTTAACCTCGGTCATCCAACCCGGCAATCCATCGGTCCTAAACACCTTTGTTCCGACCTCATCCTCCTCACCTTCGCCCACATCTAGACGACGGGTGCTACGGTCCATCCCTGCTGCAACTAGCTTCCTCAAGCCCGCCAAGACGTGTGTCCCCTCGAGTCGCAGCTTGATCTTTGGCTTTTCCGGGTCAGCATTGTACTCATCCATATCCATCAGAGGGAGCGTGTTATACCGTCGCATGGAATAGAACGGCTTGTGCATTTCGTATTCGATTCGCTCCACGCGTGGCAAAGAGTCGTCTTTGGAATCGCCAGAGCTTGGTGGGGCGCCAAAAAGATCGTTGGCTTCGCGCTGGTGTGCCAGTCGCGCGACCAAGGCTTCTCTTGCGTGAAGCTGCGCTTGCTGAGGCGTTTGTGTAGTTGGTGTCAGTGACTGGCGTTGCTGGGTCGGACGTGTCGATGTGGATGCAGAGGAGAGAGAGACGGTGTCCCACTCGGATCCTGACTCCGGTGGCGTAGGAGGTAGGATGCCGTATGCACTGAGATCCTCCTCGCGGCGACGTTTCAGAGGTGCAATCAGCGGACCATCTTCGACACCTTTACCACCATCGCCTGTTGATCTTCGCATTTCCCTCGCCTTGCCACCTCCGGCTACGCCTGCCGGTGCCATACTTAAATCTGACGTTGAGGAAAGGCGACCCGATTCGTGCAATAGAATGTCTCGGAGTGCCAAAGGATCCTTGCCGCGCAACTCGCCAAGCGTCCTTCTGTTCCCAGCAGCGTCCTCGCCTGCGTCGTTCAGCTCAGCGAGCAGCTTTTTGGCAGCGGCCGAGCTTGCGGTGGATTTGGTGTAGTTGACGCAGGACGCGCCTGCGGCGGATGCAAAGGCAGAAAGAGCCATTTCTTTGTTCTCCGAGCCACGCCCAAGACTTCCGGACACCAGTAGAAAGGGTGTTCGAGGAATGTGAAGGATGTGGAGCCCCGTGCTGCATACGTCGCTGGATGTAGGTGCGAGCACGATTCGGAAGTACGAAAAGCTGTCAGTCCAAGGATGTGCGGAACCGACCTTCCCGACACCTATGCCATCTTTTGTCCGCGGATGGAGGTAGATGTGATGCTCAAAGTAGTGTCCCAGCTCGCTTCCAAGGCGCGAACGAATCTGTGTCTCACTGAGCTTCTCCCAGCCACTTTCCACAGAGTTTACTTCGTCATCGTACTCCAGCTTGACCGTCGTCCATGTTTTGGAAAACTGACGAGCATGCATGTAGAAAAGATCGAGTTCTGCCACCATCGCGTAGCTGAGACCTTCTGGCCAGTCGACGTCGGTGATCCGATCTACAGCTCTTGCCTTGGGCACCTTCAGATCCGCCATGGGGCCTGTCCAGAGCAAGCGCAGCTCGTCCATGGATCGACAGCGCCGTTCCTCATTCAGATCCAGGATGGCATGGTAGAGCACAAGGTTGGATATCGGGTCGTCCTCTCCGGATCTGGGCTGACGCCGAGAGAGCATGGGTGGGATGTAGGAAGGGCCAGAATTGTCGAGCCATCGCGTCACGAGCGAAATGAGTTCAGTCTTGTCGAGGCGAGACAGGAGGCGCCGAAGACTGATAGAGTGGGGCACCGACTGGTAGTCTTCATGCGATGTGAGCTTGCTGCGGGAAGACGAGGGTTGAGAAATCATCTTGTTGATCGCCTGCTGGCGTCACGGCGATTCCTCAAGTGAGGAGGTGGAGAGCGACAGCACTCCTCAGTGGCGTGGTTAGGCGAAAGAGGTTTCAAGTCGTCAATTTTAGCTGTTGACCACCGAGACAATGATGAAAGGAGAGTGTGGTGGATAAGTATGAAGCAGATGGCCACCATCAACATTCCAACTGCAGGATCGCGTCGCGCCTACACGCTCAGTGGCATAGTGCCACCCGATGTAAAGATCGAACCCCGATTCTGGACTTCACCACGTGATTTTAAGGAATCGACTGCCGAGGAATTCCACAAAGCGCTGCTGGCTTGGGCCACAATTGAGTGAAATCTTCCGAATCCGACCGGTCTCAACGTCACTACTCTCGCCTCGCTCCACTAGTCTAGCCATCCTGCTCTCCATTGTTGTCGCCTCTCCATCACCGACACTTTGAGTTGGTCGCAAACGTCTGCATTCCAAGCTTCTCATCTGCAGGAAACGCCGCGAGCAAGCCCTCCTTCATCGAGCAACCCCAAGTCGCATCACGGATCGCTATATACAGAACGCGCAGATATGGGTGCTGCATCTTCCAAGCAGAACGCAGCTGCGTCGACAGCACCACCTGCCGAAGACAAGCAGGCGCATCATCTCCAGGTATGTCATAATCAATGTCGCAGGTTTATCTGATGTTTGTCACTTTGCCTTCCTTCCTTCTGCAGCAGCTGTAGCTGACTCTGCCTACTTTTGCCTTTGACATATGTACTTACGCTTGGATTTGAACAGTTCGGCCGCTCGCTCTTGAATCAACTCGACAAGACATCCCTGGACAAAGTGGACGGACCTGACGCTTCGCGCCAAGTGACACTCGACACGTCGATCCAGAAGAAGATCAAGTCGGAACTCGACCGCTTACGCAAAGAGGAGGCCGACGTGCGCGCCGAGATCGAAAAGGCGATTGAGAAGGAGAACCTCGCGAAGGAATCCAAGTACAAGGGACAGTCGGAAGGCAAGAACTCCAACGTCCTCCGTCAGGAGCTCGACCAGCTCAGATCCAAGATTGACAGGTACAACAAGCAGAAGGACGTCAGCAATTATGCCGGTGTCAAGGAGGCACAGGAGGCGCTGGTCAAGTGCTACAAGTCACAACCGGAAAGGACGCTCGACTGTTGGAAGGAGGCCGAGGAATTCAAGAAGGCCGTGGCCAATGCAGAGAAGCAGTTTATCGCAAGCTTCAGCTAAGCAGTAGACTGTTGCCAAATTTTGTCTTTTGGATTCTTGTAGACGTCCGTCCCCCGCGCGCATTCGAAAGAGCGCATCCGTAATACATTGCTGTACGCACAAAAATCAGACACACAGCCCAACTTAGCGCTAAAAATGTTGCATACGCCACAAGCTTGGCACTGTCACTTTCATCTGCATCAGCGGCTGTGTTACATGGGCCTAAAGGGCATTTGTGACAACCATGCAAGATGGAGAGCCACGATCTTCCTCCTCGCGACACACCGGGCTCTATCGTTGCACAGTACGTAACAGAACATGACTCTGGTTGAATTTCCTGAGCAGAGATGTACTGTACAGCGCAGATGGATTAAGCGTCAAACCACTTGGCACGATAGACAATTGTCGGCGACTCGATTTCCTTCTTGCTCTGCACCACCCGGAGTTCTCTCCCACGCATCCTGTCGACCCTTTCTTCTGCTTCATCTTTCTGACCCTTTACCGCAGGTGGGTGCTCCTTCTCTAGCTGATCAATGACGCGACATGTGTTGCTCAAGATCCCCTGCAAGCTTGCAATGGCCAACTCGCTTGCCTTGGCAATCGGCGTCAAAGGCTTCGTGTTCGCGCCGTTGCTTTGCACCGTTCCGTTGATACCTTGAGCTTCGGGTTGGAATCTTCCGAGGGTGAGAGCGGCAAACATGTCTCCAACTCCGGAAAAGTAGCCTTGAACTTCGGGGAATTGAATCGACCAGATTTCGAGATGTCCCGGCGTGATGTCTGGCTCTTGTCGTTCCCCTTTGAAGTCGAGTTGGATGTTGCAGCTCGAACCGACTTGGAGCATTGCTGGATGACCGTCTGGAAGGTTCCTGTGTGCACCGATTGTGGAGAGATCTGATTCGGGTAGTTCGACGGTTGTGATGATGACATGGGGAACTTTGTGTTGTTTATGCAGCGTGAGGATGACGTGTTTGAGCGAGGCAAGGTCAACAATGTCGATGCCCGTCAATGCCTGTGCTTCGAACTGGTTTGGTGTGATGATGGTCGAATATTGCAACATTTCCCGGTAGATGGGCAGCACTTCGGGAGCGACATACATGCCGCGACCCATATCGCCCATGACCGGATCCAACAGGTAGATGAGTCCACCCTCTTCAGCGCCGGTTCGCGAACGAAGTTTCTTGACCAGATCCAGAACGGTGCGCACCACAGCCGCCGAGGGCATGTATCCCGTTAGCATGCGTGAGTATCTCAACAAGCCATTCTTATCGAGGTTGCCAAAGATGTCTTGCAGATGTTGGGCGTCGAAGCGAAGACCACCCCATCGTCCGTAGCCAGTGTGGTTGCTGAACTGGACTGTGTTGGTCACGTCGACATCCCAACCAAGAAGCTGGAGCGGGAAGGTGGCAGATCGGTTGCCGACGTAGCCCGACACTACGTGGCTCTGTATGCTGAGAATCCGAGACGGATCTGGGATGTTGGCGGTCATCCTGACTATGTGCGAGGTCGAGCTGCTGATAAGGAACCCCGGGTGCCTTAATCTATCGTAGCGATCGATTACAAAAGTCGAAGAGATGAATCTGGATGCCGCTTGCTTCTGTGTTCCAAGTGGGCTCAGTCAAATCGAGCAAAGTCGTACAGCGCAGGGTCGTCGAAGCAGTTGGGGGAAGCGGTGGGCAAAATATCGAAACAAGATTCGTATGCGAAGTTTAAGCATCAAGCAAGCCTCGACTCGTCGACTTTTTAGTGTGGGTTTGCCGCCCGAACAATTTACCGAGTCAGCCACGAACCAATCAATCCAAGTCATGCGACAGCTCTTGGGCCTCCTCAATCGTGAAATCGAAAAAGTGCCGGAGTTCATTGCCAAAGGTGGAGGCTTGAAGCTTCATTTACCACACCTTGCCTTGTTCCTTGCTACAACCACGCCGCCCCCTCATTGTACCGTGGGGTAGTGACACTGGCAACATGGATCAAGAAGCATTCCGACAACTTGTCTCCACATCCTCCGCCGTCACAGGCCCCAGCGGCTGTGCTCCTACCAGCCGAACCTTTGGCAAAGCGCACAAACGCTCCACCCAACCTGCATCTTCTTCCTCCACCAAACCCTCGGACCTGAAACCACGTAAGCACGACGTTTCGTCCTCCAACAGAAAACAAGACTCCTATGTCGACCGCGCAGCTGCTCGACGATCTGGCACAACCAGCTCCGAGTTCGGCGCCGTCGAAGCGCTCCATCGCGACTTCGAAGAGCGAATCGCTGCGGCCGAGACGGAGCAAGAGAGACAGATGCTGCGCGATCAAATCAGCAGCGTGGGTGGCGATGCAAAGTACTCGGTCCTCGTTAAAGGTCTTGATTTGGCGTTGTTGGCGCAGAACAAAGCCAAGATTGAACGGGAAAATGGTGGCCTAGAGGCAGGCGATGAAGGCGATCTGGAATCGGTGTATCATGAGTCTAAAAAAGGGAGCAGTGGTGTTGGCGGTGCAACGAGCGGGACAGTGTCAAATAGAAGCAGAGATGAAATTGTCGAAGCGATCAAGAGGAGGAGAGAGGGTAAAACGGCGGTATCAAGCGATTCAGCGGCCAAGAATGGCCCGGCGAGCGGCTTCCGCCCCATTGGATTCAAACCCATCGGAGGGAGCGATCAGCCGCAGCAGGAGGATACGGCAGCGTACAAGTGGGTCAATGGCAAACGAATGCGCAAGAAAAAGAAACCATCGACCTCCGTCAATGACAGACACGCATCCAGCAAGCCTGCCGCCGTTTCTGAACATGGACATACCAAAGGCAACAAGGTCGATTCGCAAATGCCTGCCAAGGAAAGCACAACACCTCTGCCGGTGCGCAAACAAAGCGATCCCTCATCGTCGAAGAATTCCAGCTCGGAGGAGGCATTGCATCTCATCGCTAACTCGGAAGATACCACTAAATCAGACAACAAACTCGTAGCAGCAAGTGCTGATAATGCTCCAATCGCCACTGAACAGGAAGATGACGATGAGGACGAGGATATCTTTGCCGGTGTCGGCGGTTGGGATGGTATCCCCGAAAAGGATTCGGACAACGATGCAAGTGACCAAGTAGATGCTCCTTCACCTGCTCTTGTTGCGTCTAAATCGGTTCATCGCACTCCAACACCGCCACCAGTCGCTAACACGGCGATCAGTGCAGACCCTGTACCGGCGGAAGAACCTCTTTCTCCACGACGCGATTTTCCGCCACCACCTGTGGAGGCACCTACACCACCCACTGCTAAGCTTGAACTTTACCCCGTGACAAACACAACACCCTCACCCACCCATCCCAGCGCACTATCCGATCCTTTACTGCAGACAATACCACAGCCACAACTCGCGGCTAACCCTCCTTCAGAAAAGTCCAAACCCAGAAAATCAAAGTGGGACCTCCTCGACAAATCTCCCCCCAAGAAAAAGAAGAAAAAACACCACTAGCCCCCATCCACGATCCTTCAACTACAGTACGTCACACCATACCATCGCAATCTCAACAACTTTTATTCCAATTCCAGCTGTGAGACACTCGGCCGGTACTGTGAGCACGGACGCAGACTTGGGAAAGAAAGGGGGGAATTGATTGCGGGTCAGCGAGGGAGTCGCTAGCTCCGAGGCTCCCGGCACGCCGTAGGGCCGGTCGAGCGCAGGGTGAGCGGGTCACAGGCGGGCACAAAAGGAGGGGGGGAATCGGGTGGGTACAAAAAACTAGAACGCTGTGCAGGTCACGGCGCCTGTTGACGAGATGGAGGAGAGGAAAGAGGAACATTGTGAAGGATTTCATTATATGTGCGATGGTGAAGGAGGAAACGGAGGAAGTGGGCTGAGTTGGCCGCGTGTCCTTTTGCTCAGATGTGCACGCCGGTCACGTGCCCCAATATCAACCCACAAGTGAAAGAAAAAAAAAAAAAGAAAAGAAAAAAAAAAAAAAAAAAAAAAAGATGAACTGCAGCACCTAGGATTCCCGCGTGGTCCCCCACCGCAGTACTGACTAGGCGATACCTTGCTTAACTTCGCAGATCGGACGGGATGCGGTGCTTTCAAGATTCTATGGCCGCAGATGTCGGCGGGTTCCTTCTACCAAATTATAGAACACGTTTAAATCCATTTCTGGCCGCTCAAACCAGAGGTCATACAGTTGGACAGAGGTAGTAGTTATTACAAAAGCTGAATCAGAAATCAGCTTGAACAAGAGGGTATAGAGAGGTACCAAGTCAAACTGTTGAGGAAAAATCACTTGGCGCTGACAGGTGCGCTGCTGAGCACGCCGACACCCTTCCTTTTGACAACTTCTAGGCAGGCGGCACAGTTAGGGTGGACGAGGACGAGTTCAGCACGAACCTCCTCGTCTTCCGGGCTGCTATCTTGGCCGTACCGAGAAGCTCTGTTGCCAGGCTCAGAAGTCAGCAGACCGCCGTGCAGAGTTGGGACAGAGCTCGAGATAGAGACGGATTCGCGTCGCTTAGTTTGTCGATCGAGAGGTGTGCCATCTTCTGACTGCGAAGTTCTGCGGCTGGTGATTGCGTTCGATACAGTGTTGCTGTCATGGTTGCTACTCTCCACGGACGTTGAGCGTGATCGTGGTGGTGAAGACAAGCTGTAGGATGGGCGAGTCGGCTGGTGATGTTTCTCCATCCAGCTATCTACGACACCGATACCAGATGGACGCTCCAGGGCCAGATCGCAAGCAGCACAATCGTCGCATCCAGGGACACCAGCAATGATAGCAGGCACGGATTGCATCGCCATCGCGGCTGGCGGCGTCGTGGGGCTGGCTGGTGAGGCGCTGATCGCGCTTGGTGCTGGATTCTCGACATGCTGCTGAGGATCACTCGTGGACGCGTTCGTACCTTGCTTGGCAAGGCATCGAGCGCATCGACAATTCTTGCCACAACCACAAGGCGGTGGTACGAACTCGGTCGACATGTCGACAGCTTGCAGAAGAAGCTCTATGCTGGGTGCCTTAGATGCAGAGGCGCCTTTGCTAGAGCAGCAGCTACTCGTTGCGACTTTGGCGGACTTGACATGGCTTTGATCTGGCTGAGCGCGTTTCGATTGTCGACAGGAGGAGCTAGAGCAAGAGCAGCGGCTCAGATCACAATCGTCGAGGTTGCTGTCCCTTTGTTTTGGAGACATTGGCAATCGATGCTGGCGGTGCTCGGAGCAACAGCTGCATGCGCCTGTGCTGCGACAACCGCATGGATTCATGAGGCTAGAAAGCGAGAGCGTGGAATAGCGACGGGGAACGAGCTCTTCCGCAGTCTGTAGCGACGGATCGCGGCCATCTGAGCCATGGCTTATTTCATGTGCAGAGTGGATGCTGGGCAGACTCCACGAGTGATGCCCACGTGGCGGGCGAATCGGTGCAAGCACATTGTCGAAAGTAGATGTTCGCGACGTGGCATCGTCGGAGGACTCGGCATCGCTTACCCTGCGCATCGAGGACACCGGCGCAAGCTGTGTCGCCTTGGGGTCGACCAGAATCTTTGTCTTTTTAAGAGGACGAGAGTCATCTAGACGGTCGACAGCCTCGTGGGCTGGAGCGACGCTTGCGGTATTTGGCAAGATGGGAGCATTCGAGCCTGTAGACGACACCCTCTTGAGCGGATGCGAAGAAGGAGCGGCTGGTGGAGCCTTCTTGCCGGTACAGTCGCAGCGGACATGTCTTCCACTCTCCTTGCGCTTTTTGCGACAGACCTCACACTGAGTAGGTGGCCTGCCCTTGCTGCGAATGGGATAGAGTGGACCTTTGGAGCCATCCTTGTGGGTGCACGAAGATGTGCGATGGCCCCGAATGCAGGATGCGCAAGCGTATTTGACCCCACTAGAAGATGGGTCGGCAGGGTCATCTCCCTGGTGGGACCTTCTGGAAGGCAACATTGCGGCAATGTCGTCGGGCCCATTAGAGGCTTTCGAGGAGACAGCCAAGGTCATTCTGGGTGTAGCAGTGGCTCTCGCGTTCGTGAATGGCGATGTCGAAAGGAAGTTGTTCGATTGCGATGATTCCCCAGAGCGAGGCGAAGAGATCATTGGATTAGTGTAGCGATGAGGGAAAAAGCTGGACGCCCTTGTCGGTGCTGCGGTTGTCGCAGTCATGGTGATTGCGGGATGTCACTCGGATGACAGTAGATGAACGCAAGGCACGACCTGAGACAGCGAGCACCACTGGCGGCGCAATACTGGCAGGATACGTAGAATTGCGAAAGTCGGAAGGGGATAGTAAGAAGTGCTACAAGCTAGGGCACCGACAGTATAAGAGATAGAGGTTGGGCCACTTGAAGGATGGATCGGGTGCTTAAACACGCACGGATTATTGAGTGCTCATCTCTAGAGATGCCGGCACATGGTGAGGTTGGTGTGGAAGGCTGCCAAAATGCGGAGGGGAGAGGATACGCGAGAGAAAGAAGGCACGCTGTAGAGGGCTGAGGGCGAGCTGAGTGAAGAACAGGTCATGACATTGCCGGTAGAACAGGATAGTCGGTTCGGATGTGCAGAGCCCCAGCAATGAGGTTCAATGGCGTAGTGCGTCTGTGAGAGCAATCAGCAAAAGCAGCGCAACAAGAACGTGAGGTGGCAAGGAGGAGAGAATGTTGATGGAAGGAAGTGGTGAGCAGCTTGATAGTCTGACGTGTCGAGGGAGGCACATCACTCACATGCTGGGCGGAGGGTTTTTTGGGTGCGGATCCTTTCGCGAGTCAAGGCTGAGCTGCGTTGGTTGCGTGCTGCAGTCAAGCCAAAAATACGATGTGAAGCAAGCGATGCAGTCCCGCATCCATTTCGCATCCCGGAAAAGGGTCCGGGGTGGAGAGAAGCTACTCTCCCTGCTGGCCCTCGTCGACCTTTTGTTCGTCTCTCTCCCACACTAATCCCAGCCGCACAGTGAGCGCAAGTGGCACACAAGGGTTGGCCAGGAGAACTGCCTCGGTAGATACTGCCCGCCGTTTTGTTGTCGAACATGCACATTTAGAGCAGTCGACCCATCCACTACAAGTCTAGGCATACTATCTCCACAATCTGCCTGTCGAGCAGCGGCTGATGAAGGCTTGAGCCCCTCTACTCGCTCGGCCCTCACTCCTTCCAAGCCGACTTACTCCCACTCTGAAAACTCTCCGAGCACGCCGACTGATGAAGTCGGGGTTTGCGTGAATTTTGAAAACGCTCCGCTCGGGCCTTGGCATAGCCAGGGGGTACACGACTTGCCACCTTGACTATCTTGATCAGCTTTGAACAGTCACAGCTACATTGTGGGACAAGCCAGAGCAACCGGCCGAACCATCGATTGTGTCTGTCGACGCCGGCCCAACCCTGGGACCACGCCAGCCGGCTCTGCCAAATAGGCGAAGTAGTTCGCATGCTTTGCGCTTTTGGATAGAACACAGCGCCACCCGCTACCGCCAGTTAGGTGAAAGAGAGCCTGGTTCGCTTCATGGGTCGAGGGTTGGCGCCTCTAACTTTCGCATCACTCGATCGCAGCCATTCATGCCGTAGCTCACCCCACTGCTTTACTGGCTTAGCTCGAGTTTTGGATCCAAGCGTCCTGAACTAACAGCAGAATAGCGCAGCTACGGGCATAGGACAGGCCAATTCTCCCAGTCCACTGTGGCACAGCTCAGTCTGTCGCTTCGAGGTGACCGCTGTTCATCGGCATTTGGGTTCAGGGCGTGTCAACGCACGTTACAAGTCCATCAAAATGCGATTGTGAGCTCCTCTCCCGGCGGCCAATGTTGCGCAGCGCACGATGCTCACAAAACCCTCGCTCCACTGAGCCTTCCCTCTCACAACCTGCATCCAGCTGCGTCTTTTATGCGACATCCAGGGTTCGGGGTATCCTTCTCCCTCGCCCGGCCAGAACTGCTAGACCACATACTTCTCATCGATGAATCATGTAGTCTTCGCAAGCACAATGCCATCAACAGAGTTCCCTTGTACATCGGAGCAACGTTCACCATCTTGGCGCATTTGTTCATATTTTGGCATTGATCCCTTCAAGCTGGTCAGTTTCACCACAAGAAAATCCACACAAAGTCTAGCACAGGCTCTTTCCCCTTCAGCGCCCTGCGAACCTACTGAAACCAGCGAAGTGTGTGTCTGCCTTTCTTGTTGCTGGACGCGAGTAGCTCTGCGTCATTAGGATGAGCAATGTGTTTCTCGGCAAGCTTTCTACGTTGAAGTTGCTTGCCGAGAGATGCGCAGAGCCAAAATGTTATGCCGTAGCTTGCCACAAAAGCTTGGAGTTTTAAGTCTTGTGACACGCTTGGTAAGCATGACAGTGATTGCCTCTCGGAATTCGGGATGAACTCCACGCGAAAGCACCCTACTTTTGACATTCGGATCTTCGTTCAAGCATGCAACACTGCAACTATCACCCCCTTCACAACAATGGGTCTCTGACGGCGTCTCTCTTCAACATACCCATCCACCGGACTCTGGAGCTCATCCTCATTCTTCGCGCGCTGCTTCATCTACCTCAAAGCGGCTGCGACGCAGCATCGCCGACATGTCGCGTTCAGCACCTCGCATCAAGAACCGCGCACCGGCGCCCATCCAGATCTCTGCCGAGCAGCTCCTGCGAGAAGCACAGGAACGACAAGAAGTTCCCGCTGCTGCTCCAGTGCAAAAGATCGAGGATTATGAAGAGCTCGAGGAATATCGCGGGCGGAAGCGGTCCGATTTTGAGGACCGTCTCCGCCGCGCACGCTCCAGCATCTCGACCTGGATCAAATACGCAGAGTGGGAAGCGAGCCAAGGCGAGATGGATCGTTGTCGGTCTATCTACGAACGTGCGCTCGATGTGGATCCGCATAATCTGCCACTTTGGCTACGCTACACTGAACAGGAGCTCAAAATGCGAAACGTCCAGCATGCACGAAATCTGTACGACCGCGCTGTTAGTCTGCTACCCCGTATTGACCAGCTCTGGTATAAGTATGTCCATCTGGAGGAGCTCTTGGGCAACGTTTCCGGCACTCGACAGGTCTTTGAACGCTGGATGGCATGGGAACCCGAAGAAAGGGCATGGCATGCTTACATCAACCTAGAAATGCGATACAGTGAGATGGACCGGGCGAGCGCGATATGGGAAAGATCGGTCACATGTCATCCAACACCCAAGCAGTGGATCCGATGGGCCAAGTTCGAAGAGGATCGCGGCGATCTCGAAAAGGCGCGCATGGTCTTTCAAATGGCTCTCGACTACATTGGCGAAGACGAAGATGCGATGGAGAAGGCACAAAGCGTATTTACCGCCTTTGCCAAGATGGAGACTCGTCTGAAAGAATACGAGCGAGCACGCGTCATCTACAAGTATGCACTTGAGCGGCTGCCGCGCTCCAAGTCGGAAGGCATCTATTCGAGCTATACTCGCTTTGAGAAGCAGTTTGGCACCATGAGCAGTGTTGAAGATACCGTCATTGGCAAACGACGCATCCAGTACGAGGAAGAGCTTGCAGCCGAAGGCGGGGCTGACGACTACGATATCTGGTTTGACTACTCGCGTCTTGAAGAAGATGCTTATCATGCCTTGGTATCGTCTGGAGGCTCGCAAGAACAGGTGGAGCAAGCTGCAAAACGCATCCGCGAAGTGTACGAACGCGCCATTGCCCGCGTCCCCTCTTCACAAGAGAAGCGCGATTGGCGACGCTACATCTTCCTCTGGCTGCGCTATGCCCTCTTTGAAGAAATCGACACGCGCGATTACAACAGGACAAGGGATGTCTACAAAGCTGCCATCGCCGTTGTTCCCCATCGACGCTTCACGTTCGCCAAGCTCTGGGTGCAGTATGCCCGCTTCGAAGTGCGTCGTCTTGAGATGCCCACAGCTCGCAAGATCATGGGTTCTGCCATTGGTATGGCACCTAAACTCAAACTCTTCAGCTCCTACATCGAACTCGAGCTTTCGCTCAAAGAGTTCGACAGGGCGCGAAAGATTTACGAAAAGGCGCTCGAGTGGGATCCGACCAACTCGCAGACATGGGTTCGATTCGCCGAGTTGGAGAAGAATTTGTTCGACACGGATCGTGCACGTGCATTGTTCGAGTTGGGCGTGGGTCAGGCAGAGGGTGTGGAGGAAGGTTTGAATGGGGGTTTGGACATGCCCGAGATTGTTTGGAAGGCGTACATCGATTTCGAGTTCGAGGAGAGGGAGTGGGAGAGGGTGGATGCGTTGTACGAGAGGTTATTGGAAAAGAGTGGACATGTCAAAGTCTGGATCTCGTATGCACTGTCCAAGGTTAACCAAGCTACAGCAATGGAAGAAGACGAGGACGAGGATGACGACGAAGACGAGGATGCCGACTCGAAACCCGTCCGTGAGATCACTGCGGAAGAAGAGCAACTTCGAAACCAACGACGTGCCAATCTCGTTTCTTCTGCACGATCCGTCTTGCAGCGCGCCTACGACTCCCTCAAATCGCGCTCACTCAAAGACGAACGAGTCGTCCTCCTCGAAGCCTGGAAGACGTTTGAACGTCAACACGGCACGTCGTCTACACTGTCCGAGGTAGAGGCCAAATTCCCTCGGGTCGTCAAGAAACGTCGCGAACTATCCGACGGTTCAGGAGTCCTGGAAGAGTACTACGACATGATCTTTCCCGACGACGAGGACAAGGCAAAGGGCGCATTCAAGCTCTTACAAATGGCTCATGCCTGGAGAGCCGCCCAAGCAGCCAAACAGCAACAGGATTCACAACCGCAACAGGAGGACAGGCAAGCGTCGGAACACGACAAGAATTCAGAACAACTCTCAATCAGTATGGACGAAGATAGTGAAGATGAGGGAGAGAAGGATACCAGCGGCGAGGAAGCTTGATCACCCCGAGTTTTGACCACTTCTTTGCCTATGCGCCCATTGTAGCTCGCTCATACTCACCCCGAACAGCATCTCAATGATCACACCACGCAAGGGACTTGCCCGCCCAACAATGTCGTTCTATGCCTGTGATTGCGTCAAACCTTGCCTCCAGCCTGAGACCAAATCCAAACATGCTACAAGAAGCGTCTGCATCCAGAGGAACCACATAGACAAGGAATAGCATCCTCGTCATCCGCCGAGGACTGGAACTTGTAGTCATACGTCAGCTCCTCTCCTGCCCTTATCGCCGTCTTCGCAAACAACACGATCCTCTTCTCACCGTTGAGTGTCAGAATCTTGGCGTTGCAGTTGGGCGTACAACAGTGGTTCATCAATCTCGCAATGTTGCCCTTGTGCGTTGCATCGACCACAAGGTCGTCATCGACGCGGAAGAGATAAGTCGAAAAGTTGCCCTGTCGTTCGTACTGCTTCTCGCGCTCATCGGCGACTTGCTGGCGGACCACTTCGCCGACATACTCGATCACCATATCTCCCGCTGGTATATACTCCATTGCATACAAGCCCCAATCGTGAATGGGAGACTTGGCAAACTTGAGTTGCTTCTTGCGCGTGCGAAGCTGGTTGAACTTGAAAATGTCGGTATCCGTGGCGGTTTCGCGTTTGTGCTGTTCGATGCCGAGCACAAGACGGCGTGAATCGGCTCGATTGTTTCGCGCAGATTGTAGGACTTGTGCATTGTTGCTGGCTTCGGCATCGTCTGTGGCTTTGTTGCGGTCCGGAAGGTGCATCGCTTTCTGCTCCGGCGGGATGCGATAGAAACCTTCCGTCCTCGCTGAGCCAGTCGAGTGCTTGGGAAGAGATCCAGCGGCAACAGCGCGCTCCTCGGCTTCAGCTTCGAGCTCAAGCTCGTCAGGCCACGTGTCTTCATTCGGCAGCTCACCCGTCTTCCTCAGATGCTCGATAGCCAGGCGCAAATAGTAACAATCCTCGGCGTCTTCTGCAAGCCCGGCTTCGAAAGGATCGGCAGGAATCGGTCTCGCTTTACCAGCCGCCTTCGTCGACTTGGCCTTTGACTTGGCCACCTTGGCTGCAAGATCAACTTCTGGCATGAGTGTTTCTTCAGTTTCCTCCGCTTCGCCATCCAACTTCATTGCATTCTTGGCGCCTTTTTTAGTTGCAACGGCCCCTTTCTTGCTGATCGCGGAACCAACTTTGGCCTTCGGCTTCTTCTTTCCTTTAGAAGTCGCATCTTCTGCAATATACTCTGCAACGATGGGCTCCACAGAGGCCGAGACAGATCTTGAGGTAACTTCAGGCTCGGTAGTGGTTGCGTCATCCGATTCGGCCTCTTCTTCCTCAGATACCAGTAGGTACGGCGCTGCTCCACGTTTTTTGGTCGCAGACTTGGACTTTGTGCGGTTGCCACTGCGACGTGCTGCGGCGACGGCTATGTCAAGTTCCGTGTCTTCACTTTCGTCGTCAGAGCTCGAAACGTTTTTAGTCCGCTGAGACTTGGATTTGCGAGGCGTATCTCGTTCCTTATGGGCTCTTAACGTTTCTCGCTTGGCCTTCGAGAAGATTGCATCACCGTCAGCGACCATTTTCTTGGGCTCCGCAGCAACTACCTTTCGGAACGAGGGGAGGCGAGGCTCCATCTCAACTTGGAATGACATTGGTCCCCGATCGATCGTCTTTGAAGGAATCGCCGACTTCTTGATGACCGCCTTTGCTAGGATCTGACCGCCTTCGTTATCCGATTTGAGGTACGTGTTCAAGTGCGGAGCGACCAGCCTGCTTTTTACGTCGCGGACAAAAGTATCGGCGAGCTCGTTTTGCAACATGCGGAACACGGCTTCCTGGAGCTCTGCTGCTATCCAGTCCGATTTTTGCTTCTCTTCTGCCGTGAGCGGACGGAGGCCTGTATCCAATGTCTTGCGCGGCTGCACAGCAGGCGCAATTGTACGCGCTCCGCTAGTAGACGGAAGGAGCGCGCGCGAAGAAAGATTTTGCTTTGATTCCACTGGACGCGCCGACTTGGATAGCGGAGGGCGAACATCAACTTGCAGCGTGAAGCCTCCGATCGTTAGCGTCTCGTTGACGACCTTGCATGCGTTCGCATCTCTAGTCTCTCCGTAAGCTGCGTACCAGCCAGTGTCGCCCTCTCGAATCCAGACCGGCGGTGTACTTTCCAAATGGGCTTCAATGACCGCCGTTTCGATATCGCAGAGTTTTGGCTTCGGGATAAAGACGTAGGGTCTTCCAGATTTGCGCAGAGTGTTCACGATCTCATCCGTGGGTATTTTGTGATACACCTTCTTTGGCGCTTCAACGCGAGATGGTGATGGAGAGCGTTCGCTTGTCTCGAGGCGTCGACCACCATAGGATCTGCTGCGGAGAGAATCGTACTCGTCCATGTCACGTCGACGATGGTGTGAGTCTAAAGAGCTGGGTTTGCGCGAATGTTCGGAGATAGTGGCATGCCATGCAAACCTAGAAGACGGATGGTCGAGGCGATCCATGTTAGGGCGGACGGAGGGCGAAGAAGATAAGACCAACGGTGAGGATGTAGCAGTGGCAGATGCTCGTGGTCCGCGCGGAATGTTTGGTGGAGGCATGTTTGGCTTCGTTGCGCTTGGCGTAACTGGTGATCCGCTCACAAGCACCGCAGGAGCTGCAGGAGGTGGACGTCGAAGCTTGGCTTCAGCGGCAGCCACTTTCTCCTTGACCTTCTCGGCGACGACCTCGCCGCTACGATCGAGAAGCGCGATGATGCGGGACTGTCCAATCATGAGCCCATCCAGGGCGAGTTGTGCCACTCTTGCGGCCTTTGCACCATTCTGTGGCGTCTGATCGGAAGCAATGCTGTGAAGAGGTTTGCCTTGCTCGTCATAATCGTGGGCAAAAGTGACGCAAAAGATGCCAAGACTCTGACCGATCTTTGGGTCCATTTCGAGCTTGGAAGATTCGACTCGGCCAAACCGGCGAACGTGCATCAGCAGCTGGCTCGGCTGTATGAGGGCGGAGAGGTTGGTCAGAACCACATTGCGTGGGGCTGGAAGAGGCTTTCTGCCGACAGAATTTGCATCCCATGTAAATTTAGCTGGGTAGAGCAATTCGCGGTAAAAATGAGTCTTCTTGATGCTTCGGCGCGGGTCGACAGGTTTGACATCGGCCGATTGCTTTTCTGCCGCCGACATCAGCACGATGGTGGCACCTTCCTTGTACGTTGCTGTGGCCATGTTGTTGCTTCCTCTGAGCTCTGCGGACAGCTCGTGGGGAAGAAGAACGTGACCGAAGGATCGTTTGCTGATCTCTTCTTTCGGAGCCGGTCGAGGTGCTGGATCTGTGGTGGCAGACTTCGCTGCGATCTTCACCCCATGCGATATCGGCGCTTCGGAGGACGAGCTATGTGATCTGGATGCCGATACCTTGGCCAAAATGGAACACGACCTCCGCCTCCCGTTGCTAAGATCATACGGGCGGTCCGACCGGGGATGCTCTGAAGGCTGGCTCTTGAGTTTAGAAGGTAGGTGAGCTGCTGAGTCACTGTCAACTACAAGACCATGACGAGATTCCCCGGCGATGGTCACTTTGTCTCTGTTGGTATCAGGAGCTGATGCTAAGCGCTCAAGTCTATCGTATTCGGCATCGCGACGGCTTTCAGGGTGTCGAACGGTAGTGTCGTCTTTAGGTTTTGAATGCAGAGATCGCGTCGAATTGGGAGCCGACGTTTCTGAGTTGTCTTTGCGCTTCAAAAGCTTGGTATCGTCCCTGGACCCATTGATGCATTCTGATCGCTCATCGCGCTTAGTAGCCTGCGAATGCCTGCCCTCTGTTGCAGACCGGCGATCTTCCCGGACGTCTGCTGTGCGCGAGCGCTCGCGACTACGACTGCGGCTTCTGCTATTACGGCTGGTGCCTCTGTACTCGTCTCGATGGCGAACTGCTCCATAGTCGCCGTTCTGCCGGGCTCTTCCTGTTTCACGGCTCCTGTAGGAGCTGCGAGACCGATCTGGGCTTCGATCGCCGCGCCAGTCGCTGCCTTTGTACACATGGTCGGATATGCTTGGTCGACCTCCAATTCGATCATCTTTGGACCTCTTTCCTCTGCCAAGGTCGAAGTCGGAATGTTCATCATCACGCCTGGCAGCAACCCAGCCAGGGTTCGGGTCTGGAGACCTATGGCGCCAGGACTCCGGCGATCTGTACCTTATCCTATTCGAGGAACTGTCTCTGGAATCATAGGCAGAATGGTGCGAATCACGATGTGGTGGAGACCAGTCAGAGCGCCTGTTACGTTGGTATTCGCGCGCATCTGCGTACTGGGAGCCGTAGGATGAGCGGTGAGAAGGACGATGGTCGTCTTCACGCCCACGCCCATTCTGTCGATGTCTGTCGGAGTCGACCCTATGATCATAATATTTTTCGTCTGGAGACCTCGGCCTTCGGTGTGCACCATCTGAGTGACGATCATACCTGGAAGTCCTCGAAGGCGACGGGCCATAGTCACCGTGTTTCGACGACGATGCCGAGGCATGGCTACTCTCCTGCGTATGAGAGGGCATCTCGACTCTGATGACGGGGCGGGAGAGTAAAGAATGCAAAGGCAAAGTGGCCTAGAGCAGCAAAAAGCCCGTACCGGGACGAAAGACCCTTCACAGAGCTTTGCTTTGCTTCATCAAGGTGATGCTGAGTTCTGGACCCTGGTCAAAAGCTAGAGGGAAGCGGCTGCTAGGCCAGCAATGCAACGGTGCTGCACCGGTTGCTGGCGAAGATGTCGGCAAGCGTCGGGACGCAGCAGTGAATATGCCTAAGCGGATCAGCGAATGTGGAGCTCAGTGAAGAGCCGAGTCAGCGGTTGAAGATGAGAGAGTGATGAAGGTCCAGAGGCTATGATGCAAGTGTCGTTGGATAGTCCCCCGCACACGAGTCAGTATGGACTGCCAATTTCCAGCTGCCGATGCGCGATGTGCCCACTTTGAGACCCTTCAACACGCTGAGCAGCTGCGAGATTTTTGTGAAATCAACTCGTCTGGCTCCAGTCGAGTGAGCGAAGAACTTCAGGGTCGCGCGCTCTTCCGACACGCCTCGCTCAAATCGCGTTGGCCTGCCACAGCCAGCGCATGGCCGATTCCATATAAAATCTTCTCCCGATTAGTAGGAGAGGGGCCAAGCTAGATCTCGCGGTTGGCCCTTGCGTGTTCCAAAGCTCCACATGGCTGGCACCTTCTACACAACACATCCTGGTGGTCACCGTCTCAATAGGTCGAGCATATTACTCCGCCAACGCCCATCTCGCGCCAATCCCCTAGTATAGGCTTGTTCAGGTCAAGCGATAGCCCATCATGTTGGTCCTCGTGATTGGCGACCTTCACATCCCCTTTCGCGCCCATGACCTGCCAGCCAAGTTCAAGAAGCTGCTCGTCCCAGGCAAGATCCAGCAGATCATATGTACCGGTAATGTCTGCAACACCGACTATCTGCACTACCTGCGCACCATCGCTGGAGACGTCCATCTGGTCAAAGGCGATTATGATGACAACCCTCACTTCCCTTCGAGCCTGATCCTCAATCATCCACCGCTTCGCATCGGTGTGTTGCATGGGCACCAAGTCGTGCCGGCCGGTGACACACAATCGCTAGCAGCTGCTGCTAGGGCCATGGACGTTGACATCCTGCTTACTGGACATACACACCGTTTCGAGGCGTTTGAACTCGAAGGTCGCTTCTTTGTCAACCCTGGCAGCGCGACAGGAGCTTGGCACCCCACATGGCCACTACGAGATCCCGCTTCCGTCGCCGTTCAAGCAGAGAAGGCCGCTGCCGAGGCAAAAGATGCTGCCACTGCAGACAAGAAAGTTGACAAGAAATCCGACGACTCGAAGGCAAAGAAAAACACCAAATTCACAGACAAGAAGGGTGACGACGCAGCAAAGGACAAGGCATCGGATTCTAAAGATTCCAACAAGGACGGAGAGGCAGACAAGGATGATGACGACGATGAAGAAGAGGAAGTAGCAAACGAAGCGCCAGGCCCCATCCCTAGCTTTGCCTGTAAGTTGCTGCGCATACACGATCTCCTACGTTGCCCGAACTTTCCGAGTCGACTGACCAACTTCTGCTCTTTTTCACACAGTGCTGGACATCCAGGGTGCCGTGGTTGTGACATATGTCTACCAGCTTATCGATGGAGATGTCAAGGTCGAAAAGATCGAGTACCGAAAGAACCTCGACAGCAACTCGTTGGCACTGCAGCGAGGTGCATCCGGTACCTCTACTGTCGTCGGTGCCGCTGGTGCAGGCTATGGTCAGTACGGAGGTCGATGAAGGATCCGCGCCTTCGCCTTGTCCTTGTGCAGCATCAATAATGAAGAACCATGATACCATTTCACCCAACACATCAGAGCTGGTCTCTCAATGGGTGCAGTCGGCGAGAAAGACGTGAATGCGTGTTGGAACTGATTTATTCTTGGGCAGAGAACCGCTTGCTAGAGTACAATTACAATGTTATGAGGCCAGGTGAGAGAAATTTTGTCAGAGAGAGAAAAGGCTTGCGTCCAAAGGTCAAGTGCTTCACTTTGCTGGTTGGATGAGTGTCTGAACGAGGAATAAAATGATGGATGCAGAGATGGATGTGTCAGTCTTTGTGCTCGGCTTCCGTAGCCTTAGATTTCTCCTTCAAGTTGAGCAGGCTTGCCAATGGGGATGAGAACGGAACCTACGATGTTGTCACCTTTCAATAGAATGCGGCCGAGCTCTACACGCTTGTTGTCCTTCTTCACCCAGACCTCCTCTGCGTCCGCCAATGTCACGTTCATGAACTCGTCAAAACCCTGTTCGCAACACCAAATGTCAACACACCGTAGCAGAAGTTGGAGCAGTCTGTCAGTGACTTGCTTGATTATGATAAAAATGCGATGTTTGATTCACTTACAATGATTTTGCCTTCGATGCGGAAGTCTACATTGTCGTAGAGCCAGAGTGATACTCTCGTCTGCTGTTGCAAGTGACGGAAGATGATGTTGATCGGCTGCACCGATACTTTGCTGCGGCCCGACATTGCGAAGTGGTCTCGATTTTGTGATAAAGAGGTGAAGGTTGATCTGAACCCACACGGTTTGTGTCAGATATCACTTGATACAGGTCGTTGTAAGTTGTCTCTACCGAATGACGAGCAAGCGAGATCCTTCTTTGGTGGTCCTTTCGTCGATTGTGTGTACGTGAATCCGCTGTTGGATGCTTTGTGTGGATGTCCGGTAGTCCGTGTTTCCTGTTCTCTCAGAGGGTTTGTGAGACAGTCGTTTGCTGCTTGAAAGGGTACGAACAACGGAGGCAACAACGGAGGCGGTGTGGAGAGCATGGTTGAATCTTCGAAAGTGAACAACCGGAATTTGCAGCATCACGTGAATCTAAAGATCGGGCCAAGTGCTGAACGCAAAATCGAGATCTCAGAGACGGATTTAAGCTCCACTCGTCAAAGTAGGCCAGCGCAGTTTGAATTCAACACCTGGAACCTGCCACGAAAGGACTTGGATTGCGCCAGTGGCATGCATCCCAAGCGTTGTGCATGACGGAAGCTCGATTCGCGGTGGGCTCGACCATTGGACCATTGCTAGCCTTCTTCCACCTTCACTTCACCTTTTCAAAGCCTTGGCCTGTGTACGAACTCGAAAGAGTGCCCCTCATTCAAGCCGGTCATAATCGGTTCGTCCAGTAGCACACCCGATCTAAAGCTACCACCATTTGGATCTTCTTCCCGGCTCTTCCAAAACGGGTTAACAAGACGACCTGCACGCACCAAGCAAGAAAGCACGTCCGGCACCCAGCATTTCATACAAGCATTTCACGGACGCACGATCGTCCAACCGTTGCTGACAGCAGACACGAAGGGACCCAAGTAGTGTCAGGCTGAGCAGATTTTGCTCTCTGGGTCACTTTACGATCTCGCCGCTACAAGAGCTTGGGCCAACATCCCAGAGGAGCACACAGAAGCACGCAGATAGAGAAGAAGGACAGGCCACAACCGGCCAAGAGCATTGTTGTCATCAAGATGGGTGTCACATTCTCTTCGATGTTCTCCAAGCTGGCCTTTTGGAACAAGAATGAAGAGGTTAGAATACTGATGCTGGGTCTCGACAGCGCCGGTAAGACCACCATCTTGTATCGACTACAGATAGGAGAGGTTGTTTCCACCATTCCCACCATCGGATTCAATGTAGAGACGGTAACGTACAAGAACATCAAGTTCCAGGTTTGGGATCTCGGCGGTCAGACATCCATTCGGTAAGTCGGCCGTTCATCCTCTTTCATGACTTGATGCCGAGGACCTTCATACTTACCGTCCTGGCCTTTAAATATATCGCTACGATAGACCGTACTGGAGATGTTACTATGCCAACACTGCAGCTATCATCTACGTCATCGACGCCTCGGATACAGAAAGACTCGGCACGGCAAAAGCGGAACTGCTAGCTATGCTCTCGGAAGAGGAGCTCAAGGACTCGAAACTTCTCGTCTTCGCCAATAAGCAAGATCTGCCTGGTGCGCTAGATGAGGGACAGGTGAGCGAGAAACTCGGGCTGAGCGAGCTCAAAGACCGTCAGTGGTCGATACACAAATGTTGCGCAACAAAAGGTGAAGGCCTGGAAGAGGGTCTCGACTGGTAAGTTGATCATTGATCGATCCCCGCTCAAGAGCTTGACATCGTGATGCTAACAGAGTCTCTCCCTTCTTTCCTCTTCCGGCCGTCCTTTGCGCGGCATTTCAGGCTAGTCAATACATTGCAAACACAGTGATCGGATTGAAATTCCCCATACCCGTTGAACCCCTCCCTTTTAGCTCGTTGGCTCTGACTATTTCAGCCTCGAAAGCATCTGTCATCGCAGCAGCTTGTTGCAACCTGCACTTTCTCTTGCTATACAAAATGGCTTCGCAGCATCTGAATATCCACAATAAACAATCGACCCGATGCCTGAGTGGTTCCGCATGAGTGCAAGCCTGTGCTGAAAGGTCTGTATCTCGCAAATACCATACTGGTGCTTACAGCACTGCTCCGAAATTTGTGGGAAGCATGGTTTGGCAAATGTAGCGTCGGTGAAAAGTTCGCATGAGAGAGTTAAGTGAGACCCTGTCGCACTTTTCGGCTCAAGCGCGGTCGCCACTCCCGGACCAGCTTTTCAAAATTTGACTGTTGAACATCATCTTCTGTGATCACCACCCAACCTCGACGCAATCTCTCATCGGACTTCATTAGACAATAACTACTCGGGATGCAGTCGACATCAGCAGCGATTGCAGCAGCAGCTATTTCCGGCGCCGATCTGGATGCCAAAGCCAACAGCGCAAAGGGTTCTGATGCGGCGGCTAAGAAGAACTCTACCACTGGCGCGTTGGAGAACAACGGCTTTGATGCCAATGAGGCCGAAACATGGATGCAGTCCAGATGGAAGTCTGTGCACTCGGGCATCACCGACAAGAGGATACCCGAAGCTCGTGAGTACTTTGACACGTAGTTGGAAGCTGCTGTATAAACATGTGCTGATCTATATTTCCTCGTCCTTCTGTGGCTGTTGCATGCTTTTGAACAGAGAGGCCCGAGGTGTACAAAGCAGCAGCAGGAAGTACTGGCTCTGCATGGGGTCCTAACAAAAGTATGTCGCAGACTCCGCTCCTTTCTGACTTGGTCGCTATCTAGAACACAGAGAAGAGACGCTCACACGATACGCTTTACTGACGATCCCGACGGAACAGAAACCATCAACGAGAGGTTCGCCAGCGACTTGCTCAAAGCATCGAGTGTGACTTCGGCAGGTGCCACTCGCTGACAACAATTGCAATCTAGGTAGCATTGCAAACTAGGTCCGTGAAACTTTTACAGCATGCTGGTGCATGCTCGACATAACTAATCAAACGTGTAAAGTTTCGAACTTTTGAACACTTGTGTGAAGCAGGAGCCAGAGTAAGCAGAGCACGCCACAGCAATCAGAAGTGCTCCCGGATTGGCTGCACTGCTGGTGATGGTCCGAAGTCGATCCTCATCAGATACTTCGATCAGCAGGCAGCCTGAGGAGAGCTTCCGGAAATGTCGTGAATGTTAGATCGTTTCACAATTGGGGCCAAGGGGAATAGTTGGACACGACCACACGACCAAGACCGACCAAGCATTCAAGTATTCCGACGGTAGACGATCGGCTGTGCCTCAGATCTAAGACCCCACAAAAGGTGTTCCGGAGTTCTAGAAGGAGAAAGATATGTATCATCCCAGCTGTGAGACACTCAGCCGGTACCACAAGCACAGGCAGGAACGGGGGAAATAGGGGGTTTGATTGCGGATCAGCGAGGGAGCTTCGCTAGTTCCAAGGCTCCCGGCACGCCGTAGAGGCCGGTCGAGCGCAGGGGGAGCGGGTCACAGGCGGGCACAATAGGAGGGAAAACTAGCACGCCGTGCAGGCTACGGCGTTGCTGACGAGGTGGATAGGAGAGGAGGAGGAGCATTGTGGGAAGAAATATATATAGGTATGTACACACCACGTATGTGACTGGTGTGACGGAAGAAGGGAGTGGGCTGAGTTAGCCGCGTGTCTTTGCTCAGATGTGCACGCCGGTCACGTGCCGAATCTAAGAGCGTGTAATGACATGATGAGGGACGGCGTGCCGTCATCGACGAATCGTAGCGCGCAAAATGCCAACGTGTGAGACGACGACTCGAGTGAGTAGGGAGCACAAACTCCGCCATTTCAAGCTGAAGTGAGACAATCGACACTAAATCGAGTCCAGCGGCATCGCCCACTGTTCGACTTGGATCTAAAAGGATTAATACTGCCAAAATAGCTCAGAAATGTAGGCTGACGGCTGGGAGGCGTGCAGCACAACACCAGAAGAGCACAGCCGTACAGTATTGTATTGTAAACTTTGTGATAAATCAGGAAATCACATCCCATTGTTGGAACCATGCTGCTGCTGCTGTGCACAGCCCAACCTTACCCGAACAGCTTAGCTCACCCACACAAGCTTGCCGATTGATCGGCCCTCCAGCTTGAGCTGAGCCTGCCCCAGCTGTCGGCTTCTGTTTCCAGCGTTACAATGCTGTTGTAACTGCACAGCAACAGAGCGTCGCTTGAGCACCGCTAGATCCAGCAGTTGACTGCAAGTGCCAGTATTGACCATTGCCAAGCCCGGCACGCAGGGGAAACGAGGGTATGACTTGTGGAGACTGGCTCTCGGCAAGTGGCTTGAAAGCACGTCGTTGCGGCGGTTAGGACCGGCGTTAGGCCTGCTGTTATGAAAGGCCTGCGGTTCGAGCGTGTGGGCGTAAGGAACTCACAACCGGGCCCGCGCAGAGAAATCGTGAATCTGATAATCCGCTTCACCGCATACGTCTCTCGCGCAGTGCTCGCCTGACGCTGGCCATACACACTCCAGACGCGCTCCAGAACTTGAATGCGCAGCACCCCATTTCACCGCTGCACATGTGCTGCAGAACCGCTGCAGGGACTATTGTAAGGCAAAAGTTTCTCTCCCCAGGCGCCACGGTCTCTTGCTCTCAATGGTCTCTCTCTGCGCTACAAGGCTGTTCTCCGCCCGAGCTGAGAGCGTGCGTGCAGCGCTTTCATGGGATATACATATTAGTGCCGGGCTGAGTTCGCGTCACAACTCTCATCCTCATCTCGTAGCGACTTGTCGTCGACAACTTGCTGTTCTTCACACTAAATTAGCCCTCACCACTTCACGCTACCAAACAACAACAGCGTCACCGACTCGTCCGTGGCATTGCCCAATCACCGACTGCATCTCTCATCCAACGAATGGAGTGTCCTGCAAATGATGGCCCTGACCTTGATGATTGTAGAGCCTTAAAACCCCCGTTCTCTAGCAGCACCTGGTCCGCCTGCTTCACCAACCGCCGCCAATCGTCTCATCGTTGTGCTTCTGCCCCATCCGCGGCTGCATTCGGATCTCGAGCGTCGTTCAACGTCGTCCTCGTCCCCGTTTGCATACTCGCCTTCCTCGCCGCCTCATGTACGCGTTCGGTCCAGGCTTCCGTCCTTCCCACCACCATCGACGCGACTGTTGACTCTCCCAACTCGCACGGCGTGTTCTCTGACATAGCCCATCATGGTAAACTCGTAGCCTCCACTCAGCAGGATCGTGCTTCTGATGCGCGATCCCCTGATGTTGAATATTCCTTCTCAACTTCAGCCTCTGCTGCCGACAACATCCTGCGTTGGATTCAGGATGAGGCTCGCGACACAAAGCAGAGCCACACTTTCGAGTCTGAAGCCTTCCTGAACGAGCTCTACCGGCGTCTTTCTGTCCAGCGACGATCCGTCGACGATCATGTCGCTGCTAATCGCGCGCGTAGCTCCTCGCGCTTCCGCATTTGGAAACGTACCACCTCCAGCGGTAGCGAAGAATCCTGCAAAGAAAAACTGCTTGCACAATGGCAAAAGATTGTATACGGATTTCTGATCCCCATTCTGGTCGTCCTCTCGGGTCTCTTCGCTGGTCTTACCCTGGGTTACATGTCGCTGGACGAGACGCAGCTGCAGGTCCTGGCCCTGCAGGGAACTCCAAAACAGAAGATGTACGCCGAAAAGATTATGCCTATCCGGAGAGATGGACATCTCTTGCTCACTACGCTCCTGATCGCCAACATGATCACCAACGAGACTCTTCCCATCATCGCAGACCCCTTGCTTGGTGGCGGTGTTCAGGCTGTGATCGTCAGTATCGTCCTCGTCGTCATCTTTGCAGAGCTTATCCCTCAGTCCGTTTGCTCGCGTTACGGCCTCGCCATCGGCGCCAAGCTTGCTCCATTAACGCGCGTAGTCATGCTCGTTCTCTGGCCCATCGCCTTTCCAGTCTCTCGGGTGCTTCACTGGACCCTGGGACCTCACCACGGAATTGTCTACAGGCGATCGGAGCTCAAAGAGCTCGTCAACATGCACGCTGCTACCGCTGGCCGTGGTGATCTCAACAACGACACCGTCACCATCGTAGGTGGCGCTCTCGACCTTCAGGAGAAGGTGGTCAAGCAGGCCATGACACCCATCGATCGTGTCTTCATGATCTCGATCGACTCCAAGCTTGGCTATGAGACACTTCAGCAGATCGTCAGCTCCGGTCACTCGCGCATCCCCATCTACCAAGAGATCGATATTCCGCTCAATCGCGCTCGAGGCGGCAGCGGAAGCTTGACGCCCATTCGCGGTGGCTTCCTCAGTGCTTTGAGCCGAAAGACCAGCAACACGCAGTCCAAGACCCCTGCCGATGATCAGCGCACCCTCGAAGGTAGCGTTCCCACCGAGAAGGAGTCTTTCTCCGTCAATGCTGTTTCTCATGACTCGGGTACCATTACTGCTGACTCTTCCATGGAAAAGTCCCACACAGTCAACAGCACAACTACTATCAAGCGCAAGAAGATTATCGGTGCTCTTCTCGTCAAGCAATGTGTGCTTCTCGATCCCGAGGATGAGACGCCGGTCCGCGACATGGTGATCAACGCGCTTCCCACCGTTCCCGCTGACGAGCCGCTGCTTAACCTGCTTAACGTCTTCCAAGAGGGTCGTTCTCATCTTGCCATCGTCTCATCTCGTACCAGACGCTCGTCGCCGGGCTCTTTTGTCGATCTCGGCAACGAGAACGACCCTCGCAAGACTCAGAATCTCGCACGTTCTGGCACAGCTGCTCGCATCGAGAATCTCGGCAATATTGATGAGGAAAAGCAACTGGACGACTCAACCATCAAGAAGTCGAGTTTTTGGTCTCGCCACCTCCGTCGACACCACCGTGACCATAGCAAGTCCAACTCGCTTGACTTGCCCCCAGAGGCGCTCGAAGATGATGTCGATGCAGGCGCTGTAGCCACCGAGATGGCACAGCGCGATGTGCCGATCGGCATCATCACGCTCGAGGACGTACTGGAGGAGCTCATCGGCGAAGAAATCCTCGACGAGTACGATTCCGAGGTCGAGCAGAATTTCGCTCAGATTAGCCCTCCACCTAGCCCTGGTCACAAGGATATGGTCGACAAGAAGGTTGAGACGCCCGGCGATGACGGGGCGATGCAGCTGCCTGGCTCTATCCTCAAGCTACCCGCCAGTCCCAAGGTGGCTCTGCCCCGCTTCAAGCTCGGTCGCAGCGCCAGTCAGAAGGAGCCTGACGCCAGTGTCGTTCCTGTCCATGAGAATGTCTCGGCGCCTCCTACTCCCGTGATCGAAAGCAGCGCAGAGGTGCCTTCATCCAAGGAAGCTGATCAACAGGGCGAAGGGGTACGCTTCCCCTTCGACGTGACCGAGCCGCGAGGCGGCGGTGTCAATTCGCGGCCCCCTTCACGTCCGGGCTCACGCCCCGCATCACCCGGTCCGGGAACTGCCATAAGCGGTAGCCTCGATTCCACCCTTGTTGGTCCGCGCGCCAATAAGCCTGTCGTGATCCGACACCACGCGCCGGACGGTACCATCGCCACAGCTATTGTTGGCGAAGGTCTCTTGCGCGGTCGCACCACGACGCTGGCAGCTGACCGCGTCGCGGGCGACGTGAGCCGGAGCAACACTCCCTCCGGAACGCGCATCAGCCGATTCAAGAGCACACCGCTTTCCGGAAGTGTTCCCAGTACTCCCGTGACAGGAAACGCTGTACGAGGTCGTGGGCCCTTCGGCAAGCCTGAACAGGGGTCTGCGCTTGCCGAAGACGGCTCCTCTGCTCTCCCTGTCGCGAGCCCTGAAGAGCTCGAGTCGGATGAGAAGGACAAGCAGCTCGAGGACGAAACCGATGATACCGACACTCTCTGAGGCTCAACAACATTCGCTTGGATTAGCTGTCGATGCACCGCTTACTCAAACACATGAACACACAAAGCCTCCTGTCGAACCAGTGTTTACTGTTTCTTTTCATACTTTCTGTTATGTCATGTGAGATTGGCTGAATCTTTGTGGGATGAAGAAGGAAGATGCAATATGTTCGAATGGCTGCAGTCCGATCAGACGGTTGGCGGAGAGGAACCGCCGTATGATGCTCCGTGTTGAAGACAGGAATTCTTGACGTGGGAATTTGGACACGAGCTGTGCGGATTCAGTGCGTTGATTCCATGCCCACGCCGATGAGTGTGTTGCTTACAATTAATTAATTAATTGCAATCCATGTTCCTGACGTGGGGGTACCTGAGCCACCTACCACTTCGTCCACCTTCACGCAACAGCCTCCACGAGAGTCCAAAGCGACGGCATCCTGCACAGAAACACCCGCAAGCTGGGCACAAAGGCGGCTTGAAGCATAGTCAGCTTGCTCGTCTTCATTCTCTTTTAAACTGCCAGCTTTAAGTTCCAGCATTCTTCATCAACCCATTTTGAGCTCGTTCGCATAGCCGCCATCCCACCGAGCTTGAGCGCTTGAGCGACTAGCTTCATTCCAGCCCCACCGCATCCCACTTCAAGATGCCGGTCTACCCTTCTGTCGAACCAAGCAATTCCGACTTCCCGCAGCAACCCGCTCTGGAATCGCTCGTCGAAGACGAACTCAATGGCGGTCTCGCACCCTGGCGTACGAGCACCATCAACGACCCCGCCAACCTCTCCCGTGGCACTGGCGACCTCGCCACTGACGCGTCCCCTATAGTATATGGTGGAGGTGTGTTTGGCCAGGGCATGTACAACACCTCTGAAACCCTTGCTTCCGACCTCCCCATTCGCACTGTTCGCCTGGCCCTCCGCTACGGCATCAACGCTTTCGATACATCCCCCTACTACTTTCCTTCAGAATTCACGCTGGGGAACATCCTGCGGAGGCTTCGGCCAGAGTTCCCGCGTGAGAGTTACTACATCATCACCAAGTGCGGACGCTACGGTCCGGAAAAGGAATATTTCAACTACACCGCAGAGAAGATCGATGCTAGCGTTAGGGGAAGCTGCAGACGGCTGAGAACAGATTATCTGGATGTGGTGCTAACCCACGATGCAGAATTTGTGTGCGAAAAGGTGGGGAGGAGTCATGATCAAGGCTGGGAAAGTGGGATCGTCTCCGGTTTCGTCGAGCCGAAAGCCGTCGAGTCGAGTCAGAGTAGGGAGGAAGTGCTGGATTCGCTCGGTCTGGCTGGCAACCTCGAGGCGGCTAGAAAGGTACATGGTCAGGGGGATGAGCAGTTCCTCGAGGCGGTGAGGACGTTATTCAAGCTCAAAGACGAGGGCGTGGTGAGGCGCGTTGGTATTTCGGGTTACCCACTTCCTGTGCTTCTGCGACTTTCGCGTTTAGTCGCCACCAACGCACCTTACCGTCCGCTCGATGTGGTGTTGAGCTATTCAAACCACTGCCTGCATTCCAACGTGCTGCAAGGATGGAAGCAACTCTTTGCTACCGACCCACGTGGCGAGAGCGGCGCGGACTCGCTCAAGGAGCTTTCTTGGAAAGCACCGTTGCTCATGAACGGCTCTCCCTTCTCAATGGGCCTCCTCACCGATGGCACGCCCCCTTCCTGGCACCCGGCGAGTGACGCCCTCAAAGCTGCAACAAAGGAAGCCAGTCAAGCACTCATCGCTCAAGGTAGCTCCCTCACAATGACGTCTCTCACCTACGGATTCCGCGGCTCCGAACTCCCACACCCAACCGGAAATGGCCCTCAACTCAGGACTTTGGTAGGACTAAGCCACCCAGATCACGTGCACAGCGCTATCGAGGCATATCGTGTCCTCCTTTCCGGGGCAACAGAGGCGAACAACGCCCTCTTCCCATGCAAAGAGGACAAGGCAAAGTTGGAGGCGTACAAGAAGCAGACCAAGAATGAGGAGCTTGTGCGACAACTCTTTGCTCAACGTGGCGTACGCGAATGGAGCTGGTCTAGCGGTCTGTAGCAATGTTTCCTCTTTCATCCACTCTTCCTGTGCAACTCTGACGGTATTCAAACTGTTTGCTACCTCTCTGCCACCAAAGGAACAGGGAAACATGCTATGAAGAGGGCGAAGAGGATGCGACGAATGTAATGTGTTTGAATGCTATAATGTAACATTTTCTAACATTGAAATCCTGTGTGGAGGAGTGTGGCTCGATCACGGATGTGCGCCAGTTAAAAAACATGGTTGCAGACCCGCAATGTTGGAATTGAACCATCTGACGCGTACGCCGGAGAGCCACTAACTGCATGTCGCTTCTTATGTACTAAGTGTTATTCTCGTCGCCATCCCCACCATCACATTCGCAGCGTCATCTACAGCTCACTACTACACCTTGCTACACGCAATACTGGATATCATATTATCTCCGATCGAACTCGGCTTAAGCGCATCTGAGATCCTTCCTGATCGCCTGCCTGATCCAACGGCAGCACAAACGGAGCTGGAGTAAATTACAGACGGGACGCTGAACACGAGCCCATCTCCCTTCAACAACCGACTATAAGGAGAGCTTGAACAACTCAGACGACAGGTCAATATGACAGCAGCACAGACAGTAGCACAAGCCGACGAGGCTATCAAGGCGGGGAACAACCAGGAGGGCGAGCGCATCCTTAAGTCGATCCTCTCGAATGTGTCTTCTTCCTCAGACGATGCTTTCCTCAAGGAGCAAGAGGCAGCGCTCCTGCGACTTGGTGAGCTGTACCGTGATACAAAAGACGCTGATGCACTCGCGGAAACGGTTCGCTCTTCGCGCACCTTCATGAGCTCCATCGCAAAGGCCAAAACGGCCAAGCTCGTCCGCACGCTGATCGACTACTTTGAGGACATCCCCGGCAGCCAGCAGAAACAGATCCAGGTGGCTAAGGAGAATGCAGAATGGGCCAAGTCCGAGAAGCGTATCTTCCTGAAGCAGAACCTCGAGACCAAGCTCATCGGCCTCTACTTTGACAACAAGAACTACCGCGAGGCTCTGCCGCTCATTGACACGCTGCTGCGCGAGCTCAAGAAGCTCGACGACAAGATGATTCTCACCGAAGTGCATCTTCTCGAATCCAAGGTGAACCACGCCATCTCGAACCTTCCAAAGGCCAAAGCGGCGCTTACATCGGCGAGGACGGCGGCCAACTCGATCTACTGCCCACCGACACTGCAAGCGCAGCTCGACATGCAGGCTGGTGTCCTGCATGCTGAAGACAAGGACTACACCACCGCCTACTCGTACTTTTTCGAGACGCTTGAGGGATTCGCACTCCAAGACGACGCAAGGGCTCCGCTGGCGCTCAAGTACATGCTGCTTTGCAAGATCATGCTCAACCTCTCGGAGGATGTCAACAGCATCATCAGCGGCAAGCACGCGACCAAGTATGCCGGTAGGGATGTCGAGGCGATGAAGGCAGTGGCCAAGGCGCACGAGGACAGGAGTCTCGAAGGGTTTGAGCAGGCGCTGAGGACGTACAAGGACGAACTCTCGAACGACCCGATTGTCAAGAACCATCTGAGCGCGTTGTACGACACGCTGTTGGAGCAGAACCTGCTCAGGGTGATCGAGCCGTATTCGCGCGTCGAGATTGCACACATTGCAAAGGAGGTCCGACAGCCCGTGCGCGAGGTTGAACTCAAGTAAGTCGGCACCACCACGCACGGAACAGAGTAGAGGTATGAGATGGGGATGGTACTGACGAATGCTTTTTGCCAATCGCGTTTGGATGGTGTTACAGATTGAGCCAGATGATTCTAGATAAGGTCTTCCACGGCATTTTGGATCAAGGCGCAGGTTGTCTCGTGGTGTACGACCAGCCAGTAGAAGACGTAGGTTCAACTCGATCGGACTCCTTGTTCTATGTTCCTGTGCTCTGAAACTGATCTTTGTTACCTTGTCGCCCTGACACTTTTGATCGACACAGAAAACGTACGAAGTGACGCTCGACACACTCAAGCACGTCGGTAACGTCATCGACTCACTCTACAAGAAGGCTAACAAGCTTGCATAACGATCCTGTCCACTTTCGTCTCCTGTGTTACCACAGTAGAAATTCATGAAGATGCAATTTGTCACACGGGCGCTGTATTTGTATGGGGCTATTTGACACTGTAGACATTCAGGCGACTGTAGGGGAAGCTAGGGGCATTCTAATCGCGCTTAACGTCGGCATGGGCAGACTTTGTAGGAGCGAAGCCTTTTCCGAGCTTTGCATTCTCAGCGTGGTTCGGGTCTGCCTTTGCGATGACCCTCTCGAGTGCGTCGAGACCGCGATCGATCTGGGCGAGTTCTGGACCGTACGAGATGCGTATAAACTTTTCGCAAGGGCTTTGGACAATGTTTCTCCGGTGTGCCGGATTGATATCGAAAGCTACGCCTGGGACGACGATGGTTTTCTCTCGAAGCAGTTCTTCGAACATGACCAGACCGGAGTTGAGCGGAGAGGGTAGGGAGGCTAGGGAGAGCCAGATGTAGAATGTAGCTTGGGGTTCGACCTTGACTTGGAGACCCATTTTCTTGAGACGGGCGAGGACGTGTTGACGTTTGTGACGGAAGAGTTTTTGAAGAGCGATTCGATCCTGATTGCACCGATCAATGTCGAGCATTTGAAGCGCCATGCATTGCATCGGGTGGGAAGTTCCACCGTCGAGGAAGGAGCCAGACTGGTTGAGCGCGGTGATGATATCCTTGGGCCCAACAACCCAGCACACTCTCCAACCAGGAAGACGGAATCCCTTAGTAAGACCGTCGATCAACACCACGGGGGTCTCGTTGATATCGTCAATGTGCTCGGCAGCAGAGTTTGCACGACCAAGAGGACCTTCGTGCATATACCACGAGTAGAACTCGTCGAGGAGAATGGTACAGCCTAGTTCCTTTGAGGTCTCAACGAGATGCTTGAGCTCGTCGCCCTCGATGAGCATTCCGGTGGGATTGCGCGGGTTAGACATGATCATGGCGCTCAAGCCACGTCCCTTGATCTCCTTGCGCAGATCATCGGTGGTGAGCTTGTACCTGTCTTCTTCGGACAACACGGTAGGGATGGGTACGAGCGACTTGAACGCACTCAACATGCTCTCGTAGCTAGTATATTCGGGCAGCTGGTATCCACAATTGACCGACCCAATCACCGCAGCCAGACGCGTCATGCCTGCACGGCCACCGGGGACGATGCAGACATTGCTGTAGTCGAATTTCTTGGTGTGGTTCTGGCGGAACGTCTGGTTGTAGTAGTTGGCGACCGCCTTGCGCAGCTCTATAGTGCCCGTGTTGGGAGCGTACTCGTTAACACCTTCTCCGAACTCGGTAAGATCGAACTGGAGCGTGCGGGGAACACCCCCCTCGATGTTTCCGACCTCGGGAGCACCTTGGCCCATGTTAGCCCACTCAGGATTGCCATAGTAGAAGCCATTGCTGGTAGCACGATCGGTGACGTAAATGACACCGGTGGAGCCAGGGTGCTCGATAGCAGGGAAACGTTCCCCAATCTTCTGTGTATGAAGTTGTGACCTAAACGCTTCAACATCCGCAGTCGAGATGGTGGAAGCACGTCGGCCGCTGTGCCCGGGATGCGAGCGGAAGATACGGTGGGCTTCAGATTGATCTTCGTGCTGGAGCGCGTCAAGCACTGCCTCTGCGGTGGCTTTGAGTTTCTTTACCGGGCGATCGGAAGCGTCGTAGGATTCGCCGTGGGGTGCCATTGTTGCGGATGTCTCTACAGGAGAAGGCGAGGATGAACTGTACGGATGGAACCCAGAGATGGTAGTGGTGCGAAAGCAAGCAAAGAACGGATCTGGAGAAAAGGGCCCGTACCATAAACGACTTGAGCGAGCTGCTTCAGTGTCGGACTGGACGATATGTGCAAGTATCGCCGCCCAGACTAAGCTGAAATGCCGAGGAGAGCTGCCTCGCTAGAAGAAGCAGCAACCGGCGGCTTCCACGGTGGCCCGTGCCTGATTATTCTCCGTCAAAGCACGCGTTGGCCGAAGGCCAAATTCAGCCGCGGCACGATAACACGCTTGGCGACCAACCATTTCTCAACCACACTTGCCCAATCGACCTTGAAGTAGGATGCTCTAGAATTGTGAGTGAAACTATCAACCTCTATAGCAAAGGAGTGGCATCCTGTGCCAGCTTCGTATCGACGGACGCGATGCCCGTGACGCTTGCTACAGTATGTGCGAGGTGGGGCACGTCTGACCATACCCACGCACGACGCGCCGGACTATTTGCTCGTACAAGGAGCATCTTGCAAATTTCATGCAGCGCCGGCGCTGATAGCTTGCAAGTACTGTATGAATGCAATTCTGTCGTCGCTGACATCGGGAGCTGAGTAATCGATCAGCCAGCCGAGGTGCCAAATTGGCGCAGCGAAAATCGCTTCCTGCACAAGTGGAAAGAGTAACACAAAGTTGACGTGCTCGTGGCTCTTGGCTCTTGGCTCGTGGCTTTGTGGAGTGTGGATGCAATCCCCAACTCGGTTAAGAGTTCGGGAAACAAAAACATGCAGAGCGCTTGGAACGAGCGCTAGCTTCATTGGCGCGAGCTGGCACGAGGTGGGGGGACGCGTTCATATCCGGGCTCATGTTCATAGTTTATCTAGGAACTCTGGGTAGTCCCACGTCCTCCCAGTTACCATCACCTCAAACTTTGCTGATCTCAAACTTAGCTGATCGCGACCAAGCGATAGCTACACTTTCTTTCGGCTCCAGCGGAACCTAGCCACGACTCCGAGTCAGCCACCGTAAGGAAGCCGGACAGGTTCCGAATTTTGGCCTCTTTTCGACGCCGCAATTTAAAATCGGATTTCAAATGGCGTCAATTCCGGTCACCGAATCTGGCTACTCTCCTCCCCGCTTGTTCATGCTCCTATGGAACCCGACAAGCCCTGCATACGCTGCAAGCGATCCCTAGGGCCAAATCATTTCGCAGGCACTAACGGTAGGATCACCAAGACTTGCTCTAGCTGCCGCACTAGGATAACAGCAGCGCGCGGGGCCCGGGTCCAACACCGCAACCCCAGCTCCAGCGCTGCGAGCCGCACAAGGTCCATCTCCCCCGCACACCTTTCCCCGCCGCCAGCAGCCTCACCCGAATCAACCCCCTCCCCACTCTCAGCGGCCGCCATCGAGGCTCGAATATCTTCACGCCTCGAATCCCGGCTCGACCAACGGTTCGAAGAGCTACTGGCCACCCTTCGAACCGGCCAGCCTGCACACCCAACGACGGTGCCGTACAATCCCTCCCCTTCCGTCTTCTCGCAAACACCAACCGCGCACAACCACCCAACCGGTGAGTCCCCCCCTCTGTCCACGTCTCGCTGTTTCCCCTGGGTAACTGCCGATATTCTAGACAAAGTTGCACAAGACAAACTGCGCCCGGAGGAGCTAGTCAAGCTATGCAACCCGGAGTCCAAAGTCTCACGCGAACCCACACGCTCGACCGGGCTCGTCCTCGAAAGCGGCCAGCTCACGTTAACGGAGGATTCCAGCGACACTCGCACCTCCACCTTCGCTAAGGCGATCCCGAACGTGGCCGCCCTTACACAGGTCTGGCTGGCGTACGTAGCCATACGACTCCGTTACACGCGCAACCACGAGCTCGCCGAGGCCCTCCTAGCGCACCTGGAGTACCTCATCGACTACGAAAGCACGTACACCTGGCGGGCTGTCGTTGACTATCACCTAGCAGTGTGTCGCCTCAGGTTCGGCACAGGAGCAGTGCACGAGTGGGCGGACGTCGACAACAACATCGCCGGGAGAGTCCTCCTCACGAACCCCAGGACGGCAAGCCTCAACAACTCCTCCACTGCGCGACGGGACCAGGCACCCCCCAACTTCAGGAAAGGGACAGGGGGCCGCCAGAGCCGAGCCACCACCTCTACGAGCTCTGACACGTGCCGCAGGTTCAACGCGGGGCACGACTGCGCAGGGTGCACTCGCCAGCACACGTGCCTTCACTGCAATGGCCCACACCCGCTCCCTTCCTGCCCTAACTTCGCCAGGAGCGGGAAAAGCACGAATACTGTCAAGTCCGGATAATGGTGAGTAACTACTCACTCAGGCGGCACAGTCAAGCCGAGGCGCCCCTGGGCGTGCCAGCCCCACCCTTTCCCAGCTCAAGGGATCAGGCCACGTCGCCTTCAAGAGCGTCTTCACAGGCTCCGCCGCCTCCAAGTGCGCCCTCTCCTACCCAGCCCCCGCAGCTGTCAATCGCGGAAGACAAGATCAAGGCCGCGCTGCCGCTCAAAGCGCCCCCCCAGGCCACGCCGCCTCCAAGAGCGTCTCCCAAGGCCGCGCTGCCTTCAAAAGCGTTCCCCCAGGCCACGCCGCCTCCAAGAGCGTCTCCCAAGGCCATGCTGCCGTCAAACGCGCCCCTTCAGGCCACGCCGCCTCCAAGAGCGTCTTCCGAGGCCACGCTGCCATCAACAGTGCCTCCACGGGTCACGCCACCTCCAAGAGCGTCTCCCAAGGCCACGCTGCCGTCAAACACGCCCCTTCAGGCCACGCCGCCTCCAAGAGCGTTTTCCCAGGCCACGCTGCCGTCAAATGCGTCCCCCCAGGCTATGCCGCCTTCAAGAGCACTCAGCCCCCGGGACATCCTTGCCGGCATCATTGATTGGCCTCCTGACCTAGCCACTCCTATCCTTGCCTCCATCCTCACAGGTAGTCCACCGGCACCTCGTCCCAACACATCCTGCGCATGACCCATTTTCGACCAGTCAGACACGCCAGCTGCAGTCGGCACACTCAACGCACGGCACTGGTCGCCCTTCCTGAACCTCTACCCAGACCAGGCCTTTGCAGCACAACTACGAGGGGTGCTCCTCCATGGAGTCAAGCTTGGCTACGAGGGACCGCTGCAACACGAGGCCAGGCTAGGAGTAAAGAATTTGCCCATGGACAGCACAGGCCTTGAGCACCTACGTCGAGAAATCAGCTCCAGGGTATCCGAAGGCCGCCTCCGCCCCGTAGCAAGCCCAGACGCAGTCCGGTTGGTATGCTCCCCGATGGGTGTGGTACCGAAACCGCACAGTGACAAGCTGCGCACCATCTACCACCTGTCACACCCACGCATTCCAGGCACGCGCTTGCCGTCAGTCAACAGCCACATTGACATGGCGTTTGTAGCCATCAAATACGACACTTTGGACACCATAATGGACTACATTCGCAAGCACCCAGGCGCACTCCTCTGGAAGGCCGACCTCGAAGACGCATTCAGGCACGTGGTCGTCGCCGAGAGCGACGCACGCCTGATGGGGATCCAGTTCGAAGGGGCCTTCTACCAAGAGTGCGCGCTAGCCTTCGGCGGTAGCTCCTCTCCCTTCCTCTTCAACCTCTTCGCGGAGTTCCTACACTGGCTCGCGGCCTTCACACAACAGTCCATTTCGGCGCTCCAGCCACCCTCCAATCCGCAGCCCTACTCGGTCATCACACACTACCTCGACGACTTTTTCGGAGCCGCGGACGCAGGCGCAAACGCTAACGTTCCCATTGCAGCATTGAGCCTCGCAGCATCAGCCCTAGGCTTCAGGCTGAGCAGAAAGAAGACCGTCTGGAACACCACCCGCCTCGAGGTCCTAGGGATCGAACTAGACTCGGTGGCTCAGACGGCCTCAGTCACCGAGTCACGCCGAAGGCGCATCCTACAAAGCTGCGAGCGCATACTAGATCGAGGGCGAGCATCCTTGGGGGATATGCAGAAAATAGCCGGACTCCTCCAGTTCGTCACAAGAGTAGTTCCCCAAGGCCGCGCTTTCCTCCGCCGCCTCTACGACGCAGTCAAAGCTCGCTACAAGACACCCTTCGAATGCCGTATCAGTAGTGCTACCCGGACAGAACTGTCATGGTGGGCCAACACTTTATCCTCGTGGGATGGCGTGTCCCTACTACAGCCCTCCCCCTTGCTCATCAAACACATCTGGACGGATGCCTCCAAGCGTAGCATAGGAGCGCACCTCGGGACCATGTGTCAACCAATCGCGGTCCTCTCCCGCGAGGTATCACGACGGCACTGCAACAAGGATATTCATTTCCTGGAAGCGCTAGCAGTGTTGGAGGCGCTAAGGCTATTCTCCCCCCTGTGGTCAGGCCCGCGTCGGGTGGTCGTCCATGTAGACAACGAAAATGTCGAGCACGGCCTACGCAAAGGGTCAATCCGCGACCCAGCCACACAGACCATTCTTCGCGCGATTTTCACCCTGCGCCTACAGAGGCACATTGACTTGGTACCACTCCGGGTGAGCTCCGAAGAGAACATCCTCGCTGACGCCCTCTCCCGTCGTCGTTTTCATTTCATCGAGCAGCACTACCCGACAGCCTTCTCCCTGCTAAAGTTCAAAGGAGCCAGGGCGAAGGAAACCGGAGAATTCAGCCGCCAGCCTCTTTCAAAGCCGCAACACGCCTCTCTGCCCCGGCCAACTTCTTACTCTGGAACGGCCTCGCCATCAACACACGCTCCCGCTCCAGGGCAATATGTGCAGACTTCGCCGAATTCACAGCCTCCCCCCGACCCTTCCCAGCCACCGAGCCCCAGCTCATCGAATGGGTGGTGAACCAGCACACTAAAGGGAAATCCTACAGCACCGTCAGACGCGACCTCGCGGTCCTCAAGTCGTGGCACGTCGACATCGGGGCCCCATCTTCCGCCTTCGACTCCGAGCGACTCGCCAGAGTGGTGCGAGGCTTCAAGAGGGTGGCTGGGGACCCACTCCCTACCGCAAAGCTGCCCATCACCCTTCCCCTCCTGCGGAAACTCGTCCGCGCCCTGCCCAGCATTTGCACCTCACCGCATGACCGGCGCATGTTTAGAGCGGTGTTCTGCCTCGCCTTTGCGTGCTTCCTGCGCGCAGGGGAGCTTACGTGGGGAGCAGAGGAACTCAGCGGGCAGCTCACAGTCGGCTCGGTCTCCTTTGCGACGGACCGCTCTCACGCGACCATCACCCTCCCAGCCAGCAAGACGGACCCCTTCCGACGAGGGGCCAAACTCACGGCGCCTGCAGTCAGGACGAGCACCTGCGCAGTTTCGGCCCTCGAGGTCATTTGCGCAGGCAGACCGACAGGCGCGCCGCTCTTCACGTTGGAGGGCGGCCTCCCGTTCAGTCGGGAAGTCTTCACGCGCACACTCCGGCAGTGCCTCCGGGCATGCGACATCTCCCCAGCCGATTACTCCGGCCACTCCTTTCGCCGAGGAGCCGCAACCTGGGCTGCCGCAAACGGCGTGGACGACGACACCATCCGAGGGCTCGGGCGGTGGAAGAGCGATTGTTTCCGAAGGTACATTGACAAGTCCGCCTCCGACTGTGCCGCTACCACAGCTCGAGCCCTGTACTCTCACCCGCACCGCGCACTCGACCTGTCAACCCCCGCTTGGCGCGATATTTGACATCCATCACCTTCCGCCTATCTTGTGGGGAGTCGGCTCGCCCCGCTCACCAGCCATCGCTCGCAACCGACACACCTAACGGTTCGCTGCTCACCAACGGGCAATGGCCACGGCTGGGAGCTCGCCAGCGACTCCTACGAGTTAGGCATAACAATTTAACATTTCAACTAAAAAATCTAACAAAATCTCAACAACTCCGATTAAATGACACCAGCGCGAGCCGGCAGCGACGATGATGCAGAGCGCTTGGAACGAGCGCTAGCTTCATTGGCGCGAGCTGGCACGAGGTGGGGGGATGCGTTCATATCCGGGCTCATGTTCATAGTTTATCTAGGAACTCTGGGTAGTCCCACGTCCTCCCAGTTACCATCACCTCAAACTTTGCTGATCTCAAACTTAGCTGATCGCGACCAAGCGATAGCTACACTTTCTTTCGCCCTCCCTTCCCTGTCCCCATTTCTTGCACATTCCATCACGATTCACTGTATTTAGTTCTCCTGCGTTCTCGCGCGCACTCCACACCGCTCTCACGCGATGCTCGACCGCCCGCGGCCCTTACGGCCACGGCTGGGAGCTCGCCAGCGACTCCTACGAGTTAGGCATAACAATTTAACATTTCAACTAAAAAATCTAACAAAATCTCAACAACTCCGATTAAATGACACCAGCGCGAGCCGGCAGCGACGATGAAAAACAAAAACAAAAACAAAAACAAAAACAAAAACAAAAACAAAAACAAAAACAAAAACAAAAAAAAAAAAAAACAAAAAAAAAAAAACAAAACAAAACAAAACAAAAAAAAACAAAAAAAAAGGTCACAAGCGCGATTTCGTTTTAGCTCCTACAGTACTATAGCATTCACTGTACAATACAGTACTGTAATGTCCAATATCTTGCCTTTCTAATCCCAACACATCCATCATCCCCAGTCTCGTCTGGTCGTCTAGCGCTCATTTGCACGACTGTTTCGACACCTCGAGTCGTCGTCGGGGTACTGTTCAAGGGAGGACGAGACGGAAAGCGCGCACTGCGCCTTCATTGAAAGCGCATGGCAGAAATGATTGAATCAACTGCAACCCTTGCTTGGCTATATGCCTCGCCGACCCATGCCGACTATAATCGGGTTTTGACCATTCTTCGCATTTCTCAACCTATTACCATCCTCCTGATTGTACTTGCTTCGGTGTTGCTCGACCCCGCCAAGGCTCTCCTATCCCACCTCTTCTACCCACGCCGCTCTGACTACGACCAGCTGCGTGCCGAAGCCAACGCAGAGGATGAGCATAGCGGGGCTCCACAACCAACTCCGGTCATCGTCCCAGTCCGATCGCGCCGCCGGCTTCTCACCCAGTACTCTCAGCTCTCCCTAGCTGCTAGCTTCTTCGTTTCGGGAGTCCTCATCATTCTTCGCGCCGTCCTGCCTCCAAAGGAGTGGCAGCCTGATCTTGCGCTATGGGGCGCTGTCGATGTCCAAGCCCTCGGTGGTCTGCTCGGATGGGGTTCCATAATCATTGCCGCACTCTGGGAAGAAAAGCTTCGAGGCCGAGGAAGCTATGGTAGAGGCAAGTCTGCCTGGTCGGTCGCTGCAGGTGCTGCTACCGATGTTTGCCTCCTTGTCCTCTACATGATCACCAAGGAGCGTCGAGACCTCCCATCTACCAGCTCCTGGTCTATTGCTCAGCTCGCGCTTGTCATCCTCCGTTTGTTACTTTTCTACCCCGTACTCATCCTCGCCTTGTCGTGGGACCGTGTTCGTTTCGTGCGTGCTGCCGACCTCGCCAACGAAGCTGCTGCAGCCGATCCTTCCTCCTCTCAGCCCCGCTCGGCTCCCGAAAATGGCGAATCTACTGGCCTCCTTCAAGCATCTGGCTCTTCCACCACCCCTTCGTACGGAGCTGCGAATTCCAGCGCCAATGCCATCCAAAATTCGGCCGCCAATTCGGGCACTCAGACGCCCAGCCGCGACCCCAACGCCTCTATGGGACTTTCCGTCGCTGCTGCACCCCCACCTCCGACTTTCAAGACGTTCCTCTATCGCATCCGCTTCCTCTTTCCCTACCTGTGGCCCTCCAAGTCCGCCGGCCTTCAGCTCATTGCACTGGCCTGCGTAGCACTCCTCTTTGCGGCCCGAGTCGTCAACTTCTTCACTCCACTCGCGCTCGGTAAGCTCGTCGACGACCTCTCATCTGGCGCATCTCCTTGGATCGATGTGCTTGTCTATGCCTCCCTCAAGATGCTTCAAGGCTCAGCAAGCTTGCTCAGCGTGCTCCAGAACATCATGTGGGTGCCCGTCGAGCAGTACTCGGATCGCATGATGAGCATGATGGCCTTTGAGCATCTGCTCAACCTCAGCATGTCCTTCCACACCAAGAAGAAGACCGGAGAGGTGCTTAGGATCCTCGATCGTGGCAGCGCCATCAACAACTTTTTCCAGTACCTTCTCTTCAGCCTGCTCCCCGTCTTCATCGACATTTTTGTGGCCATGATCTACATGACCCGCACCTTCAGCCCCGCTATCGGTGTAGCGCTCTTTGTGGTCATGGTCACCTATACCTGGGCTAGCGTCCAGCTCACCACCTGGCGTACTGGCCTTCGCCGCGCCATGAACAACAAGGACTCGATCTGTCGGGCCATCTCAGCAGATGTGCTTATGAACTGGGAGACCGTCAAGTGCTACTCGAACGAGTCCTACGAGGCCGAACGCTTCCGCAGCGCACTGCAAGACTACCAGAAGGCCGAGTTCCAGGTCATTGGCAGTCTCAATATGCTCAACGCGGTGCAGAACCTCATCTTGGCGTTCGGAACCCTCTTCACCATCATGTTGGTCGCGGGCAGTGTCGTTCGCGGCGAAGTCACCAGCTCGCAATTCGTCGTGTTCGTCACATACCTGCAGCAAGTGTATCAGCCACTGTCGATGCTCGGCACTCTCTATCGCGTGGTCCAACAGAACTTGGTAGACACCGACAAGCTCATGATGCTGCTCGAGGAAAAGACCGAGGTCAAGGATCTGCCGGACGCAAAGGATCTTGTGGTTACGGACGGTGTTATCGAATTCCAGGACGTACGCTTCTCATATGACGGCAAGGGCGAGGCCCTCAAGGGTTTGAGCTTCAAGATCGACCGCCATTCGAGTGTGGCCCTTGTGGGTGAATCCGGCGCAGGAAAGTCGTCGGTGCTGCGCTTGCTCTACCGCTTCTACGACATCCAGTCGGGCCGTATTCTGATCGATGGCCAGGACATCCGCAGCGTGACACAACGTTCGCTGCGACGTGCCATCGGTGTGGTGCCTCAAGAACCATCGCTCTTCAACAATGACATTCGCACCAACATCCTATACGGTGACACCAAGGCGTCGGATGAGGCAGTGGAAGCTGCAGCCCTTGCTGCACAGATTCACGACCGGATCCAGACTTTCCCTGAGGGCTACAACACCGTAGTCGGCGAGCGTGGTGTACGTCTGTCCGGTGGAGAGAAGCAGCGAGTGGCAATCGCCCGCACCATTCTCAAGAACCCTCCCATCTTGCTGCTGGACGAGGCGACATCGGCGCTCGACAGTCAGACGGAGCGCCAGCTCCAATCGGCACTCAACAACCTGATGCATGGACGATCGAGCTTGACCATTGCACACCGCCTGTCCACCATCATCAACTGTGATATCATTATCGTGATGGATGCCGGTCGCGTGGTCGAGATGGGCTCACATGCTGATCTGATCGCCAAAGCTGGTCTGTACAGCAAGATGTGGGAACAGCAGATCAAGACGCAAAAGGAGCAAGAAGCTGCTGCTGCTGCTGCCGCCGCCGCCGCCGCCGCACAAGAGACATCTCGTGAAGCTGAGGATGATGACGTTGCCAAGAAGGAAGATGTGCACAAGACCGACGGAGCGCAAGTCGAGGCGCAGCCAGGGTTGCTCGGCATTGTTCCGCCCGCAGTTACGGGTGAGCCAAAGAACCCGCTCAAGGACGAAGAGGAGGCCGAAGGACCAGCAGCACAGCATGTCGGAAGCAACATCGCTGCTGTGAACGGATCGGATGACAGAGCAGCGGAGCCCAGTCAGGCCGAGGTGCAAGCAGCTGCCCAGCTTGCTCAAAATATGCAGCCGGACACAATGACCGGCTATGCGAACAGCAGCAGCGGTCTTCTAACCGTTGGATCCAAACATGCTGCGGACGGTAGCCCAAGTATATTGAGCTCTCCGTCGTTGCAGGACGGCTCGCCTTCTGGATCCGATCTGGCCAACAGCGGTACCTTGAGCAAGGAGGACAAGAAGAAACAACAGAATCGCAAGAAGAACGCCAAGCGTCGTGAGAAAGAGAGGCAGAATAAGTCCAGTGGTTAGACACCCATCCATCTCGCTCCAAAACATTTCGTCGCCATCCACAGATAGCCATCAAGGCCCATCCTTAGCCTACGATGACCCTTTCATTACTCTGCTCCACTCGTGCGTCCCATTCGTTGTACGGCCCTTTCTGCACGCTCGCGCTGACCATCCACACTCAAATCCCACCACCACTTGTTGACACTGCATACTACCCCTACCGAGAAACACCGAATGGCAATGTCTTGGTTGCGCGCATGCATGTGATGATTGTGCTCATGATCTTGTTAAGTGTCGATTTTGTCGCTGTGGATGCTCGAAAATCGTGAATGGTATGAGGGAAGGCGCTGCTGCAGTCTGAGGTCAGCAGACAACGCGACGGCCAGTTGCCCGCGTGGAAGCGTATTTCTATGATAAGCACCGATGGGCAGAGCGCGGTAACTCACTGGAAACGCTCGAAAATAAAAAGAAAATCTGGGAATACGCACAGGCTCTCGCTGCTGTGCTGTATGCATGAGGCGTCAGTCAACGTTAAACTGGCTGAGTGGACAGCGTCCACAAGCTGAGGCGAAAGAGCGTTCTGGAAGCGTGTGAGTTCAACTTGAAACGGTGTCCGCTTCCTCCGCGGCTCAGCCGTCCACCACCACCTACTTTGATATCGCATGATCGCCACTGCTCAGTTCCCATCCAATCCGAGCAGATCACCTTCTTCATTCAACTTCAGCCTACTCGTAGCTTCACTCGATCCCGGTCGATTTACGATTGACATCATCAGGCACTTCTCACCTTCGGTTGCTTGACTTTCGCACTCCACCGGATCTGCTCACGCGTCGAAGCTGCTGTCAGCCACCTGCTTCGGTCATCCATCTCGTCCTCGTCGACGGCCCGAGCGCATCTTGCCATTGCGTTGACCCGCAGTTGTAGCCCTACGGAAAGTTGTTCGTCGCCGGAGTTCGTAGCATCTCCTTAGCCTGGTCGCGCGCGCAGACTAGCTTCTTACCACAACGACCATCGCCGGTGCAGCGGCTCGATCCATCATGTCGAGCATGTCGAGCATTCCACACGAGGAGTTGCCCATTCTAGAGGCGCTCATCAATATCCGAAATCGGTTGACAGCCCTAAAAAAGGACAGCTCCGAGTTCATTCGATCGCACGATGTCCAACAGCTATATCAACAGGTCATAAAGCAGGTGACTAAACTCAACGCTGTTCGAGACGAACAACAGGCTAGCACACAGGCCTCCTCTTCCGCCAGCTCCACTTCCGATCACCACGACGCATCCGACCAGTCCAACGTCAACGGCACCGATGACTCGCCCGTTTTCCAACAAAACCGCGTTGATACTACGCTAAACGACGTCTTCTCGCTGCTCAGTCTCTTCTTCCTCACAATCGGACGTAGTCGAGAGAGTCCTGCCACATTTTCTCAGCTGAGCTGCATGAAGCAGTTGCTCGATCACCTCCAGGAGTCTGGCATCTACACCGAGGCCGATCTTCAACCGTTCGGTTCGCGTCTTGCTGAATTGCGCGAGATCATCCGCAGGGACGGCGAATGTGGCCGTCATCCGCCACAACTCACGAAGCTCATGACACGCAAGCTCGAGGTGTGTGAAAAGACGGTCCGCAAGCTCGAAGGCTCGCTCAAGGTGCTTTCCGTCGAGCTCGTACCTATCCACCAGAAGATCATTTCCATCCGTCGACAACTTGCAGCGGCAGCCGCAAAGCCCAAACCTGCCCGTGCTGAAATCAAGCAGCTCCAGGAAGAGCTGCGAAAGATCGATGCCAAGCGTGTCGACGGCAAGTTCCTCGGCCCCGGAGGCAGCTCCGTTCCTGCGGGTCAAGCTATTCTCGTCGGTCTTTTGGAAGAATGCTTCGAGATCTGCCACGACATGACCGTACGCAACGACGAGGTTCCCATGGCCTTGCAGCCCATCTACGATCGTCTGGTGGAGATCAAGTCCCAGCTCGAGCATCTCGTCCTCACTCATCGATGGACGCTGCGCGAAACCGATCTCTGGAACTATCAGGTGACCCTCAAGGAGATCGACCGCCTTCGAGTCAACGGCAAGTTTGTCGACTCGGAGGGCAAGCAGCCCGAAGGCCAGCTTGTGCTTCTCTACCTGCTCCGACGATGCTACGGTCTCATCTACCGACTAGTTGCCTCGTCAGAGCCCATCTCGGAGGAGCTCATGCCCATCAGTAATAAGCTGTCCACAGTGTCCAAGTGTCTCAAAGAGGTCTCAAAGTATGGTGGTCCATTCACCATGCGCGACCTGTACCCATACCGTCTGGCGCTGCACCAGATCGACGGCATGCGAAGCAAGGTGCTCGACAAGGACGGCAACGATACGGGCGTGCGAAAGTGGCTGGGACGTGACGGCAGCGTGCCCGAAGGTCAAGCCATTCTCCGAGCTCAGTACGAAGAAGTGGAGCAGACCATCGAGGAGATGCTCAACCGCGAGGATGACGATGACGATGACGAGGAGGAAGACATCTGGGACGGTGACACAGCATCGAGCGCAGATCTTTCCGGGACCGAGTCTGCCGCATCGGACAGTGACGAGGATGGGGAAGGTCCCTCCGCCGACATGGTTCGTCAGGCTTTGATGGCGCGTGGAGGGCCGATGATCGGTATGGCCCCACCAGACCAGCCCGCGACGCGGCCCAACTCGGCAGCGCCATCGCGGCACCCAAGCTCGGCGTCCAGCGTGACAGGCCGAGACAGCGGATTTGGCACCGGATTCACGGCCATGACTCCCCTGGCAGCGCCCGTTACCGCTTCCCCGGCCGCAACTCATGGCAGCCTCGCAAGCTCAAGTGCTTCTACTTTGAAAGCTGCGCCAGTTGCGAGCGACGCTTCGTCGATTGAAACCACCGGAGCAACTAGCAGCACAACGCCGACAGCGGCGCTCACCACCTCGTCTGTTGGTGCGTCTCCCGTCCCCGTAGCCGAATCTCCTTCAATCACGCAAAAGTCAGAAGTGGACTCGACAGCCGCCTCCGCATCCTCATCGACGCTTTCAGCTGTGACGAGCCCCACTTCGTCTGCCCCGGCCTCACAACTTCGCTCTCAGAAGATCGGACGCGATTTCCGTGATGGTGTTGGCGATTTGACCGGTCTCAGTTCTCGTTCTCCCCCCGTGAGCACCACGGATGGCAAGGCTGCGCCGCTTCAATCTTTTGCTCAGGCGAGCTCCACACCACCCATGTCGGCGTCCAACAGCGTGTCGCCTGCTCAGCTGCAGACTCTGCCTTCGCAGGAAGTGCCATCCAACGTGGAGCGTCTACAAGCAGGCGCCGCACCCCTTGCTATTCCCACGCCTGGCATTCTTGAGGAGCAGAAGGGATCTGGCCCAGCCATTGGCACCCACATCGATGCTCTGGCCCAGGGCTTCCAGGAGACTTCAATCAACGATGTCCTGTCGAGCCCGGCGGGTGCTGCACCGGACAGCAGCACCTCTTGAGTGTGCTTTTCTATTTCCCATTCGTCGCCCTTGTCTCACCGTCACCATTCCACTTGAAATCTTGTCACCCAATGGACTTTTGTTTCGTCGCATGTTTTGTCGGCTAGGCCGCGGGCCTGTGCGCGTGGACCATCTTTCAAGGATTATCAGCGTGCACAGACACAATGCATTCGTGATTGGGTCGATGAAACAGATGCTGTCAGTGTGTGCTGAGCGTGTTGGAATGGAGAACTGCATCCGTGCGAGCGAGCGAGGTAAGAAAATCCAAAATCAGGCTGTTGTGCACTGGCGATCAGCGATCCGCGATCAGAAGAGCAGACGGGTGTTAAAAATGGACAAAAAATCAACACACCGTTCACTCATCGCCAAAATGAGCTCAGCCGCCAGTCCTTCTCCTTTCTCTCACCACGCAAGAATACATCAAGCAACAGCACGATTCGCCTCAGTACCAACAACAGAGGACAGTTTCTCTCCGGAAGATATGCTTTGATCGCAACAGACCAATGCTTCTGTCTCCTTGCCTTGACGGCACCACCTGAACAATATCAGTAGCCGTTGTCACTGAAGCTATACTTCATTTCGGTTGTTGTCAAACCATATTGGTGTTCCACCGTGTCACCGTGCATACACTCGCAGTGTAGGCTAGCTTCATTTGCTCTTCGCTTCGATCATGGGCCCATCTAGACGCACACGAGCGACGGCGGCCGCATCCTCGTCGAGTCGCATTGATGAGGATTCTTCCGCTCTCTTTTCCACCGCTCCCCCTGCCCCGAAAACACCAACACGATCCTCGCCATACTCCAGGACATCAACCAAACCATCATCCTCACTCAGCCTCGGTCCTAGCACGCCCACGCCGCGTACAAATTCGCCCATGATGCTGCGTGAGATCTTTTCCATGATTAGTCCTTTCCGTGGACACAGTAGGGCTCGTCGCTCGGCTGCTTTCGGAGGGGCTGATGAGGCTGATGTAGAGGAAGAGCAGCCGATGAAGATCGAAGAGAGGATCGCATCTCCTCGTCGGACCTCCAAGCTGCAGGATGTTGAGGAGACCATTGATTCAGAAGACCGCATGATCGAGGACGTAGAGGCGGGCGTTGCCGCGGCGGTCGCCCCACCATCTTCACAGACCGAACAACACAACCATCCTGCGGTCCCTGCCACTGCACGATCGCCGTCACGATCGCCAAGTCCAAAGCCTCAGTCGTCACTACCAGCACCACCTAGATCGCTGCCGTTGGCCGACAGCGCGTTGGTCACACCCGGTCTTCGCCGCCAGATCGCCAGCGCACAACCTGATGCCACCACAGCAACATCTGTGCCATCAACATCATATGGGCCGCCGACACAGACAAGCCCGGTTTCTCGAAACTACGATCTGCTGGCGCGTTTCTTTTCGGAAAAGCAGCGAGGCGGTCAAGGCGGACTGACTGAGGTCGAAGTCGAGGGCTGCATTCGATTGATCGAGGAGAGCATGGCCACAGGACGCAACCTCGAGTCTGAATTTGCTGTCGCCTCTTCCTACGGTCGACAATACCCCCCAGTCCACACAAGCGGCTTCGCCCCTTCGTCCCGTGCCAGCAGCATTGCTCCTCCTCCCATGCCATTTTCGCAGAGCACGAACAACCTCTTCCACCCTGGTGCGAGCCGAATGACTGCCTCTTCGAGCGCGTACTCGTTCCTCGCCCCTCGTGCTCCCGCCTCTCATGCAGGGTTTGGTGCAGCATCCTCGTCTGCTCGAAGACGACCTATCTACCTGGGCCCAGGCATGAGCGGGCTCTCTCTGATCCGCAGAAGACCTGTAGTAGCAAGTACGTCGCGTGTATCGGTGCTCGCCAGAACACAAGCACAGGGCTTCATGCCGAGGTCGAGCACCGATCCCGATCTGGCGAGGCTCACTAGGGATGGGGACGACACACAGGATGCAGCGGATCGAGCAGAAGATGCCAAGCGCCGCCGCACTGTCGTTTCCTCCGAAGTGCGCTCTTCCGCTCGAGACCGTACATCCGCTTCAGATCAGACGGTGCAGTTTGAGCCAGCGTTCGAAAATGAAGCTCGTCAGAGTAGTCTCCTCGCCAAGGACATTTCTTCTTCGTCGACAACCAGTGTGTTCGGCTCTCCTCTCAAGCGCGCAGCTCCAGCGGCTGAGCCTGCAGCATCCGTCTCCACAAAGGCCAGCCCGCCGAAGGTACCTACACGCACAGCGAGCGCGATCCAAGACATCCTCAAGACTACGCCGCCAGTACGTCCTCCTGCCAAGCCTGAGCTCGTAAACCCCTACCAGTCGACCGCGCCGTTGGCCGCGAAGAGCAAAAAGGTGGCTGAGGACGAGGCACCTTCGACGACGCCGGTACGCCGCTCTGCTCGCACTTCGATGCTCACCCGCGCCAAGGCGAGGGAGACGGCGAAAGCTGCGGAGAAGAACAGCCCGCCCAGAGAATCTGTCCTCGACCTCATCGAGCGCACTGCTCCCAAGACGGCTAGCAAGAGGAAGGCCGTCAACGAGGTCAACGAGCCTCAGCGCAACGGCAAGGCTGCTGCTCCAGAACCTGTTGCAGTCGCCATACCTGCTAAGCCCTCTGTGGAAGATCGCAAATTGCAAAAGACTGAAGAGGTGCAGCGACGCTTGGAGGCGCTGACGAAGGCAAAGAGTCAGCAAGACCAGCAGCAGAGTGCGTCAAAGCCTGTTGTAGCCGGCAAGACGACAAAGCCGACTGCCAATCTAGTGCCGCCGCAGTACACGGCGACAAAGCCCAAGAAGCCATCGCCACTGTCAGCTGCTTTCCAGGCACCAGACTCGCCCAGCTCTGACTCGGAGACGGCTGTACCAGTCCAAGTACGTGGGTCTGCGATCGCTCAACCCAGCTTCAGTTCCGGAAGCCCTGCTGCTAGCACGGCAATGGTGCTATCGTCTGGGTTCTCCTTTAGCGCACCCAAGCCCAGTGCCCCGGCCCCTGCTCCGGCAGCAGTTCCGTCCAACGGATTCTCCTTCTCCAAACCAACGCCGGCAGCCCCAGCAGCTTCCGCTGCGCCTGCTCCCTCCACTTTGTTCTCGTTCTCCCCAATCACAGCTGTACCGACGCCGCAGAAGCCAACCGTCACTCCGCCTACGACTGGGTTCAGCTTCTCTGCCCCTTCAGCCGCTCCAAGCTCAAGTGCAAGCTCAAGCGCCGTTGTACCACCGCAATCGATCTCGCTTCGTAGCGAAGTTATGGCGGAAGCAGTATCGAAGTTGCCCAAGTTTGAGTGGCAGGTGCCTGCTGTCTCGGTGTCTACCACTGCAAGTGCGGACAAGGCGCTTCGGGATGAGATAAGGTCGGTCGCTCAGGCTGCTCTGCCCAAGTTTGACTTTATTTACGACATCGGGATGTCCACCGCTGGCAGGAAGGAGAACACAATCGCTGTTCCGGTGAAATCGTCTGCGCCCAGTGCCGGGTTCAGCTTCTCCTCCCCGTCACAGCCTGCTTCTGTCCCCACCGCTGCTCCCGTTGCTACTGAATTAACAGACAGTGAAGATCCGACATCGACGGATGATCCCAGCAAGCCTCAATTCTCCGGTCTGCTCGGCGAGGGCGAAGGCGAAGAATCGGAACAGACGCTTCTCGAAGTACGTGCGAAAATCTGGCGACTCGACATGGAAACCAAGAGCTGGAAAGATCTCGGTATCTGCATCGCTAAACTCAAACACGATTCAAGCACGGGCAAGCACAGATTGCTCGCGAGAAACGAGGCCAACGGAAAGGTCGTGGTCAACTTTATGGTGTACAAGGGGCTTAAGACGACACTAGACAAGACGGTCAACTCTTTCCTCGGTTTCGACGGTAAAGACCCGACGCAGTTTAGAATGAAGGTCAAGACAGACGAGTCAGCTGGGGAGTTTAAGGCCAAGTTGGAGGAGGCGGGAGCTAAGGCGTAGCGCAGCGCAGCGCGAGGGTTTGGTTGGTGTAATGCGAGTGAGAACACCGCGTGTTTGTGTGTTTGTGCTGCTGCATGTGTGGTTCAGGCTTTCGTTTTCCTTGCTGTTTTCCCTTTACGAACCCCTGCGATATCGTCAAAGGGGGGAATGCCCCAAATATTTGATTGATCAGTCTTTTCCGCAGTGGCTGGTTGATTGAAGACGGAGGCTAGATCGAAAGAAACCCATATTCCCTCTTTCGAGGAGATGGGGGTTTTCAAAGAAACTTGGATTTAGGTCATGATCTCTATCGCTTCTGTGGGAGTTGACCCATTGAACGTTTCATACATCCTCTCTCCCCCGCCCTTTTTTTTGGTTTTGTTTTATGGTTTCTTTTGTTTGCGATGGTGGAGAGGAATGTGAATGTATCGTGTTCGCAGGTGGGACTGGTGGGACCGGGATGGGGGTGGTGAGGCTTGATGAGTGGGTGGGTGAGGTGAAGGAAGGGACATTGAAATGGCGAGCTTGGATGGCTGTCTTTCCCTTCCTACCGCAGATCAGTTTCTTCTGGTGCGATTGCGGATTGACAATCTACATCCCGGTTCGACAAGGCTTTATCATTGGTCCTAGAACAAAACAAACCCCCTCATTGCATTCTCTCACTCGCTTCGTCCCGCTTTGCATCCTGTTTTTCGTCGAACTAGTGGTGAGACGTGTTTTCCCCCGAGAACACCCACCTCTGGCTACCGACCTTGTTCAAAGACGAGGGTGGAGAAGTGGGGAGGATTGAAGGGTGCAATTGGGGGGAGAGAAAGGTGGGATTGGGGTTCGTCCCAAGGCCAAACCACTTTCCTAAAGCTTCAAGGAAAGTCACGGTGTTCATCCCTACCCACACCGCATCCATCTTGAACCCATACTCTGCACGACCGCACACGATTCCGATCAAACTTGTACACGTTCGACATCCGACTTTGACCGTTTGTAAACGCAACTATCTCACACACCACGAAACCGATGATAGGGATGCGGGAAAGACGAAGAAGCTCCCGAACTGATATTATCCGATCGGATGAACGTGCAAGAGGGTGTTGACCGAGCGCAGGGGGAATGTTGTTTCCGGTTGGGGTGAGGGTGTGTGATGTTCACGTGTATGTGTAACGAAACGCCGGGTTGATGTGCTATTGGAGGTCAAGATGACCGGTAGGAGAATGGATTGGAGGAAAGGGCGTTCGATCGTCCGGCAATCGTGCGCCTTTCGAATCGCTCGCTGCTTGAATGTCCACACCTCGCATCTTCCACAAAGATTCTGGGTAATGATACGGGTGTTGTACTGTAGACATCCTAGTGATGGGGATGATGACGGAGGCGAGAAGCCGATCTGGCCGATTGTGTCCATCGGGGAGAGGCTGGTCGGTGATAGATCCCGATCGAAAATTTCCGCAGTAGTTGGTTTTGCCTTCGGAGCTTCCCAATCGTGATCTAGAAAAGATTCGGCTACGAGGTGGAGATCCAGACACAATAGACAGGACTTTCGGTTCGCACACTTGCGCTTCAGCGGCTCTTACAAACAAAACCATCTCGGCGCCTGCACCATATGCTGTGCAACAATGCATTCTCGGAGACTGCTGAGTACGTCATCTTCTGATACGACTCGCTGCATACTGAACGCCTCATTCTGACATCGAATGAAACTTGCGCTAAGTGACTTTGATCGAAAGGTGAGGATCAGAGTTCAACCAACAGCCAGAACGCCACAGAAAGTGCTGCTGCTGCTTCTCGGACGAGTTGGTCAGACGATTTGGTCAGACAAGCGTGCTGTAGTGTGGCAAATCACAACACACTGCAGATTGGTTGTTACAAAACAATACATCTGGTGCAAACAAACAAAACTGCTACAATATGCATACGTTTTCGGGCCAGTGGGTTAAGGTTGAGGTGCATGTCGAATGCACCTTGATTTGATCGAAGCGTGCATACACTGAAGCCTCTTGTTATTTTTGGTTTTGCCGGCCTTTGTTCGGTGTTTGCCTCCATCCCCGGTGCAACTCAGGCTTGTTCTGTCCACGGCAAAACTCGATCTCTTCGTATCGAGGTACCAGTCTCAACAAGACTTACCCTGTATAGATGCGACTTGGCTCTGATCTTCGTGCTGCGGATTCTCTGCTGCGAGGAAACGGTCAGCGAGTACTTGGGCGTCAGTTTGTGCCGGTGAGACAAGACAAACACGATCGGAAGAACTAAACAAATGGGTGTATAGCGTAAGGTGACCACTTCCGGCGGAGTTGTTTGTAGCCACTGCGTCGAGGAGGATTTGGATTGGGACAAGCCCACTAGAATTCGGGAAAAAAGACGAAAGGGGGGATTTAATGGTAACGGCAGCGAGGGAGGTCGAGCCTCTTCTCGGAATCCGAAAGCTCTGCAGTTGCGATCAAAATAGTCCGAGCCCTAGCACTATCAAGCAAGTGGACTTCGTCGGGACAGGGTCCTGGATATATCGCGAGAGGGTCTTTGCAAGGTTTAGGCCGTCCAACCCCTATTTTGTTACTAAGTTTTTTTTGAAAATTGCTAAATGCTAATTGCTAAATGCTAAATGCTAAATTACAGTTTCTCGAAAAGAGGGTCTCGCGCCCAATGTAATACAAGACTGTCGTTGCTCTTACAGATACAGCAAGCACGGCGATCGTGCAAGCGAACGGTCTGCAAGCTTTGCAGTGCAGGAAAGCCAAAATTTGGACGCACGCTGCAGCTTTAGCCTAATTATCACGCATGCGCGCAGTACACCAATATGGAAGCAATGCTCTAGCCCTTTTGTTTCAGTCTCGCTGCAACTCTATGCGCGAGTAATTCGTCCACTGATCATGCGGAGTGTTGCTTGTCGGACGCTAGCTTCACTCGGCCGAGTAGCAAAGGATCGGTATACACGTGTCACTCAATTTCGTGTGCGGTCACACACCACTTCCTTCCCTCCTCACCATCATCCTTCCTGCTGCTCGACGACGTCAACAGCAGGTCCCACCTTCTTGCTTCTCCTGCCACTCCCTCCCCACATTTTTCTGTTTCTCTTAGATCTCACGCGCATTCTGCTTCGCTCCCACGCGACGCTCGACCAACCGTGCCCCTTACAGCCACGGCTGGGAGCTCGCAAGCGACTCCAACGAGTTGGGCAAAATTCTCATCATTAATTGTGGTCACTAAAATACTGGTTTGAGCCCGTGAAACCGTCTGGCGCTCTCTTAAGGGTGATGCACAGTGTGCGGCTTTCGGGGAGAAAAAAGAAAAATCCTCTTCTGTTGCGATTAAAAGAGCATGACAGTGAGGATAGGATAGCATCACGATGGCGAAAAGAAACACAGATGTGATTTGCAAGCGTGGAAAGTGTGGAAGGGGATGTGTGGCGAGCGCACGCACGATGATGTGATGCTGGTCAGTCTGGTTGCTCCTGACTCTCTCGGAGTCGGGGTGGTAAAAGAGCGTGTAGGCTTGTTTGTTGGCTCGAAGCCAGACTGGCGATATCTCGGAGCGGAACCCCTCCAAGTGCATTGTCTGGTCTGGCATTGCATGTGGTTCTACAGCGCAAGCGGGGAAAGCGGGGGTCAAGAGAAAGGCAAACTGGCGCGGCAAATCGGAGAAAGCTCAAGAACGGCCGCAGAAGGGAAACAATTGTTTAAAGCTCCCTCGATCGTCGGTTGCAGCTTGGAAGTCCGACCTCGTGTTTGGATTCCGGAAGTGTGGTGAGGAATGGCAGACTGGGCGTGTAGCCATGGCAGTGTGCGAGCGGGGTGTGTGTGTGCGGATTCTGCTGCATCGAGTGGTAATCAGAGCTTTGTTTTAAGGCACGTTGCTGCTGCTGTGGAATCATCTTTGTGGGAGCCTGTCCACACGGTACAGGGTCCTTCATGATCGTCCCATTGCTCAAGATGAGTCCAAATTCGCAAATGTGACATGCATTGCCGAGGTTTCGATCATGACGTGCATATTTGGTAGCCGCAGAACCGCCTATGCTACGCCACGCCAATCCGCGCACACTGCTCTATGTTAAGGTTGCACCGCGCGCGCATGCCTTTGGATTTTCCGAGCCTTGTGGTCCCTCGACGGAAACGCGTCTTAATCTGCCTTCCATCCGAGCGATTTTCTGGGTGCGAGGCACAACAACTTCGCACCGCTGCTCGACGCCGGACCCCGCTTCCGGCCATGGACATACGGATCCGTTTGGCTCTCTTTCAGCTTGCAAGCGGCAGAACAGCGTTGGTGCTTGGCAACTAACGCCATCAGGCGTTGTTGCTATTCATGAGCGGAGCAGGGAAGCAAGCAGAGATCGCCAACGACCAAGTCGGTCCACAGGCATAAATTGCAAAGCTGACCGATCGAACAATAGAGGGGGTTTGAGAAGCACATACTAAGTCCTCAACACAATCGCAGTTGAGGCTCGTGCTAGTCGTACCACGATTCCTAGTCCATCGGCAATTGGAAAGACGACACGGCCAGAATGCACAGTGACAAACATTCTGGTCGGAGTAACGTCGAGCGGAGATTTAAGCTGTAGTACGGCACTCCACCAAAAGCTGACCGTGTCCGTTGCGTCGCGATCGAGGGGTTTGATTGACCGGGATGAACAGCCGGGACATTGCTTGTTATGCAATGCCATCGACTGCGGCTCCTATCGCCCAGCTTCAGCTGAGAGACGATGCCCGATAATCAAGGTAAAAGGTTCGAACAAGCAAACACGTTCAAGCCTGGCTCAGATCAAGCGACTCGCTGTGAAATTGTACAATTCGAGAGGCTCCCCACACTCAATAAGCACAGTGCACGTGAGCGGGTTAAAAATTAAATAAAAATAAAAATAAAAATATATAAAAAAAGGCGAGAGGAGCAGAGATCGGAACTAATCACGCCCAATGCCGGGGTCCGGTCGACGGTGCACCGGGAGACTCGCCCCAGATTGCGAGTATGCACGATCTGTGGCAAGGAACGCATCTACCAAGCTCAGCGAATTCCAGCGAGCACCCGACGATGCAAGGACGCAGGCCAAGAGGTCGAGAGATGCGAATCAGGCTAGAACCCAATACGGAGAGAAGCGGCAGAGTCCATGTTGCATAATTCGGCTTCCGTTGGAGCACCAGCCTTTTGAATGTCTCAAGGTTGACTGTCGCTTCGCGCCCTGCTGAATTGGTCCCTGGACAGTCCTAACGCTAGACGTGCAAGCTCGAGACCCTGGCACGTTCTAAACGAACCGGAGAAATGTAGCCATGACAGAGTGGCAGATCGGAAGGTGCATGCGACTCATTGCTGGGCAACGTATGGCTCGCTCGCTAGGCAGCCGCAATCAGGCTCGAGGCTCAGAGCAGCATCGATTTCAGGCTGGGACCGCTGGAATGATTCAGCGTTCGAATATGTCGCATTTCACTTGACATCTATAAGCAACCAGTGGAGCAGCGAAAGCACGCGTTTAACCATCGCATCATGCTTGCAGGTGCGCTCCATTGTGCTCGTGCCGGTCAACGTCTGATTTTTGAACACAAATAGATCAAAGCCAGCTCTCGAGGGTAGACGGTAAGCCCCACTTAGACAGAAGCCGCAGATCGGGATTGAGGTCAGCAAAGATACGGTGCAGTACAAGAGTGAACGGGCGTAGGTGTGGGCATTGCTGTGGCTGCTGCTCCGACTGCTTTGGCAATCACAGCCGATTCGTCTGTGGGTGGACGTTGAGAGGGCAGAAATGCAGACCGAGACGCGCGGGCTGCGGGTGGCGTCGCATCCACGATGGTGATGGGCGGAAACACCCAGAATTCGCACAAACAGCACTGTACTGTATGTACTATATGGACTCCGGCCGGTCAGCACTTGTTGTCTCAATTGGCTCGTTCCCGTTGGTGCTAGATGAAAAATTCACGGAACTTGGAATGTCGATTGTGTAAAGCTTGCCCGTGCTCAGAGCCATGTTTCATCTCGATGAAGCTGCGGCGCTTCCATCTGGTTGGTGTAGGTTGAGTTGTCAGCTGATTGCGCCTTCATGTCGGCTTGGTGGCCTCGTAACGTGAGGCCCACCCGCTCAGGTCGAGTGTTTAGCGCCAAAGCTTAGGCCTGCACTGTTTTCTGAATGTTATGCCGTGACCTCAATAGTACGCGGCACAGTTCCACTCTCTTCTCCTTGGATCTTTGAATACCTTTCGCCAGAAGCGTAGCAAGCCAGTCAAGTCAAGACTAGCGGACAGCGGAAACGATAATTCTTGGTTCTGAGCGCTTTTACCTCGACACCGTTGGCGACGCCAGTTAGCGAGGAGGCCAAGCTTTCCGACTGAAAAACAAAGCTCGAACAAAGAGCAGTCGCAAAAAGAAGAAAACAAAATGGAAAAAAATAAATAAAATAATAAATAAAATAAATAAAAATAAATAAAAATAAATAAAAACCCCTATGAAACAGAATGATCATGACCATCGCCCGGCACATGTACTGAGAGCATTTTGCGCTCGCTTGTGTCGATTCGCTCCTTGCTTGCAAAATTGTTGAAATTCGCGCCGTACTGACAGAAGCGCTGTCTAAACGCAAATGTCTGGGCTCGATTCCCGCACACTCTCACCAAAGGCCATGTCAACCATCCCGCTCGTCCCTGTTTTGGACCTCAACCATTGCAACACACTCGGCTCCACCTTAGCATCTACGCTGACACTCGATCTGCACCTGCATTTCAACAAGCAAAGTCCGCCCCCCTTCCAACAGGCGAGGTGACTATTTCTTGCAGAGCACAAGCGAATCCCGGTTCCAAAATCGCCATTAGTCTCGGTGCCCCCTGTCAATTTGCTCAATGCACACTCACTCGCAACGCCTGTTGTGCCGCACTCGAGCTTGGATCGCTCTACCTAAGCTCAAAACCTTCATTTCTCCTCTTCCCTGCATCCAGAATTTTGGCGAGATCGGATTTCCGCCCAGCAGCTGTGTGTGTCTCTCTCTCTATATGGCACTGAACCCTATTGCGTTTTGCTCTGCGATCCTGTCCTTCGCTTTGTCTTCCCTTTCGCTCTCAGCACTGTGTGCTGGTGCCCCCGCTTTCTGCTTGCCTGAAGGCTTCCGGCAAACCATGATCCCTTGCTGCTCGTTTCGATCCTCCCCCCCACTCCATCGCTGATCCATATCTTGGCAGCTCTATCACCTTGGCTGTCCCCAAACGCGCCCCGGGTGCATCAAGCCACTTTGTCCAAACGCTCACCGTCCCCGCCTACCACCATCTACTAACTTGACTCAAAGCCACGGTGCTTCGCTGCTCCCTCCATCTTGTCGTCACCCCTGCTACGACATCGCCCCTCCATCTGACCATCTTCCATTCACCTTTCCGCCCGTTCGAACTTCTGTCGCCTCCTTGGATTCCGGATCCTCGAGGCTTCCTCACCATCGTCTCCATCACCATCCTCGGTCACCTCGCTGTCTTGCCTTTTCGTGCAAGGGCAGGCTAGCGACTCGATCGCCAACAGCATCTCGCTCAGCTAGGCGCTCTCGACAGGCTCCATTCAGCCGCTCTCTCCCGTAACAGTGTTCAGGCTACCGTTCTGCACGCTTCGCTCTCCATCGACCCAATTCGCTCGCTACGTCGACACAAATTTAGCCCTGTGCTCGCTGATTTCTCAAGTTGCCTCTCACCCTTGACCGCTTCGACACCATGCCAGGTCATTACTCGAGTAATCCGTACCCTCACGATCTCTACTCGCATCACGGCGAACCGAGCACCACCTTGCATTCTTACGCCAACAGACACATGCCCCTCAAGCCCGACTTTGCTCGATCGCAGACGATGCCCCGAGGCTCGCTCCCCGGTCCACCTCACCGCCCTATGTATCCCGATCACGCCCCCTCGGAGCGAGGCTACCCGCCTCAACATGCTTCTCACCCTACTTACACCCGCCACCACCATTCGTACTACGACGAGCGCGGACCTCTGCCCCCTCCGCCCCTCCACCACCGACACACTCACCACGACGAGCCTTACTACGGGTACGATGGCCGATCTCCGCCATCGTCCAGCCCTGCGCAGCCACATGCGTCCTACGGATTCAGCCACCCCGCTCATGCGCAGCGCCCCGGTCACGCACATCCTCGTCACCCGCACAATCCTCACCACGCCTCCTTCTCCTCGGCCAGCTCTTCGTCGTCTCTCCACAGCATGCGCGGATCGATGGCGAACCCCATGTCGTTGCCCACCGGCTCGCAGCAGCAGCCCACCTACCGAGGCCACATCAAGACCACCAAAGATGCGATCCTCCTGCTCGCCGCTTGCGATCTTGTCGAGAATACCGGCGCGCCTGGTCTGCCCCCTCCGCGCCGTGTGACGCGCCGTCTGCTTGACTCGGAGCGTTCCGATCTCATCTGCTCGGGCAGCATCTTTGTCTGGGACGAGAAGGAGGCTGGCATGCGACGTTGGACCGATGGAAGGTGCTGGTCCGCCAGTAGAGTCAGTGGTTGCTTCTTGACCTACCGTGAGCTCGAAGCTCGCAAGAAGCCGTCTTCCTCCATCACCGGCGGACCCACGTCGAACCTGTACAAGGCCGAGGGTCTCATCAAGCAGTCTTTCAGCATGACAACCACCTCTGGGCGCAAACTGCACGTCATCTCGTACTACACCAAGCGTGACGTTCGTGAAGGTCTTTTGCGCCGTGTCAGCGAAGATCCTCGCTTTGTTGGTGAGAATGGCGGTGAGTGGGGTCTCGAGGTCGATGAGGCTGAGTACCCCGACCCGATCAGCCGTGCTGGCGATCTTCCTCCTGGCGTCAACCCCGACGACTTGGAGGGATCCCAGTCTCCTCTTGGCCCAGCTCACCTGGTGCCCCGCGGCGAGGTTGGGATTCGCTCGATGGAGACGAGTCACTATGGTCACAAGATGTCTCCCAGCCCCAAGTCGTACGTCGAAAGCCGCGGCCCGGTGGATCGTGGTCATATCTCGCCCAACTCGAGGGAGTTGCTTTATGAGTCGCATCACGAGTCGGTGTCGAGACGTGGCCTTGACAGCCACCTGTCTCCTTACGTTCATGTGAAGGGGGAGCGTACGCATAGGATGCCTTACCCTGCCGAGGTGACGCCGCTTCACGAGGCACGTGGCTTGCTGCCCATCCAACCTATCCCGGTTGACTCCAAGTTTGCAGACCTGCCGCTGCGTCGCAGCAGCAAGGAAGCCGTGCCCGAAGTTTCTTCGCACGATGCAGGGCACCTCTATGGCCTCAAACGATCGCACCAAGATTTCCGGGGCGCATCCTCGTTTGATGATGGGCACAACGACATCAAGCCCAAGCGTCCTCGTTTGCAGCGTCTGCGCAGTTCAAGCATGAGCAACCCGCACAGCTCTGCGCAAGATGTTCTGGCGCCTATTCGGCCGCTCGGGCGTGTCGGCTCGGACGACGAAGGGGTGTCAAAGCTTCGATCCACGCACGGCGCACCGTATGACCTCAAGGAGCAGCAGCACGACTCGGCCGTCGGTGCGTTGTTGAGCCTTCGCAGTGGCAGCGGCTCTTCCAGCGACGACAATTCGTCTCACTCGAAAGCTGGCCCCAGCACGCAGTCGCCCACTACGTCTGCGCTCAGCAGCGTCGATGCAGAAGACGTAAGCGCCAAACCCGCTTTCTCGCGCATGGACCGCGCAGCTCTGGACCGCTTCAGCGTTCGCATCTGAAGCAGCGTACGCCAACGAACGGACTTTTATACACTTTTGTTCCTCCGATAGCATCGCTTTTCTCAACTCGTGCATTGTAGCCTCCTGTATACCATAATTCGCCTCCGACGAATTCTTCGTCGACTGGTTCTCGTCCGCTCTCTGTTCTCTGGTCTCTCGTTCCGTTTGGTTCTCGTATTTTTGGGTCAGATTCTCTCTCTTGTCACCGCAGCGCTAATGACTCTCTTATATATACACGCATTTGAAACATAAGCCACTTGCATTCCTCTCGTCCATCTTTTCTTGGCTTTGATGCAGTGTGTGATGGTGACTGTGCAGGCTGAACAAAACGTGAGAGAGAGAAAGAGGAGGAATCGTGATCGGGCTTCCCGATGATTGTCGATCGATAATTGGTTGGTGGTATCGTTGTTCAGGGGTCGAGCTGAGTGGACGTCAAATGGTCGATCGTCGTCGCGTTGGAAAGTGGGTGAAGAAGAAAGGCTGCAAAAAAAGGGGATGTTCGGCAGTCTCGGTATTCCCGCAGACAATCGGCGAAACACACGTCTGTAGGCTGCACTACATGGGGGGTCAGATCGGCCGAGAAAAGAAAGAGTTGGGCCGCTTTTGTCCAAGCGAGCAACATGGCCCCTCTCGCTTGGCCTGACGGCTCGGAAAGCTCAGCCAGAAGGCCCGAGCTCAACGTCGGCACCACTGTTCATCACACGGCCAGGCGCATCGGGCCGAACCTGCCAGCCACGGTTGAAGAGGAGGGGGATGCCCATGGCAAACAGAGCGTGTGCCACACAGACGGAATCGACGTACAGCGAAGAAAATGGTCGTCTCTGGACGTGGTGATCAGCTTTGTTCGACAGCGAATCTTTTGTCGAGTTGTCCGGGCCGGAGATCTGGGGTTCCGAGCGGTTGCGATGCGATTCGAGATAGAAACGTAACCCAACCATGTGCGAGTGTGTACAGCAGCGGGACGGAAGCAACGCTGGCTGGAAGGGCAAACGAGGTCAGTGGGGCACCAACAAAGAGCGCGTTGCACGACGGAAAAGATGCATTCCCACGCCCGAATGCGGTTCAGCCTTGAAACAAAAAGAAACGGCTGCAGGCATGAACGAACATGGCAGCCAAAATGTGGTTGAACGCCGCCCAGCGAGGCTCGGAAAACATGGCAGCGTAGTGTCTGCATGCCCCCAGCCCGTACACACGATTAAGCATCAACACAGCCGCATCCGCAGCCACCCAGAGCAAAGGTGTGCAACAGCGCGCGGCAGCTGAAACACAACACTCTTGTGTCAGTTCTGTTGACTAATCACGCATTGATGGTGAATCGTTCGACTGACTCAGTTATCAGTCCTCGTTGTCAGATGCATCGTCAATGGTCGAAGGAAAGGACTCGGTTTTCCCGGCAAGCAAGGGGTCCGAGACCGAGACGGCCGACACAGCACGGTTGTGGTGTGGATTTGCGTCTCTGAAACCACTTTGGACTGTCGGAGGCTGAAGCTTTTCTCATCAGGTTGGCCCCAGCACGCGCGGGCCAGTTGAACACGCCCATTGGAGCTCCGTGACCCAGCGTCCAAATAGGATTTCGACCCCTTGCACAAACCTGCCTTGCCATTGGTGTCCCTGTACCTGAGTAGAGAGGTCGGCTTCATCAAGAGCTGGTGATCGTCCTCGTGTAAGCCGAGGTCGAGCGTTGCAAAAGCTAATGATGCACACGAAGCATCTTGGGGGAGAGACAAGAGACAACTAACGCCACTGGCACTACCATTTGTTGCTCGGTCCTCGGCCTCTTGCTCGCTATTGTCAGGCGGTCGAATCAGGGCTTTCTCATAGTTCCCGGTAGAATCTCTCGCCACTTTGGGAGAGCGGTTTTCCTTGTCCGCTTTCTCACGCGTCGGCAAACTGTGGCTGCGCGTTGCTGCTAAATTGGCTGCAAACTTAGCGTGTAGCATAGTGCTGCCATGCTACCAGAGTTTAGCTCAACGCCATCTCTCCATGATTTGTTTCCACGCCGTCGGTCATAAGTGGCTGCGGCATGACGAGCCACTCTATACCTGTTCGCGTTCGAATGCAGCACGTCCACAGTTCGCACTCTGCACTGCATGCTGCATTGTTTCACCGGTAACAAGGATGCACAATAGAACGGGGGGTGGGAGCACAGCCGGCCTTGTAAATCGATTGTAATCAAGTCAGGAATCTAACCAAGGCAGTCGAGGTCGAGATTCCACACGACGGATTCGATTTCTGGCCTTGACGGCTCTGTTAGCCAGTGGATCACTCAACGAGAATGTCCCACGAGGCGCCACCAAGCCTGGTGGTTTGGATGCTCAGAGTGTGTTGGGTAGCGTTCTTTTTCAATCTCCGATGCCTCCTGGTCGCCTGAGTTGGCAGTCCGCTTCCCTTCCGTCATTTCATACCCACTGTTTCCCCCTCTTTCGCTTCGGACTTTCGATTGACTCGTGACAAGGTTCGAGAGCCGAGGCCATCCCCTTTTCCACCAGACTCACACGTAGCGCGGCTCGCTGGGTTGCGTGCTGCTTTAGAGCTTCGAGGTTAGGCGAATTCTTTTCAACACGCTGATCACATGGCATCTCGGCTCCAGTGTAACGGTGCTCGCTTGCAGCACGACCCTGCAGCTGCGGCAGCACAAGGGCCGCCCACAGGTGTTGTTCTCGTTTGGTTGGAGCAGTGGGATTTGGTCTAGTGTGTTTTTTTGGTGTTTTTTTTTGGTGTTTTTTTTTTGTTTTGTTTTGTTTTGTTTTTTTTTTTTCCACTCCCAGCACCAAACCGCTTGGTAGTTACGTATCAACCCACAGCCGCAATCGCCCCGGTGCACTCTGCATCTGTCTTACATCCTTGACAACACATCCGATACGTTTGTAGACATGCGAGCACCCGATCGGAAGCAGTGTCGCTTCCAATCATCGGAATCCACTAGGAAGCCACAGCTTAGGTACTCTTTTCCTCCCCCGTTTCACGTAGTTCAACACAGTGATTTTGCTCAAGGCACATGGCAGGAGCAACAGCTGCTTTGCCCTTTTCGAAACCACAGTGACTGTGGTTATGCTTGCGACGCTCGATTGCACTAGCATGCAGCCCAGTGGAGGCCTGGATCCCTGAACAGTCACCGGTCTGGACAGAGACAGAGCAGTTAGAGTTGAGGTGCATGTGTTCTCGCTCGCATTCTTACCTGTATACCACGCTTGGACCTGTTTCCTCGCACATCAATGGAAGCATGGCCCGCCCGCTGGCTCGCTCGGCAATTCCTTCTCATGTACCCACGATCTGCACACTTCATGCTCACAATACGTGGCGCCCCCCACCTCACAGCTGCCATTCATCTCTCTGCCTCTCCCATTCGTCCCCTTTCCTTCCACATTGTCAACCCACGGACTTGCCTTCGTTTCTTCTCCCCTCTGAGAAACACAGCAACAGATTGAAAGCGTCGACTCGCCAGCAAATGAGAGTCGCACCTGTTGCCTCTCGCCGTGCATCACTCTTCGTCCCTTTGGCCTTGACTGCTCTTCCCTACTTTTGGCTTTGTCTCAACTGCGTGGTACAGTGAAGAGCGCTTTCTACCAACCTGATTCGAGTAGCAGCTCCCTTTAGTCAATGGGCAGCACAACCTTCCCTCATCACCACCCAAACTAGCTCTTCTGACCTGTCTTGCGTGCTCCGTCGCTCAAGTACACCCCACGCTTCCACACAAAGCGTCGACAACGTCTCGGTTGTTTCCCGAGCCTGACCATCAAGTGCTTGCACCAACACAATTTAATCTTTACCTTTCTACATCTAGCAACCACTCCACACTCGACCGGTCCGTCTTTGGCCTCATCGACGCCTCCCGACGTGCTCCGTCTTCACATCGCCCCACCACCTCTGAGGCTATTTCCACAACTTTACTGCAGCTTCATAACGGCTCTGCCTCACTTTGGCTTGCAGCGACTCTCGTTTTGCCGCCATGTCGACAATGCACCGTAGTCGACGGTACATGGCGCCGCCGTCGCACAAAGCGCACGACATGGACCGTCAGTCTTCGTGCGATCGCAGCTTCGACTTTGTTCGTTATCCTTCCAACGCTAGCCAGCCCAGTCTGTCTCACAGCATCAACACCTACACTGAATCCACTCCTTCGTCTGTGTGCAGACCCGACTTTGGCGACTATCCACAGGACATGTCCCAGAGCGACTGCGGTGCCAGTTTTGTCTCTGAAGTACCGCCTTCCTTGGACGACACCTCGGACATCGACGAAGCTCCCATGCACAACCAATCCAAGCCAACACTCATCAAGTTTGTCGAGCCAGTAGTGCAACGCGACCATGCCAATGGCCAACAGCGCTTGACAGGCATGAAGAAGAAGATGCAGCGCAAAAAGGTAGCTACCAACATCCAACACGAGGCTGAGATCGATGTTCACCATCTTCCCGTGCTTGAGTTCGCAGAGTCTCGCACAAAGTATGCATCGGGCGACACTAGGCACAAGGGCACATTTAACTTTCCCGTCGTGCCTCCTAGAGATGTCCATATCACGCCAAAGCAAGAGCAGTGGAACGTCGACACAGTCGATATTTCGCTCGAAGACCTCGTCCTGGACAAGGGCAAGGCGAGGCTGGCAAACACACCTCAAAGTCCGTTTGCTGATGCTTCTGACATTACTCTGAGCGGATCGAGGCTGCGGTCCACCATGTCCAGCATGAGGAGTGCCGCCGCTCAGTCTGTGTTCGACGAGGCGCAGCAGGATGAGAGACGGTCTGTACGTTCGCCACGCGCCCTCACTCTGAGTGATGCGAGGCGAGCCCCGCGTCCGGCTCCGCTCGATGCTCCGCTGCCACCCTTGCCTCCTCTGCCCTTACCCTCTGCCAGCAGTCAGAAAAACACGGCGCCTTCCGCGAACGGCAAGATCATCGGGCTGGAGCCAAGCGACCATCATCCACTGGTGAACGACTCTGCAACTGAGCTAGAGTCGCCTGTACACAGCGTCGTCCTTGCCGCCCAGACCATTAGTCCAGGTTGTAGTCCCGACGATGAAGACAATGTCTTTGCCTTTTCACCCCCCAGCATTTCCGGCCATGGCCATGTCGAGGATCAGCGAGGAGCAGCACTCGAGCTACGTTCTGCAAAGGCAGGCGGTAGTCGTCTCGACTCGATGGCATCGTCGAACCACAGCAGCTTGAGGGATATGGATCCTCGGGAGATCATCCAGCGAGCACGCATGCAGCCGATGAGTTGCGGTCTAGAAGCAGAGGTTGGCGGGTCCATCGACCTCGCTTCTGAATGCTCCGATCTGGATGCAGGCGCGGGAAGCATCAACGGGGTTACCGCTGAGGACCTACCTCCGCTCCTCTCGAACCACTACCTCCAGGGCAAGGTGGACCAAAACGAGTACGAACGTCTCAACCGACTTCCCGAACGGATCCAGGCTGCTGCAGCCGCGGCGGCCGCGGCGGCCGCGTCAGGCGCCGGTCATCGTCTCTCACACAAGCATCTGTCCAAGCACAAGAAGGGTGCAGGTGCGACCTCGGCCGTCAGCCACTACGAACCCATCAGCATCCTTCGCGCCGAAGCGGCCTTCTTGATGGAGGACACCAAAAAGTTGGACAAGAAGAAGAAGGACCGTCTTTGGAACACAAGCAGCAGCACCAGCAGCCGCTCGCAGCTCGGAAGGTCGGGTGTCAACAACTCGACTTCGGACGTGTCTTCAGTTTCAGACGGCCATCAGAGGCTGAAAAGCTTTAAATCTTCTATCCGCCTCAAGACCATGAAGTAGCCTACCTTTTCGCAAAGCTTGATTCTGCTAAACTGCAGACCGACCCACTCGCTCTTGCACGATCCCGACTGAAGGAGCGAGCCACGAACTTCTTTCAAGATACCCCCCTTCATCACATGACCTTGTAGAAATGAAATCCTAGCATGTTTGCCGCCATCATGCTGCTCAGAGACGCACCGATTTCGTGCCAGTTCACATCCTGAGAGCGATATAATGAGTGATCGCTGTCTCTATGGTCAACTGTATACGTCCGTGCTCCACATAGGTGGAACTGCCACCAAACAGCTGCAAGTGGTGGTACGCTTGTCCGTGGTCTTTGAAAGCTCATGTGAGATTACGTGTTAACTGGTGCGATATGTTAGGCTGCAGAGCCGGGCGGTTTATCCTATTTTGAATCTCGAGTCTCACAACAGAGCGCGATTTCTGGGGATAAGGCTCGAGCTTGCACCGCACAACTTCCACGATCGGGCCCACGAGCTGTGAGATGATTTCCAATTTTTGGGTTTCTGTTGTGGGCTTGGCGAGCCAGCTTGGCCAATCCGTACTAAAAAGTTGTACAATCACGAATAATCAATGGCAAGACCGAGGGCCCGATTTGGTCACGCCGGTCACAAAATAGGTGCAGAAAAGATTAGCACGGCATCGGCTTCCGCTTGCCAGAGGATCTGCAGTTCAGGTGCTGTACTGTACAGTACTGCACAGGTGCACAGTCTGTACAGTACTGAAGTACAGCGACACGGCGGTTGACAGCAGTCACAGAGTTGCACAACGGCAGCCTTTGCATTTCCTCCTTTTTTCCAACAAAGCACGCTCGCTCTGGCGACTTCCCCACCCGCTACTGAGCCATCGCCTACTCTAAGCGGAGACACGCACAGCGACGTGTGGGCCTCTTCTGCTGCGGGTTGCTGCTTGACTGCTTCGCTGCTCCGCTGTTTCGGCTGCTCACGCACTCACTCTTGGGCGTTAACCAGTCTAATCCTATTCCACTGATCCGTTCCACCTTCATCGCCCTTCCCCAAGGTGGTGTCTAGCATCGCTCAGCCACACCCCTTTGCTCTTTCGCATTCGCATCTCAATAGCTCTACTCAGCCAAGCTCCGTCCTTGTCGCCCTCTCGTCACCACGTTTCTCTTCTCACATTGGCTGCCTCACGGAGTTTCTTTCCGGAATTGCATCGACTTTCGCATTCCAGCAAGCTATCGTCGATCTTGGAATTGCGACAGCAGTTACCCTTGACACTTTCTCCCTTCATCTTTGCGGATCCAAAGCAAAGCTTCGCCATCCGCGCAACCTGCAAGCCTGCTCCGGCTGGCTGCGGTTCCGTCGTTGTTGCACAACCACTCCCTAGCAAGGTCACCGCTTCGTCTTGCTGGACTGCATCTTTGCGGATCCTTGCGTTTTCCCTTCCGGCCACTGCTTGCTACTCTGTCGAAGCCTTCCAGGCCTGCTTACGTCCAGCAAGTCTTCATTCTTTCGATCTGCCAATGTTCAACTAATCTCCTGGCGACCACTTCGCATCGCATCGCCTGTTTGGCTACCCACCGTCTCGCTCTGTCGAGCCTGTCGTTCGCCTAAGCCTTGCTAGGCAAACAGCACGCGCGTACCACCCCAAGGTGCTTACACAATGTCGGCCGGACCGATGCGAATCACCGACGATGAGCTCGCTCGCGAGGTCGAAGCACTCAAATCGCATCGCAGGCTCTCTGTCAACCGACCCGTCATCGATCCTGATCTTCCCGATCTCGCAGCAACCTACGGAGGTGGTCAGGAGCTCCTTTCTGTTCCATCGCCCGAGCGCGAGAGGCGCGGGTACAGCCTCGTAGATGATGGCGCTGTACCAATACGCAGCCCTTCCTCCTCCTCCTCTTCGTCCTTATCTCCTAGTAAAAGCTACACCAACGAAAGAGCTCGTTTCACGGCAAGACGCAGAGGACAGGGTTCCGACCAGTCCTCCGTCTCGGAGCCTACCGTCTCATCACCGACCCATATTTCCCCCGCCTCGGCATCGCCAAGTAGCGATGCCTTCGACTCCACGGTCCTTGCCTCGTCACCCACCAGCTCGTCGAGTCCGCAGTCGCCCAAAGACCCAAGCCACCTCTTCTGGGTACCTGCGTCAGTGCATCCTGAAATCTCGCCTACCGACTTTCGCAACTTCATCAAAGAGCATGCTGCTCGCGCTGTCACCCAGCATGCGGGCGAAGACGACGCAGCTGCGGACGACGCCTTGTCTCCCATCGCCGTCGGTGAATCACCCATCGCACAACGTCTCAACTCTGTCCGTCAGCAGCAGCAAGAGCGTCAGACTCAGACCAGCGACGCGCGTGGCGCACTCATTGGCCGCTCTACCTCGTTGTCACGACGTGGCAGTACCCTCCGGCGTCAATACCGTCCAGAAAATGACACAGATGACGGCGAAGATGAAAAGGCGCCTCGGCCGCTGCAGCGTAATCGCAGCGGTTTGAGCCGAGGCACGTACGGTCTGTCGATACCCAACCTGACCATCGACGACCTGCAAAAACTCGAAGCCGCCGCCGAGGAAGCCAGCCAGAGCCAGGATCCTGCCATGTTGCACAGCGTGCTTCGCCGCACACTTAGTCTCAACACTACGCCGGATCTCGATGCCATCGATGCCATGCCTCAGGAGCCAATCGAGGATCCTGATGCCCCCATCATTGTACCGAAACCAGGTCAGATCTTGCGGCGAGCTGCACGAACAAAGATGCGCAAAGCCTCGGGCGACTCTGCCAGAGGAAGTCTGGCTTCGCGTCGACGTGCGCCCCGCAGTTCGACAGATACCGACTCGGCATCGCCCTCCGAGGGTAGCAGAGCGTGGGAGCTGCAGCACAGCAACCCAGAAGACATGGAGAGGCGCCACAGTGGTCAGTCGGAGATCTCTTCGGGTGCAGATGACGATTCGTCTGCTGGCGATAGCTCCTCGCGTCCCGTATCGACAGAAGCGACTGATTCTATTGTCGATGCCTATTCACGCGATTCCTATCAATCGGACGCATCGCAAAGAACCAGCGTCACTTCGGTAATTGAGAGTACCGGCTCCGACACCAACACTCCAGCTGGTGCCGTTGGTCAAATTGAGCCAGACAGTCCGTCGCCGCCACGCACACCCACACAGGGCTCGTACTCCGCCTTGCCCTCCGCTCTGCCCGCCTCGGATAGCACCAATCGTATGGTGATCGCATCGCAGGCTCGGGAGAAGGACGCTACCCGCCAAGCGCAGCACGCTGCAATGCAGGTGACTGATCCGCTTGAGGCTCCGAAACCAGATACTAACGTGGCTTTCAACAACCAGATCAAGCCCGTCGCAGTGTCGCACGTCCCGCCAGTCCCAGCTTTCGAGAAGAAGCTACCTCAGCAGCACCAGCAGAAGCAAGTGGCTCGACCCTCGTCCGCCGACGACCAATCACCGTACGGACCGAGCTCCTCCATCAAACCGGAGGCTGCATCTGCGCAGACGCAGCCAGGGCAACGTCGCGATGTGCAGCATGTTCCTGCTACGAAACCTCAGATTGCGCCGATCGTGACTAGCCAGCAGCAGCGCCAATCTCAGCCGCATCCCCCTGTGCACTCGCCTCCGCCACCAGCCTCCAGCAGCAACAAGCACAAGGACAAGGAGCGCAAAGGCGCGTTTGGGTTGTCCTGGTTTGGCCTTGGCAAGGATGACGAGGATGACCGTGCAAAGGTGGAGAAGGAATCGCAGAGGAAGCGGGAGAAACACGAGAAGCGGGAGCGCAAGGAGCGAGAAAGGGAAGAGAAGGACAAGGAGGAAAGCAGCTCGTCCAGTTTCCTAGGTGCGCTCTTCGGTAAAAGGAAGGGTCACGATGAACCGTCTCATCAAGCTGCACCTCGTCCCACCAATGGCCAGCTCACGGCCGGCAGTCTGTTGGAGCGCAACGAGATGGGCAAACACGGCGCTTACTTTTACTCGCGTTATCCGATCCACATCGAACGTGCTGTGTACCGTCTCAGTCACATCAAGCTTGCGAATCCGCGCCGCCCTCTGTACGAGCAGGTGCTGATTTCGAATCTCATGTTTTGGTATCTCAGCATCATCAACCGCTCCAATCAGGGTCAGTATGGTGCGCAGTCTCAGCAGGGACCGATGCAGAACAACACTGCTCAGCAGCATCTGGAGCAACACGGACACGGTTCGAATGGACAGGCATCCGGAGGCGGGGGCGTGAACGGATTCAGCTCTGCATCCGCATCTCATGTGGATACATCGAGCGCGTATGACGGCATGGATACGTCTTCCAGCAGTCCTGATTCGGAGGATGGATCGAGCCCGGAACAACAATGGAGTCAGAGCAACAGCACCAGCGGTGGAGGCAACGGTGCCGCACTCAAGCAGAAACGCAACGGGCTAACTAAGCCCAATCGAGCGCCAGCCGGCGCCAACCGCGGTCGCGCAGCAGAGACGCCGATGAAACAGCCCGGGTACGGCATGCAGCATCGACAGATTGATGACGATCTTAAGACGATGGGTTCGCACGCAGGCTCACTGGGCGGGTCGACCGGGTTTGTGGTCGGCCAAGTCGTTGACGTCAAGGCGCTGCAAGCCAACACTCTCTATCGCTTTGTTGCCGATCCGAGATCTGCTGAAGGACCCAACGACCATGATCAAGTGGAGTCGGCGACCACCGATTATCTGGGACTCGGCAACCAGTTCGGATCGTCGGAGCCGTTCTGGTCGAGCGGCCGGGCGGCAGAGGGGGAGTTGGGCGGGTCGACGCAGACACATGGTGGCCAGCCTGGAAGCGGTGGGTCAGATGGAGCTCAGAAGGTTGAAGGTCACCGGCGAACATTGGGACCGTCAGTGCATGCAGACGAGCAGAAGCGCAGTTCGAGCCCGAATCGGCCGTACCGGTCGGAAGCGGAAAAGGAACGTGCGTGGCTGGGCATGCGCAGCAGCTCTGGTCGTGCGTCGCCCACACACGGCTATGGATCGATCTCGCAGCACAAGGCGCATGACGGAACAGAGAGTAATGACGTACAACAGCATGCGGAGAGGGCCGCCACAGAAAGCCACCCTCAAGGCCGTAGCATGTCAGTGGGCGGTATTGGGGCGATGAGTCGCACAGGAGATTGGGGGAACCACTCGCATCGAGCCGACCGATCGCGCAAGACCTCGATGGGCCACATGAGCTCCTCTTCCTCGAGTCAGGGATTGGTTTCGTCCAGCTCGACCTCGTCCACCCTGTCTATTGGGACGATTGACGAGGGCGAAAACGGATACAGCATGTCGAGTTCGTCCAGCGCCATGGCGTTGGACTATTCGGGCCAGAGAGACTACGATTCACGAGCGCACAGCAGTCGAGGGAGTGTGATTCCGAACGTGCAGATCAACCTGCCCATCGCGCCTGGTTCGAGCGCTATGCTGGACGCTGCTAGGACGAGTCAATCGCGCAGAAGGTGATGCCTTCACCTCGATATGCTGATGTTGCCAAAACTCGCTTAGGACGAGCGAGCATGAAGTACTCGATTGTACAGATGGATAAGCGACAGGAAAATTGATTTATGCGATGACCAAAGAAATCGTTCGGTGTAGAGCCGAGCATCTCTTTGAGCGGCCGCCAGGCGTCCGTGATAGGATGACGCAATGTGAAGAGGACAAGCGAGTTGGGGCCAACCAAGACTGCGAAAAGTGAGACATGAGACTGTTCAGAGTGACATTTGCGAACGACAATGGTAATGACGGGATTGAACTGGTTGGTCGTTTCGACACAGCTGCGTCGGGCGTGACGATGAGGGGATCTGATGTGGCGGAGTTCATCTGGAGAAAGTGACACGAGCAAGGGTGGGTCCACAGGAGGATTCTCATTGGCAGGCGTAAATCGCGCAAACTTGGCCGCCCTAAATCCACAGTTCAAGTGAAACACCCTGTCCCGATTTGGCACTGGAATTCAAAATACTGGCAACACACACGACATCCCAACCAGTCCGCCGCCCTTTTCCATCAGGCCAAGTCACAGCGCTACAGCCGCTGCGCGATTTCTGCGCGCCAATGGTCCGCCCCACTTCGCACCAACCAAGGCTCAGTTCCCTGGGCGCTAGTGCCGCCGAAGTGTTGTTGCGTTGTTGATCTCTCCACATGCGCCCCCAGGAGACACCCTAACCCTATCTCCCCCCCTCGCTTAATCACAGAAACTATATAATCCTCCCGAATCTGGTTATCCTCGCTTCCATCCATCCTCCCCATCTCACACCAACACACTCTCTCGCACCACTTGCATCCTTCCTCTCTTAACACCTTCACCCAACACAACTTCTTAACATCTCACAATGGCCTGCAACTGTCAGAGCGGATCCCAGGGCGCCAACGCAGCCTGCACCTGCACTCCCGGTAGCTGTTCGTGCAACGGCTGCACCAACGCGTGCGCTTGCAAATCCCAGCAGAAGAAGTGCAAGTGCGAAGCAGCAGGCCAATCTTGCACCTGCGCCAAAGGTTGCGCCAACTGCGGATGCTGCTAAACATCAAACACTATCATCCTCTCAAGCATCCGTGACTGTCGAGTATATCCTCGTTTCTAGTGGCAAGAATCCCAAGAAAATTAATCCGCCCCATACGCTACCGCATCGAAAAGAAAAACTATCCTAAAACTCGTCCAATTCGTACGACAGGTGTCAGTTTCTATCTGTAGCTATGTCGCCGAGCTTGATTCTCAATCCAGTCTCGTTTCGGTACTTGGCCATAACCCCAATACCAAGCGTCGGCTTTTACGTTCAGTTCACTGTGTTTGAAGAGGGTTGAGACGAATTGTGAGTGTTTGGGAGTAACCACGGCGGGTTTGAAACCGAGTCTGGCGTGATAACGAACCCGTATGTTCTGCCCACCAAACGATCGAGGTTAGGCAACGAAGCTGAGAAGTCAGTATTCATCTCCACTAGCACAGATCTTAGATGCGTTCACCAAAACTGAAATGATTTCGGTTGGAAATCCCAACCTCCTACGCAGCATTTTGCATGTTACCCGTACAACCGCACCGCCTCAGGTTGCAAATTACCTTCCCATAACGAAATCTTTCACTCAAAACACATTCTTCCGCAAATGCGGGAGACGCAGTGTTTCGTTCAGATTCATGCTTGATCTTGTAGAGCGTTTCATCTCCAGCGATGATGCGTTTTGGTTCACGGTGCTAAATGGCGAAAGTCGTCGGGGAGGGAGGGAGACTGGGGATAGTCACAGGTGAATTGGTAGACTTACCGTATTGGGTGGATCCTTGGGTTGAGCTAGTTTTTGGATGATATGCCCACTGAGACATCCTGAACCGGGCAACAACGACAACGACCAACCCGTTCGCTCACGACCATCGCTAAACATGATCATCGGTTGACCCACCAAAACTTTCTTCGTATCGGGTGAACCTCACCTACCTCCCCCGATAGGCGATTGTTTCATCGCGAATGGGTGCAGACGTGCGAAAGATGCTGCGGCAAGGTTGTAAGTCTGCCGGATGCCGGTTGTTGAAGACTGCGGTGCTCCACGGTTTCGCGCTTGTCGAAGTTTTGGTCCTTTGCTTCGGCCAATCCGATGTCTTGCAAGATTCCCAGCACAGTTGATGGTCGTCGGTCTTCCCCACCAAGATGCCGAACACAACCCGCAAAAGTTGGATCTCCGAACCCCGTAGAGACCTAGCGTTGAACACGATAGGCATGAGACGCAATTGTGTAGCTTGCTGACCGCGGCAAGGTCAGCATGTTGGAATGCATCCGCTCTACGCACCCGCAGGTATCATGCGTTGCCGAAGCGGTGCGAGGTTTGCGAGGTTACCGTACCAGGGGATGAAGCCAGGACTCTGGTACCGAGACGTTGCGTGATAATCGCTATGCAGAAGCGTTCGGAAACTCGTGACATCGACGGTGTACCGCTAGCCTGCAGAGCGGACAAGGATGCAGAGCGGTAGAACTCTGTCCGGCTCGCGAGATCCCGAGTTTGAATGCTTCGATGTACTTGCGTGGAACCACCTTGTTGAGGCGGATAGCGGGGATGTGAGGTGCTGTTCGGAAAGCTGCATTAGCTGACTTGAATTTGACCTACGGGCTCTGTTCAGCTTCATACCTCGCCCAGTGGGAGATGCGACCGAGATGAACTGTTAAGTCACCAACTGTGTGAAGCCCAGAATGTCACCGCAACCCCAGAAGGCAGGTAGAACAGTCGGCCGTGATTTAGAAAAGGAGCGACAGACCATTGCCAGACTATGACTACTGGCACAGAGTCGTGTGACACAACGCCTGTGCACTTTGAACGGGTTGGTTCGAAGCTGGACTGACGGTGCGGGTTCACTCTGCCAGCCAACTCCACCAATGCAGTTAGGTTGCGAGCGGCGCTGTCACCCGCATTTGAACAGATGCCACCCCGTCCTGGACATGTCTGAGAGCGCGGCAGTCATAACGATCGACACTGCGCCAAGAAGCTGGCCATGTCGCAGACTGCCGCGAGTGGGGTTCCATGGTAAGCAGCCGCCAGCGTCGTAACCAGCAAAACAGACACGAAAGGCGTTGGCTCCAAAGGGGGAAAATAGATGCCGAATAGGCGGACCAGGGTTCAGCGTGTTTTGGGTTTTACTGGCATGAGACTTGCGTCAGAAAAAAGGGTACTGAAATCACCTTCGACCGCAGCTTGTATGGGTCTTCGTGTCCCAGACTGGATTGGTGTGTGTGTGTGTTTTTTTGTTTTTTTTTTTTTTTTTTTTTTTTTTTTTTCACCTCCCCTTTTTTTGCCGCAAGCTTCAGCACTGAATGTGTACAAAGCACCAACTGGCGATGACGCATAGTCACGGCGGTCAAAATCGCTTTGGATGCAGACATATGTGGCAGCCATCGTCAAATCCAAACATTCACTAAGAAGAATGTTGTTGTCGACCGTGGAACTGCACATTAAGCGACGCGTCCGACAGCGAGCCCGCGCCACCCTCGGCGGAATAGCATGAATTCGGCTAGCAGGGGCTACACTAAAGAGTTTGTATTGGTTCGGCGCATTCGTGCCGACGGCTCGGCCAAAGTTTGTACTCGAGCATTACAAACGCGATGTGCCTGAGCTGCCAACACCCGCCGAACAGAATGCCTTCGCGTTTCGGTTAGCAAACGAGTCGAGGATCTGCGGTTACGGAGTTCCATGACATTCATACCGAACCGCTCACCACAAGGCCCAATCACCCGCTCTGGCTGCCAAACCAGACACGGTTTCCCGTTCATCGTCTTCGTGTTCAATCACGAAGGTGTCCATTGTCTTTGGCAAGGCAAGTCTCGCACAAGGCACGTCGTACACTAAAAGAACAATGGGTTATGTGAAGCGCATTCCCAACCGTGTTGTGAGTGCCTGACCGACCAGCACCCTGAATGAGGAAGAAGAATGGAAAGATCAACATGCCGAAGCAGCGCATGCATCAGTGAACCCACCGGAGACTGCGTGTTGTATGGGACTCGTCGCCCTGAAAACTTTGGTTCGACGCTGCTGGAAGCACGCTTTTCCTGCATGCCAGCAATCACTTTTGAACCGGTGGCTCCTCGGTTATGCCCCTTTGTGCAACACATCTCCATGTCGAGTGCTCCGTCTCTTCGACTTCTTTCCTTCGTATGCAGCCACATGATCGCTGAGCGTCTGCCTTGACTTCTCAACTGAAACTCGCCGATCTTGCTGTCTACCTGAACTGTCCCCGTCTCTCCCAATCTGACGCATCATCCAGTGTTCAGTTTTCCGTTCCCTGAGGGCGTATGCCTTTCACTTCATCCCACCAGAACGTACACATAGCTTTTGTTCTGCATTTGTGTGCATACACCTCGGAAGTCCTCGTCTGTTCAGACCGCCGCTTTGGCGCGCTTTCTATTCCCTTCGGCCGCCGGTCTCTGCTGCAGCTTGGACACAAGACTCACACTCACCATTCAGCCTGGCCTTCCTCTTCCCGTCCCTGTCATATCGCACACCCTCCCTTTTCCTTTGCTCTGCTCCCACTTTCCTCTTGTGCACATGCTTGTCCGTTGCCTTGATCCCTAGCTGCTTCCCTAGCAAGTACAGCTACGTCCCTCTCCCTCCCCCTGAGCACGAAAAAGAGTTTAAAGTACTGCCTTTCCTTCTCGTCTCGGACAACGTATTCTCTCTCCCACTTCTCACTCTCCTCATCATATTCCCTCCCGTGCGCATCCCCGCTCGTGGCTGTCCTTCCTTTTCGTACTGATACATATCCCAACCTACGTCAACCTCGATCCGACTTGTCTCGTTCACACCGCCACTTGATACCATGAAGCTTTCATCCACAGCCATCGTGGCTGCAGTCTCACTTGCCTCGTCGGTTGCCGCCAACATTGGCCGAGGTGTCCCTGACCCCAACCACATCCAGAACCTCTACCGACGAGCTCGTGACAATGGCGAATATAAAAACCTCATCTACAAGCGTGGCTCGCCCTCGCAGTCTGCCCTCAAGGCGCGCGCCACCACCGAACCTGATCAGGCAAAGATCCTCGACCCCAAGCAAGAGTGCACGCCTTACTACCTCCCAGAGATTGCTGCCCTCACGAGTCAGTTCCCTCCACCTTGGGAAAATGCCACCATCCTTCCCGGTGACAGTGAGGCCCAGACGGTGTGGGCCAACATCAAGGCGTCTGGCATCATCCCTGCCGACGTCAAGCCCAAGGGCAAGGTCAATGGTGATTTCAGTTCGTTCACCCCCACCTACCCTCACAGCGACCCAGACTGCTGGTGGACCTTCAGTGGATGTGATAATCCCAAGCACCCCAACATTCCCAACGATCTGATAACGTGCCCTGAGCCAGACACTTGGGGATTGACCTTCGACGATGGACCCAACTGCACCCACAACGCATTCTACGACTTTTTGGAAAAGAACAAGCAGAAGGCGACGCTCTTTTACATTGGCTCCAACGTTCTCGACTGGCCGCTCGAGGCTCAGCGTGGTATTGTGGATGGTCACCACATCTGCGTGCACACGTGGAGTCACCAGTACATGACCGCTTTCTCCGACGACCAGGTGTTCGCCGAGCTCTACTACACTGCCAAGGTGATCAAGGATGTGGTGGGTGTCACCCCTACTTGCTGGCGTCCTCCGTTTGGTGATATCGATGACCGGGTTCGTGCGATCGCAAAGGGTCTCGGTCTCGAATCCGTGCTTTGGACCGACGATACCGATGACTGGAAGATTCTTCCCCTCGGCTCGCTCCCCACCGCCTCGATTGACGCAAACTACGCATCCATCATCGCCAAGGAGACCGCCGGCCCTTCGGCTGGTCAAGGTAACATCGTGCTCACCCACGAGATCAACGGCCATACCATGGAAGAATTCATGAAGCAGTACTCCAACATCCAGGCGGTCTTCAAACACATTGTCCCCCTCACCGCATGCAAGAACCAGACGCGTCCTTACCCTGAAGACATTACCTACCCCAACTTTGCCCAGTATGTGGCTGGTAACATCAACGCCACTGGTTTGCCAAAGGGAAGCCAGATCAAGGCGGCCGACAACCACTACAATCCCACCCTTGCTGTCTCTCAGACCATGACCGGTACTCAGACAGGTGGTATTGCTGGCGCTACTGCTACGGGATCAACCGGTAGTGCTGGCGTCGCGGCAGCTAGCGCAAGCGCAAGCAAGGCGGCTCAGACCTCCGCCGCGATCACCAACCAGTACCCCTCTGTGCTCATTGCGGGCTCGCTTGCTGCGGCTGTGCTCTTCTCCGCTGTCGCCCTACTCGCCTAGATGCCTTGCGCTTCATCTTCACGTGTGCAGATTGTCGATACCATACTACTTCCCCCCCCCTTTGGCCTTCTCCTCTCACGCTTTGATAGCGTTTCTGTCATCACCACTAGGGTGAATTATACAAAAGACTTCCATCTTTCGGACAATAATCTAAGTTAACTACTCTCGTTTTCTCCAGCTTATCCCTCCTGTTTGTGTCGTAGTCAACGTTCGTTGGCTCATCTCCTTTCTTCGTGAGGATCATCCCCGATCACCGCACATCTGTCAAAAGCTAACTGTTTGTAATTGCATCGAGGGTATCTTTTTCTCTAAGTCATTAAAGGCGATCGAGATGACGAGTCATGGTGAGCAAATTTAAAACGAGGCACTAAAGGTAGGCATTCAAAAAGATGAGTAGATCGACCGGAGACGATCGCCAGTCCCGGTCGTGCTGTGCAAAGAAGTCGAAACAAAAGACGAACCGAATCACACACGGTTCAACGCAGACGTCGTGGCTCTCGTCGCCGCCAAAGCAGCACGCGGACCAGCTGGTCTCGCAACCACCGCCCGCGTCCTCACCTTAGCCGGGAGTGTCATGTGACCTGCACTGTTCTTGGTCGGCGAGCCCCTTGCGGGGATTGTACGGATCGACGGTTTTGTCTGTCCACCTTGTTCCGTGTCAATGTGGTGTGTTGAGGGCTGTTGTTTCGACGCAGTTTTGGGTTTGTGGTTGGCGGGGAAGACGGAAGGGACGACATCGCCTGGGGCGATGTTCTCGGCGGCGGCGATGCGGACTTTTTCGAGATCGGCTTCCTTCTGCTGTTTACGCATCACCCTTCGGAGGTGGCGGAGCGATGATGAGCGCGGGGTGAGGCAGGGAGTGAGGACTTTGCCGACTCCAGCGTGGACGGTTGCTGCGCGTTGCAGTCCTCCTGCAACCATGCCCTCCAGACCTTTGGCACCGTTCAACGGTGCCTGGATGATGGCGGAGAGTATAGGAAGCGATGCAGATCCGCTGCCTGTCGAATTGGTAGCCCTTCCAAGACTGGCGATTGTGGGTCGCATCACGCTGGGGGAGAACGAGATCTGGCCGGCTGCCGGAGCTTTTCGCGGAGAATCACCCATCGAGATGGTGCTGGTGGTGACACTCGATATGGCGGTGGACCCGCTGACGTTTCGCTGACTTCCGAATCCAGCCAGCGCCGCCTTGGTTTTGGCTTTGATCTCCTTGAGTCTGGTCTGGCGCGCAGCCTCGGCCCTGCCCAGACCCTGGGAGACGCTGCTACGGATGCTGCCGCCAAACCGGCTGCTCACACTGCCATGCTTACTCGCCTCGCTTCCTCCGCAGCTCGCTGACGCTGCCACCGACGGCTTAAGCATGTCCGATGCCGCATTCGCCTTGGCAGCAACCGAATGTGCAGCTCCACCGTTCGAGGGAGCCGTGGTGACCACCCCAGTGAACTTATTCCTCACGCCGACGGAGGGCGTCATACCCTCCGCACGGTTGGTTTGATTGGCCGTCAGATTGGCTCTCGAGCTGGCACTGCGCGACATGGCGGCCTGCTGTTGCTGCTGCTTCGCAAACGCCGCCTCGCGCTTTTGCGTCTGTGCACTTGTGGCCATCTTTTTGGACGATCCACTGCCGATGAACGTGCTCTTGGTCGCCTTGATGACCGTCTTGCGCAAAGAAGATGCCGCTCGGGTGGGCGCACCCTCACCGATGGCTTTGCTGTTGGACGAGGAGGATGCAACGCTAAACTTGTACGGCATACCCTCGCGCTCTGGTCTGGTGACGCGGATCACCACCGTCTTTTTCTCGGGAGGGATTTCGAGTACCGTATTCTGCAGCGCGTCTTGGTCTTCGGTCACGGCAAGGCGCAGCCGCTTCGTGCGAGGGGGCTCAGTGCTGGAAACCTGGCGAGCACTGGCAGTCTTGGCAGAGGATGCGGAAACGCAAAGCGACGATGGCAGCTTTGCCTGCGAGACCGGCGGTACCGGCAACGGTCGGCGCTGGACCGGCAGCTTGCGGGTGCTGGTGGAACGTGCCATTGCTACAAGACTACGGGTCGATGTGGAAGCGTCTACGCGGGGACGTCGCTGAGAGGTAGATGTGCTCGCGGTCATTGTTGCTGCATTGCTCGATGGTGCTGAGCCGATTGATTCGCTCGATTTGCTGATGTCGGCGCCTTTATCGGCGGGTGCTCCTCCCACGCGTCGAGCGGCATAGTGATTGACAATCGAGTCCATCTTGTTGAATTGGCGCTCGTGATGGATCTCGTATCTGCCGGAGCGGCTCTTGGACATTCCCTGAGTCGAAGCGGACGCCGCCAAAGACTGCCACGCTCCGTTGCCCGTGCTGGACATGGTGGCCAAGGAGCCCGAAGTAGCAGATCGTCCAGCTGCGGTCAGCCTTGCGTTCATTTCTGCGAGCACGGAGGCAGCAGCGGCTGAGAACTGGCGGGATGTGACGGAGGGAAGAGTCGAGGAGTGGACCAAACATTCGCTAGAGACGCCTTGGGGTAGAGGAAGCGAGGAAAGGTCTGGGTACAAGCTGGAGCTGGCATCTGCAGCAGCGGAGCGGCTCATTTCGAGGATGGTGGCGGTTGAGAGTGGCGAGGCGATTCGATTTGAGCTGGGTAGCGCCTTGAAGATACGGAGCGGCTGCGTAGGCTCGACATTTTCCGGAGGCTGTGCTGGTAAGAGAGGCAGAAGCTGGCGAAGCGGTGTAGGGGAGCTGGTAGGGAAGGCGATGGTGTTCTTTCGAGACGAGCGTTGCTCCTCTTCATCTTCGTCGGTACTGATCGCGTCACCTTGTTCCTTGACCTCTTCGATAGCCTGCACCAGGTCGGAAACCCTCCTTTGCCTTGTGCGAGGGGTAAGAGATAGGTAGGGGAAGGTAGGTTGCTCGTCGTTCTGTTGATCGTCGCTAACAGAGTCTTCGCTCGAATCGCTCTGCCTCGGTCGTTTGACGTGTCGAAGGATAGGGACGTTACCCTTGGTGGGACTGTCGGACGGAATATTGGTGGCGGCGTACTGCTGTAGTCGCTGAATGAGATCTGCGTTTTTGCCGACTGCCTTGATGTCGAAGCGCTTGCAGAGGTTGGTGAGCTGCTTGCGCTTGAGGCAGTGAAGCGCATCTGGCGAGAGGAGCAAGTTGCCGTTCATGATGACTGACCGAGCGGGATGCGCCACTGTGACACCGCCGCTCTTCGGTGGGTATAGGTATCTAAAGGTCGTTGTGATAGAGAAGGATACTGTGGTGACAAGCAAGGCACTGGTGACGCGCGGATGGATCTTGCGCTCGATGATGACTGGAGATGGCCCCGAAATGGCGGGGGATGCCGGATCAGGAAGGCTTCCATGCAGAGAGGATCGGCAAAGAGGAGCAGACGCATGATGCCTTGTTTGGCAGGCCATGCTCTGCTCTGCTCTGCTCTGCTCTGCTCTGCTCTGCTCTGCTCTGCTCTGCTCTGCTCTGCTCTGCTCTATCGGGGTACAGATGTGGTGTTGCTGGTTGAACGAGGATCCACATTCAGCTGCAGCTTGGATTCGAGAAGCTTAAAAAAAGTCACAAGGCGTTCGCCATCGGCGCGCATCCATCGCCCGATGTGAAAGCAACACCAGATTGATTCGGAAAGTGTGTGTTGTTCTGCTTTGCCCGGTTCATGCAGCTGTCAAAGCTCTAATCTGTGTCACCGACGCGCCATTTTTGGAGATGCGCATGTGATTTCAGAGAGTGAGTGGCACGTCCCACATCACATCCCACACTTAACCGATCTTGGTAACACACTTCCACGTTGGTCGGCGCGACCAGATGTCAGCATCTTAAGCATATGGCCAACCTTGAGCATACGCCAATCAAACCATCATCTCACCCTGTGGCCAACATCTTCGTGACCGCCATGCACCTTTGTTCTTTTGATTTGATGACTTGAGGCCCACACGAGCTACCACCACGCACCTCATCACCACGCACCTCATCACCATGCATCTCAATCGCTACTGTCTAGAGTGAAGCTGGAGGCGGCGCCAACAAAACAACCTCTCCGCTCTACAGGCGCACATCTTTCCTTTCGGACCTGGAACACACACTGGCGCTACATCTCGACTTCCGATGCAATACTAATGAAGCTCGGCCCTGCTGCTCCATCATCCCTCTCTTTGCCTCGAATGTTCAGTCGTCAACCCGCACATTTCATTTCGGATCATCTCTGCGCAGCCAAGCTCAGAAACTGCTTGTGGCTCAACAATCTCGCCACAAACTCTTCTCTGCGTGACTCCGCACTTGAAGGCCCTCTCCTATTCCCTGCGCACCCTTTCAGCTCTCCCTAGACCGGTGGATCTCTACTCTTATGGCTTCAAGCTGCTCACCAGCTATATACTGAGGATCTTGAGCTCGACGGCATTTCTGCCTCCCCTTTAAGGACGCATCTGGAAACACACATCTTTGCTTCACGCCCCTCTATCATACAATCAGTCATAACAAACACCACCCGGTAACACACAACATTTCCATCACATAATAGAACGTTTTTCCTGCCGCATAAGCTTGGTCCCTCATCGACGCCACTCTAAATCATCGCCGGCTCCATCTTTTCAACATCGCCAAGGGTAGCCCCGCTTGTCGACAGGATCACTCTCTCCTACATCACGATCACTATCCTTTCTCACCGAAGCTTGCTCGAGCCATGGATAAAGACTTTGAGCTGGATCGCCGACGTACAGGAGAACCACCAGAAGCTACCAAGAACAGCGGCTGCGGCCTAAATCAGTGGAAGCGGCGTGCGATGGTTCCTTTACCCAATCCCCACAAGCGACGTATGAAGGATTCCTATCCATCGCCTCATCTCCAGTGCAACTCATCTGTGCTGGGCGCCCTGTTCGAATCAGAAGATGCACTCGATCGAGACGCAGCAAATGCTTCGACCATGTCGGACTCAGGCACGGAATCCGACCCGACGCTCAACACAGACTCTTTCCATGATACGCCTGGATCGTCGCAAGACATCGATACCTTGACGCCACCAACAGCAGAGCTCAAAAGCAAAGCTCCTGCCTGGAAGCTCTTCACTGAGCCGTCTCAGGCTCGTATCTTTTTGCCTTTGTCAAGCTCTGCTCGAAGGCGTCCAGCAGAGATCAAGGCAGAATCGCAAGTGCCTCAGCTACATGCGGAAGCGGAACCAACTGGTCGCATTGTTCACGCCCATCTAAACACCTGCGTCCCTCCCGCACTTACAACTCGGAGTAGATCTGTCCCCCCCTTTATCGCGGTGGAGACACACATGCGTGTCAAAATGATGCAAATGCAACAAGATGGCAGACTCGCCGTACCCTGGGGTGTCCAATTCTACCTCGCGCACCTCGTTTCCTTCGACTTATTCAGCCTAGACGAACTGATATTCAACACCGGCATCAATGCTCTCCGCTCCAAATCCAACGCCGATTCAATTCGTGCTCTCTTCAATCCTGACAACCAGCACCTGCTGTGGGAATCTGGCAAGGACACTCCAATCTTGGCACGGCTGATCACGGGCCGTGAACGCCAAGTCTATGCCGAACTCGATCGCGAAGCTGAGATCCGCGCCCACTCACCTCTGAATGGTGTCATTGGTCCTCCCGGAGAGGAGATGCGGTCGTTTGGTGGAAAAGTCCTCTTTGAAGGCCGCATCCTCTGCTTGAAAAACGAGAGTCCACCTCGACTTGGCACGCCTGGAAAGCTTCGCAGTTTCTCCATCCAGCTTTCCCCCCCCAAGCAAGGTGGCAGTTGCCGCTTTTCAAGGCGATTCGGCAGCGAGAGCATATTGCGCCTCAAGATGGACCCGGCGATGGCCAGGGATGCCAGGAGGTTTGCCCTCCACCCCAAAACCCGCGAGATACAGCAGGAGATCTCCGACTTTTTCTCTCAGACGGTGCAGATCATGGGCCGCAACTTTCGTCCTTTCATTTGCAAGGACGAGACGATCTTCTACCTTTGGGTCGGCTCGCCGAACAACTGTCCCGATGAACCGCCATTTAGCTGCATCTGGGACTTTATCGACCACCACGCCCCTCTGGCCGTGAATGGCCGCTCTCAACTCGGCAAGTTCATCCAGCGTGTGCTGCTCGGCCTATCCACTTCAGTTCCCGCATCGGTCGTGGAAGAGATAGCCTACGTACCCGACATCTTTGGCGATCTGGACCCGGAAACCGGAAAACGGATGGAGATGACCGACGGTGCGGCTACTGTTTCGCTCGCCATCGCCAGGGACATTGCCGATAACTTGGGCTACGACTCAATTCCCTCAGCTTTCCAGGGGCGTGTTGCTGGATCCAAAGGCGTCTGGGTGGTTGACCATGCGGAGCGTCATCTTGCTGACGAGAAGTCCAGACGTTGGATCAAGATCCGCGATTCTCAGAAAAAGATTCACTATCCAGAGGGCAAGGAACTCGACCTGAGTCAGCACGTGGTCGACTTGCTAGGCCCTTCTCGCACCAACTCACCATCGACGCTGTCGAAGCAGATCATTCTCGTGCTTCAAAGCAACGGCGTTCCCATCACCACATTTGCGGACATGCAGCGCGCTGAGCTGCAAGCGATTGCCGACGAGATTTCCAACTGGGAGGGGCCCGATGCTACCGTCCGCATGCGACTCGCAACTGTCGTCGAGCGCCTTTGCAAAGTCGAGTCGATGAGGGCCAAGCGGTGCACTGAGTCAGCAGAGCATCGCGCTCAGGGTATGGAATCCCACAAGGGCGGTAAGGGCAGTGACAGCGATCACGGAATTGGCGTCAACGACCGCGAACTATTTTTCGGTCAGCACGGCCGACACTTGTGGAACGGCAAGCCATCCAACAAGCACGAGTGTGCCTACGAGATGCTTTCTGTTGGCTTTCATCCAAAGTCGTGCGCATACCTGGCCGATCTCCTCGTCGAGATCGCAGATCAGGCGATGAAGAGGCTCATCAAGAGGTTTTCGATTCCCGTAGCTCGTAGCGCCGAAGCAATGGTCATCCCTGACCCGACCTGTACTTTAGAGGAGGGGGAGATCCAGTTCCGCTTCAGTGGAAACAACATCCTCGATCCAGACACGAGGCTGCGGCTCACAAACGTGCCCGAAGGCGACGTGCTCGTGACCCGACACCCCTGCTTGCTTCCTACCGACATCCGCAAAGTCCGAGCGGTGGTGCGCCCAGAGCTGAGCCTGTATCAGGACGTGGTGGTCTTCTCTACCAAGGGGAAAAGACCACTCGCCTCTCTGCTGAGTGGTGGCGACTACGATGGTGACACGATCCGAGTCTTTTGGGAGCCCAAGCTGGTGGAACCCTTTCAGAATTCGGATGTCAGCTACGCCGATTGCCCGTTCGAGATCAGCGAGGTGTTCGATCGAACCGAGGAGACTGTTGCCGACTTTGTTGCGCGTCATGCGGACAAGGATAAGGGTGAGCGCGACCGGATCCTGATCAAGGAGCTTGTGGCAGGCGCATTCCAGCCGGCCCTACGAGGCCTGTACGGAATCATGCATCTATATGCGGCATGGCAATTCGGCACGTGGAGCACGCAGGCAATCGATCTGGCTCACAAGTTCTGTCAGTGCATGGACAGTCAAAAGACGGGCCTCACGCTGAAGCCGGAAGTGCGGATTGAGGATAGCAAGCTATACTTGGGAGACCTGCCTGAATGGGCATGTGATGTGACTGAAGAAATGGATCCGCGTGACTGGTTTGCTTTGGACGACAACCAGAAAGCTCGGACTGCGATCAAGAACAAGGATCGACCCGAGTCGGTGCTGTGTGCACTGTGGAGCGAGGGCAAGGCATCGATGGGAAAGCTCAAACAGCAATTGCATCAAAAGACGGAGAGGCTGCGAAAAGCGGAGGATACGGCGATCTCGAGCCTGTGGAAACAGGCGAAGAGATTGGGGCGGATCTCACCCGAGGAGGAAGAAGCCATTCGGAACCACGTCAAGGTGATGGAAGAAAGCTTTGCTCGCACAAACGCACGTACTCGCCTGTCCATTGAAACGCGCACTCGAGATTTGCGGAGCGGAAATGCACCGGTAAGGGGAAAGGTGCAGCAGTTGAGGGGCATGCCCTTGCGCCGAGTGCAATCCGAAGCCAATTCAGCCATCTTGGATCGAAAAAGTGTCGAAGGCAGACTCGGTATAGACAGCGTAACCGCCGTCGATGACCTAAACAGCAGCGAGATGGGCGACAGACTAGAAGAAACGATTGAGGTGCCTGCAATCTTGGGCTCGGCGAGCGAAGTCGCCGCACGTTTCTGTCAATGGCCGAGATCGTTTGCCAAAAATCATATCTCCAAGATGGACAGGGCGGAAGTCAGCAGGCTTGCGATGCTACGCGCCTCGTACGCGTACTCTGTCACCTATGCACATCGCCCACGCTTTGCATTCGAGATGGGGTGGGGATGGATCATGAGTCTCAAAGCTGAAGCTTCGGCTGATGCTGCAGCGACCACGAGCGGAGGCCAGCGCCTGCAGGAGCAAGCTCAAGGCTTAGGTAGCATTCAGATGCCATATGCCACACTGGACTTGTTGGGGCTGCGCAAGAAGCTGATCACGCGCAACTTTGAGATGACACAAGGCCGAAGCATTGAGATGTAGACGCTAGCATCGCCATTGGCAATTTCATTGGGACACACCAGTCGTCCTAGACAAGCATTCACAGTTGCGAATTCTATCTGGCAACCACAAGGACTGAAGCGACAGCTTGGGAGGTTCATCGAAGAGGGTTCCCGATCTGCCCGATATGCGATTGATTTTCACTGCGTGCACCGAGGGTGCGAATGAGGAGCGTCGGATTGGCTATCCACGCTACGCCTTTCCGATAACGCAGCCAAAAACGACAAGAAAACCGCATTGCAGCGAGCTGCTGATGCTTCTGCGCGAGGTGCGAAATGAGCCATCAAGTTAGAGAGTGAGAAAAGAGCATTGTATTTTGAAAAATCAAGAAGAAATGCACTTCCGACTGCCCCGCTAAGTTCCGCGAGGGCGATGTGTGCTCGTGTGCGCCTTATTTTGCACCCACCGCACACGGCTGACTCGGACCTCTTCTACATGCAATCCAATCTCAAGGCTAGACCCGTGCTTGCTACTTCTATTCTTACAACATCGCTCTCTCGCAACATTGCATCTTGCTCACTTGACGCTGCGGCTTTTCTCCAGCCCGGCAACGCAGCGCTGCATAGTCCTCAGGACGCCTCCCGACACCCACCGTTCTTCTCTGGGAACTCATCCGTGACGACCGCTGCTTCGTACGGGTCCTTGGCAGCCAGTCTGCATCCAGCACCATGATCGCCACACTCGCTCGCGTTCAGAGGGGCCGTAACGGCCTCTCGGCCGCTCACAAGGCCATCGGCGCTACACGCACCCTCGCCACCCCTGCTGCCGACGGTCGTGTTCCCACTTTCCACTCATCCCGCGTTCCACCATACACAGAGCTGCTCACCACCCTAGAGACCGTCCGAGCCCAGCTCAACCGACCACTGACGCTCTCAGAAAAGATCCTCTACTCCCATCTCCGCAACCCAGAGCAAGATCTGGCTGGAGTTGGTGCCGATGTCTCGGCCATCCGCGGCAAAAAGTACCTCAAGCTCAAGATCGACCGTCTTGCCATGCAGGACGCTTCCGCTCAGATGGCTTTGCTCCAATTCATGACCTGTGGCCTGCCCCGTACAGCTATCCCTTCCAGCGTTCACTGCGACCACTTAATCCAGGCCTACGAAGGTGCTGAGGCCGATCTTAAACGTTCCATTGCTTCCAACCAGGAGGTCTTTGCCTTCCTCGAATCTGCCTCCAAGAAGTACGGCATCGAGTTCTGGGGTCCCGGTTCCGGTATCATTCACCAGATTGTCCTTGAAAACTACGCAGCTCCCGGTCTCCTCATGCTCGGCACCGACTCCCACACGCCCAACGCCTCTGGTCTCGGCTGTCTTGCCATCGGTGTCGGAGGTGCTGACGCCGTCGATGCCATGACCAACACGCCTTGGGAGCTCATGGCACCCAAGGTTCTCGGTGTTCACCTCAAGGGAGAGCTCAGCCCTTGGTGCACGCCAAAGGATGTCATCCTCCACATTGCTGGCAAGCTCACCGTCCGCGGCGGTACCGGCAAGATCGTCGAGTACTCTGGTCCGGGTCTTCAGACGCTCCCCGCCACCGGTCTTGCCACGATTTCCAACATGGGTGCAGAGGTCGGTGCCACTACCTCTGCTTTCCCCTTCACTCCCGCCATGGGCTCGTACCTTCAGGCTACTGGACGTGCCGAGGTGGCTCGCGCTGCTGAGCGTGCCGCTGGTCAGGGCTTCCTCTCGGCCGATGAGGGTGCCGAGTATGACGAGCGCATCGAGATCAACCTTTCCGACCTCGAGCCTTGCCTCAACGGTCCCTTCACTCCAGATCTCAGCACACCGCTCTCCGAGTTTGTCAACAAGGCCAAGTCGGATGCCCGCGACCATCCTGTCGAGCTCAGTGCCGCCCTGATTGGCAGCTGCACCAATTCCTCATACGCCGACATGGCTCGCTGCGCTTCGCTCGCCCAACAGGCCCGAGACCGTGGCATGAAGGTAAAGTCCAGCTTCGACGTCACCCCTGGCTCCGAACAGGTTCGAGCTACCGTTGAGCGTGACGGCATCCAACAGGTCTTGACTGACGTCGGCGGCCGTGTCCTTGCGAACGCTTGCGGTCCCTGCATTGGCCAGTGGAACCGCAAGGAGCTCCAGGGCGAGGATAACGTCATCCTGACCTCCTTCAACCGAAACTTCCGAGGACGCAACGATGGCAACTCCAAGACCTGGAATCTGCTCGCCTCCCCTGAGATCGTCACTGCCATGGCTTTTGCTGGCCGTCTCGACTTCAACCCTATGACCGATAGTCTCACCGCCCCTGACGGCAAACCCTTCAAGTTCGAGCCCCCCAAGATCGACGTACTGCCCGCCAGCGGGTTTGCTCAAGGTGACATTGACTACCTGCCAACGCCTATGCCCGAGCCCCAGCCCGACACCGAGGTGTTGATCAGCCCCACCTCGGCCCGACTCGAACCGCTGCAGCCCTTCTCAAGCCCCTTCGCCGCCACTGCAGCGCAGGGCAAGTACGAGCTTCCCACCATGCGTTGCCTCTTGAGGATCAAGGGCAAATGCACCACCGACCACATCAGCGCCGCCGGTCCTTGGCTCAAGTACAAGGGTCATCTCTCCAATTTGGCCGAGAACACCCTCATCGGTGCTACCAACGACGAGTTCGATGCCGTCAACGTCGCCCAGGACTACGAGACGGGTAAGCAGGATACAATCCCCGGCGTTGCCAAGATGTACAAGTCGCGCAAACAGCCTTGGATGATGGTCGCTGATCACAACTACGGCGAAGGATCTGCCCGTGAGCACGCTGCTCTTCAGCCTCGATTCTACGGATGCAACTTGATTGTCGCCCGTAGCATCGCTCGTATCGCCGAGACAAACTTGCGAAAGCAGGGTGTGCTCACGTTGCTCTTCGAGAACGAGGATGACTACCTCAGGATCGGTTCCGGCGACCTTGTCGAGACCGTCAACCTCACCGATCTCATCAAACCAGGAGGAGATCTTTCGACCCAGGTCAAGCTGCGCGTCACCAAGTTCGAAGAGGATGGAAAGACGGTCAAGGAGACGTTCGAGCTGCCCACTAAGCACTCGCTTTCGGCAGCACACCTTGACTGGATCCGAGCTGGTTCGGCGCTGAACCTCATCCGTGAGCAGGCGGCTTCGTCCGCTGCTGGATCGGCGGCCGGTGGTATGTCGGGTGCTTTCGCTGCTGCCACTGGTGCTGCTAAGTCTGCTGCCAGCAAGGTCGCTTCTCTCGGTGGTGTTCGTGGTTACGCCACTGCTGCCAAGCCTGGTGGTGGATCGCGCAACCCGAACGACCCTAACTACGTCCCTCCCGCTGCCGACCCACGCACTGAGTCGATCCGCAAGATCGTCTACCCGCCTTCGCCCGTTTCCTCGAAGGACAAAGCCGCCCACTCTGCGACCGCCGCATCCGCGGTGCTTCCGTTCGGTGAGGCATCCGAAGAGATCCACAGCACCATCACCCGCGCCTGGCTCCTCTTTCAGCGCACGCAGCGCGAAGAGCTCGCAGCTCGTCTCAACGCCAAGCAGGCGCGTCTTCGCGAAGCCCTCGAAGACCTGCGTGCCGAAGACCCCAGATTGTACTCTGCGGCTACCTACAAGGTTGCGCCCAACAAGAGGTCGCCCAAGGAACACCGAAAGCTGGTCGAGCTCGGACTGGTGACTCTGCCGGGCGCCCAGCCAAAGCCCGACGCTCCGACGGGAGCTGAGGCCAGGAGGTTGGTCAAGGCCGTCGCTGGTGGTGCCAGGCTGGAGGGTCTCTTCCCCAGGGAGATGAGGGTACCTACCGCCACACCGCCTAGAAACGTTTGGCCTAGCCACGAGCCTGGCCAGATCTAAAGGGCGATTGCACTTGCTGCCATCTTGTTTGTACTCATCGTTTCGCACATTTCGGCTAACTTACACACGAATTGCTCAGAGTCAATCCCGAGGAGATTGTGTGAATTGGCAGACCGCATGCATTACGAGAATCGATTACGAGGTGAGCAATTTCGTCCAGTCAAACGCATCCCAGCGTCGTTTGAAGTTGTCCCTTGTTCTTTTCTTGTGTTCGTCGGAGGATTTCTTCGACTTTCCAAACGATCGCATGTAACCGCCTAATGGCGAGCCACCCTCGGTGTCTTCGTTATCGAGGTCTTCAAGTACACCGCGGATGATGTCTCTTGCAAAGTTGGGATCAAACTTTCCGCCGGTGCCTGAATTGCCGGCAGCCATCTCGTCGACATCGAATGCGTCTTGATCTTCGGCTGCTCTTGAATCTCGATCCAAATCTTCGATGACATGTCCGTAGCCGGTGGTCCATCTGTAATCCCAGGTGACGGCGAAGTAGGGAAGGTTGGGCACAAGGGCGTGTCGGAAAGGTCGGGATGGCGTCAAGTCGATCACTTTTGCATGAGTGCTGAACTCGCTACCCGCGCTACGAAGCGACTGTTTAAACACCCCCGGAAGGAGCGACATGGCAGAGCTGGGGAGAATCACCGCTTCGATTACACTGTGCAGTTGCGATTTGAGAGAGAGAAGTGTCTCAAAAAACACCGCACTGCGCGACTGCGACGAAGCCAGTTGGATCAGACACTTTTGGAAGTTCTTGATCTCGTCCCACGTATCATCGTCCGCCTCCAGCAGGCTCAAATGATGCTGCATAGGTACTATCAACACATGATCCTCTGCAGCAGGTGTAATCGCTTCCACATCCGGAATGGCAAGATAGGCACGATATCCCGAACTGACCACAGTCACCCGCGGAGGCTTGGCACCTTCATCCTGCCAACAGTATCTACACCGATCCAACGCCTGCTTGGTCTTTGCAAAGTCATTGACGGCGAATTGACGCTTGAGCGCATCGCTGCGCATCTTTTTCTTCGCATATCGATGTGCCTCCTCATCCTGCTGATCAAGATCGTGGCTGAATCCAGCATCCGACATGATGTTGGCTGCGAATTCGGAATCGGGATCCTTCTGCCAACGCGATCCGGCGCCAAACTTTTCCTGCCGCACAAGATCGCCCAGACTCACCGAATCATCGTCGGCAGAATACCGGACGATCTCACCCGTCTTGGAATCCCGTGCTTCAAACTCGTCGCGTCCTTTCAGCTTTCGACTGCGCTTGCTTCCCGGTTGGTTCGCTGGATCCTCTTCTCCACCGGCAAGGGAGCCAATGTCGTACATGCGACCGCGGGCGTCGAGAGTCGGCAGCACCTGGAGTTCACGTTTGCCGTCCTGAACCAGAACTCCCGCACTGCCTTTGTCCTGAGATCTACCTTGACGATCGCTGGTGCTGGAAGTTGCAAACGCACCACCACGATCGACAGCGACAGAGCGATGGGCCTTCGCTCGCGCCGATTCCCGCTCGTAGTCGGCTTTCAGAGAGCCGAGATTGGCACCACCCATGAGTTCGGCTTGGAAGATCTTGGCCTGAAGCTTGTTCAGCTGGTCAGGTGTCAGAATGGGTCGGTCTGGATCAGACGAGCCGTCATCCACGACCATGCCCGCTTGAACATTCCCTTCAGACGAGGATGGAGCAGGTGCCGACCGCTCGACCACAGGCGTAAAGACGCTTGGAATGGCCGTGGGCGTCGTTGGTATCGAAGAAGGCGTTTCGAACCCGATGTTCCGCGGTGGACGGCTCGATTGGGCAGGGGTGGACGTCGCAGGGTTCGAAGACTCGCCTGGCCTTCTGAAGCCCTGCCGACTTCCCGGCCTTGATGCGCTCGGCGAGTCCGTTCCACTTCTCGATGATCCTGCAGCATCGCCATCTCCAACACCTCCACTCGCAAGAAGATAGCTCCTCCTTGCGACGCTCTGAAACGTAGGCGTGCTCCGCTCGGTCGGCACTTTCTTCCCCTTTCCTTGATCTTTCCCATGCAGAAAGCGTTGTTCGGCTTTTGCTTGTTCGAAATCGTCCAAGCTCGCATACCTCTCCAACGCCACCTCTTCCGCGCTTCGGCCCTCCTGTTCTGCCGCTTCGAGCGTGCGTCTGAGCTTCATCATTCGCCACTGATATCCGGGAGCTCCGTACTGCGGTTGTGTGTCTGTGGTTGCGGGCGTGTCGTACTCGTCCATCATCTTTCCTTTTCGCAGCTGGATGTTGAGCTCGCGCGAGCTGATCTTGAGTTTCTCCGGATCAGGCTTCTCGGGCCGTGGAGCTTTGACTCGTTCCTTTCCGAGGGACGAGAAGAAGGACGCTTCATCTACCGCACCGGCCTGTGAGTCCGACTGATCCGACGAGATGGCTCCAGATTGACCTGCCATTATCCAATCGTCCCGCTTAAGTGTGGTTGTAGAGTCGGAAGCGGTGGAAACGGTGCCCATTCCACCAGGGCCTTTGCCCGCTGTAGCATTGCGTGTGCGGTCAAGCGACTCGGAGGTCGAAATAAAGTCCGTAGGTGGCTGCTTGTGGTTTGAGTCTTCTTCGTCCACGTGTTGAACATCGCGGTAACGGCGGTCCTTGTCGCTTCTAGGCCGATGGCCCGTTTCAGTCTCTTCGTGGTGACGACTGCAATGGTTTCGTGATTCAAGCCTACTGCTGTCTTGTTTGTGCCTCTCCTCATCATCCCTGTCATCTTCGCGACGTCGCCGCTTTCGTTCGCTACGATCCTCAGCGTCTCGCTCACGATGTCGATCGCGCGAATCCGAAGAATGGTGATGGCGTCTGCGATGGTGGTGATGTCTATGACCATACCTTTCTCCGTCATTGCTTCTGCGATGATCCTTTTCTGTCCTCCTATCCTCACTTCGGATGCTGTGTCCTTTCTCGTTGTCGTGCTTCCTACTGGATTCGCGGTGACGATGTCGGTCTGGATCCGCGGTGCGGTCCTCCCGGTCGCGAAGACTGGAAGCGGAGCCAGGCACATGCACTGTCGATTCGGCCATCTTTCTGCCTGAAATACAGATAGCACCAGCAGAAACGGGGTCGAGATGGAGATGAGGAGAGTTAGGGGCACGAATGCTCACAAGGTGGAATGGCTTTCCGAAGAATTCGGAAATCGGACGTCCCATGGCAGCGTTTTTTCCGCCCGCAGAGCGGCAGACGTGTGGAGGTCGGGGCCACTTCCAAACGGCATATAAGTTGTCTCACATTGCGCTCACTGAAGGCATCTTCATGACACTGCTCGGACCCACACGCTCAACAAAGCCCCCTCTTTTGACAAGGAGTGTAGATGCACAGGTAGAGAGGCCTGGGAGTAGAGCGACTCATATTCATCCGGGAAACATTCGAGATGGATTGAGAGAAGTATGTCCAAGTTGGATGACGGACTTCTGCCCTGCAGAGCAAGGTCTCGGTGCATCACCAGATGTTGCAGCGCTCCTTAGGCGTCCTAGCCATCTTGTCTCTTCCAGCCTTGCAGCCGAAAGCCTCGGCAAATTCGGGCGAGTTGACGAGCACGCCATTGACCCGGAACTTGGTCGGGCTGTGTGGGTCGGTGCGGATGCGCTTGATCTGTTCACTTGTCCTGATGTTGCGTGCCCAGCTGACACCGTAAGAGATGAAAAAGAGCTGCTCGCGTGTGTAGCCCAGTCCAGGAAGCAGAGCGTTGGCTGCTTCCACAGCCTCTCCACCGGAAGCGAGCTCGTCCTTCCAGGCTCGGAAGCTCTGCGCTAGACCGCCAGCGTCAGCAACATCCTCACCCTTGGTAAAGTTGGAACGCAGGTGGAGCTCTCCACCCTTGCCATCCGAAACGGAATAAGAGTGATACTGGTTTGTAAGGCATGTCTGACGCTCTTGGAACTCACGTGCTGTGACCTCGGTCCACCAATCACGAAGGTAGCCATTCTTGTCGTAAAGTCGACCATCGGGATCGAAAGCGTGCGACAATTCGTGACCGGCAACAGCACCAAAGGCACCACGCTGTAGGTACGACGGCCACGAGACATGGAAGTAAGGGGGCTGCATAATTCCAGCAGGGAAGAGAATGTAGTTTCCTTGAGGCGAGTATTCGGCATTGACCTCAGCAGGGAACATGTCCCACAGCTCACGGTCGAGCTTGTGGCCCACCTGAGCCCAGTCGCGCTTGGCCATACGTGTCGACGAGGCCAGTCGATTGGCAAAGTAGTTAGAGCCATCGACAGGCAGATCAGCGTAGAAGTTGGCGACAGAGAGAGCATCTGTGGTGTTGGGACTGTTCGGGTAGCCGACCATGACGCGGATCGCGTCGGCCTTCTCCACGGCCTTCTTGCGCGTCTTTTCATCTAGCCAGTCGAGCTCAGGCAGACGTGACTTGAATGCAGCAATGACCGAGTAGATAATCTCCTCCACCCTCTTCTTGCTGTCCCCCTTGAAAGCCTCGCGGACGAAGTAGCGTCCAGCCATGAAGCCGAGGGCAGCGTTAAGATCGCCGAGACAGACCGTTTCCCGGTCCTCCTTGGCATCCGCATCGACACCCTTCGAATACCTTTCCAGGCGTTCTGCAGCGGCGCGCAGCTCGACGTTGGGACCAAGAGCGGTGCCGAGCTTTCTAATGGCTGTCCAGACGATGTACGCTTCGAGGACCTCGGTTCTGGTTCGCGATATGAGGGCATCGAGGGCGGTGACGAATTTGGGACTGGTGAGGATGACACGTTCTGGAATGCGAACGGCCAGAGCTGAAAAGTAGGAAGGCCAGCTAATGGAAGAGAAAGTGTAGGGCAAAGTGGTCGAATTGATGGGATTGTAAGAGGCAACGGGGTCGTTGATCTCCTCCGAGTCGGGGGTGATATCAGCCATATGGCACTCAAACTCAACCACCTCGTCGGCGAGTGGGGCGAGCGCAGGTCGCGGTTTGTTGCCGGGTTTCTTGTTGCCTTTCTTCATCGTGGCGACTTTCTTGTCGCTACCATGCTTAGCTTCCCGATCGTAAATGCGAAGCCCATCGGAGACCACCTTCTTGTAGAAAGCGACCTCATCTGCGTCTTTGTAGTAGGCCTGGTCTGGCAGTCCCAGACCAGACGGGAAGAACCACGGCGTGGCGGCTGTGGGGTCCTTCACCGCATCTCCATCGATAGTGAGCTTGAAGAAGGCAGGAAGACCACGGCTATGGGCCCAGCCAAGTACTTCGGTGAGACCCCTCTGCCTCCTTCCGGAAGGCGGAGAAGGTTGGGGGCTTTGACGGGGAGGGTGGGGCTTGGGTGAGCGTCCAGGAGGCTGATTGGGGGGGACAGGCTTTTCAGCCTCGTCCAACTGGATGCGGAAGCGAGCAGTCGGTAAATCGTCGATGTCCTTCTCATCGTACTTTTCGTGGTCGTGAGGGTTCAGCAGGGTGCGGATGTGTTCCAAAACATCGAGGAGCGGCTGAGCACCGAGTTTGTCTTGAGCAGAGATGTCGATGCACGATTCGTAGTAGCCTTTCAACTTGGCCAGGTTTCGCTTGTCAGCATCGGCCTGCTCATCTATGTGTCCCTTGCTCGTGGCCAGCTCAAGGCTCTTGGCGGAAGGGGCATTTGCGAGGATCTGTCGGATGATCTTTGCATTCTCGGAGAGGACGTATTGTCCGGTTCCGAAGAGGCCAGCATCTGAAGGAATCGGGTGGGACTTGAGCCAGTTGTTGGTGGAAAAGGCATAAAAGTCATCGCAAGGGTTGACAGTCTCGTCGATGGATCGAAGGATCTCGCTCGCAGCGAGAATGCAGTCCTTTGAGGTGCAAATGTCTCCCTCGGGTGGTGTAGGATTAGGGTTACCGGGGCCTGGGACGGGTGCGGGCGAAGCAGGGCGATGAGCAAGCTTGTACTGGGAGCCCGCAAAGAGACCGATAAAGATGGCAGCTAGGAGCAGCAGAGCAACTGATAAGACCACCAGAAAGCGCTCGAGGGGGCGGAGCTCCTCGGGTTTGGCGAGGGGCGCAAAGGTGACAGAGACCTGTCTCTTGAAGCGAGCAAAAAGCGACTGGTTGGGTGCATCGTCAGCATCAGCAGCTTCCCTGTGCAACAGGGGACGATCTTCGCCATCTTCATCGGTCGAAGGTCGACCGTAGTCACGGCTCGCCATGATGGGCGAGATTGGAGTCGTAAACTACGAGACTACCTTTTAGTCAAGGAAGGGTCACGGATCAGCGGGAGCCGAAAGTCCTACAATGGAGTGGCGGCAATGATCTGCTCCACTCGCGATGAAAGGAAGACGTCAGCCGTATGATGGAGCGTCTCTTGCAGGGAGTGTGGAAGGGAGTGAAGGAGCCTCTCTTGTCGAGAAAACCTTTGTCGCGAACGACCACCCTAGCCAGCGGGCCTAGGCCCTGCACGAGCCACCTTCTGCGTGATTCCGGTTTCAAGCAGCGCAGATTGTGGAGGCGTACTTTTTTTCTAGCAATCAGCAGCGAGGCTCTCTTCGTCTGGTACAGTTCTCTGAAAAAGAAGCTCTCCATCAACTAGGACTTAAACCATACGCGGTATCAGGCCTGCCCAGGACGACATCATGTCCGACGCAGGACCTTCACCAAAAAAGCTATCTTTCTGTCTCAAGCCAGCGACCACCTCGCTCCAATCTGCTGCAAAGCCCCGCTTTAACCCATCCGCGCTGGCCTTCAACTATGCTAGCGACGACGAAGACGGCAATGAAGCTCAGGAAGCTTTTGAAGGTGAAACCAAAGCGACAGAACGACGTCACCTCTACGGTTTAAATCGAGCGAAGACTGCCACACCAGCGACTCGCGCCGAAAGAAAGAAACAGCGGGAAGCTGAACGGCTGGATGCTTCAATCTTCGACTACGACAGTAACTATGATACCATCAAAGATGCGGAACGCAAGGTGAGGCAAGCTAAACTAGCAGAGGATGCTACCAAGAAGCCCAAATACATCGATGGAATCCTTGAGTCTGCCGAGCAGCGCAAACGCGACCGTCTGAGAGCCGAGGCGCGGACAATTCAGAAGCAAAGACAAGCAGAAGGCGATGAGTTTTCGGACAAGGAAGCGTTCGTCACCAACGCTTACAAGCAGCAACAGGCTGAACTATCCAAAGCTGAAGCGCAACAGGATAAGGAGGAGTCGCAACAGCGTACATCGAGCAAAGGTATGGGCACCTTCTACCGCGATATGCTGAATGAGACGCAAGCTGCCAAAGAAGCAGCCATCGCTGCCTCATTGGCCAAGCAGCCCGCAACTTTAGCTGCATCGCATCCGCAGGAAAGCAAAGGGCAGGATCAAGCAGAATTCCAAGAGCGTAATGACGCGGGCCTGGCAATAGAAGCCAGACGGAAGGGGCTCGAGGTTGAACTCAATGATGACAATCAGATTGTGGATAAGCGTTCACTGCTTAGCAAGGGCCTCAACTTTGTCTCCAAGAGGCGCAAACCCACCGAAGAAGGCACTTTGACTGCATACGAAGAAGACACTCGAGAATCCCGAAGAGAACGCGATCGGAGACGCCAGGAGGAGTACGAAGCTCGCATGAATCGAGATGCACAACGGTCTAGACAGAGTGCACTCATCGAGGAACAGATGCTCGAACTCGAACGCAAGCGAAAACTGGAAGAGGAAGAGGCGAATCGACACGAGAAGAGCAAGATCGATGCAAAGCGAAACGATAGCGAGGCCATCTCGCAAGCTAAGCAGAGATATCTGGAGCGCAAGAAGCAGCGTCTGGCAGCTGCACAGAGCTCTTCTTGAGCTCTCTATCAAGCTGATTCCCTCACTCTCATGTATTTGTACCGTATCAAATCCACGAATACCAATGGCTCTCGAATCCATGGCAACAAGCTCACAGTTGAGCTATTATGTACCCGTGAAACGATGTTGTTGCTGGAAAGTAGATGAATCGTATGTACAGGAGGCCGAAAGCTAGGTTCAATATGCAGTTATTGCCGATGAGCCGATCTGAATGTGGGGCAATAGTTGCACAACCTAGTAGTCGTCGGATTCGCTGAAGAATCCAGAGTAGGTCAGAATAGTGCCGTAGACAAGACCGCCACCAGCGATAGACATCCAGCAGGCGGTGGGTGCAATAACACCTGCATGTGCCAACGAGAGTGGGAGCGCGAAGCCGGAAACGATCATAACGCCGGTCATAAAGTTGCCAAAGTCCAAAAAGCCGCTGTTGTAGTCCGCCGAAAAATCGTCTGCACCGGCGCAGCGAGCGCAGAGACTGTTGGGTAGCGGTGTCAGAACATAGATGAGAGCGACGAGAAGAGGCAACCAGTTGGACCACAGAGCGCACGAAAGGATGATGAGCAGGAAGCCCAGTGCTAGCACGAAAGAGAGCAAAATGATAGCTGCAGGGCGCCGAGCAGATAAGGGAGACTCAGGGAATATGATTGTTTTAGCCATAGTATTCGATACTTCCAAGAAAGAGAAGAGCTACTTCGCACGCTCAGAGTGCCATCGGATGCAGATACTTACTCTTGAGCCCAGCCGCCATGGTGGATCTACGTGCTCCCCGTCAGATGGTACGGATGGTTTCCGGGATGAACGAGCGCTCAGCCGCACTTGACTAGGTCGATCCGTCCAAGGGCAGGCTTTGCTGAAGATCGTGGGGTCGAGCTTCTGCGTAGAGTACTCGTGCAAATTGCTAGACAGTGATGTCCGAAGGTGGTATGGAGATCGGCCTGGTGAGAAGAATGCGGTAATGCACAAGCTACGGTGGTTGAGGCTGATGACCTCGAACGATGCACGCCCCACTTCCACTGCATCAGCTCAATGTGGAGAGGCTGAGGATCAGCTATCGGCCGATTCAAGTCGCTCGTCGTGATCGAATACAAACTCCAAGGCGTGGATTTGAGAAATTCGGTATTGCCAACATGGTATTTTTTGAATCAGCTCGGGCTCTCTTGGTTGGGTTTTGGGCTGAGCCGAATCGGCGCTGAATCGAAATGGAAAAAAGAAAAATCGAGAGAAAATCAAAGATCCAAGTGGACCAGAACGAGCAGGCAGCATGCTGCGACACGAAACCTGCCTGCGTGTCACCTTTGGAAATTGGTTGGTGTCGTGAGGCGGACGTGTGAGCGTGATTTTTATTTTATTTTTGAAGTTCTGTCTCTGTGCCTTGTGAGTTGCTCTTCCGACTGAGCCCACACTGTGCACTGCGCAACACAGTCAGGTGTCGCCAGCCAATCAGGCCTCCTTGGCGCTTGAATTCAAGTGGAACAGTGAGCAACTTGATGTCGACTCTACTGTACCGTACTTGCTTCATTGACCTTCGCAACTTACTTCATCTTTGAATCCGCTCTCATCATCCTTCCGCTCTGCATCATTACGATATAGTTGGCTCAAACCCTGCCACTCTCTGTCTTTCAACCCACCATCTCGTCGACAGGGAGCTCGAGCCTCGCACAACTCGCCGACCAAGCCTAAGGTTCATCGCTACACTCACTCGCCAGTGCCAACCCAAGTCACGAACGACTACATAAGACACTCGGCATCACTTCGTTTGCCAGCCTTCCGACTCGCTCGCTTGACATTGCCCAACGCTGCATCGTCCGTCGGCTACCATTGACCCGCTCTTCCTCTGCCCTACCTCTTCCCTACCTCTGCCAACGCGCTTTGCGCTGATAGTTACCACCATAGCCGCCTTTGCATCCTTCTCGCTCGCGCGCTGACCGGTGTTCGAGCCTACCGCCTCGTCTCGAGCGGTTGCGACAGTGGCTCCATCTTGAAAGCCTACATCCATCATGGCCAAGAGAACCGCACCCACCACCAGCACCACCGGTCCTGCGTTTCCTCCACTCGGACTTGTGGTCGGTCCAGGTGCGCCAGCAGCCAACTCGTTGAATCACGCCTCTTACTCAAACTCTAATAATGCATCCAGCTCTCCACCAACCGATCCGCCTCATGCCGCCAATGGTCTACCGCCAGCGCCGAACAAGTTTGACGTAAGCCAGGCTCAGCAGTGCCGTTTGCAGGATGCGTATTGGTCAGATGAAGAGGTAAGTCCCATCTATTAGATCTCTGGTCAACCTCTCGCTACAGTCTCGCTGACCCCGTCTGGCTTCTGCTTTCCCGCCATTTGCTCGTCGAATCGCACAGGAAGACATGGATTGCCCGTTGTGCTTGGAGGAGATTGATTTGTCAGACGCCAACTTCAAGCCATGCCCATGCGGATATCAGATTTGTCGGTTCTGTTGGCACCACATTAAACAGAATCTCAATGGGCGATGTCCAGCATGCCGTCGCAAGTACTCGGACCAGACAGTCGAGTTCAAGCCCATGACCGCCGAAGAGATCAAGAGACTAACCCAGGCGAAAAAGCAAAAGGAGAGGGAAAAGAAAGAACTCGAATCCATGAACCGCAAGCATCTTGCCAATATGCGCGTAGTGCAGAAGAACCTTGTCTACGTCGTCGGCCTCAGCTCCAAACTCGCCAAGGAGGAGCTCATCCCAACGCTACGCAGCAACGAGTACTTTGGACAATACGGGCGCATCTCCAAGATTCTGATCAGCAAGCGCAATACGGCGTCGAAGCTCGTCATGGGTACTTCCGAGACTGCCCTCGGCGTCTATGTCACGTACCATCGCAAAGAGGATGCGGCAAAGGCAATCGTGGCCATTGACGGAAGCAAGGGAAGCGATGGCAGGATCATTCGCGCAAGCTACGGCACTACCAAGTACTGTACAACCTACCTCCGCAACCTACCATGCACCAACCCTGGATGCACCTATCTGCATGAACCTGGGGAAGAAGCCGACAGTTTCACCAAGGAGGACCTCTCGACATTGCGCCACGCTGCAAAAGACACTGAGCACAAGATCAAGCCAGCCTCACTGGGCATCACCCAGCCACCAAAACGGTCCGATTTCCTGAGCAGTGCCGATGCCGAATCGTCCGCTTTACCAAAGACAGCGTCGTGGGCGTCTGGCAAACCTATTTCGGCTGCACCTCCGCCTGCTTCCATCATCGTAGGCAGTCCTTTCCGCGACTCGGATATGCCTCCGCTATCAGCAAGCTCCGCGTCTGCCTTGGCAAGAAAAGCAAGTTCACAGAAACCCTCGACACCCAAGGCTCAAAAGCAGCCTTCCGCTTCCAAGACCAAGCTCGCCCTCGCTGGTGGACGACCCGAATCACCAGCTATCCTCGGCACCGATTCTCCCACCCAATCGCAGCCATCCTCGCCGATTCCCAGTAGGGCAGTTCCCACCTCGACGACTGACCTCAGTTCAACTGCATCGACCACAGCTGCCACAGCTGCGGCAGTCACGCCCCTGAAGGAGCAGGCAGCAGCGACGACTCCCAAGGCCGGAACGATCGCATCGACGATCCCTCCGCCTCCCGGGCTGGCCAAAACTTCGCCGCCTCCGGGTCTGGCACGATCCGCATCGACCACAGACTCTCGACCCGCGACGCCGCAAACAGAAAGCGATCACCCCACGTCCAACTACCAGCCTTCCTCGAGCGCCCAAGCCCTGCTCGACGACATGTTGCAGAGGCGAGAGGCTGAGCCGGAAATCGTCAAACCCAGCCCGTTCCCGGACTTCGACGATGCCCTATCCAGCTTCAAGGATGGTGACTTTTCGTTCAACCTTCCCGCTAATCAGCAGCTTTCCAGCAACGACGGCCCCTCTGAGCTCACCAGTGCTTTCACAACATTCAGTCCCTTTGGCGCGCCACCCGGTGTCCTGGCTGCACATGCCAGTCTTGTCACCGCCGGCACGCCTCCCCCTGGCATTGTCAGAGCACCGAATCGAAGTTCTACTGCCTCTCCCGCGCCGCTCAGCTACTCGGGCTCTTTCGACCCATTTGCACCTGGCGCTGGAGAGACTATCAAAGAGTATGGTAGCTCGTTTGCAGAAAGCGCATACCCGAACTCGTTCAATCTTGCGGATCACACCAGGAGAATGCTGGGTCAGGACCATTCTGTTGGTGGGTTGGGAGGACAAGACGATGCGCTCGAGGCGGGACAGGACGCTTCCAAGCGTGCTTCGCGATTCGACTTTGCCAAACGTAAGGAGTCGGACTCCTTCATGACTGCCTCGCCATTGCGCACAGAGTTGATACAGGGATTTCGCGACGGAGAAGGCTTTGGAGCTGGAAAGGACGTCAGCAGCCTTCTCGGCAGCGTCTTTGATCAGGATAATTCGGCAGCCCGCTTGAACGGGCTCGGAGACGGTGGAGCTTCGGCTGCGTTCGGTCTCAACGGACGCGATGGCTTCCCTGGCATGGGTCTTTCCAGGCCCCCTCCCGGCATTGGAGGCCCTGGCTTCGGTAGTCGCTTCGGCACCAACACACCGCCACCTGGAATCGCTGCGCCTGCAAGCCGTCAGCAGCAAGCTCTGCTAGCCTCGTTGCATCAGTTGGGAGGCAGCAATCTCGGCACTGCCTCTGATTCGCTCCAACAACAGCAGCAGCAACCTCAGCTCACAAACGGTAGCGGTGTCAGCTTTCTCGCGGAACTGCAGCAGCAGGCAGCACAGCGAGCACAGCAGCCAGCGCAGTTTGCATCGGGCCGGGACCACTCCGAGCAGAGTCGACCCAATGGAAGCGCCAACGCCAACCCCTCGGACCCGCTCTTGGCTCACCTGCTCGCAGGACGGCGTACAGGCTATGGGGCTCCCTCTGGAGGTTCCGATATGCCATTCAGCGACCCAGCCATCATGTCGATGACTAGGGCTCAGGTTCAGGCGGTGCAGCAGCAGCAACAGCAGTTTGGTGGCAATCGCTACAGCGCCGGGATGGGAGGATTCGGCGGGGTTTCTTCCTTCTCGCAGTTTGATCAGCTGAGCAACGCCAATACCGGCTTTGGATCTGCACCCCAGTACAGTGATCATCAGCGCTTTATGCAGCAGCAACAACAAGATCAAGGACAGGGACAAGGCCAAGCGTCCCCTTATCCCAACATGTCTTGAAGTCGTTCACATGCTCGAAGCATTCACAGCCCACGCTGGGTCGCTTCCCCATGGCATCGCTAGTTTTGTCTTTCCGTTTCGTGTCGAGTCGTATCCAAACACAATCCTATTTTTCTTTGCTCCTGTCGTTCGGCCTTGGACTCGTCTGTGACGACCATGACTCCGAGGGGATGCAGCGGAAGTTGTATGCTGCAAGACCTCTCGCTTTTCATCTCATCACGCTTCGCAAAACTGGTCATTGAATAGACATGAGTCGAATTGAACAAGGGGGTGAGGGAGAGGGAAAGAGGGGACAGGGGCAAAGGAAAGGGAGGCAGAGGGAGCGCAAGCAGTCTCAGCGAGGTGGAGCACCTCCGCCGCCCATCCCTTTCATCATGTTCATCAATTGACCGATACCGCCCATACCCCCCATACTGGACATCATTTGCTGCATCTGTGCCATATTGGGCATGCCACCCCCCGGTCCTCCACCACCCATCATATTTGCGAGACCACCCAAGCCTCCTAGACCACCCAGGCCACCCATGCCACCTAGCCCTGCGAGACCTTCGGGGATGTTTCCGGATTGAATTTGTTGGAGCAGTTTTTCGCGACCGCCTGGTTGACGAAGCTGAGCCTTGATTTCGGGCGGAAGAGCGTTTTGCATCTGTATCACCTGTTCTCGTGACATTCCGGGCGGCAACACACCTGGAGCATGCATCTTGCCTTTTCCTCCGGCACCCATCCCTTGCATCTGCTTGAGCCAGCCTTGCTTGCCTCCCATTTTTGAAACAACCCGGGCGACCATCCGGTACTGCATGAGGAACTCTTCGACTTCTTTTACCGACGTGCCAGAGCCGCGAGCAACACGACGGGCGCGAGCAGTCATGCGCACTTTGGGTTGTGGCTTTTTCTTCTTCTTGCTCTTACCTGCTGCTGTTGAGCTTTCCGCTACGGCGACTTCTTTAGATTCAGCAGCGGGAGGTGGCTTCTTGGATCGAACGGGCGCTGTAAAGAGCCGACCGTCACTATCAAGTTCTTCGGCGGTCATGGCATCGGTGATGAACATCATGCGCTTCATCTTGCCTCCAGCTGCCTCGTCATCGCCACCGGCACCGCTCAACATCTGACCCATGCCTGGGATCATGCCGGCGATCTTGCTGAGCGGACCCATGCCCATGATGTTGGAAAGTTGCTCTCTCCAGTCGCGAATGCTGAAAATACCACCTTCTTCGATCTTCTTGAGCATCTCGCGCTGACGTTCTTGACCGCCATTCATCTGCATCTCCTCCATCTTGTCCATGAGACCGCTAATGTCACCCATGCCGAGCAATTTGGAAATGAAGGGTTGAGCACGGAAGGGCTCCAGATCGGCAGCGTGCTCACCGGTACCGATGAACATGATCGGTGTAGACGTGGCAGCAACAGCAGAAATAGCACCACCACCCTTGGCGTGGCCATCAAGCTTGGTAACGATGATGGCACCGTAGCCGGCAGCCTCCTTGAAAGCGCGTGACTGTGCTTCGGCGGCCTGACCGATGTTGGCGTCGAGAACCATGATGGTAAGATCGGGTGTAACGGCTGCATCAATTTCCCGCATCTCGTCGAAGAGCTCTTGCTCCTGCTTGTGGCGACCAGACGTGTCTACGATGATGACTTCGAAGCGGTTCTGCTTGAAGCTGGCGACACCGGCGGCCGAGATGACGACAGGATCTGTCTCGGTGTAGCTTCCGTAGAAGGGGACATTGATCTTGCTAGCGTTCTGCTTAAGCTGGTCGAAGGCACCGGCACGGAAGGTATCGGCGCAAACGAGACCGGTTTTGAAGCCGCGCTTTTGGTAGTAGAGGGCGAGCTTGGTACACGAGGTGGTCTTACCGGAACCCTGAAGGCCCACAAACATGATGACGTTGGGCTTGCCCTTTTTGGGCTTGAAGATGTCGCCTGGGCCTGCGTTGCCTGATGGCACAACGGCACCAGACTCGTCATAGGTCTTGGTCTGGCCATGGAGAGGATCTACGAGTGCCACGAGGTGGTCGAAGACAGCCTTCTGGACGCGCTGACGACGCTGGGCATCGGACCAGTTGGAATTTGCCTTGTCATTGAGAAGGGCGGTAACCTGGTTCTTGACTTGCGAGCGAAGGTTGGCGACAAGTTTGACGTTAACATCGGCTTCGATGAGAGCCTTGCACACCGACTTGAGGAGCTGGTCGATGGAAGCAGCGTCGACGGTGGGTACCTTGGAGAGGTCCTGGAAGGCACTGTTAATGCGCCTACCGAGATCGGAGAGAACCATGCCGGTAAATGATCTTAGGACAACTGTGTCGTCGTCCTTGCTGCTTGTGATGGCAAGAGAACAGGCAATGAGCCATAGCCAATAGTCCAGAGACGTCAGTGTGTGTGCGGGGCCATCCGTCGAATTGGCATGCAGCCGCCGCTTCCAGCTACATCTATCGGTGGGTCAGGGTCACGTGGCTGCTATTTCTCCGAATTTGTTTTAGTAGGTAGTCTAACATGTTGGAAATTGCGCAAATCCCTCCACCTCGGGAACGAGTCGGTACGAGGCGGTGCTGTGCCATGTAAACTTCAGGTGGCTTGGCGCACTGCACCGAACACTTTCGTTTGTTTGGATCCACGTCAAGCGAATCAGCGGAAGGCCTACATGATCCGGAGCGCAGATATCGTGGGACAATCTTTCGATGGGGGGATGGCTCGTCACAACCACCGCGTGTCTCAATGTGGTTGGGAGGGGAAGAGGCTTGTATCTTCGACGTCGAGGAGCATGTGTTCGACTTGAAGGTCTGACAGCTCGACGAGGCGCAAGATGGTCGAGGGAATATGGTCGAGGACATGAGCAACTGTTGGGGCTGTGCATTTCATGGGACGAGTTGAACAGTGTGAGTCTGCTGCACTGAGGCCACTCACGCAGCCACTCTCATGCGGACTTTGGTCGTGTCAACGCATCGCTTCACATTCGGCATACCATACATCGCAGCAATATACTGCACAATCACTGGTACTGGCATCGCACAGTTGAGACATGCCGAGGCGATGGTGCGTTGTTGATGTCGCATTGTTGGTGCATAGGCGCTGTACACGCCTTTCAAGCGTGCTCTTCAAAGTGATGGTAAGGGAAATGGAGACCCAGCGGCATGCCGACCAAATTAAGCGTGCATGTGCCCAAATCAGGAAATTGAAGCGGTGCTGCTGTACCTGCCAAGCGGACCCTTGTGGAAGTCCAAGTGTTGTGTTTGTCGGCTTGACAATCTCCGCCTTGCGCCTCCACCCCAACACAAAGACGGCCTTTCCAGCCCGTCATCATCAAGCTGTGTCGTGTGGGTTCTCGGCCCAGGTCATCTCCTACGACTACATCGAGCCGCTCCAGCCAGCACTCGGCACAGCTTTCTCAACGCAAGGCCCCTGTGCATCTCTACTCGGACCGGCCATTGGACTCCGCTGTCGTAGCACATCATCTGAACCCTGTTTACGTCGCCCCATCCCATCGTAAGTACCTTGCTCTTCATCACCAGTCTATATACCTCTCGCTCCCTGCTTCTCCCCATCTTGGCCAACCCCCTCGTCAGCTCACAGCAGTCTGTGCATATTTCCACATCGAGATCAGCTCGATAGCCAACCCATCATCATCGCACCCTCTTCGATACTTGCATTTTCACCATTGGTCTTCGCCATTTCAGCCTGCTCCACGGACTTAGAAGTGGATGAAGACGACCCACCACGCATGCCCAGTCCATCATGCTTTCGTTCCGAAACACTCACTCGCTTCCCTCCTCTGACTTCTACTCCCACAGGCCCTCAATCAAAAGACGCCGTTGTTCCCAGGGTCAGTCCCGCTCCCTCTGTGTCAAGATTAGGATGCCTTCAACACCTTCCCAGCCGTTCAGCTCCGGCAGACTCAGAGATGGTCTCTCCGCGCTTGTGCATCAAATTCACAAGACCTCAATCATCCACAACATCACCAACGATTCGGGTGTCTCATTCTCTGGCGATGGTAACACCTTTGCAGTAGCACCAGCCGTACAGCCCGTCCGACAAGCGACGGGCAGCTCAATAGCCAGCACCATCACCCCCGAATCTGCTCCGGCTCGATCGTCCACGGCCACCGCCGATGCCTTTTCCGGCACTCAACCCAAAATCTCAAGCGCCCAGCCCTCTAACCCCAATTTTTCATCCGCTCTTCCTATGCTCCCCCAGCTCGGTGCCGGTCTCTCCTTTTCTGACGCTTCCAACGTTGTCGCTTCACCTTCTATACTCAAAGCCAACGAGCCTTTCTTCTCCGCCGAACCCTCATCGCGCGCGCCTTACTCCCTTTCCCCTTCATCTTCGCAGGACTTTGAGCTCAACAATCTTTGGGACAGCTTGGCCGGGGAGCTCAAGCCCATCGCCGACATCCTGCGATCGGGCCGTCATCGCACCTCTCTCGGCACCTCGAGACTACCTGCCGATTGTGTCTCGACACTTCAGCTCTGGCTCTGCACAGATTCGGCGACCTCAAAACAAGCGCCGAACAACCACGTGCTTGAAGCAGCTATCGAAGTGTTCCGCGTTCTGGCCAACTTGTGCATCGATCACGATGCGAACCGATCACTGCTGGACGGCCTCAATGCCGCACCAACAGTGTTGGCTGCCGTCTCTGCCATCTTGCGCAAGCAAGAACACTCCCGGTCGACGGCGCTCTTCTCAGTCAAGATCCTCACCTTCCTTCGTGCCGCGATGGGCGCCGTGCTTAACATGCAGCTCGAGCACATCGGCACCCAACAGTCTCTTTCCACCGGCGATTGCATCTCCACCCTCACCTCAGTCGCTTCGCATCCGCGCATATACCTCCCACATCTGTGGGCCCTGCCACAGACTGTAGAGATTGAGAACGATGGTGATGCCCTCGACAAGCTCAAGATGGGTGCCACTGTCACCAGTTGGGCATGGCGTGTCGTGCAAGACATCTTTGACGCTGCCAAAGAGGAAAAGGAAGTTCAGCCTGGTACCCCGTCGGACGAAATGAACGAAGGAGATGATGAAGATATCCCGATGCACGGCGTGCGCTCTATTCTCTCACGTCGCTGCTCTAGCGATCTGCTTCGGCCGCTCTCGCTGTACACGTTCGCAACGCCGAGCGCGGGTCGCCGGCTCAAGCTCGATGCAGACAATGTTGAGGAGCTCGTCGACTCGGATGCCGAGACCCTGCAGACAGTCGCGACCCTCATCGAGTCTTGTGCGGCCGAGGAACCCGAATTCCGTCAACGCGCGGTTCAATGCTTCCAGACCGACGCCGATATTTTCGGTCAACGTCAACTCGAAAGCAGGTTCTATTCGGGACTGGACATCCTCATGTGCTTTGTCGAGAAGGCGGAGCTCCCCCGCGAATGGGTCAGAGATCTCTCTGGTCTAAACGGCTCGAGAGTGGCGCCCACTGACACATCTGCTGCGTCAAGCGAGGATGCACAAGCTGCAGAAGAGATGCGCAAGGCTTTTGCCCAGGTCAAAGCCTCGGCCGCTCGCGCTGTTGTGGTGGTCTCTGGCGATGACACCAACATGGTCGAGCTTTTTGGCGGATCCTTCGGATTCATCAACCGCCTCAAATCCTGGATCCGGTACGATCCAACTACGCGCGACGATTTGGTCAGTTGCGGCATGCTGGCGCTCGGAAATCTGGCTCGCAGCGATGCACACTGCATCAGCTTGGTGCAGGAGCACAGCCTCGCGCCGTTCTTGGCGTCACTGCTCGCCCAGGCGGACGATATCAAGGTGGCGCACGGCCTCGTCTCGCTTCTCAAGAACCTGTCCATCCCGGCGCCCAACAAGGCGGTCATTGGCAAACTCGACGTGATTGACGCAATAGCACGATTCATGAACCGGGACAAGGACACGGTTCAGCCGCTTCAGTTTGCGACCGTCGGCCTGCTGAAGCACCTCTGCGCAGGCGTGACGGAGAATGCAAGGCGACTCGTTGGTGGCGAGCTGACCGGCGCATCGCCCTCGAATTCCCGTTCGTCTGCGCTCAATGCGCTAGTTGACATGATCCAGCGCATCGACGACGTCCCTACCAAGATGGAGGCCACTCGCGTGCTGGTGAATGTTGTGAAGAGCCTGTGGACCAGCGCTCGAGGCAGTGGTGTCTCTGAAGCTTTGTCGGAAGATGCAGTCCTCGCAGCGCGTCGCAAGGTAGTGCGAAGGGATGTGATTCAGGCGCTGGCCGAGATGGTACGTACCAGCCCCAAATATCCGGTCCTTGTCAACGAAGGCATCATTGCGTTGACCTTGGTCGGAAGCGAGAGAGTCGGCGCCGAGCTCGTCAGTCTGTCGCTGTTGGCTGAACCGACCAAAGCAAGCGCCGAAGACGATGAGGATGAGGAGATGGGGTCCGACAACGAGGCTTCTGCTTTGCGGGCCCCTCGACGGCTCTCAACTGTCGATAGCTCTGCATCGACATCTTCGCACCCGCTGCCGCCTCCCACTTGTGCGCTGGACATGGTCAACCTGGTGCTTGCCAGGCGAGACGCACGGATGCCTCCGCAATTTGCATGCAACGCTTGCTCCCTCGTCCTCAGCCTATGCCATGCTACGTGGAGCGCTAGCAGCAGCGAATCGAGCACTGGCGCAATCGGACAGGATGCTGTGATGCGTGTCGCTGCAAAGACTCGACCAGCGCTGGAGCAGCTCAAAGACCAAGGCCCGACGGAGGCGCTTGCGGCCGCAGCAGACACGCTTGAAGCTGTGGCAAAGGCTTGTGCCTGAACCTCCTCCATAGAAATCATGCTGGCCTCCGAAGTGTTGTGACCTGAATCCAGCACATTCACTCTTCATTCCTCTCTCTGTGGATTGCGCTCGAAGCAGAGGATTGCATGGTGAGCCAAAGCCGATTAGCATGAAGATGACAGATCGGGCTACCCGATGAGTGTGTGCAAGCAGAAGCATTGCAGCATCCAGCGGGTTGCTCGCTGATCTGCTCAAATACCAAAAATGGCAACTGCGCAGGAGCTGCGTTGATAAGCTGCGATTTCGGTTTGAAATGCAAGTCGGAGCAACGCAGCAACGCAGCAACGCAGCAACGCTAACGTACTGTACTGTATGTTGGTTGAATTTGGGGGAGCTTGCCTGTCTCGAACAGCCTGCCAGTCTAGCTGGAGTGTAGCGCGTCTGGCACGCGAGTAGCCAACATGCGGGCGCAAAACAGCGGGCATTGCGCAGCGCTGTGGAGACTCACAATCTGCCAACGGATCGACGAAGAGCAAGCACACTCTTTTGAAATTTCAGTTGTCACCGACGGTAAACCTCAAGACTGCTTGCTGCCACAGCAACTTTCCAGCACCGTTGCTGACCGTGACATTTTGGAAACGACCGACCGACGTTGGATCGTGACATTGAGAAGCTTGTCTTGCGAACACCATCTGTAGCTCACCGTATCTGCAACTTTGCATCCCAACTCTTTCCAAACGAGTGTAGTTCCTCGTTGGTGCGTTCTCGAGCACAGCTGCGCGCGCTCTCTGCTTTGGATCCCGACAAGCAAGTGCCCCCGGATTGTCATCCACCCACCACAACTCTCGAAACCCCCACAAGTGTCGTTTTTTTGCAATCTGGTCATGATTTCGAGACTCGCCTCGACGCTCTCGGCTGCGCTTGCCATTGCGCTCCTCGCTCTGCCCAGCGTTTCGGCCCAGCTGACGTTCCAGAATGTGACCTCTCTGATGGGAACGTGGTCTTCTGGTTCGCAAAACGTCACCACCGGCATCGACTTTTTCAACCCGGTCACGCAAGAGTTCAAGCTTCCCGCCACCGCAGGCATCTCGTACTCGTTCACCGACGACGGCTTCTTCGAAGAGGCACGCTACCAGTTCACCTCGAACGCCGTCACCAACCGCTGCTTCAAGGCGTCGCTCATTTGGCAACATGGCACATACGAATTCCACTCGAACGGATCCATCACCCTCACACCCTTCCCCGCTGATGGCTACGTCCAGGTGCTCGACCCCTGTGGCGCCCAAACCAGCGCCATCTACCACTATTCCGAGTTCGAGCTGATCTCAAGTTGGTACAACTTCCAGGACAACCATCCAGGCTTCAAGCCGGCAGGCACCTCGGCATACGCTCTGCAGTTGCAGCAGTTTGACGGCTCCAAGATGCCGATGATGTGGCTTCGAAACAGACCACCCAACATGCTGCCTACCAAACAGCTCTTCCAGCAGGTGCTCAACGCTGCCGGTGCATAATACCTGATGTCACCCGCTCGTTTCGACGCGACCTACTATAACTCGTCTCGCTGTTTCGGCGCCGCGTCTGACTCGCTTCGATACTTTGGCACTGTTTGATCATGGACATTCGCAGAATTCGCGTCTCATACCATCGCCCTATCTTCTTCGTGTAGTGTTGCGTTTCATTTTTTTTGCATTTCGTCCATCTTACATCTTTGTCTAACCGCCCGTATCCGCAATGCCCTTTTATTTTCCCCTTTCCACGCTGAGGTGCGGCTGGTGTCTGAGAACGAGTTTCGATACGAATGGGAGGAGGAGGGTTTCGCGGTGTGCGGAGTCGTGTCGTAGGGCTGCATCGGTTCTGCGACGATTGATGCACCACACGATGCTTTAAACACAGTTGTGATGGCAATGTCCGTGTCTGTAGGTTTCACACTGCTAGGCTGGGATTGCAAAGTGAAAGGGGTGAGGACAGATACATGCTGCATTGCAAGTTCTCCTAGATCTGGAAGAGTGCTTGCGCTCAACCATCAGCTTGCTTCCACACATTCGGCTCATCGGTCAAGCCAGCCTTGCCAATCCCCGCAGCTGCTCCACCCTGGTCGTCGTCATCATCGTCATCATCGTCGTCATCGATGGAAAAGAGGTCTTCGCGGCGACGAGGGGTGGTCGCACTGGACGGCGTCAGTTCGCTCAGCGGATCAGCTGCCGATGCCGGCGAGGATTTGGACTGGGCCCTCGATGGCATTGTCTCGATCTCGACGCTGTCATCCCAAATGTTGCTGTCGAATCGAGCTTTCTTCTTTACTCCTGCTGCCGACGCGGTGCTCTGCTTCAAGCTCGACTGTGGAGCACTCGACCGCTGCGGGCTTGCGTCGAGGTCATCATGTTCGTCATCGAGATCGCCGTAATCTTCGATGTCAAGCGGAGCATACAACCTTTCGAGTTCCCTTCTCGCGCGATACCTCTTTTCGAGATGGTAGGAAAAGAACAAGCCCAGTGAAGAGCCGAGAAGGTTGGCAAAGATGTCTCCAATCTGGAACTGTTTGTACGGCAGCAGGCTCTGCACGATCTCACTTCCGATTCCTCCGACAAGAAAGCATGTCACGCCGGTGAGGATGAGAGAGGCATTGCGCCAGATGTAGCTTGCTCTGGCGGGTTCGTCGACGTCCCAAATCATGTAGAACATGGCGGTGGCGAGGAAGAAGCAAACAAAGTGGAGGATCTTGTCGTTGATTCGGATCCATGTCTGGCCGCGAGGGTGGAAGCCGAGGATACCGAGGAAGATGAGGTCGAGGATGTTGAGGATGACAAACGCTGGACGGATGCGAAGCGGCAGCAGAGGTTGGGTCGAGGAGGAAGACGGGCCTCCTAGAGACAGGCGTACGGATCGGAGGAGCAAGCTCTTGAGGATCGCCGCACGATCTCGTATCGAACCCGTTCTTGGAGAGAAGAGTGCTGTGACATCGTCCTTGAAACGGGACCAGCCCGAGGTGGTTTCGAGTCGTGGCATCTTTCTCTTCTGGACAGCGGGCAGACTGCGTACAGACTGCGGAACCCACAGAGAATGGTGGAAGCGCTCCTGAACCGCTCCGGCGCGGCTCTGCAGCGCGATCTGACGGTTGCTATGTTGCTTTGTTGCCGGCGCAGTCAGAGCTCGGAACTGCCGGTGGGCGGTGATTCTATGTGGTGTGGGTCGATGCGAATGTTGGCGGGTTGATACGCTCGAGACAGCCGATCGCTGGGCTTGTACTCAGCTTGCGAGCCAGCAAACGAGGTGGGAGAAGCAATTTCAAGGATGGCGGTGTGTGTGCGTGCGACGTGTTCGGAAAAGCCGGTGGAGTGTCACGCCTCGGCGCTTGGCTTGGCGAGTGCTGAGAATCGTGACTCGCGGAAAATCCGCGACTGTGCTCAACCGTTGTCGCACTCGGCGCCTCTAACTTCAACATGGAACACGCCGACTTGCTCGTAACTAGCACCGGATCTGATCCTCCTGACCTCTGTTTCGCGCATCACACCTTCTCAGCGCAGATCGTACGCAGACGAAAGCAATAGTCAGCGGCTCCCAATGAAATCTTTGTGTTTATATGAATGAAACGAGGTCTAGAGCCTAGACTAGAAACTAGCAAGCTAGCATTTCGTCACGACTTGCTGAGACGAGGAAAGTGTCCCTTGACCGTTTCAATGGCGTAAGGGTGGTCCGAGAGGCTGCTGCGCTCCTCACCCATCTCTTCTCGAGCTGCCGACAGCACGCCCGCCAGGTGCTCAGGCATGGGCTCCCGGATGATCGTTCGCTCTTCGACAATGTTGACGATGGCGCCCGCTGTGTTGCGTCCCAACTGCGCCTCGAGATCATCGTACGAGCCCATCGCAAAGCTCTTGACTTCCGTCGGCGAATGCGGTCCGTTTTGCACAGTGTAGCTCAGCGATGTGACGCCGTTGATCGCAGTCCCATTCTGAGACGACGTGCTGCCAAGTGCGTATGACAGGTGCACCTGGCTAGGGTTGTGGCTGGAACGCTTGAACAAGCGCACAATCTTCTCGGCACCAGTTCCATCCAACGACGAGCCGAGTTGCGATGAGTTGACGCCTTCCAGCTTTGGCTTGACCTCTTCGGAAAGGTGAACGTAGAGTCGCGTCGAACACATAACGCAGACCGTGGTGCTTGGGATCGCACCGATGAGTGACATGACCGGGTTGAAGCTGGCCAGCGTCAGCCCAGCAACGAGAGCGTTGATGAGGAAGGTGGCCAAGAAATACTGGATTCCCTGCTTGACAAGCACCGTACCGATACGCGAGCCGCCGTTCATGCTGATGACACCGACGACGGTGAGCACCATCACAACAAGGTCGAACGTGATGGTAACAATGTATTTGATCGCGTACTGCTTCGACATGTACGTGAAAGAGCATGCACCCTTCTGCCAAGGATTTCCACCGCCCGTCACCCATGCAGCCTCGGTATCCTTGACACCCTCCATCCACACCGCCAGCAAGCCGAGCGTCATGCTGATCAGCAACACCGAAACCGCCGTTCGTGCCTGGCCCGTGTAAACGCACACTGCTCGGAAAGCTAGCAGCATCGATGACGACACGGCAATCCAACCCATCTGCATCTCGACCGCCTGCAGAGTCCCGTTGCAGTTGATCTCGGTGTTGGTCAGTACGAACACAAGGTTCGTGATCATGTAGGTCCACATGCACAATTTGCTGAACAGGTATGGCAGCTGCGGCCACCTGCGCTGGCGCTGACCAAGCAGGATGGAGAGGTCAAACGGGAGGTATTGCAGCGTGTCGTAGGCAAAGATACCGATGCATAACCACATGATGGCGGTTGCAGCATAGAACGCATGCGCCATCACTATCGGTGAGCTCCAGTCAGGCATTATGTATGTCAAAGTTCAGGGAGGACGAAAGGATTCGAGCGGAGAAGGGGCTGAGGAGATTCGCTGGAAAGTGAGCGAGGAGTAGGGGCCTGCTGGGGTCCGCGGAGTCCGATGTGTTGGATGAATATATAGACGTTTCTAGCTTACAGCAGTCTTTGGTGAAAGAGCAAGACAAGGGTCAAGTTGTTGTGGACTCCATGCTTCGTATGAGGTTGCAAAAAGCTGAGCCGCCAAGTCAAACATTGCGGCAGACAAGGCTGACCCAAGTGTTGGCGACAAAAGATGTCGGTTCGAGGGTTCGTTGCAGCGCAAATGTGAACCTCGCAGCAGGGTCTCATCGTGCAGAAGGGAACAACTACGGGTTTCTGGGAATAGCAGTGTAGCTCAAGATGCAGATTAGGCGGATACGAAGTAAGATGCTGTGCGCACCCGATGGGAAAGCGTTGTCGTCGGCGGCGCTTCAAGCGTTGCTTGACAGATTCAGCCACAGCCAGAGAGCTTGGTTGAGACGGCGATTTATGCAAGGGATGCGAACACGAGCCCCAAGCGATTGCCCGAAGATGACAAGTTACAACAACAGATACAGTAGGTTTAGCTCAGAGTGTGGGGGACAACCTGTACTGTACTGTACAGTCCAATACGGTTTGCTCACACACCACGAGTTCCAGATCGCGTCGACTGCAGGGCACAGCAGGCAAGCCACAGGTGGGGGGCTGGAACGTTGGTTTGACTGCTACCATGCAGCGGGCCATGTCAGCTAGGCTTTCATACATGACTGCAAGAGGAGAACCTGGCATCTACGGCCTGGCATTGGAGATGACGGACCGGAACGGAGAAGGTTGAAACAGCGCACACGGTTCGGCAATGTAAGGGGAGTGGCTTTCGCAACATGGCATTCATTCGGCCGTCAGCCACTGCCGAATTCGGGCGTTTTCAATCTCTTTTTCAAAGGAGCACAATGTGTTCGGAACGGGAGCATTCGAGAGGGCTAGCTGTTCCCCTCACATGCAGTCTCACTCGACGAGCGAAAGCCAGCGTCGCACTTTCAATCAAGGTATTCGTTTCATAACCTCGCCACATGGCCCTCCCAACTCCATTTGCATTCTACCGCTGGAGACGGACCTCTTGATACTACTGCTTGCAGCTTGTGCACCTCGAAGCTTGCCCTAACCCACCAATGGGAGCACACCAGTATGCAAGTCTGCAGTGGTTGGTGGCTCAAAGTGTTGCTCCGAGTGCTGACAAAATTTGGCAACCACGAAAAAAGAAGAAAAAAAAGTTGTGATGGCGCTGCTGGATCGAGGAACTGGCTTGCCAGCTGTAGAAATTGAACGGGACAACTCAGTTCAAGTTGGACACACAAGGTGTGTGTCACGCCCGCACAGGCGCCCGCGACTATCTCGCACGAGTAATGTGCGGTAGCTCTCTCGCACGAGATAGCTCCCGAATGCCAGCGAACCTCGGTGCCAGCGAGGCACCAAAACATTTGTATCGCTCGACCGCATACACCCACATTCGTGCGGTATATAGGTCGAGCGCTCAGTTCTCCCCCCTTTCGAAATGAAAGCCTTTTCCTTACAAATTACGTGCATTGAGTATATGCATGTAACAGAGTGACATTGGGACCATGCACCACAGTGCAGAATTCAACGTCGGCTTGCATGGTGTCGTGAGGGAGACCCTCGTGTGGCTCAGGTGGTCGATGTTAGAATTCAAGAGGGATGCGACGAGTGAAATATAATTTAGTTGAACAACTGTTAATTTTCAGGGGTCCCAAGCGTGCGTCCAGCCACACTCGCACGAGTCCTTAGTTCAAACCACCGCTTTCGAACGCGTATAGCTCTCTAGTACACAGGTCGAGCCTCGCAATTCCCGGAATGCAACTATCTCCTCCCACAATGCACACAAAGTGTATGCACGTCTGACACACGGCCAAGTTCGGACTCGCTAATATTACACAATAGCGGCACGGAGTCCGGACAGATCCCATCTGTTCCGCGAGACAGCCCAGCACAAGAGAGCATTGTGTTCGCAGCACTCACGAACACGGGATGAGCGTGAGCATACGGTAGGTCTCAGTACAGCAGCACGGACGAGCGAGGAGAGAAAGTGCAGGCACTCGACGAGACACCCACGAACGGTCGGAGCGATAACAGACGGCTGTAGCTGTCCCTCAATTCAAGCTACTCCGTTTGTGTCGGGTTGAGTTCTGGCAGTGAAACCTCGTCCGACCTGCAAGTTGTCTCCGCTCTACTGCCCTGATCATGGGCTCTGCGATTTGGGCTTGTAAGTGAGGCTCAAAGGATTCAAGCGACAGAGAGTACCAAGAGGGGATCATTTCCACCTTGAAACTTGGACTGTACCGACCAAGAGACGCTTTGCGGATGCTTCACAGCGCGGAGACGGAATGTTCCGTCTGGTCGCGTTACCCTTCAGTCTGTGACAAAGAAGGCCCGACTCTCGTGGCACTAAGCACCAAGTCCCAAGAGAGGGGGAGAGGGAACACGCGCACCTCGCTTCAGCACTTTATCCCAGCTCGTTTCCGCACCCGAGCGACTCGTTGTTCGCCTGTCCAAATGAGGCGCGTGCGTTTGAGCCTGCAAGCCGGGTTGACGCTGCACAATAGGTTCACTTGCCTTGTCTAGTGTGACCGCTCGCTTGGATTCGAATCGCGGGACCCCATTTTCGGCGACATGCTCTCTCGCGAATCACATTCATGGACAGTGCGTGGGAAAGGAGGAGTTTTGGCAGGCCAACAATTTTTGCTCACCCACGCTCTCCCTGTATTTCCCAAGTCGCTGTGGCATCGCATCCCTTCGACTTGGCTCCCATGGTCAATCGATCTTGGAGACACGTCTTCGCTTCGGTTCCGACTTGATTGCGACGAGGCTGAGTACATGGGGAAGCGATCTGACAGTCATTCCTTCTGCGGCATTTCATCACGGAGGACCTTTGCTCTGACGGATCGAATCGATTATCACGGCCTGCGGAACCTCGATCGATCGCTCTGTTGCCAAGCTGAAGAATGGCATGGGTGCTCCTGACTTTGGCACTGTTGAATACCAACGGCATACAAACAAACACCAGTAAGCCAAAGACAAATGCACCGACAGGCCCACGAAGCGTGAACCCTGCTCTCCGCGACCGCCATCCGGGTCCTGTATCATTGCTTGATAGGCGCAGGCATTCCACTAGGCGGAACAATGGAGCAATAGTAGGCCAGACTTGACAAAGCTCGACGTCGTCTGCCTCCAAGCAAAAGCTGTCGGACAGCGGAAGCGCGGTTTCCTCTAGCTTCACGCTCGATTTGACTGTTAGAAGCCGCTTTGAGACCCTCCGAAGTCCCGTTCTGCCTCCACCGCTCTTCGGGCTGGACCTTTCGACCTACACGAGGAGAGGAAGGAGACACGGGTGTGCTCCGCACGCGCTCCAAGTGGTCGCTGGATGTTGACCGAAGCGGCTGCGGGAAGATGTGCTCCGACTTCAGGCTGGAGCGCTTTTGGCGACCGATCGCTTCTATTGCTGGTTCCGTGTCTCTTCTCCTCTTGCATCCGTTATGGCTCCGTTCTTCAGCTGGGCTTGATGGCCTGGTTGACAATGCAAACGCACGACTCGGGGTCATCGGTGCTCTTTCCTCGCTCCAATCGCGCACCCTTGATTCTGTTGTGCAGGCTCTTGGTCGGGAGCCCACATGGCTTGCCTGCCCACCGAGTTGGGTTGAGCCATCGTGGTGGCACACGACACCCGTCGGTACCGGTACTGCTCCGCTGGACACAGATGAGACACGTACTCCCTGCAATGATTCGACGCGTGGCAACCTCCTACGCGCACGTTCTTGTCGATCTCGCCACCATGCTCCGAGTTTCATTTTTAGCCCTTGCGAGAGTCCGAGGTGGCTTGCATTGAGCATGAGCTTCTCCCAGCGGACCCTACCCGTCTCCATCGCAGCAGTCAGCTTGCCAAAGTCTCCCATGTAAAAGTACTCGATCAGCAGCCCAAAGCTTGTCGGATCGGGAAGAGCTATTTCGATACAAGTCTGTGCGGCTGCATCGTAGTCTTCGTCTTTTCTGGTCTGCTGGTTGCTGCAGAAAGGCTCGGCATGATCGGCTGCCCTCGCCTGAATGGATTGTCTTGACTCCACGTCTTCCAACGACGACTCGCTATGGCTTGGCTCAGTTGAGTGTAGGCGTAGTAATTCCTTGAACGCGTCGGATTGAGTTACAAGGAAATCTTTGTGTAGTCGATAAGTGGTCGGCTTTTCAGGCTCGCGAACGCGGAGACGACAGCTGAGGCAACGCGGAGTGGCAGCGATAGCTGAAGCAGCCTTCTGCAAGTTCGAGGGCGCACTTTCTCTTCGAGTGTCTCGTTGCGATGCCCACTCGTGGACAGGGCTGGCTCTCGGCACATCTGTGTGATTCGAATTGCCATTCAACGACGAGCAAGCTTCATGAAGAGTCGATTGTGCAGATGTGCTCGTCCGATGTCGCGAGTCTTCGGCAAGTTGGGCTCGGAATCTTGATCTCTGAGCACTTTGTGTTCCAATGTCTTGCAGTCGATGAAGACTGTAAGTAACAAGCTCCGGGCGTCCTCTGTGGAAGCCAGTGTCGATACTGCTACTGCTCTTCTGACCGGAGAGTGTCAAATGATTCTTCACAGTGAGTGAAGCGGGGTTGCTCAGAGAATCGTAGCTGAAGTGACTGGTTGCCGCAGAGGCTGAATTTGGCGCAGAGTGTGTTTGATGAGTTGGCCGGGGAGGTGACGGCGACGCTGATTGATCAAAATGTCCGAGGCACTGGCCGCGCTCAGCATCTTGTTGCGGATCAGCGTGATCTGCCGTGCTACAAAGACATGGACGACGTTGATGCCTGTGGTGATCGTGCTGGTCGCCGGATAGACGGAACACTTTGACCAAACAGTCTGCTGTGTCGGGCCTATGCCAGTATAGACGACCAACTCTGTGGAGAGAGCCGATGAGCTCCTCGTGTGACATGTGCTCGATCTTGTCCATCTTTACTGTCATCGCGAAACGACGCCTATGGTTGCATGTAGATTTATCGAGTCTATCGCAGTCGATTAGGGATGATGGTAAAGAAAGGCAAGGTATAGCCAGTTCACCAGGACGGGCACAACATAAACAGGACAGACGTAAAGCTCAGCCCAGGTCTCTGAATCATCCGGACTTGGTTTTCCGGAGGGCGAAAGGATGGTAAGGATCTGCACTCGAATGGACGCCAGGACTGCAGAGTAGCGGATAAGTGCAGAGTCTCTAGGTAGCAATACGGACCGTCTCAGTGGGAACAACCGGGCTTGGAAAGCTGGATGGGTTTTTGACAGCTTTCGTATGATCAAATTCTTTCCGACGGATCTGCTCGTTGTTCCCGGTAGGGTGCTTCCATCGCTCGGCCTTGTTCATTCGGAAGCAAGGCTTTTCTTTATTTTCTTCTCTTTTCTTTTCTTCTCTTATTTAATTCTTATTTTATTTTGGTTCCGACGAGGCGCTGTGGTGGCTTGAAAACGGCATCACAGCTGGAGATGGCCGAACGCTTTTTTAAGCGGCGCCTCGACCCAGCTGCAATGTTGCCTTGCCAGTCGCCCATCATGTTTCTAAGAGCATACCTGCGAGTGACCATCATGTTGGAAACCCCACTCCACCAAAAGTGATGCATCTACAATCGTGGAGCAGGAGCTGTGCATCCTAACAAATCAGGGTCTGTGTGCATCATGTAAACGTCGCGTCCTGATTGTCTCGCGAGGTCTTCCTTCATGCTCATCAGAGGCACAATGGAAGGTTTTCAAGGATGTTTTAGGCACCAGGTTAAGCGAGACCTACATTGAAGAGGATTCTCGCTACCCAGTGGCGACGGTAATAAGCAGCAGTCACCCAAATTCGCCACGCCTTTATGCTCCGGTAATGTAGGATTCATGCGGCACAGTCCCGGGTCAGAGAGAGCGTTCAGGTACCTCCCAGGGTTGAGAGCTCATTGTTGGTGGTTACCCTACGCCCTGACTCCAAGCGGACTTCTGGGAACGGAAACGCAACCCCGTTGCTAGGAAGATTCCAACCGCTTTCCTTCTGTGAAGCACTGCGTCCTCGGAAGATGATTCGTGTCGCAGGTAGAAGTACTTTCAAACAGCCATTCCCTTTGTTCAACGCGCTCGCACACATGCACCAAAGATACGGATTGTGTGGCAATTTTTCCACTGTCCGCGATTTCTGAGCTGGCGGCTTCGGCCCCGGCCATAAAACAGGTCCGACGTCTGCGATTTCGTTTGGTTCCCAAGCACTTCCCTTTGTCCTCGAGCGTGTCCACTCCATTGTTCGTCTTACCTCGGGTCTGGGCCTGACCTCTGGCAGTGTCCATAGCCATTCCTTCACGTAGAGAGATACGCGCTCTATCACTTTACTCCGACAGATGTTGTTCAATTCCGACGGCTCAGAAAGTGGTCCCACGGAATTCCACTTTCGGCAACCAGCAGAACAATGTCGCAAGATACAACGCTAACCCTTGTCTCGAAAGCGACGTGGGCTCTCGACCTCATCCAACGGTGCCCACTAAACACGAGGCCAGGAAATCACATGCCGAGGAACAGACCGGTCTACTGAGAAGAAGGACTGCAAATCGTTTCGCATTGTAAGACCCGGTAATGGCTTGTATGGCTGATTCGATTGCAACAGGAGCAAATGTAGCGTTATCCTTACGTATTCCCGCAGTCTCCAGAAATCCGATGGTGTGTGATCGCTACTGGTAGCACTTGATACTGTAGGTTGTACAAATAGAAATGGACGATTTCAGGCGTCAGAGAAGCAGAAGAGCAGGAGAAGTCAGTAAAGGTCGACGAGCGGGTCTGGGGTGAGCTATCCCTGCAGCACGGACTCTGGCCTGAGAGCCGGCACAAGTGTTTTTCAACCTACAGATCTTCAACATCATCTTTCGAGCCAAGGAATACAGGGCAGCGCTGGTGGATGCTGGTGGGCTGGATGTCCAGGATGCGCTCCTTTCCGGTAGTAGCCAAGCCGCCGGCCTGTAGAAGCAGCGAGAGAACGGGTGGTATAGGAAAGCAAGGTAAAGGGGTCAGTCATCAAGCTCGACACTCATATTTTCGTCCAGCTTTGAACTTTGGAGCATGGGGACAATTCTGTGACCTACCTGCTCGGTAAGGAAGGCCATGGGGAAAGCCTCGTAGAGCATTCGGAGCTTTCCGGACTTGGACTTCTTGTCGTCCGGGTAGCCGAAGATGCCTCCGTACAGCAATGTTCGGTGGACGTCAGCAACCATGGAGCCAATGTATCGAGCAGAGTAGGGCTTGGCGCCCTCGCCCTTGGGGAATTTGATGCTGTCGAGGTACTTGAGCACGGGCTCGTGGTAGTACATGCTATTGCCTTCGTTGATCGAATAGATCTTGCCGCGGCTTGGCAATCGAATGTTGGGGTGGGTCAGAATGAACTCGCCGATCTGGTTATCAAGGGTGTATCCGTTGACGCCGTTGCCGGTTGTCAAGACCAAGTTCGCCGAAGAACCGTACATGCAGTATCCAGCAGCAACCATCTCGCGTCCAGGTCGTAGCACATCCTCGAGGGTGCCCTTGGAGCCGTCCTTGACAAGGTAGATACCGAAGATGGTACCGATGTTGACACCGGCGTCAATGTTGCTGGAGCCATCCAATGGGTCAAAAACGACACAGTACTTGCCCTTGGTCGACTCGAAGGTAGCTCCTTCCTGCTTCTCGCTCACAAAGATGGCCTCGTCATCCTCCTCTGACACCAAGACAGCGGTCTTTCCCGAGGCTCGCAACGCGTTGATCATGATTTCGTTTGAGAGGACATCGAGCTTCTTCTGGTCTTCGCCTTGTACGTTGGTGTTACCAGCAGCACCGATGCTGTTTCATTTTGACAAGGACAAGTGGTTCAGAGACGGTAAGGGGGATGCGAAATTTCACGGGCGTCAGTACGATTCCGTATCGATTTGACTTCATCCTCGCGCATACTTGGCACTCACAGGTTGATCAAGCTGGCCTTTCGCACATTGCTTTCGATGAACTTGCTGTGCGATGGTGAATGACGTACAAACACGATAGAATGGACGTTAGCACTGTATACGAGTCGGAAGGTTCTTGGATTTGGCTCGTACAGAAGCTCTCGGGCCCGTTGAGGGGTGAGCAGCAACTTACCAAGTTGTCTGAAGGGAGCTGAGCAAGATGGTAAGGTCACCGCTAGCAGCGCTCTCTTCCCTACGCTTGAAGCCTTCGGTTAACACATGACGTGTCAGGGTAATGATGTCAGTAGCAGGAGGAGAATAGTCGTCGGCGCCCATCTTGTCGTTCGTTTGCGGTGTGGTGATTTCTTGTGGTATGATAATGGTGAGAAGGATAGGAAGAGCAGTTCAAGCGGTGCTCAAGAGTCCTTTGTGGAGCCGGGCGCTCGTGTTATGCGCTTCCGAGCAGGTCCGATGTGTTGGTTGGCGTCGATCGAGCTCAGCGTGGGTATAGCTGCCAGGCTGAGTACAGTACAGTTGCGGCTAATCAATTTGTCACGGGGTCATGACCAAGGTTTCGCCCGGCAACCCGAAAGGCGAGACAGAGCGGTCCGAGCACAGTCAACTATTGACGCGTAACGTTGCAGTGCGGGTGCAGGTTCGCTCTCTGGGCGCCGATGGGCTCGCTGTGGGTTTTCCGGAACGGTTGAAAGCCGCTGCTGCCTTTGGCCGGACCTGACCGGACCAAGCGGCTTCGCGATCTTCACCCTGACCCCACGCATGTCCCCCGATTTGATTTGTCCGTCTGCATCCATGCTCAGAAGTCCCCGCTTCGAATCTGATTGCGTTCCCCAACTTATAGTCAGAACGTTTCAGCCATTCGCACACCACACACGCATCCTGACCGTGGTCCATTCCTGTGTCAGTTTTCCTCGCATGGCTTGCCCTTGCAAGCATCATGCCGTCTGTGGAAAGTTGCAGAACCTCGAGCGACGTGCATTCAGAATGAGACACCTCCTCATTCGACGAAAGATTAGCAATCCATTACGTCCTGGGGGTGCTTTGTCCTCGAAAACGACGGGAAACTCTATCCTTGTGAGATCAGCGAGGGCCGGAACAGGTCGTCTCGGACCTTTCCATTCAAGGTCGGATCTTTGCGGGTCTCGGTCGGGTATCTCCTTAGAGGATCGGGTGCTAATGACCTTGCCCATTCTTCCTACTCGGCATCCTGTTCGACATTTTCCTCTCGCCTGGAAGATAGTCGCTAGCGGAGTCGTGGTAAAGCACTGGCCCATGATATTCAACGCAGCATAGCATGTCAGAGTACAAGCATCTTCCGTCCACTAAAAAGGGGTTCTGATTTCAAACTGAAACGTTGCAATAAATGGGGTCGCGAAACTATTCATAATTGTCAAATTCGCCGAGTATGGTGAAACGCCTGCTGATTGAAACTGTTACTAATCATGGCCTGACATGCCCACTTGTCCTGATACTCGAGAACTAACAGATGTCAAGGCTAGATAGACTGGGAGTAGATATATTCTCAAGATGTTCGGGGAACCACCAGGATCTCAACTAACCATGCTAGACATCCAAAACGATTGTCAGAGTCTGATCAATGATCGAAACGCACCGTGTCAGCAGGTACACGAAGCCCACAGCCGCCTTCGAGACATTCGACATCGGTGACCCTAGCATGCAGCCGCAAATTTCCAACCCCAGCCCTTCGACTCGCAGGAATAGCTGTTCGGGACTTGCACTCAATGGGTAAGCTTGCCTGTCTTCGCCGGTAGCCGTTCTGCTCTGGCGGCTAGGCATCATAGGGGCTCACGGTTGTAACGAGGGGACACGAGATCGGCGGCTCATGACACAGTACTGTACAGAGTCATCAGAAGATATTGCTGACATAGACCGAAAGACTGATAGGTCGATCAGAAGCGCAAGCAGGATATAGTGATCGTCTAATCGGGAAGCTCGCTTTACGTTTATGATCACAACCAAACCGCAAGGAGGGATGCCAAGCAAGAAGCTCCCGTGGGAAGTGTGGGTGACGACGATCTCATTCAGGCGCTCGCCTAAATGACAGAGTCAATAGACGTCACGCTGCCGACACAGGGACACATAAATGAGCGGGGCGTCTACCTTGCCCAAGCCCCTTACATAAATCAACTGGTGGTACAGAGGACAACTCGGCTACCGCGATGATTTCTGTCGGAGCTGCGGCGTCTGGAAGAGCCGAAAGCTGATCACCTTGGCCCCTTCTCTGCGTAATTTACATGGTACTATCGGCTCGCAACGGAAAGTTCACCCGAAACCTTTATACCAAGGGTGTCAAACTTTTCAACAGAGCGAGGTAAACCATCCGAACGATGCTCAAGCTGGGCTGCAAGACAGGAGCCAGGGGTTCTGCACAGTGACTGCACCACGACTCGACTATGTAGTACACTAGATTGCTGTGCAGGGTCTGGACTGCGCAAAGAGCCACCTTCACTAGGCTCACAACTGCTGCACTTTCGCATCTCAGCGATTGCTGGCCGAACGATGATGTCGAATGTATCGGCCGACACGCTATCTTAATCGCCGATTCTGACATGTCCTGTCAGATGTGTTGTTTCAAATATCAAGGCCCAGACGTGTCATGAACGGGCTTCACGCGTCAGTGTTGGAGGACGCCGTTGCCCGAGCCAAGCGCTCATGCTGCGTTTGCACCAACTGGTCAGCACTTGGTACGCCCGGAGGATCAGAAGAGCCTTGGTGAATCTGAGCAAGCGTCGCTTCCAAAGGCTTGCGAACCGTAGCTGTGTTCGGCAGTCGTCAATGCAATAAAAGGCAGAATGCTAGGCGGAGCAGATGAATGGTCCGACTGAGCAGCGTTTAACAGCTCGTGAACAGCTGTCAAGAAGTCGTCAGGGTTCGTGTCAACAAGGAAGCCCGCCAAGGTATGTCCTCCTTGAGCAATCCCATCCAACGTCTCATATACTTGTTGCACGGCTGCACGGCCAAGGTCGACCTATGCGTACGCCGCCCACTTGGCGCGAGGTAGCCGCTCTTCGCCTAGCTTCAGCCTTGAACAGCCCCCTTTGATTAAAGAGTCCCCCGTGTACATCAGTTGAAAGAAAATCTCTTTACCTGCCCAAACAACATCACACTGGTGGTTTAGTCAATACAGACGCCTTGCTCACGCTATCAGCACACCGCGCTCAGGCAGTCGGTGCCCTTTCAAGATGCAAAAATGAAAGCGTCAGGCCTGACGAAGCTGCAGCCAGGTTGGATGAGACGCCTACTGTGCTTTCCCTCCGTCATACGAGAACGGCAGTGCGCCTTCAGAGACACTAGCCCTGCCTCTTGTGCGACAAGCCGCCCCATAGCTACTGATTCTGCATCGTGTTTGCCAGTCTTCTCGCCGACTCTTCAGCACTTGAGAAAGCGATGTCGTTTCAGCTAAGCGCAGAACAACGAACGAGAGCTTTAGTTGGCCATCACAAGTCGATGCTTGCTTCCGTACTACTACCATCCCAACGTTGTTCGCCGAACTTTACTTTTGCTCTTTGACATTTGCAAGCCTTTTCTCTACTCTCTCTTTCTCTACGCTTTTATCCTTCATCTTTTCTTTCAGCGCTTCGAGCTCTGCTTGCTACCCTCCTTTGCCAACCTCGAAATACCCTTATCATCGCCTGAAGGTCTGGAAGGCATCGATCTTGTGGATCACCAGCTCAGCATCTTAGCGGTCGTAGTTCCATCAGAGACATTGCAAGAGACTTCTTCCACGAGAAAATACCTGTGTCAGATTTTCACAGTCCTAGAGCACAACCACTTGTTTGTGGAGCTTGTTAGGCGAAGCCCCCTTGCACCGGAAGACTCTGGTAGACTTGTTCCAACCTCACGTGCTCGTACATCCACAAGTTCCGTACGAAACAGCCACGTCCGAACTCCACAGAGAGAAGAACACAACCGCCTGCGACTGTGCTTAACCAACAACCGGGACCGAGCTCGACCCGACCCTCGATCTCACGCCAGCTTGCTTATCTCGACACACCGATCAGTGCGCCATTGCCGTACATCCATAGCCCGCCCTCTGCATATACAAGGTGAGTCAAGATACGTTCCATCTCTGTCACATGCTATTGTTTAATATGGCTGGAAAAAGCAAGCGTTGTGTTATCCCGCCACCAAATTCTCAGCGGTGGTGCTGAAGAGGTGCCGGGTGCAAGTGCGATATGGATCGAGCTTATCACACCGGTCAGAAAGCCAGTGTGAAGCAGCTTGCCTGCAGCCAATAATGTCGGCGGGGTGGCAGACGTGAATTCCAAGAGATTATGCAGTCAGATTGCAGGATGCAGCGTGACTAGCGATACCTTCCTGAGACACTGCAGGCATGTCTTTGAGCTGGGCCACACTCATTGCAGTGCTGCGAAGCGTTTCGCAGGATTGTAGTGGTTCGTCGCCCGCCGTCCAGCTTAAGTCAGCGATTGTTCTCTGCGAATCGCGTGGCACAAGAGCGCCTCGGGGAAGGCGTCGCGTGGGCGTTCAGCCGAGCAGAGAGACAAAAAGAAGGAATTTTGGCATGGGAAAAAGATGCGGTTTGGATCCCGCCGTTTCCCATGCCTCTTCTTGTTGACGCTCTGTTCTGCCGTGTTTCCCATGTCTGAGTTTGGCAAACCTAGATCCATTTGCCTCTCCGCCAATGGCTTGTCAGGCGTTCTCCCATTCTCGAGTCTCGTCTGGTCCAATTGCAGTTCTGTTCTAAGGTAGAGTTGTGCCTGACCAGGGAGGTCTCTGTACCCGAAGGATCCGTGTACTAGGGCGAATTTTTGCCTAATTGCCCATTGCTTTCCTGATCATCCAGGGAACATGGAGGGACCACGCTTGAGGCGCTAGACTGTATCTGGGCTGCATACGCTCGCGTGGCGCGACGTTTACAGCTGGAGGAACGTTCCTTTGTTCGCGCCAGGCTGAGAGGAACGAAGCAGTGCGATGCGAGACCAAACAAGTAGATGCATGGATACTCGGAGAGCTGCAAAAGTGTCCCCGAGGCGAGTACTGGACAGCAACGACGGCACTCATCAGTTGCAATGAAGTCGGGCTCCCAGTTGGACTGACAGAAAGATCCAAAGCTGCTTCGGATTTCAGTGGCGTTTGGATGGGTTTTTTTTTTTTTTTTTTTTTTTTTTTTTTTTTTTTTTTTTTTTTCCATTCTCCGTTCGACATTGCAGCCCTCATGAGGAGAGCCTATTCAAGCTCTGAGGAAACTTTGCCGTTCGCTCTCGGCGCGCAGCTATGCCTTGGTGCCTGCTGCTGGATGCTTAGTTCCTTGTTCCTTGTCCCTCGTTTCTCGTTCATCGAATTTGTACATTTGCCTTTGTTGGTCTCGTTCGCATCGGCCGAAAGCTTGAGCCGCCGTGCCTCGAAGACAGGCTAGCGTGCTTTGCAAGCATCGACAAACGCAGCGGGAGTTTCCAGGTTTCTGCTTTCGCGGGGCCATGTGGCAGACTTGGAACTTTCCATGAATCCTTCCCCGAGGGTACCACCGAAATCTGGTTTCTCGACACGCGATGATCCTGGGACTCGAGTGGCGCCTCGCGGTTAAGCCAGAGACACCGACCGTCAGAGCTCGGCCACGACGGCATTTGGCAGACGTCCGTGTGTGGGGCGTGCGACGGGCGTGCTGTTTTTACAGGGATGTCAGCGTGAGCCCGATCATGGCAGACGTCTTGATGTGCGGCGTCTTAGCCATTCGGACGATGCTCGACAGGGACAGGAGCAATCCAGGACGTTGTTCATGCTACTGGTCGATCACCGCGCCTGGCCTGGTTTCGACCACGGTCGCATCAGCGTAATGATGGCTTGCCTTGTTCAGCCTGTCCTGCGGCCTCCTCTGCTGGCGAGAAGGTGTTAGGTGGCTTTTGTACTTGTACGTCTCGACCAAGGTTCATTGTGGCGCGGGTTGGGGCCAAGAAAGCAGCATTAAGGTTTTGGACTTGCGTTGCACCTGGAATTTGCTTCCAAACCCGCGCTGCCTCGCTTGCTCCGGCTAATCTGGGCGGCCTTGACTGCCTCCTGAAATTTCGCGCTTCAGCCACGCTTTGCCACCTCGCTAAAGAGCGGCAAACTGTCGGGCCGGTTTGCGTTCTGTGGACTACGTTCGGTATCCATTTGACCGATATGGGCTGGAAGTGAGGCCAAGCTGATAGCCGCCTCAATCCCGGGCAGGCGTGATGGCTCGGACGTCGCCTTACTGTGGGGTTAAGAGTCATGATCTAGGCCTCAGCATTTGGTAATGAGGATGATCCAACTCGTCCTGGTCAGGAAAGGCAAGACGAATCAAGCGAGCGGCTCAGAGGCAGTCAGAGGAGAGCACAAAGAACTCAGTTGGAAGATCGGACACCGACACCTGGATCGGGGGACGCGCTCCACTCGCGTCGCGGATTGGCTGGTTGCGAGGCTGCTCTGTGCTCGACTGGTGGGCAACCACGGTGCTATCGCATCATGTTAGACGGACGACTATCGACGCTCAGAATGTATGCGCTCCCGCTCCCGCCGAAGTCAAAAAGGCAGAGGGGAGGGCGCTCGTGCACATGCGACCGATAGCCTAAGCTAGCAGCAGCGTCGGGCGGGAATTTAGCTAGATCGGGAGTAGTGCGGCGGGCGAAGCTCTTGGCCGGCGAGCTGTGAACACCTAGCTCATTGTCGCCTTAGACCCCGACGACTGGCAGTTGAAGTTGGCCTCGGCATGGGCGTTAGTATCGGCATTGGCATCAGCATTGGCATTCTCGCCGATGACCAGAAGATAGCCAGAGAAGGCAGTAGCGGTCGAGGAGAGTCGAGGAGCAGAGCGTGGGCAAGAATGCATGCGTTGCATCGAAACTCAAAGGGGTCAGAATGAGCATGTGTGCGCACATGCTTGGGAAAACCCGAGCTGCACGCGTCTCGTCCGAGCATCGATGCGAGAGCGCTTCGGAGTGCAGCGGCTGCTGGATTTCATTTATGTGGAACGCAGCGTTGGATTGCCACCAACACACGCTCGGGGTTTTCTCGCGATTCGATTCGACGCACTTTCATTTCGTCCAGCCTCGGCACCCGCAAGGGAAACAGCGCTTGACGAAATTCGAACTCTGGCTGGTCTGCCCTCTTGCATTTTTTCAAAGTTTAGTGTTTCAGCAACCCCGAGCCTGGTTTGTTCTTTGCCCACGCCACGCCACGCCACGCCACGCCACGCCATGCCTGCCCACTCATTGCGCTCTGCTGTGCCTTAATAGTAGTAGCTGCCGTTCTCCCATCTGCCACCCGCTGTCGGAGATGCCCTGCTCCGACTCGGCGTTGAAGACCCCATCGTCTCGCTGCTATCCTTGTCTGCTGCTGCTCCGAGCAAACCAAAGGCGATTCGAATGCCCCTCTCGATGGCGCCTTTCATTTCGTCTCACGAAGCATCAAGCGCCGAATCGTGAATCCATCTCACTACCTCGGCCTTGCCGGTCCATTCGACACTAGCCTCCGCCCAGCGCGCACGCGGTCGCCCTTGCCAAACTTTGGCATTGCTTTTCCACTGGCCGTTGGTTGATCGATCCCCTTTACGTGTTCCACTTGTACGTCCACCTCTACCATGCCGATCAAAGGGGGCAGGCTGGGCTCGAGCAATTGCAGGCAAGGGGCAGGCTAGGGCGCGATGGACGGCAGATGCCAGGCTACACAAGCTGCGCTAAGCTTGCGTCTCAGGCCTGCTACAGGAATGGAGTGGGGAAACAGCTATAGGGCCACAGAGGCTCGAGTGCCTCGGTTAGTCACCCCAAGTTTGTGGCTCATATGCGACGGTACACTCTCATCTGCACGCATTGCCTCGCCTGGCCCCTTTTCCCACCCATTTCCCACCACAGCGGAGCGAGGCAGCCAACTGGGCTTGCACAGGCCCATCTGCAGTTTCTGACCGTGCGTTGCGTTGCGTCGCGCGTCCAAGCCTCGCATCGCTCTGATTCCGTGCTGCAGCTCGGTTACAGCTCATTCCCTCGCACCTGCATCTCGGACCTGTCAAGCAGACGTGCATGTGTCGCCTGCCTGCACTTCATTTGCCAGTACCCTCTGCTCCCTTGTGTTCGACACCTCGCTGTGCTGCGATCCTGCCCCGTCGCTCCCCATTCCTCCCTTGGGCTGGCGTGCCTGCATTCCTTGCTGCTGTCGGTTCGCTCCATCATCCATCTGTTTTTGGCCCCTCTTTCGGTTCGATTCGTCTTTGGTTGGTCCAGCGTCGCGCTTCTCTCTGCATTAACTCATTCGGGCCTGCATCCTGTCCTGCCGCACCATCGCTTCCCACCCTCGCCGAAGCGGACGTGTGAATCTGCATCCTATCCTCTTGACATGCTCTGGCCGTTCCTGCGCTCGCAATGCCTGGATGCCTCCTCCCTTGGCTTGCTGTCGCTCTTGCCATCTTGCTTCCACCCGTCGCGTTGCTCTGCGATCCTGTGCGAGGCTTCTCGTTATCCGAACCAGCCCCTTCCATTTCTTTTGCCAACGACGGCCCCTTCCCCAACACTCACTTCTCCTGACACCTCCTTCTGGCTTTTGCCTCGCTTCTTCTGTCCGTCCCTATATTGACACGTCTCTTACCCCTTGCCGACACCCGCCTCCTGCACCTCTCCAACACCTACACCATCCATAGGCTCCCTCTGTTTCCTTAAAAGGCCCCTCGCATCTACCAAACACTCTCTCAATTCCGATCAACCCCCCCCCCCCCCCCCCTGCTTCATCAGCGATCTACGCGCTCTCAGCCCAGTCCAGCCCGTCTCGCTTAACGTTCCCTCTTTACCATCCCTCCTCGCCTCCACCGCATCTTCGATCGGTCCGCTCACACCTACCTCCTTTTCTTTCACTCCTTCCAAGCCTCGTCTTCATCTCTTGCTAGCGCTTCTACCAGCACACACGCTTTCATCGCCGCTTCATCTCTTGCAACTTTATTTCGCTGCATCACCTGCTTCTACTACAGCCTACTTGCGGCATTTACCTAGCTTTCATCTCCGATCGCTTTTAAAAAAAGCCCTTTGTGCTACCAATCCCAAATCCTGATCTTGTCCTCGCTCCACGGCATCCATCAGAATCCTTCACTCTCCTTGCTTCACCTACCCCACCACCATATTCAACCGCCATCTTCATCGTATCTACCGTCATGTCTTCGTCACAAGCCTCGACCTCCGCCTCAGCGCTCAACTCTAGCTTCCTTCGCCGACACCCGGCCAGCTTGATACCCAAGCTTGTTCACAACCCTGCCATCACCGACCTCATCAAGAGCCCAGTAACTCGGGAGATGGTTGTCTACCTGGCCAACCAGGCTGCTCATGTCATCCAGTGCGGTTCCACACAGTCTCCCGACACTCCTCCCTCCACTCCAACTCGTTCCATCGCTTCCGCTGAGGCTGACCCAGCTGGCAAGCTCGAGATCAACGGCCTCCCTAGCTTGGAGACCTTCATCGCCCTCCTTGTAGAGAGGTCCAACGTCCAGGTTCCCACCCTCCTCTGCACCCTCGTCTATCTTGAGCGCTTGAGGTCGAGGCTTCCGCGTGTTGCCAAGGGCATGCACTGCACTCGTCACCGTGTCTTCCTCGCTACCCTCATCGTTGCGGCCAAGTACCTCAACGACTCTTCGCCGAAGAACAAACACTGGACCAAGTATGCCGCTCTCTTCTCACAGGCAGAAGTCAACCTCATGGAGAAGCAGCTTCTCTACCTGCTCGACTACGACCTCCGCGTCGAGGAGGACGAGCTCATGGTCCACTTTGCCCCCTTCTTCCGCCGCGCCGAGACCCGCGCCGAGGCCGGCCGCCGCGAGATGCACCTCCGTGGTCTCGAGTGTGGCCGTGAGCGCGAGCGTTACGTCCGTGCTAGCGAGCGCCGTGTTCACCTCCGCAACCTTCCCGCCTCCGAGGTTCCATGCTGGAACCAGAAGAGCGAAGCCAACAGATACGAGCAACACCGCCGTTCTGCCGTATACGACTCGCCCGACTCGCTCTATGCGTCTCCCAAGGAGAAGCACAATCATAAGTCCTCCTCTCTCATGAGCCGACAGGACTCGGTCGAGTCCAACGTCAGCTCCACCTCGTCTGAGGCCGAGCTTACCGACGACAACGGCTCATCCTCGTCGTCCACCGAAGAGTACGACGACTACGAGGATGACTATCTCGAGCAGGAGGGTCTCGATGCACGCATGCAGCAGCACTCTGTATCTGGGCTTCCATCCAGCCAGTCGAATCCAGTCATGGTCGCCCACGGCGAGGACCTCGAGGGTCACAAGTCGGGATCGGTCATGCACTACCTTTCGCATGCTCTACCATCGAGTCTCAAGAAGAGCAAATCGTCGCAAATTGAGATGCAGCAGCCCAGCCAAGCTCACCTGCCCATCTCCCACTCGATGCGCAGTGTGCGAAGCAGTTCCAATCTCTTGTCTAGGATGCTCGGTGGACACCAGTCTTCTGCGGCGTACTAAACCACATCTACCCTTTCCCTCTCCTCTTTTTTTCCTCGGGATCCGGGTTGAGTCGCAGTCCTCGTAGCTTACTTCTTGGCAGATAATGTGCCGAGTCTATGCGCCTGGCGCGCATGGATGATCGCTACCTCCTCTTTATCTAAGGAAGCTCCGAGGCTGGACAACCGCAAGATCGCCGGACACAAGAACTTCTCGTATCGGTATATGCAGCACTGTTTTTTTTCTTTTCTTTTCTTTTTCTTTCTCTCTATCTTCAGTCGTAGCATTTTCATGTTGGTCACCGTCACTACACATCCATAGCATAGGGTCCGATTCACTAATCACCCGACTCGGGTAACTCTTTTTCAAACCGGCCCGCAGCGCGGTAGCAGCTGTTCCATCCTAGGTTGGCAAAACCTTTCCTTAACCCCCACATCCTCACTAGCATTATCCCCTCCGTCATCATCGTCTAGCATAGTTACTTTGCTTAGTTTTTTTCTCTTCCTTTTCACTTTCTACTCTTGCAAATGCAAAGCAAAACAAAAGTTTTGCGAACAACAATACATCCTCGCTAGTATGTGCGCTGTGACACCCGCTTGAAGCGTGTTGTGTTCGTTGATGCCAATTAACGAGTGGAATGGGTGTTGTGTGTGGCTAGCGCAGGCAGAGATCAGCAAGGTTTGTGCAAGTGTGGAAACGGGAGGAGAGAGCTATTGTTGTTGGGTGTTTGCCTCTGCTGGCGGGAGCAGCAGCGACAATGGTCGTTCCATGGCATATATACAGTACAGTCGTCACATCCAATATTGCCCCACAAATTCGATATTTGGATAAATCAGCATTAACACAAATCAACTTCTCTCCTCAATGGTACAAAGCTCATCTGAACCCCTGATCATGCTATATCAATGGAAAGCTGTGATTCTCAGCTACATGAACATCAAATTTGTTTTGCAATTGGATGGATTTTCATGCATGTGAAAGCTGGGCGGAAAAAAGTGCCTCTGGAGCTCCTCCTCATCTCTTGTATACTGCACTTTAGTGCTTTGTATGTCCTCTTCTAGTGGCCCTGACCGCTTGTAACCTTCTGGGCATAGAATTAATGAGTTTCTAGACCTTTTCTCTTGGATACTGAGCCCAGAAGGTGCTTTGAAAAAGTATGGTAAAAGGAAAGCGAATTTGTAGCCATAAGCACTCTTTTCACAGTCTCTGAATTGAGCAAAGCATGTTGGTCTCGTATCGCATTTATTGTTGTAGCTGCTGGATATCATAAACGCTATATGGACGAAAACAGAAAGAACGATTTGCTGACGAGGCCCGAAAATCCATAGAATCAAAGCGCGACAAGGGAGTGCAACCCCGTGTGTCTCCCGAATGGACCCATTTACCAGCGGTAGCGGAAGGTGCTGACTTGGTCTCCCTTGAGGCTCTTGGCTTCCTCGAGCGTGGCGTAGGTTCCGCCTCCACCGACGTGCGTTCGGCGGAAGAGTCCACCGATGGCTCCAGCTTGCTGAGCCTCCTGGGCCCTGATTCGAGCTGCCTCGCTCTGGAGATCTTTGCCTGATGCCACCATGGCCGGGTCGTCGGCGAGGATGGTTTCGTCGCATTTGCCTGCATCTCTCTTGCGGTTCTCGTACTGCAGACCAAAGTAGAAGATGATGTTGCTGATGATTCCGATAACGATGTACGCCAGTACGACGGCATGACCCATGATGAAGCGTGGACCGCTCTTCTTGGGGTAGATGTTGCTCGAGACAGCACCGTTGATGTTACCAAACGAGATGACCACACCCGTCACGACCGATCGCACGTAGGCTCCTTCGCTGTTACCAGCCACGATGGCAATGGTGTTCGAGATCATTGGGTAGATACCTGCAAACACAAATGTTTCGAAGCAATAAGTCAGCCAGCTGCGCCCATCACGTCAACCTCGACAACGAAACGTTGGATGACACGTACCGCAAGCGGCCATGTATACAGAAAAGTAGGACAAGCCTGGCCTGTGTTTGGGGTCGTTGGCAATAAGAATAATGTAGCCCACGACACCGAGCGTGGAAAGTCCGATGGAATAGAGAGTCCTTCGCGAAGTACGGTCAGCGCAGAAACCGACAACCACCGTAAAGAGACACGCAACAACATAGACCGGGATCGAGATGAGATTGGCGACGTTGCTCGTATATCGCGGGTTTAAAGCCTTAACGATGGTCGGTGTAAACAACGAGAACGCGTAGAGGGGTGCTACACAACCAATGTAAGCTCCCATCCCAACCCAAGTCTGCCACTGCAGGAAGGCCTTCCAGACGTTGTTCCACTTGAATCCTTCACCGGCGGCCGAAAATTGCTGATCGCTCTTGAGACGGTTGATGACAGCCCTTCGTTCGGGTTCAGTCAAGAACTTGGCGGTGTCTGGGAAATCCACACAAAGCCAGAAGCTGAGCACACCAGAAACAAAGGTGACCATTCCGATCACAAGAAAAATCCATCTCCAACCAGAGTAACCTCCGATTCCATCCATCTTGTTGATGGCGAAGGAGAGCAATCCACCGAAAGCACCAGAGATGGTGGCTGCGGAGAAAAAGATGGAGGCACGCAAGCCAAACTCGGAGCGTTTGTACCAGCCGCTGATTAACTGCGGATGATTTCATTAAAAAAGATTGAAAACCCACGTCAGCAAAGTTTGAGGGTTGGTGTGCCAAATGGGGGTGTCAAACTTACGAAGTTGCAACCTGGGAACAGACCTGCCTCTGTGACACCGAGGAAGAATCGAGCAATGAGGAGGCCTTGGTAGTTGTGGACCAATCCTTGCGAAATCATGCAGATGCCAACCAGAATCGTGATCACAGGGAACCAGATCGAGGGGCGGAGCTTCTTGAGCAGAATGTTGGAAGGCACCTCGAAGAGGGCGTACGGGAAGAAAAAGATGGTGAGGATGATGTTGTACTGCTCCGGGCTGAGCTTGAGCTCCTTCTCGAGACCGTAGAGACGAGCATTGCCGATGGCGGATCTGTCGAGGAAAGATAGGAGGTAGAGAACGCAAAGCCATGGGATGAGGCGGTAATCGACTTTCCTCATGAGCTTCTTCTCGTCGATTCCGGCCATAAAGTCAACGTCGATGCCTCGTTCGTCTGGGGTCTGGATGTCACCGCGGGTCATGGTGGAGACCATGGGCCCGCCGAGGCCTTTCTCGGTTTTGTCGTCGTACATGGAGGCATTGTGCCCCTCGCTGTTGGAGGAAGACATGCTTGCAAAGTTGAAGGAGCAGGGATGGAGAGAAGGTTTGTGCAGCAGTTGAGAATGGAAGGGAAAGGATGCGGGCAGGTGGCACTGTTTATATGGGAAGGCGGACGCGACCTGATGAAAATGTGGGGTAGGAACACCATCCAATCAGATGCAAATGGGCCAAGGTGAAAGTGGACAAAGCTCGAGACAGGCGTAGAGCGGACTGGAACATTGGAGGCACTTGGGACCGGGTGAGAGAATGGGGCACTACACTCTCGGGGCGTTGGGTGATGCACGGTGGCAGGGTGGATGGTTGTTTCTCCACGCGCTGGTGTTCTGCGTGTGGTTTGGCTATCTCATGTTTGCTGCACTGTGCGGCTGTATCCATGTCTTTGTTCATAGCTAATCTGGAGCTCAGAACGAATGCAGCGGATGGCGCGTGGGAAATTGCTCACGAATGCAGACAGGTGTCTGCTGGCCAAGCTGTGTGGGGAAGGGGCCCCACAAGTGCAGCGGAAGGTGGGAGGAGGCCAAAGGCTCGATCAAGGCGCGCATCGCTTGAGCCAAACCGAGATGGGGGATTGGTGGGCAGCTGTGTATCCGTTCGAGGATGCATTGACGCAGCACTTTGGCCTTGACGTGGGGGGGCACACTTGGACAGAGTGTGGAAAGACGGGAGGTTGCCAAGGAGAAAATGCGGGGGCAATGGCTGCGATGGCTGCAATCATGAATGCGCACGCGAATTGCGAATTGTGAGGCACGCTTGTGTCCCCGAAATCGAATTCACAGAGACGCCACGCGTTCTTGGCCAGCACATTTTGGTCGTCGGCCAATCCCTTTTCGCCCGTGTCCGAACATTTCCGCGATGTACACTGGAATAGTGCCAATGGTTGGCTCTCCAATTCACCGGCGATGTTCAACGCGCTTGAAAATTCCTCCGCTCGGATAAAGCAGCAGACTAAACGGCGTTCGGATCTCCCCGTATTTCCAAAGCCTGGCTCGCCGTCAGTGTCGCCGCTGCCTTTGCGCCCTGGTCGAGTCGTTTTGCCTCGCCAATCTCAACACATCTCCCGCTCACACACTTGCCACGCGGCGCTCAGATAGTCATCAAATTGGCGCGTGCACCCTCCTGGTCTTTGATCATGTTGCCTGTTCCACCGAGACGGTACACCCCACTGCCTTCCGGGTCAAGTCGATAGGCGCCCTTATTCGCAAACGTGCTCCAACGCCTGCGACCGGTCTCGTCTGGGTTGCGGAGAGGTGCGACATGCGAGCCGAAGCGGAAGTCTCCGTTCTCTCTCGCCCTACCGCTCACCGCACCTGGTTCTTGGCTGAACGCCCTGGCCTCGCACCGAGAACTGTGTGCCTTGTACCTCATCCCACCCTACCAGGTCTTCCACTTTCTGAAACCGAGACCCGTCTTATCCATCAAGACCGCGACTCATTGTTCACGCTCTGCATGTCCGTCAACTTTTATTCCGCACATTTTGACACTCCTCCGTCACTATCGCGGCCTTACACTTTTGAAAGCTCCATTGCCATCCGACCACGCCTGCATGCCAATCGAGCTCATAATCGAGGTCTTGAGCTACAACTCTCGCGCTACGCACCAGCAAGGCTTGATAAGCTACAAGTGCTGAGCTCCGCCTCCTCAGCTTTCTCACACTGGTCGACGCACTTTCTGATGCATCCAACGCTAAGCCTTCTCAGCCTCACCGGGCCTTAATTGATTTTCCGTCGATTCTCTCCGCGGCAATCATATTTCAAACTGACGTGTTAGACCACCATTGTCGCAGCGAACATACGTACTTTTTATTAATTATTATTATTATTATTTTTAAAATTTTTTAAATTAACGAAGTGAGATTCAAGAGCTAGAAAAAGCTCGGCCGAGGTCACGCGTCAAATGTTCTGTTTCAAACCTCATGCCGTGGCCGTGGCCGTGTCCGCCCAACAAGCGTGTGAGCGTGATCGTGTTCCCTGCGCAAGACTCCCAAAATTCGGCCTTCAGTCCACAGAGTGCCATTCGTCCAGCGTCAGTCAGTGCACAGTATGGAAGCGACTAGAGATTAACGCCTCCGACGCCAACTTGACATCACCACCATCACCCATCACAAATCGTCAAAATGGAGAACGACCGAGTAAGTTGCTGCTCAATACTTCTGCAACAAGCAGCATCGTATACGGCAGCATGGAGGAGCACCATTGCGACACTGTTCAGACAGCTTTCCCAGTCTCGACACGCAGCATGTGTCTGATCGACAACCGACTCTTGCAGCTCCAGCCCGTTCACAACAAATCAACCTTAGCGGCCTGTATACCTCTCCACATGCATTGCGCGACCCTTTTACAACTTGTACCGCATCTGCACGTTAAATGCAACGATAGCTGGGTGTTTCCGCCGATCCAGGCACGCCAATGGTAGGGTCCGCCAGTTTCGTACGGCGTAGCGTTGATTAAATGGTGCAAAGCTCCTTCGGGCCTGCTACAACAGCGCCAAGTGCCAATCTTTTACGCACCGACTTGGCCAACTGGATTCTCCAAAACAGCCTTGTGTCTCGGCAACGCAGCATTGGCCAGACCAAGCTCCATCACCTCAGTCACCTTTCTGAACCAACCGTGTCATCGTGCAGCCGCTCCTTCATGCTCTTTGTCGATGTAGCTCTTGTCTCGACCCGACGCTTGTTCGAGCATCCACTGACTTTGTACATCACCATCTCGACTTGTCTCACGATTGCATTATGACAGGGAGACCTTGTTGACCTTTACGTCCCCCGAAAGTGCGCCGCCACTGGCCGCATCATCGAGGCTAAGGACCACGCTTCCGTCCAGATCGCCGTCGCTGACGTCGACGCCAACGGACGCATCATCCCCGGCCAGTCCACTGTCTTCCCCCTGTCCGGCTTCGTCCGACAGCTCGGTGAGGGTGACGACTCGCTCAACCGTCTCGCCCAGAAGGAGGGTCGTAAGTATCTTACCGCCTCGTACCGTTTTGCACTGTCGCCAGCAGCACGCCCACCAAGTTAGATCGCCGATGCTATAGCTGGATGTGAATGAATCAGTCATCATATTGAACATCCAGTGTTGAAGTTCGTAGAAGTAATATTTGCGGGTTTAGTGCGCAGAGGGGGAATGCGCGGACAACCGCCCTTGACAGTCTGCGTTAGGCGCTTCATACGCCTTCGGCAGGATTCCAAACATTTTCAAAGGAGCGAAGATCAACACAGCATCGGATTAAGATCTCAATGCCCGGCTCCTTCAACCAAGGCTGCCTTCAGTGGGCCCTAGAGAGTCAGACCTTTGCTACATTCCAAATTATTCCGGTACATCGGTTCAGAGTCGTGCAGCATGGGGCAACGGTGGAACGAGGGATGGCATCGGCATCGGCGTACTGCTTGGCGATGGCGAGCATTCAGCATTCACTTCTAGCTCCGGACATTGTTCTGACCTTTTCATCTTGTTCTTGCCCATCTCTGATCGCGCAGTCCTCCGCAACGTCTGGAGCCACCAGAAGTAAACTCTCTTCGTCTCTCAAGCGACCACTTTCTCAGCTCTCTTCCTGCATCCTCTCGGCACATCACTCGCTATCTCCGATCAAGTATCTACTTGATCGAATAGGCTCCAGGTTTTGTCGTTCTCGCTTCACGAGCTCGACTTTGTACAATCGCAAGGGTAGCGTCACATCTACCCATCACCTCCCAAAAATAAAACCACCAGAGATCCTCTATCGGGTTTCACGTCTGCCAGATTGATAATGAGCCCAAAACACGTTTCCAGCCTGTGAAGCATCGTCTCGAGATGTTACGGCTATCGTTTTTGCTTCCTCTCGAGCCCACATGCTTAATAACTAGAGAACGGAACAACAATCATGATTCACACAAAAGTGGACGAGTTCTACAAACAAGAAAGTGTGTCGCCAAATCGAATAGAATACAGTGGGAACATTGAAAAGCTCCGAGCGAGCACACGCATCGGGACAGACTGTTACTGGTTGCAGTCTCAAGCCTGAGCGGTGGACTCGGAAGCCTGAACGGCCTCAACCGTTCCATTCGGAGCGGTGCCCTCGGCAGCCGCCTGGGCGCTCTCCTCACCACCCTCATCAGCTCCGTTCGGGTTGTCAATCGCCTGTCGGCGAGCCGAAAGCCAGTCATTCCATCGCTTCGCTCGGCGCTTCTTCACCACAGCAGCCTTGCGATCGAGATCGGCTTTTTCCTCCTCAGGTCGAATTCGGACAAACACGTCCTCGGTGCCGTGGGCAAAGAAGAGCTTGAACGTGCGCAGGCAAATGCGGATCTCGAGCCCGCTGCGTGTCACATAGCGTGTTCCGATTGCGTCATTGTCCACAGTGCCGTTGCCCGAGAGCGATCGTTTGATGAAGGGCGCCTGCGCTTCAGCTGGCAGGCCCTCGGTCGGCGTCCAGAGACTGAAGCTCGACATGTAGTGGAGCCAATTCTGCTCAATGCTCCTCGCATCGTCGAGGGTGAGATCGTCCTTGGACATCATTTGGATCAGCAGAGTGCATGAGGAGGGGACCCACTCCAGACGGAAGAGACTCTCATCCTTTCCGATCAGGCCTTCGGCTGCCATGCGGTCGACGATTTGCTGTCGGTAGGTGGTGATCGTACTATGCGGATTGGTACGGTTGACCTCCATGATCGCCTGCATCTCTTGACATTTGCTGTCCGTAGTGAGGAACTGGACCACCTTGATCATGGCGCCGATCACCTTGTCCAAAGTGAAGGCGATATAGCCCTCGATGCCATACATGTATCTCACACTCTCTTCGTAGGTGGCTTGATCAACATCGCCATCGAAGAGCTTTTCACACATGTCCAGCAGCGTGTCATAGTAGCGCGAGGGGTGAAGTGTGAGACCTGCCTCCTCGTTAGTCGGCGCAATAGGTCCGAGGCTCGAGGAGTTGGCGGCGGCGCCGACAACTGCAGCCGGTCCACTGCCACCATCCTGAAGACCGAGCTCGATAGCCAGGGGGTTAATCTTGCTGCGGAGTGGCTGTTTGCTGGCCATCTGAACACCGAGCGCCTTGACCTTGTGCAAGCGCGAGTACAGCAATTGAAGAAGGCGGATAAAGACAAAATACTGGCTGTTGCAGAAGAAATTGACAGGCCTTGCAGAATTCGATTCGTCCCCACCCTCGACGACGTCGCGAACGTTGACATTGTGCCCCTTTTGCGAGTCAAATGTGGCGTTGAGGTCGGTGTTGATCCAGGTGGACGCACCCTGGCTTGACGACTCCTCGCTCATAGCTGGGTCTTCCTGCCTGGTTTCCTTGAGGGCATGTTCGGATTCAGTCGCATTAGCGGCTCGATCGGAAGCGCCTGCTGCAGGGACTTCCTTGTCGGCAGACGCAACCGTCGAGGCGAGCGAAACGCCTTGCTCAGGCTTAGAAGCGTCTTCCATATCCACGTCCTCGCTCGAGACGACTGCGGGCGCGACGGTATTGGAGGTCTGATTTGCGAGAGCTTCCACCGCAGTGTCTACGTCGGCAACAATGGTGGGACTAGAAGCCCGAGCGTTGGCGGAAGCAGCAACGCCAGTTGCATCGAGAGATTCCTCTGTGCCATCTTCATTCTGCTTGGAAGTCTCTGCTTGGTTCTTGAGAATCTTTTTGCGTAGGTCACCAGCCTGTTTCTTTCCGCGCCGTACGGCAGAGCCAGAAGCTATGGACGAGGCATCGTCGTCATCTGCAGCAGTGCCTTCGCTTCTAGCATCGTCGTCTGCCGTGCTCTTGGCATCGTCGTCGTCCAGATCGACGTCGCCATTGAGCAGCTCTTCAAACTCGGCGACGTCGACCGCAAGAAGCTTGGGCACAAAGGCTCGGAGGAATGCCTCGATTCTCTCTCGATCGTTGGAGCTGTAGCTGCCTGTGGCTCGATCGAGGTAGCTGAAGGCGAGCTTGAGGACGTCTGTCAAGACGTGCATGTCGTCCATGATGTAGACTAGCTGATGACGAGGCTTTGGGCGTGGCAAGGTGGGGTCCATGCTGAGTCTGCGCTGCTGTTGCTGGAGCTTTCGCGCCTCGATCTCGGCGATGAAGGCCTTGGCGGTGATGGCCTTCTTGTCGGAAGCCTTGAAGTTGACGCCCTGGTGGTCGAGACTCTTGTAGTAGTTTCGCGCGTCGACTTCACGCCAGACCTTGTTCCACTCGCGCTGAGCCCGCTTCCATTCCTCGTCCTTCTGCTTGAGCCGGTGCAGCACGATGGGGACGGAAACGCAGGGCGTGTCGTGGAGCGCGTTGATAACCTCGAGGCCCTGCTCGCGACCATAGACCTTCTTGATCACTCGCTGGTAGATACTCTTGCTCTGCCCGCCGAGACCAGGCTTGAGGCGGAAGGCGGCCTTCTCCTCATTGTCCATCGTCGAGATGCGGGCAGCAATAGGCTCAAGCAGCGCGATGGTCCTCAGGTTGGCCTCAATGTGGTAGTCGTACTCGTGTCTCTCCTCCTCGGATCGGTACAGTGCATCCTCATAGGGGTTCTTCTTGTGCGGATTGAAGCCTTCGCCCTCGGAGGCCCAGGTCGGGTGACTGACCCAGCTGTCGTTTAGAACCTCCCAGCACATGGGGTCTCGGCCTGAACAAGCCAGGTTGACCTCGGATTTGGGCAGTTTGCGGTACGAAGCGCCGTAAACCTTGCAATTGTTGAGGTCGACCCTCTCACGCAGCGGGGCAGGAACATTCTCGACGATGGGGTCCTCATTGTCGAGCCAGCCGTGGCGGCCCATGTCATAGCCGCACAGGCCCTTGAAGGTCGCGAAAAGCTCGCGGTTACCACCGATAAAGAGTGCGGCACGGTCGACCAGCGTCTTGACGTCGATGATGTCTTGCGTGTAGAGATTGAGCAACTTGAGAAAGTCGAGGTAGGTGGTGCGGTCGTCGATATGCTTCTTGACACGGTCGAAGAAAGCGACCTCATCGAGCGTTGCCAATGGGGCTTGGGGCTGACCTAGGGCCAGGCCGTTGACCACAGTGCCCTGAGGCACAAGGCCAGTAGCTTCAGCGGCGACCATGCCATCGATGCCGTAGACGTGATGCATCTGACCTGGGTGTGCAAAAGTTGGCGAGGCGGGCAGCGCCTCTTGACGGAGAGGCGGCGTGCGTTGCTCTGCCTTGTGACCGTGCTTTGACTTTTTGGCCTTGCCCGAGCCGGGCTTGCCGGAGTCGTTGGCACCGCTGCGCTTCTTGCGTGAGCCAGAGGGAGGAGCACCTGGCATGCCGGGGACAGACGCGGAGCCAGCCTTGCGGCCAGCGTCCGGGCCTTCTCCTGGTGCACTTCTGTAGCTTGGCTGAGCAGGCATCGTGCCCGGCGGTGGACCTCCACCAGCATTGCCGCCAAGACCCGAGGTGACCTGGCCGAGCATGTTGAAGAGGCCGCCACTGGGCTGCGAGCCAGCGGTGGTGTCGGGGAGGAATTGCTTGAACTCATCGAGGAGGTCCTTTGCGTTCTCAAAGAGAACAGTGACTTGGGCGTACACGTCGTGAATGGGACGCTGCTCCTTCTGGTACGTCTGCAATATCTCGAGGAACTGCTTATAGGTATCGGGATCCTGCGAGAAGCGCTGCTTGATCTTGTTGACGTAGTTGATGGCGTGGTTGAACTCAACGGGTGGACGCTTGGGGTCTTGAACGGGCGTCATCGGACCAGCCGGACCAACAAGCATGCCAGCGTGGCCGCCAGCGCCAGGCCCGCCGGGAGGGGCACCGCCTGGGCCCATCGACATGGGCGACTGAGGTCGGCCGTGTCCGTGGTGAGGCGGCACAGGACCCATGGGGCCAGGACCCGGTCCGTGGCCGGGATGTTGAGGCCCGCCGGGGCCCATGGGTTGACCTGTGCCGCTGGGGAAGTTGGTCACGGCTGGACCGTGGCCCATAGGATGTCCAGGAGGACCGCCCATGTAGGGAATAGAGCCAGGAGGGGCGTCGTGGCCATGAGGAGGGTGCATGTGCGAAGGAGGCTGTTCTGCGTGGCGGGGCCCAGAGCCGTGCATCATGCCCATACCGCCAGGGCCTCTGGGGCCGGAGGGCTGGCTTGAAGGGCCTGGAGGTGGGCCAGTGCCAGCTCCGCTCATGCGGTTGATAGCGCCGGCAATGCCGACGCCGCCTGGAGTCTGAGTGGTGGTTCCCGTGGGTGTTGTGACGGTGATGAGGTTGCTTTCGCTTGGATCCAAGCTGCATTCAATGCGGTAGCCAGGAGGCAAAAAGGTGTTGAAGCCCTGGATGAGGCTTGGATGGCCACGAAAGAGGGTAGAGACCCGCTCGATGACGCCGGGGGTATCTATGGATTGGCTCTTGAACTGCAGAGAAAGAACGCAAGGAAGATGGAGCAAACGTGAGCAAGACGATTGTTTGCAAAGAAACGGTTCGCCAAGGCCATTTTGAACTTACATCCTTCATGATGTCGAGGAAGCGATTGTAGACATCAGGGTGCTCTGCAAACTGGACCTTGACCTGGTCCAGGTAAGAGAGCGCATCCTTTACGTTGAGAGTCGCCTGCAGAGGGCGCATGAGCAGAAGGACAGAAGTAAGAGAGAGTGGAAGTTAGGTTTGACTGATAGACCCTCGAGCTGGAATTGTGTGAGGGACTAATCGTCAACTTACCATGATGACGAAAGATCAGCGTTGGACGCTGGGCGCGTGTTAAGGGTGATCGACGCGCACGAGGAACGCTGTGGAGCGAGTGACGATGCGCGCGGAGACAGGTGGAGGATCGTGGAGGATCGAGCATGGGTCGCTGCCGTATGCAGCCGTGTCAAGACGTGCTCAGAGCGCTGCGACGAATCTCGGATGGTCGAAGCGGGTGAAACGAGACAAGAGGGGAATGAGACGTGGAGAGGAGAGTGGTTGCCTGCGGATGGAGCCAAGATGTCGCGGGCGAAGACTGGAGAGGGTCGAGCGCCCTGCGCGAACCGGCCGCTCAATCTGCTCGTGAACACGAAACAGCGCAGAGACTCAGAGACTAGAATTGCGCACCTCACCACGCTGATTCACACGCTTCGAATCTCGCCCGATCCGCTACCAAACTGATCCGCAAGAACAAGTTGAGTCTAACAAATCCATGTTTTATTCCACGACGGGCACAAGATCACAGGCACGAACAAGCCACCAGCCTTGCCCATGCAGATCTACGATCTAACATCGTCTCATCGTTTTCAGATTTCGTTTACACGCCGACGATCTGCCGCGGCCCCACACGCAGGGGCTCGAGGACCCTGAGTGGGAGAGCATACTGTACTGTACAGTACTGGACAGCAGGCGCGGATTTTTTTGGCAAGTGGAGAAAGCTCGCATATAGACTCTCTGCGCTTACTGTGATGCAGGCTTACTGTGACTCGCTTCTGGATCCACAGTGTCGCCCCTTTGCCTCCGCATTGCTCCAAACTGGCTAGCAAAATAAGCCTTCGACGTGCCTTGCCGATGTCCGCTGGAGAGCAAGCTTGTCACTGAAGACCACCATGCAGCGCTCCGACGAAGAGACCCGCCCTCTCTTGGGCCGAGCTCGCCTGGAAGGCCAACATGAAGCTGCCGGCGTTTCTTCCGGCGTGCCCAAGTCAGATGGTAGAGTCTCGCGAGCCTTTCGACCACTTGAACGACACTGGCCCATGCTTCGTATCCTCACAGTAGCGCTCTTCTGGGGCGCAGCCAACTACGGAGCAGTGCCGTCCTACCTCGATGGTCTCCGGAGCTACACATGTTCGTATGTGTACAGTATTCATCCCAACTTGCTACCTGCACAGCCTCATCCCCAGCTCCCGCGCGATCGCGACAGACCTTGTGCAGTATCAGGCGTCGAAAGCAGGGTCGGCATAGTTGTCGCCGTGGCTACCATGCTCAGCTTCGTCGTCTCCAGCATCAGCATGCTGTTCTACGGCCCGCTGCTCTCCAGATGGGGTCGCAAGCCCATGCTTCTGATCTCACTCTCTTCCAACATCATCAACTATGTTCCCTTTGCTCTCCTTCCACTCGGCTATCCCTTCGGAGACATCCCTTCCCAGCTCTCAATCAGCCCTGCAGCCTCGATGATCGTAATCCTCCTCTGCAGCTTCCTGACCGGCTTGACTGGATTCACGGGACTGTTCCTGTGCGTGATGCGCGTCATGATCGTCGATGTCGCACCACCCACTCGCCGCACCATCGCGCTCAACTGGCTCATTAGCGCAACTCTCTGCGGCGCCTTCTTCGGACCGCTTCTCGCAGCCTGGGCTCTCCAAACTTCGATCAAAGCTCGCACGAAGCTCGTCCTACAGCGCCTCTTCAGCACTGATACAGCTACCCTTGAGCTACCGTCCGATCCGACTGCACCGCCCATTCCTGGCGCACCACAATCAACATCCAAGCACGGAAACCCTGCAGCGCTGATCGCCTGCTGCTGGGTCTTCTTCGTCGCCATCGTCTGGGTTGCTCTCCTGGTTCCAGAGACCAAGCCTTCAACAGTCGCTGATGCATGCCAACAGGCGCCGACATCGTCGGACATACAAGACGAAGACGCAGCAGAGTCGATAGTCAGTGACAATACCCTGATGAGCTGCCCATCTGGTCGTGCCTCTATCTCGTCAGCCAGACTTCGTGCGCGAAAGCTGCTAGGTCCTTTGTCGATCTACCTCCCTCAAGTAGCACACGATGGACGCAAAGATTATCGCCTGACATGGCTGGCACTTGCCGGTGCTTTCGCCAACATTGGCACAAATGCCTTGTCCTACGTTGCCGTCTTTGCTGGCTACAAGTTCGACTTCACCCCAGACGCTATTGGACTGTTGTTAGGCCTTATCGGTGCAACACGGGCTGTTTGGTTGATCTTTGCGATCCCGCTTCTCGTACTCTTCTTCGAGCGCACCATCCGCAAACCTGCTCAGATCGCTTCGATACCAGCAGAGGAGCTCGAAACGCTGGCCAAAGCAGGCCTCAAGGATCTGAATCTCAAACAAGCGAACCGCCGGCAGAATGAAGAGCTTGGAGAACGAGGCTTAGCGCAGTCGAGGGACTGGGATCGAGAATGTGATGCAGACTCAGCAGAGGATGCGTCCGAAACGATTCGCGCCGTGGTACTTTGGAGGACGGCTGTCGACATTGCGATTGCTAAAGTGTCGTACTTTGCGGATATTATTGGTTATCTTGTCGTGTTCGTCTCCGCAAGCTTCTCGAGTGCAGCTGCCATGATTTTTGGAACGCTCTTCCTCTCCTTCGGCGCCGGAGCGGGTCCTGCAGTGGCTTCGGCTGCCATTGCCATCATCCAGGACCAGAAGCAGGCTGGTCACCCTTCCTTGCACCCTACACTTCATCCTTCACCAACTGACGACTGGCTCGCTGCACTGTCAATCTCGGACAATATCGTCAATGGCCTAAGTCCCATTTTGATCAGTATCGTGTACAGCTTAACGATCGAGACCGCGTTGCCATCAACGTGCTTCCTAATTCCTATGATCGGATACATTCTGTCGTTTGCTCTGCTGGCCATGGTCAAGACGAGAGGACTTCCAGCTACAAACGCTAGTTAGAAGTTGGCCTCAATTGCTGATAACTTTGGGCAGATTGAAGGCGTTGCAATTCATGATTCAATCGTTACGTGTCTGGCACCCTTTTGCTTGCGCAAGCTGCACTGGTGAGCGGACCTATCAGCAAGTCTGAGTCAAAGCTACCGTTGAAGATACCACAGGATGGGCCGCGTGTAGATGCCGGCATTCACTACCTTGCGTATGCCGGTCGGGACCGGTCCTTCAGCCAGAATGGTAGATCGGAATTCAAGCAGCCACCGATGACTGCTATTCGATATCGTGACGCTTTTAGACAGGCAGAGTAGAGCTTTCTCATGTTGCCTCACGGAATTCAGACGGATAGAGTGTGGCACGGTCCGGTTGTGTGGACTTGCACGTAGCAAAGCAACAACTTGACGAGTGGTGGTTCGTAGTCGACTCCATTGGCGTCTGGATTGGTCAATGCATTCGAGTGAGTGAGGTGTCCCACAAAAGCGTCGGCCGAGCAGCTTGGCAAGGATCTGTCCCGTGTTTGCTGTCTAGTGTTGGTCAACTTGGTCGGGAAATTCTCCGCCCATCGCGAGTGGAGTCGGACTGGTGACATTGGGCCGCGCTGAACAAAGCAGGGGCTACCTAAGGTCATAAACTGCCTATACCAAACCCTAGTTGCAGAAGCCGAGCAAGCGTCATCGAAGGTTTCTCGGTGAGCTTGGATTGCCATTCGCAACGCTGTAAACTGACGAACGCCGGTTCTGTCTGGTCATCCAGTTCCGTGCTAAGTTTGTTCACAAAACGATGAGGGCCCAGCAAGCAGGCGAGTTAGTCAAAGAGACAGACTATGTCATTGTGGAGCGTGGGCGCCTGGAACGAATGTCTTGGGCCAAGCTTAGACTCCCTTTCTGGTGGAGGCAACTTGAAGAAGAAAAAAACAGAAAAACAGAAAACCAGGCTTTAGACCAGACGAGCTCACGAAGGAAAAGATGATCTGCGAACGATGACGAAATGCGGCAGACGCGCCGTTCCAAGATCATCTCAACCTCCACCCGCTGCCGCACTGCATGAACGTATTCTGGTCTCGACCCTGGCCATTGGCTCGCTGTGCGGATAGAAGTCGTGAGTTGCTCTGCCCAGCAAATCCGACCGAACACTGTTGGCCACATAAATCGATGAAGAGCGGCGAGGTCTACGCATGACTAAAATGTGCGTCTTTGAGAATTGCAGCACTTTGATGCTTGACAGAGACGGCAGCGATGGAGCCTGCATTGCTCAAGGTTGGCGTTGATGCAAACTCGCGTGAGACCCTGGATGGGATCCGAAGAAGCACAAATGGAATGATAGAGAGCCTCAGCCATGACCTGTCACAGACGACCGGCATGGCGTGTGAGGTCCCTGAGAGTCTTAATCCTTGAAGCTTCGCACGGAGATATGCGACGGCGCCACAGAGATGGGGAGCCAAGGACGGAGGCTTGGGAGCATGATCCGGAGCCCAAATCCGATGACGAGGTGGGCTTTACCCTGACGCAGCAACCAATCCAAGCTTTGCTGAGTGAGTGGTTCAGAGCCACCCGAGTGACGAAGTTAGATCCAAGCTCAGCATCCGTCGCGTCTAATTTCGTCACAGCCAAAGTGGGACTCGCTTCCAAAGTCAGGTCATCTTACAGCCTTTTTCGGTTGGTTGATAGGATGCTCGCGCACACATCGTCGAGGCGCAGCGCGGAGTTGACTTCCGAGGGGGAAAAAAGGGCTCAAACAAAGTGATGCAACGCAAACTGTGGGAATGGCTCAGCTCAAGCGAGCTGACGTTCCATCCGCTCATCTACCCGTCAGTACTGCAGCGCGTTACCAGTGCAACTATCGCCTCCAGGTCGAGAAGGTATATACACTGGCTCGACATACCTCACCTCCTTTTCCCCCATCAGCCCTACCTCCTTCCACAATTGACACCGTTGTTTTCAAAACTCTACGCATCTGCGCCCAAATTACCTGTAGCATCAAGCACCTTCCATCTTGGTACCGTCGCCTCCCCGATCAAAGTTCATCATGGTCGACTCGTCTTCTGCCATCCGTCGCGGTCACCCCGTCACCTTTCTCATTTTCACTGGTGTCGCCTTCATCGTAGCAGTCATTGCTTCCGTCCTGGTGCACGACTACAATGCGAACAACAATGCACCAACCACCGGCATCAACAACGCCACGCGTTTCCTTCTCTTCGCGGGTTGGTGGGGCTTCCTCGTCGGCGTCATCTACGTAAGTCATCTCCAGATCGAGAGTGGTTAAGCAATGTAGCAACGCGTGCTGACTGCTAATGTTTCTCGACTTTTATCTGCCTCGCATCTTGTACAGACTGGCCTCTTCCTTGCTAGTGTCGGGGGTGTGGTCACCTCGATTGCCGGACACGCCATCTCTATCTTTGTAACCTGGGTGTTCTGGCTCGCTGGTGCCGCTGCTCTTACTGACCGCACTGGAGGCGCTTTCACCTGCTCTGCCAAGCCATACCCCTTCCCTTACTGCAACTCGACCAAGGCTCTGACCGCCTTCGCCTGGATCGGCTGGATCATTCTGACCTTCATGCTCGCCATAGTGATCGCCATCGGCGCCGGTGCCTTCCGCGGCGGTCGTTCCATGAAGGAGGCGATCGCATAAACGGCTGGCTTATCGCTGGTCACGACAACATCCTTCGAACCCCTCTCATCCATGCAAAGCGTCTCGATGATACCATGTTTCGACATTATCCCCCTTTTGCCATTTCATTCGAACTCGTCAAGGTGACTCAACCTCTCACCGGAGGATGAGGACTGACGGTGGATCACTCTAGCAGATATTCCATCAGATGGGTCTGCAATTCAGGTCGCCTCGGACCTGAGTTTTATTCGCTTTCCCATTATGTATATTCATGTTGCTCCTTGCTAATTAGCTATCTTGTGTACACCAGTGTGATTTGAAAGACTAAAAGGCAAGCCACGCAACATCCTACTGCGAAGTCGCCGCCCTGTGGTGTGTGAAGCTGAACAGCATCCGCATCTGTAGCTCTCCCATCGGGTGGGCGCTTGGATCGAATCGGGAGGTGAGGATACGGCCATGTGTTCCGGCCGGCTGAGCTCGGGGGGCTTCGGATTGAATTTGCACCGATGACGTCGAACCGACGCGCACACAGCAGTTCGACAAGTTTGGTTCTTCCGCGCCAAGCCAAAGATCGCCAGTTGGCACTGGGAGGACACGCGCGAACTGAGGAAAGCAAGGGTCGCCGCACTACTTTCACCGCACAACTTGATGTCTGTCACCAGTCGCACCTGACAAAGACGACGGGGATTGCTGGCAAGCGGTGAGTAGGAGTGGCAGGCGCTTGGCTTGGAGCTAAGGTACGCTCTCCACCATAACTTGGCCCCACACACCCAACGTTTGAACCAAGTAGGGTTTGGTCGATCGTGCACCGGTAGTGAGGTGGGCTTACATTGTTTATGATTCGCATCGGAGCGTTCCGAGAAAGAAATTTCTTTGAATCTTCTGAAATCGAGTGGTGCGGATGCGCGCTTCCAGCGTTGAGAAACCCCCAAAACTGCAACTGCAGCGCACACGCGACGAGCGAGAAAAATTTTCGTTTCAATCAGCTCATCGCCATTGGCTGTCGGAGCGTCCGGGTCTGCGACGATGGACAGCGTGCATGGGTGAGCAAAGCATCCAACGCGAGCCACGCAATTCGTAAGCTGAATCTCCCTCGCCACAAGTCCCGAAGCGGAAGCGTTTTCTCGCTCCAGGCGGCCCGCTTAGCGAAGAATCAGCTGCGTTCCGGATTTGTCCTGTTCGATATATTGATCCCATCCCCTAGTGTCCTTCCACACCAACCACCACAAACACGTCTCAACTCTTCTCTCCCCTAAACTCTTACGTTCACACTTATCACAATGGGTTTCAAGGACGGTGACGCTAAGAAGGGTGCGAACTCTTTCAAGATCCGATGCGCTCAGTGCCACACCCTCTGTGCTGGTGAGCCCAACAAGGGTAGGTATACGATGACATTACACAGCGACCACAGTTCATGCAAGGTCACCCTACGATGGATGCTGTCGAGTATCAGTCATAAGTAGCGGCCATCGCGCAACCGTCATCGTGAACACTCCGCACGGCCCTCGATCCTTTTCCGCGGTCATTTGGTCAAGTTTACGGCGCGGATGCGCCAGTGCGATGATGGCCTCCTGCTTTTGAACGTGTCTCTGCCCATCCCCAGACGCCCATCTTCGGACGCCTCACTCGGTCCTTGGGCGTTTAACCCAGCTTCCAACTATCTGGCTTTCCTCGCACAACCTGCGCCAGTCTTGCTCCAACTAGCACGGCGTTCACGCTTTTTGCTCACATTCATCTCGTCTTTTCTCTATCGGTTGTGCCTGTACTTTGTCATTCTAGTCGGCCCCAACCTCCACGGTCTTTTTGGCCGTAAGTCCGGCACTGTTGAGGGCTTCTCTTACACCCAGGCCAACATCAACAAGGGTGTCACCTGGGACGAGGAGACGCTCTTCGAGTACCTCGAGAACCCCAAGAAGTACATCCCCGGTACCAAGGTAAGTCCCTCCCACCAATCTCTCGGCACCTCCACATACCACACACCATCCATTGCCCGCGCTCCCGTTTTCAATTTTGTTTTCTTTTTCGTCGCCATCGATTTTTGTCTTTGCTGCCACCATCCTCGTTTCTTCGATCAAACCAACTAACCATCTCCTCTTCCTCCTCCTCCTCCTCCTCCTCCTCCTATAGATGGCCTTTGCAGGAATTAAGAAAGAAAAGGAGCGCAATGACCTCATCACCTTCTTGAGAGATGCGACGAACTAAGGAGGAATCTACTCAGCCGGATTCTTGCTTGCTCGACGACTATCTCATTTCAAATTTGGTTCGAGTTGCTGTCGCTCTTGTACGACTACAGTTCACCTTTCGTAACAATACATGTCTTACATGCTGAATGACACTGGTTGGAATTGAGCTTTGACCATGGTATTGATCGTGTTTTTATTTTTCACTCGGTGATAGAAGACAAGAAGAGATTTGAATTGCTAATCAGAAGGAGATGTAGTTACAGTAACATGGGACGGCAAGCTTTGCTACTCTTTGTAGTCGCTGCCATCGCCGTCATCAACGACCAAGACTCGGAGAGGCGGCCGCGAAGTGCGAGGTCTTAGACCACCCACCGGCTCCTCCAGGCCACCGTCACTATGCTCCTCATCCTCCGAGAAGCGCTGGCGTTTCTATCCTTTTTTGTCGACCACCTGTTCAGCGTCAGCAGACCCTCCAACGTTGACGTTCGTAATGCTGCTTTGAGGGCCAGGCTCGGTCGTGGCTTGCTCGGGCGTGTCCTGCGCCGACTGTCGCTGATCCTTGCGGGCTGCCTGGCCGCGGACGTGTTATGGCAAAGCACGTTTGTCCCCGTACCGATCGTCGTGGAGCTGTGTCACAAGGACCTCGCCCGCAACAACGACGGAAGGTTGTTTGAAGGCAGAGCCTTCTCTATCCTCCAAGCGCACTTCAGCAGACAATTCATTTGTATTTTAGTGTTTCGGGCCGGGTCAATATCGGCCGAGAGAGTAGCCCAATGGCGCAGACCATTACGACACCGTATTTGGGACTGAGCATATGCGGTACACTCATCTAACACCATCTTATGCATTTGGGTTGTCTTCCCTCGTCGCAACTTCGTTTTCTTCCGTCAGTTTAGTCTTTTACAACGGCTAAAATACGTAGTTCCCTACATGCTGGACTTTGACCATTTGGCGGGGCTTCTGTGAGGTTTGTCTTTTCGAAAAGTTATTGGAAGTGTGAGAAAACTGAAACCTCCTACTCTGTTCTCCAATGATCGCCCATTCAACCGACCTCTCTGTTTGATATGCCGAACAGACAAACTCTCTCAATAGCTGGAGGGCATCCTCTTCTCTCTGCCGAACAGCTTCTCGCTCTCTACGTCCAAAAAACGCTCTAGGACAACGAGATCTCCGAAGACGACCCTCGCGCTACCTGGCTCAGGATGCGGACTGAAACGGAAAGACAGTTCCATCGCATCACTTTCCAGAACTTGCGCCGACAACAACTCGACCACAACATCGCCACTCCAGCGTCATCGTCCTCGGCTTCATCTTCGCCTAGGCCACAGAGGAACAGTACTGTCAACCGAAGTCCTGGCCGACGCGATGATGATGAGCTTACCAACGAGGAATACGTTCAACAGGTCCAGCAAGGCATCATCGACTCCTGTGTGCCAGAACCCGAACCACATTCCGCCTCTTTCCAACTGAAGAGCAAGGATGTTTCTATCCTCGCCCCAGACTTTATGGTTCCCATGCTCGAGACTGACTTTGCCTAGATTTGCGCCACGGAATGGGCAGACATTCAGGAAGTCTTTGGCACCCGCCCCTCTCTCCTCCCTCATACCCCAAAACCTCTCCTCCACCGATACTACCACAATGAATCGGCCACCAACAACTGGTTGCTCCTCCACACTTTTCAACCAGTGATGGACATCTTCAACTCGGCGGCCAGGATTGCCGACAAATCCTGGGATCATCGCACCTCTCCGCTTCTGAAGGCTCTCGCCGACAAGAGCGAATTTTCACTGGTCACAGAGGCACAGATGCCTGAAAAATGGTCTGACCCACAGATGAGCTTCGCCAATTTGGCACCAGTTATTGGGAAAAGGTCAGATGCTCCTCCTCAGTTGTACCGGGACCGGGCTCTTACCCACCTCGAAGAAATCCTCGACGAAATTCGGGATAACTATTTTGGCCCCACGCGACCAGACAATGAAGTCATCTTCAAACAGGTACACCAGGTGGGCACTTGGAGTGAACATAGGTTCCTTTCTGTCGCGACGAAAAACAATAATGCCTTTTGTCCAACGGTGGTACGACATGCGCTCATGGTAGAGCGCTGTATCAACAAGGAGCTGCTCAAGAACCTTCCAACCGGACATATTCCCCTTCGCAAGGCACTCAAGGCCCATGCGAATAGGGAAGCGCCTATCGCCAAGTCCGATCGTTTTGTTTACGAGAGTTGTGCCCAAGAGTGGCGATACATGGCACAGCGAGGCCAGAAGTGGGGTTTCGTCACCTCTGCTACCGCCTCGATTGTCCTCATGATCGACTGGAAAGCTGACAGAAAAGGGAGGGAGATGAAGTACTTTCTTTTTGTACCCGGAACTTTTGCATTCGAAACGTGTTTTGGCGCTCACACACCCAACGTGACCGACATCGTCACCATTCTTGGTTCCGCAAACCTCAAAGTTGGCGTACAATCGAACGAGACCATCCTGGCGCTAAGCAAGGAAATTGTAGAAGCCGCGGATACCTACGAGCCCTCCAACAGCAGTACGGACAAGAGTGGTAGTACAGCCGACAGGGCTGCAGAGGATGACGATGAGTTGCCGGACTCTCCCTACCCTCCTGAGTTTGGCTACCTGAATCAACTGACAAAGATACTCAAAACTCCCCAAGCCGGGCTTTTACTACGCATTTGACGCCAAATTTCGATTCAAACTTCTCAACTCTGGTATTTTAGCATTCACAGAAACGGGAGACGAGGTGTCACGCCTGCACACGCAGTCTCGACCTTCTCGCACGAGAGACCCTATCGCACGAGAGAACCTTGCATGAGAGTTTCCCCGAAGGTCAACAAGTACAAAACTTTGCATCGCTCGACCTCATGTAGCCACGCTCATGCGGTATATAGACCGAACACTCAGTTCTTCCCCTTTCGTAATCATAAGCCTTTCCTCATTAATTACGTGCATCCAAACTGAGTGCATGTAACATTGGTAGCTTCTGTCGTCTTCCATGCCTTACTTCATTTCAACCCACCTCGTACTCCACTCACCCCTCTAACTTACTACCTCAACCCCCTTATCTCCTCACCATTCTGCCTCAGTACATTACCAGGGCCCAATGCGGACAGCTCTGGCCACTTGTAGATGACCTTGATCATCTCTCCTCCACCTACGGCATTGCGTCTCCTCCTTCTTTTACTCCTTCCTTTCCTTCCCTCTTTACCCATTCTCCGAATGCTTCCATCAACACCCCCGCCACAACAACAATGCCAAGCTCTATTTCTTCAACCACCTCGTCCACACCCCAACAAACCAACTGGGCTGAGAACGCTCCACTCCCGGAGGCGATGCCTTTGTTGGAACATACAGTCACTCGCATTTTCGACTTCGGAACAATCTGTTAGATCGAGGAGGTCCAACACAGGCAACCAGGATGCGTTAATATTCCTCAAAATATTTCGACACTGTTAGGCACGACGCGTCAAGAAAAGTCCAATTCCGGACCTCTCACATCCGGCTATGGGACCCCACTTACCCGATTCCGGCTATTAGTCTGCGACTGCGGGGACCCCGAACCCACATCTCTGAAACACAATTTGTGTCAGATGAGTGTGGACTGTACATATTGACAAAGATAGGAACACACCCCTCTGTGATAGGCAAAGATAGTGTATATACACAACCCCACACACACACATTCAGAGATAAGCTCCTGCAATACTCCACTGTCTCTACTCAAGGTCCCAAATGATGCTCAATACTCTCCAAGACTCGACGCAGGTATCATACCCTCAATATAGCAAAGACATAGCCAACTTCGAGAAGGTATTGCCATCATAGAAAAAACACATATATATATCGACTCACTTGTAGATACAGTTGTAAAAAAAGGGTCATTCGAACTAGTTCCCACATCCTCGCATAGCAAGGTCTGCCTTCTCCTTCTCTTCATCTCTCTTCCTCCTGCATGAGCCAAGTTGCCTACATTGTTAATTGCTCCTTGATTACTACTGTGACCCTCTGATATCCTCTATCTATGGAGTGTATCTAAGCTGAAACATCCTCAGACTTAGCTCTACAAGCCCCTCCAATATAGGGAAGACATTGTCGAGATAGCTACTTGCCTCTGTCTTAGCTGATCAGTGGTTTCCCCAGGATCCCCAAACTGGCAATGGTAACACATTACCGGTTCACTCCTTTCAATAGGTTATGAGCCCAAAGCCTAATTGATCAGCACATTCACATTGCTACAACACTTGTTCAAGCACTCAAGAGCCTTCAAGTTCATTTCCAGACCGCAAGGAACTTGCCAACATCGCCACACGTCGCCACTCAGATGACTCTTTAACACCTTTATCTTCTTCAAACTTCTCTTCAACACCAAGTATCACCCTTAATCAAACCCAACCAAGGTACATTAGGAAAATGACCACCAATATTGGATCTGGTAACTTCCATCTTCCCAGGCTCACTGACTCCAATGATTTCTTCAAGTGGAGAGCCAATAGCATCAATCCCATCATGCAAAAGGGACCTGATATCTATGACGTGATCATGTTTGAGTCACCGGAACCACCCCAAGGAACCGAGGAACATTGTGAATGGCATAGGTACAATCTTACCGCCAAAGGCCTACTTCTTTCCAGCATGGCAACTTAACTTTCCACTATGGTTGACCATTACCCTATGGCGCATCAAATCTGGCAACATCTTGAAAAATCCTTCAGCACAAAGCTAAGGTACAGGCTTGAGGAAATTGAGACTGAGTTTAACAGTCTTAGGCAAGACAAACTCACCATCGCGAGCTACGCTGCCAAAATTGCGACAATGGTAGAGCAATTGAAGCTTGGTGGAGCTCAAACTTCCTGGCACAAACGGTACACTGTCCTAATGAAGGGACTGCATTGCAAATATGCTGGAATCCATAGCCAATTGGAAGAATCTTACCACAATCGGCGCAAGGAACAGTCCTTTGCTATCAGAGATGCTGATGGCAAGATCAGGCCAGTCACTATCATCAAGGACAAAATTGATGAGAAGGTCAAATATGACAATATAGTTGACCAACTCAAGGCTGAGGAAATCAAACTTGGACTCCACATCTATGGATTAAGTCAACAATCAAGGAACTCTGTCTCCACATTCGTTACCAACGGCAGGCCAAAGAAGTTCAACAACCAATCCAGGAACTTCAACACCCAAAAGGGAAACAGCCCTCCCAAGGGCAAACCCTTGGAAGAGGTCATTTGCTTCAAGTGCAAACAGAAAGGCCATTATGCCAAGAGATGCCCAAACCCTCGGAAAGAGGAGGGTGATGAAACTGCAATGATCATGGATGTAGTGAACCCAAAATCAGCTTACTCCTCATCCAATAATGGCTATGGTAGTGCCAACGACTGGATCATCAATTCTGCTTCAACTGTTCATATCTGTACAAACAAGAACCTGTTCACTGAACTTTCCAAAACCACTACACCTCCTATCCAGAGCGGCAGCCTCCAACATGTACCGGCCTGTGGTAAAGGCACTGTTAAGGTAGTTGCCGATATAGGACACAAGAAAACCCATACTCTAGTCCTCAAAAACATCTTCTATGTCCCAACCTATGCAGCCAACTTCATTTCCCTCAACCTTGTTGCCAAGGTCGCCAGTATCAGTATCAATGGTGGCAGACTCATCATGAGGAAGGGAGGTGACATGATCTTCAAGGGAGAGACAAGGAACATGCTCACCTACCTATGCCAACCCAAGCCTGAATTTGCAGCCCTCACATATGGTGCTGTCTCAACCTCAATTTGGCATCAACGGCTTGGTCATCCTGGCAAAGGAAGGATGAAGCAGATTTTGAAAGTCATCCCAGAAGTCGCTAAAGAAACTGACATAAGCTCAGGAAAATGCCATGTGTGTGAGGTTAGCAAGTCTCACAGGCAGCCCTTTCCCAATTGTGCGACAACGATGACAACTGAGTGTTGGAATATACAGTCACTCGCGTTTTCGACTTCGGAACGATCTGTTAGATCATGGAGGTCCAACACAGGCAGCCAGGATGTGTCAATATTTCTCAAAAATTATTTTGACACTGTTAGGCCATGATGCGTCAAGAAAAGTCCAATTCCGGACCCCCCACATCTGGCTATGGGACCCCACTCACCTGATTCTGGCTATTAGTCCATGACTGCAGAGACTCCAGACCCATATCTCTGAAACACAATTTGTGTTGGATGAGTGTGGACCATATATATTGACAAAGATAGGAACACACTCCTCCATGATAAGGAAAGATAGCATATATATGCAACCCCACACACACGTTCAAGGATAAGCTCCTGCAACACTTCACTGTCTCTACTCAGGGTCCCAAATGATGCTCCATACTCTTCAAAACTCAACACAGGTATCATACCCTTGATATAGCGAAGACATAGCCAACTTCGAGAAGGTATTGCCATCATAGGAAAACATATATATATACATTGACTCACTTGTAGATACAGTTGCAGAAAGTTATTCAAACTAGTTCCCACATCCTCACATAGCAAGGTCTGCCTTCTCCTCTTCTCCATCTCTCTTCCTCCTGCATGAGCCAAGTTGCCTATGTTGTTAATTGCTCCTCGACCACTACTGCAACCCACTGATATCCTCTATCTACAGAGCATATCTAAGCTGAAACATCCTCAGACTTAGCTCTACAAGCCCCTCCAATATAGGGAAGGCACTGTCAAGATAGCTACTCGCCCCTGCCTTAGCTGATCAGTGGTTTCCCCAGGATCCCTGAACCGGCAATGGTAACACATTACTGGTTCACTCCTTTCAACATCCCCCACCTCCCGCTCACTCCCTCGCCCCGACCTCGTTCGCTAGCGACTTCTTCGGGGGGGGGGGGGGGCAGTGTCACGCCTGCGCACGCAGTCTCGACCTTCTCGCACGAGAGATACTATCGCACGAGAGAGCCTTGCATGAGAGTTTCCCCGAAGGTCAACAAGTACAAAACTTTGCATCGCTCGACCTCATGTAGCCATGCTCACGTGGTATATAGACCGAACGCTCAGTTCTTCCCCTTTCGTAATCGTAAGCCTTTCCTCATTAATTACGTGCATCCAAACTGAGTGCATGTAACACGAGGACACCCTCCTGCGGGTGTTGCAATACATTCAGCCGTACATGGCCCTTGCTGCTCAAGCATCCCCGGGATATCGAGCCACTCGCGCGACTCATTCCAGCCTTAAGCGACCCTGGGATGCGAACGGCGCTGTCTCCCCCAGCCCCCTTCCACCGCCTAGTACCCAGAGAGATTCGGTCCGGCGCCTACCCGAAAGAAGAAACCGCCATCGATCCTCTGACAGTAGTAGTGACCACTCCACCAATAGCAGCTCCTCCACCCAGTTTTTGTTGCGGCCCTCCCCACCCCCTCTACTAGTGCGTACGGATCATCATTCTGATCGTAGAAAACGATAGGGTCATGGCCACGAAAAGAAAGAAACTGTCTACACGACGAAACCGTGAGCGAAACATGAGTCCTACGTTCCTTGACCGTTCGACTCCCCAAGCTCTCCCTGTGCATATCTCCCTTTGAGGCATATTTGCTACGCGCTTCGTTACGTGACACATTAGAAAAGCAGAGCATGGAAGAATACAAGTTTGGCATTGGAGCGACGTGTACGCCTGAACGAAGGGATGAACAGAAGTTGAGACAGCCTTTTTTTTGTTTAAAGAAAATGACGAGCGCAAAGCGCCACATGAAATGCCGAGCCACTGCCAGTCAGATGTTTCGGATGAAGCTTGGAAGATGAAAAGGCCATCCAATTGAGCAGTGGCTTTGCCTCGAGGAGCAAAGCATCAGCTTCAACTCTGCTTTGAACCCCTAGACATTTTTGGGAGAGATGATGAGAACGGAGATGGCAGGGGACAGTGACCATGATGCATGCGAACGAGACAAGAGCTCGTAGTTCCGCGAAGCAGTTTACTGGCCACGAGCCTCCTTCTGTCGTCGGCGCTGATCACGCTCCTCGGTGATGGTGAGCTTGACACCACCGCCACGGGGCATCGAGATCATGGGCTTGCCCTCAGAGCCAATGACGAAAACGTTGCCAAGACGGGTGGAGAAGTCACGGCCAAGAACATCGCGGATGTGGACAATGTCGAAGCCGCCAAGGTGACGCTCCTTACCGGTGATAACACCGGCACGGCCCTGGTTACGACCACCAGTAACCATGACGGTGGTGCCAGTGTCGAAGCTAACAAAGTCGAGGATCTTCTGTGACTCAATGTCGAATCGGACAGTGTCGTTGACCTTGATGGCGGGGTCGGGGTATCGGATGGTGCGGCCGTCGTGGGTGACAACGTGGGGAACACCGCGAGCACCGAGCTGCACCTTCTTCACCTTGAGGAGCTTGTAGGTGGCCTCCTCGGCGGTGATGCGGTGAACGATGAAACGACCCTTGGAGTCGTAGAGGATACGGAAGTGCTCGCCGGACTTCTCGATCGAGACGACATCCTGGAAACCGGTGGGGTAGGTGGGGTCGGTGCGGACCTTGCCGTCGATCTTGATGAGACGCTGGGCGGTGATGGCGTTAACCTCACGGCCGGTAAGAGCGTACTTCAATCGGTTTCGGAGGAGAATCTGACGAGAAGAGGGAAAAAGACGGTTAGCACATGTCATTCAACTCGGCGCTGAAACCGAAAGTTTGGCAAGGCGACGAGCAGATGAAACCAGATAGGAGCATCACGGGGCTATTTCCGTACAAGGAATGACATGGACGATCCAAAGTGCGCCGTGTGGAAAGAGCTTTCACGGCAGCTTTGCTGCATTCCCATGTGTTGAAATCGGTCCTCAGCTATATCCTCTCCTGTCTCGAAGTGCATCCATCAATGATCTGCCTTCAAGGCTATCGCGCATCGATGAAGAGTAGGCCCGAGTAGGAAAGATAATTATGTCGGCGCCATTGGTTTGCTCCCTTGTATCATGCTACAAGACATCAAAGCCGCCATTGTACGGCTAATGACCACGCTGCGCTTCCAACTTGTCCTGAACCGTTTCTTTCGGCTGTATTTCCTGAATAATGTGATCTACTCCAGTGCCTTCGCAGTCAAAATCTTCCGACGTGGTGTTGTTTCCGTCGATGCGCTGCAATGCAAACCTTCGTGATACTCCGTTTCTATTGGGACCTGCAAGTGGCTATAATACTCACGACCAGGGGAAGGGCCTCACGGAGCTTGTGGGGACCGTTGGAAGGTCGGGGGGCGTAGGTGCCGGACAGCTTGTCCAGCATCCACGAGGAAGGAGCGTTCAGGCGCTTAAGGTGGTGCTTGGGGCCGCGAACCACTGCAAGATGCGAAGAGGTGCGTTCGGAAATGGAATGGTGGCGGTAGTGCGAGCAGGAGCGTGTTTGTGACGGTTGTTGGTGTTGGTGCAAAACGAGTGATCAAATCATGGTGAGCTCCAAATTCCTTGTAATTCCGCTGTCATTTATGATTCGGGCTGGGTGATCATCATCATATCGCAGGTAAAGCACCATTAGGAAATTGCCGCTACACATCCTGAAGGTGGCTTCGAATCTGTTTCTGATCACGTATATCCACCTCCACCGATGTTAAAACCTTTGTTGTGGCCGGTGCTACAATGCTATGCCTGCCATCTGATGATGATACCGTGCAGACGGCCTACTTACTCTTGAAGAATATGCTATGGGATCTTGAAGGATGACGGTGTCAAAGGTGGATCGCGAGGAGATGAACGTCTTGGGCTGGCTGCAACTCGAGCCTGTGCTGTGCCCAGTCAGGCTAGGTCTGCGGTGTACGGCTGACTTGGAGACTTGAGCTGGGTGTCTGTCGCCCGAAATTCTCGAACTTGACCATTGAATTCTGGTGTGTTGCAAAATTTACAGTTTTGGGCTGGCTAGCACGTGATGTTTGTCGCCAATTTGCAGTTTTAAATGCTTGAAACAAACTCTAGTAAGAAAGCTAGGCCTAACATTAGTACATGGCCACCACGCACGCACAACTTCCTTGAGGCCCCTGGACAAAGATCGGCAGATCGACTCGCGATCTACACAGACCTTGCTTGGACGAGTACCTGCCCACCAGCCTCGACCACAAGTCACTCGCGCGCTCACAATGCTGTAGCCACAGACCCGCCGTGAACAAAAGACCAAGGATGAAAAGGTCGGATGTCGAATGTAAAAGATTACAAAGACAAAAAGGCAAAGCGCTACAGAGTTGACTTAGTTGCAATGCTGAGATGAAGAATACGACTGAGAGTAGACGTCCGCACACATTTCATGGTTAGACATGACGAGTTGCAACGGTGAGGGGAGTGGTCTGGCAGCCGCGTTGCCGGTCAAGTACTGGCTGGGCTTGAATGGAGAGGCGGCACCACACGAACCGCGAAGCGATGTTCTCCTGCTAGACTCGACGATTGGCGAAGGGGCTTTGCTTGCAGTAGGGCGTTGATTGTGAGCTTGCACGCCCGTGGTCTGCTCAGTAGGATATGCTGAAGGCTGCTGAAGCGAGAGTTCAGCACTGAGCGAAGATAGAATCTGCTGCACAATCCGTGAGTTGCGCTCACCACGATCGGAACCTGAACCAGATTCCTTGCCGAGGGCAAGCATCACAGCTCGTTCTACCGACTCTTCAAACATGGTTCTGGGATTGGCACTCTTGTCTCCCTCTCGCTGAGGATTCTCTATCCTTGTTCCATCGTACGCCAAGGTCTCCGTCGAAGCGGGCAAGGAGTCGCCGACAGGCTCAATAACGCTTCGGTGTACCATCTTGCTCTGACGCCTCTTGATGCTAGCCCAATCGCGAGCTGCAGCAGCAAGGGTGCTACCCGAAAAGGAGGGACGTGGACTGGATGCCGTCAAGCCAGGGGATCCGATAGGAGACTGGACGGTGTGACGCACACGATGGAATGCTTGGGCTGGGAATGAAGACGAAGCCATCGGCTCACAGCCCTCGCCCTCAAGCGCCGGATCAAAGGCAAAGCCGTTGTCCTCTACCAATTCGCCCGTTGTTACCTCGGCTTCCAAGCTGATGGCCGCGGCTCGGGCTGCCTGGACGAAAAGCTGGGCATCTGACATGCGCGGTTCTGAAGCAGAGATGAGAGAATGAGGTACATCGGCGATTTGAGTCCTACCACCAGCGTTGCCGTGCGCGTCGAATCCAAACGACCCTGGTCGGCGACTAGCGACTGGGTCAGCCCGCGCGAGGGAACTTCGTCTTCTCCAATCTTGGAATGATGTAGTCATGGGCGAGACAAGCATCGATTCGTTACCCTGTTCGTAAGCCCACGGGTGGAAAAACCCGCGAAAAGAGCCCGAGCTCGGTGTCGTAGGGAGTGCTGTATGGGGTCGGCACGCAAGATTCTTACTTGACGATGCTGGAGCATCGAGGGATCGTGGCGAGGGAAGCGATTGGTCGTCGTGGGAGCAGAGCTGCCAAGTGTTGGGAATTGGAGGAGGCTGTGCTCTTCGGCCCTTCCAGGAAGGAGCTGGCATGACAAGTTCGTCGGAAAAGCCCACTGAGGTGTGAGCAACGTCCGAGCTCCAGCCATTCTGCTTGCCAAACTGAGCTTCGGTGGTGTGAGCTTCTTGGTGAGACTGTTGAGTTTCCAACTCAAAAGGCGGCGGCGGAGAACAAGGTCGGAAGAGTGGCACGGATGAAGCTCTACGGCCCAACAGGCTGCTCGTGTGTGGAATTAGCTCTGGCGAAGCAGCTGCTTGGCCTTGGTCGATCGAAGGCGTTCTCGAGGCAAGCCGGAAGGGTTCTGGGGAAGGCATGTGCACTGCTTCGATGCCAGAGCTTGATGCTGATGTTGGCGAGTTCGAAGGCGATGGATGCAGAAACACAGTCTCGAGCATTTGTTCCGTAGGAGGGTGCTCGATCTTTGCCAGAGTGGCCACTTTGGCCCGCTTGCGATAAGGCGCAGCCGTCGAAGTCTTTGCGCGTGCCAGAGAAGGTCGCATCGCTTCGCGTGCCCTTTTCGTGGCACACGATTTCTCTGGTCGGACGACGACGCCGTCCTTGCCTTGCGCTTTGAGGATGATGTCGGCAATTTCCTGGCACTCTTCCTCGCCGTTCTCGAGTTTCTTGACGTTCCGTTTGTTCACGCCCGTTCGGCGCGTAGTCGGCTGGTACTTGTAGTCAGGAAAGAGTTGCTTGTGCCTCTCCTTCTCTTCCTTTGCGATCTGCTCGTAAAAGGCACGGTCCTCCGGTGCTAAGCTTTTCCACATGTGCGCAATGATGCGACTGATATTTCGATGGTCATGTTCGACCTCCTTGGGTATAAGCTTCTGCGAGACTGTATGAGATCGGAAAATGATGTACGCGTTGCGAGGGCGCTTGATGTGGTTAGGTGGTGTCTTCTTGGCATGCGACACTCCTGGTCGCTTCGATGGTGGAAGGCGCCTAATTCTCTCGAGATCTTCCTTATTGTCATCGGTGATGCCTGTGTAGAGCGAAGCGGCCATAGTAGCATCTTTCTTTGGAAACGAGATGGACGCAAATTGAGGAGCTCCGCTGTTGATGGTCAACGCCGAACCATTTCGAGAAGGAGAACGCTTGAGTTCAAAGGTGTCGTGCGCGTTGCTGTCCCCTTGTGCTGCAGTGCTACTGGTGGGCAAAACATCAGTCGACCATCCGCGAGTAAGGTCTACGACGAGATGGTCACGCTGCCCCGACCCTGTGGCCCCACTGGTTACGAATGTTTGGTCTCTCATAGTGATTGAGGGTATGTGTTGCAAGACCAGGAACCTTAAGAGCCTAATCGCAAGTGCAACCAGAAAGAAAGGGAACGTGAAGAATTGACAGGCAAGAAAGGCGAAGGTCCGTCGAGCAAGGTGAAGGGTGCCCGAGCTGCCATGTGTATGTGCGCTATCCCTAATATGTAGGACGAGCGTGTTGCCAAATCCTGACGGATGTTGACCACGGTCGAGGCAAGTAAGTGTGGAAGGGCTACCATGGCGCTTGTTTTATTTCTACGCTCGACGCTCTGTAATGAAGTTGCTTCCTCAGTAAGCGGCTGTAGCCTTCACGACACATGGAAAGGTGGGTTGGTCAAGCGCTCAAAGCGGATACCGGGTCTGAAAGCCCAGGTTGCCAACGTGATCATGAGTTCAAAGTTAGAACAAAGGGCGGAGAGCGTGCATTCTGCACGAGTTACGAGCTCCTATCACGGCTCGAGAATCTTGGCACGACGTCAAGCAAGCGCAATACCACAGAACGAAGAACGAAGCACGAAGAACAAAGAACCGAAATCGACATGCTGTAGCAAGATTGGATTGGGTCCAAGAGACAAGAAGTGGCGCAATGCACAGCACAGCTGCAGACCCTGTTCAAGGCTGGTGAGAGGCTGGATGCAGTGGAGTGGCGTCTGGATCCGACCACGGGAAGCTAAGAATGGATCCAACAACCGGTTGTTCGGTAACTCTTGGAGACAATGGATGAATCTGCTTGATGTTTTGTTTTTTTTGTTTTGTTTTGTTTTTGTTTTTGTTTTGTTTTGTTCTGTTTTGTTCTGTTTTGTTTTGTTTTGTTTTGTTTTGTTTTGTTTTGTTTTGTTTTGGCTCGGTACTTTGGTGCAAGGTCCAGGCACTCGCAAGGACAAAGGGATGTGTGTCGTATGGAGAAGGCTTTGTACAAAGATGAAGGCAGACAACCTAGAAATGAGCTGTGGAGTACAAGAGCAGGTCGAGAACAAAGGGGAGGCAAGAAATTCAGCAGCCTTAATTCACAGCCAACAGATAAGCTTCAATACATTGTGTTTCAAAGCGGACCATCGCTACCCGAGCCCATGCGCTTGGTTGCGGCTCTAAAAATCAGACGTGCAGTGCGATCCTCACAGCTCCACAACGCGGGTGCGTAAATCTGCCAGACACCTCGCCGTGAGGGGAGACCTCAGACCTCAGACATCTTTCGGGAGACATTCACAGCCATTCGGCTTGGGAGTGGCACGAGCAGCGCTATCCTCTAGGCTGTCCGAATGAGGCGTTTGCATCACCACGTTGTTTTGTAAACAAAAGAGCAATCAAGTAAAGAGAAACGCGACACTGAGGCCAGGTATAGTTCGATTGGTTAAACGTTGCCTTTGGTCCCACGCACGTCGTGAAGGCGATCAGTGGCGTGAACTCGTCTCACGCAGGAAGCAGGATTTAGACCAAGACCGACGGTTTGGCTATCGCACACGAGGTTGAAATTAGGTTCCAAGAACAAAGAGGGAGGGGTTTCTTTCTCAGATGCTCCGCGGGATGAGGCTTCCTGCGCGGAGTGAAATGCTTTCCCGGAACAAGCAAGTTCCGGTACATTGGAGAACCGCTGCTTTGCAAGAACCGCTGCTTTGCAAGAACCGCTGCTCTACAAGAACCGCTGCTAGAATTGCTGTTTAGGACTTCTGAACGCTACAGGCCACGTTTCTCGCACGACAAGCACATGTGACCACTGCACGGCTGCAGCAACCCTTGCCACGATATGTGCATGCATCAAAGCCGATCCCGGAAAAATGGTCATGCCAATCCGAATCTCTGGGTCTGCCGAGTCGCTGGGGTATCGGTCCAAGTCGCTTGTCCAGCTCATGTTGGCAAATGAAACGGTCAGTCACTTCTGCACTTTGTGTGTCCTCATGAGAAACTCAACAGGAGGCAGTAAAAGGCACTAACATCACATACGATGGCCTTGAGATCGCCTGGCGAGCACTTTCAGTGCTCTTCTCCTCCGGTCTTCACTGCTCTCACCGTGCCTCGCCAAGGAGCATGAGTTTCTTCTTACGTGTCTTTTGTTTGCAAGAATACCCTTGTTATTCATGCTTCCCGTCTCTCCGCTCGCTGAGCAACACAGAAGCCATCGTTGGAACTTCGGACTTGCAATGCAAAGCACAGCGTTTTTGAAAAGCTGGCGGACTGCGTGATATAGTTGGGTGCCATTAAAAAAGCTACCCAGAGCTGAAACAGAGCCTGCATGAACCTCTGAAGCACTTCTCATATACAGCAAGCCCTGTGTAGCAGCTGTGCACAAGCGTGTCTTGATACACACGTGTTGCATTACCGGTGCGATCGCTATCTCAAGCACGGCGCAAATTGCTGTGCGGATACAGAAACAATGGTGCATTAGCCTTTCCACACGGTGTAGCCTGTGCATCAAATGAATGCCCGCCACCTGCGTTTGACCATGTGATTGTCTCTGTTCTTTTTGTGTTCGTTCGGTGTTCTTTTTGTGTTCGTTCGGTGACCTGCCCCGGGTCACAAGTGTGTCTTACTGAGAACCGAATTGCGTCGGTTCCAAGTCCGATCCTCGACACAACCGTCTTATAAAGCCAACTGACCAACCAACATGCGCGCATCCGATTTAGTGTCTCACAAACTGAAAAGTTCCTAGACCTGGCTCCCCGACCCTACAGTGTGACTCATGTCGCAGCTCGGCGTTGTTGTATTTGGGACAAACGCAGGAACAACCAAAGAATAGATGAAAGATCTGCATTAATGGCTTAAAGCCTCGAAAAACAAGAGTGCAAGGCCACCGGCGTCCGCCATAGCTCGTCATGCACTTTTGCGCACTCCGAAGCGTGCAAGACACGTGCGTATGCCTTTGAAAATGCTTATAGATGATCCAATGAGAATCCAAGGTTCCGGTTTGTGTGAAGCGCCACTGGCACGGATGCGAACGCAAGAAACCACACAATTCAATTATGGTACTTGTCACTTCTGCGCATCAGACATCTGCACGTCGCCTTCGACTCCAGCTGCATGCTGCGCCGTCAAAGCCACTGCTTGAGCCGCCGTTGCCGCGCTCCCCGCACGTCCTAGATCAGGTCTCGTCTCCCTCCTGTCGGCTGCTGCACCAGATTCAGCTATGTGGCTAGATGCTGGTGCGCTCTCCCCGCCAGAAAGGACGGAAGAGACCACCTCCTTTGTCATTTTGACCATGTCTGGTCTTCCGCTTGCGTACATGAGCAATTGATCGGCGTACCGTTGCATCTCTTCGAGCGGAATCGTCAGTCGAAAGTCGTTGAGTAGCAGGAATTGCAATTCGAGCTGGTTAAGCTCGTGAGGTGGCAAACCTCCCACCTTGGCGTAACGGCTGTTCGTATAGAAAACGTCGCTGAAGAATTTGCTCGCGACGGTCACGCCAGCGATCACAAGTCGATGCACGTTGTAGCTATCGATGGCAAACCCACGAATGCCCGGATGGGTACAAGGCTGTGCAACTTTTGTCGTCAAGGACGAAGAACCAGCATCTGGCTGGCGTGCAGAGCCGTCTGGGCCCAGATCCGACAATCCCGCCGCACGTTCCACGGCACGAGGAAGGCCGGCCGCTTCTCCGGCCACCTCGCCCTCGCCGTTGGCGCCAGGCTTGGCGCCAGTGCCCATCCTGCTCATGCGGTCGAAATACACCAGCAAGCTCAAGAAGACTTCGTTGGTGGTGGGACAGTACTTGAGGATGCGCAAGAGATACGATTCTATACTGATGCTCGGCACGTTGCGAGCGTGAAAGCACAAGGTGCTGGATGGTGTAGCAAGCGCAGCTAGAGCTGCGGTGGTCACCGAGGGACGCCGCGAGTCGCTGAATGACAAATGCGAGCCGGGAGGCGCGGAATAGTTGCGCACGAAATCAGCAGCGTCACCAGACTCTGCAGGCGTAGCCGGCGCCGAGCGGTCTCGGCTACGGACGGCCCTTCTGCTTCGCGACGAATCGTCTTTGCTGCCATCCGGCTGGAATTCGTCGTTGGCGGTGGCAATCTCATGAAGCAGGGTGGCGAGAATCTTGAGCAACTCCTGTGGCGCAAACGTGGCGAGGTCCATCTTGAGAAGCGAGGGTTGCTTTGTCCTGCTGTGACTCTCGCTTTGATCCGTCAAAGAGCTGGCTGATGCCTGAGGATATGCAAAATTGGTAGCTCTCGTGCCAGAAGCGGAAGACGGACCTGCCGGCTCGCCTGGTCCATCCTCGACTCGCGTCCGGGGCGAAGACATGGCTAAGACTGACGCTTGCGAAGCGTGCGTGCCATGCTGCTGCGTCTGATTCAAGGGTTGCCAGCGGTTGCAGGACCTTGTATCCCCGGCAACCGCGTGAGAGTCTGTTCGGTGCGACATTGCGGAAGCCGACGACATCCGCTCATCGGAAGACGTGCCGGCGCTGGCGTTCGGAGATCTAGAGTGATTCGAGAAGGAATACGAGCCAGCGCCGTAGGTGGGCTGTGCCAATCCATGCGAGGGATTAAGATTGCCAGAGGCGCGGGATCCACCAGGACTGGTGCGGCGAGCTTTTGGTGCTGGGCCGTGGCTATTGTCAGGACTGCCGAGAGACTGATTTTCCTTTGAGGTTAGCGACGTGTAATCGGACAAGACATTGTTCGATGGCCCGGCACGATGATAGATCCGAGGGTCGAGTGTCTCGTAGGCGCTGCTAGACGGCGGATCCATCGCGGTGAACCTTGTGTTATCGCCTCGAGGAGAAGGATGCGAAGAAAGTGCCGCTGGGTTGCGGGGGCTAGCGAATAGATTGTTGAAGCGGCTATCGACCGGTGTATGGGTAGCGCTCAATGATTGGCTACCGTACTGAAATGACGAATGTGCGTGGCGCTTGGTGAGGGCGGACCCGGATGTTTGGTCGGGGATGCGCTCGTATGTACTGGCTGGACTGGTGGCACTCGAAGAGGGATCGGACAATGTTGGTCTGGGTCGACGGTAGGCTTGAGAGGATGAGGAAGTGTAGCAGGATCCCACAGACGATGACTGCGAAGATGGTCCGGGTGGCGAGGCTGCGGATGAATTGTCCGGGCTGTTTGAGGGCATGGTTCTTTGCTCCAGGTTCCTGCGGTGCTTGTAGACTGCTGCGGCGGCAAGGATGTACCAAGCTTGGACGCGTGCTCAACGGAACTCGAGCTGGCTTGTCTGGGAAGCAGTACCTCTAGAGATGCATCGGATTCAGAGTTGAATGCTCTGAATTCCACAAAGCTGCCAAGGGTGTGATTCGAGAAGCGGGAAGCCCAAATCCCGTTCTTCTCGCTGCAGAAGCGCGATTTGATATGAATCCTCAAGAATGCAGCCGGATACGCACAGGGATCGGCAAACATTCAAAAATCCAAGTGGGTAGGGACGCAAAAGGCCATGTCAAGCGTAATGACAGTCTGAACAACACTGAGAACCTGGTGGTGCAATGTCGATGCTCGTGTGCTGCGGAAGGGTGTGCCAAGTGGTGCCGAGAGCGTTTGCCTGTCGTGACGCTTCAATGCACGGTCGACAGAGAGTTCAAAAGTCGACCGGCAGGATTGCGTTCGTAGTGCGTTCGTAGTGCGTAAAAGAAGATGGCGAGGAAAGGAGTTGGTGAAGAGAGATCAAAAGGTCAAAAGTGTCCAAGGCGTCGGGTGGTGAGTTGGGTGCATGTGAACAGAGAGACCGAGCACTCTCACTGTACTGTATTGTGGCGATGATAGACTGAGCTCCGGCTGCGTGTGTCAAGGGCTCCAGAGCGCATGCGCAAAAAAAAAAAGAGAGAGGGAGAGAAAAGTGCGTCCGTGCTGCAATCTGCACTGGAGCAAGAACGTGCTCAAAACTCGTCGGTAATTTATCCCACAAAACGGTAGCACAGCGCAAACTCCCTCAGCTGGTATTCCCATTTTCTTTCGTGCCCATTTGGGCTGCAGTGAGTGGCTTTCTGCAAAACACACCTAGAGTTATCGAAAGTAGAGGCGATTCACTACACTAGCTGAATAGCAGTTTCTGAATGGGCGGCTCCATGTACTGTACTTCCACCTCCGCCTGAGCAAAATGTGCAGAACACGCGCGTGCAGCCGCAGCAATCACGAATAGTCATGTTTCCAACGACGGAAACGGTGCTGCCCTTTTCTGCATCTCGAAAAACAAAGCTGAGCAGATCGAGGCAATTCGTCTTGTTCTGCGCACAGCCTTCGGTAAGCGGACTTGGCTAGTGTGTTACAGAGCCATGGTACATTGATTGCTTGTAAATTGAATTAGAGCGAGGCATGGTGGCAAGAGACTGGTGCTGGAATATCTGCTAGGTGTACAAATACCGTAACAACATTTTGGCACTCAGCCTCTCAGCTGAACCCTAGGTAGTGTCCCGTGGATAGGAAGGAATGGTAAGGTGCACGCATGTACATGAGAACAAGCTGGTGGACGCCCTAGAATCTGTTGGGGCCATTGTAAACAGAGGGATCCACCCAGCCTGGTTGGGAGGCCCCGTACGGCTGACGCATGGGTGGCGGAGGTGCCGGGTAAGCTGATGATGGTAGTGAACTGCGCTCGCTTCCTTGAGGCGTAGCGACAGGCTTGGGTATGTTGTATCCTGTGCGGTTGAAACCACGGCTAGACATGTTCTGCAGTGGTTTCGAACGTCGACGTGCGAAGCAGCATCGCAGGAGGCAAAAAAGGAGGAGCAGAGCGATGATACCCACAACCACTGTGACTGGAATCGCAATCTTGATATTGTCGGTGTACAAGTTTCGGAAGGTCGTCTGCCACGAGCCTGGCTTGCACTCGCCACTCTTGCACCGCCCGCCGAAGCCACAGCTGGTGCCATCGATGAAGGGTTGCTGGAGGATGAGGCACTGGTTGCGCGAGTTGGGACTCTGACACGTCAGCTGGCACGAGTTGGCATTGGAAGCCGAACAGGCAGATCGGAAACTAATCTGGCCGGTCGACGCCTGCTGGCATTGCAGGTCGCGCGAGGTGCAGTAACCATTGGCGCACGACAGACCGTCACCACACGAGCTCCCATCGTCCTTGGTCTTGTCGATAGGGCATTCGGCCGATGTACCAGTGCAATATTCCGCCGTGTCGCATCGGTTGTCTACAGAGGGACGGCACATCTGCGATGAGGATGCAAACGTACACGAGTTCGAGCAGCATGCGCTTGTTGCAGGGTCGCACTGAGCGCCCGACCTGAGCTTGCATTCCGTTGTGCAGCATTGCGATCCATTGGGTCCGGCGTCGCATTCCTCGCCGGGTTCCAAGATCCCGTTGCCACATTGCTGCGTACTCAACGTGCTGCGTTGACCGGGCGTCTGGATGCAAGACGTGTTGAGGCCTTGCCCAAGCAAAGAGCAAACATTTCCGACCGAACATTGGCTAAAGTTTTGGATGTTGGCCCGCGACGAAGGGTTCATGATGTACTGCGCATTCGCGTTGCACGTCGATGCCGACAAGGGGCAACATGTTGCACCGCCCGACTGGACAGCAAAGTTCGAGTTACTGGTGCAGCCCGTAGTGCAGTCATGAATGGCACCAAAGTTGTGTCCCATTTCGTGAGCCATGACCTGCCATTGCTGAGTGGTAAGCGAGCTGACACCCGTCCCACTGACTGTCTGTCCACCACTGCTTGATGCACCCGTCATGCATATGGTTCCCAGCCAGGCGACACCAATTTCGCTGCCGGAATTGCACGCTGTCATCAGATGCCAGAGTCCGATACCGTTGCTGGGTTGCTGCGAGCGCCACTGCGAAAACTCGCTAAGGCGCTCATCGATGCTGAGAGTGCCACAACCCAGGTTCCATCGAGCGTCCTGTGCAGGCGACGCCGGGCAGTTGCCAGAACGAACGTCGAGCTCGACAACGCCAATGGATATGTTAAAGGTGGATCGATAGAGATTCGAGACCGAGTTCATGTTGTTGAGAATCTCTCTGCGTGCGTCATCTTGGTTGCCGATACGCTCCGTGTGCGCACAGTCCGAGGCGATACCTGCGTAGACAACACGGGCACTGTTGGGACAGCCTGCCGTCGATCCGATGACATTCTCGTAGCTAGACGTTTGGTCTCCCCCATTGCCAATATCGTTGCCGGTAGCCTGCCTCCTACGCAACGAAGGCTCGAGGTAGTCGTCGAGGTCCTCGTGGTAAATAAAAGTGTCGGGTGACGCCAGTGGAGACTCGATCAGATCGTCTTGCACTGACCTGACAAACAGGTCGTTCCAACCCGAAAAAAGATCGCGGCGCGAGAGACGAGCCAGCGTGGGCATCTTGAAAAAGGAATAGACGGAGAGGCTCGCTGCATCGTTGTTGTCGTCGCTGAGCATCAAACGGTTGTGGCTGTTGTAATCGAGAACGTCGGAGCTGCACCCTGTGGAGAGCGACGATACGGCGGTCAGATTTGAGCTTGACAGATCGTCCCTGGGCTCGATGGAGATATCAGAATCTCGATGCACAACCATGGAGCCGGGCTGTTGTGAGCGGGGCTCAAGCCATGGATCGTCGACTTGTCGTTTGGCAACGTAGCTGCTGGGAGTAACGATATGATGGACATTACCAAACCAATCAAAGCTGCCTTGAAAAGTTGGAACTCCTGAGACAGAGCCGTCGTCGTGCAGCAGGATGGAAGCTCGACCGACAACGCCAAAGTCGTGATCCTTGTAAATGTCGCGGGCAACGCCTATCTGGTCTTCTTCTAGACGTCGGGGTGAATGTGAAGGATGAAGGACCACGCCGTGATAAGCAGAGACGTCGCCTGGATAGAGTGTCTCGGTGGTGCGAACATAGCTTTTACCTGTGGTCTGGTTGTATCCGTAGTACTTGACAAGAGTGCCATCGGGATGCAGGAAGTGCTCGTTTGGCTGTAGATGCAGGTGGAAGTCTTGCTGGAATGCGCGGAAGCTGAGACGAAGCGGTGGTTGAGATGAGGACTGTGACCTCGACCGCAAACGCTGGTCCAACTTTTGCTGTAAAGATGGCGAAGGAGGAAGAAATTCTAGCTTGACATCGCTCGTCCTTCCTATCCGCTGAAGCGGGCCACTCTGACGACTCCGAGCTGCGGTTACAGAAAGAAAATTTGTTTCACCATGTCAATGTCGAAGCCTTTGTCTAGCTTAGACTAGGTCGCGAATACTTACCTGAAATGGGCGTAGCTGCCAAAGCCAAAGCCAAGAGCAGCGATGCGAGCCACCGATGCGCAAGGAGAGATCGCATTGTGCTTGGTCAGTAGAAAAGTGAAAAGGGACGGCGAAGGGTGCAAATGGGCGACTGCCCGAGACGGAAACCTCTTGATGCGTTCGGAGCGTGAAGCGAGCGGATGGAGGGTGTGCGGAGTGGTCGAAAGAAGATGGTTGTTCGGGGCAAAGGGATATAATGTCATCCAAGAAAAATGGTCGAAGAAATTATCTGTGTTCAAGGAGGCTATGTAGAGGATGAATCTCCGAAGGCTATGCAGAGGATGGGTCTACGGAGGCTATGCAGGGGAACGGGTGCTGCGGACAAGAATGTTGGAGAAAGCGGGTGAGCCGGGTCGCTAATACGGTGGCTGGCAAGGCGCTGCTCACGCCGTCATTAACGTCAGCCGGGGGCAAAGGCTAAGAGGGCGAGACGAGTCTACAGTCACAGGATCTTGGGGTAGTGATGTGCGGCGTGCGTGCATCGGCAGCTATGGTTAGACTTAGGAAAGAAGAGGAGCTCAGCGGCAAGGGCGGTGTCGCTCGAAGCCGGGCAGTATGGGATGTTGCACGTTGCGGTGCAAGGAAAGGCGACTTTGTAGAGGAGAGGAGAGTCGGAACGTGACTGCCAAGCCAAGGCCTCGTGGAGAGCAGGGTCTTGGCGGGTCCGTCAGCAACTGCAGTGAGTGAGTCCAGACGCCGTCGCTCGAATCAAGCCGCGCCAAAGTGCAGATGAATGAGAGTGAGGCAGTTGTCCGATGTAAGCTGTGCAACTCTCGCCGCTGAGAGCAGATTTGGCAACAATGTCGTGTGAAGGCTACAGCACAGTACAGTACAGGGTAGATGTGGCCCTCCAGCGGGAGTGTGGATTGGTATGCACTGGTGTAGTGCAGCAGAAGGCAGGATCAACGACCCATGGCGCATGGCTACGTACTTGCAAATGCTTGGCTTCTGGGAGCGAAATCGCAATTTGGAATTTCCAAACCTCAGAGTCCGGTGGGCAACTTGTTCCTACTGTTCCGCATGTTTCAAGCTGCACAATACCGTAAGCGTACAGTATGTATCCGAACAATCCTAAGCCGTGAATCCACACGAGGTTCGCTCTCGAGCTCGTTGCGGTGGTTTCTGAGTATGATGGTTATGCAAGGGAGACGGACGAACGGCTATTTTGGTCAAGGTGGTGGCGCCTTGGGTATCTCAAGCGAGAAGCCTCGATTGCGGGGGAAATCTCCTCGACAATCCGAGGCGCGCACGGAAACAGTGTCAGTGGCCGTCGCCAGTGGCAGTCGCAGTAAATTCGACGCAAAACGACTTGTCCCGTTCAACGAAAACACCCAACGACAAGCACTACGCAGGGCCTTGGAGTTGTTGTATGCTCCAAAGTGCACACAAGCGTCGAGCTATGCTATCTTAATCATCGAGCTAGAGGCTCGCGGCCCGGTTGATCACAGAAAGCTCCATGTTCTTTGGCTGTGCAGATCTCGGCCTTGAGATCGCCGGAACGGAACCTCCGATGCTGAACGCCCGCGAAAACGTAAGAGCGGCTTTGCTGCTCTGCTGCCAAGACCAGCGCGCGAAACTGTGCACCGCCACTCGCCCGCTACGTCTTGCAAACGTCTGCTTCCCGGCTCCACCTGCCATATAATTCACCCGTCACTGTGGCGACCACGCTGGTCGACGTGTCCGATTCGAGGCCGATGCCCGATGGTGCCAACTATTGGGTGCACAGTCGGGATTTGCGCGAGTGCGAAGCTGTTTTGGACAGCAGCAGGGCAAGCCCCCGAGGCACCCACCCGATCGTGCAGTGCACACCGACGCGCTTCCGAGCGCCTCACGCATGCAAGCAACACTCCAAACCTGCTTCGACTGTACTGCACTGCACTGCACTGTGCTGTTCTATAGTGGCAAAGATGTATATCAAAGGCACCGAACAATCGATTTCAACACCCTTCCGAGCCTCCTGGTGAAGCGACAGTATACCGTAACGAAACCGTCCTCTACTTCGGCCGTAGTCCATCGGTTTAGGATTAAAAATCCAAATCACTTTGTATGGCTACGGAACAGAAGGGGATGCTTGGCACAGGTATTCGTGTACAGGGTGTAAAAAATGTCAAAATTACCATGAACTGGCAGGCGTCAAATAGAGAGACTGCCGCAAGAGGCATATCAGAAATGCTAGAAGTACAGAAGGCAACGCCAGAAACGAGACAAGAGATGAGGAGATAGTGATGCGCAACGGCAGTTTAGGCACCGAAACCGTAGAGGGTGCGACCCTGACGCTTGAGAGCGTAGACAACATCAAGCGAGGTGACGGTCTTGCGCTTGGCGTGCTCAGTGTAGGTGACCGAATCGCGGATGACTGATTCAAGGAAGAGCTTGAGGACACCACGGGTCTCGTCATAGATAAGACCCGAGATACGCTTGACACCACCTCGACGCGCAAGACGTCGGATAGCGGGCTTAGTGATACCCTGGATGTTGTCTCGCAAGATCTGATAGAAAGAAAGACGAAGCCACCAAGGTCGTACAAGTTAGTAATCCTGAGTCATTTGAATTCGGAAGCATGCAGGTGGGAGGAGGGTTGGAAACTAACCTTGCGGTGACGCTTGGCACCACCCTTGCCGAGACCCTTGCCGCCCTTTCCTCGTCCGGACATATTGATAAAGTGGTTTGTGGTTGGTGGGGTAGGGAAGAGAGAGAGAGAGAGTTGTGTTGATGGCTCTTGAAGAGATGAGTGGATGATGAGGAGAGAAAAGGGAAATACGCCCGGCGCGGTGGTCTGTATTTGTATCAAAATTGGATTGGATGCGGAATCGGCAAGGCCAACTCGTGGCCGTGTACAGGACGATGCTGCATTGGTGCCTCCCAGCTGAGCCGTCACATAGGCGCGCCCCCCGAGATACGGGCCAGGGAAGTCGGCAGGCTACGATGCGCAGACTGCGCAGGAGAAAAAAATCACGGGGCGCCTGGCTCACTGTGTTGACAAGGTCCCGGATTGCGCCATTGGAGAAATGGAAATTGTGGAAACTGGGCTTAAGTGCATTGGAAACCAGGTGCCGTTTGCTCAGACCGGGCAAGCTTGGTTCAGCTGTTTTGCGGGACACTGAGCATATGCGGGTCCTCAGCCCGCGGGCAGAGTAAAGCGACACTCGGATGCAGGTGAGTCTAACACGTCGTCACCGAGTTCTCTAGGACGCGTCGGTCAGAGTAAATCGCCGGGAGCGACGTGAAAATAGAATATCCCAAACTACAGTAGGCAGGACAAGCAGTTCCGTCGATTGTTGAATTCACTTCAGATGCCCAGTTCTCCTCTGATTTGATTCTGATGTGCTGTCAAGTCTAAATTTCGCTCAAGAAACTCCGTGCTCGATCAAAAACAACACATAATCTCGTGCCATTCAACACGACTTTGCAGACCTCCTCTTTGGATCGTCATCAATCTTAGGCTGATGCCTGGCACGAGGTTTCTTCATCAGAGGCTCAATGGCCCCTTTCGCACGCCGTTAGTCCGTGACTGAATCGCTTCGTTCTCTCTGAGAGTCCGCGTACAGTTACGACTTGGGAGGATCTCTTCTCTCGACGCACACTTGCCAATCATGACCGGTAGCAGAAGATTCGATGAGCATCAGAGCTAGGCGTACGCAGGCGTTGTCGGAATCACAGGACGGGCTGCGTAGCTGCAGACACGGAAACATAAGATTGCGTGGTTGGAATTCAGTCCATCGGTGCTCTCTGATCGCCCTGCATATTGTGCAACGCTCCTATTTCCTGGAGACGCGTTTTCAAAGCTTCGGCCACGCGACTCGCGTCTGAAGGACGGCTGAACGAACCCTGCATACCGTCAATCTTCCATTCTCTTCCTTAATTTTATTGTTCATGCGCAGTTCTTCGCGGCCAGGCCACCAGTCTAAGCCCGTCATTCAATTGATCTGAGCACGTAGAATCCTGCGACCGAATTCGGCTCGTTCGTCATACCAGACTTGTGACAAACCACGGTCCTGGATGCACGCCGCTGAGTTACAGTACTGCGACCGCTGCCTTGGCTTTGGCCCACTCTACAGAAGGAGAGTGTAACTTGTGGATGGTGCACCGCACGCCTTTTCCCTTGGGCCGAGCACAAATCACAGCTCGCAGCGTTGGTCGCTGCACATCAGTACGCCGCGTGCGTCCGCCCCCAACCTCAATCAAATATAAGGATCCACCTTTACTGGGCTTCTCTCTCGACTTTGCTCCTCATCCAACACTATATCCACAGCCTTCGTCTCGTACTCCAGTACTAGCCAATCTCAATCTTCACAATGGCCCGAACCAAACAGACCGCCCGAAAGTCCACCGGTGGCAAGGTACGTGCCACTTCAGCATCTCCGCAGTCGAATATATCAACGCTGCCCAGTGTCTGACCACTTTTGCATTCTCTTGTTTCTGTTGTATCCACTTTCACAGGCTCCCCGTAAGCAGCTCGCCACCAAGGCTGCCCGCAAGTCGGCTCCCTCTGCCGGTGGTGTTAAAAAGCCCCACCGATACCGTCCCGGTACCGTTGCTCTCCGTGAGATTCGTCGTTATCAGAAGTCGACTGAGCTTCTCATCCGAAAGCTCCCCTTCCAGCGTCTCGTTCGTGAGATCGCTCAGGACTTTAAGACCGATCTCCGCTTCCAGTCGAGCGCCGTCATGGCTCTCCAGGAGTCTGCCGAGGCTTACCTTGTCTCGCTCTTCGAGGACACCAATCTGGCTGCTATCCACGCCAAGCGTGTCACCATCCAGCCCAAGGACATTGCCCTTGCCCGCCGACTCCGCGGTGAGCGAACCTAATTGGTTTCGCTCACTCTCGCCCTCCTTATCCCCCTTTGATCGCCGATATGTGTTCACATGTTGCTGGTAGCTAGCCCTGGTTCATTCCCCTTTTCTTTTTGTCGTGATATTTCTTTCTGCCCTTGTACTTCTAGTCATCCACGGTAGTTCCTAATACGTTGTGGTCCAACCGTATCTTATGCTCTCTGTTGATTTTGAGCACTTTTCGGTCTCGTAGTCTGCCTACTGATTCGGTTGCATCCTTCAGCTAGTCAGTTTGTTCCAGCATTATCTCGGTACATTAGCGAAACGCGACAACGAGCCAATGCAATCATTTCTTTCTGATGGTCGGTTCGAAGCGGAGCGGAAGAAGCTAGCTCTAGTGTCATCGCATCCGTCGAAGATCAGAGTTGCAGTTCATGCATTGTCTTTTGACGCTTACTGGCTGTTATAAACAATCCATATTTGCGATCTTGCTTTCCCTGTTCCAACGTAGGTCTGAAGCTTTGAACAAGTGTGCGAGCAGATTGGACAGATGACAAGTGACGCCCGGGAAAGAACCGGCGATCATCAACCGAAGGCTCTGCTCTGCCCCTGAAGCGTTGCGAGCTTCGTACTCGATTCAAACTGCCGCCACTCGAAAAGAGTGCAACGTCGCAAAGGCTTTTCAAAGCCCTGAAGACGTTCCCTTGACTCTAGCCGCTGACAACGAAACAATATCGCAATTCGTTTCCTCATTCTCGAGCGGTGGTTTGTCGTTCCTGCGTTCGCAAGGATGGCTACTTTTCGGCCCTTTCCTTACTCTTCGAGCAACAAATCTTCCTCCTTCCTCCATTCAGTCCAATCGCGCTTGACTAGTGTCAAGCATCTCATTGTTTTCTACACTGACGGAGAAAGTACCACCACACACAAAGGCTCTCCGTGGTTGCTTGGAGAGCTTTTCTCACAGTCGGCCTTGAAACATGCCAACTCTGTCGTTCCCAGGTTCGTTTGCTCGGCCAGCTGTGGTATTCTTCTCTTCGCCTCCAGTTTGTTTTCGTAGCGTTGAAGATGATTTTCGCCTCTGTTGCGGCTACTGCGCCCTGGCTTGGGCATCCCCGAACGGCTGATCTTTGGTACAATGCCAAGAACACCGGATCGCGGGTGCATTGCCTGACAGGCTGGATTCACGACGATGTTTGAGAGTGTTGATGATCTTGCATGGCTTTGCGGAACCAAAATCGAGATTGGATCAGTCTGGTCACCCCGATTCCTGCCCTGGCTAATTAATTGTTTCTGAAACCGGCTTTCACACTCGCCGTTTTCTCGAGTGCTGATGCACGATCCCTGTGGAGTGAAACTCAATCTGAGCATCAGCGGGGCGTGTGCACGCTGCCCCAGCCAGCTCCCAGCTAAGCCCCGCTTCCGGATCCAGCCATGGTTGGGCCGGCGTGGCAAGGCAAGTTTTGCGCCGGTCCCTTCCACCTATCCGCTCCGGGTCCTTGTCCCGCAACAGGGGCACTTGCCTTTTTAAAGTGGAACCATTGAAACGTCGGAAACCAACCTATCTTTCACCATCACTTTCATCGCCCACGCACGCTGGTACAGCCCTTCGCCTTTACCTCCCAACTTCACCTGATTTGACAAGACGCATATTGCACACACACCCCATCGCCCAACATGTCCGCCTTCCAGCAGCGTCACGGAAAGAAGAACATCCTCGCCGAGCACGATGACGACGGTAAGTACAGCAAAGCTCTACGTAGAAACCTTGTCGTTGAATTTTGGAAGCTCGTTTTCACGACAGAGGCGCAAGGACGCGGTCGATTCGCACCATGTGTATGCGAACAGAAGCTGACTTCTATACTTGTATTCTATGCCTTGCTTTGCTTCTCCCGTCTCTGCCGGCGTATTTTTATTCCTCGCTGTCGATAGTCGTTATTGTCTCGGCTCTGCGAACCCCTATCACCAAGGCCAAGAAGGGCGGTCTCTCTCAGTGTGCCCCCGAGGAGTTGCTCGGCTGGACCCTCAAGGGTGTTCTCGCTGAGTCCAAAATTGACCCCAAGCTCATCGAGGATGTGGCTGTCGGTACCGTCCTTGCCCCTGGTGGTGGCTCCACTCAGGCCCGCATGGGTGCGCTCTGGGCCGGTATTCCCCACACTGCTGGATGCAACAGCTTGAACCGCCAGTGCTCTTCCGGTCTTGCTGCCGTTAACCAGATCGCCAACCAGATTGCTCTGGGCCAGATCGACATCGGCATTGGTGAGTAACCTCGTACGAGGCTCAAAATCGTTTCTCGAAACTTTGTAAACTGACCGCCTTGAATCCTGCTATCCTTTGAAAACCTTCAGGCTCTGGTGTCGAATCAATGACTCTCAACTACGGTGCTGGTGTCATGCCCGCCAAGATGTCGGACGCCGTCATGGAGAACGAGGAGGCCGCAGACTGTCTCATGCCCATGGGCATCACCTCAGAGAACATCGCCAAGAAGTACAACATCGACCGAACCAAGCAGGATACCTTCGCTGCCGAATCGTTCGCCAGGGCTGCTGCCGCACAGAAGGCCGGCAAGTTCAAGAACGAGATTGTAACTGTGAAGTACACTGACGATGATGGCAACGAGCGATCCGTCGATACCGACGATGGTATCCGTGAGGGTGTCACAGTCGAGTCGCTCGGAAAGCTCAAGCCCGCCTTCGCAAAGGACGGTTTCACCCACGCTGGTAATGCCTCGCAGGTTAGCGATGGCGCCGCCTCGGTCCTTCTCGCCCGCCGCAGCGCTGCCACGAAGTACGGTCTGCCCATAATCGGCAAATTCGTCACTTTCTCCGTCGTCGGTGTTCCCCCCAATATCATGGGTGTCGGCCCTGCCTACGCAATCCCCCGCCTCTTCGAGCTCACCGGTCTCACCAAGGATGACATTGACATCTTTGAGATCAACGAGGCCTTCGCCTCGCAGGCCCTCTTCTCGGTGGAACACCTCGGCCTCGACAAGAAGAAGGTCAATCCTGTCGGTGGTGCCATCGCCATGGGACACCCTCTCGGCGCCACTGGTGCCCGACAAATCGCCACTGGTCTCGCCGAGGCTAAGCGACAGGGTGGCAAGAAGCTCATCGTCACCTCGATGTGCGTTGGTACCGGTATGGGCTGCGCCGCTCTCATTGTGTCGGCTTGATCGTATTGCCCAAAGTGAACTCTCCTGCCTGTAAATTAGAATCCCACACAATGCTACCGTGCTAGCACTGGTAGACCTTACGCCTTTGAGCGCTTGTTCAACCTGTCCAGACCAGGTTGGGTGCGTAAAGTGTCGAAGCCGTAAAGTGTCAATGCCGTAAAGTGTCAATGCCGTAAAGTGTCGATGCCGTAAAGTGTCAATGCCGTAAAGTGTCAATGCCGTAAAGTGTCAATGCCGTAAAGTGTCAATGCACGTACTGTGAGCTCGTCTAGATCGACTGCTCGAATAGGCTAAGGAACGGACAAGTGTGGTGCATGAGTACTGTGTGAATAGAGGCTTGATAGGTGGGCGACCCAGTGAAGAAAATTCCCAACACGCGCCGCTGAAAACGCGCAGCTTGTGGAGAATCAGCACACGGTCTCTTTCCTCACCTCTTCCATCCGTACGTTCTTTCCGCCCTTTGCCCTCGACAATTTCGGCACGTCGCATCAACCCGACCTAGGAAGGACTGCCTCACTTTTCGACTCCGGTCGAATTCCAACATCTTCCTCAGGCGCTCCTCCTGACTCAAAGGACTCGTGATTCGTTTTGTTAGCAAGCAGAGATTTGAGGTCCTCCGACAATGGATCAGAACCCAGAGTATGACTACGAGATGCACCCGCAGGCTGCTTATTCTGGTTTCCAGGGCACTGCAGAAATGGAAGACCTCGACAGCGAAGGTATGGCCATGGAAGACGCCCGTATGCACAACGAACTGATTGACAAGGTAGGCATCGACATGGATTTCCAAGACTTCGCAAACCCCAACCAAGGAATTGCAGCTTTTCCAGTTTCAAATGAGGCTCCGGGTCTCGCACCCTCTGCAATCTTCGAGAACGACCGCATCCCTGAGATCGTACATGTGCCATCCGAGGATCACATTTATGAAGTCGAAGCGGATCAGGAACCTGGCAGGAAGGCCGCAGCGCCCTTCGAGACTCCAACAGATGTTGACGAATATTTTCAACATAACGGGGAGCACGCAGTCGAGGGGGTAGACGAAGATGATCACCATCGTGGGGACGTTAGACCGTTGCAAAATCATCCGGTTCGTAGCCATGGTGGATACGAAGGGGAGAAAGATAATGAGCTGAATCAGAATGCCGACCATTCTGACGCAGAGAACGGTATCCAGTTGGCCGCCACTTTGGAAGAAAAGGATGAGCTCGAAGGCAACGTCTGCGATGCAGAATACCGGAGAAGAGGTGGAGAAGGGGAACCTGCACAAGACACGGGTTCAAGTGGTATGGATGGCTACTACCCGTCGGCGGCCCAAGAGGTTGAAACGATCCGAGTGACTTTCAACGGTCAAGATTTCGTCATGTGGTCGGCAACTGACATCTCCGCGTACTTTGCTCTCGCGGACAAGGCTCAAGGAACCGAGGAAAGCCATGAACAGGATGAGCTTCTGCAGGTGGAGGCGCCCGCCCTCGATGTACAACAAGATGTTCTCTGGCAACCTCTCGAAAGCCTATTCGCCAGTCTCAGAGAAAAGAAAGCCCTCGGAGAGTTTCTCGAGGAGTCACAGGAGTTGCATATTGCCTTTCCTGACCTGGACCTTGATGTTGCTGAAGACAACCTTTACTGCCGGGAGATCACCCTAGATGACCTTTTGCAGCTACACCATGGTCTCGGTTTGACGACGAGCTTGCATATTCAGGTATCGGAACGTCCGCGCTTTATCACAAAGTACAACGAGCTCGCTCAACACGTCGCAGGTATTCTCGGTAGCCAGCTGCAGCACATCAGCGACGACTCCGAACAGGAAGAGTCTGCGAATCCTAGTCAGCGCCCAGATGCATGGCTGAGGAGCGCAGAGGATCCCGCCGATGTTGAGACAAAGAATTCTGGCAATATCACCCTTCCACAAGAACGGTCAGGCGCGCAATCAACCGTCGATCATTACGGAGTAGAAGCGAGCGGTCACGACGGCCGTTCACCGGAAGTTCCGACAGAAGCGATCCAGACCACTGCAATTCTCGCAGCGCAAAACGACCTTCGAAATGACCGACATCAGTCAGGCGTGTCGATACAAGATCCGCCTGAAAGTCCCTCGGGCAAGACCCGCACCAGTCAACAAGTCTCGTCGGAGAACACCAATGAACCCAACAAAGACGGCAACACAGGGTATGATCCACAGCTCGACCAACAGGCCTTCAACGAGGAAAGCTTGCAGCATGAAAGAGCGACTCAGGATTCCCGGGGAGCACAAGCTCCGGTAGATGAAACGCAGGAGCAGCAAGAAAGAGACGAAGCAGAAAACGTTGTGAAAGAGGGCTTGGACCAAGTGGAAGCCGAGGAGGGATGCAAAGCTGTGGAAGAGGAAGCAGATGACGAGGAATTAGTCTCGAAGGAGGCGGCAGAAGGAGAAGTCCAGTACGACATGGTTCAAGTTAAAGACGAGGCGGAAGGTGAATGGGTTGAAGACGATGATGAGGAATATGCAGAGGATGCAGAGTACAATGGTGAGGAAGCTGAGCAGACGTTCTATACTAGCATCAACCAGGGCTCCGAGGGAGAGGAGGATGAACTAGAGGATCCGGACCTAGTACCAGCTGAAGGGACGCGCCAAGCAGAAGGTGGGCCTTCCCATGGGCGATCGTCAGAGGACTTCGATTCAACATATGCCTACGAGGCCGCAGACGGTGAGCAGGATTGGCAAGGTAAGTCTGACTCATCAGACAAATGACCTTGCAAAGCTGTCGGCTGACCAGAGGAAGCTTCACCATCATCTCACTTCTTGACTTTTCGACCACAGAGGAAACAGAAGAGCAGATTGTCGAGTATACCGAAGAGCAGAGTGATGGCATCGTCAACGTTGTATCTCCTTCGTCGGCAACATCGTACCAAATAGGTGCACAACGCAAGCGCGGTGTGATCGACGAGGACGACGAGGCTGAGGTTGAGATAGGCGACTACGAAACGGAAAACAAGCGCGTCAAGGTGGATTGAGGCTGCTTTGTCATGCATTATCGGGGCCATCACCTGAGCAGCTCCTGCAGCTCTGCGCTCCTCAGCAAGCATCTTAGACGTAGTCGGTTGGGTCGTCGGCGCCCTGGTGATACTTTTCCGCCCTAGAACGGAGTTCTCACGCCGTTGCCGTCCCTTCCGCCAAACTCTCGATGCACAGAAGACCTCGACTCTTCAACGTTCCTGCTCAAAGTCTCGACCAGATTCTTGAACATCAAATCATGCGCCGAGACATCGCATCTCTCAGCAATGCCAGGCTCATTTCGATACCCACTTTCCACGATGTCGGACGCTGGAATAATCGTGCTGGTTGTCCGCATTACTCCGAGCATCTCTACTGTAAGTCAAAACCGAGTTCCGGGTGTGAATACTGACCTTTCGAGACCCATCTCAGGTAGTGGCTTCTTCGCAATGAGTCAAGCGCGCCTTGAATCGTCAAGAAGCTGGCTCTCTCTGTCGACGAGGTGTGAGGAGTATACCAAGTCACAAACCTGTGGAGTGGAAATCTGCCATCCACAATGTCTCTCTGCCATGATCATGTCCGCTACTGTTCTGACGCCCTCTCACCTGGCTGACACCTCGTGCCAAAGTAGATAGCGTTTTCTACGAAAAAGAATCAGTGAAAATATCGACGTCCGCCCTTGAAGCGTCTGTGATCGTATGAGCAAAAGGGTGAAGGGACCAATCCACATACGTGCGAGAAAATCGGTTCAGATCGGCGATAGGCATCCGCCCCCGAAGCGTTAGGGAGAGCCTCGTCGAGAGGGTAGCTTTAACAAATTGCCGTTGTTCGAGTACAGTCTACACGGAAGTGTTGCCCCGAGCCAAGACCTATCAGCCTTTGTTAGGGTTGGACTGTGGCGATAGAGCAAGTTGACGCCAGCCGCTGAAGAGATACTTTCTCAGACGAGCTCGCACTGTACTTGATAGAGTCAGCTTGTGGACTCAGACGGCCGTGTCACGCGGTCGAGACACGGCAGTGACGTGCAAGACGAGAGATTGAGCAAGCTTGAGCATTGTTGCAGATCAGCAGGAACCTAAACTAGTCTGCGGTGATAGAACTAGAGACCAGCTTGATGCGGTCTTGTACCGTTTACAAGTAGGCTGCGCAAGATCGAGCGACATGAATTACGAGTTCTCTTTTACCGCGGCCGAGGACGAGCTAGGACAAGCCACTTGCTGCACAATACGTGGACAAGCTTGGCAATGAATTGCTCCCATCGCTGGTAAAGCGAGAGTTGCAGGACAGGCGTGCAAGCCGAAGCGACCGGCGGCGACAGCCTGGAAGTCCCGACACCAGCAACATAGTCAAAATGCTCACAGCGAGCCGCCTTGGAGACAGCTGAACAGACGAGGATACAAGCGCTCAGCCAAGATGTCGTGACTGGCGCTCCAACAGAAGCTTGTCTGATGGCGCAAGGGAGATGCAGCCAAGCCAAAGCCGTCATGCGGAAAACGTCGCACATCGTCCAGACTGTGGTAGCGTGCTCCCGGCATCCTCGCATTTTGATACGGCGGCAAGTGTGATTGGCGATTGGCCACACTAGACTGCTCTGTTTCTTGGGTGATGCCAGAGATCGAGGTGAGGAAATTTCGGGATTACGGTACGTACCACACCTTCCATATTCAATATTGATAATAACAAAAGAGCTTATCATTTGAATTCCCACTTGACGAGATTGAGCAAGCTCGGCAGCAAGAGCAGTCGTGCACTGTTGTGCATCAAGACGAACGTGAAAAGTGCGTCTGAAAGCGAACGGAACCGGAGCCGAAAGATGGGCGTAGCGAAAGATAGATCGGCACCAAAGCTCTTCTGCGGGCAATGGCTGTTCTGGTGCTCCAAGCCTCGCCCAAATCGGTGGCTTTGAAGCTTTCCCATTTGCATCCGACGGGGATTGAGACATTCTGCGACTAAGCTGGTTATCGCGGAGACCGCCAAGAATGCAATTCCAGGCTGTTGTGGGCCAACACCATGAGGCGCAAGACGAGAGTCATTGTGGCCAGCATACTTATTTTGAGGGCATCTCTGCAATGTCGACAACTGCGTCTCGCACGCCACTACGGTGGGAAATGATCGCGACTTGCGGGAAGATCGCTTTGGAACGTGACCATAGTCTCACTGTGGGCTGAGGGCATTTCGAGAGGTTCAGAGGCGGTGTTTCGAGGGTCATCATCTGGTCGGGTTTCTGCGGAGTGTGTCCACTTCACTGAGCTTTGCAAACGTACGCCTGCCCTTTGATCTCTGCTTGAGGCCCTGGAGTTATGCCGTTGGCATTGACGACAGGGAATTTTGTACGTGGGTAGCCGCCAGGCATGATGTTTAGAATCGAATGTGTGAGATGAACATGATTCGTGGCACTTAGAATCTTGAGCGAACGTGAGGACGGAACGTTCCGGAATGGATGTGACGATGCATCCGCCTCTAGACAATGCAGCCAGCGAACGGCCAGCGTCTGCGAAATGCCGGGTCGCGATCTGTGGTCATCGAAAGAGATGCGACCGGCCAATTGCCATGCTGCTGGGCAACAGGTCTTCATGCGGTCTAGTCAGGGCTTGTGCGGCAAGCTTTTAAGTCTGTTCTCGGCAAGCCCCGTTGACAATCTGATTGTTGGTACGGTCTGATAGCTCAATTCATACAGACGAAGGGCGGCATGGTTCGTTTTTGGCTTGATCCCACGTCAGCGCAACTAGTCAGCGCGATTGTAAACCCTGATACCCTGAAGGGTTGAGGGCAGACACTGTGTCTCAGATTGCGCTCATTAGTCTTGCGTTGAGCCTTACCTCAAGGGAGTATCGAATACACCGCGTGACAAATCTCGTTCTGCTCAACGACTTGCGTCTTGGTGATGGGTGGTTTACAAAGGGTGGATCTAAGTTGCAAGGCCGTCATGCTCTGGCACGACATTGATTCACAAATCACACTTGTCGTGGTTCGATGTGGTGCTGTGGTGCTGTGGATGAGCGGATTTGATAGATGCCTTAATCATTGCAGTGCTCGGGTTGATGTACTGTAAAGGGAGCAAGGGCGCTCATGCAAACGCAGTGGGCCAGCTGCCCGTCGTCCAAGACCCAGAAAAAGACGTGATGCACTTTTCATGTATTGACCAATCGAGAGTGTAAAGTCCTTCTCATGCACCAAAGCTTAAAGCCTTCAAGAACTTTGGTTTGCCTTCTCCTGCGCCGATGAGAACATACTTCTACAGAAGCACTCGATAAATGGCGTCAAGATAAATGACAGAGGAACGGTGTCACGCCTACGCGCGACTGTTGTGCGAGAGATGTCTCGCACGAAACCCTCCTTCCGATGCCAGCGAGTCTCAAAAGTTTCTCAATGTACACTAGACCGCATATACCCACACTCGTGCGGTATATAGGTCGAGCGCTCAGTTTCTCCTTTCCGAAATGACAAGTCATTCCTCACAATCACGCGCATGCAAACTATATGCATGTGACAAACGGTAAAACAATTGAAATAAATTGATTTATATTTAGCGTCGGTGACAACGAGCTTTGTTGCAAACTTGGTGAAGTATCCAACGACCTCGACAAGGTTTTCTTATTGTTGATGGATGAGGAGAACTATCTAATTACAAGGTGTTCTTACACCTTACATCTTTGGTGTACAACAAAATTTTTCCTCAAGCCATGACATTGAAAATTCTCATGTGACAGCCCAGTTTTATGGGCTGTTCTCAAGACGCGGGATGTTCTTCGGCCAACGCACTTTGTCGACCGAGAGACCAACAAGTCGGATATGTTTTCATTTCAATTTCTAACAAACGGCTTGGGAAACGTGTTTGCCGCAGGGACACACATCCTCGCAAATAATTTTCCCGCGTGCTTGGTTGATTGTTGTGTCTGTTCAATCTAACATATTATGCCACGGCCGTGGCCGCGTACGCGAGTGACTATTTTCTAAAACAAGTCAGCCCTTCGTAACCTCTCCGCATGGTGTTGTCGTTGTTTGATACCTTTCTCAACAAGCCTGTAGATACTGTGCTTGGGCGGATACGACCTCCGCCTATTATAACCTTGAAGCAAAGAGGGCCCGTTGACCGCAGGCATTAGAAGTTGCAAATATGCATTGGGCTTAACGGAAGGGAAGGGCTCTGTCAGAGCAGCATCGATATGCGAGGGCCAGAACGCGATCGCGAGCACGTCTTGCACGTCTTGCACGTTCGGGCAACTCCAGGCTCGAATTTGAAGGAGGAAACAATGATAGGGAGTAGGCAAAGTCAGAACGTTCGAGACCTTCTACCCAGCACAGGCCAAAAAGAGGTTCACGTCGATTAAGCGAACTTGCGGAGCTGCAGCTGAGTCTGCTCTGAGTTCATGCGTACCGGTGCTGTGTCACTGCAACTGATCCGGACAGATGTGAAGTCACTCTGGTTGCAGCCCCGATCTTCACGCCTTGGGCTTACAACCTTGTCTGGGGAAAGCGCCCTGTCCCTTCTTGAACTTGGCTCCGTGTGTGGCAAGGAAACAAAGGGCTCTCTACTCTCACTTGGCTCTGCCGCCCGAGCCAAATGACCCCATTCTCCCCTCGGGCCATGGCGACGAGACAATGCGCATCGGTATTCCACGGACTTGCCCAGCACGATGCGGCTGCCGTGGCGACACAGAAGCGTTCAGACACATCTTTCGAGTGTCGACTGCCCGCAGCCAATCATAGCGTTTTCCTCAGTCGCACGCAAACATGCATTGCGAAGCACGTCCAAAAAACATATTGTGGTGCAGCCGCACTGCAGCCATGTCGAAGGGTCATGAATCCCGAAAAGTTGCCGCCGTCAGAACCCAGCTGTGAGTCTGGCTACGCAGGTTCACGTCACGTCGGAACATCCAGGAGCTAATATTCGACCGGTCAGAGCAAAGTGCCTGTGGAACAGGTGATGGGTGTTTGCCTGCCTAAGTGCCTGGTAATGGAGTTGGACAGGCCCCACGGCATAACGGTCGGCAATGCTGGACAGTGCACCAGAGTGATTGCAGGTAGATAGGCTCAGCGTTGTTCCACGCTGCAACGATAAGGATCTAAGTCGCTCTCCTAGTGCTGACTCTGCTTTCTAGAACCAGGGGGGTTCTGTGGTTCTTTTGAAGGGGAAGAGAGAAAAAAAATGACCACAAAGAATTTAAATAAGTAAATAAAATTACACAAAGAATAACGAATGCTGCACTTTCAGTACAGTTTGAACACAGGCTGCACGTCGGCTGTGGCCCAAGCCCCACGAACCAAATGATCAGCCGTTTGGTGGAGATACCCCGACGAGGCCCCGTCAGTGTGGGACCAAACAAATCTGCTCTGCCCCTGCCTCGACTGTCCATCCCTTTCCATCTAGATGTGCACTTTCAGCAGAATTCATTATGGAAATGATCCGAGTTCGGCGAGCCTTTTGACGCGAACCAAATCGCTGCAGGTATCCTTAAAGCGACAATTGCTATGATCAGTCTGGATGTGGTCGTTGAAGTCATTGCTTGAATCATGTAGAAAGAGCGGCTCTGTGGCACTTCGAGCTTCAAGAGAGGCTATATGTACGTACCTGGAGAGTTCAGCCACTTTGGCAGTGCCAAAACGGTGAGCATGCAAGCACGTTGGTCAGCTGTGGACTCTGGTTCGCATGCTCATTATATTTTGTTTAAAACTTGATTTATTTTTATTTTTTAAGCTCATCGAGTGTGAACTGTGCTTGTGCATCACTTTGTGTCACCTTTTCGCAGGCGAGGTGGGTGTGAAGCCGTCGCAGCGAATGGTCAAAGGGCTTGTTGCATGCTCCGCAATTCGATCCCAGAAGGGTAACGACCATCCTGCTCCATGCTGACCCTTTACACATCTCCTAACGACAAGAATGCAGGAGTCAAAGAACAGGGAAGTTCGTTCGCAATATTTATCGCACAATGACTCCTTCCTAATCAGGCCAGGTGAGCTGTCCTTGTTCTCTTTTGGGGATACCGTTTTTTTTTTTTTTGTTTCTGTTTTTGTTTATTTATTTATTTATTTATTTATTTATTTATTTATTTATTTATTTTGCTACACTGTTCCCATCGTCCGTCTGATGCATGCGCGCTGTTTGACTGCGTCCTGCTCCTTTGGCACTCATATGCATCAACGTCTCGGCAATCAGTCTTGTGTCTCTCTACTCGACCTCTCTTCTCGCTTGGATCCGATGGTTTGGTCTCACTCGGCTTCTCTAAGCCATCCCTTCATCCCTTGATCTCTTCGCATTGCCACTTTTCCAGCCTCCGACGAGCAAGCCGCTACAATGGCGCAAACTGCCAAGCTCAACAGACAGGTGTGAGCTGCGATGCTGCTGAGGCCACATCGCTTCATGCAACCCTATCTCGCCGAACTGTCTCTTCCGGGAGCCCTCCCCAAGCGAGAACATCTCTTGGTCTTTTTCTCTTTCGGCTCAAGCGTATCCCATGATTGTGCATACAGTGCTCGCTTGCTCCATTCCGCCCCAGATGTCTCCGTCGGCCAGGGAAGCTGGCTCTACATTTCCGGCCATCCCGTCATACTTGACCCACCCCCAGCTTTCCTTCATAAAGTCGGGAGGCGGATCGGAACCCCCCGTCGCCCGTCGTACGACTGATAACTCTGACTGTACTGTACGAGCCCCTCTCCCTCCCATCTCCACGACCTGCTTCGTCAGCTTTTTCCACCGATCCCTAATCATCCCTAGACGGACTAGATCGGCTTTTCGACGTTTGAACGGCTCAGGCTCTTCTCACTAGTGCCAATCACTCTTGGGGAAAAGGCACTGCTTGCATCGCCTTTTCATTCATCCTCTGCTACGATATTTCATTCTTGGTCGCTGGTGCGCTTTTATCTACAGGCTCGCCGCACAGTTCTCATTCTCCGCCCATTGCCCCGTGACTACTCGCGCAGCGACAGAGGCAACGAGGCCCTGGCGGAAACGATTTAATAAGGGCGCCAGCCAGACAGTCACTGTTCTCCTGGCTCGGATCGCTTGCGCGCCTGATAGTCGTCGTTTCGGGCTTGCTCGCACGCGGCCTGGCCACAAACAACCAGTCCGACTTGTCAGTCACACTTGCGCTCGCACGGATCGCTCGCACGGATCGCTCGCACATCTGGAAGTCACCATTTCGGGCTTTCTCACACGCGGTCTCGCCACTAACAAGTACGCCGACTCATCGTACCAAGGGGGTTTTAAGCCGGTCTTGCGGACCGGTGATCACGGATTGCATTGCTAGGCCCTCGTTCGCTATTCCAGCGCCGCCCATTGTTTTTTTGTAGTCTGCAGCACGAGTCTTTGGGCGTAGTACAGAAGTTCTTTCTGCCATTCTTTGGAGCTGAGACGATCTCAGCTGTCCTTTAACCTGCGAAGTCCACCCCTTTCTCTGCCCGAATGCTACGTTCTCAGCAACAGTCCGCGCCGGCACAGAATTTGCTCAAGCGCATCAAGGAAGAGTCGCTGGTTTGCGTGCATACCGCTATCAGCAGTCAGCACAGCTCTGATCACTCACTCTTTTGGCCCTCGCCAGACAACTCAGACGCCGGGGCTCTGTACCATTCTTTCACAACAACATCTTCCTCCGCGTTCGACTTGGACTCCACGCCAAAGACAGTATCTCAGCTCTTCCTCGACAACATCGAGGTTCGTTCTGGCAACGACCTGCTACCACTAGGCCTTTCTTCCCTCGAGCCCGATCTTTCTACAGCTTCGGGTCCTCCTTCGGCAAGCACTGCAAGCGGCTTGGACAGCAACACGCTCGCTGCATCCACCTCTGGCTGCGAGTCTTCCCCAGCGATGAGCTCTGGCAGCAACTACAACTTTGAGACGTCTTCTCTGCACCCAGTCCCTGCGCTGGCTGCTCCTTTTGCAACGTCCTCGCCCACCGTTGGCAGCGTTGGAACTGCAGAAGCTCACAGCGGCAAGACATCTCCGTCGCAGTACGAACACGGCTGGAACCACCAGGGCTCGTACGACAGGCGAGCTTGTCTCGAGAGCCCTGACGAGGCCACTTCGACCTTCCAGACACCGTATTCGCACAGGAACACAGCCGCGGCATACCAAACGCCACACACTCACCAAGGACAATTTTACGACCACGACTACCAGGGGCATGGCACCCATCCTGGTGTGCCGCAATACCTGCAACATCGTGCGTCCATTTCGGGTCCTTTGATGGACTCTGCGGCATATGCAGAGCGCTACGATAGCTCGGCTGCGGGGCCAGCGCCACCCCGCGTCCATGGATTGGCGGCTTGGGAGAACGCAGCCGGATCTGCGAGGCCACACACTGCCGATGGAATGTTTGGCCAGTTTGGCGTCGTCGGAGCCGGCGCCGCCTCGCATGAAGGCTCGGCCGAAAGCTCGGGGGTTGGCAACTCTGGCGGGTCCAGTTCGCGACCGTACACGTCCGGAGGCCACGCCGCAAATGTCGATCTTTACTACGCCCAGCGACGCATGTCGATGCCCGATCCATCGAGCGGTTCGGGAGCTGGCAAAGTCTTCTCATACATTGCAGGCGACGAAGGCTCCATGATGCCTTCGTCTAGCATGGGTATGGGCTCGCATAGCTACGGCGGGCCTTACTTTGGCGGTGGCTACAATGCCGGTGCTAGCAAGAAGCGTCCGCGTCGTCGCTACGATGAGATCGAGCGCCTCTACCCTTGCAGCTGGCCCGGATGCACCAAGAGCTACGGCACACTGAACCACCTCAACGCCCACGTTGCTATGCAGAAGCACGGGCCCAAACGCTCGCCGAGTGAGTTTAAGGACATGCGCAAGGCATGGCGCAAGCAGAAGAAGGAAGAGGAGCAGAGACGACAGTCGCGACAGGTGAACTTGACCGAGCAGGCGCTGCGTCCTAGCTTCTGCAATTCCACCTACGCTGACATGTCCTCCGGCGAGCTTGTTGGCGGCTCGACCGGGAATGCTGCGGTGCTTCCGATCGGCGCGCCTCCCGCCCTGAATGGATTTGGCAATCAGCATGCAGCGGGCGGTGTTCCTGGTATGAGTCAACTGCCTGGCTCCATGGCCCACCTCAGCCGCTACAGCATGTCGTCTGTGTCGTCTGTGTCGGCGACCCCGACACCGACTCAGCCCTTCTACCTCAACGGCACTTCCGCAGACTCTGCCTCGACACTAGGACAGCACGACCACACCCACAACACCACGCCTCTGCAATACACTGGCGACAGCAGGCTCCCCTACGCTTCGGCAGCCAATTCCAACTCGCAATATTCCAGCTTTGGTGCCTACCTCTCTGCGCACCGCGGCAGCGTCTAATTCACACACGGCGGTCGATACACGTGACAGCCCTTTCCTCTCGCGCAAACACCTGTCTCCACTTTTGCTTTCCTCGACCCGATAATCTCTCTCTTATGCTCGGCGTGCTTGCTCTCGCCTCTTACATCTATGCCCGTTTCGTACTAGTCCTACATCTATTGGATATCATAATCTTCAGCCACTGTAATACCAGAATGCTGTTGTCCCACCCCCTTAATCTCAATGCCTTTCTCCATCAAACCGTTTCGGCGTCATTTCGCTTCACACAGCGTCCCGCTGAGCTCCGTTGTCAGCATACTGCTGACAGCTATCCCTCTCTCCCTCACGGCTCAAACAGAATTTCGGCACTAGTGCGAAATGCGTGAAATGGAGAAAGACTTTACAAAAGCAGCAAATCACGACAGTTGCCCCTGGCTCTCCCTCTCCAGCACCCGCCTGAACGCGGCCCGAAGATCGGCCTTGAGATCCTCGAACTCCTCCAGACCCACTGAGACTCTGATGATCCTGGGGTCTTCGGTGGGGTCCGACGTGATACGGTGCTCCAACAGACTTTCCACACCTCCGAGCGAAGTAGCTGGCGTAAAGTATGTCGTGAGATGCGGGATGAACTTGGCGTATTCGGGTTTGGTGGTGCGGAAAGCAAACGTCGGAGCGTGTCCCCCTGGCATTTGAACGGATGGGTCAAACGTAGGGTCTTCCGGTGAGGCGCCCTTGGTGACAACGTCGTCGAGGTCGGTGCGAGGTTGCAGCGAAGAGTGGTAGGTGCGGGCGATGAGTTTGGCTCCTGCGAAGGGTGCGTCTTCGGCCGAAACGGGTGAGAGAGGCGAGCGCGAGGCGAGCGAGTGAAGCCAAGCAGCGAGCTGGGTTGCCGTCGCCGACTGTTTCTGGACTCGAACGGTCAGGGTTCTCAGGGATCGGAGAAGGAGGTAGGCCTCCATGCTTCCGAGGTTCGAACCGAAGTAAGTACGGTCGGACCAGAGACTGTCCCACTCTTTCTTGCTCTTGACAGCAAGTACACCGCAAAGCAGGTCCGAGTGACCACCAAAGTACTTGGTTCCCGAGTGCATGACCATATCGGCTCCCTGCTGGAAAGGATCCTGCAAAGGCGGCGGCGCAAAGGTCGAGTCAACAACGACGTAGGCCGCAGGGATGGCTTTGGCCTTGCCAACGTACTTGGCCAGGTCTCTTGCCTCACCTGATGGGTTGAGCGGGGTCTCCACCCACACAAGCAGACCTCCGCGCTGCACCGCTCCTTCGTTCGCCTTGGTCTCCGAGCTGGCATTTAAAGCACCCATGGCTGCGTCGTAGTCGTCGTCCAGGTCAATGATCTTGACGTTGCGTCCACGGCACCAAAGCTGGATTGAAACGTGCACACCGTGGTACCCCCTCTTCATCGCGATCACCGAAGGAGCAAAGTGGGCCACGGCAGCATGTGCGGCTGATAGACCAGAACTGTATGTGAGCGCATGCGCCTTCATGATCTGTGAAAGGACCTTCTCGCATCGAATGTTGGTCGACTGCGAGTATCGTGAGTACACGTGGAAGCTGGGGTCCTGCATGTCGAATTCGGCCTCGCCCTTTCCGACATCTTCGAGCAGCTTGGCGTGCGCAGAGTTGGGAGGCGGAGCGCGGAAAGTGGTGGAGAGGCTGATAGATGGGGCTACAGCATAGTTCGCATCGATGGTATTGTCAGGGTGGTCGGCATGCAGGGCGGTGGTTGCCAGACCTGGCTTGGGCAGAGCCGCGCCGATGCAAGTGTCGGACGTCATCGTGTTGGTATCCGCTGTCGAGATGATGCGGCTGCGCTTTTTGATGTGCTTCGTACGATCGGTAGTCGAGGTCGCGGTTGCGGTGCGCAACGTGTTAGAGAGGGGTATCTGATGGAAGCGTTTCGAACAGGTGGATTTTGCATTGTGCGCCCAAGAAGAACGCCGACAAAGGCGCTTATATCGGACGATCAGCTAGCACGCCATTTTTGTGATTTTGTTAGGCAGTGTGCCACGGCACACATGTTCCTTTCAGTCAGCCGAGTCACGTTCGCGCCGCTCAATTTCACGGCATTGCCATTTCGGTTATTTGTGTTTTCTGTCATCTGCTTTTCACTCTGTCCTTCCCGAAAGTGTCTTCTTGTCGATCCGGACAAGGGTGTTCGACTGGTGATGTTTTGCCTATCAACAGCGATTACGAGTACATCGGGCCCTGAATCACAGCAAAGGCCTTGGCAACGCTATTGGATATCACATTTCGGAGAATTGAGACGAGACGGGCGCTATTCCCGGCGTTCAAATCGGTGTATTTTGATCGTTCTCATTGGACACATCCTTGTCGACCCCATTGTTGCGTGATGCCCCATGAGGACCTCTCTATTGCAAATGCTGATATGATAGCTAATAGCGAACGGTGACCGTACCAAGGCTGCTGATTTAGTTGCTCAAGGCAACCAGCGACTGGCTCCACTGGATGACCCTGGGATGGGCCATCACCTTGTCCGATCGGAATCCAAGAACCTGCAAGCCCTCCAGAGTGGTGGCACGCGACAAGGCTACGTATGCCTGCCCCTTCTCAAACACGCGATTGAGGTTAATCTTGCAGCAAGGCAGAGTCTGGCCCTGCGACTTGTGGATCGACATCGCCCATGCAAGAATGAGTGGAACCTGCGTCCTCGAAGCCTGCACCTCGCCATCTGGCAACTCAGTCTTCCATGTCTCTGGTCGGGCGAGGTAGTCTCGAGTCTGGCCATTGGGAAGATGGAAGCGAACGAGAGGCCACTTGCGCGTCGAAGCCATGCGAGCAATCTTGTCACGGTCTTCCTTAGACATATCTGCCAAGGCATCCAGAGCGCCGGTGTGCTTCTCGTACGCGGCATCATCCATGAAATCGACCACTTTTCCGACAGAACCATTGACGAGCGATTCGTCCAAGTTCTTGATCAACATCACCTGTGCCCCTTTCTTGAGATGCAATACAGAGAGAGCGATCGAGTTCTGCAACACCCTCTCGCGAGCCTCGCCCATCAGTGTGCCGCCGTCTTGGGCACGATAGCTTTGGCTCTCCGTCTGCAGCGCGTTGAGACGCTCCATGTTTGCGCGGTCCACTTCCTGGCGCATGGGGAAGAGCTCGGTAGGTACGATGTCATCGTCGTACGTGGGCGTCCTTTCGAGCTTCTTGAATGCGTCGATGGTTTTTTGTGACAACCTGCCGAAGCGCATCTCGTTGAGCATGGTCACGAAAGATTCGTCCTTTTGACGGAAGACCTGGGTCAAGTTCACTTTGTGCTGGACAACTCTGTTCCAGCACCGGGCGTCGAAAGCGAATGTGACGCTCCCACCAGGATTGACAGGAGGCAGCTGGAAGAAGTCTCCAGTGATGACCACCTGGATGCCACCGAAAGGCTTGTCGGGCTTCTTGCGAATCAGTCTGGCGATCTCCTCGAGCTTGTCGAGAAGTGCCGGGTCGACCATCGAGATCTCGTCGATGATGAGTACTTGTGTACGTGCCCATCTGGCCGCTGCCTTTCGATTCTTTCTGATCTTGTTGACGAGTTGGGTAGTCGTCTCTTTGCCCAGGCCGATACCAGCAAAGCTGTGAATCGTGACACCTCCGATATTGCATGCCGCGATGCCGGTGGATGCGGTGACCGCCACAGAATCAGGCCGTTTGGCATGCTTCCGACGCAGTTCGCGGATGATCTCCCTCAGCAGCACTGATTTGCCCGTACCGGCTGAGCCAGTGAAGAAGACGTTCTTGGATTCCTCAACCACCATCTGGAGCACTCTTCGTTGCTCCTGAGACAAAAATATCTTGTTGACGCCCTTCTTGCTATCCACTGTTGAAGGAGACACCCTCGCTCCGTCTGTCAGGCTGCTGGACGAGACCAGCGAGCTTGCTTGGTACGCAGTAGGGTCGTTTCGTCTTTCGTTCTTTAGCTGAGAGGCGGTCTTCATCCATGAAGGCGATGATGAGGTGCGGGCGTACGCGCTCGATGATCCCGCGGCAGACGAGCGGGCGCCGCTTTCGCTGGGGCCGGATGTCTGCTGCATTGAGCCAGTCGCAACTGAGCCGAGGCCGTTTCGAGCTTGGTTTCGGTCGTACAAAAACTGGGTGGCGAGGTCGTTGCTCTTGGATGGGTGAGCAGATGTACGAGACCATGACCGTGCATATGGCTGAGAGGATGCGCGAGGCGTCATACCGGCAGCTGACCTTCCGGAGGATGCTATGGGTACGTTTCCGCTGCTGTACTGTGAACCTGGGCGTTCTGAAGCTATATAAGAAGAGGTTGATACGCTTCCGCTGTTGCGGTTGTGGGCTCGGGCGAGGCTCGATGCCGCCACGAAGCCTGTTTGGGGAAGGTATGCTGGGTTTGATGGTATCGAACCTTCGGTTGAGCTGACTACTTTGGCCTTCTTCTCGGGCGGTGCCGAGCCGCCGTTCTCCTTGTCAGAGTCCACACCTTGCGTGCTTGTTTTAGCCCTCGTGGGTGGAGGAGATGGCGAGTCTGACCATTCGTAGAAGATCTCCTGGCTAGAGGGAGGTGCTGCCGTGGATATGGTGTGCGTATGCTCAGCCGTCGAACCAAGGTCATGCTGGTTGCCCGACCAGCTTCGTTTGAGTGATCCTAATGCTGACCGCACTTGCGGACGGTCGCTCGACTCGCTCAGGATGTTGCTCCGGGAATACATGCTTGCCATTGTGTGGACTTCTAGGCGCTAACAGTGCGATGTATACTGGGGGGATACGGAGGTGACGGATGATGAAGACAAGCTGCGGAGGTGCGTGCGGAAGCTGTGAAAAGTTGTTTCAGACAATTTGCTGCACGAATGCAGCAGTGGCAGGTGAGGTGAATCTGCTCGACGCGACTCGCATCTCGGCGCGCGTCTTATGTTGGTTTCGCTGTGGCCTGATTTCGGAAATCGGCGATAGGGGATCTGCGTGCTCCACTATGCTATGCCTTCCCGCTGCAATTCTTCAGCTGGCTTGGCGTGGTGAGAGGCAGAGCCATCCATGTGCAGCTCTGGTGGTGCACTGACTACCGAGGTTTATGGCTTACCGTACTGCGGGTAAACCATCAAAAGGGGTCCGGCCACACAAAGGATGAGCAGAAATTAATGATTGGCAGGATCCCACTTTGTGTCGCCTTTTCGCATCCTCCTTTTCTCAGTGATTAATGCACACCTTTTAAATCAATCCTTTTCAGAGTCTGACGAAATCAATGGAATGCAAACATTACTCAAACCAGGACCTACCAAAATCAGCGAGCCGACTCAGCATTACGTAAGCGACAGAGTCAAAAAAAGAGGACGGCGGACGTCTCAAGGCGGAAGTGTGGGGCCAAGGACATCCTCGAGACCCCGAGGCGCAAGCACCTGAACGGTGGTCTCCCGCAAAGAAAAAGTGTATGACAAAATAATCCTCGCCGGAGCGAGGAGAAATAGATGTCAATCTATTTAGAACAGATACTACACATGATCTAAGCCCTGTATGGTTTGTATCACAATCGAGAGAAAAGTAAACGCGGATGCGGTCAGGAACTGCGAACGGATAACTTCAAGATGTCAAATGTAGGGGGCAGACTTACAATAGGCCAGAAGAGTGGGAGGAGGCTGGTTGGCAGGCGCCAAGGATCTTGGAATATATACTCCTCAAAGCACGCAAAATGCTGCGCTTGCAGAGGCAGTCTCCTACATTTTTGGTGGGCGAAGCCCTGGCATTTTGGCTGATGAATCCACACTGTTGAAGGGTGAGGGTGAACAAAAATTCGAGTTTGGAGGGCCGCTGTTGAAAAAGGCGCCCGAGTTCCGGTGCTCGTGCCAGACAAACACGCAACACCTGTGATTTCATCGTACAGTACAGTAAAGAGGGGCCGAGGGCGCGGTTGACTTGCTTGAGCTAGAGATCAGCCTGCACAGCCTGAGACCTCGTCCAACGAGGTGTTTGAATTTTTTTTTGGACTTCACCGGAGGGTTTCCAAGACTGGTCTAAGAAACGACCATAACAACCAACCGCAACATCATCGCCCCTTCTCTCTCTGCTTTCAACACGACGCCCTTTCCTCTGGCCGATCGAAATCCAGTTTTGGAGCATCACGCATCTGAAGACATTCCTGTCCGGAACGACGCATAGGAGTCAATACCTCTATCTTCGAATCATTTCTGAACCTCAGAGAAACCAGCGACCATGACAGACGCAGCATCGACGCAAACGCCAGCAGCGACTGCTGGTGCACCTGGCGAGCCCACCATTGCTCGCGACATTTCACGTGATGGTACCAAGATCGCCGACATGGAGTACTACGATCTCCTCAGCGTTCGCGGTGATGCCTCCGACCTCGAGTTGAAAAAGGCTTACCGTAAAGCTGCCATCAAGAACCACCCGGACAAGGGTGGTGACGAGGAGACTTTCAAGATGATCGGTGAAGCCTACCGTGTTCTCAGCGACAACCACCTCCGAGCGGACTATGACAAGTACGGCAAGAAAAAGCCTACAGACGAGGTCGGACTCAAGGAGGCAACCGACATGTTCGGTAGCCTTTTTGGCGGCGAGCGCTTTGTTGACCTTATCGGAGAGATTAGCCTGATCAAGGACTTTGGCAAGGCTTCCGAGATCATGATGACGGAAGAAGAGAAGGAGGAGCTCGAGGCACAGATGAAGGCCGAGCACAAGAAGGCAAACGCAGCCGACACATCCGCCACTGTGGACGCGAACAAGACGGACCTGCCTTCAGAAGCTACCACGGCCGGAGATGCCGCTGCACAGAAAGCGGCTGAAGCAGGCGCAACGTCGGAAGAGATTGCAGAAGCCAAAAAGAAGGAGGACGCCAGGCAGAAGCAGAAACTCACTCCGGAGCAAAAGGCGAAGCTCGAAGAACTCGAGAAGGAGAAGGAAGAGAACGAGCGTAAGCGAGTTGAGGACCTCGCTCAGAAGCTGAAGGAACGGATTCGACCCTTTGTTGATGCCCGCAAGCCCGGCGATAAGGACGACTCTGAAACACAGATTTTTGAGCGAAAGATGAAGGAGGAGGCCGAGGATCTCAAGCTCGAGTCCTTCGGTGTCGAGCTTCTCCATGCTATCGGCAACATCTACGTCATGAAGGGGACTACGTGGATCAAGACCAAAAAGCACAGCTTCCTTGGCTTTGGCGGTTTCATGAGCCGTATGAAGGAGCGCGGTGCCGTCGTCAAGGAAACTTGGGGCATGCTCGGCTCGGCCCTCAACGTCAAGGCGTCCATGGACGAGTTGGCGCGCCGCCAGGAGAAGGGTGAGATCCCCGAAGAAGAGCTACGTGCGCTAGAGCAGGACATGAGCGGCAAGATGCTCCTCGCCACGTGGAGAGGTACTCGATTCGAGATCTCGGGCATTCTTCGACAGGTTTGCGACAAGGTGCTGAACGAAAAGGGCATCAGCGATAAGGTTCTTTTCAACCGTGCCCAAGCCATCCTCTTCCTGGGCATGATCTACAAGGCAGTACAGCCCGACGAGGGCGATGACGAGCGACGGGAGCTCGAGCGCCTGGTGGCCGAAGCTGCTGGCAAGAACAAGAAGAAGAGCAAGAAGGATAAGAAGGTCAGCGGCTCGACCACCCCTACGGGCGCTGCCGCTTCCACCTGATTCTCGGCTGCTACCACATCAACCTAGCTCATGCGCCTTTGTTTCGGGTTTTGGCTTTTCATCATCTCTGGATCACAATTCCCATCTCCGTCTGGTCCGTCCGCATGTGTCCTCATACCAGCTCCCACTGATACCTGGCCGGCGCTCCCGCCTTGGCCTGTGCCAATTTGCACGTCTTGTTTCCCATCTTAATACTTCACGTGTAATGATTCGATCTGTCGGTCTTTCTCGCACATCGCTCTTCACATAGACAACGCAGGACTCAGCTCTACCAAATTATGATTGAAGTATAAAGTCTGCTCTGCAAGTGTGTAGAGAGACGATTCGTGAAACGTGTCGAGCATGGATGTGCAGGGTGAAAAGATCAAGTGTCCATCCGTATTGAATAGCGACCTGATCTTGGCCCGCCGAGCGCCGCGACGGCCTCGAGGGGAACGATTGCCACCAACTGAGGGTGACCGTTCTGGTCTCCACTGCTTGCTTGCAGTGTTCCTCTTTGCCCCAGGTGATCTGCTCTCCTGAACAGTGCCTTTCCATGTCAAACGTTCGGGAATCAGCTCTTCTCAACTTTGGCGTCAAAGTTCAAGGCATCTAGCCCAGAAAAAAGAGATGCCGAGCACAGGGATGGAGACGAAGACATCACACGTTCACCAAGCTCTCGCCGGTATCGGTACGCGCCTCTTCCACGCCGAGCATAGCGAGGATGGCTCGGCCAAGCTTCAAGCCATCGTGAGGCTTCTTAGCATTCTCAAGCGAGCGTTCGCGCAGCTCGCCGGTGACTATTCCCATTTCGGTGCGCACCTCGATGATGCCTTCAACGATCTCGCGGTCGAACTCGGGATGGCCCTGGAAGGTGAGCACGTGCAAAGAGCGCAATGGATGCGGACCGGAAGACGCAGTTCCAGAATCTTCAATGTCGAATGCCATGTACGCGGATGTCTGGGCAGTGGAAGCAAGTGGCGGTGCTTCGGTGGGGTATTTGAGGATGAGGGATTGAATGGGAGAGATGTCGGTCGAGGCGAGGTTTTCAAAGCTCTCGCCGTTGAAGTCGGGCGGAAGATCGATGACGTGATCCTTGTGAACTTGTTGGATGGCCATCTGATCTCCATCGGTTGGCTTGTCGTAACCAAGCAACTCTTGACCTTGCTCTGTGAGCGTACACGAAGTCGTACCCAACTCCCAGCCCTTGGCGTTGGGCTCGACAACACCGTCAAAGGCACGCGACAGAATCTGGTGACCATAGCAGATACCAATCAATCGGACCAGAGGGTGGTTCTCTGCTGTCGATCGCAGGAATGCTGCCAACTTCTTCGTCCACTCCAGATCGAGATACGCCGACGACGCACTGCCGGTGATCATGACGGCATCCCACAACCCGTCTCCCAACTGACCCTCATCAGGGTACTCCATCTTCTTGACCACATCGTAGCAGCGCACATGCAGCTCCACATGCGGCTGCCATGGATGCCGCTTGATCGTGTTGAGCGACTCTTGCAAGAAACGAGGATAGATCTTGGTGTAGTCACCTCGAACAGCGACAACGGGCGGTGGTGGTGTATCTGCCACCAGCAAAGCAATGGACACAACTTTTTTCTTCTTCTGTTGCTGGCTCATATCGGTAGTGGTGATGACGGTTGTGTATGAATTGCCAGCGGTGATGCAAGATGACGATGATGAAAGAGGGGTGCAAGGTTGCAGTCTCGGCGCAGTGATGTGTGCCTTATCTTCTAGAGCCGGGGCATGTATCGCTGAGAGACTAGGATTCATTGACTGCACAAAGAGCTTCCGAAGCTCAAGCCTGAAGTCCACTTTTTAGCGGTATGTTTTTATTTATTTATTTATTTATTTATTATCACTTCTCGTTTGTTTTGAACGACGATCAAAAGGCCGTTTAAATTGTCGTGGATCAGCCATCCTCTGGACCTTGGCTCGGAGGTTGTGTCAATTGCCCCGTGTGACGGCGGCCCTAGACGATCTTCAACATTGAGCACAGCTGCTAGAAGCTTAGCCATACCGTTATCCAAAGCGATACATCCATGTCTTTCTCGAGCATGCTTTCCGGGTATCTCATCACCGTAGGATCCAGCAGCTGCCACAGTAGAGGCACCTAGTGGCGGCTTCCAGCATGATAGTCTGCCAAGCACTCTGACCTGGATTTCCCGGAACCAACGACTTTGCCCAGCAGGCCGTGCAAACGCGAACTTCTCGTTCTGAGATGGTGGCAAGGCTGACCGAGCAGCGTGCTGTGGTAAGAAATGTTGACGAAGAGTGGGGCAGAGAAAGGTTAGACCGATACTAGAAGGCTGCAGCTTGATGCGAAAGAAGCGGGGTAATACTTACGCCACATGTGGCCACTCTGGCATCGAGACCAGCCAAAGTCTTGCTGGTCGTGGTCCCACGATAGGGTCAGCTTCGTTTCGCAAGCGGCGCAGTTCTCATCGGTCAGTATCGAGGAGCCTTGGCCTGGCGCTGAGGTGGCTTGAAACGTTTTCAAAGCTATACGTGCCGACTTGCATGCATCCAGGAGCTGATGGCTAAATTCAGGAAGCATACCAGCGGCACTAGATAGGCGCAGGAGCAGCTCTTTATCCGTCAGTGATGTTTGCGCGCCGGAGACTCTCTCGGCGAGATCGGGAAGCCATCTTTTGAGCCAATCGCGCACAACGAGTTCCTTGTGCCGCCTCATCGACGTGGAAAGTGTCGCGGGATGGTCGAGTGATGGGCTGTCGAGACGACATGCTAGAAGGTAGAAAAGTCGCTGCTGAGCATTTCGCACCTGTTTGAGCTTCGAAGATTCAAGGTCACCAGCCGATGCTTCTGTCAAAGGACGCCAGCGATCCTCGGCTGCAGACAGCAGTTGATGTTTGAAATCGTCCGGTTGCTTGCATGTGTAGAGCAAGGCGAGAATAATGCGAACAAAGGGATACGGCGGCGTGTCGGTGGAGAGGCTGACGCGTTTCAGTGCCTCGTTGAGGATTGCTTCAGGCGTGATGTTGCTGTCGCGGACCACTTCCATGCGGTAGCGATTGGTTTCGGAGACGTTAAAGCCAAGGAAGGCGGGGCGCTCATCGGTGTGGATAACGCCCACGAGAGAAGCGGATGCAAGGTTTGAGCTCGAGTCGCTCTGATTGCCTAAGAAGGCCTGGTGAAGGTCGTGCTTGCGCTGAAGATTTGCGGTTATTGGCGGATATCCCAAGAGAGGCGACGGATATGTCGGGGAAAGTACACGAGGAGACGACACGGCTTTAGCTATTTGCTGCGAGGGTATGAGGTATTCGCGTAGGTCCTGTAGAACCACGCTAACGCTGTACATGGGATCCAAGCAAGGGCTGATGCAAATTGCCGGAGAGAAGGGATCGCAGCTGTGATTCGGTTCAGTAGCTAGCGAAAAGACCGTGACTTGACCTGTGCGGGCGTCATAAGCATGGACTTCCCCGATAGTAGAGAATATGAGCTGATGGCGATGCCAAAGCCAGGCCGTTATCATGCAGTGATCCTGGAGGACGGGTGCCAGAGTCGAAAGCTGGACAGAGGCATGGGTTTCGTGGGCATAAAGGTCACACAACCTTACACTGTCTGCGTCTTGGAAGGCGACGCAGGCTTGAGAGTTTGTGCTCTTTGCGGCAATATGAGTGGTCACAGTCAGCTGGTCGATGCCGGTGTTGCTCACTTGGGTGGCCGAGGCGAACGCGCAATGACCGGTTATAGCTTGGCATGTCCAGATGGCGATGTGGCCTGATCGGGTGCCGGCGACAATGTAGGTTGGCAAGCCAGATTCTGCAATGTCCACAAAGGTGGCACAGAGCACTTCGGTAGCCATCTGTTTCTTTCGTAGTAGCGCACGTGCTCGAGTGAAGACATCTTGGTCATCGTCGGCGTGGAAGCCGGCTTGGGGCGACGGCGCGGGACCGAGGTCGGTGAGATCAGCTACAGGTCCGAGATGTACCGCATGAAACAGCTGCCATTCACCCGTCCAGGCGTTGCGGGGAGCCCCGAGCACAAACAGATCAAGCTCCGAGGTGGCGGCAAGAATAAGACAGCCTGCATGTGGTCCCATACCGGGCTTGGACCAGACAGCCGAGCACCACTGGACGCCTAGGAAGCGTGGGTCCACGGAGGAATGATCAGACTCGAGCAGTACTCTACGGCGTACTGAATGCTCGTTTTCGAGAAAAGTCTTGACGTTGATCTGGATGACCGAGTGCGGGAAGCGACCGTCCCAATCTGGATGGGATTCGACATCTTGCGCGCGGCTCTGTCCTGCAAGGGCTTCGTGTAGACCGGTCAAGGGAGACAACACGATGATGGCGTCGTCGGTCACCACCAATGCCTGTCCAAGCTCTGACCATTTGAGGTTGCCACGCAGCGGCGATCCCGATGAGAGTGCGATCGAGCAAGCACGTATCCGTTCACGATGCTTTCGCGGCTGGCCATTGTGGGCGGTGCTTGCCTGGTTTGCCATCGTAGCTGGTCTCACCGTGACATGGTAAGAGTGAAGCGCGCAGCTGGAAAGACAGGACTGCCTCGAAAGTGACAAGCAGAAGACGTCGAAGTGATCCGGATGCTCCGTCGACAGGATCGGATTCAACCAAAAAAGTGGATGTCGGATGTTGCCGACGTGTTGGTCTGCAGCTCAGACGCGCCGCGCGGGGAACCGTGGTGAGTTGCACAGCTCCACTTCGGGCCTTCAACTGCTAGCCTCGCCGATTTGTATTTTTGGCGCTCACTCCTTTGAACGGTACCGACGGCCTATCCTGTCGCTTCTCCCGCACCGTTGACAGAGCTCTCTCGAAATCACACCGCCATACGTAGGGCGCAGAGGAAAGGCTGCATCATCGCCCTGCCCTGCTTCTGACGCCCTCACATCGCAAGGAGCGACATCGCTGAGGCCTCTCATCAAGCGAAGCGTTTGGACCATCGCTGGACTGGACCATCGCTAGACTGGACCATCACTGGACTGGACCGCTGGCTTCAAACATGAGCGACCCTTTGGCCGCTGTCTTAGCGGCCCCTCTGAGACGCCACAACCATCTCGCTCTGGCAGCAAGCCAAACCACCTCTGCTGAGACATCTCTGGAGTGAGTACCTGTTGCGTTCCGGAAGCTTGATGCGACATGGGCGATAGAGTCCTTGCACATGACTGACCCTCTTGGATCTTCCGCTGCTCTGAATCACCCATAGCTCAAAATGGAGCTCACTATTCAGAGGCACCGCCGCCTCACGAATAGACTCGCTCAGGACTCGTGGCATCGAGGGCCAGATAGCAAAAGACGACGATGCATCGCTCCGATGGATTCAATGGAAGCTCTTTCTCACCGAACACATCTCCAGCATCCCAGCATCATGGTACGCTGTTCTCGAGCGGGACAGAGAAGCATACAATGAACTGCGCTGCCGTCTCTTGCGCGCTCCAGACGGCAATTTTCCACCCCAAGTGGGCTTCGACGGTACCCACACAACCCTAGATTCGACAGCTGCCTCTTCCCCTTCGCGGCAAAGCACGCAGATGAATCTATTTCAGGGGAGGGTAGCTGCGGTAAATGACCTGTCCGTCAACAATCCACTGAGTCTCGATGACTCGAACCCCTGGAAGACTTACTATTCCACACTCGAAACCAGAAGGGTCATCTTGCAAGACGTAGAAAGGACCTTCCCCGATCTCGACACCTTCCGTAACACCACAGTCCAGCAGTCTTTAACCAATATCCTCTTCCTCTGGGCGCTTCAGAACGAAGATGTCGGCTACAGACAGGGAATGCACGAGCTCGCTGCTGTTCTGTGGAAAGTTCGAAGCGATGGTGCCATCGATGCTAGAAACCTCTCGCCCAGCGGCACCTCCAATGCCTCGACGCAGGCTTCAGCTGATGCTCCCTTCCAGCACGCCCTTGTCAACGTCTTCATCGAACACGACGTCTACTCGCTATTCTGCGTCTTGATGCAGAGCGCAAAGAGCTGGTATGCTTGGCGCGACAGTCCCAGCGCAGCTACCGGTCCCACACCTTCATCCTCCCCATCCACATCCGCCAAACATTCGTCCAATAGCCGCGTTTCAGCAGAGACTCTGCGTCGTCCACTTCCGATCGTCGCCAAGTGCGAGCATATCCTCGAGCTTCTGGGACACATCGATCCAGCGTTGGCACAACATCTTCAGAGTCTGGGAATCGAGCCTCAAATCTTTTGCTTGAGGTGGATTCGCATGATCTTCACTCGCGAGTTTCCACTGGATGATGCGGTCGCCATCTGGGATGGCCTCTTTGCCTCTTCAGGCTCGCTCAACCTCATCGATTACGTTTGCATTGCCATGCTGCTCCGTGTCCGCAATCAGCTCCTTGCAGGGGACCACAGCTGCGCCTTGCAGATTCTGCTGCGATATCCCACAGAAGCACAGATGCAGCCGAATCTCTTGGTCAAGCAAGCTCTCTTCATGCGAGACAACGCGCGACAGCCCAGTACCGGAGTCGCCGTCGTGATGCAGAACCGAGATCTCTTGGGCATCGCGGTGCGTTCTGTCGACGATCCAGCTCAAGGCGCTTCGCCAGGTCGACAGGCACCTGCCTCACCATCTCAGCGGCAGGCATCGCACAAGTATGCCACGGTCGGACGTGTTCCTTCAGGCCCGGCGAGCAGGGTCTCTCCCCGGGGCCGCCTTCAGGAAAATTCTATTTCGAGGGATCTCACCGCTGTATCACAGAAAGGCAGGCCAGATTCCAGGCGCTGGCAGACGCCCACGACGACAAGGGACCCTCTTGGCGCGTCGCAGGAGCCTGCATTGACCGCTGACGCGGATGGTCCTCGAGCTTTCGGGATCAATCCATCAGCATACTTGCCTGAAGGCATCACCGACCTCGCCAAGGGCTGGTACGAACGAGCCGAACTGCCGCAAACCTTGAACAGCGCACTGACCAACGTCTCCAGAACCGTCGCAGCAGCAGCAGCTGCTGGAGTGGCTGGCGCATATGGGTCGAACAAAACTGAGACGTCCGGCTTTCCTTCTGGATTCGACCAGGCTTTCTCCAACCAAGCTGCCCCCCGCAGTGTCAGCTCACCATCCACCGTCGGTCACGCAGCATCAGGCAATACCAGGCACAGGCTGCCAATTGTCGAGCCTGCACAGCCCGTATCCTCCTTATCGCGGAAATCAAGCGGAGACATAGCTGAACAGCTCTCAAAGCTGACCACCGCCAACAAGGCCATTGGCTCGGCCCTTTCAGCCTGTATCGAAGTGTTAGAGCAGAGCTGGCTCGATCGAACTATGGGTGGCGCCAGAACCGTCCCAGATGGGCTCGAACAGAGCGATTTGAACACGCTCATGAGCTTCACTGCGCTGAAACACATTCGCGACGTTCTTGATGGATCAGCCAGCGAATTCGACCCTGCAACACTGCCTACTCCAGTCTCGAAGCGTCCAAAATCTGATCCACCAACTGTCAAGGTTGCTGAAAGTTCGGCGGAAGAAAGCGCCGAGCAGCAAGGTGGCCAGGATGATGTCGCCGCGCAGCTCACAGCGAAGTCATTGCTAGCGGCTGCAGACGTCCTCGTTATCGATAAAGCTGTGGCGACGCGACCACCTCTGCCCATGTCGCTCGCCGAGTACGCGCGGTACGGTCGGCAGATGATCTTGCCCGACTTTGGCCTTCCTGGGCAGCTTCGCCTCCGCAATGCCAAGGTGCTGGTCGTTGGCGCGGGTGGCCTAGGTTGTCCGGCCGTCCAGTACCTAGCTGCTGCTGGCGTCGGACAGATCTCGATTCTGGACCACGACGTCGTGGAGCCCTCGAACCTCGCAAGGCAGATCTTGCACAGTGATGCCACAGTTGGGATGCACAAAGCCGTCTCTGCAGCCAAAGCTGCCAAGCAGATCAATCCATACGTCACAGCGGTCCCCATTTCGGACGCAATCAGCTCTGCCAACGCACGACAGATGATGTGTGGCCAAGATCTGGTACTCGACTGCACAGACAACCCGCTCACCAGGTACCTCATATCTGACGCTGCTGTGCTCGAAGGGTTGCAAGTCGTCTCCGGCGCTGCTCAAGGCTACGACGGCCAACTGGTCGTCTTGCACAAGCGGATCAATCCGGAATTTGCCGGACCAAAGGCATCTGTCGTTGGATCGGGTGGTGTTGTTCGTGGCCCATGCTACCGCTGCTTGTTCCCGAAAGCGCCTCGGCCGGAAGAAGTGACCAACTGCGAAGACGGTGGTGTGCTCGGTGGCATCACCGGTCTCATCGGCACGATGCAGGCACTGGAAGCCGTCAAGATACTCGCTGGGATCGGCGAAGACACTCCTCCCACGCTTACTCTCGTATCTCCACTCACCTCGACGCCATTCCGCAGCGTCAAGATCCGCCCACGTCGCATCGCCACGTGCAGATCCTGCGGCGATCCCTCGCAAGTCTCGGAGCCGATGATCACAAACCTCGAGACGGAAGACTACGTCTCGTTCTGCGGTCTCAACGTCAATCCTGGAACGGAGGGGGGTCTTGCAAGAACGGCTGCGAGCGCAATGGATCCTAGAGCCTTGGTTGTGGATGTGAGGCCTGCGGTCGAGTATGGAATCACCAAGCTGGACGGCTCGCTGAATCTTCCGATCCAGAAGCTGCTTAAGGATCCACGGGGTGCATGGCTCAAGATTTGGGATGCTCAACAAAATACATCGACCAGGTCGGTGCTGGTGGTTTGCAAGAGGGGCAACGATTCTAAGCTCGCCGCCAAGGCGTTGCTACAGCACCAGAAGGAGCTGATCGAACAGGAAGAGAAGCGGACAGAAAAAGCGGAAACTCTACCCAAGGCACCTTCACACCCATTAGAGGCGTCAACGGATGCAGATGTGACCATGGCACAACTGAGCGAAGTCAAAACAGCAGATAGGACGATCCAGAAAATCGCCGACTTGCAAATCACCGATCTCATCGGCGGACTTCGCGCTTACAGCACAGAGATCGATCCTAATTTCCCCGTCTACTAACATCTACACTGACGACCACAGTTCACGATGTTCCAGACAGACATCTCGCTGGCAGCAGTTCAAAATTGCCAGTTGCACTGCAATGCAAGGAATGATAATGATAACAGGCTCTGCGGAAGAGCTCCACAGTGTTTTTCTCCGTGTGGTCGGATGTCCACATCGAGTGTGTCGGAGCAGCTGTGGGTTGGAGAGGCATCGGATGCCCTAGAGGGCAGAAGGTGCGAGGCCTGCGACTTGTGCAGCTGACACAGCCTCTGTGTTGCCCCTCGCGTTTTGCGATGCTCCGGAGGTGTCGCTGTCCTTCTCGACACGCAGATTGTCGATCTGCTGCGATGCGCCGTTGCTCGTGCGGAGTGTGCCTGGTGCGAGACCCGTCCCTTGTAGACGTTGCGGAGTGCTGCTGGGCTGAGGACGACGTGCTCCTCCGCTTGGCGAAGCGGCGCCCGGTCTGGCCGCAAAACCCAACACGGGACTGGTCGGATGTGCCAACCCTCCCAACCCGAGCGCAGGCGACCCGGCCGGCTTGGGACTGTTCCTGGGCGGCAACCCTCCCAACCCAATCGCTGGGCTGCTTGGAACCGGCCTCTTGGCCCCCGCTGGCGCTCCAACCACTTGTCCAGCCGCACATCGGCCCTGCATCTCGTAGAAATTAAAGTCCTGCAATAAGCTCGTCTTGGCACCGTACTCGGCCATGATCCGCAACACCTCCCTCCCCGCTTCCGGCGTCAGCTCCTGCGTGTCTCTCGACTGCGTCACTGGTTTGCACTCTGGCGTGTTGGTCAGACGGATATGTCGGAGCTGGTTGTTGGGAAGATCCTTGACGTAGATCCAGCGCACCTTGAACGTTCCTTTCCACTTGCCGTCTTGCGCCCAGACATTGCTGGACGTGGCGTAGTCGAGCGGCGTGAGCATCTGAGCCATACCGCAAAAGTGTCCAGACGCATTGACCGAGTAGAAGAGATAGATGGGTCCATTGCACGCGCTCTCCCGGAACGCCTTGTCGAGCCGTTGGTTTCCTTTGTCTGTCGACGCCCAGATCTCGTACTTGAGCGACTTGTGTACGTCGTCCTCGGTGTACGACTTGATGACGAAGAACCGCGCGTTGGGCGGAGTGAGGTCGAACGTTCCAGGAGCGGGGTTGTAGCCTTTCTGAAGTGCCAACGAGGCTGGATCGACGGGTGTCGATGGTGCAACATTGTCAGTCTCCCCTCCTGGGAAGGGAGCTCCCGCGGGAGGACGCGGAGATGGTGCTTGCGCATGCATGGGTGGGCGGAATGGCAGCTGCGATTGCTGCATCGGGAACGGTGGCCCTCGTGATGGGAGATTGCCCATGCCACCGATGGGAGGAGAGCTGGGCAGTGGCCCACCTCGCAGCTGCTGACCTATGGATTGCATGGGTCCGTTGAGGTCGATGGGCTGCATTCCGAAGAGGTGAGGTTCGTGCATTCCACCAGAATGGTTGCGCGCACCGAGCTGGGCTTGGAGGATGGCATTACGTTGCTGCTCCTGCGCCAAGGCCATGCTGAGCGCCATCACGTTTGGGTCCATTCCCAAAGCTGTATACGGGGCCGCCGACTGCTGCTGCGTCCAAGGTTGAGAATCGGTTGCTGCGCCCGTGGTGACCCTACCGCCGTCGAAGCGGCCAGCGATGTTATCCTTATCCAGCCAGCTTCCGGCAGGCGCGGCGGTGAAGGGCCCAAACCTCTGCGACGGGTCGGCTTCAAACGCGTTGGTTCCAGATGGATCGTTTGACTGATGGCGAGAATGAGCGTGACCAATCGGCGGGACGAAGGCCGCGGCTGACAACGGACCAGAAGGTCCGTTCGCTCGTTGTCCGCGTTGCAAGGCATCTCGGTTAGTCACCAGTTGAGGGAGCTTTCTGACACTCAGAGGTCTGCTGTCGGTGCTGCTGTGGGCCGAGAGGTTCAACAGCGTCGAATGACTTGTCGGCGTCGAAGAAGCATGTGCGTCCAAAGTGTCATCTGCAGCCAGTGCAGACGAGCCCGAGAAGTCCAGGTTCGACAAAGTTTTGCTGACTTCGGCGAGAGAAGACGAAGAGCCATCGATGCCAGAGGGCATCCTGCTGTGTGAGCCGTCGAGGTTCTGTGAAGGAAAGGAAGCGGCAAACCTCGACGGAGATCCAATCGGGTCTTGCATCGGCTGATTCCACGGCGCTTTGGAGTAGCTCGTAGGCATGTTGGGACTGCTGGCAGCGGATAAGCTCGTCGTGTGGCGGGCTGGGCTAAAAGCCGCATCTGTTCGTGCCGAGTGGGAGGATAGGGAGGGCTCGGCGACATCGCCGGCATACTGGCTGAGGAGATCCGTCGAACGAGCGGCCAGACGATTGGCAGCGGAGCGTCCAGAGTGATGGTTGAGCGACTGATGACGGCGTACGAAGCTGGCCGACCCACGTAAGGCTTGCGCATCCGCGAGCGCAGCCTGCTGGTCGAAAAGGTTGACGGCGCTGGAGCTACCAGTGGGGTGATTTGCATCCGCAAAGAGGTCGGATCGGGAAATGGGAGAGGTTGGGTGGGACAAGTTGGCTGGTGTATTGAGCTGAGCTTGGGAGAAAAGCGACGAGGACCACGGATGATCGGTCTGAAGAGACAGACTATGAGAGGCATTGGGATCCTGGTGATGCTCATCGCCTAGAGCATTGCTGGAATGAATGAGCTTTTCCCAGTCATGGTCGTCCAGATCCGAGCCTCCAGTGATGGCGGAAAGACTGTTGAAGAGGCTCGATCTGCCGTGGGTGGCGCTGTGGGGCATATGAGAGGCGAGTTTGGACGAGTGGCGGCTCGGCAAGGAAAGATTCCTGGAGACGCTGGTTTTGGAGTAGAGTGCTTGCAAGGGAGCGAGCGACGAGACGGTGTCTCCCACAATTTCGGATCTGGTCGATGGGGAGGCCAGAGGGTCGAGCGGGCGTTGGTTTGTGGAAGATGGTGAGCTTCCTGCTCCATGAAGACGATCACGGGCACCTGCAGCAGAGGCGGGCGATCTTTGTCGAGCGGCTGTGTCGGCGTCACCAAACGTATGGTGGCCAGGGTAGTCTTCTGGCTGCTCAAAATGCTTCTCGAGCCTGGGCTTGCCATGGTGACGCGCGCCGTGAATGGTGTGGTTGCGACGTATACCTGCGCCGGAAGAAGGAGCAGGCGGTGGACTGTGCAGTCCACCCGAGACAGTGCCCCACCTGCTTGCGGCTCCATGAGCGGCGACGTCGGTATCAGGGAATGTGGAAGTGGCACTACCCTGAAGAGGAGGAGTGACAGACATGGTGCGTGTAGCTCAGGACTCGAGGTTCGTCGGCGATCAAGCGCAATAGAGCCGTGCAGAGGACGATCGGATGTGAAGTGAGACTGGACTGAAAACAGCTCAGTGAGGCTGTGACGAGATCGAGTGATCGAGTGCGGATGGACAGGCGTGAGAAGCGGGAAACACCGGACGATGCAAGATCGGATATCCCGTTGGCAAGGAGCGAATTCAGACGAGCCTCGTCGGTAGTGGGAATGGATCCAGTGTGAAAGACTTGAACAATCAAATGCGGGTATTCGGGAGCCGTTGTAGTGACAGATAGCGGGCTTGGGCGCATGTGATGAGCATGCCGTGGGATCAGGAGCTCGTGAGTGGAGGGCCAAGAGCGGGCGTGAGAGCGACACAGCTTGATGCAATGAGGTACCAGCCTCAGCTCGAATTCGAGCAGGTCGAAGGATCCAGAGGCCTCGGAGAAGCCGGAGAGTGATACGAGGTAAAGTGATGAAGCGCCGAGAGGAAATGAACCGAAAAGGAGGCTTGGTGGCAACGCGAAAGATGTTGGAGTCAAAGTAATCCAGTGCCTCGATCTCGAGGTCTGATGACCAGCACAGCGGCTAACTGGGGTCGTGAACAGAGAATGCTCCGAAAAATGTCGATTACCTTCCTCCAAACACGTCCGATCTACGAAGCTTGTCGTTGCGGTATCATCTGAGGGCAAGATCGGAGTAGCTTTGGCGCCGGGAAGACGGTCCCGAATCGAGGAATAGCTAGAGTTGAGGAGAGGGAGTTCCGCCAAAAAGAGGCCGAGAGGGGAGACTCGAGATGCTTAGAGAAGAGACGATAGGCGGGCGAGAGGAGAAAAGATCAGCACGGGGATGGGGCTCAAGAATGCAGATGCAGGCGAGTCGTGAGTGGTTCCACCACGGATCGCGGAGCTCACAAAGCCAGCTGAGTTGCCCACCAGCCTGAGCCAAGGGTCCGAGTGGAGGTCCTCTCTCGTTCGTCCACCTCAGCAAACCCACACACCACGACGCCGTTTCAGTTCGACGCGCTGGCGGGGGAGGGTTAAAAAAAAAGAAAAAAAAAAGGCCGACCGCGGCTTCAAGCTGAAAGAATCTCAGGGCTGTGCCCTAGAAGACCCAGAAGACCCGCGACTCAGTGCACCGCGTAATTAGGCGTTGGCTTATGCCAAGTGTAGGACGGCACAGTTCTGTGCAGCCTGGGGCGCCTCTGCGGCGCGCAATCTCTGTACCAGATCGACAGTCAAGAGGCCGGCAAATGTCGGCGCCTCGTGGTGGCGGCGGAACTGCGTGCAAATTTGGCCATGTGTCATGCCTGCGCACGCAGTCGCTGTTGGAATATACAGTCACTCGTGTTTTCGACCTCGGAACGATCTGTTAGATCGTGGAGCTCCAACACAGGCATCCAAGATGCATCAAAATTCCTCAAAATTATTTCAACATTGTTAAGCTACGACGTGCCAAGAAAAGTCCAATTTTGGACACCCACATTATTGAAAGGAGTGAACTGGCAATGTGTTACCATTGCCAGTTCAGGGATCCTGGGGAAACCACTGATCAGCTAAGACAGAGGCAAGTAGCTATCTTGACAGTGTCTTCCCTATATTGGAGGGGCTTGTAGAGCTAAGTCTGAGGATGTTTCAGCTTAGATACACTCCATAGATAGAGGATATCAGAGGGTTGCAGTAGTGATTGAGGAGCAATTAACAATGTAGGCAACTTGGCTCACACAGGAGGAAGAGAGATGGAGAAGAGGAGAAGGCAGACCTTGCTATGCGAGGATGTGGGAACTAGTTTGAATGACTTTCTGCAACTGTATCTACAAGTGAGTTGATGTATATATATATGTGTTTTCCTATGATGGCAATACCTTCTCGAAGTTGGTTATGTCTTTGCTATATCGAGGGTATGATACCTGTGTTGAGTCTTGGAGAGTATGGAGCATCGTTTGGGACCTTGAGTAGAGACAGTGAGGTATTGCAGGAGCTTATCCTTGAATGTGTGTGTGGGGTTGTGTATATACACTATCTTTCCCTATCACAGAGGAGTGTGTTCCTATCTTTGTCAATATATACGGTCCACACTCATCCAACACAAATTGTGTTTCAGAGATGTGGGTCCGGGGTCCCCGCAGTCACAGACTAATAGCCGGGATCGGGTAAGTGGGGTCCTATAGCCGGATGTGGGGGGTCCGGAATTGGACTTTTCTTGACATGTCGTGGCCTAACAGTGTCAAAATAATTTTGAGGAATATTGACGCATCCTGGTTGCCTGTGTTGGACCTCCATGATCTAACAGATTGTTCCGAAGTCGAAAATGCGAGTGACTGTATATTCCAACAGTCCCCCTCATTTGTGATGTCGGCGAGAAGGTCACACACACAGGCAGTTATTTGGCGCTCGGGTTTTCTCAAATGGCGAGCTTTTGACCTTTTTTTTTTTTTTTGGGACAAAGAAAGGGGGAAGATACGATGGGGGAGAGAGAAGGGTCACCGGTGTTGGAGATAATCTTGAGGTTCAGGCATTGTTCTGCCTGATTTGATAACGTGCCATATACACTAGGTCTTTCACGTCATCAGGGACATGGTTGTTAACAATGCGGCGAAGGATCCCAAGATTTTCTTCAATGGTTTGGATCCTTTGTTTCCTTGGGGTCATCCGGCCCATGTAGCCATTTCCATTGCAGGCGGCATGTTGAATGACACAAAGGTCACAGTTTGTAGTGTTGGAATATACAGTCACTCGCATTCTCGACTTCGGAACGATCTGTTAGATCGTGGAGGTCCAACACAGGCAACCAGGACACATCAATATTCCTCAAAATTATTTCGACACTGTTAGGCCACAACATGTCAAGAAAAGTCCAATTCTGGGCCCCCCACATCCGGCTATAGGATCCTACTTGCCTGATTTCGGCTATTAGCCCACAACCGCAGGGACCCTGGACCCACATCTCTGAAACACAATTTATGTCGGATGAGTATGGACCAAACACATTGACCAAGATAGGAACGCACCCCTCCATGATAGGGAAAGATAGCGTATATACACAACCCCACACACACACACTCAAAGATAAGCCCCTGCAATACCTCACTGTCTCTACTCAAGGTCCCAAACAATGCTCCATACTCTCCAAGACTCAACACAGGTATCATACCCTTGATATAGCAAAGACATAACCAACTTCGAGAAGGTATTGCCATCATAGGAAAACACATATATATATACATCAACTCACTTGTAGATACAGTTGCAGAAGGTCATTCGAACTAGTCCGCACATCCTTGCATAGCAAGGTCTGCCTTCTCCTCTTCTCCATCTCTCTTCCTCCTGCATGAACCAAGTTACCTATGTTGTTAATTGCTCCTCAATCACTACTGCAACCCTCTGATATCCTCTATCTATGGAGTGTATCTAAGCTGAAACATCCTCAGACTTAGCTCTACAAGCCCCTCCAATATAGGGAAGACACTGTCAAGATAGCTACTTGCCTCTGTCTTAGCTGATCAGTGGTTTCCCCAGGATCCCTGAACTGGCAATGGTAACACATTACTGGTTCACCCCTTTCAACACTATAGCCAGATGTGGGGGGTCCGAAATTGGACTTTTCTTGACATGTCGTGGCCTAACAGTGTCGAAATAATTTTGAGGAATATTGATGCGTCCTGGTTGCCTGTGTTGGACCTCCACAATCTAACAGATTGTTCTGAAGTTGAAAATGCAAGTGACTGTATATTCCAACAGTCCCCCTCATTCATGATATCAGCAGAGAGGTCACACACACAGGCAGTTCTCAGGCTTCTCAGATGGTGAGCAAAATGAATTTTCTTGAGACAGGAGATGAGAAGAAGGGAAAAGGGGGGGGGGGGGCGAATGGCGAAGAGATCTCGACAACGGAGAGGTGAATCCTATAGCTCTACAAGTTGTTTTGCCTGATTTGATACAAGGTGGCATAGGCGGCCTCCTTGTCGTCACCGGTAACATGGTCATCAACATTCTCTTGTAGGATTGTGAGGTTGTCTTTGATTGTCTTGATCCTTTGTTTCTTGGGTGTCATTCACCCTGCATAGCTGTTTCTGTTGCATCCGGTGTGTTGAACAATGCACAGGTCGCAATTGGTCATATGGGCTTTTCCTCCAAAGGTAAGCCCAGTTCTGTACATGCAGATGATTCCCCGCCAAGTGCAGTTGCTACACACTTGTTCAGCTTCTTGAAACCCATCTTTGAGGAATTCTCCCACCTTCGGGAAATGAGATAAACTTGTATGATTGTTGGTTGTGTCATTTGGCAGTGGGAACTGCCTGGTGGGTCCATCTTCCTCATTGGAAGAGTCATTGATGGGCGGCATTTCGTCATCGCCCTCGAGACCTGCATTCCTGTCCGGTAATCATGTTTCCCTGCATGGGTTAGAGCTCCCAATGTCTGGGATGTCTTCATCCAATGGTGAGTCTGGAAAATGAATGTGTTGTCACTGTTTTGACAACATGATTGGTGGGTGATTTAGTGCTGGTATGGGGATGAGGTTGGCTATGGGGGAAGTAGTGTGACAATATGTTGTGGAGTTTTGGTGGGCTTGTGTTTTAATTTTTGGTGCTCCACCAATGAAATCTCACATGAAAATGATTAAATTTGCACGCCAAACAAATTTGGCAGGAGATTCCCAATGGGGGGGAAATTCAGCCAAAAAGGGGCTGGGGTATCCCAAAATTGTGGATGGGTATGCATCCATGGAAAATTTTGAAAAAAAAAATTTCACTTGGGTGCACATGGAATGTCATGGAAAGTCTTGCTGTGATCGGCAAAATATTGGAAATTAGGGAATATGAGACCCTGAATTGGGATGTGTTGACCCGTCATTGGATTTTGGATTTTTGATGGGTGTTTGATTTTGGAGAATTTTGAATTTTTTGAATTTTGATGCATCGAAAGAATGTGGAGGCATGCATTTGCAGCAGTTTGTGGGGCACAGGTTCCTGTGTTGGGAATGTTGGATGAATGAAGTGGGGTCCCCACATTGGGAAGTTGGACCCTTCATAGAGATTGGATACCCCGAATTGGGTAAATGTTGAGATATTGTCTGTGCTGTGAAACTTTGATTTTCTCGAGTGGCTTGGTGAGGCTATCAGCAAGTTGTCCTGATGTAGGAATGTTGGTGACAAAGATGGTACCATCAAGTTGTTTCTCCCTGACAAAGTGATATTTGATGTCAATGTGTTTGTTTCTTTGATGGTCCTTAGGGTCCTTAGATAAGTATATAGCCACTTGGTTGTCCACATATAGTGGTGTAGGCTCATGAATCTTGAAGGAGAGTTCAGCTAGGAGTTGTCGGCTCCAGGTGATCTCCTTGCATGCTTCTGCCATAGCAATGTACTCTGCATAGGTAGTTGATGTCACGACTAAGGGTTGTCTTTTGCTTAACCAGCTGTAGGGCATTCCATTGATGGTATTTGCAATCCCTGATGTGGACTTTCAAGTAGCAGTGTCCCCCCCAAAGTCTGCATCAGAGTAGGTTTGCAAACATGGGCCCCAGTCTTCCTCAGGAGGGAAGGATGTTCCCTTCTTTATGAAGAGGAGTCTGTAGTCAGCAGTACCTTTGTGATAATGGAGAAGGTGCTTCACAGCAGTCATGGCTTTGTCAGTTGGGGAAGCCAGATGGCAACTAAGACAGTTGACAGCAAAGGCAATGTCTGGTTGTGTGCAGGTGGAGATGTAGAGGATTGAGCCAACAATGGTGTGATAGAGTGAGTGGTCATTGGCATTGAGTGCCACTCCATTGGCAATGTCACTTGTGATGGCGGGTGTGTGCACAATGTTTGCATTGTTGAGACCAAATTGAGTAAGTAGGCATTGTATATGGCTGGTTTGGGAGAGGTGAAGCAACATTGGAGTAGATGTGACCTGAATACCTAAGATGAATGATACTGGATCTCCTCCAGTCATCTTAAACTTGGATTGGACTGTCGAGATGAACTTATCTGCTGTAGGTTTGTGTTTTGCAAAGATGAGAACATCATCAACATATAGGGTGAGGATGAGGGGTGGTTCCCCCTTGTTCTTGATGTAATAAAGAGCAGAGTCATAGTTGGATTGTTTGAAGCCAATGTCAGTGAGTGTACTATCAGCCTTTTGATACCAGGTGCATCCAGCTTGTTTAAGGCCATAGAGAGACTTATTGAGCTTGCAGACAAGGGATTGAGATCCTGATTGCGTCATGGAAGCTGGCAATGGAGGTTGCCTCATGTAGAGGTCAACATCCAGTTCACCATTGAGGTAGGCAGTGACGACATTGAGCTGGTAGATCTTCATGCCATATTGGAGTGACATGATCATGAGCATTCTAAGTGTAGCCATCTTTACCACTGGTGTGAAGGTTTCCTCGTAATCAATACCATGAACTTGAGTATAGCCTTGAGCAACCAGTCTAGCCTTGTATTTGTCGATTGTGCCATCTCCTTTCCATTTGATTTTGAACACCCATCGACTGCCAATTATGTTGGCATTAGTGGGAGCACTCACTATGGTCCAGGTGTTATTCTCCTGGTGTGAGTTGAGCTCTCTCTGAATTGCCTCTTGCCATTTGGGCCAATCAGGTCAATGTTGAGCTTGGAGAATGGTCCTTGGTTCATCATCAGATGCAGGGAAGGGAATTCCTTCATTGGTACACATTTCATCAGTGAAGGTGCCTTTGGTGTCATCAATGGCGACAGAGGAGAGGGAGTGTATAAAATCTTCCAAGGGTGGAGTAGAGATCCCTTGATCTCTTTCCTCTTGAGTGAGGTAAGGGAATCCCACACATTCTTCCTCTTGGGCAAATGTAGGTCTGTTGTTGCTTGGAGGGTGTACAATGTTGGGACTAATGGCTCAAATTGGAGTGGGATGGATGAGGGCTGGCTCTTGGGGAGCCTCATCGTGAACGTCAATGGTGGTAGTATCCTCAGTTTGAGGGATGTCATGTTCCTTAAAGGGGAAGAGTTCCTTGTTGAAGGTAGCATTCCTGCTAGAAAGGATAGCCCTGGTCCTAAGGTTGAGTAATTTGAAGGCCTTGGACCCATTGGTAACCCCAATGTATACTGTAGGTAGGGCTCACTTGTCAAGCTTTGAGCAGTTCTGCTCAGGTATGTGTGCCCACACTTGGCATCCAAAGACTTGCAACATCAAGTGGTCTCCTTCCCATTGAAGGAAACACTTGAAGGGTGTCTCCATGGACAGTGCCTTCATAGGAAGCCTGTTATTCAAATAGGCAGTGTGGAGCAATGCATCTCCCCATAAGTAGTGGGGAGCTCCTCCTTGAAGAAGGAGACTTCTGGTGATGTTGAAGAGGGTCCTGTTCATATGCTTGGCAATTCCATTCTGTTGAGGAGTGTATGGTGCCAATGTCTTGTGTTGAATCCCTGTGGAGGAAAGGTAAGTATCAAACTCTCTACTGATGTACTCACCACCATTGTCTGATCTGAGTCGTTGTATCTTCTTTCCCGTCTGGTTTTCCATCAGAGTCTTATACTCTTGGAAGTGACCAAGTACCTCACTTTTGTGAGCCATGAGGTAGACCATCACAAACCTACTGTAGTCATTGATGAAGGTTACAGCAAATTGGTGACCTCCAGGCATTATATCCTTGAACTTGCTGACAATGTCAAAGTGGACAAGCTGTAGGGGCTCAATTGTCATCATCATTGTGCAATTGGGAAAGGGTTGCCTATGAGACTTGCTAATCTTGCATACATGGCATTTTCCTGAGCTCATGCCAGTTTCCTTAGCAACTTCTGGGATGACTTCCAATATCTGCTTCATCCTTCCTTTGCTGGGATGACCAAGCCGTTGGTGCCAAATTGAGGTTGAGACAGCACCATAGGTGAGGGCTGTGAATTCAGGCTTGGGTTGGCATAGGTAGGTGAGCATGTTCCTTGTCTCTCCTTTGAAGATCATGTCACCTCCCTTCCTTGCGATAAGTCTGCTGCCATTGATGCTAATACTAGCGACCTTGGCAACAAGGTTGAGGGAAATGAGGTTGGCTGCATAGGTTGGAACATAGAAGACATTCTTGAGGACTAGGGTATGGGTTTTCTTGTGTCCTATATCAGCAACTACCTTAATGGTGCCTTTGCCACAGGCCAGCACATGTTGGAGGCTGCCGCTCTGGATAGGAGGTGTAGTGGTTTCGGAAAGTTTGGTGAACAGGTTCTTGTTTATACAGATATGAACAGTTGAAGCAGAGTCAATGATCCAGTCGTTGGCACTTCCATAGCCGTTATTGGATGAGGAGTAAGTTGATTTTGGGTTCACTACATCTGTGATCATTGCGGTTTCATTGCCCTCCTCTTTTTGAGGGTTTGGGCATATATTAGCATAATGGCCTTTCTGTTTGCACTTGAAGCAAATGACTTCTTCCAAGGGTTTGCCCTTGGGAGGGCTGTTTCCCTTCTGGGAGTTGAAGTTCCTGGATCAGTTGTTGAACTTCTTTGGCCTGCCATTGGTAACAAATGCGGAGACAGAGTTCCTTGATCATTGACCTAATCCATAGACATTGAGTCCAAGTTTGATTTCCTTGGCCTTGAGTTGGTCAACTATATCATCATATTCAACCTTCTCATCAATCTTGTCCTTGACAATAGTGACTGGCCTGATCTTGCCATCAGCATCTCTGATAGCAAAGGACTGTTCCTTGCACCAATTGTGGTAAGATTCTTCCAATTGGCTACAGATTCCAGCATATTCGCGATGCAGTCCCTTCATTAGGACAGTGTACTGTTTGTGCCAGGAAGTTTGAGATCCACCAAGCTTCAATTGCTCTACCATTTATTGGAAGGAGTGAACCGGTAATGTGTTACCGTTGCCGGTTCAGGGATCCTGGGAAAACCACTGATCAGCTAAGGCAGGGGCGAGTAGCTATCTCGACAGTGCCTTCCCTATATCAGAGGGGCTTGTAGAGCTAAGTGTCAGGGTTGGGGACCAATATCGAGTGTGGCGACTAGCTCGGCTATGCAGATCGGCCTATGCATGTGTGAAATCAAGGTTAAGAGGCCCTTATCCTCGATATTGGTTAACCCTGTTGGCACCCCATCCAGAGGTCGCTCAGCATGTTTGTGGGAGCAATGCAATGGCACCTCCAACTCCCAAGGGTGCACTACTTGCCAGTTGGAGCATGTTGTGTGAGCGTAAGACCTTCACTACTGTTGTGTAAGGCACTGGTGTCAGTTCCAGGGCCGCAGTTGAGGTTCCACCTGCGATGTCAGTGTCGCAAGGTCAGTGATGGTGCTGACCTGATGTTCTTGGTGCTCCTTCAACTCCTGGAGCTCACACACTGTACAGAGTAATCACAACTACTTGTATTGTGATCACGACAATGCATGAAAGACTGATACTAACCGATAAGGATGGTAAAGACTAGAGTGGATGAGGCTCCACTCATCTGATGATGAACAAGACCTGGACCTATATAGGCCTACCTCTGGGGTAGGCCATGCTCCTCGAGCTCCTGGCTCAAGGTACCTACCTCCAGGGTAGGCTCTACTACTTGTTGACCCCTCCTCATGCCCCTATCTTTGGCATGCGAGCTCTGGGCCTGCTCAGGCCTCCTGGACCTGCAACCGGCGAGGCCCCAGCTCTCCTCGTGAAAGCCCCTTAATCCCTATATGTCCTATCCTCTACACAAGGCCTCCTACACCAGCTCTTACCAAGCTAATGCCCCTTCCTTGCTTGTGCCCTTGTTCAGGATGTGCTATACCGAGGGTTTGCGCACCTGTGCGCAGTAGAGCTTGAAATCGAGTTTAAGGAGCCCTTATCCTCGATTTCGCGTGCTCAGACACTGGACCAGTGTGCCCCCTGTAACACTAAGTCTGAGGATATTTCAGCTTAGATACACTCTGTAAATAGAGGTTATCAGGGGGTTGCAGTAGTAATTGAGGAGCAACTACAAATGTAGGCAACTTGGCTCACACAGGAGGAAGAGAGATGGAGAAGAGGAGAAGGCAGACCTTGCTATGCGAGGATGTGGGAACTAGTTTGAATGACTTTCTGCAACTGTGTCTACAAGCGAGTTGATGTATATATATATGTTTTCCTATGATGGCAATACCTTCTCGAAGTTGGCTATGTCTTTGCTATATTGAGGGCATGATGCCTGTGTTGAGTCTTGGAGAGTATGGAGCATTGTTTGGGATCTTGAGTAGAGACAGTGAAGTGTTGCATGAGCTTATCTTTGAGTGTGTGTGTGGGGTTGCATATATACACTATCTTTCCCAATCACAGAGGAGTGTGTTCCTTGTTGGAATATACAGTCACTCACATTTTCGACTTCGGAACGATCTGTTAGATCGAGGAGGTCCAACACAGGCAACCAGGATGCATCAATATTCCTCAAAATTATTTCGACACTGTTAGGCCACGACGCGTCAAGAAAAGTCCAATTTGGGACCCCCCCACATCCAGCTATAGGACCCCACTCACCCAATTCCGGCTATTAGTCCACAACTGCAGAGACTCCAGACCCATATCTCTGAAACACAATTTGTGTTGGATGAGTGTGGACCGTATATATTGACAAAGATAGGAACACACTCCTCTGTGATAGGGAAAGATAGTGTATATACACAACCCCACACACACATTCAAGGATAAGCTCCTGCAATACCTCACTGTCTCTACTCAAGGTCCCAAACGATGCTCCATACTCTCCAAGACTCAACACAGGTATCATGCCCTCAATATAGCGAAGACATAGCCAACTTCGAGAAGGTATTGCCATCATAGGAAAACATATATATATACATCAACTCACTTGTAGACACAGTTGCAGAAAGTCATTCAAACTAGTTCCCACATCCTCGCATAGCAAGGTCTGCCTTCTCCTCTTCTCCATCTCTCTTCCTCCTGTGTGAGCCAAGTTGCCTACATTTGTAGTTGCTCCTCAATTACTACTGCAACCCCCTGATAACCTCTATTTACAGAGTGTATCTAAGCTGAAACATCCTCAGACTTAGCTCTACAAGCCCCTCTGATATAGGGAAGGCACTGTTGAGATAGCTACTCGCCCCTGCCTTAGCTGATCAGTGGTTTCCCCAGGATCCCTGAACCGGCAATGGTAACACATTACTGGTTCACTCCTTTCAACATTCCTATATTTGTTAATATATATGGTCCACACTCATCTGACACAAATTGTGTTTCAGAGATATGGGTCCAGGGTCCCCACAGTCGTGGACCAATAGCTGAATTGGGTAAGTGCAGTCCTGTAGCCGGATGTGGGGTTCTGAAATTGGACTTTTCTTGACGTGTCGTGGCCTAACAGTGTCGAAATAATTTTTGAGGAATATTGACGCATCCTGGTTGCCTGTGTTGGACCTCCACGATCTAACAGATTGTTCCGAAGTCGAAAACGCGAGTGACTGTATATTCCAACAGTGTCACGCCTGAGCACGCAGTCGCGACTTTCTTGCACGAGACTTCTCCTGCACAAGAGATTCCCTGAAGCCAGCGAGTACAAAACTTTGCATCGCTCGACCACATGTAGCTACACTCACGCAGTATATAGGTCGAGCGCTCACTTCTTCCCCCTTCGTAATCTTAAGCCTTTCCTCATTAATTACGTGCATCCTAACTGTGTGCATGTAACACCATGCCAGTTGCATCTACTGTAGCCGTGTCTCTTCCACCGACAGCTGTCACGCCATTGTGTACCATGTGCCTGGTTTATCTCAGATGCGTCCCAGCAGAGGCCTCCAACATTCTGTTGAAGCCAAGGCTCGCATCGTGTGTTGTTTGAACTTGTTTGATTAGAGAGATGCGTGCGAGGTGTATGATAAAATGTGGCAATGAGTAACATCAGATGTGAAGCGTCAAAAGCAACAACTCAAACATCGGCGCACCCAAAGCGAGTCGTCCTCTCACCGTGAATGTAGTAGGCTGAACCGGAGAGTTTTATTCGTTTTGCTGCTGTCTCTCGGGGTCGGTATTGACCGCCGCATCCCTCTTGGCCTGCTGGAGACCATTGCGATCAAATGGACCAGTGGTGTTGAGACTGTCTTGCGGCAGCTTGCCTTCTTCCTCCAACTCGTTGCGAATTTTGAGGTCGAAAGCGGGTGCAAACTTGCTCCAGCCTCGAATCTTGCTTCCATACATGTAGAAGATGAAGGGGAAAATGGCCAAGACAGCAGCCACAAAGCCGAACAAAGACAGACCCCAATTCACTCCCAGAGCCGCCAGCTCTTGACGAATAAACAGAGGAAACGCACCACCTACTGCAGATCTGATCACGGTGTTGGAAGCAAGGGCCGATGCTGCGTAGACTGTGTAGCAATCCACCACGTAGCTGAGCAACGAAATGAAGACAAGCGTGAAGCTCATGCCGATCGGAATCAATGCCAACGCAGGCACGTACCAAGGCACAACAGGGTATTGTCCCGTCCATCCTAGCCAGAATGCACCCAGAATAAGAACAGGTCCAGCCAACATGGAGCCCCACAGACGTTCCTCGGGCGGCGGCATGTCGTGCCAGAACGGCGAAAGAACCCTGTAGTGGCGCTGCAGGAGTACATTGAGAAAGCCACCCAAAGTGGTGCCAAGACCGACAGCAACGAAAACCAGACCCGACTGCCCAAGATTGAAACCCCTCTTCTCTGCAAAGATGACAGGTACGGCTTCGAAAAGTCCGTACAGGATACCATAGACGATCGACAGGTAGATAGTGATGAGGATCAGAACGGGTTCCTGGAACAAGATTTCGAATGGCCTCAGGAAGGTGCGGCTTGCGATACCGCGCAAGGACCAGTCTTGCCTCTCGTGAGGTGCGTAGAGGTCCTTGTTGCCTTCGGGATCGAGCTTGCGAAGTCGTTTCGCTTTGCGCAACAGCAGGATAGGCGCGAACGTCTCGGACAGAAACACCATGATCAGCACCCAGCAGAGAGCTGTAAAGATCATCATAACCCAAAATACCCAGCGCCAGCCCAGATAGGACTGTACTACAAACCCTCCAATGATGGGTCCCAGCACAGGGCCGATGAATACAGAGCTTGAGAAGAGACTCATGGCGGAGCCGCGTCCGACTGGGTCCCAAATGTCTGCAATCACACCGCCTGATACAGTCAGAGGAGCAGCAGCGCAAATACCACTGATGAACCTCGTAATAAAGAGCGTTTGCGGGTTTTGGGCCAGAGCCTGTCCAAGGATGAATAGCATGTACAGCAGCTGAGAGATGCTATAGACAATTTTGCGCCCCAGCTGCTCTGACGTGGTAGACCAGATGATGGGTCCCAAGCAGTACCCGAAGAGAAAGACCGACGTGATGAGTGTCGCAGTCACGTTACCGATGTTAAAACGCTCGGCAAGTTGCTGGGTGGTGCTAGAGGGAGCAGAAGATCCAAATGTGACATTGACGGTGACGAAACTGACGACAAGTGTGATCCCCCACTTTTTGCGCTGCGACCAGTTTTGTGGATTATCGGGATCGTTCGGACCATCCCAACCGACCTGATTGGGGTCTTTGGCTTCGTCCAGATTGCCGCGCGGACGTCCTTGCTCTGATTCGTTGTCGTTTCCATCGTTTCTGTCATGGTTTGTGCCTTCTTGCCCATTGCCTTCCCCTTGCTTTGATTTGGAGCTGTCCGGCAGTGTTGAAGAAGGCGGCACGCACGTGGAAGTATCGCTCGCATCTGATCCGTCGGAACCATGCGCAGGATCATAGGCGCGATCTCGTGGGACATGAGGATGAACCCCGCTGTATCGAGCTGTCCTGCGAAAGTTAGTTTCAACCTCCCTGTCGAGCTCACCAGAGCTTGGTCTTGGGAGGTGCGACTCAACATTGGATTGTCGTGGTGTAGCTTGCAGTGTGTCTTTAGGTGTCTGGCCGATGAAACGTTTCTCTACTTCGTGGAACCAGCCGTACTTGGGGCTGTGAAGATGATTCCTAGAAACTTGGATAGTTCCGTCCACGTTGCTGGCGGCAGTGTTTGCTTCCGCGTGTTGCGTCATCTTGATGAGAACCTGCTTCCCAGCGAGGTAGCTGCTTCAGGAATGTTGTGAAGCGATACGAGGGAATGGAAGTGAGGTCGTAAAGATAAGATGAAAGGTTGCTAAAAGGTGGGAAGGTGGAGTTTACAAACACATAGAGAAGCAGAGAAGCCAACGTCTGACGTAGCAGCCGGAACCAGTTTTGTGAATTGCCACGGCCGAGGGCAAGCTAAGCCTAAGAGAAGGGGATGCCGAGCGAGCAGAAGACGGCTTGAAGTTTGCGCGGCGAATTGATGAAACCACAAACGTAGACTCGAAGTGCAGAAGACGTAAGGGGTTGGGCTTACTCACAGATACGATCCAGAGGTGACCAGAAGCACTGTATTCTCGAAACCAAGGCACAAACCCGGCTTTGCTTTGACATTGCAAATCCATTGCGTAGCCGCTGCAGGCTGCATCGTAGTTTTCCATGACAGCCAACAGGGGGTCGCGACCCTGTCGAGAGGGTCAAGTAAGGGCGCGGTCGTCATTGCGCGGAACAGGGCCTTTCGTCCAAGGGAACTTGCACTGTCAGGGGATTTCCGAAAGCCAGATTCCATGCGGGCGAGATCTGGATGACAAGAAATTGTGTTGATTCACGACACAGAGGAAGAACTGTGTTCAGCAGACTGGACCGATTTAATGAGATCCACTGCCTGCTGGCAACACCTGCGTGTATGCATGCTGACGGCCGACTTTTGGCGCGGGTTCAGAATACAGGCTAGCAGAAAGCAAGCGGCAAGGCGACGCAGGTGTTACACGGCGAAAAGGCGGCCAAAGAGAGCGCTATGTGACAGCTGAAGCCCAAGTTGTCGGTGCATGAAAATTGAATTCAACGTGGACCTGCGTCATAGCCATCCCAAACGAAATATCCCCGACCATGGGAAGCCGTTGAGGATGCTCATCTGTCATTCCAAGGCGGCTTTGAATACGCCCGGACCTCTATTTCTTCTTGGACCAGGCACCTTTTGACTTTTGTGCTTCTCAATGCTGATGAGGCTTTCTCGAGGATGAATGTTGACAAAGAGACATTGAGGGCATGCGTGGGTAATGGAGTGTGGGCTGACTGAATGGACTCGAGCGTTGAGGAGCGGCATCCTCTGTGTCAGGCGAACAAAACGTAAAGAAGCGGCGATCTCTGAACCGAGAAGGACGAGGCGTCATCGTCGCGGAGTCAGCCAGCCCGATGTCCCGATTGCAACGAGCGTTCGGATCGCAGCTACGCCGACGCCGCGAGATTGTGATTAGAGTAATTTGCGGCAGCTGTCGATCCGGCTGGTGTTGACGCGTCCCATCAAGCCGAGTGGAGGCTGGTCGTTGAGATCGACGCGTTAATTCCGAACGGGTTGGCACCACAGAATGCCACCATCCCGGAATGGAGAAGTTTGCTCCCTTTTTTTTTTTTTTTTTTTTTTTTGCGTCGACCTAAGCAATTTTAATGGTCGGCCTTACACAACACTTTGTAAATTGACATTGGACCTGAAGACCAACGTCCAGCTGGCAACCTTTGCACTGTTCACGTGTAGGGCGGTTTGGAGGGCGGAACGCACAGCGAGGCGGAAGGCCGCGGCCCGCATAGTGACGAGCAAGGATGCTCCGCACGTGCAAGATTGCGACATTTGCGCTCCAACTTTCGCCAAAGCCGCTGCGCTCGACCATGTCAACTTGACTATATGTATGACTGCACGTCAAGTCCCACGCGCAAAGTTGATTGCTCTAGACATATACGTCCTGTTGCAGGCAGCGACACTCTTATCCCTGCGATACGCACCACACTGCCTGTCATCGATCTCTTGCTTTCGCTCGACAGGGGTATGGTACCCAGCCACTGCGAAGTGGATGAGGCTTGCTTAATTGTATCTCTCTTTAAATGTGGCTTTCAGAATGTGAGGACGGCGAGGCTGTGCAGAACTACCTTGGCAGAAAGTGATTTATCACCCTCTAAGCGAGGACCCTAGGGAGTGACGGTCCTCTTTCTCAAAGCATCATGTAACTAAGGCAAAAGGCGCCGGCGACCGGAAGAGAGGAGCAGGGCCCATTTTGCAATGGATCATGGTCAAGGCAGGTCACAGCCGGGGCCGGCGGTAACGCTCAGTCGTGGTGTGGCTACGATCCTCCAGGTGCGCCAAGCAGTCGCGCTGTATCGCTGCAGCGACGGAAGCGATGGTCTATTCGCGGGGATGCTTCGAGGAGCGTGACCCTCTCTTACAAGATCTTCAAATGCTAGGGTGGACCGACAAACAACGAGAATGATACGCTTCAGGCAAGGGTACAGGTATGCCCGGGCTGTGCATGGTTGCGCAGGACAGGATGTGGATGAGGTCAGTATGCCGCCAAGTCGACACAAAATCCACATGGTAGACGAGAGCAGGCGGCCGACACAGAAGGCGGATCCCGCCTGATAAGGCCCCGCGGAACAAAGTGCGTCAAAGTAGACCAGGCCGAATGAAGACTCGGGGAGAGTTACGAGTAAAGGAGATTAGGTGAGAATTCAGGGTCTGCGAGCTATTCAGAGCAGCATGCTTTTGTAAGTCTCGTACATGGTGTCCGGCCGCGTCTCAACCCGTACAGTAATTACACTGCCGAAGTGGAGGAAGGAGGATCATCAAGTCCGTGCATTGCGGAGTTCCTGCCCCTCGTTTATGTTGTCCTGCAGTGCTGCGAAAAAAAAAAGGGGACGAGAAAATCATGAAATTCTCCACCGCTTCCCAAGAAGGAGAGCCCTGTGTACACTTCGCGGCTTTTCGGAAGAAATTCAGTCTGCACCATTTCTTATCGAGCTCAGATCAGATGAGAAAGCACTATCGAAATGTGCTCAAGCCAGCCAGCCGTTCAGTCCACAAACATGCATCGATCCAAACTCTCGACAACAGGCTGCAATGCTTCCGTCAGACAGCAGCATACCTCAGTGCAAAATAAACGCCAGCTGCATTTTGCTCTGCTCTCGTTACCCGGAATTTCACGTTGTTGCCTAACGACGGGTAGAAAGCCCGCCTCAAGTTTTTGTCCGTGGAGGTCTTCCATAACCTTGGGTTGAGCAATATCCCAAGGCCGAGCACCTTGGCAACGCATACCATATATCCACCCCCATCCGCTGTGCAACGTCTCTCATCCATATCGCATCTAGATTCGACTGTCAACATTCATCTGTCTCGACAATTGACAGCGCTGTTCCTCCTCGACTTTTCTCCGAACACTGAACAACTCTGCACGTTCAACCGCGAAAGCAAGATATCTTAATCTCGTCGAGGCAGGATTGCGCGAATTCACGTCGGTGACCCTCGAAGTTCGTAGTTGATAAGATTAAGTGAACACGCTATCGGTAGAATCTTCGACAGTTTGGCGGCACGCACGTTATACAGCCTCCATCTTTTCGGCAAAACGAGATAAGCAAGGCTCAGAGTACTCTGGAACAGTTCCCATCAAGCTCTGAATAGGCAACAAAACGGAGAGCCGGACGATCGACAAGTGACACACTTTAGTCAACGCACAAACATGTTGCAAGCAAAGAACGACTACTTTGACTCGGTGCTTAGCGGCCCTTCTAGCGGCGGAGCGAGTCCTTCGACTTCAGCCGTGCTGAGCCCGGGATCTAGCTCGGTGGCTACGTCACAGCGCTCCATCCTTGCCTTTGATTCCCAGAGGAACTCGCCCTCAACATCAGCATGCACCTCGGTCAGTGACCTCTCTTCAGTTGCTGAAAAGATTTCTCTCGCCAGCGCAGACGCCGGCCGCGGCTCCGGAACAGCGACTCAACACCGGACAGGCCACGCTGGACACGGCCTCAACGACGAGCCAGAATGCAGCACAGAAGACAGTGAGGCAGCAGCCATCGAGGCTGAGAACCGTAGGGTCGAGGAAGAGCTCGATTCTGCTTTGGCGTTTGGCACCCAGATCGTGCAGCGAGAAGCACGTGCGCTGGCTATGGCCGCCAAACGTCTCTCGAAGCACTCGGTGCAGCAGGACGGCTTCCGTCAAGCTGTCCGACTCGTTATGCGAGCAACTACAGGCGAACGAGGCGGCAAGGTGGTGCTCACCGGTGTAGGAAAGAGCGGTATCATTGCCAAGAAGCTCTCGGCTACCTTCCTTTCCCTCGGTACGCCATCCATGTTCCTTCATCCAACAGAAGCATTGCATGGCGACCTTGGCCTGCTCACACCGCATCGTGACGTCGTCATCGCTCTCTCGCACTCGGGCTCGTCTCCTGAGATCCTGGCTCTGGTTCCACACCTCAATGCGCGAAGGTGTCCCATAATTGCACTCGTCGGCAAGCGACAGAGTGCACTGGTCAAGGCTTCCGATGCTTGGATAGACTGTGCTACAGGCAAGGACGACTCCGACTCGGATTCCGAAGACGAGGACGATGCCGAGGGCCAGTCGGAAGCTGTTTTCACGAAATCGGATAGCAACGTGGAGATAACTAGCTTGGCCGATGGTTTCAATGCTGGACGAAGCATGAGTAAGCCAGCTGCTTCTGCTTCTAACAGCGATCCTGTGCTTGCTGCTCGTAGAGCCACGCTTCCTCAAACCGAAGCGTGTGATTGTGGAAAGCAAAGAGAAGCACGTAGGGCAAGACGCGTTCCACGACCGATCACCGACGAGGCATGGGATGACGTCCCTGCTCCTTCCTCCAGTACGACGGTTGCATTGGCAATGGGCGACGCTCTCGCTTTCTCAGTCACTCGCGCCAAGGGCCTCGGCAGAGACACCTTTAGCTACAACCATCCAGGTGGAAGTTTAGGTGCCAATTTCCGCCTGCAGGATCAATCTGTTCCCTTGCAGATGTACGACGCCAAGGGCGGTGAGAGCGCGGTTGCTACCCCGATAGCAGCCTGATCTCATGCAAGCAGTCTCCATCTTGTCCGTTCCCGAGTCAGGTCTTCCTTCTGTCTTTCTCGTTAGACTCAACCTAGATCAGCTCCAGTCTTTCTCGACTCCTTCAGCATCCAATCGCTTCTCTATCCTCCATTTGTTATACCAGTATCGCGATCATCCTCACCATGTCCCTTGGCTTCGTTCCGCAATCTTATCAAGACACCGGGTTCCGGTCCAACATCCATTGACTGCAGATGAGGTTTCTGTTCGAGGTGGGCTGAACGTGTGCAGGATTCCACGTTTGGTTCGGAAGTCGGGGAGGGAGAGAGATTAAGCGAGACCCAGCTAAAAGACAAATTAATTGCTCAGCCGAAGTTCGAGATTTTGTCCCTTTCTTCGCTTCGCTTGTTTCGTCCTCCTTCTACTGCTTTAGTCAGTTGTTCTCGGTGGCTCGAATGCTCAGTTGCGAGCGGTTCTATCAACCATTTTCCCTTGAGGCAGGACGATGGAAGCGAATCCAGCGTTGTTGGATCCCAATACGATTGGTCAGTTGAGGAAAGCAAGTCACGCGGCAAGCCAGAGAACTGGAAAAGGGGTTTGTACAGTATGATCTTTCCACATCACCCATAATTTGGTGTGGAAACCAGTAGGTCCTCTTTTGCCCACCGCCCGCTGTGGAAAGTGGCTCCTTGCGGTCCTTGCGGTCCTTGCGGTCCTTGCGGATGCCCACGACACTACCAAGGGCGAGTTGCACAATCTACTGTCGATCCCACGCCACCACCCACGTACTGTACAACAGCACGGTGCATTGATCATGAACAAAGCGATTCAAGCAACTCATTCCTAGCACTGTGGATACACATGCCCTCTTTCGGTGAGTGTTTTCAAGCCTAGTGAGCTTTGTTCATTGACAAGGTTTGCGTTCGAGCCAGTGTGTGGCCAGGTGAAATAGGGATGTTGGAAGAATGGGACGGTCACCGTGAGGGTTTAAGGTAGGGCGAAGGGAGAGGCGATAAGCGAGCGGGTGCCGATCTTCCGTCTTTGCAGCCCCTACCGCTATTGCCATGAAGGCGCGGAAGTGCAATCCTGGCCCTGTCCGGCGAATTATGTGCGGTTGCGTCGTGAAGCCTTGTTGGACGCCGATCCGCCCTCTTTTCACACACTGCCGACGTTCTGAGCGACTTCTTCCACACCACAACCGAAGGCAACGCTCTTGTCCACGCCGATCACGCCGCCTGAAGCACAGGTTCATTCACCTTCAGTGCGCGTCTCTGGTCGGATAATGGCTAGCACAAGAGTGGGGTGTGGCATTTAGCGAGACGCACGTTGTGGCGAGTCTAGTCCACCTCTATCGCAGGTACCCCAACTATACCCTTCCACCACCTCGACGCTCTTGCATGATCACGTTGATTCCCTATGACATCAATGCACCATTTGCGTACCAACAAAGGATGTAGGCTACGTCGCTTGCTGCCTCGGAAGCATGCTTTCCGCCCGCAGCAACGTCCATCTCCCGACTCTGGATGCGGATCAGCAGGAAGAATGCGAGACTTGTCTGACAAGAGGTCTACAGCCAAATGAGAGTGGTGAGCTATGGCACTGCGAGGGTTCATGTCCCTGAGTCGCTCTTCGATCGCCACTCGATGGACCATGTGAGAGACACATCTGTGAAACACATCCCTTTTGAAAATCCTCCGTCTGCCGAAAGATATAAGTACGAAACTCTTCAACATCCTCACAGACCCACGCCTTGTAGACAACTCACCTTGGCCACAAAAAGACCCTTTTATCAAAATGAAGTTTTCCACTGTAGCCCTGGTCGGCTCTCTTGCCACCCTTGCCTCTTTCATCCAAGCGGGTCCCATCGTCAAACGAGTCTCCGGCACTCCAGGGTTCGACATTAGCGGCTACCAGCCCAACCCCAACTTCTCAGCCGCCGTAGCCAATGGGGCCAAGTTTGTCATTATCAAAGCTACCGAGGGTACCACGTTTAAATCCACTTCCTTCTCCTCGCAGTACACGGGAGCTACCAATGCTGGTCTCATCCGGGGTGCATACCACTTTGCCCACCCTGACTCCTCGTCGGGTGCAGCTCAAGCAAAGTTCTTCCTTTCCAACGGTGGTGGTTGGTCCTCTGATGGTAGGACCCTCCCCGGTATGTTGGATTTGGAGTCTGTCCGCGGTAGTTCCACTTGCTATAGTCTCTCGCGAAGCGGAATGGTTGCATGGATTCAAGAGTTTGGTGAAACCTACAAGGCTTCCACCGGTCGATATCCTATGATCTACACCAATGCCGGCTGGTGGAACCAGTGCGTCGCGTCCAGCGCCTTCGCCGCCAATTACCCCCTCGTTGTGGCCAACTATCAAGTTAGTAGCCCAAAAATCCCCACCGGTTTCAACTACTGCAGCTTCTGGCAGTACGCCGACTCAGGCACCTTTCCCGGTGACCAAGACGTCTGGAACGGTGACCTGTCCAGCCTCCAGACCTTCGCCCGTGGTTGATCCCAGTCCTCCAATCACAAAACAAATGCACAACGTTCTATGCACAATGCTTTGCCAATCCAAAACACCTTCCTAAGATCTCACTCCGATGCTCAAGCTCTCACATCCGTGTACGAGAAAAGAAAATAAGATCTACGTTGCAGAGAACAGAACAAAAAGAGAATCGCGAGAAAAAGACAACCTCGAAAGCCGTAATCGCATCGTTTTGAGAGGAGAAACGTGAAGGCTTGAGCTCAAGCACCGTCGGGGTAACTGTGTAAATGCTATGTTCGGACGTGGTCGATGCGAGATAGATGAAAAAGAGGTGGACAATGGCAGAGTTTAGGACTGGGCGCATTGCACGCTAGGCTGTGTACCGTCCTCGTCCTCGTCTTCCATGCCAGCGTGCTGGCCAGTGCCGTTGGACTTGGCGTTGCGTGCCTCACGCTCGTCGAGCTCGTCCATCTGGACATCCTCGACGTCGATCTCCTTCTTGGTCTTGGGGAGCGCCTTTCGTGGTGGGAGCGCCTTCTCGAGCAGAGGGATGCTGTTGATGTCGATCGTCTCGGGGAAAGCGACGCTGAGGTTGACGTAGAGGTCACCAAGCTCGTGGTGTCGGTAGCTGGGCATACCTTGACCACGAAGAACTTTTACATCGCCGGGCTTGATCACCTCACCAGCAGGGATCTCGACCGACAGAGCATGGTCATCGAGGTGCTCGATGAGGATCTTGCCGCCGGCGAGCGCTGTGAGGAGGTCGACCTCGACCTCGATAAAAAGGTCGTTCTTCCTGCGCTTGAAGCGGGGATGCGGCTTCTCGTCGATCACAATGATGACGTCGCCTGGAATGGTGTTGGGCGCCTGATCCGCTTCTTCCTTGAAGGTGATCTGCTGGCCGTCCTCCATGCCCTTATCGATGCGAACTTCGAGCACCTTTCGCTCCTGGTTGATCTTCTTGCCGTTGCACTCCTTGCAGCGGTCCTTGGCGTTGATGATCTCGCCCTGACCCTGACACTCGGGACAGGTCTGCTGCATCTGCTGAACCATGGGACCGAGCTGACGGAGGACGACCTTGATACCCTGACCGTTGCATCCGCCACATGTCTTGACGGCACCCTCCTTGCCGCCGCGACCATCGCACTTCTTGCAGAGGACGTGCTTCTGGAGAGCGAGCTTTGTGACCTTGCCGGCGTAGAGCTCCTCGAGCGAGACCTTGACACGGTGGACGAGATCCTTGCCCTTGCGGGGCCCACGGGGACGTCCGCCTCCTCCGCCGAAAAAGCCTCCGCCTCCGCCACCGAAGAGCTGGGAGAAGAGGTCCTGTGGGTCCATTCCGCCACCCATTCCTCCGCCTTCGAGGCCCTGCTCACCGAATCGGTCATAGAGGTCGCGCTTGTCTGGGTCAGAGAGGATTTCGTATGCTGCAGTGATGGCCTTGAACTTCTCAGGGTCACCTCCCTTATCAGGGTGCTCCTTCAACGCCTTCTTTCGGTAAGCCCTGGAAAAGCGAAACGAGATGAGGAAGAGAAGAATGTCAGCATAGCCACTACGGCAAAATCGGGGCTGCTGAAAGAGCGGAAGGCCGATCAGGGCGTAAACTCACTTTTTGAGCTCGGCCTCAGAAACAGTGGGTGAGACCTCGAGGAGGTCGTAGAACTTTGTCTCCTTGACCATGATGGGTATGGGGTATGTGTACAGGCCTAGAGCGTAGCTAGATGGCTAGAGCGGATGTGTGGTCTAGTGGGTCGAATGCGACTGTGGCTGATCGCTATGCGGCAAAATGGGGACGAGATGTGGTTTGTGACACTCGTGGAAGACGGCCGTAAATGATGGAGAACGGAGGCGATACAACTGACAGCGTAGCGAAAGTGCTATAAGCGGATGATTTGGGAGTGTGCTACAGAAGGTGAACCGATCGCTAGTTGGATGGTGGTGTGGAGAGGGGAAAGCAAGGAGATATCGTTCGTCGAAGGTGGCAGGCGAACCGGACCTCAAAAGTGTGGTGAAGCGGTTACGCAGTCGAGCGACACCACTCGACTCGCAACTGCCAAATTTCCAGGCAGCAGAGTGCGGAACCACAGAAAATGCTGTCCAACGCGTAGCTCCCACGCCTCTGCGCCGCCGCACGTCAAGGATTTCCAAAAATCACAACTAAAAAAAGAAAAAAAAGAAAAAGTGTAGGAAGTTCCCAAAGACAGGCTCTGCAGCCGCGAGAAAATCTGCAACTGTGATTCCACGATAGACGACAGTCGAGTAGGCTTGATGCTGTTTGGCTTCGCAGCTGGGCACAGCGCAATGCGTGTTGCTGATGACGCCAATTAACCAGCTCATGAAGAGTTCTTTCTAGCTACATCTGGAAGCAAAGGCCACAGTGTCACATCAGAAATTGTTCGGTTTCTTGCTCTGCTGTGTCGAACTTGAATCCCGAAATTTTTGGAGTGTTCGGCTGAGGAACTGAGGGGAATCCATCCTTCTAAAGCCTTCCATGCGCATTCGGTTAACTTTCTAGCGGGTTCCCTCTTCCACATCGGCGCCATCTCAAGAAGCATTTACTGCCGATTACCCGATCAAACGAAAAGAAAGACCTAACAACTCCACCATTCACATTTCGCGACTGCCACGTCTTCGCCCCACTCTCCTGCACGCCTTTTAGCCGGTTTGGCCAAATGTGAATGTTGGTCTCAGGCCAGCTTGTTCTTCTGAAGCGAGGACCACATGTCCCCTACTCACGCCCTTACCGCTTTGTTTGAGTTGTCCAAACAACCACTGACACCACCGCTCAACACGATCTGCCCCTTTCCAGTACATAGTTGCAGTGTCAGGTCCACTGCTACGTAAAACTCCCTACTCCCCTAGTTCGACCTCTGTCTCTACGCTTCAAAAGCACTTGGTTTAAATCTCCGGGAAGGGACTCATTTTTGCCCCAATAGTACTGCCCACCCCTACCCCTTGACTTCATTTAGACACGTAGGCGACACCTGCACGCTCTCAGTGTTCGCCTGTCTGCCTCATTCCAGTCGTGTTGCTGCCTTCACATTCCTACCTGCGGACAGATACCTCGAACACCTTGAACTACGACGATCGCAACCGAAATCAAATATGTCGGGCGACAGAGATCTCTTCATCGCCTACGGCGTGCTCATGGCCGGTGCCGTAGCTCCCATCTACTTTGGCTCCTTCTCGTCTCTCAAGACACCAAGGACCACCAGAGACATTCTGAAAGCAGCCAAGAAGAGGCGCAAGGCCGGCGGTGAATCGGACGACTCTGGCTCCGAAAGCGGCTCGGACACAGATTCGGATGAAGAGGATGATGTCTTGGACAGGGTTACTTCGTCCGATGCCATGTGGTTCCCAATCATGGGCTCAGCTGTGCTATTTGGTCTTTTCCTCATCTTCAAGTATCTCAACAAGAAGTACGTCAACCTCTTGCTCAGCTTCTACTTTGGCTTTGTCGGCTGCTTGGCTCTCAGCCAGGCGCTGGTCTCCACCATTCGTGGCATCATCGGTCGTGACATGTGGAAGAAGCTGCCCAACTTTCGTCTGCAGCTTGACCAGCGCGGACAAGGGCGTCTGTTTAAGCTCTCGTTCACCACTGTCGACGTTGGCCTGATCGCTGTCGCTGCTCTGTTGGTCGGAGTATACCTGGTCACGAAGAACTGGATCATCAGCAATCTGCTCGCGCTTTCGCTTTCGCTCAACGCAATCGCACTCATGTCGCTCGACTCGTTCCGAACCGGTGCGATCATGCTCGGTGGTCTTTTCTTGTACGACATCTTTTGGGTGTTTGCCACGCCCGTCATGGTGTCGGTTGCGCGCAACTTTGATGCGCCTATCAAGATCGTGTGGCCCAAGAATATTCTCGAAGCTCTCTGGGCGCTGCAAGCCCGCGAGCAGCTGCCTGAGCTGCAGTTCACCATGCTCGGTTTGGGCGACATTGTGATACCAGGCATCTTTGTTGCACTCGCACTGCGATACGATCAGCTTGTGGCAAGCGAGGCCAAGCCATCGGCAAGCTTCAAAAAGTCGTACACGCGTTTCAGCAAGCCCTACTTTACAGCCACGCTGGCTGCGTATGTAGCTGGTCTCGCCACGACGATGGGAGTTATGCACTTTTTCAAGGCAGCACAGCCCGCATTGCTCTACCTGAGCCCTGCATGCACTGGCGCCGTTTTCCTGACGGCTGCGCTGCGCGGCGAATTTAAGCAGGCTTGGAACTGGACCGATGGCGAAGAAGAGGACAAGGAGGAGGCTAAGAAGAAGCATGGCAAGTCAGGGGGCAACAAGGAGAATGGGAAGGCTTCTAAGCCTGCTACTCGGCGATCTAGTCGTCGGTCTTCGGCCAAGAACGAGTAAAACGCCGTGTATCAGACTAATCTGAGTGGCACACTTTCGCAGATATTGCGGTGATGAATGCAGATATTAAGCTACTCATGAACGCACGACTCGAGGGTTGTGATTTACTTGAGACAGAAGGCGTCTGCGAGCCAAGCGAGCTTTGAAATGCCGCGAATGCTGGCCGTTCTTGTCCGGGCCCGCGGCGGGCTTTTCGGCCCAATGGCCCATCGCACGGCAACGCTCGGCAGGGTCGGGAATGAAAGATAAAGCGTTACTGTAGATCCGATTGGCAGGTGGGAGCGTAACTGTCTTGACAGCCGGGATTGTTGCAACGCAACCCACCGTTTCGAATCAGCGATCTGCCGGATGACATGCTGCAAAGCTCTACAAATGCACACTCTGCACTCTGGTTTCGTGCCTCGAAAAACAAACATCAAAAAAGTTCATCGAACTGAAACTTGGCCTTGTTTCGCAGCAAGATCCACTCCTGCCTCTTTTCGAAAGGCTCCGAGGAGATATGATGAAGGGCCCGGTCAGAATCTTGCATTCCATACGTGGTAGGGGCATTGTGATGGTGATTGGTGCGCAGTTTGCGGAATGCACCGACCTTTGCGAAAGAAGGCTTCAGAGTTGAGTAGAATGCAGGTGTGCCGACGTTTGGGCAGAACACGCGTCACAGGGACCGCTGGCTCATCGCTGCCGAATCTTGTGAAATTCATCCGATGACAGCGAGGCGGGAAACACCTTTGGTTTCGAGCGCCTCGGCCAAAAGAACGGCAACAGCGTGGTTCCGAGGAAGTCGGTGCTGGCTGCATTCAAGGGTCGAAGGGCCACAAAATTCGCGTCGATCCTCATCCGCGCCTCACTGGAGCACGCGCTTGTCACGGACCGCCTCCAAGAAAGAGTTGGCGCCGGTGCCAAAGCTGTAATTTAATTGTAAGCCTTGGCTTGGCACCGCCTAGTGTACTGTATTTTCGCAGGGTGCTGCAGAACGCGGTCATTCCCTTCTCTCAATTCCGACACTGTTCCCCACCACCGAAGCTTGAACAGAGTGGTGAAATGACTAGAGTCCGCGCAAACCCAGGGCGAGAATACTCTTTTTTGTTTTGTTTTTGTTTTTGGTGGGTTTGGCTTCGGCCAGAGTTACGTGGTCACTTGCATGCAAACAAGTGCTTGTTTGCTCTTGCTCTCGGGCTCGGCCATGTCGTCAAGCTCCATCGTCTGGCAACCATGCATGGTCAAACCACTCTTCGCCCATGTAATCTGGATACGAGCAAAAGCAGCAGCAACACGCAACGTGCACCCGCACATGCTCCCTCAAAGGGTCCACTTCTCGTCTCTGCTCTACACCATCATCTTCGCTTGGCTTCGCCGTCTAGCTGTCTCTTTGAGGGTCCATGCGGTCCCAGAACACTCTTTCAAGCATCACTTCCCGATCTTCCCTAGATCCGCTTGGCGCTTATTCAGCCTTGCTTTGCTCTTACACCATCGACTCACTACGCCTTTGATCTCTACACCATTGTTTCCTTCCTTCCGTCTCTCTCTCTCTCTATCCCCCACCTTTAGTTTTCGATCCTTCTCGCTAGAGTCCGTCTATAGCCCCTCGTCTTGCCCGACCGCCTCCTGCCACCATCATTCGTGGTTCCACATTCTCCTTCTCATCCCGTACAAGTCTACCGTCTCCTGCAACCAGCGTCATACCAGAAAGATTTCACCTGCGTCTTTACACGCTGACGATCTCGATTTGCATCCACTTTACCTGCACGCAGCGCTGCATATCTATCCAATCCAATCACGAACAAATCTGCCGCTTCGACTACGGAGCACCAGAACTCCTAGACTGATCCTAGAGTCGACCCTTTTCGACGGCTCCAGCCGCACCGCCAAGCTGGGCTCAGTATACATGGTCATGCAGTAATCTTGGTTGCTCGCCCACAACATCCCGACCTTTATCCCACGACCCGCTAGCCGCGCCTACAGGTCGTCCGCGACTACTGCCATACTACCTCGACGCTCGTTATTCTCACGGAAACCACCATTTCTACCGCCACCTTCATCTCACTTGATCAGACCCGCGTCGCGCACATCCAGTCATGTCACTACCATTCTCCCCAGGTGTGGGTTCCAGCGGGGGATCATCAAATGCCCCGTATTCGCCCGGTGTTGGATCCGGCTCCACTTCGAACAGCGGCTGCTCCGGTGCGTGCTTTGATCCGGACCAGATCAAGTACCAGTACCTGCAGGGCTACTTCCCCGCACACATGCTCCCCGCTGCATCCTATCGCTACGTGTACCTCTTGTGGTTCGTCACCATCGTCGTCTGCCTCGTGCTGGGCACTTTCCACATGCTTGGTGTCGGCGACAGATCCTACATCGGTGCCAGATGGAAGCGCTGGGCTACAAAAAACCGTGTCTACAAGCTCGGAAAGCGTGTCGACATCCACGGCAACCGCATCCAGAAGGACAGCAAGGGTTTCGCCCGTGCCTACGCGCCTCTAGCTCATCGTCAGATTTTCACTTTCCCATCCTTTAGTCGACTTGTCCTTCTTTTCTTCATGCTCGCAGTCCCCATCGTCTTGACTCTCGTCGGCGCCGACTTCATCGGCCCCAATGTTGGCGTCTTTGACTTCTCCCAAAGCTGGCCGCCACAGACAACCGATGTCGCCGGCTTGTCCCGACGCGCCCTCCACACGCTGCATAAGCGTGTACAATGGGGTCAGGGTTCCTATCCTTCCGTCACCACCTACCCACCTGCACGCACTTTGCCGTATCGCACCTGGTGGACTACGGGCGACCGCACCGGTGACATTACGATGGGTCTCGTGCCCATCATTCTCGTCATGGCGCTGAAGCAGGTGCCCTTTGCGCTGTTGTCCACTCGCGTTTTTGGTGGATACGCTTTCGACCGACTCTCCTTCTTCCACAAGTGGGGTGGCAGAATCATCTGGCTCTTTGGCACTGCTCACCTCGTTACGTGGTGCATCCAGCTCAACAAAGACGTTCGTATCGGCGAGCCCGTTTGGAGTTTCGTCTTCATGTGGACCAAGTTCCGCTGGGGTTGGGTTTCGTATGGCTTCCTCACTGCCATAATTGTACTCTCCATAGGTCCCATCCGCAACCGCTTCTACGAGTGGTTCTACATTGCTCACGTCGTCACCGTCGCCGGCTTCATCATCACCGCTATGCTCCACCATCCTCCGCTCGCTCAATGGATGTACATCCCACTGGCGTGGTGGGCCGCCGAGCGTCTCACCAGAGCCCTCAAGGTAGCGTGGATCAACGGTCTTGGGTTTGCAGGCCGCAAGCCCCAATTTGCCCTAACACCCAAGCCTCTGATGCCCAATTCGTACTCGGCATCGTGGTCCAACCGGCCTCAGCGTTACCAACAAGGACCGCCGCCCTCGCGCCCGACTCACCACATCCAGTCGTTCAGCCATCAAAATGTGGGTCAAGTTCGGGACTTTGGCCACTTCAGCCCCTCTCCCAGGCCACCAACCACCTTGGATGGCTCAACACGAGGCCACGGCACAGTTGCGAGCTCCTCGTCGTCTCACAAATTTGCGCCCCCATCACGTCTCAGCTCTGAATACGAACACACCTTGGTGGAATCTGGACCAGATGGCGAAGGCCGCAAAGTGTGGAGTCCTCCCATCAGCGAGTGTCCTGCTGAGCCATTGACCACTGGTACTGCTCATCCTCTTGAAAGGCGCAGCAACACGAGCCCAGAGCGCAACGAGGGCGCTCTCGAGAGAAGAGCAACTCGTGCAAGTGCTCGCTACGATCCTGTCAACGATTTGATTCAAGACTACATACCCTCGCGACTGTCCAGAGCCGATGTATACCCGCCCCCTCCACTGGAAGCTTTGCCTCCACTGCCTCAACAATACGCAGTGCAGGGAGTCGGCGACATCAAATATGCGCTACAAGATCCTTCCGAGGCCCATCGTACTCCACACGGCCAAGACGCAGTCTACCCACCATCACGGCCTGGCCGAATGCGCAGCGAGTCTTTGGCAGCCATGCCGGCAAGACCCTCCACAATGTTCAGCATCATGTCGAGCGCATTCCCGCGTCAGCTCAAACCACGCCCCGCCATGTCGGCTGATGTGGCTGCCGTCATCCGACCTGGGTTTGCCTTTGTTCAGCTGCTTCCAAGCAAGACGCTGCGTCTGACACTCCGAACGCCGAACAAGATGTCTTGGAAGCCGGGTCAGTGGGTCTACCTCAACATTCCCAACGTTCGCTTCTGGGAATCCCATCCCTTCACCATCGCATCAGCACATGACGCTGATTTCCCGGTTGCGACCGAATTCGTCGATGGCGACGCAGAGAAAGGGCTAGCTCATGCGCAAAAGGCCAAGGGTGAGGAGCGAACCATGGTGTTGCTCGTACGATGCCGACGCGGGTTCACACGCCAACTTTGGAACTTTGTGGCCAAGAAACGACAGATGCAGATCCAAGCGGCTGCAGATGCACAGCAGGGTGCGAGCATGTACGGAATGCCTGGAACAGCAATGGTCCCAGCATTGGGGAAAGATACTACCGGCGTGCACATCCGCGCTATCGTAGATGGACCATATGGCTCGGCGGATCGAACGCATTGGGGCATTCACTCATCTGTCGTGATTGTCTGCGGCGGTTCCGGCGTCAGCTTCGGTATGTCGGTGCTTGAGCACTTATGCGCATGCATGGTGGGTAACATGAAGTTCGGCAAGGACGGAAAAGGCGGCCACAACTTTTCGACAAGAAGGGTTCGATTTGTATGGATCATGCGTGAGTTCTCGCATCTGCAGTGGGTCGCTGCTGCGCTCCGGAGGTGCATCGAAATGGTACCTCCAGAGCATCTTCAGGTGGACCTTTTTGTGACCCACTTCAACCACCAGTCGGCCTTGCCGGGTGGACCTCGAGGCGGACCTCGAGGACGAAGGAGCCAAGACTTTGGGCCGTCCGAGTCAGGATTCGGCGGTTCCAGTTACGACAGCCGCCACGGCTGGGAAACGGGCACGATGTCGAGCGCAGATGCGACCTACTCCAGGGCTGCTCGTTTCACCGAGGGGCCCGAGCAGGACGAGTACGATATCACTGCCTACGATCTCACGCATTTCGACGGTGAAGACCAGAGTGCACCCACGGCAATGGAAGAGGAGATGAACAAGCGAATTCGCTCGGAAGGCAAGCTGCGTCGTGCCAAGACGCGACGCAACACCGTCAAGCGCAAAGGTGGTCGGGGCGGCAAGCCGGTCAATGCTGAGGTGGACCGAGACGAGCAGGTGCTCGAATCGCAGCGGGCAATGTACGAGGAGCGCAACGGCATCCGCAGGCCACAGCTGTTTGAACCAGGACGCAGACCATCTGCCGGGCTCTCACCTTTCGCAAACCCTACACCGAGGCACGAGGCTCCCAACTCCTTGCATCCACACTTTGCTCCCGAACAGGACCTTGGCGACTCGAGGAGTAGAGAGCATGGATCTGAAGAGGCTGGATGGCCTTCGGAGCAGAGGGACCGACCGAGGCTGCTGAGCGACGGCGCCAACAGTTACTCTTCTCCACCAAATTCGGCTGGACTGCAAATGCCGTACAGCGCGCCGCATCCGAGCCTTGGCCCTCTGACCGCCTACGTTTCGCCAAGTCCTTCCCGGCGGGGCTCGTCGCACAACGATTTGGCACCACCATCTCCTTTTGGAGCAGCTTCTGGTGCCAGCACTCCTCGCTCGGGACCTCTTACCACACCTTACGGTAGCGACTTTGATCGTCCCAGTCCGTACGGGCTCCCTGGCTCTGGCTCCTTCCTCGCTGACGAACCGGACGCCTTCCGCCACAGCGCGAAGTCTTCCACGCTCAATCTGCTGGATACGGCTGTCCCACAGGCATTATGCCCCAAGTCCCCTCTCGAGGATGCCCCGATTGACCTAGACGCGGAGGAAGACCTCGATCTCCGCGTCGTTGCCGAGCTGGCACAACCCGGCCATCCCAAACTCGACCGCATCATCCGACAAGAGGTCGACTCGAGCCAAGGCCGAACTCTTGTCGCTGGCTGCGGGCCCAAATCGCTCGACATTGTTCTCAGGAGCATCGTAAGCAAACATATTGATCCCAAGAAGGTTCGAAAAGGGGACCAGAGAGGAATCGTCAATGTTGTCAGCGAGTGTTTTGAATGGGGTGGCTGACCCCAATTTACACTGCCTTTGTATTGCTACACACATGTACGCTTTTGGACAATCAATCACACTTCTCACCAACTGCTTCCTTTTCTTGAACTGCCGCCTGCTGAAGGTTGGCCGCGCTGATGCGATTCAGGATATGTTTCACAATTACCGCAACAGGCTCGAATTCGCTGTGAAAATGTTTCCGACTAGATGACTAGATCGGTAAAAGTGCGGAGTAACGTGTTTAACGTGCTTCCGAAGAAGAGGGCAATGACGGTGCTGGTGAAGATGATGTTGGTGTAGACGAATGAGAAGTCGGGGGTTGCGAGTTCGACGAGACGCGGCAAGGTGTAGATGCGGGGTTGAGATTTCGACATTGTTTTGGCACGTGTTCTCAGTGCCTCTCTCCCTGCATCGACATCGTAGTTACCTCCTCGAGAAACGGCTTGGTGTAGGTGATTGATGAGGGTGGAGATCATACTTTGGGAGGGTAGGGTTTGAGCAGCGATGTTGGAGTGTCGAGAGGTGGGAGGGGAACGGAGCGATTCGCGCGGATCGACGGGCGAGAGCGGGAAGATGATTGCTGGGTTGAGGTCGAATCCACGATGCGCATCGGGAGGATGTTGGGAGTAGGGCACAAACTCTTTGCGCATCTCGATGCGTAACGTGACTTTGCTCCTTGCTGGGATCCGAACCACACCTTCCAACACCAACGGTTTCCTGCTTCCCCTCGTCCCGCTAGTTGGCTGGTAGGTCAACTCCTCCACTGGATTGTTAAAGTCTTCAATCGACCGCAAAAGTTCATCCTCCCCACCCATCGAATCGCTGGTGGACGTGGATGAGAGGAACGATACCTCGTGCGAAAGAGTATGCAGATACGGCTTGACAAAGTATCCCAACGTTTCGTACCACAGCACTCTTTGAGCCACTCTCTTGTCCGTGTTGGTAAGCACCACTTGCAGCATGGTCCTCTCCTGGCCAGATCCTACCAACGTCCTCTCCACCTCCACCGTTTGCGTTGTCCTATTCTCCGTGTTCGGATACACGAACCTCGTTTCATGCGGCCAAGACATTTTAACATCCAGCGACCTACTCCCACCCTTCTCGAACCTCGGCAGCGTCCCGCCGAGGCGACTTTCCAACCCTGCTTCCACAGCAAGCATCGTAGGCACGTCATACAGATACTCGCCGTCGACAGAGTCCAGGTAGTGAGCCCATCGCTCTTCCAGCCGATCCTGATAGCCTTTCTCCTCCTGATCCGATTCAAACGCCAGCAAACCAGCAGCGGCGAGTTCGTCCGTCACTTCATCCTGCTCTTCCAGCGCCGGGAACATTTCTGCACATCCTCGTCCGCTGGGAATGCCGCCACCCATAGAGCAGGACGGAGAAGGTGGCAATGGCTCAACCTGGTATTTTGCACTTCCCTCCGGATCGTTGGGTTTGAGAATACGGACGAGACTCTCATCGGCGAGTGGACAGGGGGATTGCAATGCCCGGCCAAACAGAGAGCTGATGCTCCAATCGCGCACGCTCACGTCCCTCGTCACAGCAGGCGCAAACACAGCCGTGAACGTGAGTTTCACCTCCCATCCTCCAACATTCTCTCCCCTTCCCTGGACGGTTTGGGATGGAGGTTCCGGGAGCCGCTTTACGTGCACCGCCAGACCTTGGAAGTTGGCCCGGAAGAGCGAAAGCGGGTTGAGCAGGGTTGCGAGCCCAGCACTGTTCTTGCACGGAAGAAGCTTAAGAAACGGAGTGAGATTTTCGGTACATACCCCCTCGGTGGGTAGTAGCGCATGTAAGGTTTGCGTCGCATTTGAGAGAGCGGACGAGGACGAATAGGCATAGTACGGTTGAACAGTCTGCCTCTCGTCCAACGCATCCAAGCTTGCACAGAACAATCCGGCCAAGGCAGACGTCAACCCTTTCCATCGCTGCGCTTGATCTCCTTGCCCTTCGAAGCGTGCCAGCAGTTCGGCGCCTGATCCGACACTTTCCTCACCCACCTTGACTTTGCCACTATCCGCGACCGTGTTTTCGCCGTACACAACCAGATCCTGCCTCGCTTTCGCCGATCCGTATCCACTCCTTCGCTTGAGCGTCGTCACTGGCGAGCCCCACGAGTTGTATCTCCATCTGCCAGAGTTGAGCGAAAGATGCACCTCCGAGACACCGAAATGCTGGATCGGCTGCAAGAGCGTGCGTGGCAGCAGGTGGAAGTTGGAGGTGGAGGAAGAGGTGGAGGTGAGGGTAAAGTCGAATGACGAGAGCACTCGGCCGTCCGGTAGCGGCTTGAGCAGGAGTGTCTCTGTGAACGATTCAGAGGGAAATAGCTCCTCAGGGAGGGATATCGAGTGTTGTGCAGCAGAGGTGGTCGGAGGAAGCAAGACCAGCGCTGAGACGAGAAGGGTAAGCGTGGTGAGAAGCGCGCGCTTCTTTCTCCTGTATCGTGGCGGCGAAAATGTGCGCACTGAGGAAAAAGAGGAGCAAGATGCTACAAAATCGGAGCTTTGTATTGTGCCCTTCATTGCCACAATTCCTTCTGAATGAGACGTAGAGCGGCGATGAGACAAGGTTGGTGGAACGTGCGGAAGAAGAAAGTCTACGAGCGTGCTTTTCCAACAAAAGAGGTGGGTTGTGCGCGTTCCAACACTTTTCGCTCGTGGCTACGCTGCCTTAATGTGCACACGAGTCTGGCATAACAAAATCATGATTTTTGGAAAATTCCATTCGGCTCCGTTTGGGTTCAGGGTCTAGCTAACCAAAAACGTGTCTTGGGTGTGGGTTTGAAACCTTCCGAAAACCTCACGTTTCCACACACGACACAAGCCCCAAATTCGGCTTCACCTTCTTGCTTCCGTTTACCATCATCTACAACGTCTACATCGAGCAGTTTATCAATATGGGTAACGGAGCAAAGTACGCATCTCCCCCTCATTTCCAACCCTAAGAGCTCGCTGACGCTGTTGGGCATGCGGCCTTCTTGAGCTAGTCGCATCTTCGTGCGAAGTGTTGTGTACATTGCTGACACTGTTTCCTTTTTCGATGCGCCGATCTGTGTTTCGTGCGAACTTTGGTCGGCATTTCCTAGGGCACAGCAGAAGCGCGAGCGAAACGCAAAGGCGGCTGGCGGAGAGGCCAAGTCGCAAAAGAAGGTCAACGAGGCAGCCAAGAACGTCATGTGCATGACTTGCCGTCAAACCTTCCTTCTCACCGTCCGTGAACCCGCTCTGCTACAACATGCCCAGGACAGACATAACAAGGTAAGCATCACATCGGAATCGCCCACTCGAAGAATTGACCCTGTTGAGACGGACGAGGAAAGGGACAGGTCAAGGTGCTCATTCAGTTACACAGAATCCGCAACTGACGCTGCGCTCCATTTCCGCCCGCGCGATTGTCTTCAGACACTCGCAGAGTGCTTCCCCACCCACGCCAAGTAGATCCGTTCGCTTGCAACTTCACACCCTCTTTTGTAGTTACCCTCGCATCAGTCGCCTCCGATTGGCAACTCGAATACCATCCCCCATAACCATTTGCATCCTGGCGCAAGTAAGTGTGGCCGACTCCAAACAACCGCTCTGCTCCCACCCGCTTCTCAGCTTCCTACATTTCAATGTTTCGTGCTAAACATCGCAGGGTAATTCAGAGGCGCTAGCGTTCAACATCAGCAAGGTAACGAAGATTCGCATTACTTGCGCAGCGTGTAGAGGAAAAGCTCAGGCAAGCGCAGCAGGCACTTCGGCATCGCCCAACCTGGCGCCACTCTTGACAACCGGCGAGCCTGGGGTCGAACCGGGATCGATCAACGAAGGCGATTCCGCGCCCTTAATTCCAACATTCATCCCTCCAAATGCCTTTGTCGCCGTTTCTACATCTCCGTTCTCTAGCTCCAACCCGCGAGCTCTGCCCCTCTGACCGACAATGTAACTGTTGTTTGCGCTTCTGTTCTCCATGCTGTTTCTCGTCTCCAACTCGACAGATTCGGAGCGCTGAGCATGACCGTTGGGACTGCCGATTCCGTTGCTGTTACCAATGCCGGGTGCACCAATTTTGCCCGCAAGATCACGGAAACCAAGGTTGCCAAAGGAGCTGCGGCCGTGCGACTGCGAGTCAAATTGAACGCTGTGTGACTTGCCATCATCCGCGAGCGCAGCAGCTTGGATGGCCTTCACATCTTCGATCGTGGGCAGATCCAGCGCTTGCACCGGAGCGGGTGGTGGTCGCACAGGACGACGTACCTGACCAACGACGGGCGAAGACAGATTGAGCATGGGCGAACCCCAGCCTTCTTCTCGCTGCTTTTGTTTGCGCAGCGATGCTTTGGTCTCAGGAAGAGGCGGAGACAGCAATTGCGACACGCGGCGGGTGCTGTTTGTGGGTGTGAGGTTGACATCGACGCTGTTGCCTCCGTTGCTACCTGTAGCCTGCGTGTCGTTGGTCACGCTGATGCGTTCGGTTGGAACGGTTTCGTCGGCAGCAGCAATGAGCACTTCGGCACTCGTGTCGCATGCAAGCGAAGAATCAGCCAACGGATGCGCTGGTCCATCCACCGATACCTCGCCTGCCAACTCCTTGCCGACTGCAACTGTCGTGCGATTGGATCCGCTGCCTTCAGCATCGATCGCCTCGCCGTTCTCGTCGACAGCGTGAAAGGTGGGGGGCATGGCTGCTTCGCCGCCGAGCATTGAGAGTCGCTGCGACTGTCTGTCAACCAGTGATTGTGGTTTAGGCTGGTGTAAATTGCCCAATGGCTTGCCCGGCGCGAGGCCGACCGATTCCCACAAGCGCACCGAACGGTCGGCCCATGCCTCGAGTATGGGCCAGCCCTTGTATTCGCCGGTAAGGCGGAAGCCAGCAGCGCCTTCGCCTCCGCGGTCGCCGCCACCTTGACTGGCACCCGCACCTCCGCCGCTAAAGTAGCTCTCATAGCCAATCATGTCCTCTTCGTCGTCGCTGCCTACGCTGGGCTCCTCGAGCGTCCAGAACTCGCCGGCTTCGAGCTCATCGGCAAAGGTCTGGAGGAAACGGCCCCATCCTCCGACGCCTTCCCCCTTCCAGCACACCACCTTGGTGTCAAAGTCCCTGCCGAAAATGATGACCTGGCCGGGAGCTCCTCCGCCTGCCGGGTGGGGGCTAAGATCGACGCCAATGTAGTTGCCGGCATGGTCGGTGATGAGCGGGATCCATCCTCGGCAAGAGTATTCTGCGCGGATCCACTTGTGTGGGCAACTAGCCATAAGGTTGCGCACCTGTGGGTTGCCAGCCGTCTCGGGGTCCTCGTCGACGGCACGCCAGAACTTCCACTCTTCGGCGACTTGGTCGAGGCTAAGCAATGCGGCTCCAAAGAAGAGGCCGTCGTGGCAAGACTGATTGGACTCGAGCTCTTGACCATCGTAGGTGAGGTACGACTCGCGAACGCACGAAGGCAAGGTGTATCCAATCGTCATTTCGAGCTCGTCGAGAGCCTCCTGGGTGCAGGGCCAATTGAGGGTGTCGCCGATCTCGGGATAGTTTTTGCGAGACCATTTGCGGATGCGGTTCCAGGTATGACGCAAAGGAGGATATGCGGTGGTGGGGACAGAGCCCCCAGCGGAAACAGAGACGGCGCGTGCGGTGGAGCCAGGAACCAGGGTGGAAGTGGAAGCGGTGGCGTACATATTGCTGAACTCTGCGACGGAGCTGGTTGAGATGGCAGATGGATGCTCATGACCATAAGGGGAGGATGCGCGAGCTATGCCGGCAGCTGGTGGATAATGGCTATCCGTAGGCGAGGTGACTCCATTGTTCGCATAGGCAGGGGAGGTAGGGATGTTGTTGCGGCTGCTGTATGGCAGAGACCATGCGTTTGCATCGAGGGCCTGAGGAGGACCGCGGCGGGAGGAAGAGGAGAAGCCAGAGCCAAAGGCGGTGGTGCGGCGCGTGGCCGATCTCGCGTTCTGATCGGAGTTGCCTCCGAAGAAGGACGAGATCTGAGAAAAGAAAGAATTCCCCGACATTGGCTGCGTTGGACGTTGCTGTTGATAGGCGGCAAGGTTGGAAGCATAAAGTCGAGCAGTACGTATCGTGAAGAATCCGATCCAAAGAGCAAAGGTTGAAGGCGACACCGGGTTAGCTTCCGAAGACCAGATCGGCAACGAGAAAAAGTGCCAAGCAGAAACAAGAGACTTACCTGCGCGATCATATGGGGAGGCTTGCGTGACAAAGTACGGGCGGAGTGATAGATGAGCTTGTGAGCGCGTGCAACAGGAAGAGTGGGCAGCGCTGCTACGTGGGAAAAGGAATGAGGGTGTGTAGTGAATGCGGCTGAACTAACGATGCAGGCTGGCTGTGGTGCAAAGGGAAGGAGCAGACTCGGGAGAGGGAGAGGGAGTGAACGTGAGCACTCTCGACAGTATGCCTAAGAGATTGTTTCAGGTTGTCGATCAGGAAATTGTATACTGAAGTCGCCCTGGGTGAAACCAAGTGCAAGCAAGAATGCGATGCCAGAGTCGAGAAGCAGCCACTCGCGAGGCTCGATAGCACCTTTGTCGGTTTTCCTTTAAAAAGCAAGGGAAACAGTCCAAAGTGGTTTTGTTTGCTAGCTGCACAGGCGCCAGGATGACGATTGCTTTGGAGAAGATATGGACCCCGGGACGAGAGCCGGCGCACGAGAGAGCGTATGGTTGATAGAACGATGCTCAATCGAAGGTGACGAGGTGGAAGCAGATGCAATCACCGCTAGATCGGAGACGTGTGCGAACAAGAAGGTGGGAGAGACGGAATATGCGCAAGCCTTTCACGGCTAGCACACACACTTGCAGCAACAGCAGCAGCGACGAGTTCGCGTAGTGTTAGCCAGTTGTGGAATGGTGCTCGGGCAGTCGACGTTCAAGGTGCAGCAGAGAGAGACACCCGAGGCGCAAGGCAGAAATCGAGGCCAAGGGTCGCGTTGCTGGAACACAAACGAGAGTGAGAGGGCGCCAGAAAAGAGGGAGCCACAGACCATAGCGACGACCAAGTTGCGCACGCAGCACTTGCACGCAACACTTGCACGCTGGCTCGCGCAGAGACTCACTGTGACTGACGCACATGGGCACTCAGCGAAAGGGGCTCAACCCGACTGTGACTTTAGGCAGGTAAAATCAGCCGCAATCGGGCGCGGGGCAGGCATGCTCGGAGAGAAAATTGGATAAAAATCGAAAAGGAGAGGGGGCACCGAGGCCAATACACACACACGCCTCCTTTTGGATCTGCGTCCGCAAAGGAATGCATGCAACACAAGAACACCCACCCTCACACCCTCACACCCTCACACCCTCACACCCTCACACCCTCACACCCTCACACCCTCACACACCCACACACGCTGTACAAACCAGAGAACTAGGCGCTGGCTCGGCTCAGGTTGCTTCTCTTTGGCCGAGTCTAAGCATGAAGCCATTTCACTCCGCGTTGAACATTCAACAACTCTGGCTTTCCTATCCATCGCGTTCTTGCATTCGATGGGTGCTGACCCTGAGTGAATCGTGCGAGAGGCGTGTCAGCAGGTCACAATCGGAGGTCCGTGGTTGCCTTGAGTTCTTGGCGTAGGAAAGAGTGAGGGCAAGGATTTGGCAAGTGCTGTGCATGTAATTAATTAATTGTTCATCGCGAAGCTTGCGAGTGTGTGTGATACAGTCACAGTAACATTCAGCTCGTCGCGAGAGGGCAAGGCGTAGACGCCCAGCGTGTAGGATCGGCAACTGCAAGCGATTTGGGTTGCAGTGTTGCAGCTAAATTGCCAGCCCTGCCCATGGAAGGTCCTGTCTGATCCTTCGAGGTAAAACGCGGCAGTCCTCAAGACAGTATTTTTGGCAATTTCTGTCAAAAATCCTCTTTGGATCGACGCACCAATACTCCTGCAGCAGTAGCGACTTGGACTGGTTTCAGGCTGCACGCAACACCGAGACCCACTCTCGAACTATGCAAGTCAGGAAGCACCCTGTCAGATTGGCGCGCGCCTCGAGTTGTTCAAGACTTACCAGCAAACGCACGGCTCGGAAACGGGGTTGCATAGTCCGGGTGCGTATGTTGCTTGCTTGCTTGCTGCATTGGAATTCCTCGGCATCTCGGTGTGCCCTCAGCCGCTACAATCGTCGGAGAAAAAGCGGTGTTTGACAGCGTTAAGCCACACAATCAAACCTTCGGCCCGACGCTGTTTGCATCTTGCACCTACAGAGACACGGCTTGTTTCCATCTCGCAGAACTTACCGATCGCGGACGCTGATGTCCAAAACGTCTCCATTGTCCTGCGCAGCCCTGGAAAACGATGCAAGCTAGTCCGAAAGTATGCTGCCGTCTGATAAGAAAGGGGCCGAGAAGTTACACCGCTTTCTTTACGCGCGAGTCAAAGTGGGCAACAATTGTCTGATTGGGTGGCGATGCGCATGTGCTTCTTCAACAGTCGCGATATGGAAACTTGCCCTTGGCCGGCCATTTCTTCTGGCCCAGTATCCAGAATGCACTAGCTTTCCGCGAGTAGCATAAGGCTCACGGCTACCCAGTCTCGCGGTGGGCTCCCCCTGGCGCCACGTCACAATGCTCCTGGCTGCTTCAACGGCCCTTCTTTCTGCACAGACTCACGACAAGCTGGCACAATACAGTGCCTCGTCAGGTAAATCTCCGCTTCTTTATGATGCAGAATACACGCCTGTGCTTCACAGCTACCAACTGGTGCCAATGGGCTCCTACAAAATTCACCGGTGGGCATCGGTTTTGAGTGTACAAACATCAGGTCTAACACAGTAGAAATTTCGACCTGTGGCACTTTGGAAGATCCTCCACGTTTCAGGCAGGTTGCGCATCAGCAGTAACGACCCATACTTCTACCCCACAAATAGCCACATCAACCCTTCATCAATCGAGGACACGGCAGCTCCATCTGCCGCTCTGAACTGCCCACTATGAGGTACGCTTGCGCATCGCGGCGAGACGCACGTCTTGGAGTTCTGGCGACCATCGTAGCTGCATCTCTGCTGCTCTTGCTCGTCCTCGCTTCGGCCCCTGCTCGCGCTTACGATGCCGACGATTTGGATGATGATCTCGACAGCGATGGTACCAATGCTGTGATCAAATCCGCCGAAGAGCTGCAGGCGCAAGCACAGGCTGACGCATCGCTACTTTGGGGTAGCTACCGTCCGCAGATCTACTTTGGTCTTCGTCCTCGCCTCCCGGACTCGCTGCTCACTGGTCTTGCCTGGTTCGGTCTTCAGGACTACAACGGATTCCAGAAAATCCGACACCAGTGTAGCGATCAAGATGGTATGAAGGGATTCACCTGGAAGTATCACGATGGCCGCGAATTTGGTATTCAGGAGATCAACGACAATGAGAACAACTACCGCATCGAGACCAGCTTCCTCAAGGTCGACACCTCCAGCAAGAACGGAGGCAGCTGGGGTGCGCGCATCTCTGGAACCGTCATGGATATTACTAAACCCGCATCGCTCACTACATTCTGGTACGCCGCCATCGAGAGCCTCGGAAGCGCGCTTGGGCTTGAGACCGAGATCGAACAAGGCCAGGGCATCGAGCGCGACGAACCTGTTCGCCTTGCTGGCACTGTTCCTGGCCTCGGAGACTTTGTTATCCGCATAGAGGAGCCCGATGCAGCCCATGGGAATGCAAATGCGCACGGAAACCAGTTCATAACCCATCGGAGCGGATCTTCAAATGCCGACGCGATTGCGGGCGTTGCTGGCAAGTCGCATGTCTTTGGCAAGCGAATCCCCGTCGAGTCTGTCTGGAAAGCCAAGGATGTCATCCATAACGATCTTATGATTCACCTGCAAGAAGCTGCGCAGACCTATGGCGCGGAAAGCATGCCCGATCCTGCCCTCACACTCCGTCTCTCTGACCAAGTCGCCCCTGGATCCACTCTTTTCGCAATCCAGAAATCCTTTTCGGGCAACTTTACCTTTGACGTCTTCTACGACAGTGCTACCACACCCAAAGGCGAGAGGCTTTCGTCCGCGGGACTCACGCAAGCGCTTAGAGCTGCTAGAGAAGCATACGATCGTCGTTTCGATCTTGCCCTCAACCTTGGTTCCAAAAACTATACCCGGGAGCAGATCGAGTTTGCACGCGACCTCACTTCGTCCCTAACCGGCGGCATCGGCTTCTTTCACGGCTCGGCCATCGTCGATCGCTCCTTCAGGCATGAGTACGATGCTGAGACTGGCTCTGGAGTTTACGATCCTGAGGTGCACGGACAGGCGGACCCGCAGCCAACCGAGCCGGAGCAGCTCTTCACAGCCACGCCGTGCCGCAACATCTTCCCACGCGGATTCTACTGGGACGAGGGTTTCCACCTCGCCCACATTGGCGCTTGGGACAACGATCTCAGCCTCGATATTCTCAGGAGCTGGATCAAGCTCATTGACGAGGATGGCTGGGTAGCACGCGAACAGATTCTGGGCGATGAAGCGCGATCTCGAGTGCCAGACGGGTTCCAGACGCAGTATCCGCAGTACGGTAACCCGCCAACGCTGATCCTCGCTGTTAGTGCATACGTCGACCGTCTCGTTGCACGCAACGAAAAGCTCGGCCTCAACACCGCTTCTCTCGCGCAACAGCAAGCTCTGGCAGACTTTGACGCGCTTGACGACGCTCCCATCTCTGAAAAGATGCTAGCTTCTGCAGCGCTCGGCCAGACGTTCTTGCACGAAATCTATCCGAAACTGCGTCGTCACTACAGGTGGTTCCGCCGTACCCAACGTGGTGAGATCCGAGAGTGGGATCGCGAGGCGACTTCCAAGCACGAAGCGTATCGATGGCGAGGACGCACCAAGGACCACGTTCTGGCGAGTGGATTGGACGACTACCCTCGAGCTCCTCTGCCGCATACGGGTGAGCTGCATGTTGATCTGCATTCGTGGATGGGAAGCTTTGCGGACACTATGGCTAAGATTGCAAGGGTGCTCGGCAAGGAGGATGATGTTGACGAGTACGAGCGACACTATACGGACATTGTTGCAAACCTCGAAGATCTACACTGGAGTGAGGCGAACAAGATGTACTGCGATGCGAGCGTCGATGAGAACGACGAGTCCTACCACGTTTGCCACGCAGGGTATGTGTCGCTCTTCCCGTTCATGCTCGAATTGCTTGCGCCCGACTCGCCGCATCTCGGGCACATGCTCGATCTGCTCTCGGACCCAGATCAGCTCTGGTCGCCCTACGGCATCCGATCGCTCAGTCCCAAGGATGAATTCTTTGGCCAAGGCGAAAACTACTGGCGCGGTCCAGTCTGGGTTCACATGAGCTATCTCAGCCTAAGAGCGCTCAGAAACAAATACGCCACCACGTCCGGTCCACACCAAAAAAAGGCTCTCGAGATCTACGAAAATCTGAGAAACAACGTGGTGGAAAACACGTTCCAGGAATACACAAAGACGGGATACGTGTTCGAACAGTACAACCCGACAGACGGACACGGTCAGCGCGGTTACCCCTTCACGGGATGGTCAAGTACCGTCGCCCTGATGATGGCCGAGATCTTTCCTTAGTGTATCACGCTTTTCAACGGCAATCAAAGCAGATCGAACATGAAAGCATGACAAGAAACAAGTACAAACTATGATACAGCACCACCTAGCTCGTTGCGTGGGTCAGAACACTTCGACCTCGACAGCATATCCACACTGAGTGCATCTCTGCACCGCCTTGCCCCTCTCCTCGGCCTCTTCCCACTCGTGCACATGCTCCTCGTCCTTCCTCCTCTGCCAAACATTGTCTCTCGTACGCTTTCTCAGATCTGCCAATCCATGCTGAAACTTCTTGCCCCTCTTTTTAGCCTTCTCTTCTTCCCTTCGCTCGAACTCTGCATCGAGCCCAGCCTCGGAGCCCCACTTTCCGGGTCCGAAGGCAAATTCCTCGACCTGCTTCCTGCAGAAGAGCATCATGTTGGAGTACGTCGCCTTGTGCGGATTCGCCTTGAGCAGATGTGGTAACAACTCCTCGTCCTTCAATTCCGAATCGGTCAACAGGTAATCCTCTTTGACTTCTGTCTTGGTGAGCAACGAGTAGACCTCTGGTTTCTCTCGTTCGCATTTGCGACACACATGGATCCCGAACACGCGCTTGAAGGGATGATCGACGATCTCGGGACTGGCGCAACTCTCGCATGCAGGCCGGGTCTGGAGGTCGAGCGAAATTGCCGGCTCGGCATACTCGCGCATGCGTTGTCTCTCTCGCTCCTTCTCCTTGCGCAGTTCGTCGACCGTCTTTGAGGCAGCGGGATCTTGATCGTCGATCAGGAAACCACCTTTACTGTTGTGTAACTTGGACAGGTCGAACTCGATATAGTCGCCCAGACTTTTATCCCGCTGAAGAGGGATCTCTCGATCGTCGACTTTGCGTGTACGTGCAACATTGCCTTTACTACCGACGACTATGAGCTGAGCAGGATCGAGCTGCGCATTGCGACTGGTCGAGGGGATTGATCGGAGGTTGGCATTGGGTCCGATGGATGGCACGCCGGCTCCGGCTCCGGCCTGCTGCGGCTGCTGGCTCGTGGACGCCGATGCAGAGGTTCCAGAAGAGGCATTGATTGTGCTGCTGTTGAGAATGGTGCGAGGCTTGCGTGCGCTTGCTTGAAGGCGGAGTCTAGCTCTGGCACGGAATCTGTTCTCCTGGATCGCCCAAGCTCGGTCCGCCGCATCCATGTTGTCCATCGTCATTGCCGAGCTTGAAGCAATGGACGCCATCTTGAGGTATCTCAAGATGCCGGACGGTATAGAAGGTTGATAGATTGATGGTGCTGGGGGCAGAGGTGGTTGTGCAGTGGAAAGTCGAGTGCAAGAGAAAGATCGAGCTCAAAGTGGAGGCTGAGTTGCGTTGCCTGACGTTGGGGGTCATTTTTTGAATGTGTGAGATCGAACGAAGGTGTAACACCAAAAGCGGCCGGGCCCGGGAAGCACGCAGCAAACCCTGTCAATCGTCGCAGGCTCGTTCGCCATCGCATTAAACCGCCAGAGCTCGCGCGCTATCCAGCTGCCTAACTCGAATTCGCTCACCGATGGCTTGACTGTGCATCTACGGTAGGCTGCCGTCCATGATAGACTGAGCAGAAATCCGATCGAGAATGCCTTTCTTTGTCTAGGTATAGACCGAGAGCAAACGGGTCTAGAGGGAGGGGAAACGAAAGTGTCGAGTTCGGACCCGCCACGTCGCAGCGCACGCACAGTACCGCTTGGTGCCGACTCTCGGAATTTGCCTTTGACGTGGCCCGAGTGCCGTGGAATCAGAGGTCGAGAGGCACACCGAGACTCTGACCTGTAGGGTGACCAGCCGGCACCAGAATCACCGCACCACACCGCGACGTTCTGAGCTTTCCATCTTATCCGCAGCATCGCAAGCGCCGCTCAATTGCTTCTCTCCATCACCACTAGCGCTTGCACCGGCGAGTTCATTCGAGAGGCGCAGTCTTGTACGATCAACATTGTCGCAAAGTGATCCAACCACGACACCATCCACACTGACACCGCACACAACGACCCCTCACTTCATGTTCTTGTAGCGTCGGACGGGCTTCACGCACAACTCCCATATCGATCGAACCGTCATCCTGGCAGGGGAGCTGGCACAGGATGAGCAGCTTGCCACCCATTTCGGACGACAAAGTCGTAGCAGGAGACTCATCGGTCGCTGCTGCTGCTGCTACTGCTGCTGCTACTGCTACCGAGGGAAAATCCGACTCTACAACCTCATTGCAGCCACGCTCAGCAGCGCCGCACAAGAAAGGACACGCGCCCAAACCGAGTGTTGGCATTGCGGCCTCTCTTTTCGGCTCTGCCGGTGACGATGACCCATTCTCCAGCATTGCCGCCTCAAGTGGCTCTTTCTCTCTCTCGCACCACGCAGAGACTGAAGAAGAGCCAGACTTGTTCGGCTCGTCAAGCTCAGCTGACAGTCGCTGCCAAAGCGGCACAGCCGAGCCTGCCACCTCGCAACTTAGAGCTGAATCTGCTTCGTCGCCACCTGTTCCTCCATCTACCTACGTCCACACTCAAGCCTTGCCGTCCTTGACCGAAGGTCTGACAGTGCCAGCAACCCACGGAAAGACAAGCGGTCCATCCTCAGGGCCAGCTTCGCCTGGCGATCTGTTCGCCGATTCGAGTTACCAAGATGATTGGCTTGGATCAGGTGGTGCTGATCAATCCCAACCCACTGCAGCTGCGGTGACAAGCGGCCACGATTCGGCAGCAGATCCCTTTGGAGCTACTGATGGGGGTCAAGGATCCTTGTCATGGCTCAATCTCGAAGAGTCTCAGCCCGCCCCTGTGACCGAGGTGCAGTACGACGCCTACGGTCAACCTATCGGAAACGCAGAGACAGAAGTCGTCGGCTTCGAACAGCAGGCGTATGGCCAGCCGCAACAGCAAGGCTATGGCTACGACCAACAAGCAGAGTATGCTTATGGTCAAACCCAGCAGACTTACGATCAGCAAACCGGCTACAGCTACGATCAACAAGGCTATGGCCAGCAGAGCTACGCTCATCAAGGCTACGCTCATCAAGGCTATGATCATGGATATGATCAGCAAGGATATGATCAGCAAGGATACGACCAGCTCGGCTGCTCGCAGCAAGATTACAGCCAGCAGGGCTATGACCAACAGCAGCAACAAGCGTACGGCCCTAGTGATCCTACTCAACAGAGCTATGGTCAGTCCAGCTACGATCAGCAAGCATACGCCAACTACAATGCGCCAGATCCTTATGCTCCTGCTGTATCTGCAAACACTGCTGGCGAGGTTGCCGGGCAAACGGACCAAGGCTATAACTACCAAGTACAGCAGACTGATCAAACGTACAATGCCACTGCTGGCCATGAGCAAGGCTCACAGGATCAATACAGCGCTGCCACCTACCACACTGATTCCGCATCTTACTCTGCACACGGTGGCAATGATTATGCTCCGGATACCAGCACCGAACAGCAGCAGAGCTCTGGCCCATACGTACAACACCCAGGTCACGCATACGATCCATACGATCCTCAGCAGCCGCAGCAGCAGCCAACGCAGCAAGAGGGTTGGTCCGATCAGCAATACGGATACAGTGCCGACGCTGCACAATCACTCCCTTCTGGCTACGACGCAGGTGCGTATGCTGGTAGCCAGGACACTTTGGCACATTCCAACAGCCAAACCGTTGTGCGTGCTCCCAGTCCATTCGATCCTCTTGCCGCTCCCCCTGCAATCGACAACACAAACCAATACTCTGCACCTCCGGCCTCTCACACTGCCGCGCTTCCACCACCTCCAAAGGGACCACCCAAAGGGCCACCCAAGGGTCCGCCCAGGGGTCTCTCTCGCACCGCCTCACGCAACGCTCAAAGCGCCAGCGGCTCGTCCTCGTCTCCCGCCTTGGACGACTCTACGAGACCGCGGGCGCACTCTGCGGCAGTCTCGCTCGAAAAGGAAAGCCAAGAGGAACCTGCCTGGTCGAATGGTGCTGATTATACTCAGGAGTCGCCTCAGCATCAGCCCCGGGTCACAGATACGCCTCCTACCACTTACAAGCACCCAACCTCCGCGTGGGTCGACTCGCTCGAACACGCAGCTGCCACACCTCCTGCTTCGAACGGCTTTGACGATTCGCTCCCGACATTGACCGTTACGGACGAGTCCGGCAACGGCTACGGTCCTGCCAAAGATATTTCCGACCAGCCCGAAACCACGATGCGAGATGCCGGGGACGGTGTTTTTGGCGAAGAGCCACACAACGCTGTCGATGACGCTGCCAACGCATTCAATCGTCTCAATCTCGAACAAGATCAGCAGGGCGCTGACTGTGAAAACGGCTACTCGGGAGAAGATGGCTTAAGCGGTGATGCCGAAGAAGCCACGCCCGAGGCATTCAAGCACGCTGATGACTATGCTCCACCTTCGGACTCTTGTGAGGTTGGCCAATACGATCCAGAAGGCGCACGAGACAATGCTCGACCCGATGTCGCCCAGCACAGCTCTGAGTGGTCCAGCTATGGCGACGAGCAAGCGCATTCAACGTCCACCTACGACCCTTACGGCCCCTACCATTCGCGACAGCAGCACTCTGCCTCGGAACAGCTGACTTATTCTTATGACCCATACAGCGGCGATGCCCATGCCGCGAGCCTAGGTGCGGATGAGTGTGCTTATGGTCCAGCGTCTGAAGCCAACGGCGCCGCTGAAGATGGTCAGTATGGTTACAAGCCTAACGAGATGGGTGAAGAAGACTGCGACGCAAGAACACCTCTGGCTTCTCATGGCCAGCAGGGAAGCTGGCTCGGCGGGTCTTCGGCGTACGGAAACGATACAGTGGAGGATCCGTATAGTCCTGCGGCGGTTTCAGGCAATGCGTACGCACAACACTCCGAAGCTGCGGCTGCGTTGAACACAAGCCACGACCCTTATGGGTCAGCTTCGGTGAACGACCGTACTGCCGCTTCGTATGCTGCTGACGACGGCCTAGCATACGCTCAGCAAACTCTCGCTTCAAGCAGTGTCGATGCGTTCGCAGAGAACCCTCAAGGTCACAGCCATCGCGGCGAAGGCGATTACTTCGACTCTGACAAGTATGCTGGCTCGCCCCAGCAAATTGCGTACAGCAACGCATACGGAATGCCCCCTTCGCCTTATGAGCCACACGACCAATACGTCTCTAGCGCGACAGGTTCAGGGCATGGTCCTAACAGCGTAGCCAGCGAGACACGCTCGCGAGCCGCATCAGAAGCGACGCCAGACATGCTGCAGACAATGCGCGGCGCTACCATCCCGATTGCCAGCTTCGGCATTGGAGGTAAGCTTGTCAGCTACCTCCCAACATCGCGCAATTCTTCGGATGGTGCGAATGGCACGGGCAACACGAGCAGCGTGTACGGCTCGTACTCTTACAATGCCTCGAGCTACCCGACCACGGTCAACATCCAGGCGCTCTCCTCGCTGGTGCCCTCATCTGCTTACGCGAGTGCCTTCGACCCATTGACCTTCCCTGGGCCGGTGTTCGAGGGCGCAGGTGGCACCAATGCTCTCTCCCGAGCCACGGGCGCTGCGTCGGCGAACAAGACCAAAAAGGCGGTCCTGACCAAGCATCTTGATGAACGGATCCAGGAGCTCTCTGTTGGTGTCGGCTATCTGCGTCGACGACCTTCCTTTTCAGGCTCATCTGCAGGGTCTCACCAAGCCACATCAGAGCAGGATGCGGAGCTCGAAGCTCGGAGGACCGAAGACAAGGTCCTGTTGCTGCGATTGTTGAAGCTTCTGGTTGAGAACGATGGACAGACGAGCTCGACTGCTTTTGAGCAAGGCGTGCGATCTTTGATCGTGGCGCCTGAGGCTGAAGAGAGCGTGTCTTCAGGTCCATTTGCCATGTCTGTCACTTCCACCTCACAAAGCGAGGGCGCAGAGGGCAGCGTTGTCGCATCGCACGAGCTGCGCACGAGCTTCCTACAGAAAGTACAAGGCATGCTGCTGCGCGGCGAGCGACGTCAAGCTGTCGAGTACGCTGTTGCTGAAAAGATGTGGGCGCATGCCATGACTATTGCCAGCTGCGTCGACAAGGAGTGTTGGAAGGAGGTCGTCAGCGAGTTTATCGAAAACGAAGTTGGAGCTGCCGAAGCTTCCCTAGCCAGCCAAGGCCAGGGAGATCTGCAGGGTCTGAAGGTGGCTTATAATGTCTTTTCGGGTCAGGATCCTGTGTCGATCTTTGATCTGTTCCGCACCAAGACACAGCTTGGCCAGATGGGCGGGTTGCAGCCTGCTCCGGCTGAGTCGGCTTCTGCATCCACAGCGCCTCCGAGTTGGAAGGAGTCGGCGGCGATTGTGGCGAGCAACCGCAGCTCCAGCGACGCTGCGGCTCTCACAGCCATTGGTGACGGTCTCTGCACGCGAGGCCTGCTTGAGGCGGCGCACTTCTGCTACCTCCTGTCGCCCCAGACATCGCCCATCGGTGGTGCGGATACGTCAGGAGCGCGCTTGACGCTGCTCGGTCTATCCAATCCAAAGGCATCCCACACTTTCGCTCAGGATCTGGATGGTATTCTCATGACCGAAATCCTTGAATTCGCTCAAGGCCTGATACCTGCCGTCAAGGGTCAGGAGCCCTTCCCCGGTATCCCGCACTTGCAGGCCTACAAGCTTGTGCACGCGCAGCAACTGGCCGATCTTGGTGAAGTGGGCAAGGCACAACGCTACTGCGAGGCAATTGCACAATGCCTCAAACAATGCAAGCACTCGCCCTACCTCCACTCGACGCTGCTCTCGCAATCAAAGCAGCTGTCGGACCGGCTGGTAGGCGCTCCTCACGCAGGCCCAGGAGGCAACTGGGTGACGCGCAAGATGCAGCGTCCGACGCTCGATGGCGTTTGGGGCGCGCTCGAGGGTCGCTTCACCAAGTTTATCGCTGGAGAGGATGGAGCAACGGAGGCGGACTCGCCCAACAAAAACAGCAAGGGTTCAGTGTCGTCGAGCGTCGGTCCGTTCTCGCACTATAGCGCCATCACGCCGGATGCAGCGTCGGGGGGTATGACGAGGCAGCAGTCGTACAGCGAGCTACACACGGGATCGCCAAGCGTGCCAACATCGCGCTCTGGATCGGCCATGGACTTCCGCAACGCTACCAAAAGCGCGGCTTCGCCGAAACACAGAGCCTCATCAGCGCTGTCGATGCGACCGCTGAACTCGGATCCTTACGGTGACTGGCCGCAGCACAGAACCTCGAGCTATCCGAATGGCAGCGAAGCAGCCAGCAACTACGAGCGTGACAGCGTGAGGTCCAGCTCAGAAGTGCCACGTAACGCTTATGCGTATGGCGCCTCCCTTCACGCTGTTGCTGGCCAGGCGTCCGAGTTCTCCGCCGCCTCATCAACCTACGGCGGACCAGTGAAGACCAGTTTCACTTCAGAAACTGCGCCCTGGCACGGCAACGCTGTTCAGGGCCATCGCGATGTGGATAGCTCTGGTCGACCAAGCACAGACGCTGTCGGTCCCAGTGGCGTTTCGGAGGCCGGATTCGGCGGCTATGGAGACTATGGAGGCTACAGCGGCGGATACGGGGCATACGGAGAAGGGTCGCATGCTGAAGAAGCTGGTGATAAGGAGCAAGGCGATGTCAGTGGCTACTCTCCTCCTGGCCAGACACCCTTCTACGGCTACGACCCGCACGGAGCGCAGAAGCCACAGTTTGTCAGCAATGTGGGCGCTGCAGGTGCACTGGAAGGAGGAGAAGAAGGCGGCTTTGTCTCGCCATTTGATGCTCTTTCGTCCAACAGCCGCACTCCACAGCCACAGTCTCACGGTAGCCAGTATGCGCCTAACTGTGGTCGCAACCAGACTGAAGAGGAAGAAGAGGAGGAGGACGATCTGGGACTGGGCAACTCGAGCAGACGCAGGAAGGCCAGCAACGCAGGTGGTCCTGGCGAAGGAAGCACCGAGGCAGGCGACGCTTCCCGAAGGGACAGCGTTGCTAGCTCGTCTGCTGCTAAGACGACAAGCGATGCGGACAGCAAGAGGGACGATGCTGCCAGCAATGCCAGCGGTAATGACGACAAGAGGCAGGAGCTCAAGCCGTCTGCGTCGTGGTTCGGCCGTCTCTGGGGCCGCAGCTCTTCCACTGACAGCGCGGCTCAAGCCGCCCAGGCGAAAGCGAAGAAGGCGCACCTGGGTGAAGAAACGAGCTTCGTCTATGACAAGGAGCTCAAGCGCTGGGTCAACAAGAAAGTCGGCGACAGCGGAAGCGCGACCAGCACGCCACCACCACCTCCACCGCCGGCAAGGGCGCAATCTACGAGCCCCGCCTCGCAGCCTGACCGCAGCGCTGGAGCGTCGAGTGCTCCGCCGATGCGTGGTCCTCCGTCCAGCGGCTTTACCATGGGCCGGGCAACGCCGCCTATTAGTGAGGGGCATGACGAAGGCAGTTCAGGACTGGCACCGAACAGGGGACCGCCTGGGATGGGAAGTCTGACGAGGGCGAGGAGTAATTTGGCGGATCACTCGATGCCTCCTGCCGCCCAACCACCGATGAGTGGCAGAGCGTCAGGTTCGTCAACTCCGGCAGGGCTCGGTTCACCGCCGCCTCCGCCGCCTGGCTCTAGGGCAGGGACAGTCAAGAAGAGGCCGATCAAGAGCCGATATGTTGTGGTCGACTGAGTGCACCACACGTCGTTGTGCAGCAACAGCATTTGTTTCTATGGAATCTCATCGTGTTTGTGATAGATACAATCCTCGCTTTGGTCTGGTTGAAGTGATAGTTTTGACAACTTGATGAGTTCAGAGGCTGATGTCAATCGGGCATCGGATCGAAAAGGAAACGGGAGAAATCAGGGTTTTTGCTCTCCACACAAGATGCGTCGTTAAATGCACAGGCAGAATTGCAGTGTCCGCCAGCATGCACGCCTGCAGCTGCACAATCACACTATAAGCCAAAAATCCACACTTGTGCCCTCAGGGCGTTGCACTCACAGATAGTGCGTGATAGCACACAGCGCCTTGACCAAGGCTTGTGACCCACTCCCACACTCTCCTCTTTCACCACCATCATCCTTCACGGCTGCATTCGGTCGTACACCATCGGCTTTCCTTCACAACTACCCTTGCACTCATTACTGCAAGTCGAAACTCGGATTGCTTGCAGCGTCGCCAACTTCGTGAAAGAATCGATCTCGCCCGTCCCCGACAGTCTTACAACCCCACACTTCACTCGTCGCCAAGCACGAAGCGCCACCTCTGCTCGCCATGGAGGCAGTGCAAAAGTCGCTCGAACAAGTCGCAAAGCGTGCACCCGGCATACACTCCACATCGACTTCCGCCAAAGCTGCCGCAACCACACCCACCGTCCACGACTCGATCGACCGCCTCATCGCTCAAATCGAAGCAGCGAAAGCTGCCATCTCGGACCCGCCCTCTCCAGATTCACATCCAAACCCAGCAGTCCTTCTTGCTGAGCTCAAATCCTCGGTAGAATTGGCACAGAAGTCCGTCCTCGATCGACAAAAGGAGTTTTACGCCGCCCTGTCCAAATCTACAAAGGCGCTCGATAAGAAATTCCCCACCCCAATTGATGGCATCGCCGATCCAAGCCTTTTTTCGTCACCCGAAGCGCAGACTGCATTGGAGCGGGTGATTCTGAATCATCTGCAGAGGAATGGGGATTGGTCGACGAGCTACAAGTTTGCGGTGGAGGCTCAACTGCCCCTTTCATCTGAGACGGAAGGATTGTATGTTCAGCTTCACAACGTGATAGCTGCTATGGGGAGGGGAGACTTGCGTCCGGCAATAAGCTGGGCGGAGGGAGAACGGAGATGGCTGGAGGGAAGGAAGAGTGGGCTAGAGTTTGCACTCCACCGGAGTCAGTTCATTCGCATTGCCGCTGGAGCGATTTTGCCGGGAAGCGAAGAAGCGGTGGGGATTAGAGATCCGGATGGAGAGAATGTTGAGATGATGAGTGCCTCTTTTGATCAGCTCCATCCTGCGTCCATCATGGAAACCACCACAGCAAGCGACGGTGCAAGTGCGGATGCTTTAGCCACAAGCACAAACGTTGAACGAGCCCTCGCATACGGCAGGACGCACTTTAAGCCATTCCGCAGCACCCACCTCGTTGAAATCCAAAGGCTATTTACCCTCCTCGCGTTTCTACCTGCATTCGTTCCTGCTTCGGCGTACGGACCGGAAGGATTCGATTCGGTGCCTGTCGAGCATCTGATCCCCACCGTACCGCTCATCTATCAACCGCTGCTGGATGCAAACCTCGTCCATGCACCATTATTAGAGCCTCTGTTCAGGCTCGAATTCTGCTCCCGCAACCGGATTGCCAAGGATGCTCCCCTCGCAATCGGCGTCGAGGTAGGAGCGGGTGGAGCGCTGAACAAGATCATCAAAGTCAAGGCGGTGATGAAGGAGAGAGGAAACGAATGGAGTCAGGCCGACGAGCTGCCCGTAAGTATCTTTCCTCCGCATTCCTTTTCGAGCGAGTCGGAGCGTTTGTTACTAACGGCGAGATATGATTTCATTGGACGGTGTGAGAATGCAGATCGAGATTCCACTGCCAACAAGATTGCGATTCCACTCGATCTTTGCGTGCCCCGTATCGAAGGAGCAAGGAACGGAGGAGAACCCGCCGATGATGCTCGCCTGCGGACATGTGCTGTGCTTGGAGACGCTCAACCGCTTAGCGAAAGGCAATGGGTACGTACACCGGTGCGCATCGAGGCTGTACGAGAAGACGGCAGATTGCTGACACCAGATTTCGCTTTTCGACCCGTACGATAATGCTCTGAGCAGACGATTCAAATGTCCATACTGCCCGACAGAGAGCTACCTCAACCAGGCGGTTCGGGTATACTTCTAATCATGGACCGTGCCACTTGTTCGAAGTTTCTGCTCTCTACATTTTGGATCCCTGAAGTGGGCATCCTTTTCCGTCCCCAGACTTCTGTCTTTTCGTCGCTTCTTGTCTCTTTCTCGCATCACATTGGTCCCTTCTTCCATCATGTAGTTGTACCCGCTTCTCCCGAGCTTTTTGTCTTTATGCCTCTTGCACTTTGCATACAGTCCCATTACATGTTTTTGCCATGAACTCGACCAATGGTGCTGGAATGTTTGGTCCTAGAACACGGTTGGTCCAACGCATCAATAGAGGATGCTGCAGCTTCGGCGGAAGGTTGATGACAACCTCGCGTAGCTTTAGGAAATTCAAGGCTAGCGCACGAGCCAGAGAGGACCCTATAAACCTGGAATTCTGTACCGGCGAATCCACCTCCCCCCCTCCCTCGGCAGTCTCTTCCTTCGCCATCATCAACGAGGTCTTTCGCTCATACAAAGAGATTGAGGGGTCACCATGTTGAAGAACGGACTGGCAAAGGATTCGGAGCGGGACACAAAGATTCATGTCAACTACGAGGTTTCTTCTCCGCCACCTACGCCTGGTCCTGAGTGGGTCAGATTCGTACTGATCTCCGATACCCATTCGCAAACCACACCCATCCCTGACGGTGATGTGCTCCTCCATGCAGGAGATCTCACCACTCTCGGACAGCCGCATGACCTCAAAACCCAGGTCGAGTGGCTAAAGTGAGCTTCTCCTCCCCTCCGATCTCCCCCCCTCCTTACTCTGTTCTTTGACTGACACTCTGCAAAATTGTCTACCGAACCTTTGTGCTTTGGATTCCGTGCGCAGATCGCTTCCGCATAAGACGAAAGTCTTCACATGTGGAAACCACGACTTTGCCGCGTGTACAGCCAAAAACTTTTACGAAACCCGCGGACGTCAGCTCAACGCCAAATACCGTGTCCAAGATTCACCCGACGACGTGGACCGAGCTGCAATCACGTTGAGCGACAAGAACTTGGCAACATCAGGACTAAAATATCTGGAAAATGCGACTTGGGGGTTCAAGGTCGATAGGAAGGAGGTGCGGCACCATGTGTGGAAGGTTTGGGGGAGTCCTTGGTCGCCAGAGTTCGAAGATTGGGCTTGGAACTACATCCGAGGGGAAGAAGCGAAGCAGGTGCATTCAGGAATTCCCAGCGACGTAGATGTGCTGATCACACATACACCACCACACAAGCTCGGCGGGTTGGATGCGATCCATGATGGGACACCGGTCGGTTGCGAAGAGCTGACCCGTCGACTCACCGCGCCAGCTTCCTCGCCGGATGCTATCCGGCCGTTGCTACACGTGTTCGGACATATCCATGAAGCAAGAGGAGTGCATCTGTTGAAACATGAAGGAAAAGGAGGAACAGAAGACGAAACGGTGCTTGTCAACGCAGCGCTGGTCGAATACGATCAGGACAAGTGGAACAACCATAGGATCTGTAAGTGCCGAGAGCAGGGAAAAGAAGCGGAAAAAGATAGCTAACACCTTTGTTCGCGTCCCAATTCCAATATGATGATGGTGATCACAGTCTCGTATGCGGTCGTGTGCAAGTAGGTATGGTTCGAGACGAGAAATAGACAAGGGAGCAAGAATCGGTGTAGAAGAAGGCTGACGGGATTGATCCATTCTGTTGTTGCTCTACCGTACAGGCCCGTGATTGTGGACTTGCGCGTGCCCTCTCCTTCTTCGCTGTGAGCATGCGCAAGTGTTCAGTGATGACTTCGTGACTCGCTCTCTGCCACATGTCAGGGGGTCCCCGTCTCGGACGAAGAAGAAAGCATTCTGTCGGTGGATGAGACCAGCACCGATCCCGCTGCCGCTGTTTTGACTCGGGCGCACGTCAGATCAACTTTCCCTCACAGTAGGCTTGTACTGCAAGAAGCAAAGATGGCATCCGATGCGAATCGACGGGGCTTTGTTTTCTCAACCGAGCGTCCTCGGTACGCACAGTTAATTCGAACGCGGTGTGAGTGAGTGTGAGTGGAAGGGTTTTATTGATGATGGTCGTGCGGGTGTGAGCTACCTGACAAAAGTGCAAATTTCTGATTTCTGATTTCCAGTCCCCCTGGGAATTTGGCACGCCTCATTTGCCTATGAAATCACCCACCAAATTCCTGGTACGGCGCGTGCCTTATTCTTTCAACTTCAACTGTGTGGAGTGAGGGATACTTCGGAAATCGGGCAAAGATTTTGGAAGAGGCCCCCAAGTCAGAAGAAATTTTTGAGTGAAAAAGTGCGCAATCAAGCCGAATTTGCATTTCCATCTTGAGCCAACAAGGCTGCCTCTCTTCCTTTACATCCCACACCATCTCTCGATCAACCTGTTTGGCAACATCAACGACAACTTGTTTCAGTCATGAGTGCGATCACTGACTACGAAGCGCCCCTTTCGGCGCCTGCTGCCTCCTCTGCGGAGCAGACGGTCCCCATCGTCCTCACCACCTCTCTCAGCCAGTATGCGATCCCATCCGGCCCTTACATGGTCCCCGTCTCGTGGCGTCGTACCCATCTTTCGACACTGGTCAACAAACTTGTTTCCTCCACCTCTAACTCTGCGGGAGCGGTACCGTTTGATTTTATCATTGATTCGGCACTCCTTCGCACGACTCTTGGCGACTACCTCGAAGCAGGAGGACTCACGTCGGAATCGACACTTACCATAGAATATGTCCGCTCGACCTTGCCGCCGACACGACTGGCCGCTTTTGAGCACGATGATTGGGTGGCATCTGTCGATTGCTCCTACACGGGCGCGGGTGGAAACATCTATATGACGAGTAGCTATGATGGCAGTGTGAGGCTTTTCTCGCCGAGCAATCCGACAGAAGCAGCGTACACGTTTAGCACAATCAACAAGGCCACAGTTCAGGGTGGAAAGAACACGAGCTTGACTAGTGCGGCTTGGACACCGGGAAGTGATGTAGTGGTGACGGGTGGCATGGATGGTCGGGTCCAGTTTTGGACCGTGTCGCAGAGTGAAGAGGGAGCGTGGACGAGCGCAAGAAAATGGCAGGGCGAAGCGCACAATGCACCAATCAGCTCGGTGGACACGGCGCAAGGTCCGGCTGGAGTGTCGATTCTCAGCGGTGGCTGGGACGGCATCGTTGCTGTCTGGGACGACCTACCCTCCTCCTCTACCACACCTCAGTCTGATTCTGAATCGGAACCAGAGTCGGAGGAAGAATCGTCAAAGAAACGTAGAAAGACTGCCAACGGAAAGTCGACAAAATCCGCCAAGCCATCAGCATCCAAAGCGGGACTGTTGGAACCGACCATAGTGCTCTACCACGCCCATCCGGTTGCTCATGCAGTGACGGGAGCCAAAAACGTCTTCACACCATCCTCGCGCGTTTCGTGTCTGCTCTTTGAACGCTCCTTCACCTCTGCCACTTCCAAGGACAGCAATCGGGCGTGGAGTGCTGGCTACAACGGTCTACTCAAAGGTTGGGATCTTGCCAACGGTGGGACCGTCCACACTTCACTCTCTCTTCCTTCAAGCACTGCTGAAACTCGTCCGATCCTCAGCCTAGCCCACCTCGCTCCCGACACTGTTGTTGCGGGATCGATGGATCGTGCGGTACACATTTTTGACACGCGTTCGTCGGCTTCGGGAGCAGCAACGCTTGGGATTTCGATCGCCAGTGCGCACAGGGGTCCCGTGGACGTGTTGAGCGCTCATCCCACCGACTCGCATCTGTTTGCCTCGGGATCGGGTCTCGAAGACGTTGTTAAAGTGTGGGATACTCGAAGCAGCAAAAAGGCACTGTTTAGTCTCAGCGCGCACGTTGAGACGGGGGATGTGGAGAAGGGAGTGTTGGCTCTCGATTGGTCGAAAGACGGTCAGGAGGTCGTGGCGGGTGGAAAGGACAAGAGGATCACCGTGTTCAGGGGAAACGGAATCGGAACCTCCACCCATGTCTAAACTTATACCAGCTTGCACCACGTCGATCCACCCAACCATCTCAATCGTGGCTTCGCAAGCGATGTAACTTTAATCGCACTCAATTCTGCTGATGGAATCATCGAAACCAACGCATTGCGAAAACCTTGACTGAAAAAGCTTGCGTGAAAACGCTCTGTGCGACAACAGGTCTACCAGGCATTCACTTTGGTCAGAGCGATTTTTTCCATAATCCACTTTCCCTCCTTGTATTTTTGACTCTGTTCCCACGCCTTCCAGTAATACCAACCTAGATTTCTGCCGCAGCCTTTGCAAGAAAGATCGCAGACTGTGTGGATGCCGGTGAGAAGATGACGATCCTCTTTGGTGCCTAGAGTGGTGTTGATGGTTGAGGAGAAGAGGTATGCTTTGCCGTCTCGACCTGAGAATGACTTCGAGATGAGTTCGTCCTAACGCATAGAGATAGTAAAGGATGGAGAACGAGTGGAGAGTGTTGAAATTGTTGTGTTGAAGAGCAATTTGTCAACCCGATACCGAGTTAAAATAAGACCATTGGATCGTGAGACAACTACAGTGTCAGTGGAAGCGATTCCACATAGTCTCGCTTGGTTTCCAGGGATGCGGACTTACCTGGAGAGCCAAGTGTGCACCGCAATCAGCACATACATAGCGCGGAGTCGATTCAGGCAGCCACTCCAACAACGGTGGTGGTGGATGTGGCGTCCCTGACTCCGCCAATGCTGTTGATGAGCCTGAAAAAGAGACTTTTGAAGAAGAGGATGCCATTTTCTGTGTCTTCCTGGTACTTTGCGCTACTGCTGCCTATCGAGACCAATCTGGCCGGAAGTTGTCGATTCTAAAGATGTCGCGTTCGACGATGCAGAGCTCTACTTCTGATGCAAACTGCGCAGAACCACTTTGGTTGGTCTTCAAGATGACAGGTAAACACGATATGGTGAGGAATGTAAACTTCTTGAGAAGCAGTTGTTTCGCGATGGACGAGCGTGAGATTGGATACAGCGTGGGAAATGGTGGAGAGCAGTGATGAGCAGGACGATGACAGATTTCGTGAAGGGCTCACTCTCTGTGGGGAAATAAAGACTGAGTTGCTGCCTGATCAAAGTTGGCTCTCCAATTTTGTTGGACCCTGCATCACTTGGCAGCTACCTCCACCCAAACATTTTCCCACACTTTACTCAGGCTACATTCAGTGTACTGTACTGTATACTGCACGTGACTAGTTGCGTGCGCGTCTGAGCTATCTTGACTCAGAAGATGTCACGCCTGCACACACAGTTGCGACTCTCTCACACGAGAGACCTTCTCACACGAGACTTCCTCTTGCACAAGAGATTCCCCAAAGGCCAGCAAACTTAGCACAAAACTTTGCATTGCTCAACTGCATGTAGCTATGCCCACGCAGTATATAGGTTGAGCACTCAGTTCCCCCCTTCCTTGAAATCTTAAGCCTTTCCTCATTAATTATGTGCATCCTAACTGTGTGCATGTTGTTGGAATATACAGTCACCCACATTTTCGACTTCAGAACGATCTGTTAGATTGTGGAGGTCCAACACAGGCAACCAGGATGTGTCAATATTCCTCAAAATTATTTTGATGCTGTTAGGCCACGATGCATCAAGAAAAGTCCAATTCTGGACCCCCCACATCTGGCTATAGGACTGCACTTACCTGATTCCGGCTATTAGTCCATGACTGTGGGGACCCCAGACCCATATCTCTGAGACACAATTTGTGTCAGATGAATGTGGGCCGTATATATTAACAAAGATAGGAACACACTCCTCTGTGATAGGGAAAGAGAGCATATATACACAACCCCACACACACATGCTCAAAGATAAGCTCCCACAATGTTTCACTGTCCCTACTCAAGATCCCAAATGATGCTCCATACTCTCCAAGACTCAACACAGGCATCATGCCCTCGATACAGCAAAGACATAGCCAACTTCGAGAAGGCATTGCCATCATAGGAAAACACATATATATACATCAACTCACTTGTAGATACAGTTGCAGAAAGTCATTCAAACTAGTTCCCACATCCTTGCATAGCAAGGTCTGCTTCCTCCTCTTCTCCATCTCTCTTCCTCCTGCGTGAGCCAAGTTGCCTACATTGGTAGCTGCTCCTTGATCACTACTGCAACCCTCTGATATCCTCTATCTATGGAGTGTATCTAAGCTGAAATATCCTCAGACTTAGCTCTACAAGCCCCTCCAATATAGGGAAGGCACTGTCGAGATAGCCACTCACCCCTGCCTTAGCTGATCAGTGGTTTCCCAGGATCCCTGAACTGGTGACAGTAACACATTACCGGCTCACTCCTTCCAATATCCGGCACTCCCTTGCCCCAAGCTCACTTGCTAGTGATGACTTTAGGGGGGGCAGTGTCACACCTGTGTATGCAGTTGTACACAGGCACAACTTTCTCACACAAGAGATCCTCTTATTGGAAGGAGTGAACCAGTAATGTGTCACCATTGCCGGTTCAGGGATCCTGGGGAAACCACTGATCAGCTAAGGCAGGGGTGAGTGGCTATCTTGACAGTGCCTTCCCTATATTGGAGGGGCTTGTAGAGCTAAGTCTGAGGATATTTCAGCTTAGATACACTCTGTAGATAGAGGATATCAGAGGGTTGCAGTAGTGATCAAGGAGCAGCTACCAATGTAGGCAACTTGGCTCATGCAGGAGGAAGAGAGATGGAGAAGAGGAGGAAGCAGACCTTGCTATGTGAGGATGTGGGAACTAGTTTGAATGACTTTCTGCAACTGTATCTACAAGTGAGTTGATGTATATATATGTGTTTTCCTATGATGGCAATGCCTTCTTGAAGTTGGCTATGTCTTTGCTGTATTGAGGGCATGATGCCTGTGTCGAGTCTTGGAGAGTATGGAGCATCATTTTGGGATCTTGAGTAGAGACAGTGAAGCATTGCAGGAGCTTATCTTTGAGCATGTGTGTGGGTTGCATATATACACTATCTTTCCCTATCACCAAGGAGTGTGTTCCTATCTTTGTTAATATATACAGTCCACACTCATCTGACACAAATTGTGTTTCAGAGATATGGGTCCAGGGTCCCCGCAGTCATGGACTAATAGCCAGAATCAGGTAAGTGCAGTCCTATAGCCAGATGTGGGGGTCTGGAATTGGACTTTTCTTGATGTGTCGTGGTCTAACAGCATCAAAATAATTTTGAGGAATATTGACACATCCTGGTTGCCTGTGTTGGACCTCCATGATCTAACAGATTGTTCTGAAGTCGAAAACGCGAGTGACTGTATATTCCAACACCTCTTGCACAAGAGATTCCCCGAAGGTCAACGAGTACAAAACTTTGCATCGCTTGACCACATGTAGCTACACTCACGCAGTATATATGTCGAGCGCTCACTTCTTCCCCCTTCGAAATCTTAAGCCTTTCCTCATTAATTACGTGCATCCCAACTGTGTGCATGTAACATCCTAACTGTGTGCATGTAACAGAAGATCACCTCATCCACCCCACTCATCGCTTTCCTCTCTCTCCCACCATCTTTCCGCTGGCTGCGACCCCTCGCAGTAACACCTTTTGTCGCACCCACCCACCGTCCCGCGGCTCTGCCCGCCTGTTTGCCCGTCTCACGCTCCTCATGTACCTTATGCACCTGCGAGCTAGCCCGGCCCGTACTGCGGGGTGGGAGCCGCCGAGCTCGAGACCAAATCTCGAATCCCACAACCCGTTTCCCCAGCACCTCTCGGCCGTGTGTGAGTCCCCCTTTTCTTTGAGCAAGCATGGCTGGGACTGTACTGTACGCATTGAAATCACACGACCACACAATTCTCTGTAACAGATATTCACAGTACGCAAAAGATTTCTACGATTAAGGGTCAGAATGGATCCGGTGGCGAGTGGTCAACACCAGGCGCTGCTTCTCTGGCCGTAGCCGTGGCAGTTCTTGGAAATGGAAGCGATGCTGCGGTGGGCGTTTCTTCTCGAACATCTAACGAATCTTGGGCCATTGCGGTGGTCTCATTCGTCTCCAAAAACGCTGGAACCGGCTTTCGCTTCAGAGACCTAGCTCTTTGAAAAGCCACACCGGGTGTATCGTGTGACGAGTCGGTGCGTGGATCCCCTGCGGACGGCACTTGTAAAGTAGTCGCAGCGACCGGTCTCGTCGAATCTGACCGTGCTGTTGAATGCGAAGCGTCCGAGGTCTGAAATGAACTTCGAAGAGGCTGTAACTGCTCCTGATCCTGCGGTCTAGGCTCAGGGTGAGAATGACTCGAGCGGACGCCAAGAGCAGCGATCGGTTTTACTTCAGGAGTGGGGTTTGGTGTATTCAGCTGAGTAGCTGGCTTGTCTGCCATCTCTTCATCCTTTTGACCCTGAACGGAATAACCTACTTGCAGCTTTTTCTTTTTCTGTCTTTGCTTGTGCAAGACAACTAGCGCTACTAGACCCAGCGCTATCACGCCTACGGGAACAGTGACACCTGTGATGATCGACGTTGTGCGTTGTTGCGATTGCTGGGATTGGTTCGACTGTTGATCCGTGCTTCCGTTCGAGGTGGAATTAATACTATCCTGGTTCTGATTTAAATTTGATTGACTGTCTTTGCTGGTGCCAAAGTCGATTTTGGGCAGAGTGCCTCTCAGCGGAGTTGGAGAATCTTGGTTGGGTGAGGAAGAAGAGGAAGAACTAAGGGTGCTGCTGCTGGTTGCGGAAGGCGATGAAGAGGCCATACTATTATCGTTGTTTGGAGAGGAAAGAGTACCACTGTCTGAGCTGCTGCTTCCGACGCTGCTTGTTGGGTCAGACTCGAAGTCAGCAGAACTATACTGGCTCGACGAGGGTGATGATGAAGACAATGGTGGCGTGGAGGAGGACAAGTTCATCGACTCGAATTGCCTTTCTTTGAAAGATATCAGTGGGTGCGCTTTGGTCCTGGTATCGCTCTTGAAGTCGTCCGCGATTGAACGAGGGCAAGTTGGGCGAGACCCAGCTCTATCGTCATCCTTGTTATCACCTTTGAGCTGACATGCGCGCTTTTCAACCGACAGCGGGTTCACTTGTCTTTCTTCTTCACTTGCTTGTTCAGTTTCACCGTCCTGGCGCTCAAAGTTGGGCTCCTTGCTGAGGCCTTTTGACGAATTGAAGGCCCAGTTCTTCGTTGGCGTTGGAATATGATGCTGATCTGGACTGCTCTGCTGCGATGAAGGCGGTAAGCGTTGGAGTCGAAGCGCGCACGTTGAGCCCTGAATTGATGCTGAAACGAGACGGAGACCGACTAGGAGGCAGAGAGATAGCTGCATCGCCAGGCATCGGCTCTCCATCCATGATCTGAAGGCGACCATTTTGGCATCGAGGATGCCGAGCCCACGCAGGTCCCTAGGATCGGAAGGAAGAGTAGTAGCTCGACGTACGATTTGGACGAAGGTCTAGAGGGAAGGGAAGGGGGGAGATTGTGGCTGTTGACAAATGCACTTTTTGGCCTGCTCTTGTACTATCTGTGCGTGGGTTCGTTGTCAGACAAGCATGTGAAGAGACCCGCAAGCACACGAGTATTGTCGATGCAGCCACAGTTCTGTGATGCAAACACATGAGGGGAGGTACGGGAACGTGGGTGGGACACCGCCACTTCGCCCACCGAGCACGACCAGAGGTTTGATGGCTCGGCAAATAGGCGCAAGCCTTTCAGCCTGACCCACAAATTCGCACCGGGCGTGCAGGAAGAGGAGGTCTGGTGGAAAGATTAAATGTGTTCGGGCGTCGGCAGTTGAGAGCGAGGGTGGCCTGTTCTCACGTTTTGGGCCCCGAAACGTGTGTGATGCCGGTGGGTCAAGTCAACTTCATCAAGTGCTCGAGAGGTCCAGGCACGAGGTCCCGCCCTCGGAGAACCAATTGGAGACCCACTTGGTATGCGAATTGAGAGAAAACAAAGGGTGCGGGATCGATGGTTCCTTGCTCTGAGATTCGGCGGGAGGCTGAATTCAGAAAGCAGATTTGCTGAATGATTCGATGATGGAGTCGGCGTCGCTGATGTGTGACGACTCGGTATTCAATCGACCGTCGGTGACAGATACCGGGCCAGTTCACATCGCCATCGGGAGATCCGAGCCTCGGATCTCAAAGCCCGCGCTACTCACTGCGGCAGCGTCATTCCGAGAACTGAAAGTGGCTTCTGGCTCCGAAGGCGCATGTGCCAGGGTAGCTGGTGTCAAGGCAAGGTGGAAGAACTGTGCTGGTCTGGACTCAACTGTTTGGTGTTGATTAGCTCGTCCAGTTTTACCGAGGAGCCTCCTTTTCTGCGCTTGATTTTTGGGCCTCAAATTTTGCACAAGCACATGTCGCTTTCCAAGTCCAGCATAGTGCAAACGCTACTACTTGCAGCTACATGTCGAGGGTTTCGCGCGCGCAGAGCCACCGTGCGGGAGAGAGCAAAGCACACGCGCACGATCATGCGCAGCGACATGCCGGTGGCGCTTGTCTTGGCTGCCAAACCAACTCTGCCGCCACGGTCCGATAGGATTCGTCACTACAAAGCATGTGGTCAGGTCTGCAGGCTACTGGACAGAAACGCGATGTGCATTCTGTTTTCGAGACGAGGTAAGCTCGGCTCGGAAGCGCCCCCTACGGTTGTGCGAGCCATGGAATGCAGACGCGTGCCTTGCTAGCTTCCGATCCAGCCTTGCCAGTCTCTCCATACGCCACGAACTCCTCAGCAGCGATGGCCGGGGTACGTCGACAAAGACTGTAGGCATTGCAGACCACGCATAGAGGCACTCAAACACTGATCACGAAGTCAGACGAGCGTCGAAACGAGCTAGGGAAGAGCTAGGGATGGACGGCTGCGGAATGCAGATCATGGACAGGAACAGTCACTTCTGGTGCGGAGGCAGCGCCGAGGTGTGTGGCTTGTCGATCACCGGCAGGCTGGGCGCGACACCTCAATGCAGGATCTCGGCTTAGTCGGAAAGCCATGGTCAGAGCGAAGCAGGGAGCAAGGTGCTCGACACAAGCGCATCGTTCGACGACAATGAAGCTCCTGCAGCTCTTTCACACCGTGCGCCGCTCTCGCAAAACCAATGGCTCTGATCCGATCCATCTGATACTGCACCCGGAGTCTGTGTTGGCGGCGGCAGCGGCAGCGGCGATAATAGACTGTGAGACGGAGCTGAGCGGGCTAGAGTACAGAAGGATGCATTCAAAGTCCGAATGGTGTGGTCGCATGCACAGCTGCCGATCCGAGCACTCACTCGCATTCGCTGAACCAGCTTGTGTTTGCGCTTCTGTTGCTGCGCAGAGCTCCGTAGGGTTCATTCCAAAAAATTGTCCCCCTCTGCCAGATCCAGTCAGCAGGCGAGCGTAGTGCAAGCACGCGCTCTCCGAGACCAATTTCGTTTACTGCGCAAGTCTGCAGCGCTGTCCTGTTTCTAATGCAGAAAGGCTCGGAATTCCGACAAAAAAAAAAAAAAAAAAAAAACACCCCCAAAACCAAAAACCAAAAACAAAGAATAACAGTACTTTCATTTCTAGGTGCAGGAACACGCAGTCCCGTCTCAGTCTCACCAGCCTTCCTGCCTTTCCACCTCGGATTGCTTTACCCTAAGAAGCGCAGCAATGTCTCTACTCGTAGTTCTGGAGTAGCCGTGTCAGGCTTGCAATCTGGCTCTATTCACTATACAGTACACTGGCTCTCTTTCGCACACTGCCAGAGCGACAAGTCTCTCGGGACCGCGCGCCAGCAGAGTATACAGAGACGTCGCAATTGTTATCTGCCTTTGGGCTTGTGCGCGACGTCCAAGGCCTTTTGAACTTCGACTGCTCTGATGCCCGTCAATGCCACAGCGAACCAGGCAAACAAGTTCAACTGCTTGTCAGGGTCTCTTGTCTTTGCCTGCTCTTCCATCATCTCATCGTCTCCTGTATCCCACCCTTCATTCAAAGGGAAGCGCATATGTCTACCACAAGCCTTGCTCAGGTGCACCGCCGAACTGGCACGTACTGTATGTCTCCTTTGTCAAGCAGCTGGCATTCAAATTGCTCGGTGCTGTACCAGCGAAACGGCGGTTGGTTCCACGCATGCCTCTGAGTCCAAATGCTGGTCCCCGTTCCCGCCCCTCAGTTCCTACAGGCTCTTTGTTCATAAACATGCAACAACATGTTTGATGAGTAGCAACAACCATGCGTCGCTTGGCTTTGACATTCACAGATGCAGAGCGCTTGGAACGAGCGCTAGCTTCATTAGCACGAGCTGGCACGTGGTGGGGGGACACGTTCATATTCGGGCTCATGTTCATAGCTTATCTATGAACCTTGAGCAGTCCCACGTCCTCCCAGTTTACCATCACCTCAAGTTTACCATCACCTCAAGCCTAGCTGATCGCGACCAAGCAGTAGCTACGCTTTCTTTCGGCTCCAGCGGAACCTAGCCACAACCCCGAGTCAGCCGCCGTAAGGAAGCCGGCCAGGTTCCGAATTTTGGCCTCTTTTCGACACCGCAATTTAAAATCAGATTTTCCAACGGTGCCAATTCCGGTCACCGAATCTGGCTACTCTCCTCCCCGCTTGTTCACACTCCTATGGAACCCGACAAGCCTTGCATACGCTGCAAGCGATCCCTAGGGCCAAGTCATTTCACAGGCACTAACGGTAGAGTCACCAAGACTTGCTCTAGCTGTTGCACCAGGATAACAGCAGCGCGCGAGGCCTGGGTCCAACACCACAACCCCAGCGCCAGCACCACGAGCTGCACCAGGTCCATCTCCCCCCCCACACACCTTTCCCCGCCGCCAGCAGTTTCACCTGAATCAACCCTCTCCCCACTCTCAGCGGCCGCCGTCGAAGCTCGAATATCCTCACACCTCAAATCCCGGCTTGATCAACGATTTGAGGAGCTACTGGCCACCCTTTGAACGGGCTGGCCTGCACACCCGACAACGGCGCCGTACAATCCCTCCCCTTCCGTCTTATTGCAAACTCCACCAACCGCGCACAACCACCCAACCGGTGAGTCCCTCCCTCTGTCCACGTCTCGCTGCTTCCCTTGGGTAACCGCCGATATTCTAGACAAAGTAGCACAAGACAAACTACGCCCAGAGGAGCTAGTCAAGCTACGCAACCCAGAGTCCAAGGTCTCACGCGAACCCACACACTTGACCGGGCTCGTCCTCGAAAGCGGCCAGCTCATGTTAACGGAGGACTCCAGCGACACCCGCACCTCCACCTTCGCTAAGGCAATCCCTAACGTGGCCGCCCTTACACAGGTCTGGCTGGCGTACGTAGCCATACGACTCCGTTACACGTGCAACCACAAGCTCGCCGAGGCCCTCCTAGCGCACCTGGAGTACCTCATCGACTACGAAAGCACGTATACCTGGCAGGCTATCGTTGACTATCACCTAGCGGTGTGTCACCTCAGGTTTGGCACAGGAGCAGTGCACGAGTGGGCGGACGTCAACAACAACATCGCCGGGAGAGTCCTCCTCACGAACCCCAGGACGGCAAGCCTCAACAACTCCTCCACTGCGCGACGGGACCAGGCGCCCCCCAACTTCAGGAAAGGAGCAGGGGGCCGCCCGAGTTGAGCCACCACCTCCACAAGCTCTGACACATGCCGCAGGTTCAACGCGGGGCACGACTGCGCAGGGTGCACTCGCCAGCACACGTGCCTTCACTGCAACAGCCCACACCCGCTTCCTTCCTGCCCCAACTTCGCCAGGAGCGGAAAAAGTACGAACACTGTCAAGTCCGGATAATGGTGAGTAACTACTCACTCAGGCGACACAGTCAAGCCTAGGCGCCCCTGGGTGTGCCAGCTCCACCCCTACCCAGCTCATGGGATCAGGCCACGCCGCCTTCAAGAGCGTCTTCACAGGCACCACCGCCTCCAAATGCGCCCTCTCCTACCCAGCCCCCGCAGCTGTCAATCGCGGAAGACATGATCAAGGCCGCGCTGCCACTTAAAGCACCCCCCCAGGCCACGCCGCCTCCAAGAGCGTCCCCCAAGGCCGCGCTGCTGTCAAATGTGTTCCCCCAGGCCACACCGCCTCCAAGAGCGTCCCCCGAGGCCACACTGCCATCAACGGTGCCTCCACAGGTCACACCACCTCCAAGAGCGTCTCCCAAGGCCACGCTGCCGTCAAACGCGCCCCCTCAGGCCACACCGCCTCCAAGAGCGTCTCCCCAGGCCACGCTGCCGTCAAACGCGTCCCCCCAGGCTACGCCACCTTCAAGAGCACTCAGCCCCCGGGACATCCTTGCCAGCATCATTGACATGCCCCCTGACCTAGCCACCCCTATCCTTGCCTCCATCCTCACAGGTAGACCACCGGCACCTCGTCCCAACACGTCCTGCGTACGACCCATTTTTGACCAGTCAGACACACCAGCTGCAGTCGGCACACTCAACGCACAGCACTGGTCGCCTTTCCTGAACCTCTACCCAGACCAGGCCTTTGCAGCGCAACTACGAGGGGTGCTCCTCCATGGAGTCAAGCTCGGCTATGAGGGACCGCTACAACATGAGGCCAGGCTAGGGGTAAAGAATTTGCCCATGGACAGCCTAGGCCTCAAGCACCTATGTCGAGAAATCAGCTCCAGGGTCTCTGAAGGCCGCCTCCGCCCCGTAGTAAGCCCAGACGCAGTCTGGTTGGTATGCTCCCCGATGGGCGTGGTACCGAAGCCGCACAGCGACAAGCTGCGCACCATCTACCACCTGTCACACCCACGCCGTCCAGGCACGCGCTTGCCATCAGTCAACAGCCACATTGACACAGCGTTTGTAGCCATCAAATACGACACTTTGGACACCATCATGGACTACATTCGCGAGCACCCAGGCGCACTCCTCTGGAAGGCCGACCTCGAAGATGCATTCAGGCACATGGTTGTCGCCGAGAGTGACGCACACTTGATGGGGATCCAGTTCGAAGGGGCCTTCTACCAAGAGTGCGCGCTAGCCTTCGGCGGTAGCTCCTCTCCCTTTCTCTTCAACCTCTTCGCGGAGTTCCTGCACTGGCTCGCAGCCTTCACACAACAGTCCATTTCGGCACTCCAGCCACCCTCCAATCTGCAGCCCTACTCGGTCATCACACACTACCTCGACGACTTTTTTGGAGCCGCAGACGCAGGTGTCAACGCTAACGTTCCCATCACAGCATTGAGCCTCACAGCATCAGCCCTAGGCTTCAAGCTAAGCAGAAAAAAGACCGTCTGGAACACCACCCGCCTCGAGGTCCTAGGGATTGAATTGGACTCGGTTGCCCAGACAGCCTCAGTCACCGAGTCACGCCAAAGGCACATCCTACAAAGCTGCGAGCGCATACTAGATCGCGGGCGAGCATCTCTGGGAGACATGCAGAAAATAGCCAGACTCCTCCAGTTTGTCACAAGAGTAGTACCCCAAGGCCGCGCTTTCCTCCGTCGGCTCTACAATGCAGTCAAAGCACGTTACAAGACCCCCTTGGAACGCCGCATCAGCAGTGCAACCCGGACAGAACTGTCATGGTGGGTCAACACCTTGTCCTCGTGGGATGGCGTGTCCTTACTACAGCCCTCCCCCTTGCTCATCGAGCGCATCTGGACGGATGCCTCCAAGCGCAGCATAGGAGCACACCTTGGGACCATGCGTCAACCAATCGCGGTCCTCTCCCGGGAGATATCAAGATGACATCACAACAAAGATATTCGTTTCCTGGAAGCGCTAGCAGTGTTGGAGGCTTTAAGGCTTTTCTCCCCCCTGTGGTCAGGCCCGCGTCGGGTAGTTGTCCATGTAGACAACGAAAACGTCGAGCACGGCCTACGCAAAGGGTCAATCCGCGACCCAGCCACACAGACCATTCTTCGTGCGATCTTCACCCTGTGCCTACAGAGGCACATCGACCTGGTGCCACTCCGGGTGAGCTCCGAAGAGAACATCCTCGCTGACACCCTCTCCTGTCGTCGTTTTAATTTCATCGAGCAGCACTACCCGACAGCCTTCTCCCTGCTAAAGTTCAAAGGAGCCAGGGCGAAGGAAACCGGAGCATTCAGCCACCAGCCTCCTTCAAAGCCGCAACATGCCTCTCTGCCCTGGCCAACTTCCTACTCTGGAACGGCCTCGCCATCAACACATGCTCTCGCTCCAGGGCAATATGCGCAGATTTCGCCGAGTTCACGGCCTCCCCCTGACCCTTCCCAGCCACCGAGCCCCAGCTCATTGAATGGGTGGCAAACCAGCACACCAAAGGGAAATCCTACAGCACCGTCAGACGCGACCTCGCGGTCCTCAAGTTGTGGCATGTCGACATTGGGGCCCCAACTCCCGCCTTCGACTCCGAGCGACTCGCCAGAGTGGTGCGAGGTTTCAAGAGGGTGGCCGGGGACCCACTCCCCACCGCAAAGCTGCCCATCACCCTTCCCCTTCTGCGGAAACTCGTCTGCGCCCTGCCCAGCATTTGCACCTCACCGCATGACCGGCGCATGTTTAGAGCGGCGTTCTGCCTCACTTTTGCATGCTTCCTGCGTGCAGGGGAGCTTATGTGGGGAGCGGAGGAACCCAGCACGCAGCTCACGGTCGGCTCGGTCTCCTTTGCGACAGACCGCTCTCATGTGACCATCACCCTCCCAGCTAGCAAGACGGACCCCTTCTGACGAGGGGCCAAGCTCACGGCGCCTGCAGTCAGGACCAGCACCTGCACAGTCTCCGCCCTCGAGGTCATCTGCGCTGGTAGACCGACATGGGTGCCACTCTTCACGTTGGAGGGCGGCCTACCTTTCAGTCGAGGAGTCTTCACGCGCACGCTCCGCCAGTGCCTCCTGGCATGCAACATCTCCCCAGCCGATTACTCCGGCCACTCTTTTTGCCGAGGTGCCGCGACCTGGGCTGCCGTGAACGGTGTGGACGACAACACCATCCGCGGGCTTGGACGGTGGAGGAGTGATTGTTTCTGGAGGTACATCAACAAGTCTGCCTCTGACCGTGCCGCCACCATGGCCCGGGCTCTGTATTCCCACCCACACCGCGCGCTCGACCTATCAACCCCCGCTTGGCGCGACATCTGACATCCATCGTCTTCCGCCTATCTTGTGGGGAGTTGGCTCACCTTGCTCACCAGCCTTTGCTCGCAACCGATACACCTAACGGTTTGCTGCTCACCAACGGACAACAGCCATGGCTGGGAGCTCGCCAGCAACTCCTACGAGTTAGGCAAACAATTTAACATTTAACACTATAATCTAACAATTTCAGCAACCCTGACTAATGCCACCAGCGCAAGCCGGCAGCGACAATGATTGAAAAAGCCCATCTCTCGAGTTAAGCTCTCCCCTGTGCTGGTGCCTGTCTGCCTTGGCATTTTTTGTTTTCAATTTTTTCAATTTTTTCAATTTTTTCAATTTTCTCAATTTTTTCTCAATTTTTTTTTTCCCCCTTACTTTTCTGGTATTCGCGAGCAGCGTCGGTGTGCAGCTGCTTTCAAGTGTGCTTCAGTCTTGAGGCGCGGCTCGTTGTCGAGTACAGTCACAGTACTGTACAGATACAGGAGTCCATTTGCTGCAGGAAGGTGACCATTTGTGACTGGGACACACTCAGCCTCGCTTCGGCTCGCTGTCGCTTTGCTCTTCTCTCGCTTTTTTGATCGTTTTTAGGCTTTGCAAGCTTGCCTTGGATCATGTCTGGCTGCCGGTAGGTCAACCGCAGCCTCGCCTCCAAGCTGTTCCCCTGTCGACCCATGCTCCCTCCGCGCTTTCGTCGACACCTTTGCTCTTGTCTCGTCACTTTGCGCTCCTCGTCTTCCCTTCATCCCCTCTCAGAGCCGGCTCTTTCTGCAACCGTGGCTTCGTACTTGGCTTCGACGACACCTACACCAGTGCAAGCTCATCGTCAGTTTGGCAGCGTGCACGTTCTCTTCGGCGACTCTTTCACACGCACCCGACCGTGTTGATCTCACCGACTACACCCGTTTGTTCAATCATCTCCACCAACAGTCGACCTCGACTCTTGGCGCATTTACCCAGCACATATCTCGCTCGCCTCTATCCTTGAATTGCGGAGGCGGATTCATTTCCAACGCACGCAAGCTCGCGTCGTCCTTGATTTAGCACAGGCGTGCGAATCCTTTGTAACTGGGCCGCTTTCCACTTTACCCGACACGGTCCTCACAGCAAACGAGCTGCTCTGGCTAGCATCTCTATCCTCTACCAGCTGCTTGCTACACCCCACCAACACCTCCGCATCTCACCATCGTGTTGCTAAGTCTTTCGCGTTCTTCTTGGTTTCAATCTCGTGTCTCGTCCGTCGGCATCTGCCCGCAAAGCATGGCACTCGTTTCTTTTCCCTAAGAGCAACCTCATATCAGCATCCTCTCTGTACCAACACATCTAGATTCGGTTTTCTGTTAGTAAAGCCTGACCCACAAATATCATCTGCTCAGTATTTTGCGCAGACTACACGCTCTTGACGCCATTACGACTGCCTCGCGAGCTAAGACCACTCCGAGCTAGACCACGGGCCTTCGCCTCGCCCCTTCTTTTGTCTCTCGCACTTCTCGCCTCAACAACAAGCGAGGTCAACACATAGATAGTACTGGTCTTGGCTGTCTCCCTCTGACGTTCACACACAATGGCAGCCACACTCAGCGCCCAATCGGCGTTGACGAACCAGGGAGCTTTCATGTCGCGACAGACTTCCTCCCCTCTCCCTGACCTGGCCGCGCTTCCAAGCGACTTTCTCGATCACCTTCTCCTCATCACACAGACCCTGGTCAACTCTAAACCGCCGCCTGCTGTCCTCCGCGCCATGTCGCGTGACCCAACGCGAAACGAAAATGGTTCGCACCGTAAGTGCCCGTCCCCCTTTCTCCACTCATCCTCGATCCTTGATGCCTTGCAGCCGGATTGCTCACCCTCGTCCCCTTTCTCCTCATACTCACATGTGTCCAAACAAATAGGCGACACCAACGGCATTGCAGACGACGCTGCCTCGATCGACCTCGACGACCCCAAGGTGCAGAACGAGGGCACCGTAAGCTTGCCCTTGCCCCAGTTCAGCTCAGCCCACAGCGATGAGCGCACCAGATCGATCGAGGCTAACCTCGGCAAGCTTGCAGAGAGGCTCTGGCGGGCTGAAGACCACCTCGAGGTTGTCGCTCGCAGCCAAGAGCTCGTGCGCACGCCAGGCGCCGAGGAGGATCCCGCAAACCAGTCTCACAAGGACGGCCGCAATCTCTTTTTTGGCAAGCCTTTCCCATATCCGCTCTCTCACGCTCAGCCCCAGAGCTCCACTTATCCGCTCAGTTACCCACTAGGCATGGGTCTCAATGGGCCGGTGCTGCTTGGAGGTCAGCACTCCCGCACCGACGACCCCATTGCCTCCTTTGAACGCTACAATGACGAGAGCGGCCTCTCGGCCCAGGAGGAGCTGCGCCTCCTCAAAGCTCAAGTCCAGGATATTGCTCGCGTCTGCAAGGCTGTCGCCTTTGGAGACCTCACCCAGCACATCACCGTCCCCGTACAAGGACACGTCATGGTCGAACTCAAGGATATTATCAACCAGATGGTAGATCGTCTCTCACATTTCGCCGCCGAAGTTACACGTGTCTCGCTCGAAGTAGGAACCCAGGGCAAGCTCGGTGGTCAGGCCGAAGTGCACGGAGTCGAAGGAACTTGGAAAGAGCTCAAGGACGTCGTCAACCGACTGGCTGCCAATCTGACGAATCAGGTGCGAGGTGTTGCGCTCGTCACCAAGGCCGTCGCCCGTGGTGATCTGTCCCAAAAGATCGAAGTCGAAGCCGACGGAGAGATTTTGGAGCTCAAGGTAACCATCAACGTCATGGTGGACCAGCTGCGTCACTTTTCAACCGAAGTCACTCGTGTCTCGCGCGAAGTCGGCAGCAAGGGTCAGCTCGGCGGTCAAGCCAACGTACCAGGCGTCCAAGGTGTCTGGAAGGAGCTTACGGACAATGTCAACCGCATGTGTTCCAACCTCACCGGCCAGGTGCGATCCATTGGCATGGTCACCACTGCCGTCGCCAAGGGCGATCTTACCAAAACGATTGACATCGATGCCGAGGGAGAGATGGCGCAGCTCAAGGACACCGTCAATTCCATGGTTGGCCAGCTGCGTATCTTTGCCAGTGAAGTCATCCGCATGTCCATGGAAGTTGGCACGTACGGCAAGCTCGGCGGTCAAGCACACGTGCCTAACGTTGAAGGAACCTGGAAAGACTTGACCGAGAATGTCAACAAAATGGCTGACAATTTGACGTCGCAGGTACGAGAGATTGCGCGTGTCACCAAATGCGTAGCTGAAGGTGTTCTTACCGAGTTCATCAACGTCGACGTCAAGGGTGAAATCCTTGATCTCAAGCTCACCGTCAACAACATGGTTAGGCAGCTCAAGACGCTTTCCGACGAGATCATCCGTGTCTCCGTCGAGGTAGGCACCGAAGGTCGTCTCGGGGGACAGGCCAAGGTCAACGACGTTAAGGGTCAGTGGCAAGTACTCACCGAGCGCGTCAACATGATGGCCAGCAATTTGACCAATCAGGTACGATCCATTGCGACGGTTACCACCGCTGTAGCACGCGGTGACCTCAGCAAGACCATTAATGTCGAAGTCCGCGGCGAGTTCCTCGATCTTAAGCTGACGGTGAACAACATGGTGGAATCCCTGCGCACTTTCTCGTTCGAGGTGACGCGTGTGGCCAAGGAGGTCGGTACCGAGGGCAAGCTCGGTGGCCGCGCTACCGTGCTCGGTGTTGGCGGAACCTGGAAGGATCTGACCGATTCAGTCAACACCATGGCTGCCAACTTGACGCTCCAAGTGCGTGCCATCGCTCACGCCACCACCGCCGTAGCACGTGGTGATTTGACGCAAAAGGTGACCATCCCAGTATCCGGAGAGATGCTCGATCTCGTCAACACGATCAACAACATGATTGACCAGCTCAGCTTCTTCGCCTCCGAAGTGACACGAGTCGCCCGAGAGGTCGGTACCGAGGGCAAGCTTGGTGTGCAAGCCCAAAAGAAGGATATCGAAGGCACCTGGGGCGAGATCACCGACAACGTCAACATCATGGCCAACAACCTCACATCGCAAGTGCGAGCCTTTGCGCAGATCACGGCTGCTGCCACGGACGGTGACTTTACCCGATTCGTCACCGTCGAGGCATCTGGGGAGATGGACTCGCTCAAGACCAAAATCAACCAGATGGTGTACAGTCTGCGCGACAGTATTCAGAAGAACACAGCGGCGAGGGAGGCGGCCGAGCTGGCCAACCGATCGAAATCCGAATTCCTTGCTAACATGTCGCACGAGATCCGAACGCCCATGAACGGCATCATCGGAATGACGGCATTGACGCTCGAAACCGAGCTATCGCGCTCGCAGCGTGAGAACCTCGTCACCGTCTCGACACTGGCAGGCAATCTGCTTGCAATCATCGACGACATTCTTGATATCTCCAAGATCGAGGCCGGTCGCATGAATGTAGAGGAAATCCCCTTCTCTCTGCGTGGAATCGTTTTCAGCGTACTCAAGACGCTCTCGGTTCGAGCGACGCAGAAGAAGCTCAACCTCATGTACGAGGTTGCACCGGACTGCCCAGATCCGCTCATTGGGGATGCGCTCCGTCTCAAGCAGATCATCACAAACCTCATCGGCAATGCGGTCAAGTTTACCGATGCGGGCGGACGTGTCGCGCTCAAGTGCAAGTTGTCAAAGATGGTCAACTCAAACCAGGCCATGCTTGAGTTCTGTGCCTCGGACTCGGGCATCGGCATCAAGCAGGACAAGCTGGATGTCATCTTTGATACCTTCTGCCAAGCCGACGGTTCGACGACGAGAAAGTACGGTGGTACCGGTCTTGGTCTTTCGATCTCGCGAAGGCTGGTCAATCTCATGGGCGGTGACCTGTGGGTGCGCAGCAACTACGGAAAAGGATCTGACTTCTTCTTCACCATGGTGGTCAAGCTCGACCAGATGTCGCCGGACCAGGTCAAAGAAAAGATTCGTCCCTACGCCGGGCGCAACATTTTCTACCTGGACACGCTGCACGATCAGACCGGTGTACAGGCCATGATTGAAGACCTTGGCTTGAAACCGTTCACTGTGCACAGTGTGGATGAGGCCTCGCATCGTAAACGCGGCATGCCTCGTATTGACGCGATCATCGCCGACTCGCTCGCAGTGGTGGAGGATCTGCGCAACGTCGAGCATCTTCGGTACATCCCGATCAATCTGGTTTCACCAGCACAGCTGACACTCAACCTCACGTATTGCTTAGATCACGGCATCAGCTCGTACATCAACACGCCTACCTCTGTTGCTGATCTGTACTATGCGCTTCTGCCCTCGCTCGAATCGTCGGCGGCGACGCCGACCGAAGGCTCCAACGAGGTCACGTACGATATCCTTCTTGCAGAGGACAATGTAGTGAATCAGAAGCTCGCCTGCAAGATCCTGACCAACCAAGGACACAAGGTTGACATTGTAGACAATGGCCACTTGGCAGTGATGGCGGTCAAGAAACGGCAGTACGACGTCATTCTCATGGACGTAAGCATGCCCGTGATGGGTGGTATCGAGGCCACAATGGCGATCAGAGAGTTTGAGAAGACTCTCGGCGACGAACAAGTGCCGATTGTCGCCTTAACCGCGCACGCCATGTTGGGAGACAAGGAAAAATGTCTCCAGGCCGGCATGAGCGCATACGTCTCCAAGCCGATTCGAAGGGTCGAGCTTATCAGCACGCTCCATTCGTTGCTCAGCCAGAAGAAGAGCGTAGGAGGTAGGGTCTAGGTGGAGGGGAGGCAGTCGCCGGAAGAGGCGCAGTGATCCCGTACACGTATTGTTATCAGCTTCGTTTCGTCTGATTGTATTCTCATTTCGTTTGAAAGCTCAAGAGTTTTTCTTTTCTCATCCGAACGCGCAGTGTCAGTGGTTGCTGAGGCTTAAGAGTTGTGCGAACACTCGGTAGCAGGGTTCGATCATGGCACGCCGCATCGACCAAGCAAGTGTATGTAAGTGAAATGAATTGTATGTGATTGTCTTCGGGTACAGATGGAGGGTGCTTATGCCCAGGAGAGGGTCCAGTTTGCACTGAGGTTGGCGTTCAAACCGGTGACGTTGAGAAGCGTGTTATGACGATCCCAAGTGAACTGGGTGTTGTTTCCATCGATAGTGACCGAGGAAGGTTTCTGCTTGACATCCAACACGACAATATTGGCGAGGGTTTGGTTTGGGTTGTACGCCCCTTGCAATGATGCTTTGAGGGTGGATTTGGAAGCGGTGATGGTGAGGGTTGAATTGGGGGACGGGGAGGGGGATTGACCATCGTCGAGATAGAAGCTCTGTCGGGCTTCGGATGTGTTGTTCAAGTTGACGACGAGACCGTAGGGGGATTGTGCGGTTTCGTAGACGGTGTAAGCGGGTTGGGAGTGGGTGAGGAGAGCTGTTCCTGGACGAAGATGGACATTGATGGTGGAGAGGGGAGCGGGAATCGAGACGTTTTTGTTGGCTTCGACATCCAAGGCTTCGTAAGTAAAGATGTTTCTCCAACTGCCGCCTGCGTTGGGGAACAATCCCTTGACTTGGGTGACGTTGGGCTTGAGAACCGGGCTCACCAACAAATCCTCGCCGAACAAAAACTGGTGCGCATGGTCCTTGGTCTGTTCAAACACCTCATCAAACTCGTACCACAACGCCCTCACCGCGGGCTCACCGCTTTCCGCACTTCTCGCCATATGGCTGTACAAACTGGGCAGGATCTCGTACCGCTTTCGGATCGCAATCCTCGAAGCATTGGCAACGCTATCCCACCTAAACGGCTCCTGCGCGATGGCACCAATCGTGTTGTGGTTTCGCATAAATGGCAGGAAGGCGCCCAACATCATCCATCGGTTGCACAGCTCTTCATCCGTGTTCCTGTTGAAGCCGCAACTGTCAGCGCCGATGAGGTGGATACCAAAGATCTGAAACTGCAAAACACCGTCGATGCTCTGCGCCATACCCGCACCTGCCTTGTACGCCTCTTGGCCGGGGAGGATGGTCCATAGTGCGTAGTTGTCACCCAGCCAGTGGCCGGTGTACTTTCCTGCGCCAGGGTAGGTAGAACGCGAGATGAGGAACGGTCGTTCGGCGGGACGGATGGATCGGAGAGCGTTGTAGAAATGCTGTTCTTCTAGCGTGCCGTCCAAGTTGTGTACGTTGTAGAATGCACGCTTGCCGTCGACACCTACCGCTTCCATCGCCACGGTCTTCTTGTCGAGGTTGACATTGAGCGGGGTCTCGCTAATGTGGATTCCGTTGTGGATCGCGTAAGGCGGGTTGGACAGATAGCGTTGGGTCGAGTTTGCGTACCGGTAGTCTGGATCATTAAGCCCAGACTTGCCGCCTAAGCCGTCTCGCTTGGTCACGATATCCTGCTCGCGAGACAGAGTAGGAAGAAGCGAGCGACGCTGTTGCGAGTTATCGTTGTTCTGCACAGGTCCGTTTCGGAAGGTGTAGTTTCCGTTGATGGTGATGTTGCCCGAAAGACCCCAGGAGAGGTTGTTGTACCCTTGAGGCCAGCCAGCCACGCTCGTGGCGGCGGTGTATGTGGGCGTGTCGGACAGGTTGGTTTCTGCACCCGCAGCATTGCCGATCACAAAGCTGCTCGGCTCGTTCATATCGAGCCAGATGCCACTGAAGTCAACAATCTGGCTAAAGTTTCGGATCGCTTCGGTCCACCACTTGCCCGCATTCTCGGCTTGCTGATCCACAAAGCTCGTATATCCGGGCCACACCTCGCCAATGTACTCGGTACCGTTCCTGTTCTTGAGGAACACATCCAGTTCATCGCCGCGTGTACCTGGGTAGAACGTGTCACTGTTGTTCGTGGGTGCTTTCGGGATCGCCATGTCGATGATCGGAATGTAATGCTGGTGGTTGTCCTTCAAGCCCTTGATCATGGCTGCGAATTCCTCCTGGGGGATTCGTTCCGGATCGGTGGTGAAGTCGCGGAAGTTTTGCATGTAGTCGATATCGTTCCACTGAACTTCGAGCGGGATATCTGCCGCACGCATCGAATCGACGATAGCTTTGGTCTCAGATACGTTGGTGTAGCCCCATCGACAGAGGTGAAAACCGTAAGACCAGTAGGGATGGATGATCGGATTGCCGATAAAGTTGACATATTGCTGGATCGCTGTATTCGGACTGTTCTTGACCTCGTTGGATTCGGAAGCGGACGAATCGCCGGAGAAGAAACGGAGGTCTAAGGTTCCGCCAATAGCACGGTATTGGATCACGCCTCTGCGCAAGAGCACATCCATGCCAGCCGTGTTCTGAAGATACACCGAATGGGTCCTCAGCTTGCCATCACTACCACGTCGAGCCTCAGTGTAGATTGGGTGGTAGCCGTACATGTTTGAATCGACCGGCGTTCCTACATCCAGCGTGAAAAACGGCTGAAGCGTCTCATCAGGATCGCGTCGGAAGCTGCCGGTCACGTACTCGCCGAGACCATAGACGTTGGCACCTTCCGGTAAGGCAGACGAAAGCTGGAGGTACTGGTTCTCAAACACAATCTCGTGTTTGGGCATCGCAGTCGAATTGCGCTTTGTGTCGCTCGAGACGTTGTTGATGCCGTCCGAGTAGGTTGGAATGTTGCTTGCCCTTGTGTCAAAGATGACATCGCCGGACGACTTGCGTGCGATCCAAAATGCCCATCCTCCGTCACCCTGCTGCGTGCCGTTTTCTGCAGAGTGATGAAACACAAGATCGCTTTCCTCGGCGCTCGACCCATCCCCGACCACGTCCGGGTTGTCCGAAGGACGGTCAAAGATGAGAGCGTTGGGAAGTTGATACTGCTGCTTGGCCGTGTCGTAGATGTGGACATGCAACTGATGCTTCTTCTCGTACACGACGCTCAGCGTCAGATTGGCAATGTCAACACCATACGCATTGCATGCGTCGCCAGCGAGAGACAGCTGCGCAGTGAAGCCATGCTGAGACTGCTGCGGCTCGCCGACGAGCTTGTAACCGGGGCACTTGGTCACATCAAACGAGGGCGAGATGGCGCTGGTGCCGTTGCTATCAGCACGAGCCTGGAGGATGTTGGTCTCGAGCTGGTGTTCGGAGATGAAAGAGGGGAGGGTCCAGGTCGAAGAAAAGGTGGTGAAAAGGGCGGCAAGTAGAGGCGTCAGTGAAGCCGCCTTGGAACGCATCGTGTAGGTAAGACCGTACAGCCAAACTGAGAAATGGCTATTCTTGCGAACGGATCCTGAGTGGTGGAAGGATCACGAGCAGAACCGTGATGACGACTGGCTTTTTAAGCACATGTCAAGCAACGGTGAAGCGGTAGCTGACGGGGGGCTCCACGGAGCACAGCCGGGCGCGAGCGCGGGGGCGGCGGGCAAGGAAAAGAGAAGGCGGGGCTCCAAAGCTTTACGGCTGACTGGCAAGACCATGCATCTCGGCGAGACTTTTTTCTTCTTCCTTGCTCTCCCTTTCCGGTTGTTCCTGGTGTAGACCCCCACAGCGACGATCGTTTAGAGATTGAGGATGAGTATGAATGCGTGGGGGCAAAAGAGATCCTCCGAATGCTTGCAGGCTTTGGCGAACAACGAGGGGAAGAGAGCTCCGATGCGAGATCAACGAAACCGGCGACTGGTTGGACCGGAAAGAAAGATGAGACAGCGGATCGAAAGGGCCGACGGTGAGAACGTAGACTAGCGCGAAGGGATGCTGCACAATGTTCTCGGAATGCAGCACAGATCTCGCATCGCGACGAGCGAGCATGCCGTCTTGGGCCTGATGGGATGATAGCCGAGCAATCTGGGATTTGAAGCGAGGCTGACGGCTCACTCACAAACTTGAGCGCTGTGCCCGGCTGAGGTTCGAAGCGCGCCAGACATCGGCCGATTTGTGGATGCGCAAGCGGAAAGCTCAAACGAGTCCAACATCGATCGGAACCAGCGTGTCGAGAGTCGATTGTGCAAAGTGTCGAAATGTGGGGAAGCGTCATGAGGACTCGCGCGGGCGAATTCTCCGATTCTGGCTGTCACAAGCCTAGCAGTGCAGGGCAGAAAATGAACTCACTGAATCCAGGTCTGCACTGTGCTCTGTACTCTGCTGACAAGAACACCGGCAATTTCTCGGTCACAGGCCACTGAACTGCAAGCTGAATGAACGATGAAAGACGCCGGCATAGTACTGTACGTTGCATTTAAAGATTTGGACACCGGCAAAGTGACTTGTCCAGGGTTGCTTGGCCCGTATGAGAGGCGAATCGCGGGGTTGTTGCACGGTGCCAGGCATGCCTCCAATGTTCGGCGGAATGGTTTTGACGGCTCGGGGGGTTTTCGGAGAAATTGAACCTACTCGGCCGCCGCAGAACCACAACGTTGCACGAGGCTCCTGCGCTGTAGAAAGCATAACCCTGGGGCCCCTGAGTTATGTGACCCCATACTGTCGGTGGACGTCTCAGCTCCATTGCTGTTTTGGACGGCCTTGCTTTTGGTCAGCTACTCGTTTATCGTTCAGAAGGAAAGGCTGTGCGGCAATAGAATCACAGCGAGGTCTCAGCAATTTTTTTTTGTCGCCGTGTCTGACTTGGGATACGCTCGCACCGAGTCAATTCCTGCCGAGCTCGGATTTTGTGGTTGGTGGACAAGCGATGGCTAAGCCAACCGAGAAACATCACCGGCCGTCCAGCTTCCGGCTCCATGCGAAAGCGATGCTACTTTCTTCCCATGTCGTCGAACTCGACGACGTTGGGCAAGGCTTCAAACCGCGATCCTGAGGTGGAATTTCTCTGGTTTTGTTGGCCGCACAGGGTTAACATGGAAAAGAAAATTTGATACACGAGTGAACTCTTGATCGCTCCAAGATAGGGGCGCGCACAACCCGACTCGGTTGGTCTCAAACGAACATGAAAGCACCGATTGACAGTGCGGCGTGCATCTTATGGACATGGACGTACCTACAGAAGGACAGCTATCTCTGCTGACTGCTCGGACAGAACTTTTGAGGTCGCACGACTGATTGAGCCGGGAGGTTGTGTTGTTGTTGTCGCCACACGAACGTAGAACGCGCGTGGACGTGCATGTGTGGTAGAACGAAAGCAGAGTGTTGGTCTCAGCTTCATTTTGCGATTTTTTGCCTCACCAACAGCCAAAAAAAAAAAAGGGGCAACTCCAACAAGGGTCCGAACCGCCCGCAATTGTATTGGTGGCTACAATGTGGTCGTCGCCGCTTAAATCAAGGGTTCAGCCACTTGTATTCGAGACTGCAGCTTTGGCTGCAACGTGAACGTCTAAAGCCTCCTATTCTGTGAATTGTGCGCTCGCCTCCTCTTTTCGAGCTCACGCTCTCAACGGCATCGGCGGTCCACGCTCATATACTGACCAGTGTCGTCGCATCGTCGACCATCCTGAGCTTCGACTTATCCTCTACTTCCTCTAACCTCACATATTGCCTCATCAACGACGGCGGCCACATCATCTAGGCTCGTCGCAGCTATTGCTTCATCGAACGCACCAGGCCGCCCATTTTGATTTCATTCCTGCACGCTGCCAAGTACACCGAGGCCCACGCACAGTTCATCGATATCTACGAGCCTCATCATGGCGGCTGCTACCGCTAGACCTCAAGGTGCAAGGCCAATGCCTTCTTCTTCCGGCTCGGGCGGCAGCGGCGGTGGAGCCGTGCCCTGTTACGGAGGTGCAGGAGCCTTTGCTGCTCCCGCCAAGGAAGCTGCGTGGTATGAACACGAGGAGCGAATGCGTCCCTCTTACATCCAGCAGCCTCCTCCCCAGCCTCTCGTTCTCCCTGCCCAATACAACCAGCCCTATCCTACACGAGCTCCGCCTCCGGACAGCCCATCTGCCTATGCCAACAACGTTTACCCCACCTCGCAAAAGCCAACATATGTCGATCCCTTTTCCCCGCAACCTGACGCATACCCGCAAGCTCCGGCTCAGCGAGTCGCTGCGCATTATGCGCCACCCATGAAGATGCAGCAAGCACCCCATCGCTCGCAATATGCACCGCAGCAGCAGCTACCTCCGCAAAGATACACCCAAGCTGCTGCTCCCTCGTCAAGACCGCCTCCCGCTCCCTCCGCAAAGTATGCAAACCCCCACCTCAACAGTGCTCCTTCTCGCTTTGCGTCCAATCCCTCGCACCGCGATTCTGACGACTTGCCCCGCTCCACCGTCAAGGGTAGTGCCTTCATGCACAAAGGCTTCTGGGATATCATGTCGCTCGTCAACAACCAAGGGCCCTCTCCCAGCCGTCTGGCGCCTCCTTCTTCGTCCCAGCGTCCATCTTCGCCTGGAAAGCTGCGTTCCACCCTCAGCAAGGCTACCGGTGCTCTACGCAAGAACACCCAGGACAACTTTCAAGCTGGTCCCGAGTATGTTGCGTCGGCTGCCTTTCCGCAAAACGACAACGCCTCGCATCGAGCCCCGGGTTCGCCGCTCAAGGAAGCTTCTTCCACTGCAGTCCCGGGCGCCTATCCTCGCCCTGCCTTCGCTTCACCCTCTACACACACTGCAAATGCATCAGCGATCAGCACAGCGATGAATTTCTTTGCGCCTGCCGTCATGGGCCCCAGAGCTCAAAAGAAGCGGATCAGTATCGACATGGTCGGCGCACCTCAGACCCAAACCTTCGTCCACGCTGCTCACGCCAGTGATGCTGAGCAGGCCGAAGTGATTTTGAATAGATGGAGTCGCGATGGCGTCGGCAAGGTTGCTGATCCCTCGTGGGTCGAGCCTATAAAGGAGGCGCTTCGACTCCAGGCTGCAAGGAACCAAGCCGAAGCCATTGCTCAAGTTCAGGCTGCCATGCATCAAGACAGCCTCATCCATGAAAACCCTCGCCAGCTCCACATTGTCAATGGTGCACCCAGCCAAATCTCGATGCTCACAACCACCACCGCTACCGTTGGTCACAGCTCACTTTCCAATACCACCATTCGAGCCGGTCCTGGTGGTGGTGCTGCCCCCGCTCTCTCACCCGCTCGCGAATACAAAGCGTTTGCCGGTATTGCTGAGGAGCCTCCTGTCGGCACCGACACTGAGCTGGAAGTTGCCATCAATGCGCAGCTGCAGCTCACACAACCCACCTTCAAACCGTCTGCCCTCCGCACCAACACCGCTGGCACGCTGCTCGTCAATCCGTCTCCTCCCGTTGCCCGCGACGGCAACGCTCGAACCCCAGACTATCTGATGTATCGCCCACCTTCGCCGAACGCCGTCACACCAGGTGCTTCCAACCGCAATAGCCGGAACATCGATGGTCTTCCTTCGGGTACCCCTCATACCATCAATGCGATGTTCGAGGCTCCTTCACAGAAGGATGCGCTCCAAGCTCCAAACGGATGCGCAGGCGCCCCGACCTCGGATCGTCCTAGCTCAATGGTGATCCTGGACAGTCTGCGGTCTATTGATGCTCCTGGCACGAATGTGTTCGCCGACTTCACTTTACCCATCGGTGCGGTCGTACGACCTTCGCTTGAAACCGTGGAGAAGAGCGTTGCCGCCAAGATCTACTTTGAGAACCTCTACTACGGAATCCTTAAGAAGCCCAAGGCTCGCGACACAAGGCGTGCCGGCTTGGAAGCCGAGCTTGCCTCGCTGCGGATTCCCGAAAGCAACAAAGAGCAGATCCGCGAAGCCTGGATGGCCAATGAGACGCGCTATCTGCGCGATCTCCGCGCTCGCGTCAACGTCAACTCGTTCCTCAAGCTCAAGACCATCGGACATGGCGCCTTTGGTGTCGTAGCGCTGTGCAAGGAGCGCCAGTCGGGCCAGCTATTTGCGATGAAGCAGCTGCGCAAGGCTGATATGCTTCGCAAGGGCCAAGAGGGTCACGTGCGCGCTGAGCGAGATCTGATGACCTCTGCTTCGGCCAGTGCTTCAGCCAAGTGGATCGTCAAGCTCGTCTACTCGTTCCAGGACGTCGACCATCTTTACCTCATCATGGAGTTCATGGGTGGAGGAGACTTGCTCAACTTGCTGATTGAGAAGGACATCTTTGAGGAAGACTTTGCGCGCTTCTACGTCGCTGAGATGATCCTTGCTATCCACGAGGCCCATTCCTTCGGCTACATTCACCGAGACATTAAGCCAGACAACTTCCTGTATACGTCCGACGGACACATCAAGCTGGCCGACTTTGGACTGTGCCAGTCGTTCCACTGGGCCCACGATGGTGCGTACTACGACCAGCAGCGTAAGAACCTTCTAAGGAAACACGGCATCGACCTGGACGACTCACACGCTGCTGCTGGTATGCGACGTCGAGCACAAGCGACGGGCCGTGGTGACGCCGGACCGGGCCAAGCCGGTGCTGGCCTTAGTGACAGGGAGCTCGTCGAGATCATGTCGGATCGCAACGCCGACGGAACGCCGATGACGCACGTGCTCACGTGGCGCGAGAAGAACAAGAAAAAGATCGCCTACTCGGTCGTCGGCACCAACAACTACATGGCACCCGAAGTGTTGCGCGGCTTGGGATACGATCAAGCATGCGACTGGTGGTCGTTGGGTGTCATCGTTTTCGAGATGTTGTACGGCTACCCGCCGTTCGTGTCCAAGTCGAGGCATCTCACCAGGCAAAAGATCCTCAACTGGAAGCAGACGCTGCGCTTCCCACCGAAACCGAGAGTGTCGAGGGAGGCCCAGGATTTCATCGCCCGTCTGGTATGCGAGCGTGAAGACCGGCTAGGCAGCACAGCTTCTGCGTCGGTGAGCCGACCCAACAGTTATCTCCAGAGTGCGAGAAGGTCCGGATTCAACAACCAGCAGCAAGGTAATGGAAGCGGAAGTGGCAGCGGGCTGCAGGATGGGGTGGAGGAGCTCATGTCTCATCCTTGGTTCAGGGGTTTGGATTGGGACAACTTGCACAGGACAAGGCCGCCGTTCAGACCCGCGCTCAGTCATCCAGGTGATACGAAACACTTTGAAGACGACATCGAGGACGCTCCTCTTCCTGCGCCCGGTGCGGCGGACAACCCGAACGCAGATCAGCCGAGAGATCCCATGTTGAGGGATAGAGAACAGGGACCCAAGCTGTTGGAGATGAGGAAACAGCTCGCGTTCGTCGGTTACACTTTCAAGAGTCCGAAGGCGTTCGACCCGAGAGAGCAGCTGGCGGATGAGAGAAACGTCATTGCTGCAGAGAGGGCGGCAGGGGTTATGCCGCAAGAGAGGGGCAGGACCAGAGAGCCGACTGAGATGGGTAGCAGGATTAGGAGTATGTCCATGTAACTACTCGCTCCCGCCTTTTCTGGTCGTTTGCTCGCCAGTGCGGGCCAAGCAACCTTGTTATTCGAGTCCTTGCCTCTTTATCCTTTGATTCTTATTGCTCAACTTTATGGACTCGTTACTCTCTATTTTACCAATCGGCCTATGCGATGATTCCTCTTAATGTTCATGCTTTCGTGATCTTCATCTGCTTGTGTGGAAATGCTGACATTGGGAAATGGCTGTCAAAATGTTCCCGATGCAACGAATTCAAGATGCTGCTGCATATGCGGGCATAACGGAATAGGATGCGCGCCGAGTTGGAGGGAAACGTGCCCTGCAGGGAGGACGTTTCAAGTCCGCACGGACCGAGGTGCCCGCAGCTCGACATCGCCCGCGAGTGGGGCACCCCACCACTCTCACATTCACCTTTGCAGCCTACGGCTGGAAAGGCGGACCAGACCGTTTGCTGCCCACTCGGATGCCGCACGAAAGAGATGAACGCAGCGGAGATCTTCGTCCGTTTCCGTTGAGGGCGATGGACACCGCACAGGAGCCGCAGTCTAGTGGTGCTACCTTAGCTGTCGTTTGCGTTCGCTGCCCGTCCCTCAAGCTTGCAGTAGTTAACATTCCTCCGCCCATGTTACCATCTTCCACCTTTCGTCCCGCCATTCAACACCATTCCCATCACTCGCACAACACCATGTTGAACATCACTGCAGCTCATCATACCTATGACCCGGCCAGAAAGAACGTCTTTAGCGGACCCAACAGTCTCGTCGACTACTTTAACCCGGACAAAAACGCACCGCTCCCACTCGTGGAGCTGCCACCCCAGCTCAATCCATTCTACGAGGATGGAGTACGCATTTATGCCAAGATGCTCACCGCTTTACCAGCAACCAACGTCAAGAGTTTGCCTGGTAAGTGTGCTTCCCCCCCCCTCCCCCCCTAAGAATACCTCGTTCCGCTCGGGTCGGAGATCGAGCACTGTCTGCGTCTGGTCGAAGGTCGAGTGGTGATTCGGTTATGACCTGAGTGAGATCGCGGAGGAAGAGAACGAGAGAGTCCGTCCAAGTTGTGAATGTACAGTACAAAGAGAAGGGAGGGAACGACGGCATAGGACTTTATGCATCAACGGCAACGGGTTCTTCTCGAGGACCCTAGATTAGATAGCATCGCCCTCCTCATGGGATCTGTGATCCTATCCAGACAGATAAGATATGATTGGAAACACGGGCGCTCTTTTCTCCGAAATGCGGGACCGGTCAACTCAGGTGTTGCGTGCTCACAATGGCGGTGCAAGGCGCAATCAGAAGCCAGCGGGCTATAAGGGGAGCTAGGGTTGATGGCGTGGCCGAGGGGCGAACGGCAAATATGGGCTCTGGCGGGCTCCAGAGATGCTGGGCCAAGCTGCGTTGCCGTCTGTGTGTTGGAATTGATCACGCCATTTTTTACTTTGAGCCGCGGGCCAATTCCACATTTTGCCCTGACCGGAAATGTGATGTATACATAGTTTAACAAGAACAGTGGCCCGAAAAATTTGGGTCCCCGTCGTCATGCGATGCACTGTTGCTGACCCCACATTCTGCTGTCGATCTCCTCCTTGCTCGCTTGGTTTCTTACCCGTGCTTTGTCGCCACCGCCGCTATCGAAATGTGTCCGTCAACCTCTCAGCACTCTCGCTGCTGGAATCAGGCGGCGTAATCTCCCTCGACTCGACCGACGCACAGCGCGAGGCCCAACCCATTCATACAGTGACTGAATCTTCGTCGGGCTCCACAGTCACATCGATGGCTATGATCGCACGTCAGCACGGCGTGAAAAAGGTCCGCGCCTGGATGTCAAATAAGGTTTCGCCGACCAAGGCGTCTCTGATGCGATTTTTTGGTCTGGAGCTTGCACTCTTTGGCGGCCCCTCCCAGTCCCCGCCGCAGGATCCCATGGGAGGTATATCCAAAGCTGCCGCCCAAGGTGCTGAACCAGGCGTGTACAATCCAAATCAATACGAGAATCTGGCGAACCCGGCTGCGCACGAGAGATGGACAGGAAAGCAGCTGCTGGAGCAGCTGCCAGAGATGAACGTCTTTGCCGGTGGCATGGGCACTGGTGGCACCATCACAGGCACGGCAAAGAGGTTGAAAGAATCCCGTCCTGTTTATGTAGTGGGCGTTTGTGTGGCTAGAGGCGACAAAGTGCCCGGTCCGAGACCGAGAGAGTTGCTCGAGCCGGTAGAGTTCCCCTGGAAGGGGCTCGTGGACGATGTGGAAGACGTGGGTAGCCGAGAGAGCTATACTCTGAGTATGCAGCTGTGCCGCTACGGCATTGTCTGTGGCCCCAGCTCTGGCTTCTCCTTGCAAGGCCTCTTCCAAGTGTTCGAACGACGTAAACGTCAGGGAACGCTTTCGGAGCTGCGACAGCAAAACGATGGAAAGCCCGTCCAGGCTGTCTTTCTCTGCTGCGATCTTCCGTTCCAATACGTCGACGAGTACTTTTCCAAGTGCGATGCTGCTCTTTTCCCACCCATCATCAACGAGCATCTCTTCCTGGTCGACCAATACGCATATTCGACCAGCTGGATCTTGGACGTAGCAAGCGCACAGACAATGCTCGTCTATCCACGCTTCCCCACCTCCTCGGCTCCGGTCGATCTGCCGTCTACTTCGGAACTCCCCTCCAACCATTCAGAATCCAGCTCGAACACTTCCGCTTCTTCTTCCAGTCCTTTGCGTCCGACGATCCTCGATCTTCGGTCCCGCACCGATTTCGCCGCTGGTCACCTTGCTCACGCGCGAAACATTCCCCTCTCGAGCCTTCGACCCGACGACCCAAGCCCGTACGAAGATGCCGTCTTGCTCGCGACCCAGTTCACCGAACTCAATAAGCGGTTTGTTGAACAGCCAGAGATTCCTCACACGCGCGCCGGAAACGGCGTGGCCGGGCTAAACGGGTTGGAGCTGCCCGAGATGCTCTCCTGTCTCAAGGGGTCTGGTAGGGAGGTCTTGGTGGTGGACTATACCGGTGAGACAAGTAGGCTGGCAGTCTCGGTGCTCCGACATGCAGGCGTCAAGGCGTACTCTGTAGTCAAGGGCTGGAATGGTTTGATCGAGGGGGGTGCGCAGATTGTCAAGGCCTGAGTCTGTACCTGGTCTGAATTCGTCGATGTTTCTCTTTTGTTTGCATTGTTCTTAGTTTGTTTGCAATTTGTACAGGACTTCTTGTCCTTGACTCGGTTTCATGTGCAACATTCTTGTGTGTTAGAAATATGGTGTTCTGGCTACCGACCCGCAAATAAGCTCGGGAAGGGATGCTCCGCGGAAGGCTGCAGCCAATTCTTATCGTCATATTTGGCGCTGGTCTCATCGCCTTCGATCATGTGGAAAGTGTAGATGAATCTACTTTTAGGGCTCAGATTCTTTTCGCTCTTGTGCAGCACCGATCCATGGATCAGCACCAGAGTTCCTGCTTTGCATTCTGCCACGTGGGCGTCTTTTTCGCTCCACGTCGTTTCTTCTTCTTCGGAAAGGTGAAGGAACGTAGTTCCTGCGTCTGGGTTGGATGGTTCTTTGCGGACGAAGCGTTTGTTTACCCCTCTTGTGACTCCTAGAGTATTATTGTGTATATCGGCGGGTCGAGAGGTGGTGGCAGCAGGAGGGGTAGAAGATTTGGGGAAGCGATGCGAGCCAGCAAGGAACGACAGACATCCATTGGAAGGCGTGCAATCCTCCAGCGCGAACCAGAACCCAATCGCTGATGGAGGATCCGTGTAGAGGAAAGTAGAGTCGTTGTGACTCGGCACAGCACCACCGATGCTCGGCTGCTTGCAGATGATCATGCTTTGCAGCACCTTGGGATCCTTATGAACATGCAGGCTCCTGGCTACATTTTGCAGTTCCGGACTGAATGAAAATGCTTTGAACTTTTCATCGAGCATGTGAAGGCCATGTCCGCACTTGTTGATTGCCCTTTCCTTGGGAACGACGAGCTGCTTCGTAGTGGCATCGAGAGCGCCTTCTTCGAAAAAGTAGTGGATCTTGTTGCCGGAATCGAGAAAGTAACGGTCTCCGACGTGAGCCTCTTCTCCATGCTCGTCGTCAGATGTGGTGAAGGCAGTGAGAGGATGACCCTTGAGATCAAAGGAGGAGATGAGTTCTTTGCTGTGTGCGAGCAAAGGTGCGGGATCGAAGAACGAGGGAAGGAGGAGATAGCCGTCACGGTGGAATTGGGCTACTTGGTCTTCGGTGAGGACGCCTCGGGCTGTCGCTTCGGACGACATGGCTGCTATCGATAATTGAGTCCAGGCGGTAGGTGGTTGTTGGTGAGGGAAGAGGAGAAACACCGTGTGCTGGTAATTCATAATTGTACAGTACGAGGCGAGAAGCAAGCCAGTGCACCTGCGTGTCGTGCACAGATAAAGGACCCCCGCCCGGCTCTTCGGACCGCATCCCTTCCACATCCGAAGAGCCGAGTTTGTTCAACGTATTTGGGGTTTTTTATTTTTTAAAAACAACTATATACCTCGGTGTAACAAAAGCCAGAGCGGTCGTGGTCAAATTCGATGTGATGACGCCATTTTTTTCCGCGCAGCAGAAATAAAAAGATTGCCGCGCCCCGCTGGGCTTGGTGCCGGACTCCATGTAGACTAGAATCTCGCATGGAAGTACAGCCGAGAACTGAGACGAGCGACACCCAACCTCTGAAGAGGAGAAGCCGCTCGCCGCCGTGTCTTCGCCTACGGCCAGCCTACAACACTACAGCTATCGTGTGTTGCGGCCCTCGTATCACGGTGCTTCAGTACGTCGTTAGATGCGGGTTCATAGAAGACAACAGCACCCTTGTCAAACGACGAAGAAGCCGGCTAGGCGCTAGCTTGCAACTCCAGGCCCGACGCTTACGGCAACGAAGACGACACCGCTGAGCAAGTACTTGATTGAACCGACCGACGCCGTCCTAGACTTCTGCTTCTTGTTCAAGGGGATTTAAAAAGCCCGTGCTGTCTAACTCCCACCAAGACCTCGGCAGCCATGCGGGCATCATCGACAGAGCCTCAACCCGCAGCCTCGGGTTTCAGCCAGACCACACCGCACCCGGCATCATCCCACAACTACATTCTCGCCACCATCCCGGACGAAGATGATGACTTCAGCATACGGGCGGTGCTGGCAGGCCTACTGATCGGCTGTCTGCTCGCATTCACCAACCTCTACCTTGGTCTGCAGTCAGGCTGGATCAGCATGATGTCGCTTCAAAGCTCTTTACTCGGCTTTGCGCTGTTCCGCATCATCCCGCGACACGTCAACCTAGCAGGCCGACAGTTTGTGCTCATGTCGAGTCCGTTTACACCTCAGGAGAACGTGCTGGTGCAAACGACGGCGGCAGCGGTTGGTGTGATGCCGCTCTCGGCAGGATTGGTCGGTGTGATTCCGGCACTCAAGAAGCTGACCTGGGAGAAGGATGGCAGCAGTCCGATCGATTTGGACTTCTTGCAGCTTTTAGGCTGGTGTTTTGCGTTGGCATACTTTGGCGTATTCTTTGCTTCGCCGCTGCGAGAACCGATGATTGTGAAGGAAAAGCTGACGTTCCCCAGTGGGACAGCGACAGCCCAGCTCATCGGAGTATTGCACAACAAGCCTCTGTTTGGACAGCAAGGGTTGCGTACCGATGGAAGCGAGGTGCAACGCAGACGTGGAGACTCGGTCGACGAAAGAGAAGACACCGAGCGAACCGCCCTGCTGAGTGGACACGAGTGTGTCGGCGGCGACGACGACGACGAAGATGGTAACAAAGATACGATCGAGAGCTCGCAAGGATACAAGACGCTCGGGTGGACCTTCTCCGGCTCGGCAGCATTCACGATTCTATCTTACTACATCCCTGTGCTGTACGCTATCCCGCTGTTCGACTTACTACCTCCACATAACCTAGCGTCGATGTGGGGATTCTGGTTCACGCCTTCGCTAAATTACATCGGCCAGGGCATCATCATGGGTCTACCAACAACGGTGAGCATGACGGCAGGTGCGATTGTGGGCTGGGCAGTGCTGAGCCCGCTGGCGTACTACCGTGGTTGGGCGCCGGGTCATCCTCTAGATTCTGATGACGGAAGCAAAGGCTGGATCCTGTGGATTAGCTTGGCGATCATGTGCTCGGAAAGCATCGTCGGTCTCGGTGGGCTGGTCGCCAGCAACGGAATTCGCGATCTGAAGAGCTTGGCAGCGAAGACGAGACGACCGCAGGACAATGAAGATCACGGTGGAACCGAACAGGATATTGAAGACAAGGCAGACGCTGATCACGAGCCACCGCATCGGCAAACCCCAAAGACCTGGGTCATCAGCGGCTTAATTGGATCAACGCTGTTAGCGGTTGTGCTGATCTACACTTCGTTCGGTGCGGAAGGCATCTCGCCGTGGGCAACCTTCCTGGGCATCATCTTTGCATCCGTGTTTGCCATACTGGGGGTCCGCGCGCTTGGCGAAACGGATCTGAATCCAGTATCGGGGATCGGCAAGATATCGCAGCTCATCTTTGCTCTGGTACAGCCCGGCAACGTGGTCGCTAACCTGATCGCAGGAGGTGTCTCGGAAGCAGGAGCGATGCAGGCAGGCGACCTTATGCAGGACTACAAGACGGGACACCTCGTTGGTGCCTCGCCAAGGTCGCAGTTCAAAGGCCAGCTGATTGGAAGTACGCTTGGCATCCTGGTCAGCAGCTTTGCATACAAGCTCTACTCCGACACATACGAGATACCCGGGCCACAATTTCCTGCGCCCACAGCAGCGGTGTGGCTCAACTTGGCAAGGCTGGTCAACCACGGACATTTACCGAACAAGGTCAACATATTCATGATTGCCTTTGGTGCAATCTTCGCATTGACGGGTATAATTAAGACGCTGGCGCGTAGCAAGGTGCTTCGAGAAAGGGGAGAAGGGGGAGAAGTGGGAGCCAGCACTGCTGCCAAGATCGCCAAGCTTGTGCCGAGTGGAATCGCATTCGCTGTAGGGATGCTCAACACACCCAACTTTTCACTGGCTAGGCTGGTGGGTAGTCTTATAGCGCATTGGTACTATTCGCGTCAAAGCGTGTCTAAATCTGGACAACCTTCCTCGTCCAAGACGCCAGCACCCCTCATAGGGATAGGAATCATCATCGTAGCGAGCGGCTTCGTGCTCGGAGAAGGCGCGGCAAGTATTGTGACCCTTCTGCTCAAGCAGAAAGGTGCGCAAGTTTGGACGTGCGCTGGCTGCCGCGGTGGATGTGCCGGCGTCTGCTCTTAGATGGGCTTGCTCGTAAAATCATGTCAGAATGGTAGGCCCGTCTTTATACCATGTTACATTGCTACAATCTATCAAGATTGTTCGGGACGAATCTTGCGTGAGTAGAAGACATTGTTCCAGAAAGAGCAAGAACTGTCATCGTCTGAGCCTGTCCGTAAAAGAACTTACCAGAGGCCCTGTTGCAATCGTGTAGCCGAGCGGGGGCGGCCGATGAAATGCGGTAGTGTTGGTCTCTGTGACGTATCGAAAAAAAGGTCACACGAGAACGCGTTGTCTTGGCTGAGCTTCGTGTTAATTGGCTTGTGGAGAGGCGCAAACAACCCACCTTTTCTTCTCGAAGTTGTATTGTTTCGCTTCTTCGTCATCAACCCTTTTTATCAAGCCGCAGCTCACGGCCCATCGCGGACAAGTCCTTTCGCTCGCCGAAATCTCGAGGTTTGACCACCCGAGGATCGCTCAAGGGTCTCAACCGCTGCAAACTCCACGTGCACTCGACCCTTGCGATGAGTCCCCACCGCTAAAGAAGCCAAGGTCGATTTGTACGAGCCGTTATATATTCTCGCCCTGCTTAGCGGTACCTAGATGGCTGTAGTGTGCTACTTCTTCTATTTCTCCAACTCTCCGGTATGCACGAGCATTTCAAACCGTCCAACATCAGCTATCCCCACATTTGTCCGTAGAGTTCTCTGCAAACGAGGGCGTCGTTTCTCGCTGGTCTTCATCTACAGCTCAACATCCTGAGGGCCAAAAGACATCTGCGAATAAAACTCTCACCGAAAAGTGATGGAGCAGCGCTCTCTTCGTAGATATGAGGATCCTCTGTGTTGCAGAAAAGCCCTCGATCGCAAAGAGCATAGCCTCTATTCTCGCGCGCGGGCATCCCTCCAATCGCCCCGGGAAAGACAAGTTTTGTCGCAACTATGACTTCCAATATAGGATGCCTGGAGTACAGGGCATGGTGGACATGACTGTGACCTCAGTTCGTGGTCATTTAACGTGCGCAGATTTCGGCCCCCAACACAAAAGATGGCAATCTTGCTCGCCCGCAGAGCTGTTCGAAGCCCCTATTATTATCGACATCAGCAATGATGCCAAAGCCGTCGGCCAGAACCTTCGCATGGAGGCGAGAAACGCTGATGCTGTCATGATCTGGACCGATTGTGATCGCGAGGGTGAACACATTGGTAGCGAGATTGTCACGGAAGTGCGCAAAGTGCGTCGCAACATCCGCGTCATGCGCGCTCGCTTCTCTGCCATCATCGATTCGCAGATCCACGCTGCATGCCAGAACACCGTCGATCTAGACTGGAGAGCGGCTGATGCGGTCGAGTCGCGAATTCAACTCGATCTCCGCATCGGCGCTGCTTTCTCCCGCATGCAGACTCTAGCTCTCCAGAACCGCATTCCTGCTCTCAACGAGGCACGTCAAGTCATCAGCTACGGGCCGTGCCAGTTCCCCACGCTCGGATTTGTTGTGGACAGATATAAGAAGGTCACCCAATTTGTTCCTGAGCCGTTCTGGCTCTTGCAAGCTCACAAGACCCGTAGCATGTCTGGCGGCGATCCCTCGCCCGATGATCCGCCAGACGAGATCCGCAAAGTTGTCTTCAACTGGGACCGCGTCCATCTGTTCGACAAGCAAGTTGTACAGATCTTTCGCGATCTCTGCCGCGCCAATCCAGAGGCCACTGTCGAAAGCGTCTCGAACAAGCAAACCAGAAAGTGGAAGCCTTATCCGCTCACCACTGTCGAACTGCAAAAGTCTGGTTCACGACTCTTACGTCTGGCACCGAAACGCATCCTTGATGTCGCCGAGTCGCTATACCAAAAAGGGTTCCTCTCCTATCCGAGGACCGAGACCGACCAATACGATAAGGACTTTGATTTCAACAGCCTCATTGCGAAGCAAACGGCGGATGGCGCGTGGGGCCAGGTGGCACAGCGTCTGCTGGATGGAACTTTCCAGCGTCCTCGTAATGGAAAGAACAACGATAAGGCACATCCGCCGATCCACCCCACTTCACACGCCAATGATTTGACGGGAGATGACAAGCGTGTGTACGACTATGTGACACGCCGCTTCCTCGCCAGCTGTTGGAGTGATGCGATCGGAACGCAGACTACGGTCGCCATCAGCATTGCCGGAGAAAGGTTCCACGCTTCTGGGCTCGTGATTCTGGAAAGAAACTATCTCGAAGTATTCACGTATGACAAGTGGGAAGGCAACCTGCTACCACCTTTCGTGCAGGGCGAGACGTTCAGGCCAAGCTGGCTTGAGATGAAGCAAGGCTCGACGTCGCCACCAAAGCTGCTGACCGAGGCTGACCTCGTCAATCTGATGGACAAGAACGGGATCGGCACTGACGCGACGATTGCGGAGCACATCGCCAAAGTGATCGAGCGTCGGTACGTGATGCAGGTGAAAGAAGGAAAGACGACCTACCTCGTGCCCTCGACACTGGGCATCGGACTAGTTGAAGGCTACAATCAGCTCAACCTCGAAAAGTCACTCAGCAAGCCGCTACTACGTCGAGAGACCGAATACCGCATGTCGCTCATCTGTGCAGGCCAGCGGTCCAAAAGCGACACGATTGCCGAAAGTATCGACGAGTACAGGCAAGTGTTTGCACTCACCAACCGACAATTTGATCGTATTGCTGAGACGGTGCTGCAGTATCTCACGGATCCGAATGCGGGGCAAGAAGCACGCGCAGTCGAACTTCTCGAAAGAGACGAAGGCGATGGAGATGAGTTTGGCGACGGTGGTAGTGATGGAGGCAGCGACAACGATTTCGGAAACGGTGGCAATGGGCGGGCGGCTCTTCGGGGACGTGCTGCGAAAGGCCGTGGGAGAGGGACTGCCAGCACCAGAGGCAACCGAGGTGGCCGTACTGTAGCGACAGGTCGACCTGCGCAACGGATCGATCCACGCGATGATGATGACGGTAGCTTTGTTGAGCCTTCGCTCCCACGCACAAATCGGACGCGCACCGCGGCTGTTTCACGGTCTTTCGGAGGTCCATCAGCTGGAGGAGGTGGTAGTGGATCGAGATTGTGTCTTTGTGGCGACACGTTGGTGGAGAGAACGACAAACAAGGCTGGTCCGAATCAAGGGCGTCGCTTCTTTTCATGTGGCAAGCCGATGGGCGACGCAACAAGGTGCGATTTCTTCGATTGGGCCGACAACCCTAAGAGCAGTGGCGGGGTTGAGAGCAACGCTTTGACGGCTAGGACGGTGCCTGCCAAGCGACCGTTGCCTCGAGAACACGACACAGACGGATGGTCGTCGACGATGCGAACAACTGCTGCAGGCAAACCACGGTGCGATTGCGACCTGCAAGCCGAACTCAAGACTGTTTTCAAGGAGGGGCCGAACCAAGGACGATCGTTCTGGGCGTGTGCTCGCGAAAGTGTACGCTTACGATGCAAGTTCTTTGTTTGGAACGACGAAGCGGGGCATACAAATGGAGGCGGGCTTGATGGTGGGTCCGGCGGTGCTGCTAGGCTTGGCGGACAGGCCGGAAACGGGCATGCGGGTATGGGAGGTGGCGGAGGAGACGTGTGCTTTCGATGTGGACAGAACGGGCACTGGTCCTCAGACTGTCCAAACCCTCAGCAGCGGATGCAAAGTTCGAACAGCACCAGAGGCACCACCGGAGCCCGAAGAGGCAGCAGCACAGGCGGTACTACGAGGGGACGGGGCCGAGGCGGTTCCAAGGGTGCGAGTGGCAAGGATGACGGCTGCTTCCGATGTGGCAAGAAAGGTCATTGGTCGAGCGACTGTGCTGGCGATTAAGTCTGGTCATTCGTCGGACCATCCACAACTACGAATTCCGATGATGACTCGGCACGAGACTTTGTGTTTGTATTCTGAGCATGTACAGTATTCTGCTGGGCGACTTTCATCGAGATTCGCCGGTGTGCTCAGTTGCGCCTGTTCGCCACAAATGAGAAGCTGCAGTGTGACGAGCAGGGCGAAGGCCAAGACCGGTACTGCCGCTTTCGCCCCGTTCCATCTCCGAGATCGATACTAGGTTTCGGCTGGATTACGAGATGCCATCGATTGGGGTCCCATGCGTTGATGTTCGGAGAATTTGCACTGACAAAGCTCTGCGGTCCTCGTGGCAGGAGGTGGTGGTTCTTTGTTTGTTTGCAAAACTCTCCGAACTGAAACGCTTCCCGCTCGTGTGACCATGTCTGTGTGTGGTTATCGTTGAGCGAGAGGATTGAAATCAACTTCCGCTACTGGCCAAGTTCCAGCAACACTGACGTTGACGACACTGCCGATGTTGAGGCGGTGCGAAGAGGGTTGGGATGGGTTGGGCTGTTTGGCGGCAAGCGCGGCGGTTGAGGAAAATGTGACTTGCGAATTCGCCCACCAATGAACAGAAAAGAACGCAAGATGCATGCAAGATGGTTCGCACACATGAGCAGCGGAGTGGCCCTCCGCAAATCATTGCTCCACGCTCAATCATCGAGCTAACTGATTGGTCGACTCTATTTTCCCCATCCTGTCTGGTGGGCCAGAGCGCTTACCGACGGCTAGCGCGGCCTACCTGATCGGACAATCACGGACCGACATTTTGGGATCACTACAAAGGGCTCAGAATGTCCATTGCAAGGGATAGGACAGAATACAGGATGGTGGGAGGGAGTTGATACGCTGTACTAGTACTCGGTGTGGAAAGCGGACCGCACATTCCGAGGACGGCGTATCGCGTTCATGTGCAACTTTGCTGAGCCAGTGTGGCCCAGGACGACGGTATCGGGCGGTTGGGAATGCTTCTCGAATGCTCTTCTCGGCTGCAGGTTGGCGAACGAACCAGTGCGACCCATCTGCTTCAGAACAAGTGCCATTTGTAGCATGGATGCTGCAGGGCAATAGAAACAAAGCGTTGGACAGTCAAGGATGAGACTCAGGCAAATTAGGTTTTTGACCATGCAGCAACACTCGATTAGAACAGGTTTCGGCGCCGTCTGTTCCGCACAACCCGACATGTTTAGCGCCATGGTTTTCATCCACCCCAACGCCACTTTTTCCCGCCAATCTGAACAAGTTCAGAGGGGGTTGCGGCCGGCAAGTACCGCGGTCGCAGCGGTGCTCCGCGTGCCTGAGCCTCGCCTGGCACTCTTCACGGCTAAAAATCTTCCGCTGAAACTTGTCCTAGTTTCCTATGGGCGACCGTATTATGCTCAGCGACACGAGTTCGGGAAGGGGGTATTCGTGAGCAACTCATCTGTTGGTTGGTGCAAGACGGAACCAACGGGGACGCGTGCTTCGACGTCACTTGCTTGTGCTTGCGTGTGCCCGGCGATGTGCAAGCCTTGGTCGTCTGAGCGCTCCTGCACCGAAAAACGGGGTTAACGCTGCTGGTCAGAGAAGCGCTAGCTCAACTTAGCGACGGTTGCGTGTGTGTTTGTTGTCCAAGCCACATAGCTCGCACGGCGTGCGCGCTGTGTGTCGCTGCCACTTCTTTGCGGCCTGCTGCGAGTCGGACGAGCGGTGTACAGCACAGTACTCTAAATTGCTGTTCAGGAAGACCAGCGACCGGTGCTGATGCAGCTCGCGTTTGAAACCGCGTGCGCTGAGAAAGGAGAGCGATATTGCTGTGGAATGCTTCTTGAACGCAATTCCAACCCAGCCTGCAGCTCGAACTGCAATCTTCTCAAATCGGTAGCAGTGTCCGCGCTTTGTCTCATTAGGATGGAGCAAACACATCTGGGCAGAGGTCATGTGAGAAGAGCGCTAGGCCGTTACCGCTCGAGTCGCATAATTTAGGAACAGCAGCTGACACCGAAGAGAGGCAAGAGTGGACAGGCATCCTTTTTTTTTTCTTTTTTTTTTCCCCTCTCTACCGCGCTGCTGCTTGGGTTGGAGCTGCAGGGTGCGCTGAATTAGATCTTGGGTTTGTTGCAACTTAAAATTTTGAGAAATTGTCTCGTTCGCATTTCCCACGTCCGTCCGCCTGCTGCCGCACTAATGAGAGCAAGGCGCAGTACAGTACTGTACAGTGCAGATAATGATCGCATCTTCGCCCCTCTCACTCCTGTCTGCATGTCCAGTGCTTTGAGTCAGGCTTTCAGGCTTTGCCCGAGTTGCCCCTCCTTCTCGTTTCTCCCACCTTGAGCTTCCACTTTCTTTTTTCAAAATTCCTTGGACTTCACCCGACACCTTCCTGAGGCCGGGTGCACTGCCGCTAACAGCACGCAGCAATCAGGCAGCACAACGTACGCCAGTCGCAATATTGATCTCATCGCCATCCACCAGCTCCCAGCCTTTTCCATTCGTCATCCCCCCACTCTCTTCACCTGTCCATTCTCCTTCGTCATTCGTTCTGCACCCACCCTTTCGTTTTGATTCCACAGTCGGTCTATCCAGCTTCAAGCATCGCTCGTCTGCGTCGTCTACCTATTACATCCAAGCGCACAGACGGTCAACTTCTCACACGCTTCCTCCAGCTGGCCGCGCGGACACCTCTTTTGGAACGCGATCATCTCACTTTGGACTGCTCACCGGCAAGGAAGCACGTCACATCTTAACGCTCGACGTCCTTTCCCAGCTTGGAGCGGGTCCTGACGCGCAAGCCATCGCTGCCTGGAACGCACTTCAGTGGGATCAGCGGATCTGCTAATCTCCACGGTGACGACCGTGTCCGGACACAACAGGCGCAAAGCTCCAAGATTATTGCCTTGAACAGTTCATACGCCATATCGGCATCCAAAAGCAAAGCTATATACCATGCAGAACAGTCCCGCATCGTCACACATTCCCTTTCCATCTTCATCGACGCCAAACTCGTTCATGGACACGTTTGATTTTGGCAATCCCGACTTCTCTACAGCCAACTCCGGCATCGAGGATCTCAACATCTTCCCCAGAAACACTGATCTTTCTTCCAGCCACAAACCACAGTCTGAGGCCGGGTCTGCGCCCGTCAGTCACCACCCAAGCCCTTCCGCCAACTTCAACCACCTAGGTGCTTCATCGGACTCGAACGCCCAGTCCCATCCAGCCTCCAATAGCCACACTGCAGCCATCTATATCAATAGCTCCTCGCACGTCAGCTCGCCGTTGGCTTTCTCGCGCAACCGCTTCGACAACACCTCGTCTGCCAGTCCACAAGCCAGCAACAGCAATACTGCCGGCAGTGAGCACGGCCACAACCGCCCGCCATCCGCAGCACCTGCCGACATGAACTTTGCTGCAAACAGCTTTGTGAATCAGAACCATGCTGCTCCCTCGATGCAGCCATCGCATTCTACGCAATCCCAGAACAACGAGCAAGACGCCCAAATGCCCCAGCTCTCTATTGCAGACCTACAGCAGATGCTTCTCGAACGCGAGAGGACCGAACGCATACAGAACATGCAGACCGCCCTGCTCAAGCAGCAGCTTGATCAGCTCTCGCGCGTTCAACAACAACAACAACAGCAACAGCAACAACGACGGCAGCAGTCGTCTCATGCGCCACAGCAGCAACAGCATTACCAACACCAGCAGCAGCACATGCAAGGCGCTGGTCATTCCTCCAACCTGCAGATCGACCTCTCGGGTTCCGCAGGACAACTCTCGCCCGGTCAGCAGCAGAGCCTCCTCGTAGCCCTTCAGAACGCTTTTGCTGCTGGTAACAATCCTAGTGCGCACAACAACGTCCTCCAGGCCGCTCACTTCCAGCAACAACAGCAGCAGCCTCAGGGTCAGAATGCATGGCAGCAGCAGCAGATGAACGGGGCTCCGAGCCAAGCCGGCGCACATGGCGACCAGTCCAACGTGTTGGCGCAGTACGGCCTCATCACGCCCATGGGCTCGGGCCCTTTTAACAGCTCTGCGTGTCCGCCGGGCACGGCCAACTTCATGTCCCCACTCACCATCCAGCCAAACTCACAGCCTGGTAGCGTCGGTGTCGAGCACAGGCCCGGACACGACTGCCTCGGCAACTACACCCCGCTCGAGTCTCCTGCCGTGACCCCTGCCAGCGTCTTTTCGACCGGCAGTACCGGTATCGTCATGTCCGAGCTCTTCTCGCCGCTGACCTCGCCTGCGCTTGGCCCCCAGCCACCAAGTCTAGGTGAAATGATGCTCCCCCCTGCACAGCTGCAGCATCATCAGCAGCCCCAACAGGCCACCATCCACGGTTCCCCTGCTATCACTGCGGTCAACAACAACTTCACTCCCACTGCCTCGCCTCTTGCGTTGATTGCCAAGAGCTCGTCCAAAATCCGTAAAAATCGCAGTACCACAGCCGAGGCACGTGCCAACAAGGTGCGGCCCTCGCCCTTGATCAAGCCAGTACCAGGCCCTTCTATCAAGAAGAAGAAGGATGTTGCAAGCCTCGCCTCGCCCAGCACTGCAACGCCGTTGGCGAACGGCAACGGTCATGTCAATGGCGGTTCTTCTGGCCCCAGCTCTCGTAGAGCCTCCATTACGGCCGCGCCCGAGGCTGCTGCAGGCTCGCACTCCCGGCATCAATCTACCGAGGCGGGTCAGAGTGAAGGCACGTCTTCGACGCCCTCTCCCATCGACTTGTCTGGCGGTGGCGCTATGCCACCTCCCTCGGGCCCAACCAACAAAATTTTGACGCCCAGCTCGATTATGGGCATCCGCTCCAGCCCCAGCAGTGCCACAACTTTGGACCAGCGCTCAGCCTCGTCGCCAAACAATCGAGGCGCCATTACTCCTCTGTCATCTGCGCTCAAGGGAAAGGGGCGAGACGAGTTCCAGCATCCGCAGCAGCAGATGGTGATGCAGCAACAGCAGCCAATGGGAATGCCAACGCAGCAGGCACCAGCCCATCAGATGTATCCCAACATTGCTCCCTTCCCCTCTTCCGCTCAGCCAAACGGGCCCAAGGTTACGTTCAACTTGCCACCCCAGATGGGCGGTATGCCTATCCAACCAGGCGGGTTGTCGCAATCCGACCGCGATGCCTGGATGTCGTACAAGTCGGCCGGCGGTCTAGAGTCGAGGCGTACGTCGCACAAGGCGGCGGAGCAGAAGCGTCGCGATTCTCTCAAATTCTGCTTTGACGAGCTTCGAGGCCTGCTTCCGGCCATCACACTAGACGAGGACGCGCCCAACGGGTCTCTCCTAGGAGCTGACGGAGCAGAAGAGGATCGGGATGCGGAACGCTTCGAGCCATCCGACGTTGGCGACCCAGAGATGGCGAGATCGGCCAACAAGGCAATCAGCAAAGTGGCGTTGCTCAGGCACAGCAACGAGTATCTGGTCAGGTTGAAAAAGAGGCTCGAGAGGAGAGACCGGGCGCTGTTGGTGTGCAGGAAGGAGATCCAGGAGTTGAGGGAAAAGCTGGGATTGCCAGCCTCGGATGATCCCAGCATCACAGGCAGAGGTGCGCCACTGGGCTGGATCGATGACTCCGTGATGGATTACGAGCTAAACATGGGTACCGATCCCGGGTCCAATCTGCATTCTGCCGCTGTCAGCCCTTCCGAAGGTAAGCCCGAGATGGACCAGACGGCCTGAACCAATGTGTAGCCCGTTCCCGACTTTTTTTTCTTCAAGCTCTGGGTGCACATCGTATCGTATACCTACTGCTCTTTCTCCCTTTGCCCCCCTCCCAAGAACAATTGTCATACCGCTATAATCAACCCATCCAAACCTTTTGGTTTCCCTATACAAACCTGCAATGCATGTTCTTTTTGACCCTTCGTGATCGGCCCCTGATCGTCGAAAGATAGGTTGCCTCGTGATTGGCAGTGGATGTTGTTGAGCAAGATCTTTAAAGACCGAAAAAACTGCAAAACAAAACCAAGGGATTTCAGGCGAAAATTCAAAAATTCCCGGCCAGGGAATCGAACCCTGATCTGAGCAGATAAACTTCCGCTTGCTAAAAGCGTTCTGAGAGTGCCCTATACTAACCATTGTACTAACTGGGACTATTTTTCTGGAAAATATGTGACATTATTTATATATTCAAAACGTTCAAAAATTCGAAACGTTAAAGTCATGGCGAAAGTCACAGTTAGGCACGTGCTCGGTGGGGATGACGGTGCCACGCATCGAAACAAGCTTCTGCGCACGGGTCCTCGTTCACTTTGCTGTTCAAGTCATCATCTTTCGAGCATTGGCACCATCTATTCCCGCCTCAAAAAGCTTTATACGGAGCTATTTCTGCCACAATGCCGTCTTTGAACGAAGCAGAAATACAGGAGATCTACAAGTTTGCCATTGACCTGGCACGCAAAGCAGGCCGTGCAATTGTGGATGGATCCTCGCGTCGCTTCTCGTCGTCAGCAGGGTTTGATCAGAAGAAAAACACAGCGGATCTGGTGACGGAGACGGATCAGGCTGTGGAAGAGCTGGTGAAGAAGGAGATTTCGACCAAGTATGCTTCGCATGCGTTCATTGGGGAGGAAAGCTGGGCTGCGGGACAGGAGGGTCAGATCGGAGACCAGGTGACGTGGATTGTGGATCCGATTGATGGGACGACCAACTTTGTGCATGGGTTTCCTTATACCTGCATTTCTGTCGGTGTAGTGATCGACAGGGAGGCGACGATCGGAGTTGTGTACGCCCCGTTCATGGATACGCTTTATCACGGTTGCAAGGGCAAAGGATCGTTCATCTCGAGTCCGCACCACCAAACTCCCCGCCGTCTCCCCCTCGCAGCACCAACCCCACTGACCAACCTCAACCAGGCACTCGTCGCTTTCGAATGGGGCTCGGACCGTCGTTCCGAAATCCTGTCCAAAAAGCTCAGCTCGTTTGCCAAGATCACTGGCGATCCCAACGGCGGTGTCGTCGGCGGAAAGATGGCGCAGGGCGTGCGAAGTATCGGCTCGGCAGCACTCAATTTCTGCCACGTCGCGAGCGGGAACCTGGATCTCTACTGGGAAATTGGTTGCTGGGCATGGGATGTCTGCGCCGGTATCGTCATCGCCCAAGAAGCAGGCGCCGCCGTCGTTGGCAGTCAGGCTCACACCAAGTCGGTCACAGACGACACAACACAAGGTTTCAACGTCGTCACTCCGGAACTGTTGACGGGTAGAAAGTATCTCGTCGTACGTTCCATCAACGGCGACGACGAACACGCCAATCGCACAGCCCAAAAGCACATCTTGAACGAGTTTTACAGCTGCGTCGACGAGTGGGACCCTTAACCAACGCGACTCTGCTCCCCGTCCTACACCTGTTGCGTTAATCGCACAAAGCAATCCAACAGATCTCAAGACACGCAAAAGATCGCCGTCGCCTCACCGTGAAACACAGATCGCAGAACGCATGTGGTTGTCAATCTGCAACACTGCAGCTATGTTTGCGATGTGTAATGGTATCAAAAGCCGAGGGACACATGAGGCAGTTTGTGCGCTCCTGCCCTCAAGGCGATGGGTATAAAACAAGAGCTAAAAGGAGTGTGGTGGTCCCAGGGGGCGTAAACGTGGGATGCAGCTTCCGTGCGGACGCTCGTAACAAGGGGCAAAGATGTTAGGCAGTCTGATCAGCTCGCTTCTTGTCTTTGCCTGTGGCGGCCCTGAGAATCTGAGCTTCGGCATCATCGATCTGAGACTCAAGCGTACGCTGCATGTCGGCAATAGCTGCTGGAACCTTGCCATATTTGGGTGGAGAGCCGCTGTACAGCGGGGTGGTTCCTCCGAGTATAGCATTGAATGGAGATCCGTACAAAGTCGGAGTGGTCGAACCGGTGGCAATCCTGTGCTGCTGTTGTTGCTGCAACTCCAACCAGCCCTTTTCGTCGCGGTAGGCCTCGAGAGCTGCTACTGCTGCCTCGGCTGCCGCCCAGGCGACTCGCACCGCCTTGACGTGCAGGTCGTGTCGACGGACAAACCTCATCGCACGGCTCGTTTCGCGGACCGCAAGCTGTGTGCCCTTCTGGGACAGGCTGTACTTGACATCAATGGCAGCCAAGATGGAGACTATCTGTCGAAGCAGCTGGTAGAGTTGGTTCGGAAGTGGAGAACGCTTGAGCGCACGAGCGAGCGAAGCCGAAAGAAGGATGAGACGATCTTCAGCAGACTCTGCTCCTTGCATTCCGTCTGTGCCGCCTTCTAGATGGCTGTAGCGCGCAAGATACAGTTGCTGTTCATGGGTCAAAGGACCGGTTCCGGTGGTGGATATCACCGCCGCAAAGGTCGATTGTGCCTCGCTTAACGCCTCACTACGAGCGACTGCGCCAAGACTGCTTGCCAATGCCGACGCGGCGGTGCTGGCAAAGGCAACTGTGAGCTCCCATTGCTTGTTGTTCTGGCTGATGGCTCTGGACCACGCAGTTCGGGGTGTGGCAGCACCACTGCCGGGCTGTGACGAAGAGAGACGAGGAGAAGCATCGGTCGGCCGCGTTGATCCAGTTTCGGACACGCTCCGAAGATCTTCGTCATTGTCGAGATCAGTGATCCTGAGGTCTTCAATGTCGCTGGTCTTCGACGGCCCAGATCCAGAAGAAGCCCTGCGAACACTACGGGGAGCGATAGCCGACAAATTGGCAGAGAGTGCAGACAGAGCACCGGCTCCAATGTGAAGACCGATATCGAGAACGGAAGAGCTGATCTTCCCAGCTAACGATGATGAACCGCGAGAGGATGCTTTGGCAGCAGCATGGGCTCGTGAAAAGTTTCCATCTCCAAAGATGGAGCTGTTGGCGGGCACAGCTGTGTGATAATGGTGGTGAACGACGCTGGCGGTCGGGGACGCTTCGTGGTTTCGTTGAAGCTTGAGCTTCTCACGCTCAAGCTCTAGCTCGCGCTTCATCGCTTCAGCCTTCTCGAGCTCTGCTTTGGCATCGAAGCCAAGTTTGGACATTCCTTCTTCAAGGCGCTGCCGGATGTCTTGTTTCTGCTTGTTGCTGAGCCCGGGCGCCTCTTTGTCCGAAATGGCAGAGATAAGGTAGCCAAGCGAAGAGATGTAGAGGTCGAGCGAGAAGCCGAGGTCGTCATTCTCGCCATTCTCGTGCTCTTCCTCCGACGTCAAGCTGGCATCGGTATCCGAATGGGCCGCCCCGCGTCCTGCAAGACGAGCGAGTTCACGACCGTCTTCATGGCTGCCTCGGCTCGAGGAAGACCAAGCGGGGTTGAGTGCTGGACGGGATGTGCTGGGGCTTGCAGCCTTCTGTACAGCCTTCTTCGCACGCTTCTCTTCCCACAGCCTCTCGTCCTCTTCCGCAGCCTGAGCCGCCTCCACAGCCAAGCTGACAGCCTTGTCGAGGCGGCGACGGTCGAGCTTGACAGGACGTTTGACGTTTTCGGCGCCATGGCGAGCCAAGTCCGTGGATTGAGTGCCGGAAACGGTTGCTAACGCCAGACCATCGCGCCGATAGGGGCTGTGACGATCAAGCGAGGGGCTTTCGTCGTTCGACGAGGCAGAAGAGGCCGAGCTAGATGGCTGAGAGGCAGGTGCGAAGCGACCTGGGACCCAAGCAGCTGCTAGACCGCGAATCGAGTTGATGGAACGAGCGCGGAAGCCGGCTTGTCTCTGTACGGTGTTTACATCGCTGGAAAAAGCTTCGTTGAGGCGGGTGGACGTGCTTCGTCCGGCTGCAGCACTCAAGGAAGAAGTTCTGCCATGAAGGCTACCCTGTGCACTTGTCTCTTCGCTCAAGTCTTTCTCACCGGAAACGCGGGCTGCAAAGGAGCGCGGCAAAGTGTTGTGGTGATTGATGGCTGCTCGCTTTGATTGCGCATCTGCCTTGATGGTAGTTTCCGAAGGGGGTGGAGGCGAAGGGGATGGTGAGGTTGAGTGATCAGGCATATGTTTGGATGCGGAGGTCGAGGGAAGAGCCAGGGTGGCCGAAGTATCTGCTGACGACGAGACGGTACTGGCCGTTGGATCAAGGTTGTAAATTCGCGGTACTGTGGAAGAGTCCGAATCACGAGCGGTGCTGGTAGCGGATGACGTCCTTGATGCCAACGATCGTGTCGCTGGGCGTTCCGATTCTTGGGGCGTGGGCATTGTTGGCGAGGCTGAAGGAAAGGCGATGAACGACTGGCTATTGGAATGCCCACTGAGTCCAGGACGTTTGGGCTGGCCACGGAAACGAACTTCTTCGCTCAGATTGCGAGGAGAAGCGTGAGATTCTGGTTGTACAGGGCGAGAGGCTCTAGCTGAATCCCAACCGGAGCGTGGTTTAGAAGGGCTCATATCGTCTGCCCACTCGGTCGGAGTTGGATGGGAGATCATCAGTTCGGCATCCGTGCTCAAGCCTCCTGAATTGGAGGAAGGGATGGCTCGCGAATCCTCGCCCGTATTTGCACCAGCCAGACCTCCTGCGCTGGCTAGAAAGGAACCGAGTGAGTTAAAGCTCGGCAAGAGCGAAGACGTGCGTCTGTGGTGCCCCTTCCCCGGCTTGACCGGGGTCGTGGTGGCATCCAGGGCAGCGACGGCTGCATCGGTCATGTCGGCGCGGTCACTAGAAGACCCCTGAGGCGACATATTCAATCGTTCTCCAGGCAGTGTGGGAGTATGCCAGCGGGCCCGAGCGCTGAAATGACTTGCGGGGTGTGCTTGTCGCAGCGGAGCGTAGCAATCGAAAGGGCTGGCTTAAAGTGATAACACAGAGTTGGGCTGAGTCACGAGGTTTGCGTCGGTGTCCGTCGCCACGGCCGAGCAGAGTTCTGATCGAGGGACGTCGGAGGGCCCAAGTGCCACTCTGTGATCGTCGAAGGCACGGCGAGAACGAGATAATTCGAACGCGCCGACAGAGATGAGTGCTGCTGTGGGGAGAGGTGAAGAGGGTGGATGGTCGAGGCCGTAGAGGATGGGGAGCAAGGCCACCTGGTCCTATCAAGCGTGAGGCAGACTGCCATCCTCCACAACAGCATGTAGAGAGCAGCTGAACCTCGTTCAGGCGCGTGAATGCGGATCTTGGTAGCCGGGAATTCAGGGTTCGTTGAAATCTGCAACGCCAAAACAAACAGGCCGATCTGCCACTAGATATTCATTTCAAGACTCGACTCTGCCAGACGCCGACATGCGACGCAGTCGAATTCACGATTGGACCCTGCGCAAACCAAGTTGGAAGGAAGGCATGGAAGCATAGCATCCAATCAACGGCGAACGGCGTACGGCGAAAGCGGCGAAGATGCCACGCATGTTCAAAGTCACGACTTCCCAGTCCAGGCGGTTTCCGATGGAGAATCTCAGCGAGTTTGATCTACCGCACTGCCAATCTGGTGCTTCAACTCCGAGTAGAACTCGTCCATCCCCGCAAATACCTCGCGTCTATCGCGTTTCCACCTTGCCTCCCAGAAGCAGCTTGCATCCGTACACACGCGTTCCTTGTCGACACCTGCGCTTCCTCCTCGACCTCCCCACATGAGGAAGGACACATTTTCCTTGCCGGGAAGCAACCCATCGCTTCTGCGACGCCTCAGCCAGTTCGTCCAACCAGGCCAGTCATCGGCATTCCAGCCACGGGCGAAGGGGTCCTCGGATTCGAGCCCCGCGCCCCCTTCGACTGTACCAAGCGGTGAAACCACGCTCAAAGCGGTGTGGCTCGATTGCGACCCTGGACATGACGATGCCATGGCATTGCTGATGGCAGTTCATCACCCTGACTTGGAGCTGCTTGGAGTTTCGACCGTAGCCGGTAACGCTGGCGGGCGTGACACCTTCCTCAATGCCGTTCGTCTTATGGCACTCTACCGAGCCGACCCATCAGTTCCGGTCATTCGTGGCTCTGACTGTCCAATGGTCAAGGAGGTTAAGGTCGACGTCGGGATTCACGGCGAGGGCGGTCTCGGCGGTGTGCAGTGCCTTCCTTCCCTCTCCTCGCCCCTCTGCCAACCGTGGCTGCACCCTGCCCACCCGAGGTCGAGCTCGCCCACAACGGGTCCCGAGCCCTGGAACTTTCTCTACACGCTCTCGACCATCCTCACTGAGCGAATCAATGCATGCAAGCCGGCTATCCACCTCGCGGTGACAGGCCCATTGACAAATGTGGCGCTTTTTATTCTTTGCTATCCCCACCTCATCAGAGGGATTGAGCAGATCGTTCTCATGGGCGGCGCTGCGGGCGTACGAGGTAATCGTGGACCACTCGCCGAGTTCAACATCCTCAACGATCCCGAAGCCGCCACCATCGTCTTCAACACCAACATCAAGGTGGTCATGGCTGGTCTAAATGTGACGCATCAAGCTATCTTCACCGCAGAGCTCCACGATCGACTTCTATCTGGAAGAATTCGGTCTCCCTCGTCTCGTAGACAATCTAGGGCTGCGCCCAGCCCCATTTCGCCCCTTCATTCACCTGCCACTTCCCCCGTTGCAACGACGTCGGACCTGCCGTCGATGCCACAGGCTGGGCCTAGCGATCTCAAAAGAATGCTGAGCTCGACGCTCACTTTCTTTGCCAAAACGTATGCGTCCGAATTTGGGTTCACGCGAGGTCCGCCTGTGCATGACATGCTTGCCATTGCCTACATCATCGATCCCTCGCTCTTCTACCGCCGAGTGCCGTCTCCTGGCGATGTTCCCAATGTCGGCATGTTTGATGCCGATCCACACAGCAGTAAGGATGTCCACTCGGCTACCTCATCAGCTAAGTTGCGCGCGCACGACGGCAACTCTCTCGGGCTTGACCCGATTGCGATAGGCGGAGAAGCGAACGACGTGCCCGATGCAACCACGGCTGATGCGGCAGGCGTGTTCCAAGGCACACCGCCAAAGCGATATCGCGTGGACGTAGAGTGCGGCGATGGTCTCGCCTGCGGTGCCACTGTCGTCGACTTTTGGGGTGACCGCGTCGAGCACGATGGATGGGGAAAGGGTGGCAGAAACGTAGAGGTTCTAGAGAATCTCGACTGTCCCCGCATGTGGGAGATCTTCTTCCAAGTCGTCGAACGCGCCGAATCGCACATTGCCAACAGCGCGCCTCTGCGTGACGGCCACGACGCTGTCGACTCGGGTCCAAGCTCTCCTCCAAGGTCCCCAACCAAGAATGCTCCATACCCTGCGCCTTGACCCGGAGTCTGCCTCCAGCAACGCCGCTCAGATCTAGAGCCTTTGGTACGAGTGCTGCGTAGGCTCACAGCACCCGATCTGCTCATTTTGGTTCCAATCTCGCATGCCAAGTGTATCCATTGTTCTTCTCGTTCAAAAATTAATACAGTGTGACGTAGGCTGGTCAACCTGAAGAATTTGCGCCTGCGTCGAGGAGCAGAGTATTGAGGACTGCGGCGAGACGGAGACCCGCCTTGGCGAGCTGCTTGTGAATCACCTTGTCGCTGATGTCGATGCAAGCCCAGTGTAAGCAGGGAGAAAAGTCAGTCTTACGAATTCGGGTCCAGATGCAGAGGCAGTCATACTCACCGTTCGATACGACCAACATACTCGGGTACGTCCAGCTCTGGTTCAAGTATTGGCGCCGACGGTGGATTCGATGCGTCATTGGACGGAGAACGGGACGATGAATCCCAGGCGGGAACTGGCGATGCAAAAGCGTAATCACACACCAAGGAGTGCATGGGCTTGGTCCATTCGTACGGGCAAATCGGTAGATGCGTGTCGTCGACTCGACTCGGGTCTTGCACCTGAGAAGGGAATGCGAGCTGTTCCTCTCCGTCCTGATACAACCCAGTTTCTACACCACGCCGCTGACAGACGGACCAGCTAGCTGCTTCTGCGGTCCACCAACCACTTTCTTCCTGGCCGCCAGTTGTAGGCTGACCTAAGCCCTCTTTGAGGATGTATCGGACGAGAGGGTCGTATCGCGCTCCGACCAAAGCGCTCTCGATGCGAGCTGAAGGCAAGCGAGATGTGTAGTTGGACAGCTCACGGATGTGCTTGTCGATGAGAAGAGTGTCCCACACCGTGTGCAAGCGGGCTTTCCTTCCCTCTAAATGCACCCAGACATCGTTGCCGCCACGTGCGCGTCCTGTGAGATGAAGTGGCTGGTGCGCGTCGCCAAAAAGGTGCACCATGAAGCGGAGTGCCATATCGCGCTCCCATCCGGACTCCGTGACAACTCGCGATGTGTAGTTGACCAGGGAGGTGAGCACATTGTTTGGTGAAGTCCAGCCGGTCTCGCCGTAAACGCACTGGTTAGGAGGATGATCATCCACCGGATTGACGTAGTGCAGCTGGCCACTCCAAGGATATCGGTAGCGAACTGTGTCGGGCCATCCGGCCAGCACAGCTAGATGGCAATGCGTGTGCGATTGGCCTTCCTCAGGGGTTGGCCAGGAGGAGGGATAGTGGGTGTAGTTTGGCAGGATAGAGCAAAGCTGCTCTCGAACGGTTGGATGCAGCTGGGTCTGCGCGATGGTGGCAACGATCTGGTGTCCTGCAATCCCCCATGCGCGGGCCGAAGGTAGGAGGAAGAGCGCAGCTGCCGCAAGAAGCTGCCAGCATGCGTAGCTCATGGTGGCGATGGAAACTGGGTCAAGCTGGGTGATAGACGCTGGGCGCAAAGTGGATGAAGGTGAGCTCATAAAGAGAGTGCGGGACAGCCACCAACTTGTCGTGTTGGATCGCGGTTCAGGGTCCGGTGCTGCTGGGTTAATCCAAGCTGTCAATCTGACTCAACACGCCCCCGCGTTGCGCAGCAACTCGGCAACAGCTCGCGATTCTCTTCAAGAAATGTGGAGGAGGGGCAGCTACACAAAAAAGCCAAGGTCCTGATGCTTCGTGGAACAGTTCGTCCGTCCTTCCTTTGGCCACAAACAACACTCGGTGACCTCTGCAACGTCCTTTCGGTAGCCATGAGTGACCTGGACATCGACAGCGCTTCGCTGCCGTCCGACGATGCAATCGTGTCGGATGCACCAAGTGTGAGGCGTCTTCAGCGTCTACCTTACGGCACGCTTCGCATCGCGGAGGAAGACCAACTCGTTTCAGTCTCCGAAACTCTCAAGAAGATCAGAGAGTCGAAAGGTCGCCATCACCATATCGATCTGACTTATGGCTATTTCGGGGACGCGAGGATCGAGAAAGTCATCGAGTTATTACGTCCTGCATCCGATGTAGCCTGCAAGAACGACGATCAAAAGCTTCCGGTGGAAAGCGAATGGCTCTGTCTCATAGCACCTCTATCTCGCTCTTTGAGGTTGCATCCCAAGCTGCCGCATGACAGCTTCCGGATCGTCGAGTTGGATGACAATGACCTGACATCGGGCTGCTTGCCTGCAATCTGCAATTTGTTGACGGACAATTTGACGCTAGAAGCGCTCAGTCTAAGGGGAAACAATATCGAAGACAATGTCGAGCGTTTCTCAGCCCTAGCAAAAGCAGTGGCACAATCGGCGCTTCGACGACTCTCCTTGTCTTCCAATCCGATCACAGCGAAGTCTCTTGCAGCCTTCTTAGATTCGATACCTGCTATCGGAACGGCCTTAGAAGAACTTGAGTTGTCCAACTTGCTGATCGACGACTCGGATGAATTAGAGGACCTGGAAAGGCAGGCCAATTTTTCAGCAGCAGCAGCAGCTGTAGCTAGCTTCATAGGCGATCCAGAACGCTGTCGAGGCTTACATTCACTTCTTCTCAACGGGAACGGCTTCGGTAGCTGGGGCGTTTTTGCCATCGTCGCTGCTCTTTGCGGAATGAGCATCCTGTTACCGGCCAAGGACCCCAAGCAACTTCATCTTTTGGAGGTTCAGAACAACAGCTTCTACAAAGCTGTTCTTCGTGTTAAGCTGAAAAATCCAAATAGATCTCTGGAGATACTTGAACTTAGCGGAAATCTGGAGAGAGGCTGGCTGCCATACGACGCGGAGAAGGAGGTCGAAAAGTTTCACAGCATTCGCAAACGCTATGCTGAGATACCTTCAGCCGATATTGAGGCGATTGTTTCCTTCCTGGATCAGAGGGCACGGCAGCGGAGGAAAACACTCGGCGAAGCCTTGTGCGATGGAATTCCCGTCGAGGTTTCACGTCATTTGCCCAAGATTGGCGTCCCACTGGACGAATTGGAGAGTGACTTCGAAGAGGCTGTCTACCTTGGTTCTGGTATGAACCCAAGCACTTGGAGATCGTTGGTAAAGCAGCAACTTGTTCAAAACAGGCGCGATGGGTTCAAGTGTCGTGTAGCTGCGACTAAAGTTTTCAAAGCCGCGAGGATCGTCGGCTGCCGTGCGAGCCGAATCTCTCTCCGATCAGATCCCCAAGCAGCTGCACATCGGAGCAAAGATACATCAAGCTTTTATAGATTTCTCGATCTACCGCCCGAACTCAGGCTCCTCATTTTGCGCAAACTCGACGACCAAGATGCCCTGTCCGCACGCCAATTCAGCAGCGTCATCAGCTTCGCCTGCGAGCTCACCACCATCGGATACGGCTCCCCAGAATTCGACTGGTCTCGTGTCTCCGTCTCAAAGCCTGGCTCAGCTTCTGTCACGGAAAGCAGTGCATCAGAGACGTTGCCAGCCGAGAGGTGGTCTTGGAGCGAGTGCTTTGCACTTCGCGCTCCACCTCGAGATTGGGTGGCTGACTTATTGGACGCTTCTGATGAGGGTCACACGGGTCGTGTCCGGGACCGGGCTGCCTGCTTGGAATGGGGCTGGCAAAACACAAACCCAAGTCTGTATGCCTTTCTCGAGTCCACTCTTACGCAAAGGGCGGACGCGTAATCCTTCGCATCAATCACAGCCTGCATGGCACTAATCCATCGGATACCCGTCATAAGATTCATCATTCTTCCAATATCGATCCGTTTGATGTGCCTCAACTTTGAATCTGAGCGACAAGTCAAATTGAGGGATACCGCGCCGTGTGTTGCATCCGGACGACGAGACAGGGTGTACGTGAAGAGCCGAGCAAAGTTCGTTTTCATTGACGCGAACCTAGAATGCTGTGTGCACGGAAGCTGATGGCAATGAAATGGATGTGGATCAAATCTAGTGGTGAGCGTGGCCGTGCTTGGAGGTGTCGAGCTTGTAGCCGACGAGCGATCTGCGGCCGATCATCTCGCCAATGGTGAAGATGCCGTAGGCCTCGACGGCGTAGATGCCGACCTTTTTCCAGTCACCCTTGGTGAGCAGCTGAGTCCAGTAGGCCTTGTCGGAGACCTTGGACCAGATCTGACGGTATGCCGAGGTGATGGTGTGGAGCGAGGTGGGAGGGGCAAGGCCTTCGGCGACGTAGACCTGCTTGGCGATCGAACCGGCGACCGAGAGATTGTACTTGATGGGCTCCAAGTAGCCTGAGATGCAGCACCAAGAAAGGTGACGGATCGGCATCAAAGATGTGAGAGAAAGGATGGTTAGTCAAATTGTGATACTAGCAAAGAAAAGTGTCGCAGGGGATGGATGTTGCTTCGTAGCTAGAACATCATCGACTGCAGCCACGTCGAGCCACACCGCCAAGTCTGCGCGTGGCTGGTCGGAAAAATGCGGCCAAGTCCGTATTGAAAAATCGCAGTTCATGTGACTACCTACCTCCAAGGAGACCCTCAACGCGCTTGAGCGCGGGACCACCGAGCTCCTGAGCCTTCTTGGTGATGTCGTTGATGGCGGACGAAGCCTTCTCGGGAGCAGCAGCGCGGCTGGTGCTGGTGCTGGAGAAGTTTCGACCCTGACGGGCGATAGCGCGGACTGCTGTTGACCTTGCGAACATTATGACGAATATACCGAATAGAGTGATGGACGGGTTGGGGGGAGGATGTTTGATGGCGACGAGCTACTTTGGAGTGCACACCCACCACCGGGCTGATGTCGGCTGCAAACAGCAGACTGCACACTGGGCGACATGGCCCTCTGCCGCTTCGCCTTGGTCATCTTTCTTCTCAAAATTTCGGAAGGCCACACGGATCCGACACCAAACGCCCCAAGATCGGCGGCGGCTCTGTGTTTCTGTCTAGAAGTTGGAAATCTGGCCTTCAAATTGCCCGCCTCGGACTCAGCCGGGGCAAACTTGCCACGCCCTCAAATTTGATGTCAGATCGCCGTACCTCACAAAATTGGTTTTATTATTGTTTGAATCCGAGTCACGTGTGACACACCGCGCTTTCAGGGTTGAGAAAGTGATTGCAAAAAGGGGTCGGGCGCTGCGTTGCGGGTGTGAGTGTGCGCGTCTCGTTCGAAATGTGTTGGTTTCGAGCTTGCAAGCACAGGGGCCTTAGAGCCCCTTTTCTCGGTCCCACCCAGACGCAGTGCGCAGGTTCAGACGCTCAGCCGCTGAGACACCAACACGCACAAACGCACCTACAGCTCACGCTGCACAGCCCGAACCAGTGCAGTTAGAGGTTGCTCACATCTGCCCGTTCCGCCGTTGTTGACGTCTTGCCATCCGCCATCACTACATCATCGTACACAATGGTAGGTGCGACGACTCCCTGCGATGTTTCGACTCCCAACTGACACCATCATCGTCTGTGGCATGCGCAGTCTGACGCAGAGTACAAGGAAGCCTTCGCACTCTTTGACAAGAAGGGCACTGGCACCATCTCGCGCGAATCTCTCGGCGACCTTCTGCGCGCACTCGGACAGAACCCTACTCAAGCCGAGGTGGCTGACCTCGCCAATGCCGCACCCAAGGATATCGACTACCAGTCGTTCCTCAACATTTTGAACCGCCCGAATGGTTTCAAGCCGGCAGGCACACCAGAGGAGTTCATCCGTGGCTTCCAGGTGTTTGACAAGGATGGAAATGGATTCATTGGCGCTGGTGAGCTCAGATACGTGCTGACCAGTCTGGGTGAGAAGCTCAGCGATGACGAGATGGATGAATTGCTCAAAGGTGTCCAGGTTCATCCGTAAGTACCTCTCTCGACCGTCCGCAGATCAAAAAGGGAGATCGTACAGTGTGGGATAGTAAACGCTGACAAGTGTCCATTGTCATGTTGCAAATGAACAGGGATGGAAACATCCACTATGAGTCCTTCGTCCGCCAAATTCTCAGCCAATAGTGCCTTCACCTCTCCACTTGCTCACATACTGATCCTAGTGGCAAAGACGTCGGTCGACCAAGCACCCGATACCGCAGCGTGCAGTCCATCGACACCACCACTTGCTCCGTTCGTTTGAGGAGGCATTCACGCCCTTCACCAACTCACAAGGTTTCTCTTTCCAGGACCTGCTGTATCACTTTCACACCGTTTGTTGCGCTTCACCGACCCGGCTCGAATACCATTTTTCTCGTCAGAACCAGCTTTCATCTCTTGTCCACTTGGCCATTGGCAACGAATGCAGCCGAAGCTTTGTGGAATTTGTTCTCACTCCAGAGTCTGTTAGTGGTGGATCAAGTTGTCCATGTCAGCCTGTGGCAGCACGCGAGGGCGTAGTGCGGCCTGATTCTGCGTGAGCGACTCTTGCGGCCAGTACAACAACCCAGATCCTACAAATCAACACACTCATAGACATGACAGTCAAACGCAAATCTACTCGGAGCAAAAAGAAAGCGGTGTTGCCATATCACGATTCGGGATCCGCAGATACATGTGAGGCTGAGACAAAGGCAGATCGAGACACTGAACGTCTGATCAAGTTCCATCCTTCCAGTCTAGGAACTTAGTCGCCCTTGTGACCGGGCAAGTGGCTAGCGAGCCGATCGACGAATCCTGGCTTATCAGTGCTAGTCGACGGCGTGTAGGCCGATTCCTCCTCGGAGCTGCGGGTGCTCTCCTCGACCTGTGCGAGTTTGCTCGACTCCGAAGCTCGTGGGCGTGACTGGGAGCGGTTGGGCGAGTCTTTGCCGCTACGTGGCTCTCGTGAGCGCGACCTGGAAAGCGACCTCAGCAACTACAGCAATAATAAAGAGGGTACGAGAAGCGAGGTGTCAGTATCACCATGAGACGCAAAAGAATGTAACCTTGATGGGCAGCAAGCGCAAACACAGTAGCTTCATCGATTTGCACGTCGCTTGGGCGCACATTCCTCGAAGCACGGCGTCAAGTAGAGATGTGGGGAATTCCGAATTTTAGAGCCACAAGTTGACGATGTCCTCAGGCAGAGCATCAAACAGCTTTACCAAACAATCAAGGGCCGATTGACGCAGGGGAGACTCCGTGATCACGGACGGCTAGTCGCAAAGCCACCATGATCGGAATATGGAATGGGTATCGGCATTTCCCAAGAGGCAGGGGGAATGGATAAGATGTGGGGGAGGAAAAGAAACAGCACTGCGCCCTCTGCAGTAATGTGGGAGCACCATCATTCACTTACACCTGAAACGCCGCCTCCAACGCCGCTGTTACCGTCCGAACCGCGACCACGCCCACGCTCCTCGCTGGCCTCGGAAGCAATGTTTCCGGCACCACCGCGACCAGTAGAATGTGCGACCTTGACTTCATGCTGTCGGTACTCTTCCTGCAGCTTGTTCTCCCGCGCCTCGGCCTCGGCAGCACGCTTTCGGTCGGTAGGATCGCGGGAAGGCGACCGAACATTGCCGGCACCACCTCGGCCGCTCGAGATCAGGTGGCCGGGCACAGCAGCTGCTGCGATAGTCTGAGGTGGGATGGCATTGCCCGAACGATCGCGGGAGCGAGAGGGAGAGCGAATGATCTGAGGAAGAGACGAGGTCAACGTTGGATGTGAATAGAAACGGTTTCATGTCAGTACTCTCCGGCTTCAGAGGCAGCAGCTTGAAAACAAGCAGCAGATGCGGATTGAACATCGGAACCTGCAACAGCGGCACGTTGACAGTCATCAGCCTGGCATGGGCGAGATTGCACCCTGCTCTGCGCATCAGAACTGCCCTGTACGATATTACAGGTCGCTACTAGGCGTCTACTTACGTTACCTGCACCACCTCGACCGGTGGCGATAAAGGGGTCACGACCTCGCTCCTCAGTCGAGGCGCTAGCGTCCCTCTGGGAGTGGTGGCCAAAACCAAGAACCATGGTAGCTGACTATTTCGCGATAACGGAGTAGAAATGTGGAGACGCTGGATGCGTCCAGGCTGTGTTTGCGGCCTCGGATCAAAACGATGCCTGAAGCGAAGGGATGCAGACCCGAATGATGGTTAGAGTAGAAGAATACGAAACAGCGGATTGGCAGATGGAGGAGAGGAAGGGAAAGGTGTCCGGTATGGCGTACGGTGTGAAAGTAGAGATGTCAAAGAGGCTGTCTGGAGCGCGGTTGAAGGTCGATAAATGCTGTGAATATGCAATCGGGAGAGATGGCTCAGCCAAGAAAACAGCAATACCAAGCGAGCCGGTTCGGGACACTCAAGACCTAATTGTGAGAGCAGCAGCGGCAGTTTACTTTGATAGCGGGGAAAGGCTAGAGGAGCACACACGCACGCCTGGAAGCCAAGCCTGCAGAGATAACGAGAGCCATGCACCGCGTCTCAAGCGAGACCGGCTTGGAAAATCGAGCTTGACTGGATTTGTGCCCAACTCTTACATTGAGCCTAGAGCCTGGAACCTGGAACCTGGAACCTGGAACCTGGAACCTTGAAAGCGCACACCGTTCTGGCTTTGCTCAGTAGAAGCTTAATCTACAATTGGTCTCTCGTACCACTTTCAGGCCCATGGTGGCAAGAGCCTCCAATATATGAAAACGCCCGTCGTAGGGTGTTCTATGAATTTATAGCTGCTCGTACCTTTACCCCACAACCACGTTTCTGCAGGGGCGCTTGGGCCGTGGGATGAAGGCAATGCAAGGGTCAGCCATGTCAGTGTTCGTTTTGTAATACTTGTCTCGTACACTTCGTTCAGGGGCTCTCCCATTAAGTATGTTGGGCATGATGCTCTGCCCACGAAAGCTGCTATTCCTTCTCGGCTGGACGGGAATCATTCGCCAAGACCATGCACAAACGAGCCATGCTCGGAGTTTGCTCGAGAGAAAAGTGTTCAGGGAGCTTTTCAGGAAAGAGTCTGAGATTGAAACTGATCCAATGTGAGCCTGCCCAAAAGATAAGGAGACCAAAGATAGGCAGTTGCTCTCAATTCCCTCTCGCTCTTGCGCTTGTGGCGACCCTCACACACTTGCACCATGTCTCTTCGACCAGATCCAGGCAGAGGAGATGCGATGTCGTCACATCTCGTTCGCCCCACGGCATGTGCATCCATATCAGTTGCCGCGAGTCATGCCCTGTCTTGTACCGCTCCTTGGCCCCTACTCCGCTTCCGCCTATGATCGTCCTCTTGACGGCCTTATCATCAACCAATCAGCAGCCTCCGTCGAGTGTGTCACGGTCTCAGCGCCAGGAAGCTTGGGCACCACGACGTGCGGGCTCCGGTCGGCTAGCGTCTGCTGTCATGCTGCCTACTCAGGAACGCTAGATGATGCACCTCAGATCCGTGGATCTCATTGCCACGCGAGCAGAAAGCAACAGTGTACCACTTCAGCTGGTCAGTTCAGACTCACGAGGCCTCTCTACGTTGTACATATCTTTGGTACAGGGTTGATAGTGAAGGGGGCCCGTTTTCGATCTAACAGTTTGTCTGGAGCAGCCATAATGTTAGACCGACAGCTATCGATTCCAATTAATCTGAATTGATTCCGCCTCCACAAGCTCAGGTTCACCAAGAATTTTTTCCACGCTCCGCTTTGACCAGCATTTATCTTCTTCACTCCCGTCTCCCCCTTCGACAGGCTTTTCACACGTATCGCCAAGATGCCGCCAGGTCAGATGCTGGAACCTTCGGTGACCGAGGCCGAGTTTATGGTCTCGTGTCTGCAAGACGGTATCCGCGTCGATGGTCGATCCTTCCTCTCCCCCCGCGACATTGACATCTCGTTCGGCGAGGAACTCGGCAACTGCACTGTATCCTTTAATGGAACTCGCGTCTCCACATCTGTACGCGCAACGCTCATGCCTCCGCGCCCAGATCGTCCCTACGAAGGCTTTCTCCAGATCACGACCGATATCTCTCCCATGGCAGGTGTAGAATACGACTCTACGGGAGGGGGCGCCAATTCGTCTGCCCGTGCAAAAGAGGTTCTCTTCGACAGGTTGATTGAGAAAGCTGTGCGTCGAACAGAGGCGGTGGACAGGGAAGCATTGTGCGTAGTCGCAGGCGAGCAGGTGTGGAATGTCCATCTCACCGTCCACCTTCTTTCGGATAACGGAGCCGCCCTAGACACAGCAGTGCTGTGCTCCATGTTGTCACTCCGTCACTTCCGCCGACCAGACTACTCGATCGAAAACGGAAACCAAGTCTGTCTCTACTCGGTTGACGATCGTGTTCCTATCCCGCTCGCTATCCATCACACCCCACTCTGCGTCACTTTTGCCATCTTCAACAATCTTGCCTCCTCATCTTCCTCGAAGCCATCCCAATCTGATAGCAATGAGGATAATCATCTCATCGACAACACCCCCTCTTCATCCCTACCCGCCTCTTCTTCCAACTCCACGGTAGCGCTGCTAGACCCGACCCTGCTGGAAGAGATTCTAGCTCAGTCCAAACTGACCCTCGTTCTCAATTCCCAGCGCGAAATCTGTGTCCTCGACAAATCGTACGGCAGCCCGATCCGGCCACAAACCTTGCTCGATCTGATCAACATCGGCTTGAAACGAGTCCAGGAGTTGACCGACAGACTGGAAGAGGCGCTCAAACAGGATGCCGAGACAAGGGTGGTTGAGGTGATTTAGGCTCGAGAGCGTAGCAGCATCACTTGTATTTGTACCTTTTCACAAATGTTCATTCGTCACAAAATCCGCGCTGCACAAGAGCGCGGGTGAAGGCGCGAGGGACCAAACATCCGTTGACAGAGGGTATTATGGATTCCTGAATGCAGGGAGTTATACGAGTCTCGAAACAGTGTCGACGCGAGGGAAAGTGCGAGGGGTTAGGCGGTGGCCAGGAAGCCGGTGCAGTCGTAAAACCCGATCATGGCAACCGCTTTGGTGTTCGACTTTGACCTCGACCGATTTTCCTTGGACGGTTTTATCGGCGGCTCGGCGATGCGCACCGTGCCCGGCTGTCCAGTTGAAGCCATGGTAGCCGGCATACTGACGGAGCGTGAATCTGCGCTGCCCTGCGCACCGCCCATCGGAGGCCGGCTGCCAAGCGCTGTGGTCCGAGTGGATGGATCCTGTTCCTGCACCGCTGAGATGGGACTGACCGGTCGCGACAGGCGCCTCGCTTCACTAGCCATCTGCGTTCGCATTCGGGGTTCTTCTTCCAGTCCGTTCGACAATCGCTGTGTAGCTGCGTACGCCGCTGCTGGTGTCATCCCCGCCCCCTGTGCCTGTGACTGTAGAGTCTGTTGTTGGGTGACTGTGGGCAAAGTTTTCTTCTGGGTGCCATCTACACCTTCAGCTGCCCGATTGTTAGTGTCGTCCTTCTCGGTTTTGCCCAAAATCGAGGACCGGTCGCTGAACGACTTTGAGCTAGATCCTTTGCGTGAGCTTCGAGAGGAAGCTCCGATGCTCGCCTTGGTTGCCGGGCTACGGAACATGCTGTGCGGGTCCGGGGCCAGCGAGGCAAATGCATAGCCGACCATAAAGGCTGGTGCATCCGGGAGTGGGATGTGGCCACCCAGACCACCCCTACCAAAGGCACGAGAACGGCCTTGCACGCCAGCGATGCTGGTGGTGGTCGAGGCCACGCCTCCACTACTGCTTGGGCGCTTGGGGAGTTTCTTCTTCTTGTCCGTTGCCTTGCTGGTGTTTGCTCCGCGCAGTTCCAAGCGATAAGCCCTTGTGTCATGCGCAGACGACCTTGTCGTTTGGAGCCTCGCCGGTGCTTCGTGCGCATGGGTTGTCAACATAGCAAAAGCTGCACCATCGGACGTCCCCAGAGCTCTGTCCATTTCCTGCAATGCCGCCAACGCTTCCCGCTTTTCCTCCTCCTCCTCCTCTGCAGCAGCCGTATTCTCATTCACTGGATCTTCCAGCACCAGCTGATCAAGCCCGAGCAAGGGGATCGCCACCGAGCTGGTGCTCATTTTTCTTCTCCTCTCTGCGCACTTCCTTCCTTCCACTGTGAGGTCCTCGTGCTCTTGCTCCCAGCCGAGATACTTCCGCAGCATATGCTTGGTGTCCGCCGACGCGCGGGTAGCTTCGGTCCAGGCATCGAAAGCGCGGAAGAACTGGTCTTTCGACTTCCACGGATGCGCAAACGGCTTCAACGCTGCAGGATTTCCCTGTCCAAAACGCCGGCTATTGTCCATGCGTGCTAGTTCAGGCTGCGCAATACCTTGAAGGCTCCGTTTCTCCTCCTCGGCTTCGGCCCAGACAAGCTCGCGGCTTGAAGAGAAAAGATCGATCTGCTGAAGGATGATGAGGGCGCAGAAGAGGTCTTGATCAGTCATTGCGAATTGCGAGTTGAGCGGTTTGCCGATCTGACCGCGGCTGGTGAATTTGCCTTGACGCTTGCCTTCATCCTCGCTCGACGTCGCGTTGGCAGAGGAAGATCCTGCTTCGTCGGCAGCGCGTGCTCGTGCGCGCTGCGCACTGGATTCGGCATACACAGGAATGTGCCGTGGGTTGCCATTGGCAACAGTGGAAAAGCCAGGTAGAAGGAGCGCAGAAGGTACGACGGAGAGCGGTGTAGGATTGATGAATCTTCGATGCATCATTCGCTCCAAGACGATCTCGATCGCGTCAATGTCGGCCGAGTCGGATGCATCGTTGAGCAACTTGAGACGCTTTGGCAATTTGACGCCGCTTCCTCTCCTCGAGACAGTGCGGCCGTGCTCAAGATCCTTGAGCTCCTGCACGTCAACCAAGCTTGCATGTCCAAAAAAGCTGTAATTGCCCTCGACCACTTCGAGCACGCCACCAGGGGCAAGGATGCGCCTCGCTTCTGAGAACATTTCGACCCAACTATCCTCAGGAACGCCTTGCAGGACGAAGCGCACATGTACATAGTCGAAGCTGGCGTCGGGGAACGGAAGAGGTTCGAGAAAGTTGGCCACAACCCAACTGACACGATGATGTACATCGGGATCGGCGAGCTGATCGAGCGGTGGCTGGATGGGCACAATGTCGAGACCGACAAATTCGGACGTGTTCCACTCGCGCGCCATGTCGAGACACCAAACTCCTCTTCCGCAGCCAAGGTCGAGCACACGGCAGGGACGTGAGCCTTCAGGGAAGTCTCTGAGCGTGTTGCCGTGCAGCGCGGCGTTGACGTTGAGGTGGATCGACATCTCGGCTTCGATCGTCTCGCGATTGTAGCCGTGCCAGTAGGGCACGACGGAGGAAGGAAAGGCATGGTGGACGTACTCACGCATCTTGCCCCTGACACGGGACCGTGTTGTGGTGAAGTAGGCATCGGGATGCCAGCAATCCGGCGATGGCGGAGGTAGGCGAGGGCGCATAGAGCGCACCTCGGATTCCGGGCTGCTGGAGTGACCAACGGGGGTCGAGCCAGGGAAGCAGCTCATGGCGCTATCGGCGCGTGCACAATGTGGTGAAGAAGCTAGGCCTGGCGAGACAGATTCCGGGCTCGTCGAATCGACCGCTGCGTAGGCCTGTGGTCCCTTTGCTTGAGGCGAGCTCGAGTAATTTGAAAAGTCGGTGGTTGTGCGTCGGAGCGAAGCCTGTACGGACCCTTTGGACGATGCTGAGGGACGGGGCGCGGGAGGGGGCGTGTAGAAGTAATAGCCATGGCCTACACGCGCTTTGTAGGATACCTCGGAGGCCGACAAGCCATGCGAATGGGAGGGCGGAGCTAGACCGAGGCGGACCGGGAGCTGTTCGCCTACGAGCGAGTCGGACTCCTCAAAAGTGAGTGGCAGATGGAACGAGTCCGGCTTCTTGGGCGGATTGCTATGCTGAGTAATCAAAGCATCTTTGATTGCAGGGGCTGCGCCGGTTATGCTTCCCGCGGCAGCATCCGGGTTCGCAGTGATGCTGCTTCGACGCCGACCCTGGCTGAAGAATTCGGACGTGCGCGGGTAGAACTCGGGCATGAGCGGAGAACTCTGACGAAAGTGTTCGAGCTCAGGTAGCTTGTGTTGAAGCGTGGTGGCGTTGTTAGACGAGCTGGAAGAGCCTGCCCAGCTTGTCTTGGTGGCCTGATCGGTAGAGGCGGTGCTGGCGGGTGAAAGGCCGACGCCGCCGAAATAGCTGCTGTGCAAGGACTTGGAGTCGACGGAACTGCTGTTGGAAGTGTGGCCCGTGTCTGGTTGTTTGTTGGTTACGTTGCTCATCCTGGACTCCGCCGCGCGAGCACTCGGCCGACGGGCCAAGTACATGTGGAACGGGTCTATCATAGCTTGGCTCTAGCGTGGTTAGCTACGATGGAATTTGCAGGTTGGCATCCGCATGATCAGTTCGCACTGGAAGAGAGACAGTGCTGACGAGATCGTGTGGGAAAGACCGCGAAGATGTCCTTGGCGACGGGTACAAGAGTTGGAAGGAACCGTAGGAGGTTGTAAGGGGGTGTCGTATGGTATGCGCAGCAGTAATGGAACAGTGGAGCCACCTTTCGGCAACTTGCTAGCTGGACGGATGGATGAGTGGGTGGGGAAGGACGCCGAGGTGCACGACCCCAGAAAGAAAGCCCGCCCACACACAAAACCACGAGTTTGATGCAGAAGCGCCGCCTGCTCATGTGCGCGCGCTTCTGAAACAATGCTCTCTCTTTTCCCAGACAGAGCATGATGCAACGCTTGCCTCGAAATCAAGGCCAGCTCCGTCAGGGTACTTGGCAACGGAAGCCTCACTTTGAACCCGGCGTAAACCACAGCCAGAGTAAGTACGTTTCTACCAAAGTCGCAGCCTTTGTACCCAGCCAAGGAACGGAAACCGTCCTGTCGACGATCTGGGACAGTGCATACTTGTAATGTACTGTACGTGTGCGGCTTTTGAGAAGAACGGTGCGTTTGCTGCATGACTGCATGTCTCCTGCATACGAATGCAATGAATCCGCCTTGATACACTACAGCGCACTCGAACACAGATGGGTGGTTTGGGCGTGCCGTGTTGTTTGAAAATTAAGAGCATGCCCAAATCACGGCGTGAGCTTCCGGCAGGCTCAAGATCGGCGCGACCTTTTGGCGGTGTGAGTTTCTCAGCCGTCTTTCCGCGCAAGACAGTCTTGACCCGATTCATCTCGCTCGCTGTATCGCTCCTGTCATCATGGTGAATGGTGCTCCCACCCCTGCTGTATGGTTGTCCAGACGATCGTCGCATTGTAGCATGCAGAGTGTCCCGTGCGCAATTGCATCCCTGACCATCCTCTGCTTCCCTCGTGAACGCAACGTCCAATTCGTGACCCGCCTGGCTTGAATGGGAAGCACAGGCATGGGGGGACATGCACGAAGCATCGCGACGCGACACTCGACACCAACGTCCAGCCTGACAACGGCCAACGCTGCGCCGACGTTGAGACTGGCGTCGGGTCTGAGCCGAGCGATGGAAACGGCATCCCGGACGCCACAGTGCCGTGACGGAACAGAACCACAAATTCACCGCACACACTCATGAAAGCCAAGATGCACATTGCCGGCAGTCGCTTGCGTGCCCCAAACACCGCTCGGTAGAATGCCACATCATGGCTGTTGATCGGGGGATCTTGACTTTTCGTACTTGACTCTAGGATCACACTGGAAACGCGAATCAACATGAAACAAGGAGGGAGCCGCAACGGTAAAGTCAGAAAAGGTCAGAAAATGAGCGTCTGTGGGAAGCTCTCCATCGGGTCCGGTAAGGCGATAAAACTTACGTTCCAAGAAGTCCGCTGCCATCAGCCTGGCATCGACAATGAGCCCAACAGGATGGTTAAGTCAAGATGGAAAGTTGAGATAGAATCGAGGATTCGCGTCAGCATCACAAACACGCAGTCATTCCTTCTGATTGGTGTAGAGAAGATCTTCCATGTTCAAAGCGATCCGAAAGTTGCTTCATTCCTGCTTCTACGTTCACCAACCGAGACTCACAGTTCGAGCGCAATCTCGGGCGGAATCCGGTTCTTGAAATCTGGAATGTCCACATCCGCTGCCGCTCCGTACTTTGTCTTGAAGTGCAAGTACTCTATTACCTTCTCCAATACCTCGCCCCTATATGCAGGTCAACCAGAGAAACATGGCGTTTGGAATCAGTGCGGACCGGTTGACAGCTTCTGGGACTCGGCTGTATCAAAGCTTACCGGATCTGCAGCCGTGCAGTATTGCTCTCGGCCTCAACAAAGCCTCCACCTTCACCGGTGGAAAGCATAGTCTTGATCGTCGGAGATGCCTGCACCGTTGTAATGTCGACCAGGAACCTGTAGCCATCCTACAAAATCGTTCGCGCAGCGTGAAACACGAGAATCGACAAGCATCCATGTATGCATAGGTCGAATAAGCAGCAGAGGCCTGTCAGTCACCACCATTAGAGCTCTAGAAGATGAGAAAAGACTCACCTCGCTGACTAGCGTAACCCATTGAGCTGGCGAGCTATTGTTATCGACCTGTTCGTCCATCACGCCGAATGGTGTCAAGCAGCACACATTCCAGCGAAATCCAACACCGATAAGCTTCAGTACATGTAGGGATGGAGTCTGGACGCAGATATACTCACCGACATGTTGTTCGAGCCCGCAACGTCCGGATTCTGTGTCGGACTTGACAAGATGTGGTCGGGAGTGTCGCGCCCAGTCACCACATTTCAGAAGATCGCATCCACCGTGCAGCGCATCCTGTGTTTTGGACCCTTTTCTGTTCGTGTGGAGGGCAACCCACCTCAGCACGCTCCCTTCATCTACGCCACGCCCTTTTCACTCCTCTTCTCACTCAACCGCGAGGCCCAACTTTGCACTGCTTGCAACAAATTCCAGTCAGAATGATCGATGTTGATACAAATAGGATACTGAGTACTATACACGCTAAGGTACAAGAGATACTACAAAAGGTATAAAAGCTTTGGGTTGTGAGCTGAAATTGACACGTCACGATCATTCAGGGTTTCGGTTGGCCGGCTGATCGTGGCCCCGAGGTCGATGTGGGTAGGGCCAGTATCTCGCCTCTTCGCCCGTTGCCGCCGATCGCGGACCTGTACCCATGCCGCGGCCAGGAACTGGGAACGACCCCAGGATGGGCGGCAAAGAGCGCCCTGCTACTCCTAAAGAAGGCAGATGAGGTGCAGCCACCTTTCCTGCGCCGGCTGACAGGGACGGCAAGGAAGGTCGAGGTAGGCTCTGCGAAGGGAAGCTCGAGTACGGGCTATTCGACAAGCGATAGGCGCTACCGGTACCGAATCCACCCAAAGCAGATGCTCCATGGCCTGTACTAGAAGGTGGAGTAGATGAGACCGAGGGCCCCGGCGACTGAGAGTACCTTTGCCATCGTTGCGCGTAAGCCGGCCTTTCGGACGTGGACGGTAGCGGTGCCGCAAGTGGTCCGGTCGTGGGTCTGCCCATGGATGCCAAGGTAGTAGAAGCAGCGGCGGTGCTCGGATACATGCTGGCGGCGCCGGGAGGTGCGTATCGACTGTATCCGTGGGCCGCCCCAAAGCTGGCACTTGTCGGCGACAGCTGCTCGCCGCTGCTTGCGTGGCGCAACTCGCCAGGCACTGCAGGAGGCATGCTGTGTGAATCGTGCGAACGACCCGAGCCGCCATAGACGCTATATCCAGCACGCTCACGTTCCGCTTCTGCCTCCTCGGTTGGGTGCAGATGACTCGACATCGAAGGGACCGGCCTGGTCATGTGCCCAGCACCAGACACGTTGCTTGGTGGCATCGAGTATCTAGATGCTGGCATGCCGCGCTCGACTGGATGCGACGGCGGCGCCATAGGCGCGTAGCCGGGCGAACGTGATGGTCGATGATGCGCCTCGTACGGCGAATCGTACATCCACGATCGCGAATCTCCCGCGTCGTCCCGCATTTCGCGACCATCCGCAGCGGACCTGTGCGAGTCGATTCGCTCGTACGCTTTTGCTCGTTCGTCGTGGTCGTCGCGCATGGAGCGGCCATCAGAGCTCGAAGGACGCGTTGCTTCTATATGGTCCGCTGTGTTTGGCCTTCGGTCGAGCTCAGGGACCTGTCTGGCGTAGAGAGCCGGTGGTACAGATGCGTCCCGACCCAAGGCACCACGAGAATGCTCTTCGTGCTCTGCCTGCCACTCGTGCAAGGAAGAACGCCGTTTCGTCCGGCTGCTTGCAGCATCATTCGTGTCGTTAAGGAGAGAGTTGATCTGCAGTCCGCGTCGCTGAATCGGTGGCTCAGGCGACTCCTCTCGCAGTTTAAGGTCGACGAGCTCGGATTGGCTAGCCGCGATGCCTGGAGGAGGTGGCAGGTGAGTGGTGCGTGGCGGTACGTCGCCGCCAAAGCTAGACAATGACGCGGCTGCTGATACCAAAGCCTCTCCTGCCGAAGGTAAGGTAGGGACGACCGGAGCAGCGTTGCTCGCGAAGCGTTGACGAACGAAGGCCAACGCAGCCGCCTCGCGCTCGGCTTGAGGCAATTCGGCATGGCTACGAGCCAAAGCGGCTGCATCAGCAAAATCAACTTCGTCTTCATTTCGAGCAAAGTAGTTGCGTGCCTGTGCAGTCGACTTCTGCGCCAGGGTTGACGAGACCACTTCCCATCTGGGTCCATGCACCACAAGGGCACGCAGGAATTCGTAGCGTTCCGCAACGGACCAGTATGACGACGTTGGCTGCTTGCTCCGACTCTTGCCAGTGGCTTCTGCGCCCTCTTCGCCTAGGACCGCTGTCTTGCTGCGGCGCTTCTTTCCAGGCTTTCGACCATCGGCATCTAATTCGCTCGCAAGTTGCTGCATGCTTGTAGCGTCGGAATCCGGCGGCAGTTGCGAGGAGTGGCCGGCAGTGGTAGAATTCGCATTTGTGTCGCCAGGACCGGGACCTCCAAAGAGTCCCGCAAGCGCTCCCAGAGCCTCCGCCGCAGCAAGATCGCTGTCTGCTACGCTTGCTTTTCCTTCTACGGAAATTGCGATGCCGTCCGCGGCTCCTGAACTGGGTGCCGCGCCTGCCGGTGTAGACATATCTGTCACGTCTAGCTTTGGCTCGGAATGAGACGCAGTCGGAACCGGAGGCATCGCTGGCTTTGCCTCCTCAAGCACCGCGCTGTCTCTCTTCAGGCTGGTCCTTGGTTTGCGTGCCTTATCGGCACCCGTGGCGCTGTCGGATTTGGCGCGCTTCGATTTGGGGCCAGATCGTTTCTTGTCGGAAGCTTTCGCTTCGGAGCTGTTGCCTTCGGACTCATTCTGATCGGCAGGGCGTTTGCGGCCCATGGATGCCTCTTCTGCGTTCGAACCGGGAACACCATCATGCGCTACCGGTACCATACGGCTCCGACCACCTTTACGTCCGTTACTTGGCACCGGCGCTTCCGCCACTGCTAGAGACGAGTCAGTGACATCCATGGGCGAGCGCAGGCCGGTCCCGTCTTCAACGTCATCCACCTCCTCTCCCTTTGCAGACTTCAAATCGGCCATGAGCGCGCTGCCCTTAGCCTTCTTCGGCTTCACGCGGGTTTTGCGTTTCCTCTCCCGATTCCTCGCAGCTGCTAGTGCCTTGAAGTCGTTGCTGGCCACCTTCTTGGTGAGGTAGTAATAGCGCACACATTGTGATGGCGTCTTGTGAGGCAAGGCCTGAGCGATCCTACCGAATTGTTTGGGCCACAAGGCATAACGACGAGAGAAGATCGCCTTCTCCTCTTCTGACCAAACGTCAGGGTCGAACTCGTCGAGATAGAAGGCGATCGGATCCGCAACAAAACCATTGACGTCATCGTATCGGCGCTTCAAGAGTTGGTCCGAATCCGGGTCGATGTACATATCTGGAGTTGCGGCAGTTGTTCGGGCGGCACGCATGTTTGGATCCTGCATGTCGGCGTTCTCCAAGCTGGCCAAGATCTCGAGGAACTCAGCCTCGGATCGCACGGCATCGCCGAAGCCAGCAAAGCCAGCCTGGGTGCTCCGACGATTGGCTCGGCCAGTTGTGAGGGAGGACCCGAGCAGACTGCCGCCAGCCGCGCCCGACGAAGCATCCTCGGCACCAAAGCCACCCGGCGTGCCCGCTGGCGTGTTGACAGGTGGCCTGCGCAGCATCTCGCGTCTTTCAGCGGCGCGGTCGAGTCGAGAACAATGGAGCTTCCACTCCTCGTTGATACTGCGGTAGCGTTTCTTGAGGCTTTCAATCTTGTCGTTGAGACGCTGCTTGCGATCGAGAAGCTGGCTGTACAGTTGGGCCTTGACTTGCTCTGTCTGCTTGTGGCCGTCCTCAAGCCACAAGGGTTGGTTCGAGCTGACAATCAGGGGTATGCCGTAGATTTTGGCTTGAAGCACGTCCATCGTCGTCTTTTGTGAAATGCGCTGGTTCTCCCTCAGGATCCTCTTCCAGTCGTCTTGCGCAGTCAAGTCATTCGCAATGTGTTCACGAACTGCGGACAGGATCACACGGTCCATCTGCTCCTTTGTAGTCGGTGTCATCAATGGTGGTTCGATCTCTTTGGCGGGATCGTCGATTTCGGCGATGCGCAGAGGACCTTTCTGATCAGTTGCTGGCGTTTCGACCTCTTCGGTTCTGGCATGTTCCGGTTGCATGAGGGCATGTGCTTCCTTAGCATCCCCATAATTGATGTTGGGCAGGGTGATCTCATGCGTCTGCTTCTCCTTGTCGATCGTGGCGGTGACGTGCGGGTCCATGACCTGAATTTGTGACGAGACCTTTTGGACTGTCTCAAAACCAGATACAGGAGGCTCTAACGTAGAGACAGCCGTAGAAGTAGCCTCGACGGCAGAAGCATCCTCGGCAATGACTCTATTGGATGGTTGGTCGTCTTGGTGATCGGGTTGGTCCACCTCCATGGACTCGTCCAACTGCTTCGGCTCCAGCGGACCGTCCAACGCCATGTCATTGCTTGGCTCGGTCTGGTCTTCTTCCAGCTTGATTGCTGTCTCCATGGTCTCGGATTCAGATTCCTCCACAGCCAGACGGGTTGGCTCGGTCGCAGTGTCTTCGCAGACGGTAGGTTGCGACTTGATCGGCTCGATTTCTCCGACTGCTGCTGCAGGTGCCGTGGGCGCTGCAATCACTGTTGCTTGGAGCTGTGCAGCCTCAGAATTCCCCATTAGTGCTCGATCCTGCGGCTTGGCGGTTTCAGCCACATCGCTAGGTGTGGCCACGGTCTCGATGTGCTGAGTCGCGGTGATGAAAAACACCTCTTCCGTCGCTGGGAGCTGAGCGGGCTCACTTGGCTGAGCAGCTGCTGCCACAGATTCCAGATTCGACTTGTTCTGCTCCCCTAACTTTCTTTCTGCCTCTCTCGGGGCAGGGCCGGCCGGGGTTACGAGGGACTCCGGTTCATCAGTCGAGACCTGCGGTAAGTGTTCCTGCTCTGCGACTACATCTACCATTTCGACATCAGCGATATCGGTGCTGCGCGACTCGGTCTTGGGGGGTGCTGGACCCTCAACTTGAAATTCTGACGCATTCGAGGATTCTATGACTGAAGCCTCAGGCGATGAACGCTTAGGAGCAGCGGATGCTGTGGCCATGTCGACTGTAGCCGCAGTCGCTTCGATGGTCGGAGCTTCCGAGGTTGCCTCAGACTTGACCGCTTCTGGTATTGTTGCAGCGGACTGTGAGGGCGCCACTTCTTCGATTTGGTTCTCTGCCTTGCCGCTGGTCTGCACCACCTCATCAGGCGTAGCCTGCATGGAATCGCTGGCGTGCCCAGGACTGCGAGGCCCGACTACGGCACTGGATGAGACGGGGGCAGGCGCAATCTCAGCCACTTCCTCTCTTTCTTCTGCTGCGCTAGGAGCAATCTCTGCCTGGGCAACAGCTTGCGATGATGTTTCTGCCTCGGCCTGACTTGTGGTGTCTTCTTCCCTGCTTCGCCAGCTCAAGTCTGCAACAGAGGAATTAGCCTCACCCTCCTCCTTCGACGGAGGTGGAAGAGAGTATGCCTGCTCGATCAAAGTCTCGGTCTCGATTGCTACTGGCGACGAAGCATGCTGAGTTGTGGGCTTCGCGAATTCGTCGACCGACCTTTGCGCTTGCTGCTCGGAGGGTACTGGCTCTGAAGGCTCTGTGAACTTCCGAGCATCCCCGCTTTGATGTGCTGATACCACTTCGGTTACCGTAGAAGCTTCTTTGGCGTCTGCCGAGTCAGTCTGAGCCTCGACCTCTGGTGTCTGAAGAGTCTGAGTCGACCCCGGCTCCTTTTCCTTTACAGAGTCGATTGATTTTGGCGCAGAGAAGTCAGCACCGTTGGCACTGACCACTCCCACATCTGCAGCCTGCGCGTTCCCTTCCGATTCGTCTTCTGCTTTCTCCGCCTTGACTTCTTGATGGTGCTGGGCTGAATCGGCTGACTTCTGCGCCTTGTCATTGACTTCAACTTCACTTCCTTGTTCTTTGACGGATGTCTCCTCGGATGCTGTGTCCAAAGCACCATCGCCTTTGGGAGATCGCATCGGCTGAGGGGATAGATCCCTACTTCTTACTTCGCTTCGCTCCGACGCATGGTCGGACCCAATCGGCTTTCCACTGGTTTCGCTGGGTGCGGCAGGTGGTGTATTGTTGGAACGCGGTCCGGATTGACGATACGATGTATCGGAGCGCGCATCCTCGGACACTGGACGGCGGCTGGATCGTGAGTCCCATCCTGCGTCGGAGGGTTTGCCCCATTGCCGCATTCCTGTACCCCATCCCGAACTAGGGGTTCGCATGCGTTGATCACGGTCATTCGGGCGATCACGATCTCTGTCTCTCGACCGGTCCGAATCAAATTCGCGCTCCCTACCCAAATGTGTTGGCGGTGAAGCAGGTCGACGGCTGGTAAAGTCGCGAGTATCGAAGCCATACTTACTGCTAGCCGACGCTGGGTATGGTGGATGTGAGTCGGCCAGATCGTAATTGGAAGAGCCTGCGCCTCTCTCGCGCTGTGTCCAGTCCCGGCGCTTATCAATCATGTCTCGATAGGCGTCCCTATCACGATCCCGGTCCATAGCTGACCACTCTCTATCCCTGTCGCCATCGCGGAACGAGTCCCAGTCTCTTTCTCGCTCGCGCTCACGAATGGAGCCTGGACGATACGTATCTGGGCCACGAGGTGTGGTAGATGGCGGATACCAACCCCGCCTGTTCTCTACTCGGGGTGCAGGCCCGTTGAAGCTTGCTCTGGAACTTGCAGCAAAAGGCTCTGGTCGAAGTGGCTCGCGATGGTTTGGTGGATAAGGGTATGCTGAAGAGGGACCGTAAGAAGTGGCGGCCTCTGCTGTATATCCGAATCTCGAGCGCTGTGGCGCATAAGAAGAAGAGGGGCCGGGCGAAGTCTCGAGATATCGATCGCGGTCGCGTTCTCGGTCCAAGTTGGCGTGCCTTGGTGACACGTAGCCGTGGTTAGTCGATCCAGATGGCACGCCTCCGCTGGGCTTTCTTGGAGATGCGTCCGAAAGCGGCATGAGACGGTCAGCAAGAGAAATGGAACGCCCGTCAGCGGTAGGGCGAGAGTGGCTCACCTGATGGTCGGCGCCGTCGTCTTCGATCTGACCCTCCTCATCAACTTTGAGCATGCCCTCCTCTTCTTCGTCATCGTCGTCACCAGCATGCCTCTTTGGATCGGTCATGTTGGCGTCCTTTGTTGTTGGCGTGCCGGTGTCGCTTCTGGATGTGGCATGCGGCTGGACAGTCTGTGGTGTCGGGATTGACGGATCGCCAGAAGTCTTGCCCGGATCCTTGGCATCCATCTGGAGACCACCGAGCAAAAGAAAATAGGTTTGGAAGGATTCAATGCATCCCAAGAACACTGATGGGTTGATGTGAAAGGTCTGGTGATATGTGGACCTTTGTCGGGCGTGTGAGCTTTGGGAAGAATTTACACGCTCCCCGTTTTAGGGCCTGTGATTTGCTGGTGAGCGGAATGCTGAGGTCTACTGTCAGGATATGCGACGCAGCATTAAGCACATTGGATGGATGAAGGTGAGGTTGTATGGATGGTGAGAAGAGCTCGGTGCTGAGTTGTGATCCAAAACCTCAAAATTGGAACTGCATTCAGGCGCGACAGGCGCGAATTTCGGAGCCGAGCCTTGGCTGTGCATCACTACAATGAGAATTTGAACTCAGGCTATGGAGTCAAATGCTCGAATACGACACCAGCTAGCTAAAAAGACGCTGAGATCCACGCCGATGGCAGTCGATTCGAAGGGCAATCTGCTAGTGTAGCAGGAGACTGCTTACCGGCACCGCGGATCAGACTCGTGTCACCAAAAATGGCAACTGTTTGTGCCCCGCTACGCGTTGAGGACCTCAATAGTTACATGGGGGCTCAGACCGTGGCACATCACACATCGCACATGCATGGCAGCCAGAACAGACGTGCGTTCGTTGTCATCATAGTGAGATGCTGAAGCCCGAAAAAGTTCACTTGACTTCCATCATCCGTCTAAATGGTATCCTGACGAGAATGCTGTTCTTGATTTTGCATGATTGAATTGCGGAAGCATGCTGCGAACGCACGCAGTCATATGAAGGGAAATCATTATGCAGTCGGATGAGATGGAGTTAAGAAAACTTGCTTCGTCGTGACCGTTGACGGCTCTACATAGCATATCTGTGCGGAAAGAATTGACATGGAATCAGGGAGGAGGATCGGCGATCATATAGCAAAAGCAGGCGGAGCCAAAGAAAAATAATGGGTTCGAGAACGTCAGTATGGACGCAAATCAGCATCATGGCAACACTTTCGAAGACGTGACTCACTTCCTGGTCCATTCCCGAGCGGTGCTCTCGTATCGCTGACGATCCGTCTTGTACAAGTTGGCAATCTCGGGTACGAGCGGGTCATCGGGATTTGGGTCGGTAAGCATGGAGCAGATCGAGAGCAAGACCTTGGATATGGTCAGCGCTGGGCTCCACTGGTCCCTGAGAATATCGAGACAGATGCTGCCGTTGCTGTTGATGTTGGGGTGGTAGATCTTGGTGGAGAACGAGACCTTGGGGGGCTTGAATGGGTAGTCGGTGGGGAAAGTGATCGAGAGGAAGAAGACACCACCGGCGTAAGGCGAGTCGCCGGGGCCCATGATTGTTGCTTGCCATTGGAACATGTTGTCACCAGTGGGACCAGCGCTGCAAGACGAGGGAGGATCACGACCGAGGTCGGCGAGTTCCTTGTTGATCCTTTTCATGGCCATTTTCTGCAGTTTTGCATGTGAAGGGAGATAGACCGACGAGCCACACCGGCACAGATGTGGAACGAGAGTCGAGTGCATTGAACACAAGATCACATCATGGGAAAGGGCAAAGTAGGTGAAGGAGTCCAGTCAGTAATCATTCCAAAAGGGGCGGAAAGGCAGCGGAGGAGGCATTTCCAAGCTGAGACAAATGAAGTGCGGCAAAGCAATGCACATAAACTGTTGCGATCCTGTCATCAACACCTCAAACTCTCGAGCCACTTGTGGTCGAGAACAGCTCTTGACGCTGTACGAAAGCGTTTGATTATCTAACGCCTTCGCCATAGGTACGGCTGTATGCTTGCCTCTTGCAATGCGGTGCGGGAGCAGCTCTGAGTGAGATAGGGCGATAAGCATGTGCGGGACAGCTCCGCTACTTTGTTTGCAATAGTTGCTCAGGGTTGCAAAAAGGCACAGCTCGGAAAGCTCGGTGCGGTCCGCAGATTACCTTGCCAATGTCACATGGATGAAACCTCTCCAGATGATGAGAAGAAACTCACTGCAAATGTATTTGCCTAGTCGGCAGCTGTATGATTTTAGGTGATTGCTGAACGTTGGAAGTAGGACTCAAGTGTATGAGTCTGTTGGATGTGCGACGAAGGTTGCCAAAGCTGAGGCCTGACGATGCTGAATGCTGTTGGTGGAGATTGGCTGAGTGACAAGCGCTGGTTGTGAAAATGACAAGGGCGGGCCCCAGACGATGTGGACGCCAGGCGCCTGTCGGTGAGGATCCAAAAGAACACACATTTCCGCACATACACACACTCACTCACTCACTCACTCACTTACTCACAGCGCAGCACGGAAGGACTCGCACAGCCGCTGCTGAACAATAACACCACGGCAGCCAGTGTGAGTTGTGTTTCTTAGTCTCGATCTCTTTGTTGATTTCCTGCCCTCTATTCGTAATCTCTGGCACTTTCATATTCAACCAAGTCATAGGTGTATTTAACTTTAGAGTTTAAAATTCTTCAATGCGAAACTGCCGTTTTGGCCACGGGCTTGGAGTTAGAGTGTTAAGACCGCAATCCTGCCTGTCGATTGCACCCATCGGCGCTCTCAGAAGACGACAGAACAACAAGTGGAGGCGGGGCATTGTCTTCTTTCGGCCGAGTTAAGGTCCTACAGAACGGCGAAAGTCGCTGGCAACCTTCTGGCATCGACTGCTCCTTCCAACGATGCTTGTTACAACTTTGCAAGAATGCAACCGCTACCGTCAAACTACGGGTATGCGGACCCTTCAGTGTGGGGTACAGTCAGAGGTCAGGTCACCTATAAGTCTGGCTTTGATACATGCCAACTCTTTTGTTTCTGATTATGGATGAGCCGCACAGCGTCAAACCTTACACTATGTATTTGGACGCTGTTGGCAAATGGGTTTCGACGATGATTGATAAAAATGCTCACCCAAGCAGGAAATGCGTGGTGGCACTTGCGATTACACAAGGCAGGACAGTACAGGTACAAGTACAAAATTGAGCCTGAAGAGATAGGCTTACTGCGAATGCAAGCTACAGAGATGCTAACGATACGAGAGAATTCTTTGTCAACTAAGGGAGGAGCATCATCGGGCATGCTCAGCAGCCAGCCAGGGCCTTGGCATCACGAATACGAGCGGCGACGTTGGACCAGTTAGGCTCTTTGGCAGCAATGGCTGGAGCAGAGGGGTCAAGAATGACTTGAAGCCTGCGAATCCAGTATGTATGCACGATCAAAAGGAATTGGAGCTGTAAGCTTCATGGTGCGTGATGGAACGAGGAATCCAACCATACCTTTGAAGCAATACGCACCTGTTCTTCGACCAGAGTCGACCATCAAGATTTCGCAGTGTGGTCGAAGCCTTGACTGCGGATGCAGCCGAGGTCTTAAGACCTGCGGAAGTCGCTGTGGATGCTAAGGCAACAGCGGGCTGTCGGGCAAGAGCGGCAGAGAGTCGGACAGCGGAAGCGATCATTGTGTAGAGTTCCTAGAGTAGGTAAAGGTGTCTAGGGAGAACAGTTGCTGGGCGCTAGTCAGAGATGGTGAAGTGAGCTGCTTTTTGGATCAGAGGCCAAGGTGACTACCCGTGTGTGGACCAGTATATATGCTTGTTGCAGCAAGCTCAGGCAAATGGCCGTTTCACACACAAGTACATAAAGCAGAATCGCAGTGTTGAGGAGGATCAACGATTTCATGTGCGGCGAGGGCCCACCACATGTCAGTGTTGCTGCGGATTACTTTTTTCTTCATCTGGTGGTCACACTGGGCCTGTGCGTCTGCATCATGAGCATGTTTGTGTGCAAAGGACAGTGTTTTGTGAACTGGGGCCGATCCAGTAGAATCGAACTAGCGTTAGGCGGGCAAGCTGTTCCTTGATCACAGTGACGACGAGAGATGCTAGATCGCAAGGTATGGGCAACTGTGCTGGTGCGTTGATTTGCTCTGTGACGACAAAGTTGCGCGTGAAGCGGATGAGTTGGTGTACACCCTGTTTCTGCAATGGCGTGAGCCGACCTGCAACCTTCATCTGCGATGACGGCACTGGGCACCCTCTGCCCAAGTGTGCCGAGGGTTTGTGCTCGATTTTCCATCGCTTTTCTGCAGAATATTGGGGGTTTCTCTCCTTTTTTTCCACCCACCTTTTCACCCCGATTTGGTGCTCGTCAAGTGCCGCCACTTCAGAATGCCACATGCATCGAAACGCTTTTCTGCTACCATACTCGACACAATCAACATCGAAACTACGATTGGCTAAGCGACAATGACACGACTAGCTTATGCCTCTTTGGCGCGCCCTCCACGATATTGTTATCAACGGCAAAGCTGACTAGTGTGGGCTCGTAGTTCAACGGACTACGATGGTCACCCATCGACACGATGCTAGCTTGAGATGGTGCGCCCAACTGCCAGTCGTCCTGCGTGTCACTGACACTCTGGTCCCGCAAGTCCGTCTGGCACCTACGGCTTGATCGGGGAAGTTGAATGCAACCACCCTATCCCCCTGCCCTTTGCCCTGCAGACCTGTTCGCACTTCTCGTATTGAAATCGTCGGTAGAACCTTTTTTTTTTTTTTTTTTTTTTTTTTTTTTTGTTTTGTTTTGTTTTGTTTTGATTTTTTTGATTGTGAGGGCTGTCCTTTGCTGGCTTCGAACCTCACACCGCGACCGCATGTGTGCATCCACGACCCAGTCGGTGGTGTGCCACCCCCAAAAAAAACAAAGCTGCACCGTCTCACAGATTCAGTGCTGCAAGGCGTTCGGTGCAGGTGGGCATTTAGCGCCTCTACGCGCAGTGCGGATGCAACATCACGCGCCACCCATTAGCCGAATCCTTCTGCGCACAGCGTCTTGGCTGCAGCAACGGCAGCTTAGTATTTTGGCAGGATCTTGGATAGTGCACAAGTGCCTTTATTCAGGCTAAGAACAACTGCTCTCCCGGCCGGACGAAACCGTCGTTGAGGGTGGGAACCGGTTCTGCGCTGGGGGGGTTTCCTTGATTGCGAGCATGAGAAGTTCAATCTACAAAGAACAGACTGAGACCATGAGAAGCCGCAGCAATTCGCCCACTTTACCTGACCCTTGCTCAGAACCGTGGCGATGGGCGACAGTGCCGTGAGGTATTTGCAGATAGTCGACCAAAAAGCTGAATGCCCTAACTCCGCCCGGCTAGCTGGTTTTGATGCTCCGGCTCTACTTGCTGTAATGTGAGAAACAGGGGGGAAGATCGAGGCGGCCTCAGAGCCAGGAATCGTGGGGAACCTGTGATGAGCAGCAATGTAGCAAGACGGAACTAATTATCAGCTCGATCGTGCGGCCAGCATAAACGAGGCTGCCACAAGCGAGACCGAACAGGATCGCGAGGTATGCACACACCGTATGCGAGGCGGGTTACATTCAACGAGATCCGAGACGATGTCTTCAACTCTGATTATAGATGGCCCACACCTGTAGCTTCATTCTGCCATGTCTCGTGCCGGGCTTCTCTTGGTCACCTCGCTTCAGCCCGGGTCATGGAGTGAGAACGAGGAATCTACTTTGTGCTTTGCAAGCAGTAGGTAGTGGTTGTGCAGCTCCCGTTGGTCTAGACAGTGCTAGTTCTTTGATCCAGAGGCCGCCCCGACGAAAGATGCGAAGACGTAATCGACAGGGCGGAAGCTCAATTCGCTTTTTACCCCGCGCGGAAGGCAGAAATCAGGTTTCTTATCGCGGTCTGAGTCCGAAAAGTGTCTAACAAGCCGCGCCGCCCGGGTCTTCCAACACAGGAAAGTTTTAGAGCTGACTTGTTGACACATGTTTGCAACGCAGCATTTAGAGCGATTTGGGGCGTAGAGCTATGCGCCATCGCGACGAGGCAAGTCACAAGGAAAGAACGCCAGGGACGGCACAGTAAAAATAGTATTGAATGTTGACATCAGATACAAAGACTTCGATACAGTTCGTGAACAGCGAGACATGATGGATCCGTAGCACTTGACGTACAACAAAGATGGGGCAGGGGGACAAAGCATTGCTAATGGAGAAAGCGCTCGATGAACGGGGAGGCGTGATCCGAACAGGATAAGTTATAGTGCGGAAAGGAGAAAAATGAAGGCGACAGGAGAAGAGATCAGAAGCGAAGGAATTTGGGCCATTCGGACGACTTGTTGGAATGGTCAGGATCTTGGGTTGCCGAGGTGTCTCCCTCAGCATTCTCTAGATCTGCGCTTGGCTGTCTACGATCGGGTTGTCGGAAAGTGGTCTCCAAGTCGGCCCAATTGTAGGATGCGCCTGTGTTGGCCCTGGTCTCAGCAGCTGAAGGAGTGGCCCCGTGAGACCGAGGTGGCGTTGGGCCACGGCCGCCAAAGCCATGGCCTGTCTCGCCTTGTTGGGCGAGAAGGAGCCCGGCTTGGGCTTGGGCTGCCCGCTGAGCTGCACTGGCTACGCGCGGTGAGGGCCTCCAGCTAGCTGAAGCTGGTATGCCAGACAAGTTTCCACTGTCTGCCGATGCCAATGCAGACTGAGATTCGGGATCTCCTAATTCAGCACGGCTTGAAGAGTTGAGTGAGGGCGTGGACAGAGAGGGAGCCAATGCGGTTGGAGCGGGGGCTGATGTACCAAGCTGCAGAGAGCGAATGTGACTTCGCTGCGGCAACCGCTGAGACTGTAGAAAGCTGCTCCCTGAATCAACTTGTTCAGGAGAGCTTCCCTGCTGCCGCACTTCTCGCGCGATCGACCTCGAGACTGCAGCACCTAGCGATTCGCTGGGGTAATGGCCGCCCGCGGGGGGATTGATCGGTGGAAGTTCGGGAATGGTATCCGTGTCGCCGAAAGGATCGGAAGCCTCCCGGACACTGTTGAGACGGCTCGGTCCATCCACGCTTGAGCTTCGGGGCCTTTTCCGTCTCTCGAGTGAGTTGCTGCCGCCTTGGGTGGCGCGGCTGCTGGTGAAATCCGCTTCGGAACTGCCCACATCTGCTGCATCGGTCATGAGACTGGACGCCTCACCACTCCTGTGCGATGGGTTGTAGGTAGCAATGCCAGTGGGCACTGAGTCGTCCGCGAATCCGCGTGTGCTCGTCGTGTTGCCTCGGCTTAGAATTCCACTTGGGCTGTAGCTGGCAGCACCTGTGGAGGCACCACTGCCCATGCTTGCTTCGCTAATTCCACCCGATTTGCCACCGCGACTGCTAGAGCGGTATCCAGATCTCATCGATGCACTGCCTGTGCTTCGTGAGCTGAGCTGAGCTACAGCACTGAGGCTGTCGAGGCCAGTGCTCTCACTAGCCGCCCTCCTTCCGCTAAACGACGAGTTTGAGCGACTCGCTGCATATCCCATTCCTCTTGAACGTGTGCTCGAATGCTGGCTCGACAGGCTCGGGTAAGAACGCTGTCTCATCGCGCCTGCACCAGCGGTCAGAGCAGCTCCACCTAGCGCAGCAGGCAAGGGTGACGTACTCGCACCGCCTTCTTGTTGTTGGGTTCGTTCACCGCTGCTTCCAGATGCCTCTTTGGATGAAAAGTGAGCGATCGGGGCGCTTCGACTGGTGTTATGTCCGCGAGCCGACGGTCCATAGACGCTGGCTCTTTCGCTCCTCAAATCGGGTGCGAGACCTGCTTCGCTTGCATCCAGGCGTGAAGCGCGGCGTTGGTGGATAAGTCGACTTGAATCTTCTGAAGGTCGCTGATCGTTGTCGTGGCTGAATCGACCTTCAGCATCATCCAGGTCGACGGAAGAGTCCCTGAAGGACGAATCCTGGTGACCACGAGACGAGGACGTTCCAGGAATCCAAGCAAACTGGCCCATCGTCAATCGGCGCCAACCTTCGGCAACACCGCCCAGGATACCGGCGCTAGCAACACCCGCTTCTGCTAGTTGGGCTCCACCACGATCATCGTTCTCATTACGCAGTCCGGATGCCTGTCCAAAGTCACTATCGCTGACATCGGCGTATCTGTGCGCTTCCGAGCTAGGGCGTTCGTCGGTTCGAATGTTCATCGCTCCTCCGAGAGTATTGCGTGGCGAGTCTGGCGGGGTGACAAACCCACCATGACCGTCGGAATTCGGACTCTGGATCTGTTCGGCATCGCTGGTCCGTCTTAAGGCAGCAGGCTGGTCATGGAAAGTGAAATTGAGCAGACTTTCGCCGGCCTGCAGCTGATGTGGTTCGTACACAGGCAAGGGTGAAGTAACATTCCTGGAGCTAGAAGAAGCTCCCAACGACTCGGATGCGGTGCTGACCGCATGCATTGAAGAAAAAGGCTGGGAGGAGGCAGTCCGGCTACCCGAGCTCAGGTTGTTCCGAATACTGCTATCGCTCTTTTCACCGAACTCTCCAACGCTTGGAATGGTGGGAAGACGCGTGCGTTGGAATGCTGTGGCATCCGTCCCCATCGTTCCGAAAGAGAAGGGTGTTGCATCTGTCGATGTACCAGGATCTTTGCTATCAGTGTCAATATCGGGGGAAGGGCGGTAGTCAGGACCTAGGAGGTTGGATCCGGTCGAAATGAAGCGACTGTATCGCTCCGGATCGGTCGATCGCAGATGGCTCAACTCCTCAGCAGATATTTCTGAGACATGAGAGCCCCGCACGTCGGAAGACAGAGCCGGATTGTGTCTAGAATATGTGCTGCCAACGCTCTCGCGGTGTCCAGCAGCAAGTGCTCCAAGTCCGCCAAGAGCACCCGCCTCAATTCCGAGAAGGGCAGGGTTCAGGCCTCCCGTCGCAGAGGCTGTGCTGTCTGTTGTGTCGGCAGAAAAGCGTGGGTTTTGCCCACTCAGTGCTGATGTGCTGCGATCAGAGTTGACAGTAGTAGGCGAAGAGAAAGGTGCTGCTGGCGATGGATCCATCTTTCTGTAAGCTTGGGCGGAGCTCTGTGGCGAGCTGCGAGGACCTCGAGGTGGTGGAGGCAGGCTCGTTCCACTGCCATTAGTCGTGAAGCCGCCTGTGCTGTTGCTACTGTTCATTGTTGCTGAACCTACGGCTCTCTGCGTATGCGAGCTTGTCGTGGCTCCAGTAGCAGTGCTGCTAGATCCAAGACCGGATGATGACGCTCCTGAGCCAGAGAACGCGCTTGAGACCGGACGAGACGCCCTAGCACCCCGCAATCCAGATCTTTGCGGACTTCCAACATCTGAACCGTGGCCATCGTGTCTACTTCGAGCAGCGCCAAAACCGGCGAGGCCACCGACCCCAGCTGCTCCGAGCAAAGCTGGGGCAGGATCCGAAATCCGGGATACCTCGCGCATCTCGGCGCCGGAGCCATATCCGCTGCTGGGAGAGTCGTGGAAAGACATCAATCCTCGACGCTCCACCATGCTACCATCTCCAATGTCGTCATCGCTCAAAGGCTGCTCCTCTTCAATCTCGACTCGATTTTTGTCCTTGGACCCACTGCGGCCAAATGCAGCGCCAAGGAATCCTGCACTTGTTGCAGCGAGGCTGGAGAGACCTGTCTCCTTGCTGCGATTTGGGGAAGGAGCGATGTTGGCAGCAGTGTAGCTGGGACCCCCACCTTTAGAGCCGCGGGATCTTCGCGAAGCCATGCTAGCACGTCGATCTGGACCCAATCTCCTGCCTCCGACGACGAAGAAGCCTGTTCTAGAACCACCACCAGTCAGATGATCTTCCTCCCAGTCGTCGCTTCCTAGACTGCCGTGACGCCCAGCTGCTGCTGCTCGCGCGCCTACAGCCCCTACTCCTACACCGAGGGCGGCATAATTGCCACGACCACCCCCTCCTGCCTGCGAGCCTCCTCCTGTTGCTGCTGCGAGCACCTTCTGTTGCTCGCGTCTCCTTCTACAACGACGCAAGCAGCAAAGTAGAAGCAAAAGAAGAAGCAAAAGTGCGAAGAACGCGCCAAGCACAATTCCTGTTATCTGTCCACCAGAGAAACCCTTTGCAGCCAGATCGTTGGGGGTTGGAGTCCCGGCTGAAGTAGCCGACGGCTGGCCTGAAGTGGGGCTGCTGACCAGGGTCGAGTCTCCATTCGTTGTGGTAAAAGTACTAGCAGGGTTGGTACTCGTCTGCAACCCCGACGTCGTCGCGGTCACCACAGGGTTGGACACACTGATACTTGGGACCGATGATGATGCCGTTGAAGTAAGTAATGACCCAGCTGTTGCTGAGCCCTCCTGTGTGTTGGTTGCTGTTGCAGAAGGGCTCGTGGGTGCCGCTGAGGGAGTCGCTGTCTGAGTAGGGGTCGCATTGCTGTCGCTACTTTCGGCTGTCGGTCCTGCACTTGTCGGCGAAGGCAGACTCTGCCCCGATGTTGTGTAGAGAGTGCCGAGGTCAGGAGCAGGGGAAGGCCCTGTGTAGAGCAAAGGTACTTGAACGATTGAGTAGTCAATAGATGTGGTCGAACCTTGGATAACGTTGGTGGTGACATAAGGTGCAAAACTACCTTGGGGGTCATACACCACTTGCGTAAGAGTTGAGGTGTATTGAATGACGCCAGTGGCTACTGCAGAGTAAGAAAGGTATGAAGGCAGGACCTGGGCTGTCGGACCCGGCCCTGGAGCCTGTTGAGGAAGGGTTGCCATACGTCAGGACGTTTCTAGCTGAGAACGTCCAAACCGCTTACGCCGCCACAGTCGGCAATCTGGAAACTGTTGAGACCAGCTCGTTTGCTGAGGGACCGGGCACAGCCCGGACTTAAGTTGGAGTCGTAATGGCAGCGCAGCCTTTTCCAGCTGTTTCGAAGAAGCGTCATACCAAAGGAGTTGGAAGAGTCGAATGCAATGCAAGCATCAGAATGTTGATAAATGGCCACGTTGTCGTGGAAGAGGTCATGACCAAAGGAAAGCGTTGGTGGTCAGAACAGGCTCAGAGGAAAACGTCGATGATGGAAGCAATGTGTCGGACCGCTCTTTGATATCTTCCCCGACACAGGAATCGAAAGGGCACAAAAACGATACAATCGATGATGATGCACACACCACCTTGGCCTTCCCAGGGACAACGAAGGGGCAACACGATCTTCATTCTTCTGGCCGAGCGAAGTTTGAGCCGGTTGTCCGAGCAAGACGAGGAGAAAGCAAGTGGAGTATGTCGAAGGGTTTCACATCGATGGGCTAGCCGCATGAGCCAAAGTTCGGCACAGTGCTGTACACTTACAAATGATACCTGAAAGACCGAATCTGGCCGAGCCCAATGGAAGGGTTGAAGCGTCGATGGGGGCGCGCAACGCCTAATGATCGCGGCGTGACAGCTCTATTCCAGTGCAGCTCCTCAATGGAAAAGCAAGCACGCCGGACGCCTGCTGGGCGAAAGCGCCGCCACGAACCTAAGAATAAGGTAAGGATGTGATAGGGATGCTGTGGCATACGTCTCAGGCCAATAGTGCGAACTACCGGTCGAGGAGGCTCATCAGATAGTGGACTAAAGGAGAGAAGGATGGGGAGAAGGAAGGGATAGAAGTTGGAGGAGTGGTGCGTAGATGATGAGTAGCTGCAAGCCCAAAGCAGGAAGGAAAGACTTCAAGGGGAGGGGACGAGTGAGGTTGAGAGCGGGGGCAGCTAGGCAGAAGTGGACATGCATGCGCGAGTAACGTCTACAACAGAGCTAGTCTCGCATAGCCGCTCTCGACTGAAAGGCTTGTTCACTTTTTCTTGCAGAGCCTCAATCAGGCAAGTCTGTTCCTGTTGTCTTGCTCACAGATGAAACGATCCCAGATCCCGTCTTGAAAACGGCTCGTGCTTCAGACGATGTTATCCCCAAAAGATCACGACTGTTTGCTCCAATCTCGCAACAAAAGGCCTCTGGATTGATCGTACAGCTCATGCTAGAAGCCGAGACGTGGAGGGATAGACAGTCAAAGGCAGAGGAGCGAGGGATCAACACTGAAACTCTCCAGAGTCCAACTCACGTTCCGCTCGAATCGGAGCTCAAGTCGTTCAAGGTTTACACTGGCAAATCCGACCCCTTTGACTAGGGGCCCGGATGCTTGGGTAGGTAATCGCGGAAAGGTGTTCGAGTTGAACAAGTAGACTCTCACTGAACTTGTTTGCTGCAGAAAGCTCCTAACCTGCATAATGTCTCAGGAACTCAGGGGCGCAGTGTGACGTTTATATTCTAAATTCTCAGACCAACACTGAGACTCTGACGTGTCAGGCTCGGAAAGAGGATCTCATCGATCCGATCCATTTCAATCCTTCTGCATCGAGCCCCTGAGCATGGCGGCCCCTCCTCATGACTACAAAGTGGGTTGGACATGGCTGCTAGAATTGCATGATCTCATCTACGATTCGTATGAATCGGGAAGGATCGGAATCGGGGAATGGTTCGCACGTGGTGGTGCACGCGCGAGCTACGTCATCTGCTAGTGTTTCTTCCGACCCCACGATGAGGTAGTTGTCCTTGCCCAACGCTTCCGCTAGCTCGACCTGGTGATTATCCATCAGTGAGGTATTCGGTACCACCACCAAGGTCGGCGTCTTAGGCCGCATCCGTAATGTGTCCAAAATCGTGCCTGAGCCAGCGTGGCTGATCACGACGTCGGCTGCTCGGATGTACGGTTTTAGGTCCGGTGCAAATTGGAAAAGCTGGAGCTCGACACCTTGATCTGTCTCTGCTTCGAGAATCGCACCTTGAATAATCGAGCCTGTGATGCCGGCTGTCACGCCGTGCATAGCTTTTGCTTCTTGAACGATGCTCTCGAAGATGCCCTTGCTAACGCTTCTCGGATCCGCGCCTCCTGCCTCAAATCCGTGTGCAGAGGCGTGCTGAGGTTGGGCAGGGTTTCTGAGACGAAGTCCAGAGATTGTGCCAGTCTGGCCAGGGTCGAGAGCAGGGGCGTTTGCGGCGTTCTGGTATACCCGGCGACCGTTGATCATGCGCATACCTGGTTCAGGGACAATCTCACTGCCTTTGTCAGGCTTGGCAAGGGTCGAGGACGTAAGAATGTCGGCAATGGAGGAGTTGCCGTATTGAACGACCAACTGTGCATTGTTTGAGCTTTTGTTCGGGGACGCGCGTACAAGCTGGGCGACGGCGTCTAGGAACTTGTCAGAAAAGACGGCGCGGATGAGCGAGTCGAAGCGTGTGGTGCCCACGGCGACAAAGATTCGAAGTGCTGGACCCTGCTCCAGGCCCGATGGGCTCGTCACATCTGACCTTGCTGCCATGTTGTTCGATCTTAAGTGGCGATACCATCTTTAGTGGCCCAATGGTCGAGGTTGCTTGGGATCCCGAATCTTGCATCGCACGCTCCCAAATTGGAAGAAGGGCCGAGAAATTGGACGACTAAAACACCGCCGGAAACTGACAAACCGCACGGTCCAGGCGACGACAGTGCGATTCCAGGTGGAGCATTCACATTTTACTGTAACCCTGAGGCCCAAACGGGCTTCAACTAGAGGATGTACCCAAACCTGAGGGCTTCTGAATTTGTGACTGCTCCATCTTGCCTCACCGCTACCATTTCCATATTGCTATCCAATCGGTTGATACCTCCCTCTCACTTTCGTTCAAATCAAAATACTCTTTGGTCCCACCGCCCAAAATGGAGGCAATCAGTCGCGCGGGTAAAGCATTCCTCAGCTCGACCAGTGACATGCTGCAGAGCGCGCTCGTGTCGTCGAATGCTTCGGCATCCAACACCCATGCAGACTCGCTCACCAAGGATCTTGTCGTCAAGCAGATCCTCGTCCATCCCATCAAATCCTGTCGCGGCACCTCTGTCCTGGAGTCTTATTTTGACCACCAAGGTCTGCAGTATGACCGTACCTGGCTCATCATCGATTCGACCACAAAAAGATTCTATACCGCACGCGAACTGCCCAAGATGGTGCTCATCCACCCCAAGATCTACCACGAGACGAACAAGCTTTCGATCGAGATCCCACAATCCGAAACAGGGACGCCGGGGTCAACGGTCGAGGTGTCGTTGCAGCCGGACCCACAGGAGGTGGAGGCGTACGAAGTGGTCGATGGCATTTTCATCTGGGGTGCCTACGTCGATGGGTATGCAGTGTCGAAAGAGGCAGATGAGAAGCTGTCCGCCTTCTTCGGCAAAGAGGTCCGACTTGTTCGAAAAGGTCCGTCTCCACGCGACAGCGGTCCTACCCATCCAGATGGAAGGGTAGAGTGGGATGATGCCGTGCTCAGGTACCAAGACTTTTTCCCCTGTCTTGTCGCTTCAGCTGAAAGCCTGCGAGATGTACAGAAGACCCTTACTGCATCTGTCTACCCCTCGACCACTAGCAAAGCGGATATCAAGTCGTACAAAGTGCCTTCGTCCGTCAATCGCGAGTACTGGACTCCCGAAGAACTCTCTTCACTCTCCATCACTCGTTTCCGCCCCAACATCATCATCGACAATGCGCCCAATGCCGAAGCAAAGCTCTCGCCCTGGGAAGAAGATGGCTGGACTGCAGCTGAGCTGTTTGATGCATCGGTAGAGGCGCCGTTGGGTGCAGAGGCAGAAGGAAAGGGTAGGGCTGGAATCTACATGTTGGCCAAGTGCGCGCGTTGCATGGTACCCAATGTGGATCCCAAGACTGGCGTGCGTGACAACTTCTTGCCCTACCGGGTACTGCAGCAGTACAGACAGGTGGATCCGACAGCGGCCAAAAAGGGAAAGCCTTGCTTTGGAATGCTCAGCGTGTCGAGGGAGAAACAAGGCATTGTAAAGGTAGGCGACATTTTTAGAGTCACAAAGACGACCGATCCGGAAACCAGGCCTCCTCCCGAGTAAAGGCTCGGCCGTGTATGTTGATCGTCTGAAGTAATTCTGAGGAATCCGCCAACTCAGGCACTTTGGGTTTCGACCGAGCTGAGTAATGCACGTGTTGCAGGGGCTCGTGGTCATGGGTATGATGTCCTAAATGTGTCAACACACCTCTCGCCAAGACTACAAATACGGACGCTAACGACTCTACGTACAAAGACAATACGAGGACTGGTATCATGTGGATCTGCGCTGTCTGTTTCAATTGCGGGCTCTTTCCTCCCTGGCGCGGATCTTGGTTCTAGCCTCGTCGGTCAGCAAAGCCTTCCTCGTCTTTTCGTACCACTTGAACAACATGTTTCTATCGAACCTCAACGCGTCGAGCCATTCCGGGGGTACCATTTTGCTGTTGAGCAACTCGCTGTCCCTGTCGTCGTCGATCTTGGGTACGTAGACAATGTCGTCCCGCATCTGAGTCTTTCCTCCAGCAGGACTCGAAATTTTGGACGATGATTCTTCGAGATCCATCAGGACCGAGTAGTAGTCCTCCTGGGCGAAAATCGCTTTGAAGCGGCGGAAGGATTCCGAGGCGTCGATGCGTTCGATGCCAGTGATGACGAGACCGGTAAGATCTTCGTAGAGCTTGCGGACTGCCTTTTCGTCTTCCATCGCAGCGAGCGAGGCCGATGCCGCTGACGGTTCAGCGGATGCTTTGACGCCAGGACGAGTACTGCCCGTGACACCCGCGGAAGAAGACGAGGCGGGAGCGACGGTGGCACACGCGAGCAGCGCCTTCGATTGTGCAATCTCGTGCTCGAGCTGCAGCTTGTATGTGCGCACATCCTCCTCGAGGCGCATCTGCTGTCGTGCTGCCTCGGCCATCTCTTTTCGGTGTTGCTTCTCCAACTCCTCGACTCGGTGATCGGGTGTTTCGGGCTGCATGCTCTCGCGCACGCTCGCATTAAGAATGCTGATACTTCGATCGCCTCCCTGGCCACCTGCACCACCTTCTGCCTCTTTCGCCCTTTTCTCTGCAGCCTCGACCTTGACCTTGAGCGAGTTGATCAGGTCCTTATCGTGGCGGTAGCGTGCTTCAGCCACCTTCTTGTATTCGTCCAATGCTTGTTCAGGTTGTGTATTGCGAAGCTGTCGAAGCTCGTCGTATTGCGCCTGGATGTCGTCCCGTTCGGTACGGATGCGTTCCAGACGTTCTTCGAGCATCTGTTCGCGTTTTGAGGTGAGCTTGTAGAGTTTCTTTTCAACCCACTCGTCAAACGCACGTCTTTCCATGAACAGCTCGTCCGACAGAGCAGAGGCGGGCTCGTCTATCTCAGCATCGGAAACGTCGTCGTCATTGCGTTGCCTCGACGAGCTGCTCTTGTGCGGTGCAGAGGCGCTCTTCTTGACCGCACGGATGTGGTCGTAGTCTCCTTCTGCCTCGTCGACGGCTCGCTTTGAACGAGATGATGCGCCGGTGGATGACTTGTGGACGCTTGATTTTGCAGGCGCAGAACTTGACTTTTTGACCCGACGATAGCTGTCCCCCTCATCTGAATATTGATCCTCGTCAGACTCTGGGCGTGCTCGATTCGCGTGGCGCGAAGAGGCGGAGGAGGACGAAAGCCCGAAAGTGCGAGACGGCGGCATGGTTTCCTTGTTGATCTTTGTTGGTGATGTGTATCTCGTAGGCATCGAATGCAATTACCGGGAACGGAACAGGTAATCGAGGGAATCCCAAGTAGGGTGAGGTAGTGTTGTAGAGCCCGTGTGCACTGCAGCTCAGATGATGCGATAGATGGGGGTATACAGACACAAACGTTGGTGTTGAGCAGCCCAAGACAGTGCGCGCCCATCCGGTTTGCTGCAGGGTGTTCCAAATGCATCCCATCCATGCTGTCTCCCAAATTGTGTTTATTTTCCAAAGCTACGCAGCAGTCCAACACCAGAAAAGCGTGTTTTGCAAGTCGCGTCAAGCACTGTTTCCAAAATCAGGCCTCTCTTAGATTGGCGCCCATCCAACATTTTGGGTTTTGCGTCGTACATCACGTGGCCGGTACCCAGCAACCTTATGCTCATCTGGCTTCGAAGCATTGCTCATGGCTCGATGCTACCAACGCTACCCCCAGCGGCAATGGTCGAGGCCAAGTCTCAAGCGGCTGTCCCTGTGGAATCGTAATAACACAGCTTCGACGAGCACGAGGCTAGAGTCGAGCGATGGGACAAGTTAGACGCGCACCCCGCCATTGGATTGAAATGAAAGCGCACCACACTGCAGGAGCCGATGCACAGTAGCAAACGCAGAAGACGTGTCTCGACAACTGAAAGGGATATCATTGACTACCGCAACGGAGCCAGTTTTTGAAAGAAAGATATGTAGAGTAGCAACGAGGACACAGGCGTGCTGGCCAAACAAGGCTCGAGAAGGGCAGCTAGATGCAATGCAAGTACAAGCCTCCTTTGAAGCCCTACAAACAGAGTAGAACGCCGATGTGTGCTATTCAACCACCCGAAGCGAAACATGAAAGTGCAAATAGAGATCCGAGAACGTTGCCTCGGAAAGCATTGGGTGCGCTTGATATCTCTGCAATGGTGGCCGGGAAAAGTCTATGCTGGGATCCAGAAGAAGGGCAAGCGCGGCTTGAGATGGCTACAGGACAACACAACCTTTGCAGCATCCTGCGTCGTGAGAACCCTCTTCCGTTTGGAAGCGCTCCATGCCCCCTGCACCGTTGGTAGCACCGGTAGCACCGGGTCGGCCCATGGTCTGCTCTTTGTTATACCTACGAATTTCCCGAACGAGATTGCTGAACGCCTCGTCGACGTTGATGCGCTGCTTGGCAGATGTCTCGATGAATCGGCATCCAAAGTGCTTTGCCAACTCGCGGCCCTCGTGGCTGCCCACTTGCCTTTCGTATTCAAGATCGCACTTGTTCGCGACGACAATGACGGGGAACGAATCCTTGTCCTTGACTCGCAAAATCTGCTGGTGGAATGTCGAAATCTCGTCGAAAGAGTTGCGAGATGTAATGCTGTAGACAAGCAAGAAGCCTTCACCTGTTCGCATGTATTGTTCTCGCATCGCACTGGCCGAGTCGCAAGGGAGGCCGAACACGGTGCAACATAATGGACGGAATATAAAAAGGGTCAGCATATTGTGTGGCTTGGTCGAGGGGACATGCGGGATTCCGAGGCTTGCACTTACCTGTACTCCTCCTGACCCGCTGTATCCAACACATCGAGGAGAGCAACCTCCTCGTCGATGACGCATTGTTTTCGGTACGAGTCTTCTATAGTGGGGTCGTACTCGTCGACAAAGTGGCTTTGAATGAACTGAATTGTCAATGCCGACTTTCCTACACCACCACCGCCAACGACGACGAGCTTGTATTCTCGCAAGAACTGAGCTTTCGACATTGTGACCGGAATGTGCGTTCAAAAATTACTTCTAACCGATGGATGCTGTGCTTAGATGAAAAGGGGCTGGAAATCCTGAAGGCTGAGACGGATATAGAGCCTGCAGAGACGTTTCGTAGGCAGAGCAAAGCTGCTGCAGATTCCAGTTGGTTGGTCCGGAGAATCCGATGAGGGCGAGATGAGAGACAAGAGAGGATCCAAGTGATTGCTTGCGAAACTCGCTAACGTCAGATAAGATATATTGCTGATATGATTGAGGACGCAGAAGGCAAAGATGAGGCGCAAAGGTAGCCACTAAACGCCCGCGGATGAAAGAAGCGATGGCCTTCGGGCGTTCGGATGGGGACCAAGACAGCAAACGGAGACAGCAAAAAGAGGATGACAAAGAGCCGAAGTTGATACGCCGATCAACCAGGATGACAGAGGCGAGGATAAGGAGTTGATGTAGGTAGAGTCAGAGATAGAGAGTCAGGGGTGAGAGTGCAAGACTACAATGTCGGAAGCGGATCCGACCACAGGTGGGCGACTGGATAGTGCTGCTCAAGGCAGGCTAGACAGGCAGCTCGATTGGCTTGTTGCGCTTGCTTGCGTGCGCGTGTGCTGCGCGGTGCGTGTGGACGAGGGGGCCGCTTGAACAGAGCGAGTGGTGTGCACACCGCAGGGCAGCGCAGTTTCAATTCAAGTAGGATCCGCGCTGAGACTGTCACACTGCCCAGTTGCTGCGCACGAAAGAGGGGTCCAGTCTTGAAAGCAGCGAAAGGGGTTAGTCCTGCGCGTGTTTGTAGTGGCGACAATGAATTGTATATGAAATGCAGCCAGCAGCCACTTTCGAAAACCATTTCAATATTTGCAGATTTGCTTTTCAGCAGCAACGCCAAAAGTGCATCCGATTAAAATGTAGCACCCGCCTTCTCATTCGTCCGCTTGGAGGGTCCGACCTTTGCTGCCCTTTGTACTGTACACCCCTTGCTGGATCCGCACGCTTGTCAGGATGTTTTGCTGTAGGAGGGGCCTTCCCTCTTTCGTCGTGCATTCAGGGGTTGTCCCACGCTGCCACGCTTCGCAGTAAGGCTTGCGGAAGGTGCAGCTTGGAATGTCACTATCGCACACAGGGGCATCACAGGCTAGTGTACAACAGTACACACACATCTTGGCAGGTCATTCACTTGAAATTGCTGCAAGTCCACTGCGCAGCATGATTCGCCTACAACGCTTGACGTTCTGTACCAACCAGCGACTTTAGTATCGAGTCGCAGTTTGATGCACAAAGTATAGAAGTTTGCCATGTCTTGGAACAGCGGGGTGCAACTTTAATTTGGGTGAAGCGGCAGCTTGTTTGTTCGTGTGATCCTCTCTAGCTGTGAGGCGTGTTAAGATTCGGCAGTCGGAGTTGTCGTAAGACTGCCCGTCCTACCTCTCCGCTACCATCGTTTCTTGGTGCACCCCAGAGGCAGTTTGGTAGCGACCGCTAGACAATCAAGCCATACGTTTGTTCGCGTTGCAGTCTGTGTAGGATGATCGCTGCACTCAAGTTCCGATTCACCTGCTTGCAGCTAATCGTTCTTCTAATTGTTCTTCCTTGGGTATCCGCAGTCCATGATGCAATCTCTTCTGCGAACCTTTCGACTTGCCGGTACCGCTGATCTGGGTCGATTTTCCCCGGCACAAGGCTCTAAGAGGCCCGTGGCAGCGGAGTCAGGGGGAAATAGCGAATCTGCAAGCGAGTCACTACAGCCAATCGAGTCTCCAAGTAGACTTGTGTGCTTCCAGCTCTTCCATCTACCGATTACGCCCCGTTCCTGCGATCCTCATCGACTAGATCGGATGCAGCTTATCGAGATCTGTCTACGATCGCGTCCAGGAATCGCAGATGTGTTTCCCTCTTTCTAGTAGGTTCGACGATAAATTTGAAAGGCGTCAAAGTAGGTCACGCCTTGCCGCATTGTTCTTCCATCTGAGCTCGATTGCAAGAGAAGAGCATATCATGTGGCGACGCCAGTTCCGATGCTCTGCCAAGATCTGACAACCAACTCGAACGTGTGGGTGAACATGGTGGAAACGACCTACAATGAACCGCTTTCGTCATGTTGTCTTCCGCGAGCACAGATGGTTTCTCTGCTTGTTCAGTTCCTAGCTCGAGCCAAGGCGAGCCAGGGCGATGGCTGATGTTGATCAAGATTCGGTCACAGAAAAGCTCTAAAAAATCGTGATCGTCATCGGCAATTTCGATTGCATCGCAAAAGTGAAAATGGGGTAGCACGTGTGAGGCATCGTCTAAGCACGATGACATGTGCGCTCTCGCAGAACCATGCTGAACCAGATTGCGGGTAGAATCACAGATGTGTCTCGCGCACGAGATCCGCTAGATCTCAACATTGTCCCGTTACACGACATCCCTAACCCCAACTCATAAATCTCTCGATTACAACTCCGTTTGATCGTCAAGGCTGGCCCGGTTATGGTCGAAGGTTGCCACACTGCCAAGCCCTCTTGCATCTCATTCGGACGGAAATTCGGCAAGGTTCTGGCTGTATCACCTGCACCGTAATCCTTTCGCAACCTGAAAGCGCCACCGACCTCATCGACTTGAATCTGTCCATCTGGTCCATTCAGATGAGCCTGGTTCCTGGGCTTCGGAGAGGCAGCAACGCTGCCTCCTCAGCACGGGATCCGATTGCCAAGTATCCTCACCCGCAACGTCCAGCAGAATCCTCTTGCATTTGAGCAGCGACACACTCTCCGCGCCGTGAGCGCTTGCATTCTTGATTGCAGAAAGCTACTGTCGAGGCGGCCTTCTGGCGTGGGCTTTTCGGCACTCAGAACAGCGCTGTCAAGGCGACGAAAGGACTGGGGCAGCGATGCAAACCACTCGATCACGCGGAAGATTCGTCTGCATCCGGAGTAGCGTTCTCCGGTCACGAGCTGCTGTCAGTTGGCCTTGCATCATTGACTCGATGCTGGCCATTCGGAGCGTGATTCGAGTGGGGTGTGTGTGGCCTACCCCGCCTGCGAGGTGCGTCGGTCTGAGTTGAGATTGTGCAAGAACAAAGCTCGAAGAAGCTGCTAGACCAGAGTTTGAAGAGGAGAGTGCTCTACCAGTAAACAAGCAAATTCGGATTGGCACGCCGCGACTCGTTTCCCACCGTGGAGCTGGTTTGCCGAAGCTAGGTTGGCGGCGTGCGAGTAGCAGGCAGCTTCAACGTTGGCGTATCGCACTGGTTTTACAGTACATCTCGTCGATGGGGGCTGGGCGTGGACGAAAACTGAATACGCCGAATAGACGCCGGTGAGAAGGAGAGGGAGTCGATCGGGTCCTAGTGAAACCAAGCACGCTCGTGAATCGAAACGGACTTACGGCAACCGAAGTTGTGATGACGATCGCTAACATGAAGCGCGACTGAGGACACACTCGTCGATGGAGGCGCAAGCGTTGTCCGGCACAGTATCTCGAGAGCAAGGTTCGACGCTGACGGCCCGCGAGACGAACGGTCGGTATGCCACGTTCCCTGCAGGGGTCGACGACCTGACCGACAACACACTCGCTGGGTATCAACTCGACAATGAATGCAGCAAGGCTCAGTTGGACTGACGAGATGCATGTTGGATCGTAAACAACCGAGAGATCTCTAAACTAGGAGGGTGCAGGATGCGCATCATATCGCTCTTGATTGACTAGGAACTCTCACTAACCCTCCATTTGGTGCGCAGCCCTGATTTGATATGATGCAGAGAGCACTCGAAAGCAGAGGGGTTTGCTTCAAGCCTGTCCAGGCTGAAGCGCGCGTTCTTGGAGAACTTAGCTCTGTTACGAACTGGTTGAATAAGAAGCAACTTGTTTTCGAATCGCTCGTGCATTTCGCCGGTGCTCACTTTCCTCCCTTTTGGCTGTTTTGAAAATTAATTCCAATTTTAGACCTGGTGAAAGCCGGTGCAAATGACGCTAATTTTTAAATAATAATAAAATAAAAAATAAAAAATAAAAAAATAAAAATAAAAATAAAACACACACACACACGCGGTGCCGTGTCGCCTCGGTGCAGAGCAAAACCCCCCAGAGAAAAAGCATGCCATCGATACACAAAAGTTAGTCTTGACATTCCCTTTGCCTCCGGCACCATCGCCGTGGTTCATGCGCGGACTAACTGACTGACTGTGCTGTAGTCACTCAGCCAAGACGAAAAGGCACAAGACTTGTTGGGAGCATTCGTCTGGCCGCGAGTTGTGCTCTCCCACTGGTTTCCAAATCCCTCCCCACTTTCAGATTGACCTCGGGCGTTTTGGGAGCACCGATACTCCAGTGTGAAGCTGCCCTTCGCCTGTTCGCTTCCGCTGAACTGGTTCTTTTCCATGGTCGTGGCCTTCCCGCCTTGAGTCAACCGGCTGGACCGCTCTCGGAATGGTTGGCTCGCCAAGGTCTCGGAGCGTGGCGAGCCGCCAGCACGCTGCCGCCGCCTCCCGCCTCCCGTCTCGCACATCGTCTTCTTCCTGGTTGTTTTGAAATCGCCTGTATGGCCCCTGTGCCCCCTTCGTGTGAAAATTCGGTTCAACCACTGTTTCAGTTTTTGGGTGAGGGTTGCGCGTCAGCTGCCTGCGTTTGTAATCCACCCCGCCGACGCTTTTGGGCCACGACGGATGGACTCGAATCGACTGCATTTCGCCGACGCACGCACGCTCCGCACGCCACCACTTGCCTACTTCCGTGTTCTGGACTCGGCCTTGCCGACAGACATTCTGACGTTTCATTCCATCCCGCTCCCTTGCTATCATCCCTGCCTGGCCCTGCTCCTGCCCTTCATCTCTCTCCCCTCTCATCACAATCCTCAACCACCACCGCTTCCCCCGCTGGTCTCGCAGCGCAGCTTGCTCTGGGGCTCGACTGTCAAGTCGTCTGGTCGTTATCCATCACCACTCCTGCCATCCCTACTTCCGACACACCGACGCCTCTTCTCTCCTAAAGTGTCCTCATCATCGAGCAACCTGCATCCTTTTCAGCAGCTTTCATTTTCATGCAAAAGCAGCAAGGCTTGCCACTCTTACTTTGAAATTGCCATCTTTGCCGGCACATAGACTTGCATCTTCGATCGACCCACGATGAGCTACCCAATACAGGGACCCTCGTCCCAGCCTTACGGCGCTTACACCTTTAATACCCCTGTCAAGCAGCGCCAGCGACGCCAGGTTGCACCACTCTCACAACAAAAGCAGCAGCAACAGCGACAGCAGCGTCGAGCACAGTCTTCACAGCTACTGCGACGCGAGAATGTGGCTGATGCCTACACCTGGAATGCGGCAAAGTCCACAAAGCCCAAACTCAACGAGTCTCCACTCAAAGGTGCCGTTCCTGGCGTAGCTCAGCTTGATGCACCTTCCACTTGGCTCGAAGGACGCAAATATGCCGTCCTCATCGATGCTGGCTCCTCTGGCTCTCGCATGCAAGTCTACTCCTGGAAGGACCCCAAGCTTGAGCGCGCTTTGCGGGCCAGCAAGGGTCTCGATGCCAAAGTACTCCCCAAAGTCGAAAAGGGAACATGGGAGAATTCGGGCGTGGACTGGAGTCTCAAGGTAGAGCCCGGCCTTTCATCTTACGGCGATCATCCTGCCGACGTTGGCAGCTACTTGAAAGGGCTCCTCGACCATGCCGAGAAGATTGTGCCCCAATCCGCATGGGCGGAAACCCCGATTTACGTGATGGCGACAGCAGGGATGCGACTACTTCCCGATCACCAGCGCGAGGCGGTGCTCAGCGAGACCTGCCGCTACATTCGTGAAAACACTTCCTTTAGCATCGACGGTGGGGGATGCAGCGAGCACGTTCAGGTCATCAGCGGCGAGGAGGAAGGTCTGCTGGGATGGATCTCGATCAACTACCTCATGGACGGCTTTCACATCCGCGGTAAGAAGGCTTCGCTCGACGGCGAGACCGACATCATGGAAGGCAAGTCCACTTTTGGTTTCCTCGACATGGGTGGCGCCAGCACGCAGATCGCTTTTGAGCCTAGCAAGAAGGCGCTGCAGGGTGAAGGCGCTGCTGCCGAAGCAGACCTGACTACAGTTCCTTTGCGTATGCTCGATGGCACCGAGGTGTCGCACAAAGTCTTTGTCACCACCTTCCTCGGCTACGGCACTAATCAGGCCAGGAATCGCTACATCGATTTGCTTCGTTCCGATGATGGAAAAGCGCCGGGTCCCAAGCATGCCTTGTCCGACCCCTGTCTCCCCAACGGGCTGCAGCTTTCTGATGTCGACGGCAAACCAGGTGTCTCGCTCACGGGAACTGGCAACTTCACAGCTTGTCTCGAGTCGATGCATCCACTCTTGGACAAGGAGGCTGCGTGCACCAAGCCGCCCTGCCTCTTCCACGGCGTGCACGTTCCCAAGATCGACTTCAGCGTCAACCACTTTATCGGTGTCTCAGAATATTGGTTCAGCTCCCAGGATGTTTTCGGTCTGGGAGGTGTCTACGATTTTGTCGACTTCCAAAAGGCCGCCGTAGACTTCTGCGGCAAGCCTTGGGCGGAGCTCAAACACCACCTCGATGCCGGAGATCTTTTTGGCCCCGAAGTGCAACTTAACCGTCTGCAGACGCAGTGCTTCAAAGCCGCCTGGATGGTCACCGTTCTGCATGAGGGCATCGGCATCCCCCGTATCGTCGATCACAGGGGCGCAGGCGACGGCACAGACCATGCGGACGAGGCGCAGGGCAAAGGCGAGCAGAAGAATCTCTTCCAAAGTGTCAACGACATCGACGGTTTCTCCGTCAGCTGGACCTTGGGTAAAGCTGTTTTGGAGGCCAGCCGTGACATCCCGCCAGCACCCGGCTCACTTCCTTCTCCATTCGACGAGCTGAGCAAGTCCAACTCCAAGTTTGGCCAGTGGGACCCCTTCCGTCCCAAGTGGCCTACCACCGGCGAAGGCTCTGCTTTCCCACCCGCCTTGGGCAGCGCAAGCCGACATGTCAGTCCGGTCTCGTTGATCATCATGGTCGCTGTCTTCGTTGTGCTGCTCATCACCTGCGTCTGCACTCGTGGACGCGGTCCGCGCGCCACTAGGAGGCGTGCAGCGATCAAGGAGATGCTGCCTCCTCCCCTCGGCACTTTTGGTGGCCTCTGCAGCTCCAAGCGCAACGGCCGCGGCGACTATGTGCTGGCCAACATGGAAGAGGCGACCGGCGACATCACAAAGCGCGGTTTCTGGTCCAAGCTCGGAAAGCGAGCGGATGCGAAGGATTACAGCCCCACCATGGAGGCTGAATTCGGCTTCAGCTCCGAAGGCAGCTCCGAAGAGAGTAGCGGTTCCAGTGGATCAGCTGGCCGAGGTTCGCGAACCTCGCGCAAGCATTCCAACACTGGCATCGTTGGCATCCTCGGCTGGCCAGTGCGTCGTGTGGCTCTCGCGTTGACTTCGAGCTTCCCATCGGTCTTCCCGCGACGCACCACAAGGTCCAAGAAGCGTAACTCGAGTCTGCCTACCAGCCGAGACGGCGCCGATGGTCTGCTGGGCCACGGTACTCATATTGCCGCTAGGAGAGGTGCAGCCACTCCTGCCATGATGCGCATCTCTCGTCCTGCTTCCCCGACTTTCACTGGCCTCACTTCGGGTGCGGCCATTTCGCGTCCAGCGTCGCGCACCTCCAGTCGAGCACCTACGCCCGTGCTTGGCCACCGCCTCACATCGGCGACTCTTACGACCCGATCGGGTCTAACCACACCCGGCGGCACCATAACGGCCAGCACCATTGCTCCCGCGGGTGCGCTGTCGCCAAGCGGACCCGGCTCGCCGCTTGGTGAACGTCACGTCCGTCCGAATCTGTTTGCGGCTTCGCTCAGCCGTGCGCACTCGGTCACCGACATGGCCGCAATCGAACCGGGGCTCCTCGCTGCACCAACGACACGTACACCGTCGCGTCAAGGTTCACCCGCGCCCCATCTCTGCCCAATGTCGGAGCTTCCTACCGACAATGGCTCGTCAGATGTGTAGTGCGACCTGCAAGTCTTCCATCTCGACACACGCTAATGGCACGGACTTTTATTTTTCCTGCATGCTCGGTCCATCTACATCTACTCGGACAATATCGGTTCACTGCCGAATTTCTCACAATGCCGCATCTTTTGGCTTCGTTCTCGCGCACTCTTTTGCTGTTTACCACGGGTTTGTGAATCTTTTGGTTTCTTTGTCACTCTTCACATTTTCAAGATCTTTTTTCACGATCCTTGCAATACCACACGTCGATAGTGCATGCTTGTTTGCCTGTGAATAGGCTTGAAGTCTGGCTGAGAGATGGTTTGGACCCAATACAATGATTATGCTTCACCGCTTAGCACGACGCTGGGTATTGCGGCGGCGAAGCGCGTGATCGATCCACGAGAAGGAGCATGTTTTGGGTGGGGTTTGGGCAGATGCAAAATGACGAACGACATCTCGATAGCCGAAGAGAGGTGTTTCAATCGGGGATGCATCCCGATGGAGTGGAAACGAATAGAATTTTTTTCAACTGAATTACAACCTTGCCATCCAGTTTAAAGTCCCAGTTTTGACGCTCTTCGAAATCGTTAGCTTGGCTTCTTTTTGAAGGCACACGACTTTGATTCCTTCCACATTTTCCCCACTCGACATCAAACAAGTCCTGGAGGTGATCCGTTATCGACCTTTTTTTCCACCATTCATCGACGTACAAGCGCAAATACGAACAGCCTTCTGGATCTTACGTCGAATTAAGCGCTGCGTTAGGATTACGAACAACTCGAAGCGAAACCTGATATAGTTCGATAGCGACAAACCCGCTCGACTTGCACCTCCTGATCGCAATTCCGTTCGACCGACCGCTCGAAAGCGAATCAACACCACACATCTCCCGAATCGCCACTTTTTACATAGCCCAACATGCCACCAAAGGGAAAGGATAAAGGCGGAGGAGGAGGCTCCAAAGTGGCGGTGGACAAAACGTTCGGTATGAAGAACAAGAAAGGTGGCAAGGGACAGAAGACGGTCGCTATGATTCAACAGCAACAAAAAGTGGCCGGTAAATCGAAAGAACAACTTGCCAAGGAAAAGAAGAAGGAGGAAGAGAAGAAGGCTGCGGCTCAAGCGGCCAAAGAGCGAGCAGCGGATCCGATGTTTGCGATAATTCAGCCCAAGGTGCCGTTTGGCGTGGATCCAAAGACGGTGACATGTGCATTCTGGAAGGCGGGAAGATGTGATAAGGGGAACAAGTGTAAATATGGTCATAGCAATGACGCGGGGAGAAAGACAGAGAAGAAGGATCTGTACGTCGATATGCGAGATGAAGAGGCGGATAAGAAGAACGACACGATGGACAAGTGGGACGATGAAAAGCTCAACAGCGTCATCCTGTCCAAGCATGGGAATCCGCGGTCTACGACGGACAAGGTGTGCAAGTTTTTTCTCCAAGCTGTAGAGGATGGAAAGTACGGCTGGTTCTGGGAATGTCCAAATGGCGGTGAAAAGTGTATGTACCGTCATCGTCTCCCACCAGGCTTTGTCCTCAAATCGCAGAAGAAAGAACTCGAGGCGCTCGAAAAGGCAAACGAGATCTCGCTCGAAGACTTTCTCGAAACAGAACGTCACAAGCTCGGATCGAACCTCACCCCCGTCACCGCCGAGTCATTTGCCAAATGGAAGAAGGAACGCATGGACAAGAAGGCCGCAGAGGAAGAGATGCTCAAGAAGAAGAAGGAGGCACAAGCCGCCGCCAACAAGATGGCCGGTCTCAGCGGTAGGGAGATGTTCTCGCTCAACCCAGACATGTTTGTTGACGACGATGATGATGATGATGACGGAGAGTTTGACCTCAACCAGTACATGAGCAAGGGTTGGGAACAGGGCCGACAGGACGAAGAGGCTCAGCACGGCATTTCGGAGGACGAGGACGAGGCGAACGGCGCAGCCAACGGTGTCAGCAAGCTTTCGGTATAAGCATACCGAGTATGCTGCACATGCGCACCTCTCAACATCTCTGCGGGCTTGCAAAGCTCTCCCACATAGCCCGACTCAAAAGCATATCCCATCTCTCTCACCCACACGAGCTTTTCCCCTGGACGATGTTTAGACAAATCGCATCCATCACCTTATCTGTAAAACATGTTTTCACTTTATCACATTCGATTCAGCATTTATTGGTTCATACCTACTGCCTGAACCGGGTTCAGGCCAGGACCTGAGCTGAAGCGTTGTCCTGTTTCGTCGCAGATCATCAAAAAAGAGGGTCAGCGAACAATCCGAGGCGAGATGAGGCCACGATCACGACCTTCCTCGAACGACTGTACTCACCCAGGGACTATCCGAGGAAGCGTAAGCTTGTAGCGGCCGATGATACACCACTGGCCTCAATGATTCGGCCTCCACGCCGAACTGCTCCACTTCTGATGCATAGATGGGGAACACGACTCCGCTGGGAGGAGACAACAGCAAGGACGTACCATGTCAGTGAGATTGCTCTGCTCTGAGACTGCGCCACGCGCGAAAAACTTACAGCTCCCAGTTGAGGCTGCTCATGGTAGGCTTTGCAGCACTGCCACTGATGTTGCCATGCGCAGCGCGAGTAAAGTTGGAGCTCCCCAGGTAGCTCCATCCGATCGGATGCTCCCCTTCTCTTGGCGCCCAGCTGCTTTGTTTTGGTGGGCGAGGCGTGTGGGAAGACCTCCCTGATATGTATGGGTCCGAAGCATCGCGGAACGCCTTGTCTACGACAGCTGTGCCCTCAGCTGATAGTGCGAGGATGGATTTGGCATGTATCATGATATCGCCTCTTCTGCTTTGGGGGCTGAAGTAGAGTTTCTTGATCCTATTTGGAGCGAAACGGAAAGACGAGTAGAACGTTGTTTGATGTCATGTCCTCGTCGCAGACTCAAGATGCCGTGTACAAGCCGTGTAGAGGATACTTACAGTGACGATGCAAATGTTTCTGCTTTTCCGAAGAAGGATAGTGCCCCCAAGGGGCCTTCGACCGTCCTCTCTTCCACGTACCTGTGACTGGGGAAGCAAATTTTGATCGGCGGTAGCGATCCCGCCTTCCTTCCTACCGCTCTTAGATACTCTGGATGCGTATCGTTCGTTTTACCTTTAAGCGGCAGAAGTCCACACGGATTGACGCCGGACGCCAGCAGATGAAAGTGTTCGATCCACTTAACGTCATGATTGGCGAGGGACGAACCTTGACACTCCACTTCCAGTGGACCCTGGCGTGCGGGTGATATACCATAGTCACGCACGACCTTGCCCAGTCGGCCCAATCCTTGCGTCTCGATCCGATCCCATTCAGAGAGACTCGATGCCTCGGGCCAGCTGGCGACGATTCGAGCCCGCGTAGCTCGCGAGAAGTCGTACCTTTCTAGTGTCTCAAACACCGGATGCAAAGCGGGCATATTGAGCGAGCGCAAGACACATATCAGCTGTGACTTGAAGTCGTTGGTGATGCCTCGATTGATACTAGGCCCCGCGATCTTGGACGTGTCGGAAAAGAGTGGGAAGTCCTGTATGTATGTTGTGTTTTCAATCCTTTCCCAGTCGAGGCCGTTAAGGTTGCCCGAGAGAATCGCAACACGGAGAAAATCGTGGTGAGCGAGAATGAAGAACTTCATATGTTGTGTCAACCATCCTCCCTTGGGCTTGCTGGGCACGCAAATCTGCCAGCCAGGATAGCGGGAAAAGCCGCCAAAGATCTCACTTGGATGTAGACCCGGCCTTGCAACAGCCGGATCTGTCCTGAAATCCTCTTTTGGGGGCGGTAGTACCAGAGTCACGGGAAGTCCACGTGGAAACTGCGAATAAAGCCAGTCCATTCGTAGGTCGTAGGTTGCGAGAATGGCAAGATTGAGGCCGTTACTACTGGACGCTGTCGCTGGAAGCAGCATCTGTGGGATCGTGACGCCCGCCAATGATTTGTCGGTGTATCGATTGAAGCCATGTTTGACGGTCCCGGTCCAGAATCGGCTCTTTGGCTCGATCGGATCAGTGGCCCTTGCAAATGCCGATATGTCTGTGGGGTTGGCAGACGTGGAGCTTGACGCAGGGGCGGTTCTCATATTTTGCGGGTGGGACTTCAGTGATAGTGATTTCCCCTGGGTTTCCGCAACGACATTGCTAGTATTTGTCCGCTTGATTGGTGTTTCGTCATCGTCACTAGAGTCGCTCGGCAGATTTTGCTTCCTTCTTCGTTTACGGGCGCGTTGCTTCCGCTCCAGCTCGAGCTGCCGTCGATTTGGTAACAGCCCTAGTAGACCTACAGCAGAAGGACGCGCAGCGGGAGGTATCCCTTCTTGTTGTCGCTCCTTCGATACATTTGTGGCCCGAGCAAGGAGCGTCTCATCTGCGGCTTTTGGCTCGTTGTCTTGGCTCCGCTTCTTGACTGTCGATGCACCTGCTTGCTGTGCTTTCTGCTGGACCGGCCTCTCCGACTCGCTCAAGGTATCTGAGCCAGAGTCAGATATGACGATGGGATCGTTACCAGCCATAATGCTGTGCAAAGATGCGAGGCAGATGTAGGAGAGGACGAGGATGGATGTAGTCGTAGGCCAAGATGATTGTGATATTGACATCTGCTCAGTTCCACGGCCGAATTCCCTCCACACGTCTTTTAGCCGAAAAAATAGCCGAACGACATAACGTACTGTATTGTACCTTCTCTCTGTTTCTGACGGTCAAGATTTCATCTCTTCACCACTTGACGAAAACATCATACAGCAACGCAACATGGACCGAAAACATCCTCTACTAAAGTGGTTCTCGTCAGTAGGCGTCAAGCTTCATCCCGATCTGTACCTCGAGCAGGATCCACTGACAGGCCTGTCTTTCTACACCGTCCAACCGCTCGCTCGGGACACGACCGTCATTCAGGTTCCTAAGGAGCTTTGCATCACATCAACTTCCGCACTAGAACGGATTCAACTAATTCTTGCACAGCTCGAAGAATCTGTGCCACGCTTTCAATCTGCATCGCTTCCCGCACCTGATTGGACCTTGCTCTACCTCGTGCTCAGTCGACTTGCTGAGGAATATCTCGCATCTGTGTCGGAGGATGACGAGCAGCTCAGAAGTGTGTTTGTGCATTTGCCTTACGTATCACACATTCCAAAGTCTATCGAGACACCCCTGAACTTTTCTCCCGCCGAGCTGACCCTGCTGGCCAACACGCCGCTTTCCGGTTCTACAGAGAAGCGATTGCGCGAGACAATCGTCGACTATGAGAGGGCAAGATCGCTCATCTCCAGCCATTTCACTCGAGGCTCGGAAATCCATGCCTTCTCGTCGTACTTGTTGGGGGCACTCCAGCCGATAACTCCGTTTCACCTCCAGACCGATCATCTCATGTCGCAGACTTATCACAAAGGACTCGAGCTCTGGCGGTGGGCTGAATCCGCTTTCACCTCGCGCTCCTTCCCACCTCGACTCATCGGCCTTTCTGACCATCGAGACTGTTCATCAATCGAGACCGTCACTTCAGCACCGATCCTCATCCCGGCGTACGACACCTTCAACCATGCGCGCGCGCATCCCGTGACATGGTCATATTCGCCAGCCACATCCGAATCAGGCACAGGGACGACGCACATGGTGTGCATGACCCTCAACTACGTCCTCAGAAGCACACCCTGTCAGGTATACAATAACTATGGCGGCAAATCAAACGAGGAGTTCCTCTCCGGATATGGATTCACGCTGGATACAGTGACGGAAGACACACTTGCGCTGAAGCTCGGTGCAGAACGTAACGGTGCAGACTACACGGAAGCCAAGACTCATTACTGGCTCGTTTCTTCCAAGTCCAATGACGGTTCACACTCGGCGTCCGTCGATCAAGCGAGTGGATTTACAAAGGCAGTCTGTCCATGTCCTTCCCTGCTTTCCGAACTCGAATCCAGAGTACTGAAAGGCGACAAACCGCCCACGTCCACCGAAGATCAAATCTACCTCTACGCAAGCATTCTTGAAACACTTGAAGCTCTACTCCTGTCAAAACGAAAGGCGTTCCGAAGCAGTCAGAAGCAGATCGAGAGCTTGCGCGACACTTACACCTTTACCGATCAAGTCGAGCGCCCGGAAGGCTGGTATCGCTCTCCAGAAGCAGCAGACGGAAGCAATGTGTCGTTCCGCTCGTCGGTTTGGGCGAATGTGATGCAGTATAGAAAAGGTCAGGTACATCTGCTGAATCATGCGGTCGACTGGACTCGGACAGAGTTGGGGCGTGTTGCGGACGCGGTAGATGACCTCGAGTAGCGTACCCACGCGCATCACATGCAAAAGCTGTATTCCCTCTCAGAAACACCCTTTCAATCACATTTACGATTGAGCTAACTACTAATACATTCAAAAAACCCTTGCCGCAAACCACAAATTTAGTCGAAAGACGGTAGCACATCCGTCAGGTGTTCCACCGACTCAGTCTTCTCCGCGGCCCTCTGAGCGCGATGTCCCATCTCCGGCTCGGTGCGGTGGATATTCTCGGCGACCTTCTTCGCGTTTTCCTCGTCTGCCAACCGCGCCGCCAACGCCAGAGCATTGCTGGAGCCACTGACCGACCTGATCGAGCCAGATGAAGCTGAGCTGGACATCGATGTTGGTGCAACGCCATTGGCAAGCTGTCTCGTTTGGTTTTCCGAGAGTGGCGAGATGACGCTCTGACGCGAGATGGAGAGTTGGTCGTGGTCGAGCGATCGAAAGGGTGGAGACATAACTTTTTCCTCTACAGTGACGGTGGCAGACGACGGCTCTGGTTGGAGCGAAGGTGAGAGCACAGAGGATCTCTTGAACCATCCAAATCCTTTAAAGCCGCTCGCTGCTGCGCCTTCATCTGCTACAGGCTGGGGTGAGCCGATCGACTCTGATTGAGGCGTGCTAGATGCAGGGGGTGCAGTTTCGCTGGGGGTGGCTGTCGTGCGACCGAGCAAATTTCCGAAACCTGCAAATCCGGACGCGATCGACTTGGCAGGTGGTGCTGCCCCACCAGTCGATGTGCTCGGAGATGAAGCTGCAGACGCTGAAGAACCAACGCCATCCGCTTCCAATGCAGGTCTCGCCTCGTCGGAAGGAGTGGGACCGTTGGAAGCGCCGGCAGCACTGCTGGACGAAGTCGCTTTGCGCATCAGCGTGGGCAGCTTCATGCTCCACCCGGCACTCGCCATCTTTGGCGGACTGACGTGAGCAGCTTCCTCCTCATCATCGATGTTGTCCGTGGGCAGTGGGGGAAGCTTGACTCCTTTCAACAGCCCGGTGCCGAAGCTAGCACGCTGCACAATCCTGTCCGCGTCGTCGCTCATCTGGCCATGAGCGTCTGCCTCTGCATCGTGATGAGCGATAAAGTCGCGCAACGCCTTGAGGCAGGCTTCGCTCGCCTTTCTCGCCTCGAGCGCCTCTTCCATGGACAAGCGCATCTCGGTCATTTCTCGAGTCAGCCGCTCGATCTCGACCTCCTTGGCCCGCAACTCGCGGTCGTGAGCCTGGAAGTTGATCGAGGATTCTCTTGAAGGCAAAGTGGGAAGTGCTTTAGCGACGCTATAGCTTGTTCTTGCTTCCTCCTCCTCATTGCCCTCGATTATCGGCGATCCGACCCCCGCGTAACTGGCCGCACCTTGCGACAGTGCTGGAGAGCTCAACATCGATGTGCGCTGCCCACCTGGCACCGACACTGGTACCACGAGACGAGCACCGAGCGAGGATGATAGGTCGGTGGATTCTGGCACTGGAAGATCGTTCGGACCTAGCCTTGGCGACTTGCCTGCATCGCTGCGGAACGAGCTTCGGCGTGAGTTGGGGGCCGAGCTGTTGTCGTCACCTGAGGGTGCGACAGGCAGAAGCAGCGAAGAAGAAGTCCCATTGGTTCCTGCTGTGCCTGAGAGCCGTAAACCACGAAGCCCGTTGGCAAATGTGGGGCTCAATGGCTCTTCAGATTCTTCCACGTCGCCTTTAGACGCACCAGATGCGCCGGAGGCGCTTCGACCACTGCTGGCAGTGCGACGGTGGCCGTAGCCTTGGCTCGTGCTGGGACGGGAGGCGAGGTTGAGGTTGAGTGCGTTGGGGCCAAATGCTAGACTGGCACGCTTGGACCTTTTAAGCTCGGCCTCTTCTTGCTCATCGCGAACAGCAGGCGGGTTAGTGGCAGTGGGGATCCAGCTGCGGCGGTTGTCAGCTTTTGCTTTGGCGCGTGCATCGGACTGCTCTCCTTGGAGTCTCATGATGGCGCGGCGACTCTCTTCGGCTCGAATGCGAAGGTCTTTGACGCGGTCGGATTCGGCTTCTCTTGCCTGCTTCTCGCTCCGCAGTTCGTCTTCGAGTTGCGGTACACGTAGTCGGAGCGTTTCGAGCTCATCCTGCCATTCTGCTGATCTTTGCAGAACGACAGAGTGAGATGCTTTGACTTGGTCCATCTCCTCTGTGAGCCTAGCGATGAATTGGTCCTTCTTGGAAAGCTCCAGCCTCATTGTTCCAACGATGGCCTTGAGCGCGGTGGCATCCGAGGGGAGGTCAGCGTAGAGCGATTCGAGGTGTTCCGGCGCGAGAGCATCCTTGACCATGTCTTCTCTGAACGACTGCGTCTGCGACGACCTCTGTGAAGTCGAGACGGACGCGACCTCGTCGTGTTCGGACATGTTTGGGTGGAAAGACGCAGAGGCGCGGTCTGCTTCCGAACCGGATCTGATGTAACTATGTAGTGGGTGTTCGATACTAGGGTACGGTCGGAACTTTTTTAACAATAGCCAGGGCTGGGAGAGAAAGAAAGAGGTTGTCGTCCGTGTCTCAAAGTTTAGTTCAGTTCCGTGGGGCGAAAGTGGGCAGAACGTCGCCTTGTAGCGCTCTTGATCGTTGCAACTACGTGCGATTCTTCGAGTACTGCCTTTGTACCTCGAGCCTTTGTATCGATTCCTGGAGATGTGGAAGGGTGCGAAGCAAGCCGTTTGTGGTGACGAGGGATGAGGTGGAAAGAGAGAAAGGGCCAACAAGATGAGAGCGCCCTTTGTCGATGTGATGAAACAAGCGGTGGGCGCAAATGAGACACTGTGAGAGTGCTGTGTCACTTGGGTGTGTTGGTTGAGCCATATGCGTGAATCCGACCTGCCATTTTTGCCGGGGGCGCGAGCTGAGCGGACGGACCCCGCCAATGTAACACTTCTGCTGCATGCATGTGTGCTGCGCGTCGAGCACTCGTCCAGTGGCCCAATTTAGACCAGTCACACAGACGCCGGCCTTACAGTGCGCTCAGTGATTTGGAGAACCAACTAAGCCCAAAAAGAAAGATAATTCAGAATTTACACCGTATTCTGCACCCGACCCTATGCCGAGTGTTGGACAACTCAGGACGCGTTGCGCTGTGCATTCGCGATGCATTTACCCGCGCTCACCGCGAGCAGTCAGGAGACTCCGCAAGCCCCGACAGCCACTTTGTGCCTTCCCGCTCTTCTTCCACTTTTCTCGCTCTCAACATCGGCTTCCACCGCCCTCCAATTGGCCATGTCGCGTGTTCTCGGTCAGGGGGCCCTCGGTGTCTGCACAGCTAGCGTGGCACCGATCTGCATCGACCCCAGCCTTCGTCACGAGAGGTTCCTGATCCTTTCATCGCCGTACAGCCCGACCCGTCGATCCATAAGCCCCGCCTTGGCTTCTCACTATCGATGTTCAGCTTGTCTCGCTCCATTTGCCCCCCTTTGTTAGGGCTAAAAGTTTTACAGATCCCATCACCGCGCTCTATCCTCCGCTTGTGGCCCCTTGATGCAGGCGGAGCCGTCCTCATTTGATTTGACGGATCACAATACTGGCGAGTTTGAGTAGATACGACAGGATTGCAAAGAGGGATCAAACTGGGTGCACATAAAAAATAAAAAACAAAAAACAAAACAAAACAAAAACAATAGACGGGGTGTGCAAACTGTGGTACGAGCTGATAAGATGACGACGGGGAAACAAAACGGAACGGTGGCTGCAAGAACGTGACTGGAACGAAAGCAATGGAAGAGACATTACACCCTTAGCAAGGAATACGAGAGAAACTGAGGCGAATGTAGAAAAAAGAAGTGGGGACCAGCCTCAGAGAAACATCCGTGACAAGCTCTCCTGAGTTGTGGAGTTCGTGGCGGGAAAGGAGAACGAAAAGTAGAGAGAGAGAGAAAAAAAAGGTCGAAACGAGACTGTCCATAGAGTAGCATAGTCTTTGTTCATCGAGAACGAGGCGATTGTGCGACAGTAAGCGAGGGCAAGAACTTCCCCGATCCGGCACGACCGTTGCGATTAAACAAAGTATCGCGAGTTGAGCTCGGAAATCTCGCGGGCAAGGTGGCCCCAGGTCAGTCGTGAAGCGCTATATGGCAAGCCGGTGGGACTGCCGGATCCGAAAGGCATCATGGCGGACTGGGCAACGTCAAAGCCGTGGATGCTGCCGGCGCCAGCACCAATCTCGACGCCCAGAAGGTGCTCTTCGCCCCATCGCTCCGAGCTAGAAGCGATTGCGTTGTCGGGCACCGGCATCGTATTGGCAGTCAAGGGCGAGCCTGTAGGTGACGACCAGGCAGACTTGTACGAGCCAGAACCCTCTTCACTGCGAGCGGAACAGCTGCGGATGGAGAGCGCAGAGAGCGCGTACGAAGCTTCGCGAGGAAGCTCGTTGCGCACAAGATCAGGAGATCCAAGGCGCCCACGCAACAGATTGATCTGGGCCTGCTTGGCTTTGTACAAGAATGTCTCCCAGCCACGCAGCTCCCAAAGGAAGAGCAGGTGGGGTTGGATGACGATGTTGAGCCTGCGGCTGCGGGTAAGCAGGTAGCTCTCCACCAGGCCTAGATCCAGGTGAGCCATGATGTAGGCCAGTACGATCGTAGTGCTGCGGCTTACACCGACGCGACAGTGCACCAGCACCTTGCTGCCTGAGAGCCGAGCAGCTTCGATGAACTGAACCGCTTCGCGCATCGTACCCCTCAGCGAATCGATACCGTCATCAGAGACATTGCGCACGTTGAGCACCGTGACCCCCTGCGACTGGTAGGTGCAAGAAGGTACAGTCGAGGGATCCTCAGCTAACGCTGTTTTGGCAGACGCCCTCTGGTAGCGGCTACGACCGCGGTCCTTGTGAGGAGCGTTGACCTTGGCCGAAATATGATCAGGTGGCGGAAGGGCAGTCTCGCCCACAGAAACCAGATGGGTGATGCCCAGTGCGCGGAGCATATCCACATTCGACGCGTGGTTGAGGTTGCCCAAATAAAGGAAAGGCAAGATGCGAGATGGGAAAGAGCCATCAAAGCGAGACTTGTCGAGCCATGCATGCTTTTCGACTTCCAACACATCTACCAAGGAAGCGTTGGCTCGACATTTCTTCGGAGTCGGGGTTGATGTACGGCAAATTTCACCAGCAATCTCAACAGTCGATGAAGCAGCGAGCGTTGAGCGCTTGGTGGCCTCTGCAACGCAGACGAGACCGCTGCTTAAAGGAGACATGCTGCTCTGGCTTGTTGCGGCGGACATTGACATTCGACGCACCTCCATGTGGTGTGCATCTCCTGTCATCGAGCCGCTGTATGACTTGGAAGTAGCGTGGCGGGACCTACGCGGATCCACGTGTTTCTGTGTCGTTTGGCAGCGGGATGCACGAGCCTGCTGCAGCTGACGATCCACTTCCTCCAGCAATGCAACGTCGGCAGGGTATACGAAGAAAGAACGGTTGGCTCGCAGCTGAAGATCGAGGTAGGCTTCAGCAAGACTCAGCTCGCGCGCATACATCAAGTAGGAAAGGGCCAGCGCCGATGTCTCGGTATATCCGTCAGGACAGTGAAGCAGAACACGTCTGGATCTGCGGAAGGCAAACGGATTTACTTCTGCTCGGGCATTCGACGTTCGCTCGCGCACTCTGGTTGGTGAGAAGGATCGAGTCGGCGACCTGGCTCCGTCTCGGAAGTTCCTGAGGGTGGACGAGATGGTGTTGAAGGCGGGCACATCGCGCTCCGAGTTGCGTGGAACCGAAGGCGATGCTTGCTGTTTGATCCAAACGCATACATCGATGAGTTTCTTGGCCATCCTTTCTCGCCACTTTTGCGTGCGCTGCTGATCCGCTCCGCCTCCGGTCTGGCAATCGAGGTGCACGACGCTGCCGGCATCCAGGCGAAGTAGGCCGCATCCCCTCAGATTGCCGTTGTGTCCGTCGGTACTTAGCCTGGCAGTCGTTGCTTTGGTCTGAACGAAATGAGAGGCAGAAGCGTCGGTGTGCACAGGGACAGATTGCGGCTTGGGAGTCCAGCCATGAGGGCCGAGAACAATGGACCCATCGCGTGGAAACGTGTTGCGGAATCCGTCGCAGACCGAGTCGCAGAGCGGGCTTCCGTCAAGACGCAAGAGTTCATCGCGATGGAGACTGCCGAGGGTCTTGTCGGTGTCATCGTCGATTCGCATGGAAGCATCGACGGAGTCGAGATACTGGGCAGCATTGCGTAGTACTTCGGGTACGCATGCTCCTGATGCTACGAAGTAATCCTCTTCGCAATTGATGCAGATCGAGAAACAATTAGGATTGGCTTGCTCGTCGGGTGTACTCGGCTCGCTGTCATCCCCGCATCTTGACTGTTTGAGGACGCCAGGTGCATCGGCTGTGCAGCCAAGCCAGACGTTGTCGTGGATCTCGGAGGCGCGTGTCATCCTCTCCATTTCCTTGCGCTCCCGCTCGACAAAATCGACGCGGTTGCGGTCAAACCCGTTGCTGTCGATCGAGACGAGGGAGGAGAAGCGTTGCTCGAACATGCAGAAAGTGTCGGTTACAACGAATACGTTGTACTGCAGGCCACCCCAGCCACGCAGGAGACGTTCCCTGCGCATGGACGCTTGTGCTTCCCTGACCCACTTGGCCAGCGTCATCATGCCCGAATGATAACCAAATGGGCAGTAAATAACAATGTCTGAAATGGTGGCGTAAGTTGCGCATTGGATCTTGAAGTTGCGCAGGCTGACGCCAGAAGCTTGCTGTGGTTTAGCAAAGGTGGGTCCGATCCTGCGCACTTGGCTATCATCTCCTTCATCGCCAAAGCTGCCTTGTTCTGAGAGATCACCGTACACATTGCGGCCGTACATGGTTCGGCAGATGGTAGGCGGTCGAATGATCTCTTCTGGGAAGACGGTAGAGTTGAGCACCGAGTGGCGGGGCTGCGCTTCGAAGGGGACAGGGCTTGTAGAGCGGCGGTCTTTGCCGTATACGCGAGCGCCATTGTCGGCGATGTCACTGGCAGTCGAAACGCTTGTGCGAGAGCCTGTGCTGTAGCTTTCAGAAGTGGCGGAGAATAGCGATGGTCTTGAAGCCCGCGAAGAGGCGGTCGAGGCGGTCGAAGGTGAGACCGACGCCGTCGATCCAGCTGAAAACGCGGGATTGACCTCGGCGGATGAGGCAAAGCTGCAGCGCATTGGACTCTTGGGGCCATTCCAGGTCGCCTCAAACCGACCGAATGCATCATCGGTGTCTGGCGAGCTCCCCGAAGACTGGGTGGTGACGCTGGAAAAGGTACGAGCACGAGCTCTGGCCGACGTGTAGGCGGCTGACGAGGCTTGCATGCGCTCGATCTCTTGAGGTGTGGGCATATCAGCACGAAGAATGGTGAGGCCTCTGTAGGGCGGAGTAGGTTGACCGCTCAATGGTGCGCCAAAGAAGGCGTTTTGGGCCGGGATGCTACCATCGACACCATGGAGGAAAGGAAAGACGACACTATGTGGTACGTCCTGGGCCACGTATTGTTCGTGCAATTGCGCGAGCTGCGAGGCCGACATGGCACGAACGGGGGCAGCGAGACTACGTTTAGACAAACGCTGGCGACGGGAACGGGAGAACGATTCAGCGCGGCTGCACTGACCCCAAACGTCGTCGAATGTGTCGTCCTCGTTATCCTCTTCTTCGCAAGGGCTATCTGATGGAAGGGGCTCTTCGTATATAACGGGATAGTTGTCGAGATCGGCATGCTGTATACCGTAACTTGCAGGCTCTACCTTCAGGGATCTCGGGGCATGGGGCTGAGACTTGGGCGAGGGGGAACGCAGACTGTCAGAGCTCGACCAATGATGATCCGGGGACGAGCGATGCAAGCGTGGTGTGCCTTGGCCATCTTCGCGGTCTGCTGGCTCGTCTCGACACTGATCGCGCTGGAGGTGGTTGACGGAAGGTAAATTGACCGAAACTAGGGTAGACGAGTTGGTACCATGGCGAGAAGCTATTGGGTGCAGCGACACGTGAGCATGATTTTCAAGCTGCGACATATCGCAGATCGATTCGGGAGTCGCTGGCCGAGTTAGACGAATGGTTTCTTCGATAGATGCGAGCACAAAAGTGTCCAAGGACAGCCGAAAGAAAATCACGGTGATTCTACTGATTGGTGGGGGTCGGGCTGGTAGTGGAAAGCAAAGAAGGTCAAAACTGGTGGTAAGAGAGGAAGGGCAGAAAGCTGAAGTAGGTAGCAGAGAGCTCGAATGTGGGGTGGAGGCGAGTCGATCAAGTGGCTCGGTATTGAAGCTGTAAGCTCAGCGCCGGACGATTCGTCGAGCGGATATGCGGGCTGAGAAACAACGACGAAATGTCGAGAAAAAGAGATGAAATGAAGTGAGGATTTGTTCAACAAGAATTTACCCGTCGCGCTCGTATCAGGATGGGTGTGGGATCGCCTCGCGTGACCGGTGTTCCGGAAGCAAGCAAAGGAGCCTGGTCTCTCGAAACTGGCAGGTGGTAGGAGAGCAGGAGGTCAGGCGTGCAGATCCAGTCTGAATTCGAGCAGCAGCAGAGGAGATCGTCGGCGTATGCGAGGTTGAGTCGGGGAAAGGCGCATGAGCAAGCTGAGGCCGGTGTTGTTCTCTCGCCAACGGTGTCGACCAGCCTAAAGGATTTGGATGCAGGGTCGCGTACGAAGCTTGCAACCAAGGGATCGGAACGGGAATGTTGCGTGTGGATTGACGTGGAGACAGAGAGAGACGAGCGGATCAGAACAGAGGATGTATGTCAAAGGAAAGGAACCACCCGGATTGGTTCGACTGAGCACAGGCCTGTTGTTGAGGCGTCGAAGGCGAGGTGATGGTGGATCGCCGCAACGAGCGAAGCGCGATCCCGGTGCAGCAAGACTGGAATGAGAGGCAGTAGAGAGGATGGAGTGAGACGAGACAGGACCACGTATGCGATGAAGCAAGATGGGGTGAGGGGATGCGGGATGGGATGCAACGAGGGGAAACGGGAGGATGGCGTAGCTGTAACCGACACTGGAATGACAGATAGAGAAACCACTGGACTGACACTCTCACCGACTGAGCGGGGAAGCGTTTGGGGTGCGGATGGGCCTGCAGTAAGCTGCAGCGCAGCAGCGCAGGATTTGGGTTTGACAGTTCTCTAAGGTGCAGACCAGTCGAGACGAGGTGGGCGCCGGAGATTGGAGACGGGCACGCGGGCCAAGCACAGGGAAAAAAGAAAAAAGGGGGGCTAGCTGGGAAACAGTGCCCAGACAAGCAAACGAACGATCGCTGCTTGGGTTACGGCTAGCAAGTGTGACCACGACCAGATAGATCCAAACTGTCTAAACAGGAACCGACAGCGGCTGCGCGCGCATGGAAAGCCGTCAATTGCAGTGAAGTGCAGGGATTTCACGCATTTTTCCCAAACCAGCAAAAAGAAAGGGCATGGCAGCACCAAGCGAGACATGATGGGGTGTCGGCCCTAACTCCAAATGCCAACCCACCTGTCCGCAGAGTGACGAATATGGCTTGGAGTTTCCTCACAGTTACAGCCTGCACGGTGACATTTCATCTGCCGTTCCACCCGCGCAGAAATCAATTCCACTCGATCCCACGGCGAATTTTTGCCTCGCTTGCAATATCTAAAAAACCTCGCTGCAAGAGTGCCGCTTGGCGCAGCGGCCAACCCTGCCATAAACGGAAACCGGATCGTGATGGTCTACATGCCGCTGTTTTCCAACCCACACTATTAATATCTGGCATGCACTCAACTCAACTTTACGCAACCAGAGCGCAGTCTCGGCTGGCTGACGAATAAGTCCTGGTCGCTGTGTTCGCTGACATGCTGACCAGTAGTACATCGGAGTTCCGTTTCTCGGCCGTACGCACGTTACACGATTAAGATGGGAGCCATGAACCATCCATCATTCGAATCTCATCGTCATCACTTGTGAGCGTCTAGCTCGGTTCTCGTTGCCGTCGGATTCCGGAAAAAAGCCAGGAGCTTGAGCATTGCGAATTCCACTGAGGAACAGTCGGTCATTGTTTAATAGAGTTCAAGCGCCAACTTTCTCAAGCTCGGCTCGCTTCAAGCACGACGTGCAGGCTGGAAAAAAGCCGCGTCACTCTCCGAATTGCAGAGCCCATGTTGGTCTCTCAGATTTCACAATTTCTCTGCAGTAGCTGAGGCTGTGACGGCTCAAGTCATGAACTTCAGGCAAAAGGCGCCGATAGGGTAAAGGGGGAACCGTGGGAGAATTAAACGGCGCCAAGTCGGAGCTCCAAGCCATGCATGCGAAACCTCGGCCACAAGAATCTTGGACCCTGTGCACAGTGAGACTACAAAATAGCATTCCAGTTGCCGTCGACGTGCTCCTCGGTCGAAGCGACACCAGTCTGTTTTACACCTCGCCGCGTCGTCCACATTGTCGGCATCAAGCGCTGATTGTCTGATGATCGATGTTCAGTGTGTATTCTTGGCATCCTTGCCGCCGTGCTACAGCTGTCAGAAACCCTGTTCTCACTTGTTCCTAGCACCATTTCGAAGGAACGAGAACATGGTCGAGTTCACCAGACTCGTCGCCTGCGTTCCTGCTCAACGCAGTGCACGCAACGCTATCCCGAAAAGCATGTCAGCCGCATATGTCTCGGCAACTCTTGTGGTCAATACATGTGGCCGCCAACAAGCTCACTATGCACGCGCTCAGAATGTCGAAAGCATGCGTAGGTCCCGGAGCATGTGTGCTGTGCTGGATCTTGTGTCCCAGTCTTTCTGTCAGAATCAGCCGTCGGTCGACAATCTGACGAAGCAGTGCTTCGCGATCGGGCAGATCTGGAATCTTTGCAAAATATGAGGAATCTATGTAACAATGGTGACGATGTGATAGAGTTTTGAAAGGGCGGTGGTGGTCACTTCTTGAGCGTGTAGTCCCATGCATCGTGGGCCAGGCACTCAATCTTGCCATTCACCTCGTTCTCCATCTCTTCCATGTAGTTCTGCATCTTGTCGAGGTAGGCGGGATCCGCAGCAGCGAGGATGCGGACAGCGAGGAGCGCAGCGTTGGTGCTATTGTTGATGGCCACAGTGGCAACGGGGATACCACGAGGCATCTGCACGATGCTGTGAAGCGAATCAACACCATCAAGCGTGCTGCCCTTGACGGGGACGCCAATGACGGGCAATGCGGTCTGCGCAGCCACCATTCCGGGAAGGTGAGCCGCACCACCGGCGCCTGCGATGATGACCCTCAAGCCACGGGCGGGGGCGCTGCGTGCGTACGTACGCATGCGGTCCGGCGTTCGATGCGCACTGACGATGGTAAGCTCGAAAGGAACTTCAAACTTTTTGAGGATCTCGGCAGCTGCTATCATGACCGGCAGATCGCTATCCGAGCCCATGATAATTCCGACCAAAGGTTGAGGATGCGAGAAGTCAGCTGCCGACTTGGTCGATGGTCCCGTCTTGCCTTGCAAAGAAGATAAAGCTGCAGACGAGGCGCTCTGAGCGACGACGCCGGGTAGCGTGAGCTCGGCGGGGAGCTTACCCCCCTGCTCGGCGAGTAGTGTGGCCGCATCGAGCGCCTCTTCGACGACGTGTAGACGTGCACGCACCTGGGCGTCGCTCTGTCCGACAATGGTAATGTGGCCCATCTTCCTTCCCTTGCGGCAGCCGGCCTTGCCATATAGGTGGCAGGTCGTTCCAGGAACGTCGAGACTGACAACGGCAGGCACAAGCGTCTTGGAGACAGCCTCGGCGTCCTTATCCGAGTCGGCCAGGCCGAGGATGTTGATCATGGCAGCAGATGGCACCTTGAGCGCTGTGCTACCTAGCGGCAAACCAAGGATGGCTCGCACGTGGTTCTCGTACTGACTGGTGTCGGCTGCTTCAATCGTGTAGTGTCCCGAGTTGTGAGGTCGTGGTGCGATCTCGTTGATGAGCAGCTCACCGTTGGTCATCAAAAACATCTCGACACCAAAGACGCCGGCTCCGCCAAAGGTAGCCACTGCCTCTTCTGCGATCTTCCTCGCACGCGCCTCGACGCCTGGATCCGCGGTTCGCAGCGGAGCAAACACGGTGTGGCAGATGCTGTTCTTGTGCACCGTCTCAACGGCAGGGTAGGCCCTAACTCCGCCGGTAGCGCTTCGCACTACCATGACAGCCACCTCGCGCTCGAATGGCGCCCACTTTTCGGCGTACAGGCCGCGCTTACCATCGCCGAGCGCTGCAACAGCGGCAGCGGCCTGGTCGGCCGACTTGACAACGTAGTTGCCCTTGCCGTCGTACGCCTGTGTCCGCGACTTGAGCATGAGAGGGAATCCAAAGACCTTTCCGATCTCGAAAACAGACTCGATCTGAGCCGAGCGGGCCTGACTGACGTCTGTTACTTTGGACATATCTTCAGGTCCAGCGGCGATGTATTCGGCGAGAGGAAGTCCCTTGCTGGCAAGGTGGACCTTCTGGAGGTACTTGTCCTGAATGAGCGCAATGGTAGAAGGGAGTGGATGAACAGCATCCACGAGCTTGTCGTCAAGGACCTTTTGGAGCTGGGTGGCATCAACATGCTCGATCTCGATGGTGAGCACATCCACCTGCGAGGCGAGCTGGCGGATCTTTTCTGGGTCGGCAAAGCTGCCATCGATGTGTTGGGACTTGCCGTCAGGTCCCGGTACGTAGTTGATCTGCTTGGCTGGAGCAGCGTCGCCAACGTCGAGCAGCCTGACCTGGACATTGAGTCGAGCGGCAGCTTCGACAAACATGCGGCCAAGCTGGCCGGCGCCGAGCACTCCCACTACACGTTGTTCCATCTTGCTGATCCCTAGAAGCTGCAAAAGGACAATCACTGAATCTCGGTGAATATCAAGATGCCCGAGCTTTCGCGAGCTATCTGGTGAAGGGAGACGCTAGATTGTCGTGAAGAATGGGTCGTAGCCAGAGAACCAAGCTCGAAGTATCCGAGTCCCTAACCTTTTCTTTGGTTTCTTCTCAGCAGCAAATTTAGACAGTGTGGAGACGTCTCTGGATTCGGAACACGGAAGGATTGGAAAGAAAAGAACGGCCAGTCACGTGCAGGTTTCCTTTATTTCGCGCGAGTTCACAGCAGCAGTATTTGGAGAGCGCTCATTGGCTGAATGCAGAGCACGGATCCACGCTACTTTTCCGAGATGGCTCGCTGTGCATGGAAGCGCTGTGCAAGTTGCGTTGGCTGCCCCGCATCTTCAACGTAGCAAGCAGAGCACCCCATTGGCAGGCGCCATCAAGCTCAACGTTCCGGGCTGATGAGGTCGCTGCATCTCGTTGTCCTTGGCATCAACGCATTTGCTCAAGACTCAATACGGAAGTTGTCCCTCCAGTTTGGATGGCTTAGCAATCAATAAGCTACTGCATAAACAAAGACTTGAAGCGGCATGGTCCTGCAGAAAGTCGTCCTTGGTTGTCTCACTTGCAACACCAAGGACCACAAAACGGTTGCAAGATTGCGTCTTTAAATTGACGAAATTCGAGTTCCGCAGTTTTCTCGTTCCTGTCGAGCTGGAGCTATCGCGAGCCATACCTGCGTTGACTCAATGAGAACGACAGTATTTTCTCTGGAGTCTGTTCCTTGCTCTTCGCTTCGGCAAATATCCAGACAGCCAAACCTGGACGATACCTCATGAACCGATCCCGTGTGTCGTGCCGCCTTGCAAAATGCAATCTACCGAACGTGGCTTCATCCACGTTGGAGAACGTCCGTTTGGACGCAGAGTAACGCAGAGTAACGCTGCGCCAGTTGCCACTGCCAGTAGACGGTGAGTGCGTCACAAGCGGGCCATAGGAATCCTACCGCCCGCTTCGGACGACAAACCCGGAATTAACCCTAGTCGTGCGGTGTCCAAGATCACAAGACACGGCTCGAAAGCAACTGGATCCGCGGCTTGCACGAGCAGAGGGCGATGACCGGCCGCTTTGCTCCTTCATCCCAGCGAGGAGCCGTGTCTGAGCCTGGAGCACCTGAGGAGCCGTCCCCATCCCTGGTGTCTCACCTTTCGTCCAGCGAGCAAGATAACAGGACAGCCGAGATTCACGCCGGCGAATGGCGTGGCGAATGCACAGCGCCGCAGATTGACCAGCGAAAGGCAGTCTAAAGGGATGCAGAACTATCAGGCTGGGCCAGCTTTGCGGCCAGACGGCAAAGATTGTGGCCAGGTGGTGCATGACGCTAAAGCCACCTCAACATTGCTATCGCTTGTCAAGAAATGAGCTTCACGCACGCTCCCATCGGCGGTCTGAGAGTTGTCACGCCCTTGAAGTTGGGTTGTGCCAAAGATGTGAACTTGCAGATGCCGTCGACCATCTGTCCCGGTTGAACATGGGTCACAGTGCCAACTTCGGCTCCATGGTTGTCCACTTTTTCCTGGGCGGTCCATGGGAAAATAACTCGAGCAAGCCACGCTTTTGTTCTGCGAGCAACGAGTGATGAGTGTGGAGGCAGATGAACACTCCGAGGCCAAACCTCGGGTCTGGGCCTCTGGCATTTTACCTGTCTCTGATTCGCCCCCGCGCTTTCTGTGTCCCCCTTAGCTTAAACAACCAGTCCATTGTCATGCTCAGGCCGGACTCCTCTCTCGCCTGGCTTTTCACTCTGTGGCGCCATCTTTTCAATTCCATGCTAGCTGCATAAGGCCCTGCATCTTTGTGTAGCGTGGCCACTGCGAACCGCTTGTCCTCCTGACCTCTTGCTCATTTGGCTGTCACGTTCGGCCTGGAAACCGTCTAACTCATCCAGAATGGCTTCAGTGTCTCAGCTCTGAGCCAAAAGAAGAAGGAAAAAAGCGGGGCAGCTCCATTCAGGCAGAGTCATCTTCCTCCCGGTTGCAAATGCTTACGTGCTTCCTGTCGTATCCGGCATTGACCCAAGTTACACTTGTTTGTCCCGCCATCCGAGTCGACCAGTTTGATACCCAGCTGAAATGGAATGAATGCAAAGTGAAGAAGCAAAGGCAATGTTCTGGCCAGTGAAGAAGAAAACCACATACACAGAGACACGCACTGCACGATGCTGTGCCTGTGCCGCTCAGCACAGTAGTCGACACCCCGGTCATTGTTGCACATGCCTAGAGTCTCGGCAGACGACATTTCCTTCCGTATGCCTCTCACGGTCATTGGCTGCTTGGCTTGCTGTCCCTCTGTGAATCAAAAAGCGCTTCTTGTCACAGGCACAACATTGCACAGACTGCGGCGCAACAAACGCTGGTCATCGCTGTGCACCTCCGCCGTTGACAATCGAAAGACAAAGCATTAGAGAGGTTATTTCCCTGTGCATACTTTGCTCTCCACCATTTGCATCCTCTCGGCATCACCAAAAACACACCACCCACTGCCCCTGCATATTTGAACGACCGCCGCTCGTTGACGCACTCATTTATCTCGGACCACGTCACGGTGAAAGAAACAACAGTCCTGTGCACGCTCCTTTTCGAATCCATAAACTGATCCTGGATGGCAGTAAAGGTCTTGTCTCTTTCATCAACAAGTCCTCAACTACACGCCAGGAGGTCCTCTGTTGCTGTCCATTCGCTCCTCTAGGCACCACTCGCCTTGCAAACTTCATTTGGCTGTGACCCGACGGACATAGTCCTTCCAGCCTTGTAGCACTCAAATCTCTGCCATGGCATTGTCACAGACGAGACCGATCTCGATCCCCGCACCATCTTCTCCATCCTCCTCCCCGAGGTCACATTTCAGGTGTGGCTCCGATGCTGGCTCTGATCTTTCGATCAGCCTCCCACGTCCCGCAGCTACCACATTCCCATTTTCGACTGTTCAAGACCCTTTCGCCGCATTTCAACTCCAACAGAGACTAACATGCTTTTCGGCTGAAGATGTCCTGTCTTGCAGCACCAGCGCCCGCTCGCGTCTCTTCGTGCTTCCCGAAGCCGTCAACATCGAATCAGCAGGCGAGCGACTGGCGGAAGCGGATGGCGCCGAGACTTGGATCATTCTGAGGACAAGAAGCGATGAGGTTCAAGCATCTGCAGGTCATCCAAAGCTCAGAAAGTCGGACTGCGCAGGTCTGCTTGGCCTCGAGGATCTTTCCGCCTTTTTCGCTTCAGTGTTCGGGCCGCAATCCACAAAATCATCCTACAATCGTTCCAGCAAGGGTGTCAACGACCTTGTCTCGCCTCCAGCATCCCCCAAGGCAGGCGTTCCTTGTTCGCACTTGTCAGGCTATGCTCGGTCGGAGGATGCAGAGGATCGGTCTCAACCCATCCGTGCACGAATCGACTCCAAAAAGCCTGTTTCTGCCTCGCTCGTCTCGAATCTCTCGGGCAAGAACTCGCTCCGTCACATCTCGCTGACTACTTCGCTCTTGGATGTACTTTCGCAATTGAGCCAGGACCACATCGACTGCCTTGTCGTTTCAGACCTTCGATACGGAGACGACAGTGCCGTCTGCGGTATCCTGACTGCCTCCGATGTGGTGGCATTCCTACTCGCACAGGCCGAAAAGGACGCCGAAAGGGATGCCACCCTGGCGACAGTCTTTTCCAACACGCTCGATACGCTTTCGAGCTCGGCGCTGCAGCAGCCAGCTGCGGTGATCTCAGGCGACAGGAGCACCGTCGAAGCGCTCGTTCGCATGCAGTGGGAGCAACTTTCGGTCCTGGCTGTGATGGATCCCTTGGGCGGTCTCATCTCGCCCATCTCTTCCCGCGAAATTTCCCAAGAGATCCTTAGGTCGTCTTCTCGCAAGATCCTCACCACTGCACTCTCCTCTCTGGTCAAAGAACTTCGTTCCCGCCATCCACAGGGCACTGACGGCAAGGATGCGCACCCCGCCATCTCTGTCAGCAACTCGTCCACCGTCGGCAGGGCTGCCGCACTTTTGCTCGCCACGGAAGCAGGCGGTGTATTTGTGGTAGACGAACCGCGTGTCATCATGACACCCCCTCTATCGTGTGTCTCAGCATCGCCCAGCAGGGAGGTCCCGTCTCTTTTGCTCGATGCAGACGTGATGCCGTTTAGCAGATCGGTTAGCTTTACGCCGGCGCCTGCTCAAAAGAACCGTCGTTCCTCGACGCAGTTCTGGACAACGCCGCGATCCTCGTTCAGCGGTACATCGAACGAGGCGGCAGCACGACCCGCACTGCCCAATTTCGCGCTTGGAGGTAGCGCGGATATGACGCGCGAGCGCAGAGCTAGCCACAAGCCTGAGCAGCTACTTTCTTCCTCGGTCAGCTCGTTGCCCGCCAAGGGTATCGGCCCCACCATGCCGGTTCATTTCCGCATGCCATCCGGTCCACGCACTCACCGCCCACGATCGCTGTCGTTTGCACAATCCTCGATGGAGGAGAACGTTTTGGCCAGGCAATTTGGAGCTCAGGCTGTATTCAGAGCTCAGGGCTCGTGGACACCAGCCACGCTCACGCCTGGTTCGAGTGCCTCCTCGGCTGGCTCGCCGTCATCTCCTTTCGGCAACATGCTTGTTTCCGGGTTCTTTGGCGAAGTGATGCAAAACGGTATGCCGAGGCATGTGGTAACGATCAAGACTGTTCTGCGTTCCGTGCTGGCTGCTACCGCGGCTATCAACGAAGAGGCGGTCGAGGGTTGATCTCCCCGCAACGTTGCTGATGTCCTCTGCCATCTCATTGCCATGGCAGCTTCTTCTCGGTCTTCAAGCTTGCGGCCTTCCGTCCCGTTTATAAGGGTGTTTTGTACTCTCTCGTTCCATTGCCGTACTCGTCCCCTCCGCATCATTCTCTGTTCTTCCTCCTCTCGTTTGACTTTGATGTTCCTCTCACTGATTGTTTCGATCGCCTGCATCTGTTGCTTGCGATGTTAGCAGTTGCCTTTTTGTACAGTATCATATCCGCTTGCAAACAACACCTATATCTATCTATGCGTATGTGTGTACGACATCGTTCCACAACAGGGTTTCTTGCCTGACAACGGCAACGGAGACTCTGCCGGCGCTGCTGCTACAGACCGACCTCGGCTGACCGAGACATGAAGCACCATTGACGGTTGACAAGGATCTTCAAGACTGAGGCCGGTTTTGCAGAGGCAAAAGCTGCGGTTTCGTGCCTTCTCGCAAGTGTTGACGTGTAACAAATGGCGCGTGTGGCAAGGGGGTGGGGCTGTCTCTGTTCTTTGGCTGCGTCGCTCGATCAAACCCGCGACGCGTCTAAAGAGTAACACTCACACTCTTTGCCATTCAAGTTCAAGGGTTGAGAAAAAAACATGCGGGAGCCTATTCCTAGAGAGTGCAACACTCGCCGTCATTCATTTCCACCATCATCTTCGTTTCCTTGTCTTTGGACTCGCACGATATCACTTCCGCATCACCTTCTGCTCAGGAGCAGACATCGTCCAGGGACTCAAATTTGCAATCATCTCTGGAGGACGCATATCACGCCGTCTTCCGCCACATCTCGTCCGTCTTGGAACAGGCATCAAGACCGCTCTTGAATTCAGCATCCTACACTCCCAGGATGTCGCTCCATCCACGCCAGTCGCTCCATCCAGGCGCCATGAACCACAATGCAACCATGCCTAACCAACAGCACTCCGTCACCGAGCAAATCATGCAGCTCGATCAGGCCATCACGCTGACCCTCCAAGAGATTGATCAGAACTTTGCTACCGCCCATCAGATCGTCACATCCCGAATATTACCCGCCGTCAAGGAGTATGGCGTTGCGAGTGCGCGCGTCTGGCAAGGCGCCAAGTTTTGGAAGACCTTTTACGAGGTCTCCGCGAATGTCTCCCTCACGGCTCATGTTCAAACTGAATCTGAGTTTGACGCCAACTCACAACAAGGCGACGTGACTCAGAGTGCAAATGACTCGCGCGGAAGCGCCACATTCACCAGCGATGACAATGGACGAAGTCCGCGTTCGGAAGTAGGCTCAGTGATTTACTCTGATATGGACGCATCGATTGCATCAGATAGTCGAGTAGTAGATGACCACGACGCAGCAGACGAGAGTGTCGAGCAGGCGCCAGCAGATCGTGCGCGTGCTGCTTCTCCTCCTCGCTTCAGCAATGCATCCATGGCGGCGGCTGCACGTAGAGAAGCCGCACAGCGCAAGCAACAAAAGCCACACGGTCGCGAAGACCAAGAAAACCTATTTGACCCTGCCGAATCTCCATTTGAGCGTCTACGCCGCGACATCACTTCGGACCTCGGATGTGGCGTGGCCGACCCAAGCATGGATCAAAGCTTGGCGTCTTCCAAAGCGAAAGGAGCGTTTGTGACAGGCCAGAGGGAACAAGACCGTGCAGCTTTGGCTCGAGGCATCGGGAACCTGGGTTCCACCCGTGCTGACAGAGGTGGACGCCACACCGACCCGGACAGCTCCAACGCCTCTTCTGTTTACGATCTTCCGCACTTCAAGTCATCGGCAGCATCCGGTGGCCGCACAAAGACGTCTTCGACGCCAAAGAAGGGCGCTCTCCTCAACAAAGTGCTCGATTCCGAGCACAAGCGCAACAAAGGACGACTCAGCTACACAAAGATCCATGCTACACCCCGAAGCTCAAAGTCCAAGTCAAATCCTTTCGCTCCACCAAGCGTGCGCATGTGGGACGGCATTGTGGATTTACGCAAGACACCGCTCACATCCAAGATCAAAGGTGGCAGATTGACGACGACTGCATCGAGCAGTGCGCATGGAGCTTCCAAAGGAGGTGCTCGCGCGGCACAGGCCGAGGGTGAAGATTGGGACTCGGACTCGTCGGATAAGGATTCGCTCGGGTGGCCTGCAGGTATGTCACCTCCAATAACAATGCAATTCTCGGTGCCTCAGAGTCGCTATGCCCAGACGCCCGCCAAGGAAGCAGCCAGGATGATGGTCGATGACCTCCTACGAAGCGTCGGTGCTTCAAGCCCAGCGCCAAGGGCGTGGCCCAAGAGCTCGTCCAAGTCCAGGGCTGGTGAGCCTGTCGCTAGCTCTCGCAAGCAGCCGGTAGCAACACCGCTGCGAATGGGACGTAAAGAGACCAAGCAGCGAGACAGGGAAAGCGGTGCAAGAAGACGACGTGATTCAATCCCCACGCCTCCGACTCTCACCAGGCCTCGTCCCAGCATGGCGCAGGAACCTGCTCCGAGTGGAAGCCAGATCGGTGGTCACGGTTGTGCATCTGGTAGCGCCAGTTCGGCTGCTTTGTTGATGGATGAAGACGAAGGACTTGAGCTCGACGCGGCTGACACGCTTCGAGGTGGTATCTTGTCGCAGCGCGAGGAGGTGTCGGGCACCTCAGCGGCCGAGGTTCAACACCGCTTCGGTGGATTGAATCTCAAGGCGGCGGGCATCCTTCCGCTTGATGACGACGACGAAGACGACGACGATGACGAGTCGTCCGATAGCGAATCAGATGACGGTGGAGACAGCATCGCTGGTTCGATGCTGTCGTCAGCGGCCAAATTCTCGGTCTCGAGCAACAGTCGCCTCGGCGGAAGCGGTCAACCAGACAACTCTGGATGGACCAGCTCGACGATCTCGTCTTTCAACCAGCCCAAACAAGCAGGGCGCAGCATAGAAGACGACACGCTGTTTGGCGTACGAAGCAACGCACAGCCGCGCGGCGCAGAAGCTTCCAGCGCTCGCGGACTCATGAACGTTGCGGGTGGCAATGGTCAGAGTCGTGTGGCAGGCGCTTCAGACAACGATGCGAGAAGCGAAGAGTCGTTCAAGGTGTGGGGTCATGTTGATGAGATGGGCACCGTCCACGGTGGCAGACCGCTAGTGGATCGAGACGACACATACAGCGCACCGAGCCCGACGCCTCTGAACATGAATGTGGGAGGCCCTCGCAGATGAAAGTCGCCGTCAATATCAGCGTTGACCCTTGCCATTCCTTGCAGTCGATCATTTATCACACGTATAACCACCTTATGCTAGAACAACATACTTCCGGCACCTCGTATTATACCTGCTGTACTTCAGTGTATGCACATGAGCATGAGCACGGCAACAATTTTGAATGCCAGCCATATCCAGCCAGCCGCTAGACAGTGTCGCTTACAGTCGCTTACAGTCGCTTCCAGTCGCTTACAGTGTTGTACTGTATTTCGAGTTGCCAAATATAAAATATAAAATATAAAATAAAAGTTCCAAAATCAAGGTTAGAAAAACTGGGCGTGAAAGGTGTTGTGTGGGCACATCTGCAAACCCCTTTTGTGGTTCTGGATTCGGGGCGAATACATAAAATCAGAAATGGCCAGAACCAGTAGGATTCTGCGCAGAAGTGGAGTTGACTGCAGATACGCACAGCAAGCGAATGGCACATGCGCTTTGATCAAAATGGACCCCTCCAACCACTTTCCACTATCAGCCTGCAGACGCCGACGTCTTGGAAATGTGCAGCCCACAGCCAACACTTCGCTTGTTTGAGCAGTTTTGTTTATTGCCCAGGGTCGGTCATTTGTCACTTGTGCCTTGTTCCTTGCCTTTCTCCAACATCAATCACAGCAGCCTCCAGCATCATCTTTTGCTTTGGGCCTTCACTAGCCCATCATCAGATCTAGGCTCAGGTCTGCATGCAACACAGTTGGCGCCTATTGGTGTGCTTCATTCACGTCCAAGTAGCAGAATGGGCGGTCCATCAGCGGGCAACGCCTCGACTTGAACGACATCGCTGCGGACGGCTGAATCTGGAGCTGTTCACTAGCACAGCCTGGAACGTTTCTCACCATGGCTGACTCATACTCAGCGAGCCACAGCATCACCGCTGCAGACGGCGCAGCTCAATTGACAGCACAAACACCATCGTCGACCCTCCTGACTGCCATCCGACCCACACCCCTTCACCCACTTCAAGAGGACAGTCTGGTTCTCCAAGATACCCGTTCCTCTACCGACAATCCTGCTGCTGCTCAGGGCAGTGCAGCCGATCCCGACCGTGGGGAAAACATCCTTCCAAAACGAGCACCTGATGCGGATGTTCAAGCGGCCCGCGACAAGCTCGATCGCATAGCTAAAGCACAACAGACAAAGCGCAACTGGGCAAAGTCAACTGGTGTCACGGCGGTCGCCAAAGTTTTTGGACGCAACGACCGTCGTCAACGCAGGCGCAGACATGGTATTTCATCAGACGAAGAGAGCAGCGACAACAGTTCTAGAGGAGACGATGAACTCAAAGGGAGTAACAGCGAGGTCAAGCTCATGATCACCGGCAATCCGGTCGTCACAAGGGTCTTCGATGCTGCAACTCGCGCAAGAGATCGATTCCGTGCTCAGGCTGAATCACCTGAAGTCTCGCCTCAGAACGAGGAGGCACACTTTCGCTTCTCCCTAGGACGACCTGGTAGCTCCTTGGCCCGACGTTTCCACCCTGCATCGGCAACACCACCTCCTGAAGCGGTATTGAAGGGATCGCTTCCCTCTCCATCCGCCGAAATACCTCCTCGCAGCTCTGTAGATGGCACTGCAGTCGTGGCAGATCGTCCGAGATCGAGGGTCCGGCGCTCTCTGAATCCAGAATTGGTGGTCGTGGACGAGGAGGGACATGCTAACCAAGCTACCGACAACTCTGGCCAAATGTTTCCAACTCGTCCTGCACTTCCATTTTCCAGAAGCTTCAACAGCCAGACACCAAATAGCCTCCTTTCCAGCACTCCCAGCAGCTCCTCACATCACCCAGCTGCGGCAGAAGATCAATCCAAGCAGGCCCATGGATCGGCTTCGAGCTTCACTGGTGGACCCATTCACGACGAACCTGACGTACATGAGCTCGACTCTGTTACAGCCGCACCGAATGTGCCTTCATCTTCGTCCACCTCTTCTGCCTCGAGCGTTTCTAGCGACGACGAACTCGACGGGAGCGCTCTGCTTTCTGATTTAGACGACGAAGGGGATAAAATGCTCAAGATTATTTCTCTCAACCTCGAGCACGACGAGACACTCACAAAGGAGCAGCTCAAGCGCCGCAAGAAGCTTCTACGTCGCGAGATTCAGCGCAGGAAGGCCAGAGGCGAACCTGTTGATGATCTTGTCCATCTGCAAGGAAAGGTCGGTCAGTTGAGCCACAAGGTGTCGTCTCGCGTCTCCAAAGGCATTCATTACGCATCTAGCCAAAGCCGCAATCGTCGTGCGATGGATCGATACTCGCCTCACCCCATGCAGTTATCGTTACAAACCTGGGATCTACCCCGGACTGGCTCTGCGCAGAGCGCGGTTGCCGATCGTGTTGTCTCACCTTTCTCCGCCATCACCCCGTCTCAATCCCGCAGCAACAACCATTTCGGTCAGAGGCGCGAGTCGGTTGCTACGGTTGCAAGCAGTCGCAGAAGCTCTATGACTGTCGATGACGATGATCTTCACGAAGGCGATGGTAGGAACACTCCCCAAGGATTCAGCACGATCGATCGTTCGATCCTAAGTTCTCGCAATAGCATCCGCAAGTATCTGCACACCCCGAACGTGATCAAGCGTCGGCGTCAAAAGAAATGGGAGGCCGAGATGGCGGCGCTCGAGCAAGCCGCCGAGGCGACTGAATCCCGCAAAGCTGACCCGGATGCGGAGCTCGACAACATGCTTGCCAAATATGCAGAGCAGCAAGCCCCCTCCGATGCCACCAAAGTGAAGTACGAATTCGACATTCTCTACGAAAATCAGCGCGGTCTGCTCGTGTTTGGCATTCCCAAGTTCAGCCCAAGAACGCTCTTTCAGTGGGATCCTTCGCCCTGGACGTCTTCCAACGGCAAGCGATCGGTATACAATATCGCCAATGCGCAGTTGCCGGATCCTTCATGGGAGTGGGCCTACCCCGAATGGTACATCGACATGACAGGAGACGTTGACGAGGCTGGCTGGCAGTACAGTGGCAACTTTGGCCGGAGGTTCTGGCCTAACATTCATTTTCCGCATGGCAGAGTTGGCATGCCCAAGACGGGTGCCGACGGCATTCGAGAGATGAACGCTCGACTTGCCATGAAGGAAAAGAAGCGGCAAGAAAAGGAGAGCACCAAAGAGGACGGCGGCTTTGAAGCGATCAAGCGTTCGGCACGTGCACGATCCAGCAAGTGGACCGGCACGCCAGACGGCTGGACTTTTGTTCGTCGACGTCGATGGCTGCGTCTGCGTCGTAGAAAGCCGTTGGCTGGCGGCAACACCAAATCGGGCGAAGAACTGCCTGCTCAAAGCAAAGCAGCTTCACCAGCCCACGAGCTTCCCGTGCCAGATGCCCGAGGTAAGGCAGCACTGTCTCCAGGTAAGACCTGTGTCAAGCCGGGGCGGAGCGATGAAGAGCTCGAGGAGAGCTCCCTCTCTGGATCAGAAGAGTCCGATTCCTCGACTAGTGAAGACGACGAGTTGCTGTACGCACCGGCTTATGGTCGACAGTCGGGCTTCTTACCCCGTCGTCTACCAGGTGACATGTCGAATGGACCTAACCCTACCAAGAGCAAGGATCCGCGTGCAAGACGAAGGGCACGCAAACAAGCTCGGGAATTCACCGGGACCATCTGTGAGCTCAAGAGCCTCCTACCCAGCATCATCGCCATGGATCGCGAAGCCAAGCTTCATCGCGGAGCGACAGGACTCACCGCAAGTCAGAGTTCTTATAAGTGGGCTATGCTCAAGATCAAAAAAGTAGATGCTCGCAATCCTTTCATCAGCTGGCATTTCGTCAAGCACAGATTGGAGGACGAGGACATGTCATTTGCCGCCACGACGTTGCGTACGATGGAGCGCAAGTTCCAGCAGCGGCAGCTGGCTGCCATCCATAGGAGGGGCGAGGAAGCTGCCGACGGAAATGTGGGATCTTCACATCCACCAATTCCTTCCGGCTTTGTCGCCCAAACACGAAGCATTCGTTTCGACGGGTTGTCGCCGATCAAGGACGCCGATGTAGGTTTCGCATCCCAGAATGCTGCCGGAAAAAGCGATGCAGTGGCGGACAGTAGCCGTTCGCGGCTACAGGAGCCCTTTATCTCGAGCCCGGTCGAAGGCCACAAGCTGACCCGTGAAGCTCTGATCGAGATCAACTTTGCGCGTGTGCTACGAGTGCTGCGGGCATGCAAGGTGGATAGGCAACGGATGGATCTGTGGAAGCTATGGCTTGGTGTTGTGCCGCTCGAGACGTTGATGCAGACCGCAAGGCGCGAGGATCTAGCCGCTCTAGGCCTTTTGACCCCAACCTCAGAGTGTGTAGCTGATCCGGGGCTACCAGCTGCATCCTCTTCGCCTCCGATTGACCCGCAACATCTTAGCGGAGGAAATTCGCTCCGCCACCGACAGCGGGCTGAGATCTCCCGAGCGCGTTGGAGGACTTCGGTGCCAACGCCAGACGCTTCTGATGTGTGGGACGTATTGGAACGAAAATTGGACGACGTCTTATTGCTGTTTGAGTTTCAGAGCAACCGCGCTCAAATCATCCGGCTGCTGCTTACCGTCCACGAAAAGCTCCATCCAGATCACATCTACAGAGACCGGTCGCTGCGTGCCAATCCCCTCGAATTGTCTCCAGCCCATGTCCATGGCGATGCCGCAGAGATGGGTGGTCCATCTGGAGTTGGCGGAGCGTTTGGATCGCGGCTTGGCGGTTGGAAGAGAGCTGGTTTGCCGAGGCTCGAGTTCTTCTCGGACCTACAAAGGATCCTCGCTGCGCTCCCAGGCAACGATGCAACCGCCAACTCGCAGCACATTCTCAGCCAACCTTCTCCGAGTGAGGAGGTCGATCTCGTCGCTATGCCACTAGGTCACCACAGTAGCAGTGCGCTGATCGACATGCTCGAGGCGGAGGCGTTATCCGACTCGTTTCTCCATCACGAAAAAATTCCGTTGAGTTCGCCAGCAGCCCAGTCCGATGGTGCAGAGATCAAGCGTCCGGGGAGTGGGAGCGGGAAGAGACTCAGCGTAGTAGGCCCTGCGGATGGAGAGTCGAGGCTGTCGAGGAGTCCGTCGCCAATTCTCCGCACGCCGTCTGTGCCACTCCCGTATCGACACTCGCCACTCTCTTTGGGGGTGCCCCTGTCACCGGGCTTGCTATCAACACGGAATACGAGTTCGATGTCTGTCGCTGACAGAGCAACGGCGACTCAGTCCCCGGATTCCACCCCTCCGTCGTCGGCTCCCGGCGCAGGAACGGACGCTGTGCACAAATCTGGTTCTTCTGCGACCAAGATGCAGCAGTCGGAAGGAACAGTTCGAGACGCAACTGCAGGGCTCTCGGATGCGAAAGTGTCTCCCAGCAAAATGGCAGCCGAGGACAGTTCGGTTTCGGGAGAAGCAACCGAAACAGGCCGTCGCACGCGCAGTCCTCGACCACCTATTCCCGTCCGCAGCGACTCAGTTTCACCCCACACCAGCGCCAAAGAGCGCTTCTAATGCCCCTAACCCCCCCGCCAACCTCTCACGCACTCTCAAACAGCATCCCAGTTTGCTCAACACTATCATCGTTCTCGGCTCGATTCCATCAAACCATCTCGTATCCCGTCTTGCATACAATATACCTCGAACGAACATTTCTTTGCCATCGGTCCGCTTTTCGCAGCCTTCCCTTCGTTCCTTTGTTTCTCGTCAACAACCACGCACTCTTTTTTAGACTTTTTTGCAATGTCCACGGTCAATAATCTCTGTCTGTGGTGGTGAAACGCCCCGAAAAGTGGGCTTGAATTGAGATGGATGCGACGAGGAGGAATTGGTGGCGGGGAATTTAGAGGATGATATCGTCCTGGTGATAATTTTCCTTGACCAATCTGTAGACGTAGCTCGGGGGGTGTTCTCCTACGTTTGTGATAAAGACGTCTACCAGGTGGGGAGGGACGTAGTCATAGGCGTTTGAAACGATTTCTGCGTTTTCGACGATGCTGCTGCTGGTAGCGTAGTCGAAGAGGGCTGAAGGACCGAGAGCTCCGACTGACGATGCATTGGAAAAGTTTTGTATGGAGGACCATTCGGGACAGATCTTGTACACTCCCGTGAGAATCACTACAGGAGTACTGTGCTGTTTGGCAGCCAACGCTGTAGCAAATGCACCCGGACTCGACATGAGACCTCCATTAGCTAGAACGGCGTGTGCGCCAAGGACCACCTTCGACACTCGGGGCATAACGGCGAAAATCGAACTGTCCGGAATCAGCAACACCGAAATGCCGGCTTTGCTGAGCGAGCGAGCCAAATCATGACCCGCATATGAAGGCGCCGTCTCTGGAACAATTACGGTAAACTTGCGGTCTTTCGCAGCAGCACTGAAGAAACCCTGCACAGTGGCAGAAGCACCCAAAGTGAGAATCACCTCGCCAGAGTGAATGTGATCGCGAGACACTTTCGAAATATTGTCGTCGACGGTCTCGAGTTCGTCGATCAGGTCCTGGATCGCTTGGATCAGGAGAGGTTTCAAAAAGTATGCACCTGCCGATTTCTTTCCCGTGATAACTTTGTTGTCCACCTCTTCATCATCCTCGTCATCTTCGTCCTCGTCACTCTCCTCGTCTTCGTCATCTTCATCCTCGTCGTCCGATCCGCGGTTCGCTAGGCTCGACTTCTGCATAGCCTCCTCCGCCTCCGCCTCGCCAGCCGTATCCTCGGTCAGACTGACTGCAGACACCTGCTGCGAGAGCTGTGTGAAACTCGAGTCAAACACGCCCGAGCCTTTGCGTGAGAGGGAGGCGTGCGGCGTAGAAGGATAGCTGCCTTCCGCAGGGGTGTGTGCAAGGCTAGACGATGTAGATGCGGCCATAGCGCCTGCAGCGACGAGATCGGAGATGGAGAAGTTGCCATGGACAAAGGCAGACGAGCCAGCGGATTCGGATCCTGCTCGAAGTGGGTACGGTCCTGGCCTGGTCAATGGGGTTCCAGTCGACGAGGACGAGGAAGGGAATTGCGAATGCGAGCTGCTGCCACCCAGACTCCTACTTCCATGGCCGCCCGAGACTTGGGGCACGAAATGGGACGAGCTCGATGTACTTGCGCTCGGGGACTGCACATGCTGTGGAATAGCGCTGGCGGCCCCAAACGCATTGACAAGTTGCAAATCCGAGATCGAGTTGCACAAGCTGTTCATCCCACTCCCCTCGCCGCTTTTTCCACCTCTCCCCAGCTCCTTCTCATTCGCTTCCAGCAATGCAGCTTTGGCCTCTTCCCTCAACAGATTCACCACCCTTCTCGTGATGTTTCCAATCGACTGCTCTGCCGGTTGTGAAAGCTGCAAATGTCGGCCTGCAGCCTTGATAATGTCAATGAGCTCTTGCATCGAGTTGTATCTAGCAGAGGAGACAACGCTGCGAAGCGCCTTTGCGGTCGCTTCGGATACGGCTTCGGGTCCCGAGATCTGGCCTCGACGAAGACGCAGAGAGAGAGAGATGATGAGCTTTTGAGAAGGCTTGTCCTTGATGATCGATTCGAATGGGGCTTGGTGCGTGAGCTTGGCGGCTGGCATCTCAGAGCCTGCCAGCGCTGAGGTAGCCGTCATGATTGTAGATGGACGGTGCCGTGATACCGTGTGGGGTGCCGAGAGTGAGGAGGAGAGTGTGAAGATCGTAAAGGACCCGCTTTATTAAGTCGCAACACTTTCCGCACACTTTTTCGTGTCCAACTTCTCTCTCATTCCCGTGCGATAAACGCGGTCCCTGCAACAGTTCGGCCTAACACTTCAAAACGGCGCCTCCACTTATGCACGACTCAGCATTCCAACGACGCATGCCAATCCATTTTTATCGCTATCCAACCTTTCCACATTTTACGGCCTGTTGCTAGCACCAAATGGACGATATTGATGCTGCATTTGACGACGCCTACCGCACCGATCGCATTGAAGCTGGCGATGATCCAAGTACGCTTCCCAACCCGTACTCCCGACCGTCCCTGACAGAGTTGGCATCGAAAGGGCATGCCTCGACCAGCTCGGATGCGGCAGTCGGAGGAGGCTTCATTGCTGATGATGCAGACTTTGGCGATGGAGGCTTCATGCTAGGCGAAGCTGGCGACTATGCTGCTGGAGGCAGAGGATTCATGGTCAACGATGCTCCGGGGGGCTTCTTTCCCAAAGATGACGACCCGCCCCAGTCTTGTGCTTCGGGTCAAGTCACAAGACCCAATACGATACCTCTCTGTGCTATTCCTGAAGCTCTCGCCAATCTTGGCCTCGATTCGGCCGACCCATCTATCTTGTCCCTCTTTGCTGAGACTGCATACGTTCCAGCTTCAGCGTCGCGTAGGCGCCTTGCACCTGGCGTCAAGCTAGAAAAGGTAGTCGGCAGACAAGAGTTTCAGCAAGTTGCTTCTATCCTCGTTGAAGAGCTGAGAAGCAGCTCCAAAAAGCGGTCAAAAGGCAATACAGCTGATCAGAACGGGGAAGAGCTTGGCGCAGGTGGTCTAAAACGGCCGAAACGCAAGGCTGCGGTACAAAGCCGGCAAAAGGCGGCCGAGATCATCGATGAAGAGGACGGAGGAGGAGGAGGAGGGTTCATGGTTGATGATGCGGATAACTCGGAAGACGATTTCGAAGCTTCGAAGCAGGGACGAAGGCGAAACAATGCAGCATTGAATAGCGGGTCTGATCTGACCAGCGATGACGAGGAGTTTGACGTAAATGCGTGGTTGCGAGATTCTACGACGCGGCGACGTCGTGGTGGTAGTCGCCCTTCTCCCTCGCCCTCTCCTTCCCTCAATGACGAAGATACGGATGGACATACACCAAAACGTCAACGTCGCACTCGAAAGGACCCTTCCTCACCCAACACCCGCTCCACCACCCATCTCAACCCACTCCAGCGCTCTTCAGCATCCACCCTTTTCGAACTCCTTCTCGACCGTCTCCCCCCCTCCACCTTTCCCGCCTCCCAACGTCGTATCGGTCCCACAGAACTAGCCAAAATCATCGCATCTATCGGAGAGAAAATACCTTCCAAGGAGATCGAAGACATGATAGAAGAAGGCGCAAAACTCTTCACAGCCGCCAGCCCCGATAAAGAAGGTCAGACAGGAGAGAGGAAATCGACTCAAGCGATAAAGGGTGCTGCTGCTGCTCAAGGTATCACCAGTGGATCCAGTGTCGGTTTGGACGAGTTTGCGGGTATTCTTGTACACAATAGACTCATATAACTTAGTGACCATGGGGAAACGGAGCAGAAATGGATTGCGACAGAAAAAAAAAAAAAAAATTCGTCCAGTGGACGAGTTTGAAACGAACCATCGAACAAAGCACGAAAAACAACGAGAGCCGAACGAACGTCGTGTGATCCGACGCACGGATGGGTTGAAGAGTGTCGGACCACGAATGGCAGTTTACAGCAGCACGCCCTATAGGATAGGACCGTGAATTGAAAGCGAATCTTGAACACCATTCTAATGAGCGCGACGCTTCTCAAACGAGACAAAGACGAGGTTGTACCTCTCGAACTCGTACGCAATCCTGTCGGTTCGCTTGTAACCCTTGAGCGTAAGCGCGTGAAGAATGTCCTCGTTCGTAAGAGGAGCCTTGGTCCCCGCAGTTGCCACCTCTTCTTCGTCGTCGTCGTCCGTGGTAGAAACAAAGAGCGTGACTGACATCTTGCCCGGTTCGAAGATGTCCACCACGCGACGAACCAGGGTCGGCAGATTGGTGGGGAGGGTGAGCGTGGTCTGCTCGTCATGGCTGGGACTGTTGGAGCAGAGAGCGACGTTGGTTTCGAAGGACGCGAACGACGAGTCCTCCTCGGGGGTGACGTGAATGGTCCAGTATCCCGCATTGTCGTTCCTGCCACCACGCGGCATGACAGCGTTGGCAGAATAACCGCACGGTTCAAAGGCAAAGGCGTCGATCTCAGTTTCGGGGAAGAGGTCGGTGAGTCCGAGCTTGTTGGACAGGGCAAGACCTAGAGCGTGACCCTTGTCGAGGGATGTAGCGGGAGCAGCGGCTTCGGTGGGGGCAAGCTGCTTGCGCGGGTAGCACTCTGCCACGGTAGGATGCGGGAGCTGTTCGTCGAAAACGAATCGGTCGCACGAGGCAGAGGACAGGTGCGTCATGAGAATCTCGAGCGTCTGATCCTCGACACAAGGGGCAGGCAATGCAAGAGGTCTCTCAACGACAGCGGCAGAAGAGGAAACCGCACCCTCGCATCCCATCCAAAGGAGCCAGTGGTCTCCGTTCATCTTTCCGACAGTGTAGGCGGAGCCGTAGTCGAAAAAGCGGTCGAGGACGGCGACTTCGAGCATCCAGTCGCGGTGAGGGCCCTTCTGACGCTCAGGGAACATGAAGCTCTTGCGGCTGTAGAAGGCATGCCTGACGATAGAGCCGAGCTGACGTTCCTGGATGTAGCTCGAGTCAGACATGGCGGTGGAAGCCTCATCATTGTACTGGTCGTCGTCGGACTTGGCATCCGACCCGTTGGACTCGACAGGAGAGAGTTTGACGAAGCTGGGCGAGGTGTTGAGACCAGCAAGGGCCTTGGCAGCGATGGTGAGAAGCTTCTCGAGACCGAGGAGAAGCGTGGTGGTTCCGCAAGTCTTGAGAATGAGCTTGTGAGGGAAGACAAACATAGAAGATTCGCTCAGCAGGTAGGCATCGACGTGGGAGCTCTCGATGACGCTGAGGACCTTGCATTTGACCATGTCGAGCATGGTCTCCCACACGGCTTTGGGAACGGAGCGAAGACCAAAGTAGTTGGGTCGGGCGTCAGGGTCATCCCAGCGACAGGCGCTTACATCGGTGGCTTCCTCAGCGAACCAGAGCTCGAGGAGCTTTTCTGGGCCTTCGAAAGGACCGCACGGGTCGTGAAAGTCTTCCTGCACCTTTTCAGGGCTGCCACTGTTGGAATCAACAGCGGTGATGATGCTTGAAGCGTCATCTTGGAGCTTGGAACGGAGGATCTCTGCGCGAGTGTCCATGATTTCGAGCGTCTTGATGCGCTGGGCTTCTTTGGCCTCCATGAGGAGATCTGCAGTGTCCTTGTGGTGGTGGAGGTCTTGGTGCTGCATCTGGAAAGAAGCAGGAGTGTATGAATTGAGACGGTTGGCAGTTACTTCAAGGTCGATGGCGGGTGTCATCTCGGCTGGTGGTGGAGGTAGAGCGGGGCAGAGGTAAGGAGGTTGAGAGCAGTGGCAAAGGGCAGGGTGAGGTGATGTTGAATCTGGGGAAAAATGGAGCGAGCAGGAGGCGGATCAGGAGCTTTGGGGAGAGGGAGGAGGATGGCGTGGATGGCTCGAGAGGGGAGTGGGGCGGATGAGAGCAGATCGGAGGAGGTGAGCAGCCGGGTGGTGTAAGGGGTAGACAAGCTTGGAGACGAGGAGTGTATGCAAAATCGATTATTACCACTACTATCGTCTGAATCGTCTGACGGCATGGAAGGAAGAGACAAGGGTGAAGTCCAACAGGGTTGCTAGCTCCTGGTATGCAGGAGTAAGATGAAAGGGTGCCGGCTTGGGCGATATTTAGCTTGGGTTGAGATGGCGTGATGCGACGAGGCGCTTGGGGAAATGAAGAAGGAGAGAAAGGTGGTAGCGATATAGGCAGACGTAGGCTTCGATATCCGGATGTAAAAGGATGGACGAGGAAGGAAAGAGGGAGGGTCATGAGCGTGTTTTTTAGTGAGCACGGCAAAAGATTGCAACGCGAAGACAGAGTCGACTGAAGCGCGGCAGCTTGACAGAAAAGTGAGTTGGAGCGAGTCTTGGGCAGACGACCAGGCGATTTTTTTCCTCCCCCTTTTCTTTCTTTTCTTCTGTTCCCCCGTCTCGGGCTGTGACGACAAGCTTCTTCTCGCTCTGGCAGGGAACTGGCGGTGCTGCTTGTGCTGCTCTAGACCTCATTCACGTTGAAATTTTGAAAATCCCTCCTTACGCCTGCACGCTGCGCAAATTTGTGTTCCCAGAGACCGGTCACGTCGGTGCAAGTCGAATCAATTCACAATTTCAATTCAGATCTCTGTCTATGTGGGCCTGCTTTGAAATTCCCCACTTACGACGTAGTCTCCTGCACGGCTCTCATTCGTGCTTGGTGTTGGTTCCAAATTCTTAGCGAGAGTGCTCGTGTAGGCGCACTGTGAGAAAGAAACTGCACCGATGAGCGTGTGTGTTTCGAGCAGCACACACCCAAATCGAGACCTGCCGCCGCTGCTTGGTGCCGATGAAGCCCCTTTCTTTGGATTTCCCCTCCAGCATTTCCCTCTATCCGCCGTCTCTCAGCCGGGGTCCACATGGCTTTAGGTTGTATGAGAAGTATTGCGATGCCATAGCGGCCCAGGCTCTGTTCTGCTCTCTGCCTTGTTGTGGCTAAGCATGTCAATCTTGTGGCAAGCTTTGTGAACAAGAAACAGGAACGAGGATCGCCGGCCAAATTAGCGCCTTGTCGGCAAGGTGGCCAGATTGCTGTGCTCGCTCGCGTGGCACCTCTCCTTGGCTAGTTTCCAAATTTCAAAGTGTGCGCAGAGATGGCCTAACAATTACCCTTTTCGCGCCTTCACCGCTAACTACAGGATCCAATTCACACTGCCTAGGCCTCGTCCTGCACACCCAACAACATCTCTCGTTCGACATTCTTCGCCGCTGGCGTCTCCACATACCCCTCATCATCCTACATCCAGTCGCGGCGACATCCTCATTCCCATCCCTCTGAACGCAAATACCATCGTACATAACAGCGCAGTATGGACCGTCTTGATCAATCCTTGTCCTCGTCATCCAACCCGCGCTCGTCTGGAGCCGGAAGCCGAAACTCTCCTTATAGTGTACGTTGTTCTCAGTACCGTTCCTGGTCCCAAGGTCAAAGCGCGACTGACATCCATGGCCTTTGTCCAATACTCTCTATACCGTGCTCAACATAGCGGTCTTCCAGGTCATCCGCAGCTGACAGTGCAGGATCATGGAAGCATGATCGCTTCCAAGAGGACCTAGGCTCACGCCGTGGTCCTCGGAACGGGCGTGCACCCATGTACTTCCCTCAAGATAGGTCCGAAATAAACGAGGTCAAACCCACGGGCAAACTCACCATTGAGAACCTGCATTACGATGTCTCCGAGGCAGACCTCAAGCACCTCTTTGAATCCATTGGCCCAGTCACCAAGGCCTACATCAAGGTGAGACCTTCCCGATGGACCTGAGCAATAGCTCGATAGACTCGGCTAGCAGCCAATCTGACGCAATGTGTATTGCCCCAATTTCCCTCGTCTTTTCACCTTTCAGTATGATCGCAGTGATCGATCCACAGGAAAAGCCGTAGTGATTTATGAAAACCCAAATCATGCATTGCAGGCCAAGAACGAGTTTGACGGCGCGAAAGCGAAAGGTCAGGTCATCAACATCACGCAAGAGATGCGAGCCGAACGACAGGCTGGCGCGCATGCTGCTCAGCGTTCGCTCTTGTCCCGCTTCGACCTGTCTTCAAGGCTGAAAGGGTAAGTTTCACATACTGCTTTTCTGTAATGAGAGGAGAGACACTGATCGCATCATACCCTTATGACTCCTTCACGATCGATACCTTATGCAGGGGTGACACGGAAGCGAATGGAACTGGAGCCGGAAGCAGCTTTGCGGACCGCCTCGGACCTGTGCGCAACGGCGGTCGCAGCAGTCACCACGGAACTGATCGTCAAACAGGAGGCAAGCAGGTGGCACCAACTCGGATAGCGGCTCCGAAACGTGAGAAGCGCAAACCTGTAACCGCAGCCGACTTGGATGCCGAGCTCGAGGCTTTCATGAATACCCCATCGAACGCCGTGGCTGCGCCCGACGCTGCTGCAGACAAATCTCAACCAACTCAAACGAGCAACAACGCTCAGGATGTCGACATGTCGTGAGAGATACTCTAGCTATCATCCTGCTACTCGCACATCGGAATGAAAGTTTTGGATACTCTCTCTGCCTTCGATGTGTTGTTTGTGGCGTGATTTGGTGCAAACGTCGGCTGGGGTGGTAGCTTGCTATTCGATGCTTGAACTGCGTCTAAGAGACAAGTCAAGGTCACTTTGGCACAGTGCGGAAGGCCTTGACTGTGGAGCATTTTGGTGCGCTCCCTCCACTTTGAGTTGCGCTCGCGTTGAACACGACACACGAAATTGTTGCTCAGCACGCGGAGAATTGTCTCATTAAATTTGTCAAATGAAGTGTTTAAGAGTCACTTACAGCCTTGTATCGCAGCGAGTCCAATATTGAAAGAGACCCCATGTCACTGCAAGATCGCATTTCTTCCAACAGAGAAACTCGTGCCGCTGTCCTTCCCCCCCTCTACTCCTGCTCCCTTCACACCATCACGTTCTCGAAGTCATCCGGACAGCTTCGAAGGTCAGTTGGACTTTTCCGTCGCTTGAACTTTGGTGCTGACGATCATGTCGGCCGTAGCATCCTCCTCCACCCAAAACGGTGCGGCACAACCGGCCCGCTATTCCATTGCAGAGTCGATCCTAGGTGACCAAGCCTTCCAACGTACCAACACCGCCAAGGTTCTGGTCGTAGGTGCGGGTGGTATTGGCTGCGAGCTTCTCAAGAACCTCGTGCTGACCGGCTTCGGTAACATCGAGATCATTGATCTCGACACCATCGACCTCTCGAATCTCAACCGTCAGTTCCTCTTCCAGAAGCAGCACATCAAGAAGCCCAAATCCATTGTCGCAAGACAGACCGCATCCTCATTCAACCCGTTACCCATCATTGTCGCCCATCATGCCAACATCAAGGAGCCACGATTCGGCGTTGCTTACTTCCAACGCTTCGACCTGGTCATGAATGCTCTTGACAACCTGGATGCCAGACGATGGGTGAACAAGATGTGCATCGCCGCCGACGTGCCGCTCATCGAGAGCGGAACGACTGGCTTCTTGGGTCAGGTTCAGCCCATCAAGCGTGGTGTCACAGAATGCTATGACTGCATAGAGAAGCCGACGCCCAAAACCTTTCCCGTCTGCACCATCCGCTCAACACCCTCGACCCCGATCCACTGCATCGTCTGGGCCAAGAGCTGGCTCTTCACCCAGCTGTTTGGCGCGGATGATGAGACAGAGGACGCAGAACTCGACAAGGCCATCGCAGATGGTGAGGACGCTCGGGAGATTGACAACCTCAGGAAGGAGGCTCGCGAGATGCGGGACATCCGAGCCTCGCTGGTTGAAGCGGCCAAAATTAGCGACCAGGACACCGTTCGCGCAGTGGTAGAGAGGATCTTCAACAAGGTGTTTAATCACGATATTGAGCGACTGCTAGGTATGGAGGAGATGTGGACACATCGTCCAGTTAAGCCGGTCCCGCTCGTGTTCCAAGACGCTCTCAACAACCTTTCTGCTGCCGAACTCGATTCTGTACAATCCTCAGCACCCCGAGACCCCGCCACTTCTTCCACAGCCAACTCGGCTGCTTCTACCTCTGCAGAAGCTCCTGAGACCAATGTGGCCAAGCTTAAAGACCAGCGAACGCTGAGTCTGAAAGACAATCTCGAGCTCTTCCTCGCAAGTGTGTCGGCTCTCGCAGTCCGAGCTGCAGCCGACGTCTCTAACCCGCTCTCGTTCGACAAGGACGACGACGATGCGCTCAACTTTGTCACTGCCTCCTCCAACCTTCGCTCGATTGTTTACCACATTGAGCGCAAGACACGTTTTGAAGTCAAGCAGATGGCCGGCAACATTATACCTGCGATCGCCTCCACGAATGCCATTATTGCCGGAATGCTTGTGTTCCAAGCGCTTCATGCGCTCAGCGGAAACTGGAGCAAAACGCGCTTTGTTTCGCTTTCGCGTGGAACAAGCCGGATGCTGACCAGTTGGCCACCTTCGGAGCCCAATCCGAAGTGTGGCGTGTGTCAGGACGTTTACATCCCCATCGAGGTTTTCAGCCTGGAAAAGGTGACGTTGGAGCAGGTGGTAGAAATAGTGGCCAAGGAGGCGTTGGACATGCAAGGCGAGGATTTGGTCGTGTACAATGGAAACAAAATTCTCGCAGATCCTGATTTCGAGGACAACATGGACAAGAGTTTGGCCGAGGTTGGCATGCAGCAGGGATCCATGTTGACCGTGACAGATGAAGATCAGAAGTTGCAGGTGGTCAACATCATCATTTCCGTGGCAGCAGCCGAGGAAGGTGAAGCGATCAAGATTCTGGCTTCGCAGCTTTCGAAGCCCAAGCCGAGACCCAGTGGTGAGGAAACACACTCTAGCGACGATTCGGACGATGACGCTGTGGAGCCTGTCGAAGCGGCTGATTTGCCCATCAAACCTCTCAAGAGCGCACCCGCTGGTGCGACAGTAGCAGGTCAGAAACGTCCACACCCTGACGACGCTTCACCCCAACACGCCAAACCCGCGACGCTGGACAAGAAGCAAAAAACCCACCCCGAATCTAACAACTCCCACGGCTCAAATCAGAATGCCCCCATCGAACTCGAATGATCCTCTGTGTAGTAGTTAAATCATCTCACAATCGAAGCAATCAAAACGTGACAGATACACCAACATGCTTTGATATTTCGCATCTTGTCCCGGTGAAGCGTAGTGGACATTGAACAGTGACAATCGCAAGTGCGTGAATGGGCGGCAGAAATGACTACTTGAACATGGCATCGAGGTCTGCGAACGGGTCATTGCTTTTCGCCTTTTGCTGCGGCTGTTGTGCTGGACCGTTTGAACGAGCTGCTGAAGAGTTGGGGGTGAGTGCGGGCATGTCGATCAAGCTCTGACCTGCGGAAGAAGTCGACTGACCACCGGTCTGCAGGATGCGTGGGGAAGTCGAGACAGATGTAGCCGTAGTTGGCAGTTGCAACGCTCCCCAGTTGCCCAATCCGGACGCGGGATTGGAAGACATTCCGGCAGTACCGGAACGAGGGGTTGAGGCACCGCTATCGTTGGAAAAAAGATCCGCTGGAAGACCGCCCAATCCCGTCGTGGCTGCCAACGCACCCGCAGTCGGTGCGGCCTTGGTAGCTGCAGGAGAATCATCAAACGTGAGCGAAGCAAAGTCATCCATAATATTGGACGAACCCGCACCACCCGACCCCGCACCCGAAGCCGAAGCACTCGGCTCATCATCAAAGCTGATCAAATCGGAAATCTTGGCAGTAGGCACAGCATCCACCCCACCCTTGCTCGGATCAATGCTCGGATCGATATGCGCCTGCGCCGCATAATTACCCTTGGTAAACTGCTTGTACCTCTCCACCACCTGGTTGATCAAATCGTTCACCAGCAAAAGTCGATCCATGTTATCCGATCCAGCTGCATCGCTACTCTCCTCAACATCTCCGATCCATTTTTGGATTCGTGGTTGTACGCTTCGAAGATGGCTCGCAATCTGGTCGTAGGCGTCACCCTGGACGAACTTTTCACCCTCCTTTGCATTGTTGAGCATATCATTGAGAAGGATCGCACGCGATTGCACTTTGTCCAGCTCGCGACGCGTCTGTTTGGTGTAGTCCGGCTTGTTCTCAGGTTCTGCACCCGACATGATCTTCATCAACTCTTGAGCCTGGGCAAGGTCGCGCGGGGTACCACGTCGGATGAGTTCTTGCAACTTTGCACCTTGAGCCGCACGGTCCTCTTCCTCGAGCTCTTCGGGCGACTTGAGATTGTTGTCCGAATTCATCACGCTAGCGGCACGAGAGTCGACGTTTGGGAATCGATAACCCTTGTACGTTAGCAGCCGATGCATATCTCGAATGTGGACCAAATCTTCGCGGTGTTTGCTGGTGACGCAGAGCGTGAGCTTCCACTCGTGGATGAGCTCGAGGATTTTACTCTGTACGGGTGAGGGAAAGACGGGCGGACGTTCGGGGAAGCGCTTCACCATTTCATTGAGAAATTCTTTCGTCGCAATCTGGAGGTGGAGCGGATAGCCGCAGTTCTTGACGAGAATGTCGAGAAGTGCGAGGCCAAGCATGCCGACGTGGGGGTTTCGTGAGTTGATCTTGCGAACGGTTTCAAACGCAGCTTCACGGGGCGTGTTGGCTTTCTTCTGGTTGACATAGTCCGCGAGCTCGAGGTTGAGCGCCAAGTTGGGTTGGCTCAGCGCGGGATGACAGCATCGTTCGATGTACACCGAGACCGGCGAGGTCTGCATTTCCGGATCGAGGTTGCGGGCGGCCCAGTCTGCGAGTGCTCCGAGCGCGCCTTGTGGTGCTATCGACTCGGAAGCGGAGCCAGAGGAGCGAGAGCCCGATCCATAACGCCCTTGGGAGTGATGGTTGTACATAGTATCCTCTCCTCGGTGGCTATGGCACCTGAAGCAAGGGGATTCTTAGACAAAGGTCCAGATAAGCGGCCTCGAACCGTCGATGAAAAGCGTGCCGTCAAGCGTTGAAGCTGGTCGAGGCAGTGCGGACGCTGAACGAACGCGACACCCAAAGTGTAAGCCGTAGCTGACGTGCAGATATATGGATGGAAGATGTACGGAAGAGTAGAACGGCGAAGCTTTGATGGTCAAGGTCCCACACGCACACACGCAATTTGGAATGTTGATGTGGCCTCAGAGTGTTGATGACACTAATCCGGCTGCGTGCGAGTCGAAGCGGGCCAGCCAGCCAGCCAGCCAGCCAGCCAGCAGCAGCATCTCACACATCTCCGCGTGGAAATTCGCATGGAACATCACTCACACTCGCTCCTTAAACCAAGAGTTGGCTCGAGCGGGTCAACAGATGAAATCGGCAGATTGGGTCGGATCCAGATCGGCATCGTCTTACTCCACATCCTTGGCAGCAAAGTGTTACTTTCCTGCGGCTCAGCTTTCTCGTGTCAATTCCACGTTCTGAAGGGCAAGAAGAAGGGGTCCAACCAACCCTTCTTGAGGTCACCGCAACTTGCGTAACACTCGACAGGATTCACATTTTATTACTCGGCCTTCTTGAAGAATCACCCGACCTCTCGTGACTGCACAGCTCGGTCCCACGATTTCGATCGAACAGATCTTCCACAGCAGCGCGCAAAGGGCCCAAGCTGCAACCATCGCTCTGTGCACATCCGACAGCTGCTGCTTACCGTGCTGACCATCAATCTTGCCAACTTACACGTGCGCATGGAGCGAGTGGAGCAGTAGGGCTCATGTGGCTACTTCAAGGCCGGTTCGCAGAAGACAGCCGTCAAGAAGTGAGCAAACTCCTCAAGTATGGTCAGACCTATACCCTGGGCCGCAAGATCCCAGCCGACATTGTCGTCGATAGCAAGTTCGTCTCCCGCACATCGTGCCACATCACTGTCGCGTCTGAGGAGACCATAGCGAGCCAACTTGATAGCATGTCTGATCCGCTGGCTTTCCACAGTGATGTTGGTCTTCGGCCTCACGTCACTATCCGTTTCGAAGCCAACAAGAGCAGAAAAACCTTCACAGTGACTCAGCAGCCCAGCACCTCGCGGCGATTCTCTAGCTCCGAACCAATGGAAGTGCAGGTGCCTGCCGACCAAGAGCATGTTCTTGCCGACGGAGATTCGTTCGCGCTTACGACCACCATTTCGCTGCGCCTCGTGTGGAAGCCAATGGTTGTCTGCTTTGCCGCCAAAGTCAAGGAGAATGCCATCTTGCCGCTGCGCAAAGCTGCACTTCAGCTCGGCATCCATCTCTCTTCTGCAAAGTCGCGGTGGAGAGACGGTTATACCCATCTCTGCCTAGTCCAAGTCAAACCTACCGAGTCGGTGCTCTGTGCCCTCCTCCAGGCGCGGCCCATCATCTCTATCGAGTACTTTCAGGAGCTTTTCCGGCGAGCAGAATTGCCTCGCCACGATTCAAATTCACTCGAGACGTCTTTCTACGAGCTCGATTACGTCACTTATCAGCCGACAGTCGATCAGCAAGAGCTTAGTGATCTGCCCGATATGCCACAGAAGCTGCTGCCAGATAAACGTCGCACCTACATGCTCAAAGGTACGACGTGTCTCTTTTTCTCGCTGTCTAGTGAAGACGCGGAGCTAGCGATTTACAAGAGCATTCTGGGCTTGGCTGGTGCTCGCGTTTTCACGCACAATCCGCACGCAGAGAAGCTGCAAACAAAGGCCGATTTTGCGCAGCTGCTCATGCCCTACAAGAACAGCGCGCTCTCATACTGGCGCAACAGCGGAAGCAAGGCACGAAGCGAGGCGCCGGACGAAGGTCTGGTTGTACTAATCAGCGCAGTACATGATCACACTCCTTGGAAGCTTGCATGCGCCATTGCGTGCACGAATCTCCGGATTGCCATGCCAAGCGGCTTTCACGCCATCACCAATGTTGTTTTTTCGGCAGATGTTCGTGCCCATCTCAATAGTGTCCCGAATGTAACGGACGAACGCGACGAGTCTGCACTTCCCCCAGTTGCCGCTTCGTTGGCAACGCCTATTCCGCCAACTGCTCAGCAAGCGAATGCGGCTAACGATGTTTCGATTGAGCCAAAGGGCCGTCGACAGTCGCCGCCAGCAGAGAAGCAATCCCGGACCGAGGCTGAAGCAAGCCCCGCTGCGCTTGAGGCAGTACAGCCTCTGGCCGCTTCCACCGAGCCACCAAGTACAGCAGGCGAACGGCAGAGACGAACTCTCACCCGTCGAACACGCAAGCCAGCACAGAACACGGAAGACGCCGAATCCCATCCCATATCCGGACCTGAGGTTGAGCAGCAGAGGGGGAGTACAGAAGGAGGCAGCCGCTCCACTATAAAGTCGGTCGAACCTGAGACATCGTCCTCACAGCTCATTCGGGCGGAACGCAGTGGACTCACCAGACGTACCGGCGCGAGATGTGCAACCTCTCGACGATCCGACGTCTTTGACGCGTTACTGGGACCGAAAGATGCAACTACCGCGGAAGCGGGTGAAAGATCCGGGTCGATGAGCGGCGGTGCGGATAGGCTCGATACCAATAACGCCGAAGCTGGTTCGAACCCAAAGAGTCGACGATACAGAATGAATCTGGATGAGGAGGATCGAGCACAAGGCGAGTCGATGGCACCAACGCAGGTATCAGAGAATCGCAACACAGCAAGTCAAACAAACGACGCCATCGCAGAGAGCAGTGCTAATAAGAGAAAGTCGCCACCACAGAGACAAGCTTCCGGTGCCGATCAAGGGAGAGACATGGGCGAGGGCGCAAGGACATCAAAAAGAGCGCGAAACACCGTTCGAGAGGAAGGGAAAGGCGATGGCACTTCAAGAAATCAACCACATGCTGCGGAGCAAGCACGAATCGTCCGCAGCGATGCGACCAAGCAAGCTGCCGGACTTTCTGAAGGTGCACAGCCGGACACGGAACCGCAGTTTCTGCAGGCGCTCAATACTCAGCGTGCCAAGGGCAAAAAGATGGACGAGTTTGATGCCGAATTCAATCGACTCCACATCGTCAAGCCAGGAACTCAGTCTGGCTCAGGTACGCTCAACAATTTCGTCGGTCCTCGTTCAGGTCGTGGCGCACAACAGCAGAAACAGACGCAGGGTTCCGCGTGCAGCGGTGACATTGATCAAGACTACGAAGCCTTCAAACGGATGGCAGAAGAAGATCTTCGCATACATGTCAGGGGGAACTTTGTACAGGTTGACTTTGTACCCCTGGTTCGACAAAAGAAGGCACCAAACCACGAAACGCAGCCATCGCGACCTTTGAACGGCACAAGTGCAGACGTACCCAATTTCAAGAAGTTCCGTTCGAAAGCATCGGGAAACGCTCTAACCAAGTCGACTATCACAAAGAGTGACGCTCGATCCCAAGTAGCGTTGGTGCTACCGGAGAGCAACAATTATGGTTTGGGTCATTCGTACTGGGAGGAGAAAGATGGTCCGTCTGGTGTAGCGTCGGAAACTCCGACCAGTTTACATGGAGCAAGATCAGCGAGGACAACCGCAAGGCGGGGACTTGGGTCCGACGAAGAAGACGGGACGAACCAGGGATCTCGCGGTAAGCCTGCAACTCGAGGTAGAGTTGCACTGGATTCAGCTTCGGTGGAGCGTACCGCTGTTGATCTGGACCTCGATGGGCTTGATTCGATGGACTCTGCGGATGAAGGCGACATGACAGCGATGCTGGAACGTCGCCATGGATCTGGATCACAGCGCGCTGGTCCAGCTTCAACTGCGAACGTACGCGGGAAGAAAAGGCCGGCTACTCTCGTACAAGATAGCGATGAAGAGATGGTCTCGCCACCGGTCGCGTCCACGGCTGCATGCCGAAAGAAGCGGGCTACACGTGCAGCAACCATGGTCATTGATGACGACGATGAAGAGAGCGGGGACGACGGCAACGACGGCGATGATGGTAATTTCGCCGGGTTTGGACGTAGCACTTCTACCAGAAGGAGACGTGATCCTCCTGCATCCGGCACGAGCAGAGCACGGAGGGCAGTCTTCTAATAGCTTGCAGAATCCGCGTGAATGCACAATCCATGTCTTGCAAGTCTCTGTCTGTAAAGGAGCCTGCATTATCTAAGAAAATCTCTACCAGACTTTGCATCTTTGAACGAGCTCCATGACGGTCAAGAAGCGGCTTCGTTCATCCTCGCTAGAAATGTGCAAGGAGTCTCCCTCGTTATCAAAATCCTCATCCTCTGCCGACTTGTCTTGCTCCGAAGTCGGGCTGACGGCTGGACTAGTCTGAAGTGCCAAAGAAACGACAAGAGGTCTCATATCTGTCGGAGCGCTGTGCTTCACAATACTTGCGATTTGTGCCACAAAGAGCTGATAGAGCGCGCTGTGAGAAGGACTTGGCTCGGTACCGACAAGTTTGCTAACCGAAGTTGTTGGCAGTGGTGGAGGCAATGGTGAGCTCGGCGCAACCTCGTGGTTGTTTAGAGAGGAAGCTGGATTGGTTGATGTGACGGCTTGATATAGACATCCGAACTTGTTGAGTTGGGTGATGGTGATGAAAATTCGATCGGCAAAGGCTTGCGTGATAACGGTGGTGGCGTGCCCACCAATTTCTTCGGTAACAGTCTTGGTGGGTAGCAAGGGAGATGAGGTGGCGGCTACCTGGATCACTTCTACCTTGATAGCAGGGATACCTGCACTTGTATGGGGGCTCATTATTGTGTTGAAAGATGTCGGTCTATCGTAAGGTTGGATGATGATAGTGTTTGTCGAAAGTCGTGGTCTTTTGCTGCATTCCAGACCTTCCTTGTGGAGGAGGAACTGACACGTAACGCGCAGCTCCCGAGTCCCGAATGACACACCTCCACAAGTTCGGATACGACCTAACAATTGTTCTCCGTTCAGAAAATGCAATATCGATGAAGTCGATCGATTTCTTCAATGGGCGTAGAAAAAAAGCAAATGCGCATAGCGTATCGCAGACGCTACCAAAATGAAATGCTTCAACACGTCCCAACAGAAAATTAAAAGTGGTTTGCGCAGACCGTCATGCAACAAGGAGCACACTCCTCTGCAAAGGCAATACAAGTCTCATCGATCCTCGTTCCGACAATGTCGAATAATGAAGCCTTGCGAGCTCTGAACGTCTTGTGAGATCAACACTGTGAGTTGTACAATGCAACTGTCTAGAGAAGCTGGCCAAGAAAGGGATTATATGAATAAATTAAATAAATAAAAGACGGAGAGCTGCTGTTTCTCCCAAATCTTTGTGCCTGGGCTTTGCTTTTAATTGTCCCAAAAGAAAGCGATGCAGCAGATCCCAAAATTCGTACCTTGTCCCAATCGGGTCGATCCAACAGCGTGCGTTTAATCTAATCGCGTTGCAGAGACCAGAAACAGTTCGCGCGACTTTCCGTCGAGCCGGTGCCGCTGAAGCGGTACATGCGCTCTGTATGACTTTTCACGCCATTCGCCTGGTGTTGCTGAAGGCATCATCACCAGTTGTCACACAATTGTCTCGTGAATACGGAACGAGAGTTACAATGAAACGGCACATCATTATCGAGAGCAGCAAATGTGGTGGTCGGGGCAGACTGCGACTGCAATTCCTAGGCTGTTGGTGCAGGGCTAGAACTCAGTGCGCGTGCCTCTCCGCCAGTGAAGTTACAGATCGGTGGGCCAAGCCGGTGATGTTCGGCGTAAAGACGCTTGTCTGACGAATCAGGATGTGGCCAGCCCGCTGATCCTGCAGAGAAGCAGCGGCGACGATCACTTTGGGCGAAAGATCAGGCCACTCGGTAGAACGCGAGCCCCTAACCAAAGACGGTTCAGTGTCTTGAGCATGGATACTGCTGCAATCTCGGCCCACGGCCAGCACGACCTGCTGTTACGTTTGTCTAGCAGTTGAGAAGGTGCGCTGTCGAATCTCGAGTGGACGAGATGCAAAGGGGGCTAGTGTGGGCTTCTCATTCGTTGGGGAGCAGACAGCACCAGACGCTTGAACTCAGATGCATGCCGGCAGCAGGTCTCAAAAGACGGCGTTGCCACAGCAGTTGCAAAAAAAAAAAAAAAAAAAAGTTTAATTAAATTAAATCTTTAAGGTGCAATAAATTTGGGAGCCTGTGCGAAATCGATGCAAACCACACGATCCTGGCCTATCGGACAGCTGTACACCCTTTACCGCGAGTTGCTGGCTCGACGCGAAACTGTCGCTCATTTCCTTCCAAAATATTCTTTTTCCAACCCGTCCCTGGCTTGGGGCAGGGGTGAGGGGTGGGTAGGGGTCGCTTTATCTGTCGGCTAGACGAGTCTACATTTTTCCGAGCGTCACTTGGAGTGGGCAAAGTGCGCGGACAGCCAGAAATCACGCAGGGCATGCAAAGTGTTGGTCTGCAGGCAGAAGAAAGCGTCGCTTCGCTGACCCGGGTGGTCTGATCGTTTCGCCACTTTTTTCCACTTTTTGGTGCATTCCCTTCTTGTTGGGTCAACCGGCTCAACTCGATGTGCTTGCCTCCAAGAGTCAGACAAGCAAGCGAGTTGCATTCGCTCCCTCTTGCTTGAAGCCCTCGTCCGTTACTTTTGTAGCCTGTGCGCAACCCGCTTCCAGCTCACAGACCGTATATCCCATTTTCGCATCATCCTAACTTTCTATCCTTCACCCCCCTCTTCCTCTCCCCGCTGCCATCCACCCTGTCAACTCCCCGCTCTTTACACCACGCTCTACGTATCCATATCTTCTTGATTGTCTGCCAATCAGTCTCGCGAACATCGTCGCCTTGAGTATCTAGCCTTTACTCACTGTCGCCGCACATCGCTTCCCTTTTTTTCAACGCTTTCTCGCAAGTCGTCGTCAACGTCTTTGTGAAGCTCGCAAATCGCCGCTTTCTGTCACATTATATACCTTTGATTTCGATCGCCCAAAATGTCTTCCAAAGGTACGTATCTTCCGTCTGATCGCTTCCATGATCGCTTCCATCCGAATGCTTTTGGCAAAGGCCAAAGAGAGGGCCTAGTTTCGCCTTTTCAGGCTCGACTTCCATTTGCAGTCTTCGAGGCCCTTTGGGCTCGCTCCGAGAGCGGGAGTGGACTAGATGACGCCAAAATTCGAACAAGCTTGCTGCCAGTCTAGTGCGAACCAAAACTGACCATTCTCACCATTTGTTTCGCTACTCCCATCCTCACAGCCATTCGAGAGTTCGACGCCAAGCTCCTGGTCAACTACTGGCTGCCTCGATCGCCTCTAGCCCACGCTGACCTCAAGGTCAACGCCAACTTTGTCGCCCCCGCCCCCAAGGTCGCCCAGATTGCCTGGGACTCTACCACCAACACCATCACAGACGCCTCGCAGCTCCCGGCATGGGTTCAGTCCTCCAAGCTCGTTGCTAAGCCAGACCAGCTCATCAAGCGACGTGGAAAGGCTGGCCTTCTCAAGCTCAACTGCGACTGGGCTGACGCCAAGGCCTGGATCCAGGAGCGTGCCGGTAAGGCCCAGAAGGTCGAATCCGTCACCGGTACCCTCAACAACTTCATTGTCGAGCCCTTCTGCCCCCACCCTGCCGACACCGAGTTCTACGTCTGCATCAACTCGGCACGAGAGGGTGACTGGATCCTCTTCACCCACGAGGGTGGTGTCGATGTCGGTGATGTCGACGCCAAGGCTCTCAAGCTCCTCATTCCCGCCGACCCCTCGACTGCCTTCCCCAAGCGCGAGGAGTGGACCAGCACTCTTCTCGGCGGTGTCCCCGCTGCCAAGCGTGAGGTTCTCACCGACTTCCTAATCCGCCTCTACTCGGTTTACGTCGACCTTCACTTCGCCTACCTCGAGATCAACCCTCTCGTCGCCACCGACGATGGCCAGATCGCTTACCTCGATATGGCTGCCAAGCTTGACCAGACCGCCGACTTCATCTGCGGCCCCAAGTGGGCCATTGCCCGTGACCCCTCCATCTACATGGGTGCTGCCACTGGTGCCTCGGGCAACAAGGGCGAGGACCGTGGCCCTCCCATGTACTGGCCCGCTCCCTTCGGTCGTGACCTCACCAAGGAGGAGGCTTACATTGCCAAGCTCGACGCTGGTACCGGTGCCTCTCTCAAGCTCACCGTTCTCAACCCTACTGGCCGAATCTGGACCATGGTTGCTGGTGGTGGTGCTTCCGTTGTTTACTCTGACGCTATCGCTGCTCACGGCTACGCCCACGAGCTCGCCAACTACGGTGAATACTCGGGTGCTCCCTCCGAGGGTCAGACCTTCGAGTACGCCAAGACTCTGCTCGACCTCATGACCCGTGGCGATGTCAACCCCCAGGGCAAGCTCCTCATCATTGGTGGTGGTATCGCCAACTTTACCAATGTCGCTTCCACCTTCAAGGGTATCATCCGTGCCCTCAAGGAGTACAAGCTGTCGCTTTCAAAGCACGGCGTCCGCATCTTTGTCCGACGTGGTGGCCCCAACTACCAGGAGGGTCTCAAGGCCATGCGCCTCCTCGGTGAAGACCTTGGCGTCGAGATCCAGGTCTTCGGCCCCGAGACCCACATCACCGACATTGTGCCTCTTGCTCTCGGTGTCAAGACCTTCGAGGAGGTCACATTGGCCTCGCAGCAGCAGAACTCCCTGACTTCGGGCGCTCAGACCCCCGCTGGCGGTGCTGCCAACGGCACCAAGGCTGAGGACAAGGCCATCGGCACTGTCGACCACGCCACCGGTGAGCGTGTCCAGCCCCAGGACCAGATCGTCCACTTTGGTGCTGGCTCCACCACTGGCGAGCGCCCCGCTTACCGACCCTTCGATGCCAACACCCGTTCGCTCGTCTTCGGTCTGCAGCCTCGTGCTATCCAGGGAATGCTCGACTTTGACTTCTCGTGTGGCCGTAAGACCCCCTCGGTCGCTGCCATGATCTACCCCTTCGGCGGTCACCACATCCAGAAGTTCTACTGGGGTACCAAGGAGACCCTCCTCCCCGTCTACACCAGCATCAAGGAGGCCGTCGCCAAGCACCCCGACGCCGACGTTGTCGTCAACTTTGCCTCGAGCCGATCCGTCTACTCGTCCACCCTCGAGGTGCTCGACTGCCCCCAGATCCGTGCTCTTGCCCTCATTGCCGAGGGTGTGCCCGAGCGTCACGCTCGTGAGATCCTCCACCGTGCTGAGAAAGCCGGTGTCTTGATCATTGGCCCCGCCACCGTTGGTGGTATCAAGCCTGGTTGCTTCCGTATCGGTAACTCTGGTGGTATGATGGACAACATCCTCTCGTCCAAGCTCTACCGCCCCGGTTCCGTCGGTTACGTCTCCAAGTCTGGAGGTATGTCGAACGAGCTGAACAACATCCTCTCGATCACTACCAACGGTACCTACGAGGGTATCGCCATCGGTGGTGACCGATACCCCGGTACCACCTTCATCGACCACCTTCTCCGATACGAGCAGGACCCCGAGTGCAAGATGCTTGTACTCCTCGGCGAGGTCGGTGGTATTGAGGAGTACCGTGTCATTGACGCTGTCAAGAAGGGCATCATCAAGAAGCCCATCGTCGCCTGGGCCATTGGTACCTGCGCCAAGATGTTCACCACCGAGGTGCAGTTCGGTCACGCCGGTTCCATGGCCAACAGCGACATGGAGACCGCCTCGGCCAAGAACGCCGCCATGAAGGCCGCTGGTTTCATTGTGCCCGAGACCTTTGAGGACTTGCCCCAGGTCATCCGTGAGGTCTACAACAAGCTCGTTGCCCAGGGCTCCATCCTTCCCAAGCCTGAGCGCCCCGCACCTGCCATCCCCGTCGACTACAAGTGGGCCCAGGAGCTCGGCATGGTTCGTAAGCCCGCTGCCTTCATCTCGACCATCTCGGACGAGCGTGGCTCGGAGCTCATGTACTCTGGTGTCAAGATCTCGGAGGTCTTCGAGTCCGGCATGGGCATTGGTGGCGTTATCTCGCTGCTCTGGTTCAAGCGCCGTCTGCCCGACTACTGCACCAAGTTCATTGAGATGGCCCTCATGCTCACTGCCGACCACGGTCCGGCTGTCTCTGGTGCCATGAACACCATCATCACCTCGCGTGCCGGTAAGGACCTCATCTCGTCGCTCGTCTCGGGTCTGCTCACCATTGGTGACCGATTCGGTGGTGCTCTCGACGACGCTGCCACCGAGTTCTCGGGTGCCTTCGACCGCGGTATGACTGCCCGAGAGTTTGTTGACAGCATGCGTAAGGCCAACAAACTTATCCCCGGTATCGGCCACAAGATCAAGTCGGTCTCGAACCCCGACTACCGTGTGCAGGTCGTCAAGGAGTTTGTTCTCCAGAACTTCCCCTCGCACAAGATGCTCGACTACGCGCTTGCCGTCGAGAAGGTCACGACTGCCAAGAAGGACACGCTCATCCTCAACGTCGACGGATGCCTTGCTGTCTGCTTCGTCGACTTGCTCCGTGACTCGGGTGCCTTCACCATTGAGGAGGCCCGCGACTACCTCAGCTACGGTTTCCTCAACGGTATCTTCACCCTGGGCCGATCGATCGGTTTCATCGGTCATCACATTGACCAGAAACGCCTCAAGGCTGGTCTCTACCGTCACCCCGCTGACGACTTCCACATTGAGATGGCCACCCCTGCGCGTGTCATGGGCACCCTCAAGAAGTAGATGTCGTTCAGAATCTGAACAAAATGTGACCAAAGGAGTTGGTCACTCTCATCATCATCAGCAGCATACAGTTCCAGTTCCCACGGGTCTTTTTTTTCTTTCTTTGCGTCTCCGTCTCCAGTGTACACTTGTTTCTTTCTCTCTGCTTTTGTTTCGCGTACTCGCGGCTTTCACCGTAGCCAGGTCACGCAAGTGTTCGGGTGGTAAGGCTAGTCATCCGAGTATCTTCAACCTGGCCTACTGGCGTAATCTCACGTTTCGTCGCGCATCATTCCCGAGTTGGCTTGTGTGTGTTTTGGTGAGCTGAAAGGATCGGGTCACACCGGCCAGTTGGTCCGCTTTCACGAGAATTAGTTCTAGCCCCTAGCCAAGTGAGTGTTGGCCCACTGCGAAAGGCGAATGGGCGGCGCGAATAAGAGTAAAATCGGATCGACAGCCCTGCAGATACACGCACGAGCACTCGTGATCCGAAACGATACTTGACTCCACACTTGGCCGACTGTGTCTCTTGTTTACACCACCTCTTTCCACAACCTCGGTATTTAGCTTTGTATACAATCGATTGTAACCATCGCATGGTTAGCAACACAATCATGTCGAACACCGGAGCTAAAGCGACTGCGGTGATGTAAGTGGCGTCCTCGTTCTGGGAGATACGCTTCGTTTCGCTGACATTTCACCTCTTTACGACATGCACTAGTTTGGGAGCATCTGGGGCGGTTGGTAAACCTCTGCTCTCACTTCTAGTATCGGAAGCTTCGCCTTATTCCACCGTCTACTCGTTCGCTCGACGTCCTCACCCTTCCCCACCGACCGTATCGTCCAAAATCGACTTTAAAGAAATCATCATCGACTTTGAAAAACTCTACACAAACGATCCAATCGAAATCTCAAAACTCTCCTCCATCCCTCCCGCCAACACCATCTTTATCACGATGGGAACCACTCGAGCTGCGGCAGGATCCATGAGCGAATTCGAAAAAATTGACCGTGGATACGTCGTTTCCGCCGCAAAAGCCTTGCACCATACGGATGGAGACACGACAATGGTTTATTGCAGTAGTGGAAGTTCTTCCAGTTCTTCGTACTTTCCCTATCTCAGAAGTAAGGGTTTGACAGAGGAAGCGTTGGCAAGCGTCTATAAAAAGACGATCATTCTTAGACCAGGGTTTCTCAAAAACGCACAAAGACCTCAGACAAGAATCCTCGAAAAACTGTTCGAACCCTTGATGGATCTAGGTGCGATCTTCTCAGATTCGCTTCAAGCTCCAGTAAGCAAGGTCGCAACGGCAATGGTGAAAGCAGCGCAGTTGGGTCCTCACCAGTTAAAGGAGACTGGTTTAGCCACGATACCACCGAAAAGCTTCAACATCAAAGACGGGCATAGGAGCGAGACGGTGGTAGTGCTCAATGCGGCTGTGTTGAAACTCGCCAGTACTGCGTAGGAGGACGAATTTCGGGTGTGAATCGATGCAATATTAGTGCGACATGTGTATGCGGGTGCGGATGTTTATGCGAACGATACTCCGGCAAGTTCCCATATGGGCTTAGTGTCTGTTGTATGTGCTCTCTGGGTATGTTGTTGAACGAGAAACCTGGCAAGAGCCACTTCATCCTCCTTGAGATGTGCGCCCGCATTTCTAAGCAACTTCACCGTGGCGGTGTGTTCGTTTTTACACGCCAAGAACAACGGCGAATGACCACTGCCCACCTCCCTCGCATGAACACTGCAACCCGCCTGCAGCAGAACCTCTACCACACCCGTGAACCCTTTCGCACTAGCAATGTGGAGCGGCTGCAGCTTCTCCATCGGTGTAGTCGAATCCGGCTTGGCCACGGTTTCGCCGACAACATGACCGGTCGCAGCAGCATCGCCCGTAGTGTTCGAAGAAGAGGAAGGATTGAGCGTCGACGGGTGGTAATGCTCTTCATCGATTGAAATGGTGGGCACGGTTTCGAGCTGGTTGAGCGCGTACAGATGCCACTGGAGCAGCGAAACGTCGTTCTTGGATGCAGCTTTAAAGATCAGGTATGGCAACACGGCCAGAGCCGCAGCAGATACTTCGTGCGATGAATCGTCCCACGCAGCAGCGGCTACGCCGTGCGAGCTCTCGCCACCAACTCGACCCTCGTCTGCATCGCCTCTGTCGTGTCGTCTCTTCTCTGGCGATGCTGACAGGGACTGCGCCTTGGTAGGATTCTGCAGTATATGCGCGAGCAGCGTCTTCATATCCGCCTTGACCGGCCCCACCCCCGCCGGCGTCAATTCCTGAGACAGAGGTGCATGGCTCGACCCACCTCGACTACTCGTAAGCTCACCCCGCAACGGTCTCCCCATCAACTCTCGAATCTCTTCCGGCTGCAAACCCTTGGCCAGCAAATACGACAGCTTGGCAAGCGCACATTCCGGAGTCATATCTCCTCCCGCCACCACACCGACCGCCTCGAGCTTTTTACCAACCGCATAGATTGCCGAAACCTCACCCTGGACGCATTGGGTGATGTTGACAATCACCAGACCACGGTCGGAGGCCTGTTTGAAAACGTCTAGTAGGTCTTGTCGGGATGGGGCATTGCCAGCACCGTAGGATTCGAGGATAACGCCTTCGAGTGGAGGCGAGAGGAAGCTCTTGACGGTGCTGGTGGGCAAGCCGGGGAAGAGACGGAGGACGGCCACGTTGGGCGACATCCGGTCGTGTGCACGGAAGCTCTTGACACTTTTGGAACGCTCAACGAGGTTCCACGCCACTTCAATATTGATCCCAACTCGAGCGAGCGGTGCCATGTTGGGCGAGTCGAACGCAGCCAATGCATTGTTGGACACCTTGCTGGTTCTGTTTCCCCTGTACAGCGTCGAAGCAAAGTAAAGACCAACTTCTGGGATGATGTAGGAACCCGCGAGCATGAGCGCGCCAAGCACGTTTTCGATCGCATCATTCCTCAGCTCCGAAAGCGGAACCTGGGCGCCAGTGACGATGACAGACTTGCCGAGGTTCTCAAGAAGCATGCTGAGCGCCGAGGCGGTGTACGCCATGGTATCTGTGCCGTGGAGCACGATGAATGCGTCAAAGTTCTGGTAGTTGAGCGAGATGTCCGAAGCGAGCCGGATCCAGTCTGGGATGTCCATTTCGGAAGAATCCAGCAACGGGTCGTACTCAAGCACTGCATAGCGGACGCGTTTGCCGTGTGCGCCGCCGCGCGGTGTGATGAGGGTGGGAAGTTGCAGCTCGAGATAGGTTCCGTCAGCAGAGAGCGACGATGAGTTTGCATGGTGGGTCGAGGTGCCCTTGGGTGCGGACGATCGAACAAGCACAGGATGGCCAAAAGGCGGCGCGCCAGCAGAAGTAGCACCCGAAGGAGAACGTGAAGAGGTATCCGCGTAAAGATTTTCCAGGTGGGCCTGGGTCGAAGGCGTAAGTGTGCCAGAATTGCCCAATACAGACTCGTGCTCGCTCTTCCTCTTCTTGGTGGGCTGAGAGCCGTTGACGTCGAGCAGAGCGCTCTTGATGTTGGTCTCGGAAGGCAGAGAAGAGGCATCTTTGTTAAGCGGGGTGGAAGCGCCAGAGCCAGGACGGGTGAAAGCTTCGCTCCAGGCCTTGTAACGATCAACCGAGTCGGACCAGGAAAAGATCGAGTCGCCGTGTGGATCGTGGAAGCGCGACTGACTGCGGAAAGTTTCGGTCAAAAAGGAGGGGTAGGGTGCAAAGCCAGAGGAGGCATCCTTGCGCACCATGCCGATGGTTCCTCCGGCATAGAGACAAAGCACGAGCGCTTCACCCGAGCTGGACATTGCGGCAATCTTAGACTGGAGCTACGTAATCGACGGTGACAAGAGGCGGTGGATAGCAGCGTGAACAAAGTGGGTATATATGGCCAGGTCTGACTCGAGATGGCACTGTTCCGTAAGGAGTGGTGAATCACGAATACTCGCACAACTGCGACCAATCACGAATGACGTGCAGCATTGTGATTGTCGTGCGAAGAAATCCACCTTCTTGGCCATGCAGAGTGCCGCTCGGCCCATCTTTTTTTCTTTACCTTTTTGTTGGTTTGAAGTAGGGTCAGATGACAGAACCTTGAAACTCTTTGGCCAAGTTGCTGGTCGGCATCAAGTCAGCTCTCCCGTGCGGTGGAATTGGCGTTCGGTTTCCATCTGACTCCGCTTCCAGAAAGGATGTGTGTTCTAGAATTATGAATGTGCTTGCTAGGCTTCATTCTGCTCGTCGTTGGGCCCGTTCTTGCCAGTTAGGCGAGGACACAATCGGGTCGGATCAGCTTGCTTCTTGCCAGCGAAATGGACCTCGGACTGCGTCAACAAATCTCACCAAACAGCGGCCTAACAAAGAAAGATCGAAACTCAAGACGCGTTTCATACCACTTAACGCCAAACGCGGAATGCTGTTTTGCATACCATCGACGCGTCGTACGGCGAAAGCGGAGAGTGTGAGTGTTGGTTGAAATTTCAAGCCCCAACGCCAGTCCAGTCGAGCTGGGCTGCCAAGCACAGCAACCATGAACAGCAACATCAACAGCAACAGCACAACGCAATCGAGACCTTCTCTCCACTCACCTCTATCCCCATCATCTTGCTTTCCCTGCTTCGCCATTTCTATACAATATCGCATTCAATTAGCCAGCTATCATCGCCAGGGAACCACTCCACCTTCAAGCTCAGCACAGCACGCATCGGATAGAACCCTTCAACATCACCGTCTTCAGCATCTCTCCGCACTGGCATCTTCTCTTCAGCTTCATACCCGTTGATGTCCGCCCTCTAGCGAGCCCGCAATTATTCTATCTGGGCACGTGCGATCCTTTCCTTGTCCTTGCTACCCACATCAGCACACCAAGCGCAGCAAATCTTTTGCACGTCGCCCCTATTCGTAGAGGCTACCTACGCCCGTCGACACAATGCCAAACACGTTCGGCCTCACTAGCCGCGGGTCCAACTTCCGTTCTCGCGGCACTTTCCGCAAGCGAGGTGGCGGCCCAAGATCCGGCCCCTTCAAGTCCGCCACCGAAAAGGCCATCGCAAACGCAGCAGCACAACTTGTCAAGGGTGTCGAAGATGGCTCTGCCGTCGAGGAGCGTTTCCAAGAAGTAAAGGAGCGTGACGAGATCGACGAAAAGCTTGGATTCCATCGTCTAGAGCAGGGTCAATCAAAGCAAGCCTGGCTTGTCAACATGCATCCCACGCTCATCCGCGACCCAGACCACCCCACAGGAAAGAGCGGTGTCGATTTCTACTTTATTGAGGACGACGCGAGCATGTTCAAGGCCACCGTTCTTTACCAGCCATATTTTATTGTTGGCTGCAGACCAGGCACGGAGAGTTCGGTCGAAGAATGGCTCAGACGCAGATTCGAAGGCCTCATCCAGTCAATACAGCGCGATCGCAAGGAGGATCTCAAGCTACCCAACCATCTCCTCGGTCATCAACGTCTCTACCTTCGTCTCACCTTCCTTAACGTTCAGGATCTTCTCTCTGTCCGCAAAGAACTCTTACCCATTGCCAAAGCTGCCCAGAAGAAGCTTTCCGCCGTTGACACCTACGCCGATGTGCTTAGCGCCGCCTCAGCAGCAGCCGCAAGCGCGTCCCTCGAGATCGAGGTCGACACTAATGCCGAGTCTGCTGGCCTCGTTGGAGATGACGGTTGGATCGGAGGTCGCAAGAGAGCTGCAGCTAGTGCTCTTGACCCCGTCGAGTGCCTCATAGACATTCGAGAGTACGACATTCCCTACTACTTGCGTGTCGCCATCGACAAGGACATTCGTGTCGGTCTCTGGTACGACATTAGCTTCGAGGACGGCATTGTCACCCTCAACATGGTCGCTGACCGTGTCAAGCGTGCCGACCCAGTCGTCATGGCCTTCGATATCGAGACCACCAAGCAGCCTCTCAAATTCCCCGACGCTGAGACCGATGCCGTCATGATGATTTCCTACATGATCGATGGCCAGGGTTTCCTCATCACAAATCGCGAAATCGTTTCGGAAGACATCGAAGATTTTGAATATACCCCCAGGGACGAGTACGAAGGTCCTTTTATCATCTTCAACGAACCCGACGAGTTCGGTGTCCTCCAACGCTTCTTCAGCCACTTCCGCGAAGCCAAGCCAACCGTCGTAGCAACCTACAACGGTGACTCTTTCGACTTTCCCTTTATTGACGCCCGTGCTCGCGCCCACGGTCTCAACATGATGAACGAAATTGGTTTCGCAAAGGACTCGGACAACGAGTACAAGTCTCGCGCCACAGCACATCTCGACTGCTTCCGATGGGTGCAGCGTGACTCTTATCTGCCACAAGGCTCCCAGGGTCTCAAGGCCGTCACTGTCGCCAAGCTTGGCTACGACCCCATGGAGCTCGATCCAGAGCTCATGACACCCTACGCCATTGAGCAGCCCCAGACCCTCGCACAGTATTCCGTCTCCGACGCCGTCGCCACCTACTACCTCTACATGAAGTACGTCCATCCTTTCATCTTTTCCCTCTGCAACATCATTCCCCTCAACCCCGACGAGGTGCTTCGCAAAGGCTCTGGTACACTCTGCGAGACGCTGCTAATGGTACAGGCGTTCAAAGGCAACATCATCATGCCCAACCGTCACGAGGATCCCGTCGGCAACACGTACAAAGGCCACCTCCTAGAGTCAGAAACATATGTTGGTGGACATGTCGAAGCTCTGGAAGCTGGTGTCTTCCGTTCCGACATTGAGACCGACTTCCGCGTGGATCCAGCAGCGATCCAGCAGCTTATCAATGATCTCGATGCCGCACTGCAGTTCAGCATCCGCGAGGAAGGTCATCTGGCGCTGGAAGACATCGAAAACTACGACGAAGTCAAAGCCGAGATCTGTACCATGCTCGAGGTGATGCGCGACAGTCCGGTGCGCAAAGATTGCCCGCTCATCTACCATCTCGACGTCGCGGCAATGTATCCCAACATCATGCTTAGCTACCGGCTACAGCCGGATTCCATGGTGAGCGAAGCAATGTGCGCCACCTGCGACTACAACCGTCCAGGCATGAAGTGCGACAAGCGCATGGACTGGGCCTGGCGAGGCGAGTATTTCCCCGCTAAACGAGACGAGGTCAATATGATCCGCAATGCGCTCGCTAACGAGACCTTCCCACCCAAAGCTGCGCACATGCCGCGCCGCACCTACGACGACCTCGAGCAGAACGAGCGCACCGCTTTGCTACACAAGCGTCTCGGAGATTACTCGCGAAAAGTTTACAGAAAGACGCATGAGTCTAAGACAGTCATCCGCGAAGCCGTCATCTGCCAGCGTGAGAACCCATTCTACATCAACACGGTACGCGACTTCCGTGATCGTCGATACGAGTACAAGGGTCTGCACAAGACTTGGAAGAAGAACCTCGACAAGGCCGACAGCCTCAATGACACCATCGAAGCCAAAAAGATGATTGTTCTCTACGACTCGCTCCAGCTCGCGCACAAGTGTATCTTGAACTCGTTCTACGGTTACGTCATGCGAAAGGGCGCGCGATGGTATTCGATGGAGATGGCAGGCATCACATGCCTGACAGGTGCGTCCATCATTCAGATGGCGAAGGAGCTAGTGGAGCGTATCGGTCGCCCCCTCGAGCTCGACACCGACGGTATTTGGTGCATGCTTCCAGGCGTCTTCCCAGAAAACTTCAACTTCAAGGTCAAGGGCGGCAAGAAGTTCGGCATATCGTACCCGTGTACCATGCTCAACCACCTCGTGCACGAAAAGTTCACCAATCATCAGTACCATGAGCTGGTGGACAAGGAATCGGGGCGCTACGAGGTGCGCAGCGAAAATTCCATCTTTTTCGAGCTCGACGGTCCATACAAAGCCATGATCTTGCCCTCGTCTAAGGAGGAAGACAAGCTGCTCAAGAAACGATATGCCGTCTTCAACCCGGACGGGTCGCTTGCCGAACTCAAAGGTTTCGAGGTCAAGCGAAGAGGAGAGTTGCAACTCATCAAGGATTTCCAGAAGCAGATCTTCGAAAAGTTCCTGCTCGGCACCACGCTCAACGAGTGTTATGCCGCAGTCGCCAAGGTCGCCAACCAGTGGCTGGACGTGCTTTACAGCAAGGGCTCAACTTTGCACGACGAGGAGCTGATCGACTTGATTGCTGAGAACAAGTCCATGTCCAAGACGCTGCAGGAATACGGCAGTCAGAAGTCGACTGCCATCACTACTGCGAAGCGATTGGCCGAGTTTCTGGGTGCTCAGATGATCAAAGACAAAGGTCTGGCATGTAAGTTCATCATCAGTGCGAAGCCTTTTGGTGCTCCCGTCACGGAGCGTGCTGTTCCTGTCGCGCTCTTCAACGCCGAGCCGTCGGTCAAGCATCACTACCTCAAAAAATTCCTCAGGGACAACTCGATCACCGACTTTGACATCCGCAACATCCTGGATTGGAACTACTACATTGAGCGTTTCGGCGGTGTGATCCAGAAGCTTATCACTATCCCCGCGGCGATGCAAAAGGTGTCCAACCCAGTACCTAGAGTAAGGCACCCTGATTGGCTCTTCAAGCGCGTGGCTGCTCGTGAGGACAAGTTCAAGCAGAGGAAACTCACCGACGTCTTCCGTCCGGCTGCAAAGCCTACATCGCTGGAAGCTAGCTCGACATCCAAGCCAATCGCCGCGCCAAAGATCCAGGAGATCGAGCCCGAGGTGATAGAGGTGGCTCCCGATATGAATGTCGACTATTCCGGATGGGTCGCCGTCATGAAGAAGAAGTGGCGTCGCCAGCGTTTGCAAAGAGCCAAGGAGCGCAAGGCGAGGACCAACGGCGACAATACATTCGGCTCTTCGACAGTTGGCAAGGGCACCGTCGGCTCGCTCTTCTCGAAGCGGTCCGCCAACATGGCCACTGCGGTGTGGGATGTGGTGCAAATCTGCCCGACACCACGTCCAGGAGAGTACCGCATGTGGATCTCAATCGACCAACATCTGCAGTCGCTCAAGCTCAAAGTGCCACGTCAGTTCTATGTAAACTTCAAGAGCCATCCCGGCGACGCCGTGTTCATCTCTGGTGTCTACCAGGCCGAAAGGCTCGTCAAGACACTGCCGCGAGATGCTCCCTGCCGTCACCTGTACCGAATCACCGTCGACGAAGACGTCTACCAGGAGCAAGAAGCGCACTTTAGCAACCTGATCCACCATCCCAACGTCGAAGGCGTCTACGAAAAGCAGCTACCGCTCGACGTGCGAGCACTCATCCAGCTCGGCTCCACCTGTGTCTACGGTCGCAACTCTCAGGCACAGAAACTGAGCCGAGCGCTCGACACGGGCCTCCGCTTACAAGATCTGTCGGCGCCAACGTCGGTCGACACCTCGCCCAGCCACAATTATCTGTCGGGGGGCGCAGGCGTCCGCTACTTTTACCTGTACCACTCCAACCGAGATGGCCGCCATGTGTTGAGTCTGTTCAGCCCCGAAGGCGAGATCAAGGTGCACATCGTCGACAGTGCCGGCTTGCGCCAGGTGCCGAACCTTGAGACCATGTACGCGGAACGTGTTGCTCACATGCGAAAGCGCGGCAAGCTCGTCGAAGGAAGTGGAGTGTTTGAGTACAACGACACGATGCGCGTCGACGTGAGGATCCACACCTCGGCCTCTCGCGCATTCAAGGCGCTCACGAAAGATCTCAGCTCGCTCAAAGCGGCCAAGCAAGGCTCGGCTATGCTGGTGCTGTGCACGTCCAAAGACCAGGCGTACTACGAATCGAACATCCCGAACGTTGTCGAGTTTCCCATCGTCAAGATCGCTGCGGCGGCGCTGGAAGACGAGCTCCCCGCGCTGGGCTGGCAGCTCTACTCGGCGCGTAGGATGTTGCAGTGCTATCTGCGAGCGTCGAGCTGGATCCGCGGTTGGATCGATTTGGCGAGTCACTTTGATCTGCCGCTGTGCAACATGGAGAAGGATTTTACCATCTTTGGTGCCGACATTGATTTTGCACGTCGACTCGTCAAGCAGGATATGGTGCTTTGGTGGTCGCCGCATCCACAGCCGGATTTGGGTGGTCGAGAGCAGGATATCCATGCGCAATCGAGATGGGATGAGCAGGAGTCGCTGGAGATCAGCCATGCAGGTGCATACTCGACCGTCTGTCTCGAGGTCGGATTGGCCGATCTGGCTGTGGATTCAGTGCTGCAATCGGGAACAGTCAACGACATGGAAGGTAGCACTTCTGGGTTGGCGTTTGAAGGCGCCTCGCACAATCTAGACGAGTACTCGAGAGGTACGGTAGAAAGCTCGACGATTCTGGGAGATTCAGTGCTCACCTCGGCCGTGTTTACCGCCGTGAAAGGAATGGTTAAGGCATGGTACACGACCAAGCGACGCAACCGATCGCCATACGCGGCACTGCTGTCGGACAACTTTTGGCGCTGGGCCTCGTCGGATGGATCGGCGCTGTTCGAGCCGGCACTGCAGCGATTCTTGTTCGAATTGATGAAAAAGACGTTGCTTCAGCTGCTTGCCGAGTTCAAGCGACTAGGCGCATCGATCGTGTATGCTTCGTTCAACCGGCTATTCCTTCTCACGAGCAAGCCTACTGCGGCCAACGCCATGGCGTACTCTCGGTATCTGCTTTCCGCCGTGACGAGTCGTGAGCTGTTCAAGCACGTCCAACTGGATATTATCCACTACTGGGAGTATCTGCTTTGGATGGATACGGCAAACTTTGGAGGTGTGATTGCCGACGCCGAGTCGATTCTGGCCTCGACAGAGGAGCAAGGTGAGGATGGGGAGAGGAGCAATACGGTGGCTGCTGTAACGTTTAACGTCGAGATGAACTGGAACATTCAGACGTTCCTACCACTAGCTGTGCAGGACAAGTTTTCGGTGGCCGTGGGATCGTTCATCTACAGTCTGTACGAGTACAAATGTCGCGCGGTGCTCGCAGGAGAATTAGAGCGAACGCCGCTTCGAGCTGTGAAGGAGCCCAACACTCCCGCCAATGCTACCACCGCGCACGGAGACTCTGACGCAACGCGAAGCAATAAAGACGAACCGACTGCGGACGAACCGACGTTGGCATCGGCAGCGAAGTTCTGCACCGACTTGATCAACCACACCATGACGCGGAAACTGCTCAAGCAGCTGTCCGAGCTGAAAGTGTCGATGCAGAGCTCTTCGGACGAGATCAACGCAGCGATTGCACGCGACGAAGACGAGGAATATATCGACATGCTCACCACGGAGCACAAACGAATGTGGTCGTTCCCAACTCTGCCCGGTAGTTGGCTTGCACCTTCAAATCCGTTGCTGGAATTCATCAAAACCACGAGCGCCGTTCTATCGCTGGCAAAGGAAAACGCAATCGAGGTGCAAATCATGAAACGAAACCTGCTCGACATGATCAACGTGCGCGAATTCTCGTCGGAAGCAGAATTCCGCAACCCGTGCGAACCGTTCAAACTCCCGCTCGTAATCTGCACGTTCTGTAACGACGATCGAACACTCGACCTGTGTCGAGATGCCGATCTCATTCCGCAATCTGCACGAACGGTGGGGTCGATAGGAGCGAAATGGAAGTGTGCCAATTGCGCGTTCCCTTACAACATTGCGCAGCTCGAGATGCGGTTGGTGAATATCGCCACTAGCTATCTCGAATCGTTCCATCTTCAGGATCTGAGATGCAACAAGTGCGGGGCGCTGAAACAGACCAATCTACAGCCGCATTGTGATTGCTCTGGCGGTTTCGGGTTGATGGTGACGAGGAAGGATACGTTGAAAAAGTTGCGCTCTTTACGAACGATTGCAGAGTTTCATGGGTTGGAGGTGGTACAGGTTGCGGTAGAGGGGATCATTGCTATGATTTAGCTGGATAGAAAGCGGATGTAGATTTGCATTGTTTGTAATCTCAAGCATTTGGTTAGGCAAGATGAAACATGTTTGATTGCATGTGAAAGACTGCGCGAGACAGAGATGGAGTAATATACAGTGTTGGGATATGATGTGGGTGATTTAAGCCGAGAGTGGTGAGAGTTTTCCTTTGAATGGCGGATTTGCCTTGTGACGAGAAAAGAAACGATGAATACGGGATCAGAAGTGACGAGGAGGTTGCGACTTGGCAATGTGAAACCAAGACCTTCTTAAGTTGAGATCAGCTTGAAGCGTTGTTGAAGCTGACTTGATCACGGAACGTGATGCGGTGGATCGAGCGACTAGATACCGCCACCGCTTCTCTCGGGAGAAACGATTCGACCTCCAGCGGTCCTGCTGGCAATCTGAGCGCTTCTCCTGGCGGAAAGCACCGAAATGGATGCGACGACAAACGCAGCAGATGCGGCAAAGAAGGTCCGCTGACGGGTAAGGATTGGCTGCATGTTGGAGTAATGAGTGATTTCCAGCACAGCTGATTTGTCTGCAGCCTTGCTTGTTTGAAGTGTTTCTTCCGTATCTATACAGCAGGTTTATCAAGATTGGAGAGCAATGGATAGAGTTGTGGTGATGAAAGAACGAAGTGTACGAGTGGCGTAGTTGTGCAGATGCGAGAGGATGGTCCGTGGTCAGACGATAAGGTACAACGCCAATGCACACGTCGACAGCGCGCCGTTGGACCCGATACAGAGTTTCCCAACAAAAATGCGGGGTATGCAACCCGTCTCTCGGAATAGACGGCGCGAAACTCCACTTTTGCCGTCACAGCATGGGATGTCTTGGCTCAGCAGGAAATAAAATGTTACTCGTACGGATTTTCTCTCTGTGCAGCTGAGACAGGTGCTGCTAGCAAGGGTTGTCCCCCATCCGGGAGCCTTGCGGCGGAGAAATGAGGGTAGCAGTGTTGCAGCGACAGTAGACAAGCGAACAGTGCGGCTTGGAATGTGAGATTCCACGAATGGCACATGCGTCTGTCAACATCGGGTAAGACCATCTCTCATCGGCAGCCTGAAGGCTCCAGGAGAAGACTCGGATGAGCATCTCCGAACAAACGGCTTGACGGATGGAACACTCGCAGCAGGCCGGATGCCCGTTGCAGGTTTCGAATTTGCGGTTCGACAGATGTGCCGCCCGAATCCGGTGAGGACACCCCCCGAATTTCGACTCACATGGACCTGCAGGTTATCTGATCTGATCGATCTTCATAGCTGCTTGCTCCTTGTGCTTCAAGAGGCCAGGGCGTGACCGGTAGCGATGAGGGACGGGTCTAGATTCGGTCGAGCATGGGCGTTTCCAGCTACTGCGAGGAAAGGTACACGTTGAGAGAAGCGACTAAATTCGAGCGCTTCGACGACCCAAGTCGGCGGCTATGATGGCTCTGCCAAACTCAAGGGTCTGGTTGCTCACAATGCCTAGACCGACAAGAAGCTTGAATCGGGGCTTGTCGAGGGTTACATTTGACACTCGTGAGTATTGTTGCGTGCTGAGAATCTCTCCGAAACGCGCTCGTCTCAATTCGCCGGTGTGGCGTGTTGAAACGGTAGCACGCACCGAGCAGCGACACATTCGGCTGGTCAGCAGCTGCCAAGTGCGACAGGCACCGATGCAGAGTTGTCGATTCTCATTGGACAGCCTCGGCTCTGTTCGCCTGTTCCCCACTCGAGACCTTCGCTGCACGGTCCCAATTCCGCCGTACTGTCCATGTGGAGTCGAATAATCTCACCGAAACTGATGCTCTCCCCTCGACCACCCATTCTCTACGCTCCTTTGCCTCAACCTCTACGAGGCGTGTATTCATCTCGGCAACTACTCAACATGACGCTCGTGTGATAGAAAGGTCTTGCGCAACCAGCAGAGCATGTGTGTGGCTTGCTTATGGCTTGAATCAGTAGACCGACAAGTCCGGAAAAAAAAAACCCCTGATCGATTGTAGAATTCGTAGATTCCAGACGCCGCCGCCTCGCAGCGCTTTTGTAAACCAGAAAGAGATGTGCTGCTGGAACGCGAGACGGGACAACCAGCGTGGCTGCACGCGTCCCAAATTCGAACTCTTCGGTACACTACCACGAATCTCATCCTTCGTCGCTTAATCAATCGATCATCTCTGTATGGCGTTGCCATTGTTCAACACGCCTTCGCTAGGCAGACTCGTGTGGTGACGGGGAAAGAGACAGTGATATGGCAACTGCAATGCGGTGCGCACTACAGTGTCTGTGTTGAGCGAGCAGCATTGGCCCAAGCGAGGTGGCAACGGCGGAGACTTGGACGCCTTCCATGAAATCCTCCGTGTTCGACTCAACCAGCTGGTGCGGGGGGAAATCAAAGAGGCGCGACTGCACAGTGTGAGCCCCATGCCAGAACAACGCGGAGCACAGACAGCAAGGGACGAACAGGAAACAGCGTCCAGAACAAACAGAACAGGAAGGGGACGTGAGCGTACTGGATGAGTCTCTAGCTTTACTAGGCTCGCAGCTGCACCTCTCTCTCATGGTGCTGCAGGTCAAGGCGCCCTTGGAGATCGACCGACGACAAGATTCTACGCGTTTTGGCTCGAGTTTCGCCATTTGATGTGTTCCCCCACTCCCCGTGCGACCGCCCCTCGCTTCTTATGCGGTCTTGGTGCATGTCTTGCCTGCAGTACTCAGCCGGTGATTCTACCCTCTCTTGTTCTCAAAGCGGAGTCTCCAGAGCCAGCATGATGCTCCAGACCCTCCCAGCCTAATTTCGTAGGCCGAATGCGTTCAGCCACTGCGACAAAGTGCTCGTTCTCGACTCCTTCTCATTGGCTACAGCTCGTGGCTCCCCCCCCCCCCACTCTTTTTCGCTGTGGCCCCGCTCCCGTCTTCTTGATCTGTGTCCGCGTTCGCACAAACCACCTTGACTGCAGTCCTGTCAGCTGAGCTGTTTCGCCGCCCCTCCGCTTCCGCCCAAAGTCCGGCAGCCAACACTCCTTCGTTCCAACTTGGGCGCTTCCCCATCCCTTGCCCCAGCCTGTCTGGCTGTCATCCCGGCCTGTACCAACCGAGTTTGCTCGCTCAGGATTGGCTACAACTGTGTGCAGGATCCAGAGTGTGCGTGTCCAAGCAAATCAGAGTTCCTGATCCAGTGTCACAATTGCAGGCGTCGATGCAACTGCCCTGGCTGCATCCATAGTCCCAACAGTCGGTCTCGGCTGATCTTCTGTGTCTCATCCACTTTCCTTCCTCCCATCCTGCCCTCTTGTCCCCTCACCTTTCCCCATCCAACCAATCGGTTTCTCCTCCCCCTTCCTTCTCGAACACCATCTCCCTATTGCGACTTGCCCGTTCGGCTGGCCTGTGTCATTCCAACTTGATCGTCGTCGCCAATCTCCGAACCACTTTTCGAGAAGCCATCATCGACACTCGAGTCTAGCTGGCCAGCATGGCGTCGCACCACTCCACCGCTCCCAAGAGGGACGTACACAACCCGCTTCTCTTCGAGTGTGCCTGGGAAGTCGCCAACAAGGTCGGTGGTATCTACACCGTCATCAAGACTAAAGCTCCCGTCACACACCAGGAGTATGGCGACCGATACACACTCATCGGCCCTCTCTCCTACAAGACCGCTCCCATGGAGGTCGAGGCACTTGAGCCCGAGGACCCTCTGCTCAAGGAGACGCTCGACAGCATGCGTGATGCTGGTGTCAAATTTCTCTACGGACGCTGGCTCATCGAGCGAGCTCCTCGTGTTCTGCTCTTCGACACCTCCAGCATGTACCATCGCATGGACGAGTGGAAGGGCGACCTCTGGAACCTTGCCGGTATCCCAACGCCGCCCAACGATCACGAGACCAACGAGACGCTCGTCTTTGGCTACCTCGCAGCATGGTTCCTCGGCGAATACTCGAGCCGGGAGCGCAAGCGTGCCATCATTGCCCACTTCCACGAGTGGCAGGCAGGTCTCGCCATCCCCCTCTGCAGGAAGCGTCACATCGACGTAACCACCATCTTTACCACTCACGCCACTCTCCTCGGACGATACCTCTGTGCAGGCAGTGTCGATTTCTACAACAACCTCCAGTACTTTGATGTCGACCACGAGGCCGGCAAGCGTGGCATCTACCACCGATACTGCGTCGAGCGCGCCGCCGCTCACTGCGCCGACGTTTTCACCACCGTCAGCCACATCACTGCCTACGAGTCTGAGCATCTGCTCAAGCGCAAGCCCGACGGCGTTTTGCCCAACGGTCTCAACGTGGTCAAGTTTTCCGCCATGCACGAATTCCAGAACCTACACGCCCAGGCCAAGGCCAAGATCAACGAGTTTGTCAAGGGCCACTTTTATGGCCACTACGACTTTGACCTCGACAACACGCTCTACTTTTTCACCGCAGGCCGATACGAGTATCGCAACAAGGGTGTCGACATGTTTATCGAGTCCCTCGCCCGTCTCAACTACAAGCTGCAGAAGAGCGGCTCCAAGACCACCGTCGTTGCCTTTATCATCATGCCTGCCGCAACCAACTCGTACACCATCGAAGCGCTTAAGGGTCAAGCCGTCACCAAGCAGCTCCGTGACACGGTCGAGCAGATCCAGGCGCGCGTCGGTGAGCGTCTCTTTGATAAGATGGCCCGCTACCAGGGCGAAACCGGCTCGGACGTGATTGACCCGGCTACGCTGCTCTCGGATGCGGACAAGATCCAGCTCAAGAAGCGCATCTTTGCACTCAAGCGCAACTCGCTCCCTCCCGTCGTAACGCACAATATGCAGGACGATGACAACGATCCGATTCTCAACCAGATCCGTCGCGTTCAGCTGTTCAACCGCACCAGCGACCGTGTCAAGGTCATCTTCCATCCCGAGTTCCTCAACGCCAACAACCCAATCCTTGGGCTCGACTATGAGGAGTTTGTTCGAGGTTGCCACTTGGGTGTCTTCCCATCCTACTACGAGCCGTGGGGTTACACTCCTGCCGAGTGCACCGTGATGGGTGTTCCCTCGATCACCACCAACCTGTCCGGATTCGGTTGCTTTATGGAGGACACGATCGAGCGTGGCGAAGACTACGGAATCTACATTGTCGATCGACGAATGAAGAGTGTCGAGGACTCGGTCAACCAGTTGACCGATCAGATGTTCCAGTTCAGTCAAAAGACGCGTCGACAGCGTATCAACCAGCGAAACCGAACCGAGCGTCTGTCCGAACTACTCGACTGGAAGCGGCTCGGCCTCGAATACGCCAAAGCGCGACAGCTGGCGCTGCGCCGTGCGTACCCAGACTCATTTGATGAGGACGACACCATTGAGAGCTACTTTGATGATATTCACGATGGAAAGATGCCGCCACCACTCTCGATGCCCGGCTCGCCAAGGTTCGGATCGGGCGCCAGGACACCAGGCGAGTTTGGAACGCTGACTGAGGAGCTGCAGGGTTTGAGCACGTCGGACTACAAGGGCCACCAGCAGTTCTGGAAGTCCATGAGCCAGCACGGCAGTGATGACGAGGAGGAAGCATACAGGTTTCCGCTCGTCATCAAGTCGCGTCAGCGCGGCACCTCTGTCGGTAGCATGAGCGGCGCAAGCACTCCAGGTCTGGGGGGTGGAAAGTTCCTCTCCAGTGCCGATCTCGACCGCGCAGACGCTGCGCTCAGCAATCACAGCGGCGCGCCAAACGGCAACGGTTACTAATGCATCGTCCCATCCGTCCCTTTATCGCAGCCTCACACCTTGGCATCGCAAGTCTAGGTTTACCTCAGCATCTTGTCTTTGCCCGCTCCAGCCCGAGCCAAACCATTTCCACTGTCCTTTCATCTTATTGTTCCAAACCACCTTCCTTTTTATGCTTTCTTTGTGCTCTTTGCTTTTGGCCCATTCATCCTCATATCTGCCACATACTCTGTGAAATTTCGCTTGTTTCTTTCGCTTCTTGTATGTCTACGATCTCATTACTGATTTGTCATTTCTCAATCATGGATTCCGTTGCTGGCGGTGGTCGGATTGTGCGGGCGGCCCGATTTGATTCTTGGTATCGGGGTGAAATCATCGGGAGGAATATGGAAAAACCACGTGATGAGACACCTAAAACGTCGGAAGAGGAATGCGATTTTCTTCCTAAACCGCCCTTTTCTTGCGATCCACCGCTCGCCGTCATCCGGGAAACCCAGATCCTCTCGTCGTTGCATCTTCACCTACACACGGAGCTCTCTTTTTTCGGTATCGACATACACTATTCGCCATGCGATCGCATAGTCTCGCTAGAGCGGTGCTCCGCAGCGCAGCACGCAACTCGACCACCACCACTTACATGCTTCGTCCGACGTCTTTCAACGCGCATCCCGCTGTCGATGTTACTCGGAAGGGGGGTCTGCCGTGTATGCGGGGCTTTAGCTCGTCGGATATCGAGTTGAAGAAAAAGTCCAATAAAAATGCATTTGGTGCGGTGGAAGAGGATTGGTCGTTGGAGAACCACCATGATGATGGCGAATTCGCGATCGAGGACGACGATGAGCTTTTCGGTAGCGTTTCGGATGTCAACACCGCCGGCACGTCTACGTCTACGGAGGGCTCGTCCATGTCTCGTGTCGACTTTGCCAAGGCATTGGAAGAGTACCGTCGCTGTCTCGAATGGGAGAGTATCGACAGGGGCCAGTTCCCCTCTCTCTCGAGGTGGAGGAACCTTGCTGGCCATGCTGTGACCCAGGCGGAATTGGAGCAGTCGTTGGAGCTGGCTAAGTTGTATCGTGACCGGGTGGGGTCGTTGGGATTGAAGAGTGGAAGGCGATTCGCATCGAGGGCGAGCAAGGTCAATTTGCCAGAGGTGGCACTGAATGCGTTTTTGGACCGATATGCGTACGGCTTGGAGTACGATCTCGAAAGTCTCTACCTCGTCCAAAGGGCGTTGATGACGAAGTTAGATAGGGGCGAGAGGGAAGAGATTCTCGCCAGTGCCGAGTTGGCCGGTGCACCAGTGCAGGAGACAGATCTGTTAGGTGTCGTACCTCCCTCCGAAGGCGCTCGAGCTGAGGCGGAAAGTGGCGAGGATGGAAAAGCAGAAGCGATCTCGTCAAGCCATGAATTGGACATGCCACTCGCTCGCGCCCAGCTCTCCATCATTGACCGCATGGCTTTCCTCGCTTCCATTTCGACCACCTCGAACAGCAGCAACAACACGACTAGTCTCGATCCAACTTTGCTTTCGTACATCCCGCATGCATACATTAAATGCTTCGGTCTCATCTCAAATCCTACCACCTCCTCCAACCCTCTTCTCACCAACATCTTTGCCCGAACGGACGACTTGATCTCTCTCCTCACCCTCTCTGCCCGACGCGCCCTTTCCACCACCAACAACTCCACCATTACTATTGGAGCCACAGCCACTCTGTCGCTACAACGTTCGATCCGTCTCGGCAAACACTTCACTTCAACCCTCAGCTACGTTGCCCGTAGAGGTCAGACCAAATTCACCGACCCTTCCACCGGAAAATCTTTGGACCCCGTCAGAACGCTGTACCGTTACATGGATCGAGTTGCTCCTCAGGCGAGCAATGTGCTCGTGCGAAAGGTCGAACCCCTCTTCCAGACGTATTCCTCTCTGTAGGTTAATCTAACGTATTTCCCGTAGTACCGACGCGCCTGTAGTACCGACGCATTTTTTTTTGAAATTTAACTGTGATGGTAGTACTTGTCCTGATCGTGAGCACAGTATTTTTTGATAGTGATGAACCATGAAACTTAGATTGATATGATCGCAATGAGATATGTTACACTCAAATGAATTCGGAACTAGAGATGTGTGCGTGATGAGCTCGCTAAAGGAACCTTGGAGTAGAAGATGCTTGGAAGTTCATCGTCATCTTCGATGGTGCTGAGAGGGTCGTCATCATCAAGTTCATCCATCCATTGATGCACTGAAGCTGGAAGGGTGTCAATGAATGGTGTTGAAATGCTCTCGTCACCATCATTAGGTGCTTTGTCACCATCATTTCCTCCAATCATTGATGGTAGTGCCCTCCGCTTCTCCTCCCGTCACTGTTTCCGAGCCTGGTGTGCAACAATCACTGGTTTCTTTGCCACCAACTCCTTCTCAGCATGCTCCCTGCTGATCATCCTCTCCTTGGAAAGCACCATCTGATCACCAACCTTAGCTCTTGTTGCCACCTTTTTCACCATCATCCTATTCCTCTCCTCCTGCTTCCATAGTAACATGTTTTCTGCTTTCAATGATGAAATACAAGCCTGTTGTTCACTGAACATCTGCAACAGGGTCCACTTGAGTGAATGTGCATCCTGAGAATCCGGTTGTGTTGCTTGAAAGCTGTCAAGCAGAGCACTTATGCCAGTAACTGTGTCAGGTACAGCCATTCCTTGCAGCAGCTGTACCTGCATTGAAGGCTGTTGAGCTGCCAAATGGCCAGCTAATTGTGCCAGTACCTTCTCCGGGTCCAGTGTGAGAGTGATTCCGGAGTCGGAAAAGGCCTTCCATGCAGTGGAAGGCATCAAAATTATTGGAAGGAGTGAACTGGTAATGTGTTATCGTTGCTGGTTCAGGGATCCTGGGGGAAACCACTGATCAGCTAAGGCAGGGGCAAGTAGCTATCTCAACAGTGCCTTCCCTATGTCAGAGGGGCTTGTAGAGCTAAGTCTGAGGATATTTCAGCTTAGATACACTCTGTAGATAGAGGATATCAGAGGGTTGCAGTAGTGATTGAGGAGCAACTAACAATGTAGGCAACTTGGCTCATGCAGGAGGAAGAGAGATGAAGAAGAAGAGGAAGCAGACCTTGCTATGTGGGGATGTGGGAACTAGTTTGAATGACTTTCTGCAACTGTATCTACAAGTGAGTTGATGTATATATATATGTGTGTTTTCCTATGATGGCAATACCTTCTCAAAGTTGGCTATGTCTTTGCTATATCAAGGGTATGATACCTGTGTCAAGTCTTGGAGAGTATGGAGCATCATTTGGGACCTTGAGTAGAGACAGTGAGGTATTGCAGGAGCTTATCCTTGAATGTGTGTGTGGGGTTGCATATATATGCTATCTTTCCTTATCACAGAGGAGTGTGTTCCTATCTTTGTCATTGTATATGGTCCATACTCATCCGACACAAATTGTGTTTCAGAGATGTGGGTCCGGGGTTCCTGCAGTCACAGACTAATAGCCGGAATTGGGTAAGTGGGGTCCCATAGCCGGGTGTGGGGGGTCCAGAATTGGACTTTTCTTGACGTGTCGTGGCCTAACAGTGTCGAAATAATTTTTGAGGAATATTGACACATCCTGGTTGCCTGTGTTGGACCTCCACAATCTAACAGATTGTTCCGAAGTCGAAAACGTGAGTGACTGCATATTCCAACATGATATAGGGAAGGCACTGTCGAGATAGCTACTTGCCTCTGCCTTAGCTGATCAGTGGTTTTCCCCAGGATCCCTGAACCGGCAACAGTAACACATTACCGGTTCACTGCTTCCAATAACCTGCTGCAGGCACAACGCTGAAAGTGTTCCTGAAGAGTGCTCTCTGCAGCAGGTTCCAACACTTGTTGGTTGGACTGTGCCTGGTCTTTTGACTTCCAACCATTAAGTCAGTGGTGCAGGGTCACTTCAGGAACATTGTTTTCTGCCACTGCTTGGTGAATGCTGGAGTAGGTTCCATTTCCGACATCTGCAGCAGCTTGTTGGAGTTGAGCTTCTTTTCCAGTGCGTTTGACAGTGGATGTTGCTCGAGACAGTACTGAGTGCTTGGAACAGGAATGGCAAACCATTATGGGGTCCAAATTGCTGGGATATGAGCTTAAATTGCAAAGATTTGTGGATACAATGGTGTAGACAATGTTCACGGTGGGAACTGATGTGGGGTTGGTGGGTTTCAGGAATGAAGAAACAACTGTGCTCATGATCATGCAAGTCACTCACATCAGACACATGCTTCTCAGAAAAATTTAAAATTGCGTTGGTACTACAGGCGCATCGGTACTACGGGAAATACGTTAAGTTAGATTGTTCACTTCATTCTTGCTCGTCGCAATTCCATCCGCTCTGGTGAAAACTACATTCCTGTGAGTGTGATCGTTAAAATGGTATGCTTTCAATTAAAACGGTGTGAGGTGGTAAGTTTAACCAGTGCCTTCTTTCCAACGTGCATGCAACTCATCATCGTCAGACAAAGTCACCACATTCCGAGACTCCACCTGCAGTTCTGGGTGAGACTCATCACAGTCACTGTCAAACTCGTCCATGTTGATAGCGAGCGCATTTGGATCCGCCATCCCCCCTTTCCCCTCACTCTGCCCCCCTTGAACGAAATCCTCCTTCCCGAACGACTTTTCTGGATGTGATTGTTGCGGGTGTTGCGCTACGAAAGCGGCGGGAATCGTCGGTCGGGGATTAATCCGGTTTTCAATCCCGATGAAACGACACAATGCTTCGGTTTGCGGATTGGTATACCACGCCGGCGGAGCTTGCGACACTCCCCCCGGTTCAAACGACGCCGGTGCTGTGCGGACAAATCGTTGCACACGGTACACGTCCAATTCATCCCCTCCTCCCATCAACTTTTCCAACGTGGCGTTGCTCGAACCGTCCAATTCGTCCTGTTTCCGCTTTCCTCCCGTTTTGGCGGTGGAGTTGAGCAAGGAAAGTCGTTGCTCGAGCCATCGTTCCTCGGTTTCTAGTTGGTGGGCAAATTGCACGCTGCGGGGGTCGGGCAGGTCAGGTTGATGGTATTGGAGGGAAAAGTAGGGGTGCGAGGCACGGGTGATGGCAAGCCAACGTTTGTTGTATCGCAGAGTGGGTGGAACGCGTTGTTGGTAGTTGAGTGCTGCTTTGCAGGCTTCGAGTTGCGAATCAAAGGGCGATGAATGGTCGATGACCTGGAGGAAGGGTGTTTGCGGGAGACACTTGTGCAGCGCGAGGAACCGCGTTGTCGCGCCAGAATTGTCCGCCTCTTTGTCAGCATCGATGGTGGTAGTGCTTGAAGAGGTTTCTTTCTGTTCTGCACTTGGCTGTTGTGGTTGGGGGTCTGTAACGTCGTCGTCTGAGTCGAGATCGAAATCGATAGCTTCCGGATTCGCGTTTTGCGCAGCCGGATTTGAGGCCGTTGCTACTGGTCTCGAAGCGGTCTGTGCCGTCTGGGTGTGATTGTGGTCGTATATGGCAGCAAACTTGACATGCAGATGTGCAGAGAACCAGAAAGCGGGCTTCAAGCATTGCAACAGCTCCATCAGCGGCGGTGAGCCCAACGTGCTCGTTTCGATTTCTTGCTTGAAGAACGGCTTCTTGCGTATCAACCCCTGCGTATCACCCCACTGCTCTATCGTATTCGGCCAATCATGCGACAGCATCACAGCGGTTCCGCAACCCTGCATCGCCTTTAGCCGCCACACATCAAACTGTCGAGTGTGATAACAGCTCCTAATGGTGCCTGCATCGTAGGGAAGCTTTTCGAACCTGCCCTTTTTATAGTCGTTCTGCTTGTATATGCCTGATATTCCCGCAACCACCAATCCGTTGAGTTCTACCACACCGGCAGCACCGAGAAAGTAGATGTTGGGCGCGAGCCATCCACCGTGGTACAGCTCGTGCATGTAGTTGCTCGCTTCATGGTTTCCGCCAATGACCAAGGTCAGGATGGGAGCGACTTTCTCGCCAGAGTAGTACGAGTGGAAATCGCCCAGCTGTCGATACTTCTGAGGGACGGCAAGGGCGTGTAGGTCGGCATGGTTGCGGATGGCTTGGAAATCGCCGCAGAGGAGGAGAGCGTCGATCTGGAGAGATTGCTCTCGTTCGGTGCGAAGAAGCGAGGCGAAGATGGAGTCGAGCTCGCCGTGACTACAGCCTTGGATGGCAAGCTTCATCGTAGCCTGGCCCTTCGAACCGGTATCCGCCAGACAAGTGTCGATAGGTAAAAGAGCAGCACGACGTGCGCCAGATTCGAGATGGACCCTATGTTACGCATCCGTGACTATACCGTGCGAGAGGCAACCCAAAAGCCGATCTAACTTTTGGAGCAAAGTTTGACCACATACAGCCGCTACCGTGCGGTATATAGTTCCCGCTCCTGTAGGCCCCGTTTTGTGCAATACGAAGATTTTCCTCATATTCACGTGCATACAAGGTACTGTACAGTATATGCATGTGACAACCTGACTGCGAAAAAGAAAAGTGTGACTGTGGAGCAGATCGCATCGCCGATTTACGTTTGAAGACGACCGATGGGAGGGACAGTTTGTTTCGGTGCAGGGTCCTGGGTGCGGCGTTGGATTGAACCGCAACGCTGTACGCCGCCATTGCACTTTTGAGTTTTTGGCGTTTTCCTCCCACGCGATGTGAAGCCCGAGATTGGAGCGAACGAGTCCCATCAACGCACTTGATTCGCTCCAAATGAAAGTAGGATCCGTGGAATGCAGACCTCGAAAGATGGAATAGGATGCAGGATCAAAGTGCGACCAAATCCTATCCTGTCGACCCCGGCGTCGACTGTCGCGAATGCCGGTGCAAGAAGCGCGATGACAACTCCGAGGCAGGCCAGCGGATGCATGAGCGAAGCGGATAGCGGGCGTAGGCTCACGCGTGTGCTGTGCTGGCTGCTCTGAGCTGAACTCTGAGCTGAATGTGCTCTGCTGTCACAATTCCAAGCGTGTCTCAGCAGCAACGCGAAAGGTGACCGGCCAAGAAGAGCTGGGCGCGTCGCACAGTGTCACCCCTTTATTTTTCTTTTCTGGCCCCTTTCTTTTTTTTTTTCCTTTTTTTTTTTTGTTCGGCCATTGACTGGTGTGCTAGTGGAGAATTTTGGATCACGAAAAGCGGAAAATTGGATTGGAATTGAAAGCTAATTTTTGGTTTTTATTCGTTCTGCCACAGCTCCTGGGCTGCCTCGCACGTCTCTCTGTGATGGCGAAAAGACGCTACCGTAGCACACTTGGGCAGCCGGGCAGTGTGTCAGTGGGTGGGAGAGAGAACAAGCAGATACAGTAACGCTCTGGCTAAAGGGCTAGCTAGCTGGCTGGTTGGCTGGCTAGCTGTCCTGTCCTTCGGCAGCACAGAGCAGGGTCGGTCACACATTACAAAGCTGCACCCACGAACTCACACTGCACACTTGTGACGCCAACTTCGAACCTGCTTCGCCTCGCCTGCATCCCACTCCAACACTCGCGATTTGTTGCCGACGCCTGCCCTTCATCGCCGTCGTCCCTTCTGTTTATTGCGCTCCTTCACCCACCTTCGAAACACTTTGTACACAACAAGCGCGTACAACAGGCCGGACCACTTCGCAGTCGACGCGATCCAACCTCTCTCACACTCGCCGACTCGGTCTCTAAACCGTTGAGTCTCGCGTCACCGTTCGACCCGGCGCTTCTTCACTTAGCACCAGCTATTCGGCATTGCGATCCAGCGCGTTGCTTGTTCAGCCAACACAGTCTTTGAAGCTCTTTGACCGTATATTCTAGCCTCAGAATACGCCATCTCTCGTACCGCCAGGCGAACAGCCACCCAGCGGCGCCACGAGTTCGCAAAAGCGATCCACTTTCCGTCGGATAGTCAATCCTCTGATGGCATCCATCCCTTGCGCATTGTCATCCAACGTGCGAGTCTAGCTGGCTCTTGCACAAGCTGCCACTTTCTCTGCCGTCCCATAATCCACGCATTCGGCGCTTGATCCACTAGGACCCCAACGACGCATCAGCTTGAGTCAGCGCAGCGCACGTACGCAGCAAACATGGCTCAGGTCAAGCCTGCCTTGACGCTCGACGTCAACGTTGGTTCCTCCAGCCTCGTCGGCATCGGCGGCTCTGGTACCAGCACCACCCCTCGCGCTCACCAGAACGCCGTCAACAACAAGATCCAGAACCAAATCCATGCTTCCGCCTTTGGTCCTCAAAGTGACTACCAGTCCAATCTTGATAGTTCCTACGCTTCCAACGACTTTGATCATCAGCCCGATAATGGCGGATTCAGCAGCGATGACGATGCCCAGGATGTCTATGCCGCTGCAACCAGCAGATTGAAGTCTGGCAGCTCCAGTGCAGGTGCAAAAGCCACGCGCGATGACGCTCATTCAGCAATCCATGCTCGCTACCAGCAGCCAAATCCCAACAGAATATCCGACGCTTCCGACTATGATCACGACGACTATGTTCAGGACGCACACTACCACCATCACCACATGACTGATGAAATCCACGACGAGATGGTCTACGAGGACGAGGGAGAGGATGAAGGCGACGACATCGAGGATGATGAGTCTGAACTCAGCTCCAGCCCATCCATCCCGGACGAGAACATCGACTTTGACCTCGTCTACGCTTTGCACAACTTTGTTGCTACCGTCGAAGGTCAAGCCACCGTCCATAAGGGAAACAGCCTTACCTTGCTCGACGATAGCAACAGCTACTGGTGGCTTGTCCGTGTTCTGCGCACCCAAGAGGTTGGCTACATCCCTGCCGAGAACATCGAAACTCCCTTTGAGCGTCTCGCGCGTCTCAATAAGCACCGCAACGTCGACCTCACTTCCGCCACCGACGATGACCACATTCAAGTGCCCGAAAGGATCTTCACCAGCCACCTCGTCAAAGCAAGAAACGCCTCCGGCACCGCTGGTGTCTCGCTCCATTCAGGCAAGCTCTCCGCCCTTTCCAGACGCGCACAAGGCGCACCAGCTCCTCTCACCAAGGAGCAGAGGCGCAACAAGCGCGGCGTCGTCTTTGGTCCCTCCACCTACCTCGAGCACAGCGGCGATGAGTACTCGGACTACGATGAAGAGGGCGAAGAGCATGATCTCGAATACGAGGAGGATCCAGACGCCGTCTACGACGAAGAAGATGAGCAGCATAAGGAGCAGCACGAGGACGACGACGCTGACGCACAGGCCCAACACCCTACGGCTGTCGACTTTAACAAGATGGAGCCAGACGACGGTATGGAGTGGGATGGTCAGGAGGCCGAACGTATCCAGCAGCAACACCAAGACGCAATGCGTGCCGCGGCCTCGCAGGAACAGCAGAAACGTTCGGTACATCAACGAATCGAAGCCCAGCAACAGCCCACTTCTCATACTTTTTCTCAGCAATATGCGACAGGGCCCGCAGGTTCTTCGAATGGATCTGCTACACAAGCGCACTGGGCAAATGGTACTCAAGCAACAGAGCAGTCCCGGTACCAACAGCAACAAGCAATGCAGGGACCCAGACAGCAGCAGCATGCAGCTCAGAATCAATCCAATGGCGACTCACACCAGTACGCCAACGGCCGATCCTCGACGTCTTCGCAGCAGCTCAGCGTCGCTGGTCCCAGCTACGGTGCACTGGCCGCCGGTCGCCAAGGTCGCGTTATGGGCGAACACATGCGTACGACATCCGCAGAACGCTCGATTTCCAGCATCAACTCGAGCGGCTCGGCCTACGATGCCAACGGTCGTCCGAACTCGCTCGCTGTGAGCAGGAATAGTACTTCCAGCAGCAATGGCTTCCTCCCCTCGCAGATTCAGCGCGAGCGCGCCAACTCGGATGCCAGCGCCAATTCCACCGTCATGGGCGGCGATTCTTCATCGCTTTCGGACAAGGAGAAGCGAAAGAGCAATCGAAGCAGTAAGGGCAACGACAGTCTCGACGCTGGCGACGAGAAAGCAGGCAAGAAGCGCTCCGGTGTCTTTAGTCTCTTCTCCCGGAAAGACAAGAAGGACCGCAAGAGCGGCACTTTTGACGACAGAGACAGCATGGTCGGCATCAGTTCCGAAGACAACTATGCTGCGTACTCCCGAGGGCATGGCAGTCCAGTCGCTAGTGCTGCTGCCGTCAACCCGACTGTTCAGGCTGCGAATGCCGGTCTCCAGCCCGGCCAGAGCATCGGCATGGGCCGCGCCGTGCAGGAGCGAGATCGAGCAACACAGGAGGCATATCAGAAACAATTCCTGTCCCCGCAGAACAGCAGCTTTGACTCTTCGCACCTGTCGAGCTCCTACAGCACAGAAGAAAAGAAACGTGTGCAGCAACGCCCTGGTTCCTTGATTGGGCCTTCGGGCTCGACGCCAATGCTGAACGTCCTTCGTGTGTTCGCAGGAGAAGGCGTCGACTCGGATTCCACGTTCAAGACGGTCTTGCTCAACGATAGCACGCAATCGATTGATCTTCAGCGCCAGGCTCTACAGCGGTTCGGTGTCAATCTGCACGACATGGACAAGTACGTCTTGACAATTAAACGTCTCGAGGGCGACGAGCGACCGTTGGACGAAGATGAGCACCCGCTCCGACTGTTCAACACGCTCACAGAGATCTTGCAGCAAGGCCAGGTGACCGTCCCCAGTGTCAAGAGATCGAGTGTTGGCTCCATCTCATCCATTTCGTCCAATCTCAGCACACATCCAGCTATCGCACGCCTCGGCAATGACTTTAGCGATGACCACGCCGTCAAATTCTACATTAGTAGACGTGATCGACTGCAGGGCTACGTTGATTTCCACGGAAGCTACACAGCGGATGAGTCTGGCCGATCCGCTAACGCATCTGATCTGTCGGTCTCGCAGGACAACAGCAACGTGACCTCGTTGAGCCTTGTTGGCGAGGACGCTGCCCGCAGTAGTCACTCTTCGGTGTTAAATGGGGAGACGAGCGAGACGGTGCAGAGCCCAACGGCTCGTTTCGCACTGCGCCTCATCATCTACGCTTCAGATCTTCCAGAAGGCGTCGTCTTTGATCCTCAGAGCAACGCGCTTATTCCAGCAGCCACCCTTCGCGAGAGGCTGTCGAATTGCCCGGACGGCGTGGCAGAAGTCGCGTCGCAGCATCGATTCCGAGAAAAGATCCTCACCTTCCCGCGAAACACGACGGTTGCCGAGGTGGTCGAGGAAGGTCTGGATCGATTTGGCATCGCAGAAGGCGTTGTAGAAGGAGGCGATGATGTCGAGGATCGCCCATCGAGGCGCAAGAGTAGGCTGCATGTCAAATACGGTCTGGCTGTGCAGGCAGCGGATGGAGAGCTAGCGTTGGCAACCACAAGCAAGGTGCTCGATGCGTATCCTTCGCCGCCCGCATTCAAGTTAGGGGTCGGCAGCCGCAGATCGGTGGACGGAAAGCGTCGCAGTATCGATGCAGCTGCCTTGTTCGGTGCGTCGGACGATGTCGGTGTACACGATCCGGTGTTTGTGTTGCGTCAGATCACCCATGCGTACTCAGGGCCACGGGTTCGATCGATCCAGAACACGATGGGTGCCAGAGCCCACAGTCCAACGGACAACTTGCTCGTAGCAGCACAGGAGGCTCGTCCCCAATCGCAGCCGCAGACTGATAGCCCTCGCCTCGGAGCATCCAGAGATATTGCCCAGGCTAAACCCAATCAGGCCATGACGCCGCAAGAGATCATTGCAGCACAGCGAGCCGCCGCAGCTGAACGCAACGCCGCCGTTTTGGGAGCACAGCGCAACACGCAGCAAGGCGTCGATGTTATGCTCTCCAACCAAGCCCGTTTACGATCTTCCAAGCTCGGTCCAAGTAACAAGTTCCGCTACTCATACGTCCCCGCTGACGGCCAGGAGCGAGATATCAGCGCCATCCTCGAGGAGGTGATGAAGGACCAGATGACGTCTTCAGTCGACTCGCAGTCCAATTCGACGGATTCAGGACTCCACGTGAGGCCTGTATTTACCACCAAGAAGAGCGTGCAGAGCGATCGCACCGTGGATGAGTACGCTTCTGCCCACAGCAGTGGTGCGGAAAGCCCTTTGAGCTTGGACAAGGTCAACTTTGAAGTGGAAGTCGGTGGGGTCGCACCACTGGCTGTTGGAAGGCAGAAGATGGGCGCTGGAGCGGTGGCAGCCGAGGGTGATCTCCTGGATACACTGCTCAGGAGCACACCCCAGCGTAGCAACGTGGAGGAAAAGATCCATGCGGTGCTGGACCGAGTACAGACACCAACATCTGCCAAGGAAACTGTTTCCACATCTGAGCCCAACACCAGTCGTTCTAAAGTGGCGGCACATCACAAGCAGGCCTCGATCGGCTCGGAGCTCTCGAATTCCCGCGACACATCTTCGCCCCTCACCATCGGTACGAGCTCGAACGCAACGCATGCTACCAACACAACGGGGACCATGCTCACGCCTCTGTCGACGCTCGCTGCCACAGCCAACCACCATGGCGGGCCAACGCGGCACGGTCTGGCTGCGGGTGCAGGTACGGGTATGCGATCCGCAAGTGCACTTAGCAACACGAGCGCACGCTCCACCACACCCTCGGCATACCCCTCGGTCGCAGCGCTCTCCTTCGGCGCCGACGACGCAAACCTCTCGCACCTCTACACTTTCGTCGAAGCCGCCGCACGTCGCGATCCACGCAAACGCCTCATCAGCCACGCCAGCATCAGCAGCATCAGCTCCACCACCTCCCCTATCCTTACCTCCTCTGCCCTCCTCCACTCCTCCGGTGGCGGCTCGACCGGCTCCCGTCCCGGATCCAAACTCTCCCACGCAGCCTCCAAGTTGAGCGCGTTGCTCGACGACGAACGCAACAGCCTCAAACCGGAAGTGGGCGGCCTCTTTGCACCGCCCATGCCGTTCGTCGAGAATCACAAGCTGAGAGAGGCGTATAGCGGCATCAACAGGCAGCTCGGCGACATTGATGATAGTCTGGATGAGCTTCTTGCAGATGTCATTCGCATCTTTTAGTGTTCAATTAATCGCTTGGTAATCGCACTTTTGATCGATACTCTTCGACTGTGTGCATTAAGGTGGGTGACACACAGGGGGTGAAATGAAAGAATGTAGGCTGTGTTTGGATCTTTGAGTTGAAACCTAGAGTTGAAAGTGGGACTATGTATGCTGGTTGACATGCGGAAGCACATGTGATGTTAAGCAGTACGCAAGTGTGAGGTTCTTCGCACGGCAAATGCGAGTGATCAAGCCTCGAGTGTACCTCCGAACCCCGAGGCGGCAACGACGCCAAGCGCTGGTTCATCCTCTCCCCCCGCCCCGCTCACTTGACCCTTATCCTTATCCTTAATCTCCACATTCCCTTCCTCCCCAATCGCGACATGGCTATCCGGGGCAGCCAAAATATACAGCTCCCACCCGAACTTACGCCTAACCCTCATCCCCTCCTCATCCACGTCAAGCACTGCACTATACAACAACGCATCCTTAACCATCGCCACATCGCGCGTGATCCCCTGCACCCTCTTGAACCCTGCTACGACACCGATATCAACCCACCCCTGAGCATCCATCTTCTGCCTCAGGAAGAAATCGCCTTGCAAGTTGTGCTGCGAAAAGTAGAATTCGATCTGTCCCAACAACTGTCCTAGAACGCCCGGGGGTAAAGAAGCACCCATTTGAGGGGTGGCATCAAACATGTATCCCATCGCTGGAGGACGCGTGTATGGGTTGTAAGGGAGCCAAGGTGCAGAAGCGGGGGGTGCAGTGGTAGAGAGCATAGGGGTTGCCGCACCAGAGGGGCCGTAGAACATGGGCGTAGGCTGACCAGCAAATGCGTCGCTGGGAAGCGGTGCTGCACGCGGCAAAGCATGGACTTGGGGCGACGACGCCACAGAGCCACGGGGAGAGCTTCTGTTTGTCCCTGGCGTGGACGCGCCACTCTGGGGTTGTCGAAGACCATTGGGATTCGACTGCGACTGCAAAGTGGGTGCAGAGACGCCATTCAGGATTGGACGGAGGTGGGTGCGTGCTGCTCGCGGCTGTTTGGCGTTGGGCTCTCCACGTGCAGCTGGGGCGGATGTGGATTCGGAGCTCGTCGAAGCAGACGCAGCAGGGCTTGATGTTGCTATTCCGCTCGGCTCGGCAATTGTGATCTGACTCGCCACGACCTCCTGGTTCTGCAAACTGGCGTTCAAGGGCTTGGATTCTGTCGCGCCTGGGCGTGTCGGGTTTGTGTATGTTGGCGACATTCCTGGGCGGACAGCTGCATCTGGCTTTGCAGTCGCACCGTCCTTCCCGCCCAATGGCGCGGACTGGCAGCGGCCGTCATTCTTGGCTCGCCCTTCAGAAACCTTGACGCTGGCAAAAGCATCGCTGGTACCTTCCTTTGCCTGCGTCCTGTCTTCCACTCTTGCAGATTTGGCAGCAGCCTTGCTGCCACCTTCTCTCTTTGCACATCCCTGGACAGCTTGTGTCGTTCCCGCGCCTTTCTGGCCGTCCTTGCGCAGTTGCCTGTTCGCCCCCTTGCCTGCCTTGGTATCAGCTGCAGCTCGATTCGGCTTGATTCCCGAAGCAGATGTCGAGGAGTGGGTAATCTCTGGCAGAATGGACACCCATTGTTGTTTGCCCTTCCTCGCACCTGCAGCATTGCCAGGCTGTTGCGGATTGGCGCCAGGGGCAAGTCTGAGCTGGAGCTCATCGAGCGTGTCGTAGAAGCTCTTTTGCATCTTTGGTTGCGAAGCTTTGGCAGTTTCTACCTTGTCATTCTCACTCGAGCTGACTGGCTTCGGCTTCTCGGAAGGCCTCTTTCCAGCGTCTAGCGGGCTTGGCCAATTGTTGACATCCTCAAAGGGCGGCACGCTCGATCCAGTTGCTCTGTTGGCTTGCGGAGCGGCGCCTTTTCCGCTCTTTTGTTGATCGGCAGGATGCGAGTCCTTGTCATTGACTTTCTTGGACGAGGTGGCATCAAGGTCAGCCTTCTCGGTCTTCGCGTCAATTAGCGCTGCAGCAGAGCTTGCCTCGCTGCTTTTGGTCGTAATGCCATTAACGAACACGGGGATCGCAGCTGAAGTCGAATCGCTGTCTTTGCTTTTCTGAATGTCACTGCTATGTGTAGCTTCCTGTGCTGGCTCTTTAGCTGCACCGATTTCGGGTGTTGAAGTTGAGGTCTCTTGGTTGGCAGGCACTCGGCTTTGATGCTGCTGCTGGTGTTGTTGCTGCGACTTGTTCCAGACACTCTTCCCAGCGCCCCAGGCTGCTGCAACTGCACGTTCTGCCTTCTTTGCGGCCTGAGTCTCAGCCTCGGCACTGAGTCCAGATACGCCACTGGGACCGAATCCGCCAAATTTGGGCATGTTTTGTCCTCCATTTAGCAAGTGAATCCTTGCCAGCCATGCGTCATCGTCTTCTGTCTGAGCACCATTCGCGCCACCGTTCTTGAGCACCTCCTCAATCGCCGAGGCGACAGTGGCAGGGCTCGCAGGGATGTCGTCGTGCAAAACAGGTGGAGCTGATGTCGTTTGATTGGACAACACCGCAGCTGGTGAAGCTTGGGCTGCTACGCTTTGAGCGGGAGAAGAGGTAGCTGTCGATTGTTCCGCTTGTTTCTTTGTGGCCTTTGCGGGATCGACTTCTTTGCCTTTGTCCTCGAGCCTGAGCTTCTGAACCTTGTCCGTCGAATCGGCCTTGTCGGGCGCCGTTGAGTGCACCGTTTGGCCTACAGAAGCTTTCTGGGCTGCTTTACCTGTTAAGCAAGTTTCCTCCGAGGCACGGCTATCGACTTTGACGCTCTTGGGCGTGGAGGTAGCAGTGTTGGCTCTGGAGCCAGAAGCTGGCACAGCCGGCCTGTCAGACGTTACCTTTGCAGCAGAGGTTGAAGAGGATATTGGCCCGGCGATGGGTGTGCGATTGGAAGACTGGCTAACTTGTTTGTTGGACTTTCGGTCCGATGTGTTCGGATTGTTGGGACCCTTAGAATGACGCTCGTTGGCTTTCCTGGGACCCGTCGGGGTGGTGGCAGCGGCATGCTTTGCTTGCTTTCCTGCGGTATTGGGGTTGGTGCCAGTACTTGTTGTCGCTGCGGCTGCAGACGAAGCTTTTCTTTGCTGAGCCGAGGTCGCCTGACGCTCTCGCTCTTTCTCAGCCTCGCGTTCAGCAAGCTTCTTTCGGCGGGCTTCCCAGACGTTGACGGGAGGGCCAGCATCCTTTTGCGGAGTCGTACTGGATTGGACTGAAGAAGAGGTTTTGTTGGCACCAGTCGGAGTACTTGGCGTTCGAGGAGCACTACCAGAAGCAGTGGCGGTACTGGTGGATGATGCGCTTGATAACCTCCTGTTGGTCTGAGAGCCGGAAGCATTCAGGGAGATAGAGGCGTTGGCACCGGCCTTGCTGCCTTGCTGAGAGGAGACGCGGTTGACCGAGGAGGCGGAGGAAGAAGGATCGTGTGTTGTGGATACCGATGATTTGGAAGCTTGGCGCAGGCGGTCGGCGTAGGAGAGCTGCGCCTTGCCGGTTGAAGAGGACCATGCCGACATGATTGCGGTAAAAGCGTGGGCGGGCGGGGAGAGACAAGCTTGTTGCTACTCGCTCCGCCTTGAACGAGGTAGCGTGGCTGCGGAGAAGTGAAGCCAGGAGATGAGAGCGCCAAGACTTAGCGGCGTGTGGGAGAAGCTGTTTCTGTCAAAGAGGCTGAGCGGCTACAATCGAAGCGAGCTAGTTCTGATGAGCATCCGAGTGCTGCTGTCCAGTCAAAGGCGTGTGCGATCGATGTTGGGAAGCCTTGCCGCGAGATATTGGCGAGAGGTCCCAGTTTGTGCAGTCACAGGAGAGGGATGTCGAGCGTGTGTCGAATGAAGAAAGCTTATGCCAATTTGTGGCCAGATGAACGTGGCAGCAATACGAAAGCAAGGCTCGGAAGAAGACGACAGGGACTTGAAGGGTGTCAATGAACGGGGTGGTGGTGTGGAAAGAAAGCGCGCTCAGCTCGACTTGGGCTCGAATTTCCGAGTGGCGGGGCAGCAGCGAAGCAGCGAGATGGATATGATGAGGTCCAGAGGGGTTTCCGATTTCGATGAAGTGGGCTTGGGTGGGACTCGCCGGATTAAATGCAAGCCAAGAGAGAAGGTGATGTGACAAAAGCGAGACGGACCAGGTTAAGAAATGGCACCTCGCAACCCACGCACCGCTTCGTGGGAGAGTGAGAAACGAGAGAGATAGCCAAGACGACACGCCGAGATTGTGGAAAGTTGAGAAGAGAAGGAAGAGTGCGAGGTCTTGTGGGTGTGTGCGTGTGTGTACTAGACTGTCTGTGCAGTGCGTGAATGTACAGAACTGTACTGCACTGTACGTGCTCGACCAACTAGCTACGATTGATTCCGCTCTGTGCTGAAGCGAAAGAAACTGCGAATCCAAACTTGGAGCAAACGCTCAGTTGCTCAGTTGGTTCGGGTCCCGATCTGTCCAAAGCGCATTAACGGTCGGTGCGTGTGGCTTCTGTCAAACGCTTGCCTTTGAGTTTGGGTAGGAATCCCTTTGATGACAGCCTTGTCCCGATTGTGGTTTTGTCTTTGAATTCATGATTTTATTTTCTTTTTTCTTCGCTTTTCAGCCGCCTTGCTCGTTCTCGTGCTTGACGTGAGAACACACCCACACGTCGTTGTTCCGCTTCTCTGGGCTGGCTCAACACCGTTTCTCATGGAAAAACGGCCGACAGGCTAGAAGCGTTGCCCGCGCGTCCTTCGCGTAGATCAATCAGCCTATCACCGAGTTCCGAGACGCGAAGCTAAACAACACCATTTTGGTAGCAACATTAATCTCACATTGTTTTGCAATTTGACTACTCGCAGAACAGAGGTGAACCTGTGATCCGTTCACGACTTACGAAAATTCCATCGAGTGTAGTTGCTATTGTTTGACGCGTCACAGTGACCCCCTTGCATCCCGAGATGCTTGGCTTGGTATGGCGTACTGTGCACGCCTCTGTGCCCAGAGTGGTTTCCAAGCCTTCCAGACGAAAGAGCACAGACCTCGCCGGCAGGCTGAGGCATCTTGGGCAAATCATGGTTCACCGTTCCTGCGAGCTTTGTCGTTGTGGCACGGCATTGTGACTAGCTATCAAGTCGGTCAAGCTGAGCTCGTCGCTCTCGGTCAGCCGCTAGCGCTGCGGGCATACCTGAACTGCAACAAGTGCCGCTTGCTGTAGAGCGTGACACGAAATCCAGTTTGTTCTGTTGGCGTCGTACACAGCAACTTCGCTACATTGTGTCTCTGCATTGTGTCCCTGCCCTTTTTCTGTTTCTCTGCGTGGACGCGCCATTCGATGTGCAACGGCTGACCTTGCGCCCTGCGTCATGCTTGCAGAGATTCTGTCCAACTTCTGTTCTCAGCTATTCTCCCATTCCTTGACCATGGATCTCCCCGACCCCTTTCATGCAACACATCTCGTAGCCGTGGCCTCGTCGCTTCCCGTCCAGGCAACTTGCTCTTTCTCTCCTCACCACCCACCTTCTTAGCCTGATCGACATTGCATACCACCTCATTAAAGAGCGCTTTGTGGGACTGTAATTTCTCAGCCCTCCAGCCCTTCCTTCCTTGTGCATGTATATAAAGACGGTTGGACCGTCTCTGTCCTTTTCGGACCCACAGACCGCTCTTCTCCACCAACGTCCCCCCACTCCCAATTCAGCCCAGTCCGTGGTGACGACTACAGCGAGTATCTGCTCCTATCTACTACCTCTCTGATCTTTAACATGCCTTTGTCGAAGCGCTGGCTTTGCGCTCTCATGACGCTTCTCGTCGCCGTAGCATCTGTCATGGCCGGACCACTTCCCACATTTGATCCAGCTATCCAGGCTTTGACCGCCGGCAACTTTACTTCCGCAACCGAGACTGGAATGTGGCTTATAGAGTTCTACTCGCCATATTGCGGCCACTGCAAGAAGTTCGCCCCCACCTACCACGACCTGGCCGAGTCCAATCGTCATCTCGAGGACTCGTCCGAGTTCCACATCGCCCGGGTCAACTGCATCGCCCAGAGCGATCTTTGTGTGCGCCAGAACATTGATGCCTATCCTTCACTGGAGCTCTTCCGAGACGGTGCATGGTTCGAGAGCTACATGGGCGAGCGCACCTACGAGGAGCTTGATGCTTACATTCAGGCAAGAGCGGCCGACAATCGAAGGCTAATGGCCATCAAGTCACAGCTCGCTGCTCCGTCTGCTGATCGCAACGCCCACTGATCACATGTTCTGCTGTGGCCATGGAAGGATATATACCCAACTAGCATAGATTTGTCACTGTGATTTTCCCATCCACCTGCACCATTTTGCAAGAGTGTCTAGATTTAATGGGCCCGACCACCTAAGGGGCCGAAACAGACCATTCTCTGCAGTACCATCAAACCTGTGCATGTAATGCAATCGATCTGAAGCAGAAGATGACCTTGCTGAGACGCTTAGTATAGCAGGAGTTGCAAGCAAGAGAGCCAAGAGCAGGACCAGGCGCAACTGCCCAAGGGGTCTTGGTTGGTTGTTTAATTAGAACAGAAATAAAGAACGCTACTCAAAAATGGACTGCGTATTACGGCACGAAAATGACTGTGTCCGGGCCCAGTCATACTCTGTCCCACGTGAACCGAGCCTATCTCCTCCACAATTCCGGCCGGGCCTGTGCGTCTTCACAATCCGGCAGTGGTTGTTGGTTACTTGCAGCGTAACTCGTCCTCATGTCCCTTCACTTGAACGTTTGAGCACCACCACCATATTCCGTCCTCCTCATCTACAGGCCCTTGCTTCGCTCGGAAATAGCATGCAAAGATGGCGGCGCCGCTTTACACCACCGCGTCGGGACAGCTCTACCACGCCGGTAAGATCCTCATCGCAACCGTCGGCCTTCCAGCCCGTGGCAAGACGCATCTCTCCCACGCCATCGAACGATATCTCACATGGCTTGGCGTCAAATCTGGCGTCTTCTCCCTTGGGGACCACCGTCGCAAGGTCCTCGGCGGTGCTGACAAGATTCCGTCCGACTACTTTGTCACCGGTCCCAAGAGTGAAGAGACCGAAGCGCTCCGCAAACGCATTCTCGATGAATTCGACGACACAGTTATCGACTTTTTCTTCAATCAAGGCGGACAGGTTGTCGTCTACGATGCGAACAATTCGATTCAAAGCAGGAGATATGCGATTCGGGAGAAGTACGGCAAGTTGGGTGTCCATGTCATGTTCCTAGAGAGCATTTGTACCGATCCCAAAGTGGTAGAAGCAAACGTGAGGAGCGTCAAGCTGAGCAGCCCGGACTATGTCAATTGGGATCCCGAGAGAGCGATGCAGAACTACTACTCGCGCATTGCAGGCCACCAAAAGACCTACGAACCCATCGAGAACCCAAGCTTCCCCTACATCAAACTCATCAACGTCGGAGAGCAGGTCGTGGTCAACAACATTCAGGGCTATCTCCAGTCGCGAATCGTTTTCTTCCTCATGAACATTCACAATCGTCAACGCACCATCTATCTCGTTCGAGCAGGCGAGGCTCTTGTCGAGCATCTGTACAAAGCAGATGCGGACCTCTCCTCCCTTGGCTGGGATTATGCCGACGAGCTCGCACACTTTATGGTCAACCTGCGGCGAAAGAAAGCAGGACTCCCTCCTATCGAAGGTCCCGCAGCTCAAAGCACAGATGGATCCGCGACCAACAAGGACGAGTTCATGGAGCAGGACAGCAAAGCGTTCGAGGTCTGGACCTCGCAGCGTCGCCGATCGTCCCACACCGCATACCCACTGGCAGAGGCAGGTTACAAGGTCATCGAACGCAGTCAGCTGAGCGAGATGAATCCAGGCGTCGTTGACGGCATGTCGGTGGACGAAGTGAAACAGCGCTTCCCAGACGAGTATGATCGCAAGCTGCGCGAACCCTACTCGCATCGCTTTCCGCGTGCCGAGTCGTACCACGACCTATCTGTCCGTCTTGAACCCATCATTTTCGAGCTCGAGAGGACAAGGAACGACGTGCTCATCATCGGACAGTCTTCGGTTCTGCGGTGCTTGATCGCCTACCTCCAGGGATTGCAGCCAGGCGAGATCCCGAGCATCCAAGTTCGAGAGGGACAGCTGATTGAGATTCTGCCGCAGGCGTATGGAGTCAAGACAGAGGTGCATGAATTCTGGGATCCTGTAGCGAGAAGGAAGGAGCGAGATGCTGCGTTTGACGATCTGGAGGAGGAAGGCGAGGGAAAGGGTAAGGCGAATTTGGTACATATCAACGATGCCGTCATGACTAGCCATGGGTCTACCACCACCCCTGCGACAACAACTGCAGCGATGTCGGGAGCAGCAAGGGAGGACGAGAAGAGCGAGCAAAAGGTGGGTCAGCCACCAGGAAAATTGCAGTGGGCAAAGAGGAGGAATAGCTCAGGAAAGAGTCCGGAAGGCATCCGAGCGGATAGAGAGGCAATTCGTGAACTGGAAGCACATCTCCGAGAGAATCAGATCAAGGAACACAGCGAACGTCCCAATCTATGATCCGATTCTGTCTTATCTATCGAAGCTTCACCTCTGTATGTTTTTTTTTTTTTTTTTTTTTTTTTTTTTCGATCTCGTTTTGTCAACGTGGATGCTTTCATTCTCATGGAACAAGCTCAGACAGGAAGAGACATGAAGGAAGCTGCGATTGTGCTGTATGTCATTTTTGCGAAAGTCAAGGCACTGGATTGCGGAAGGTAGGCAGAGGGGTCTACTCTTCATCGTCAGAGTCTTGGGCAAAAAAGTCGTCTCCTTTGACGCCTCCTGCATCTTCGTCCTCGTCCTCGTCTTCGTCGCTGGGTTCTCCGTGCTTGCGCTTCGTCTTTCCAGCCTTGCCTGACTTTTCCGTCTTCTGTTGCCCATTCGACTCTGCGGGCGATTTGTTGCTGCTGTTGGCTAGTTTTGTTCGTGGACGGTCCTTGCTACTCAACTCGACCTCTGGCTTGTTGCTGAGATCTCCGTTTTTGATAGCCTTTTTCACAGTCTCTAGATGCTGATACGCTTTTTGTCTGCTCTTGTCTTTCTCGTTTGCGTCTGGTGGTGATGGTCCTTCTTGAGCGTTCGGGAAGAGGGCGACGTACCGCAAATCAGCGGGATACTGCACCACGTAGTGCAACAACTGCCTCAACCACTCCATCCTCTTGACCAATTCCTCTTTGGACATCTTTGACTCCTTCACGCACTGCTCTTCATCATCCTCGCTACCAGCCTCTGAATCCGAACCGTCCTCCGCTTTGCCATAGTCGAGGCACACAAGACTGCGTTTACACCGAGCGATTCGACGGACAAGTTTCTGCCTTTCAACAAACTTGACGCGGTGGTACCTCGACGCCCGCGATTTTTCCACCTGTTTGCGCGATGCTGCCTCAAGATCGGCTTCGAGCGACTTGAGTCGACGCTCGGCCTCGATCTTGGTGCCTGGAGCGAGGTTGGGTTTGGCGAGCAATCGCTTTGTTTGTCGAATGGACGATTTGATTTTAGATGCTCCCGGTAAGCCTGACGATGATTGTGGTTTTTCATACTTTTGCTTCTTGTTGGTAGGTTGAGATTTGGGCTTGGAGGAGGAGCTGGTGGATGCGGATGGAGCAGAGCGTTTGTGGTACGGTTTGGCTTTGGTGCGCGATGCTGAGTCTGTGGCGGCAGAGTCTGCGCCGCGGATGGCGGCTTTGCCATTTATGTCCTTGGGCATTATGGATGCTAGGTCGGGGCCTTCCTAGCAGGATGTTGCTTGGTGTGGAGCGAGAACGATGTTGTAGCAAGACGGCTGCAGGTGTGGGTAAGTCAGGGTCTTGAGCTTGAACTTTCCAGAAAAAGTCGAAGAAAAAACTCGCTCAGATGCCAAAAATGTCGAACGTGGAATAGTCGCATCTCAGATGTGGAGAAACGAAACCATCTGAAAAAGAGGCGCAGGATCGATTCCCCGATCCACCCAAAACGAAAAAGAAAAAGAAAATAAAACTCAATTCAAGCACGCGGCTGAGAGCCACCCAAATGTGAAGAAGGCCGTGGTCACCGCCGATGACGCAGTTGAATGGTGTACGTGATGCACGAACCCTTTGTGTGGAACAGTCACTTTCCGGTAGCAGCACGCGTAACCTGGAACCGAATTGTTGGGGACACGCACTCCACACTTCCGGTGGCTTCTCTCTGCAAGCCGTCATCCTGAGCCATGCTAGCTTTCGCTTGTTACACCATCTACCAACCACAGTTCCTCCCTTACCCTTGCGATTGGCGAGCCGGAATGGTTTTACTCCCTGTAAACGTTTAAGCCACGGAATAGAGTCAGCTGTTTCTTTCCTGACAGCTCAGCAACGCACCCCACCTGTGCACTCAAGTTGATGCTCTCGATCGACATCGTGTAGTCCCAGAGGTTTCGGCAGCAAAGGTGGGCAGGGGAGAGTCCAGTCACCATGGCGTCCATTTTCAAGCGTCGTCAGCAGCCGAGTCCGGTTTCGCTCTCGGCGTCCAGCAATCCCATAGCAGGAGCCGCAATCTCTTCATCACAGCAGCTGCCACAGTCACCACCACATACATCACAATCGAGCTCGGACAGGCCCAACGCCAATACACCTTCGAAACGTCGACGTAGTCTCGGCAACCTCTTATCTCCCACCTTGTTCCCGCGCACGCCAGAAGAGGAGCTCGACCCACTACTTACCAAAGACTTTGTTGTACCAGAACACATCGATGCATTCCGCGAAGCGTTGGCGCAAGATCTGGGTCAGCAGGAGTACAATCCAACCTCCTCTTCCCAAATCATCGGCTCTTCCTCCTGGAATGTTTTTGGGTATGGCAATGCAGCCAAGTCACCCGCCGAGACAGGCCAAGCCTCTACCTCCGCTGCGAGTGCAGCGTCCCTAACCGAGTCCAAGTCGCCAGCCATGGCCGAACCATCGGGTACCCGCGCGTCCAATCCTCGCAAAGTAGGCCACATTGCTGCCGCTTCTGACTTTGCACCTATCAACCAAAAGATTACGCGTAAGAACAAGAAGAAGAAAGGCAGCCTTGTCGACTCGGGCACGCGCGAAGGCTTCGTCTTCCACACTCTGCGTTGGCCGTTTCTCGTCGGCATATTTGTTGTCATCAGCCTCGAATTTTTGTTGTACGTCCTCGTTCGGCAGCTCGTCAACGTGATTGAATATTCAATAGCTTGGCGAGGCAAGAAGGGTCAACTGAGAAAACGCATGCGTTCCGCATCCACTTATGCAGAGTGGAAAGAAGCCGCGCTTGCCCAGGACGACTTTCTCGGCTACGAAAGGTGGAAGACCGAAGATGGCAGCGGCTTTTACGACTGGATCCTCGTCAAGAAGGTTAAGACTTCGCTCAAGAACTTCCGCGAAAAGGATGATGCTGAAAACCTTCTGGGAGTCCTCGACCTTTGCCTGCGTAACAACTTTGCGGGAACCGAGAATTTCCGCCTCTACTCCGAGACCTACCTGGGCACAAAGTATCTGGTGGAAAGCTATCTAGCCGAGATCGAAACAGCGTTGGCCTACATCCAGACGACAGACAAGGTCTCACTCGAGACCAAGCGCAGCTTCTACCGCACGGTCAGCAAAAATTTGGGTCGCAGTGCGTTGTGCTTGTCGGGGGGAGCAAGCTTTGGTTACTACCATATCGGGGTGGTCAGAGCGTTGCTCGATGCGAATTTACTGCCAAAGGTGGTCACGGGCACTTCGGCAGGTGGGTTGATCGCAGCGTTGACGTGTACAAGGACGGACCAAGAGTTGAGGGAGATGCTCGTCCCTGCCCTGGCGGATCGCATCACCGCCTGTGAGGAACACATTTCAGTATGGGCGAGACGGGCGTGGTCTACTGGAGCACGTTTCGACACTGTGAAATGGGCCGAAAAGGCGACCTTCTTCACGATGGGAAGCATGACGTTCAAAGAGGCGTATGAGCGCACGGGCAAGGTGCTTTGCATCTCGGTCATTCCCGCAGACCGCCATTCCCCCGTCAAACTTCTCAACTACGTTACCGCACCCGACTGCGTCATCTGGTCCAGTCTGCTGGCGTCTGCCGCTGTGCCCGGTATTCTCAACCCCGTGTGCTTGATGCAGAAGCAAAAAGGCACCGGCAAGATCATCCCTTGGAATTGGGGCCACCGTTTCAAAGATGGCTCTCTCCGTGTAGACATCCCACTCCAAGACCTTCATGCTCTCTTCAACGTAAACTACCCCATCGTCAGTCAAGTCAATCCGCATGTTCATCTGTTCCACTTTGGCTCCAAAGGTTCCCCCGGACGCCCTACGGCCCACCGTAAGGGCAAAGGATGGCGGGGTGGTTTCATCCTTTCCGCCTCGGAGCGCATTCTGAAGCTCAACCTCTCAATGAACTTTAAGATCCTACGCGACCTTGATCTGCTTCCGGCGATTCTGGGACAGGATTGGTCGAGCGTGTTTTTGCAGCGGTTCGGAGGCGCGGTGACGATTTTGCCCAAGACGAGGGCCTGGGATTGGATGAGGATTCTGTCGGATCCGGATCGAAGGGAGTTGACTCGGATGATGAGTGTTGGCAAGAGTGTCACCTTCCCGAAATTACACATGATCGAGAACAGGGTTCGGCTTGAACGGGCCATCGAGCAGGGGAGGAAGCAGTGTCGACGGGCGAGCAGAACAAGCACTGGGAAAGTGGAAAAGAGTCCGGTGGGAACCACACTGCACCCGTTGCTGCAGGTCGATGGATCGAGAACGAGTGGAGAGACTCATTACCGTGGCGGGGCGAGGAGTGCGACTTCTCTTCCGAGCGATACGGAAAATGACGACTTTTTCACCAGCAAGGAGGTTGCCGCTCTCACCAAGGTCGCGGGTTCAGCAATCAGGAATGGGATCGTCGACTCGGCTGCGGGTACGCCCAACAGTGTTGGACATCCGGAGGATCCACCCGCCCTCAAGGGGGAGCATGGTTTCAGACCCAAACCGTACCCGACTTATTCTGGCTATCTGATCGACACGCGGGGCTCCACATCTCGCGGCGATGGAGACCAGCCGGAGGAAGATGCGGGAAGAGCTGTGCGAGAATGGCTGGACCGGTCTCACAGCCACGAAGCCGAAGTCGAAGATGGAAATGACCAAGAAGAGGATGTCCCCGGCGAGAAGCAGTTGCCCTTCCTCTCAGCCGCAATGCAGTCCAAAGCGGTCAGGCTGAATGGAAGAGACAAAGTTCATCGACCAAGCTTTGGCTCATCACTGATTCACCACAGACTGAGAACCTGGCATGGAAACAGCAAACACAGCTGGGATGACAGAAGTCAGGATTTTGGCGAAGACGACGACGCACAACCCATCGACGAGGATCGTGGCATTTACGAGAGCAGCAGTGGCGAAGACTCTGCCCTTTCCGAAGAAAAGTAGCCACGCTCCCCCACACTCGGTCAGCATCTTTCAATAAAAGTTTCACCAATCTAGACCAAAACAAAATCGAACATGTCGTGGTGTCTGTGATGCAAGAGTGTGCTTCTAGCGTGGCAAGTCACCGTTCAGCTGACTGTAGTTCGCCCCGCCTCCGACTGTGTGTTTGACCCTATCCACAACATTGTCGAATACGCCTTTGAGATGCATTTTGGTCTTTTCTACGCCGCCTAGTCTCCACACGCCATACACGCCCATGACTACAGCCGCGATTAGAAGGAGCAGGAAGAACGATGTGCCGTTGTTGGCCTCCCCACTCTCCTTCTTGTCAGAAGAACTGCCCGAGGAAGAGGAAGATTCGATCAACGGTGTTGGTGCTGTGACTGCCAAGGCTTCGTTTTTCGCAGCAGCTGGGGAAGACTGAGATTTCGATGGAACGACTCCATTCTATGTACCAGCCGATGCAATGGGCGGAGATGAGGACAGACACAGACGAAAAGAGTGTGCGAGCATGTATACCAGCGTGCCGATCGAGCGACCAAGAAGACAGCAGAAAAGAGGAGAAGCATGGGGTTCTATTTCAATAAATGTTGTTCTGTAACACATGCCGGACCGAGCGGACGGAACAACACAAATTCTACCACATCCTTGAAACCGTCCAGAGCCAGCAGCACAAAGTTGTGCGCTTACTTGAACACGAAAAGGTCTTTCTTTTCAACGGATGCTTTCGAGGGTAGAATCGAGATGGAAGGGGGAGGGAAGGGGGAGGGAAGGGGGAGGGTTTAGAGTTCGTCCTTCACCTTTTCTTCGGCTTCAGCGGGGAGCTCTCCAGAGTCCTTGACAATAACATCTTGAACGGGCTTGTCGCCGTAGCCCTTGGGAACGTTTTCGATGTACTTCACGATCTCCATTCCTTCGACAACTCGACCAAAGACTGTTTCAATCCCAGAAATAAGCATCATCGATGTCAGCATGCTACACATCTCTTTAATGCCGGTTTTTGCCGCGAAACCCATCTTCATCGGGGATAGTTCATGTACTTACCGACGTGACGGCCGTCCAACCAGCTAGTCTTGACGGTGCAGATGAAAAACTGTGCGCCGTTAGTGTTGGCACCAGCATTGGCCATCGAGAGAACACCAGGGCCAGTGTGCTTGAGCTTGAAGTTTTCGTCGTCAAACTTGCCACCGTAGATCGAGTAGCCACCGCGGCCATCACCGCGCTCAAAGTCACCGCCCTGGATCATAAAGTTGCTGATGACTCGGTGGAACTTGCTGCCCTTGTAGCCGAAGCCCTTCTCACCCGTAGCGAGAGCGCGGAAGTTTTCGGCGGTCTTGGGCACATCGTTACCGTACAAACCGAGAACGATTCGGCCGACGTCCTTACCATCGTGGCTGATGTCGAAGTAGACCTTGTTGGTGACGACAGGTTCGGTGGTGTCGGCCGAAGAGAAAGGTGCGGTGGAAAGAATGGCAATGAGCGCCAACAGAAGCGTGGTGAGCGCGGTGAACGACAGAATGGACTTCATATTTCAGCGAAAGCGACCTTCGGAGGAAGGTTAGGGAAAGTCGTGGGGTAACGAAGAGGGATGAAGGTGACGGTGGGATGAAGACAAGACGGATGCTTGACTTTACAGACAAGCGAGCGGAGAGAGCGTGTGGCTGAGGTGGCGCGAGCGGCGTTTGCTGCACGGACACTCTCGTCTAGTGCTGGATTTCTTCTGTTCGCCTTTTCTCGCCCGGGAACTCTCCGCTGTCAGCTTCCGCACCATATCTGGTTCCTCGAGCAATCACAAGAATCAACTTGGTACCTCGGCACAGCACTTGTATTCCGTTGAACAGGTTGTGCAAGTGAACGTTACTCTAGTCTTCCTGTTCGCTCTCTTCGATCTTCCTCCTGACCACTCCCTCCGGCCTCCACCACCTGAGAGTGAGACTGTTGAGCACCACACTGGTGCTGCTGAAAGCCATTGCTAATCCACTGAGTGCTGGGCCGAGTCCCACACCTGCTCCCACCAGCGCACCAGCCGCTAAGGGGATGAGGGAGAGATTGAAAACAAACGCCCAGGCAAAGTTCGTCCAGATCTTAAGATAGGTTGCGTTGGAGAGAGCGAGAAGCAAAGGGAGAGAGAGAAGGGGAGTGTGACGGCGGAGAAGGATAAAGTCAGAGGATGAGTGGGCGATCGAGCTGCCCGAGCCCAAGGCTATGCCGAGCGAGGCAGAGGATAGCGCGGGCGAGTCGTTGATTCCATCTCCGATGAAGCACACCAATCGCTGCTTTGGCTGGCTGCTTCTCCACCAAGGTCTTTGCGTCTGAGCTTGGGCAGATTGAGCAACGTTCTCGAGGTCTCGTTGCGAAGGGGGCAGTTGCAATCGTTCCACCCACTCCTTTTTCTGTACAGGAAGCACTCCAGCGACAACCTGGGATGCAGGGATTCCAACTTGCGAAGCAACGCCACGGGCAGTGGCTTCATTGTCACCGCTCACCATCCAGATTTCTGCCCTGAAACGCTGCTTCAGGTGCTGTATCACCCAAGCAGCCTCTGGTCGGATCTCGTCGCTAATTGCTAGAGCGAGGCTGATTTCTCCATGAGTCGAGGATGGCTGATAGCCGATGTAGATCACGCTGTTGGCGGCAGCCCACCACCGCTGTTCAGCTGTCTTGATGGATGCGTCCATGCGATTATAGGCTCCATCAAGCTCATCCATCAGCCTTTTGTTCCCGATGAGTAGGAGGAAGGAAGAGCCCTTGTCTTCAAAGGTTGCCCTGACACCTTTGCCTGCTACTTCATTCGCATCCATCAGCTTTGGCAACGACGATGGTGGGACATCCTGGGGGTTGAACTGACCGAGTCTCTGAGCGATGAAGCTGTGCACAGCATTTGCGTAGGGGTGCGTACTCGACTGCTCTACGAGGTCGATGCAACGGAGCAGCTTCTCCTGGTCCATGCCTTGAGCGTCTTTATCAGAGGAGTCTCCGAATGCAGGCGCAAAGCGGTGAGACGTGACTTTGACAGCTTCGCCCTTTGTAATAGTGCCGGTCTTGTCGAACACAACGACTAGATCTGCGCTTCCCCTCGCCGCAGCACTCGCTGCCCTGAACGCCTCTCCTCCACCATTGACCAATATTCCGTACTTTGAAGCTAGGCCGATCCCCGCTAGTTGCGATGTGGGCGCAGCGAGGCCGATTCCACATGGACAGGCCACCAGCAAGCACGAGATGCCGAATTGTAGCGCCCATAGAATCTTGGCTCCCGGCTCGCCATAGTGGGGCACATGTCTCGCCTGCCAGGAATCCGAGAGGGCGCCTGAGCACAGGAGCAATGTCCACAGAATGAAAACCAGCAGAGAGAAGTAGACGATGACGGGAACAAATACCCCAGTGATTTTGTCCGCAAGCTGTGCGATGCTCGCCTTCTTGCCTGCTGATTCCTGCACGACGTCAAGGATCTCATCGATCATGCAAGAGCCAGGGAGCACTCCAACCTGTGTGAACACTGCGTTTGGTGATACGTTGATCGTTCCTGCGAAAACAGAGTCGCCCACTTTCTTGCCTACGGGACGAGCTTCGCCGGAAAGACTGCTCTCGTCGAACAGAGCTTGCACGTCTTCTTTATCTGCCGAGGTACCCGCGAAAGACCCGTCCAAGGGCGGAGAAGATCCATACGGCACCAGCACCAGATCTCCAAGCTCCAGCATGTCTACGTCTACGACTTCGGTCTTGCTCTGAGTCGGGTTGGAAGGATCGAGCACGAGATAGGCGGAGGATGGCTTCATCCTGCCAAGATCGGCGACTGCATCGCCGGTCTTCTTCTTGCTGATGGACTCGAGTGCTCGTCCAAGGAGGATGAAGAAGACGAGGAAGACAGAGACCTCAAAATACGTCATTCCCATCTCGGTTTGCATCGAGCCGCCGTCTTTGCCCTTGTTGCGGGACAACAGCCGGGACATAGGACGACCTTGCGGTTTGCGCGATGCGTCGATGATCAGAAAAGCAAGAGATGATGTATACGCGACAAGTGTGCCGAGAGCCACGAGGACATCCATGTTGCCGAAGCGGAGGAAGCGGTCGGTCCACGAGCGGCCTCTTTTCCAGACGGACGACAAGCTGCGCCAAGCCTTTTTGAAGAAGACTGAACCGACACCGAATTGCACTGGAGAAGAAAATATCCACATAGCTACCTCGCCCTTAGTCGCAGATCCGATGAGATACTCTGAAAGGTAGCGACGCAGTGGTTGATCAGGTGGTAGCACAGGAGCAATCATCGAAATAACGAGGGAAGGAATAGCGAAGAGAGTGGCAATGCTGAGACGCATCAAAAGATCCCGGAGCTCCTTGCGGGCCAGCACAGCGGAGCGAGAGGCAAGCGATGCTTGAGGAGAGTACTGAGCGTAGAATGTCGGGTCGAGCTGGTTGATGTCAGAGAGCACGTCCCGCAAACGGATACCGGATTGTGCCCCCGACGTGTAGTTGAAGCTGAGGTAGGGCTTTGCTAGGTTGAAAGACTCGAGGTCATCATCATTGGCTTCCATGTCAGAAGCATGCTCTCTTTGTCTCTCTTCAAAGTAGTTGCGCACCTTCGTCACGCAGTTTTGGCAGAACATGCCTTCTACCTTGATGCGAACAGTCCTCCGCACCGACACGTCGTCGCCATTCCTGTCAACTCCATTACCTTTTTGTGACACGCCGTTGCTCTGGTTCTGCCGCACTGAGAGCAGTTCGGCATCAAAGCCAACGTCTTCGATCTCGCTGACAATATCTCGAAGCCTTTTCTCGACCCCTTCCTTGCCAACTGGTTCCGAGGGATCCGTCGAAAGCTTGACATCGGCCGATTTGCCCATGAGATTGATCGATGTTTCGAGGATCTTAACTGCATTCTTCGGGTTGGTCTGGTCAGAAAACGAGCTGAGAGCTGAAATGATGCTCTGCACACAGCTTGCACATGTCATACCTTGGACAGAGAGCTTGGCAGTCCACTGGGAGTTGGAGATTACTTCCTCTTGCTGGCTCGATCGTGACACCGGTTCGGTTTTGACGACCTGCACTTCAAATCCAGCATCGGCAATGACTTCAGCAACCTTGTCCACTGCGGAGGGATGCGTGATGACGGTTGCAGTGGTAGACATGACATTGACTTGGATCGAGTCGATTGGGATCGAGGTTTCTGCATGCACGACCTTGGTAATAGATTGAGCACAGGATGCGCAGGTCATGCCAGCGATCGAAAAGGTGGCAATTACTCTTCGCTTGGCGTCCGCTCCACCATCACGCCCTGGCCTGAGCCATTGCTGGTGGCTTCCGGAGTCAATGTTTTCGCTGTGCACCAGTAAGTCTCCTGGGCCGCCATCTCGACATGCCTCGCAAACTTGTATGTGTTTACGCCAGCGTTCTTGCTGAAGGCGGGTAGTCTCTTGACTGGAGGTGTTTGAACGCAACCAGGCGGATCGAAGCGTGGATCCGAGAGAAACAGGGAAGCTGCCGAGGATGGAGCTGGACTTGGTTGGCTCGAAGCTAGTACTTAAACGAGTATCCTTGGGTAAGCTATGGGGCGATGGGCTCGAAGAATCTTTTTCATAGAGATCCGATGAGTCTAGAACCAAGTTGAGGGCATCCTTGTAGCTGCGGTCTGTTGTCGTAGTAGACACGAGCTTCGACCGCAAGTGGTCGACAGGAAAGCCGTCTTCGGCTAGGATCGAGGCTACTTCTCTGAGGATGTGAATGAGAAGCTTGGAGATAGATCGAGCAGGGTTTCTGTCGCCAATAGATGTGCGTGGGTCTGCCTGGGCAAAAGTGGGCGAAATTACGAGATCAAGGTTGACGCTGCGATTGATGAGGGAGGTGTCGACATTACCGATGAGAGCATGAGAAGATTCATCAAAGTGGAGCGCCGCCACCAGACTGGAGAGGTGTGAAATGCAAGAAGGGCAATGAATGTCGGGGCAGACTGCTTGCACTCTTACGATGAAATCGGAAGAGCTATAAGCCGTGTGTCGGGATGAAGTACGACCGGTCCCTCTTTTGACCAACAGGCGTTGTGAGTCATCAAAACCACCGTCTGTAGCCTTGTACCGGATGGTCGAAGCTAATGGACGTTCCTGAAGCAAAGGAACACGCTCCGGATCGCGTGATGCAGCGAGGCTTGAAGGCCGTAGCAGAGACATGGCGGTAGGGGCAGGACACACAAGCCTGGATAATGGGGGGAAGGCAGGATTTACGTATCTGGGAGAGGATCAGAACGATGATGGTGAGGGCGAAGGAACATCCAATGCCATAGCAAGCATCAAGAACACGGGCACGACGGTCGAAGGGACACCCGGGTTTATAAACGAGACAGCCTTTGGGCTCTTACTATACCAAAACGGCGATGAGAGAGGCGGCGGTTGCGGGTGGCACAAGACAGCCTTTGCATCATCGTCCAAGGGTCCAGAAACGCTCCGAAGCAAGGAAAAAGAAAAAGAAAGAAGCGGCTCTCATCAGTCGAATGAATTTCGTTCGACCTCATCGGTTACAGACTGCTGAACTGCTGCTGAGTGGAGGAGAGCGGAGCTTTTACATGCGCGATTTTCGCCGTCTGTCCCAAAGTGCACGATTTACGCCGCGCCTGCCGATCTGATTTCCAAGATGAATTTCTCATCGGGCTCGTGGGACCGAATCGGGAGGCAGCTTAAATTTTTGGGACTGATGTGGCAGACTGGGAATTGCTTCCAAACATGAGCCTCATGGCGAGGCACACTCACTGTCGACCAGGCCAATCTGAGAATGGGTGTGTGAGAACATCTCTCAAGGTCGCTGCTATGAGCGTGTATTCAAGCAGCTCGACCGGTTTCCACAAAAGTCGACAGGTAGGCGAAAAATGGACGGTGCGTATCAGCGAGCTCCGGCCGGCCGAGTGGAGTGGAACAAAAGGGAGTTGTGTAAAGCAGCCAGAAATTTCCAACATTCAACCACACGCTGTGGGCGTTGAGAAGTGCATGCACTTTGATGCTTGGTTGCGCTTGCCTAAGTCTGATCCACCGAAACACTCAACTGTACCTCCTACCCTTGTAGGACGCATCTGCCACTTCCACACGTACCTTCTCCACCTCTTCGCCGCCTTCTGTCCTGTTTGCATTGCATCTCAGCATCATTCCTAGCCCTGACGTTCCAACTACATGGACGCTTTCCGCAGATCAAGGGTCCAACAATCTCCGTGTCGTCGTCCTATCGCCTTTCTGAGCCTTTCTCCTTGGTACTCACTGAGTCAATCTCTGGCCTTGCTCTTCACGTTACCATTCGCAAAGAATCTCTAGCGCGCTTTGGTCCACTTCCTACATCCCGATCGGTGCTCGCTGCGATACAGGCGAGTCGACGCCATGAAGCTCACATTATAAAGTTTACGCTCAAAACCTTCACCTTGGATCCGGTAGCAAAGTACATCCACCGAAACTTGCTAGGTGTACTTTCCCGAGACGGTTTGGATGCCTATCGACTCCATGTCCCGCACTGGCCCAGTCGCGGTGCAGGGCAACGGCCGTCTGGACGACCAACCCACCAAATCTTCCGACCAACACCATACCCACGATGCGAACAAGATAGCATCTCAGTATCACGACATAACACCCGAGGTCTTCCGCCGCTTCATGACATATGAACGCATTCCTGTGTCAAAGCAACTGTCGCTCTCAACGTCGTATGCTGATCCAAGCAGCACGCCATCCAGCATGGAACCGGGTCTTTTGACTTCGGCAAGCTCCAGTGATGCTCCGACCCATGTCCAAGGAACTGTTCAGCGCAGGATTCGAGCCATGCCAAAGAGAAGGCCGAATGCTCCAGAGACCCTTGCTTCAGCAGCTGATGATCCCTCCACACATTCGCAGCCAAGATCTCAGGAGCAAGCGGTTCCACCGCGCATCATTGCTGATGCAGTTGGATCCGGCGAACCAATTTCTGCGTCTCCTAGGACTTCGGACCATTCCTCGACTTCCATGAAGCCACACTCTGATGCAAACAATGCCTCTTCTGTCACTCTGCAGACACTCTCGGGGCATTTTCAGCATCTCCGGCTGTCGTCTCAGGCACAGACACCAGCTTCAGAATCGATGACATCTATCGCATCGCCAGGAGAAGCATCCGACGCCGCTCATAACCGCAGTTCCAACTCGACGTCGCATTTCCGCTTCCCTTCCTTACCAGCCAAGTTGACCGACGATAGCTTCCACTACCGCCAACGTGCAGCCCAATTCATCCTCTTGTACAGTCAACAGGTCGGCCCTGAAAACCTGTCCAAGTACAATCGCCTCTCTTCGCCGCTCTCCTATGGCTCACGTGACCCCACAAGCTTTTTCACACCCGATAGCTGTAACAGGCATAGTGTTGGGCACCACGGAGCCAATCTTCACAACCTGGAAGGGTCCAGCTGTTCTGCCACTCTGGACGATGACGAGAGCTTCCACTCCCATCACCATGTGCAAAACCCTTCGGACGACGAGAGCGAGTACCTTGACTTTGATGCTTGCCGTACAGCTCATCTTGGAAACAAGAAGAAACGTAAAAGCAGTCGCTTCAGCAGTCCCGGTCACCCAATCTTGGGATCGGTCAGCAGTTTAGATAACACCCTTCAAACTGGTGCTATTCACTTGTCAGCCCAGGAAACCTCTGCTCGCCAAAGTAACCCCACAAGCGCATACAACCAGGCCATGGATTGCGCACTCGTTGACAAAACAAACACTTTTCGCCAAACCGCTTCCCAGAACTCTGCCCCGTACGAGGCCAAGCAGAATGGAGAATTTACTGCATCTTCAGGGCGATCTCTTGCCCCTCGTCACACCTATGTCCGCCTTCCACCACGAAAGGCTAGCAACGAGCGTAAGAGAGCGGCGCTCCGAGATCGCATCCGAGCACGTCTGGTCCCGATTTTCCAACAAAGAAGACTCGACAGGATACAAGACAGGGCCCGAGAGAAGCAGGAGCAGCAAGCGAAACGAGAGGCTCAGGAGGCCCAGGCCAGGGCCGAGGCAGATGCCCAGGGCTCGACCATGCCAGAGAAGCGAGCGCCACCCAAGCGTGCATCCAAGGCGGGAAAGCGGGCGCAAGCCATCCGAGGGGGAAACTCACCTGTAAAACCGCTCACTATCGCCGAGATCCGCGCTAGAGCTACTGCTGCCTCTGGCGGATCCCAGAGCGGCTCTGTCGCATCGCCTGAGAAGACGAACGCTTTGTCGCCTCAGCCTCAGAATGCTCCTCCGCGCCCACAGAAAGGCCATGTCGAGTCCGATCGTACTGCTGCAAAGCGTGGGATCAAGATTCCACTTTTGCCCTCGCCGGAGCGTGACCATGCTGGCTTAGATTCGAGCTCCACTGCAGACGGTTCGGCGAAACGACTCGTGCCGCCGATAGAGCCTGACAACGCGAATGCAACGCGTGTATCTCCTCTGTGTCCCAAGCTTCTTCCGCCGACGTCTTCCTTTGACTTCCGCATGTCGTCCGCTGTCACACTACGCCTTCGTGAATTGAGGTCACAACTCGATGCCGCCACACGCAACCTCGCGGACGCGTCGAGACACGGGGATACGCATGCAGCTGCACAGGCTCTTAGCGAAGCTGTAGCAGCGCCGCCGCCTGCACCCGTCCCCACTTCCGACAGCCGCAGGATAGAATCGACAAATACTTCGACTAGGCATGGCGACGGTCTGCCGGTTGACGTACCGCCTTGGGTCCGCCACGCTTTGGAATTTCAACATCAACTCGAACAGCAGCAGATGATGGACACCAAGACCCGTCACGTTCGCCAATCTGTGAAGAGCTACCCTGGGGCAGTTTCTGCACCACTTCCGCCACCGGTAACACCATCTCAGGCTCGGAGTGGAAGCTCGACGCCAGCGCAACAAGGAAAGCATCAAAGCTCGGCTACTCCTTCTAAATCGACGTCTACTCCTCCGTCGCGTAGCAAAGGGAAGACGGTAAATGGTCGCCGCACAGCGTCTCGCAGATCGGCTGAGTCGGCACACCACCACGGTGCATCTTGCAAGCACGGCCACGCACACGGACACGGTCGAAAGCACGAGACAGGCTCGGCCCTGTTCACCGACGACGACTGGATCTGTGTGTTCTGCGAGTACGAGCTGTACTACGGCGAGGCACCGTTAATGCTGCGAGCTTGTCGGAACCGTAAAAAGTTGGTTGAGAAGAAGAGTAAGGCGAAGACCAAGGCGCAGGCCGCGATACAGAAGAAATCGAGCGTCAAGACAAGCGCATCGGGGTGTCAGCATCATCACGATCATGACCATGACCATGATCATCACCATGGGTGCGAACACGAGCATGAACATGCTTGTCACCATGATCACAGCAGCACGTGTGGGTCTGATGACTATCCTCATGACCACCACCACCACTATCATCAGCATGATCATGGGAATGGTCATGCCCGTCGGCTGAGACAGCGTCCCCAGTCGCAGGGGCACGATCATGGGGTGGATGACGACGCTCATCGCGAACGATGTGATTGTGGCAATTCGATCCATTCCAGCGACTTTGACGATGAAGACAAGTAATCCCACACTCTTCCCGTCGGATCAACGTTTCCATAGGACATTGCATGATCTCAATCCATAAAACCCACCGATCAGTACAAACACACGCATTTAGATAGCTTGGCATTCTCTGCATTCAACATACGTTCTTACTTCAAAGCATGATTCGAGCAATAAAACACTTTCTTTGGCAACATTTTCCATCCAGTTTTTTTTTTCTGGTCTAGCTTTAATTGCTTTTGGTTGATGTTACTCGTGCAGTTTTGGATGGACTCACTTTGATTGAGAAGGCCTTGTCGAGGGTGGTTGCTTGATTGTTTTCTGGCAGGAATGCATGAACACGATGTATGTGTGTGTGTGTTGGGGGGGGAGGGGGGGTTGTGCAAAGACAAGGATGCGTCGCTCGACAAGTCGAACTTCTTCATCACTAGCATAACAAACAGTATAAAACAGTATCTCAAATCCAAAAGCATCACGCCCTACTTTTGTACAACTCCAAAACACTTTCGAACTCTCAGACATAGAGTTCGACCATCCCCCTCGGACCAATCGGAAAGAGAGAACGTTACAATCCTCAACCTTTCAATACCAACCAACTAATCAGCGTTGAACACACAGGCGGAAAACAATATAGATCGAATAATCTTGCTACACAAGCCGAGAAGCATCAAAACAAACAAACAAAACGGGAAGGAAAAAAAGAAAGTCTCCCCAGGAGACGGGGCGCAGCAATTCGACCAAGGTTAACCCCCAGCGCGCGCGCAAATAGAACAACATCAAAGAAGGGAAACCTGAACACAAACAAACCAGAGAGAGATGAAGAACTAAGAAGAGGTTGGAAAGCTGGGAGGGGGGGAGGGGGGATGGTGACATGAGGGGAGCGACAAAAATCCGTTGCCAAAGGCGGGAGGGACCGAATTGTAACAAAGTCGATGCGGAGGGCGAGCGGCGAGAGTAGCGACAGGAGGTGTTTGTGGTACATGTTGAACCAGGGCGCAAGTTTGAGAGCGAGCTCCGGTGCGGAAAAGGTTTTCGGCACTGTCGGGATATGCCCATTCGGGCATAGATGTAAACATAGAGATGGTTCTTTTCGTGGAGCGAAAGGGGAGCATTGACCGCGCCCGGGGGCCAGGGCGCTTAGTCTGCGAGCGAGCCCCGGTCCCAGGAAGGCATTTTGTAGCGTCGAGATATGCCTATTCGGAGGCGGTCTAACCTCAGACCACGATCCTCGTATCGTACCTTTAGTCGCGAGTGAAGAGCTTGAAGTGGATCCCCTCGATGACGCCCTGTTCCAGCGGAGCGAGCGAGCGGAACACGCGTTTAGTAGCATCGAAATGACCCCAACCGCAGCCTGTTCGTTCGTGGAGGGATGGAGGCGATGACGACGACGAGGAAGGATCAGGAATTGTACGATGGAAGGATGGTGAAGGAGGAAAATTTGGTGTTAGTCTGTGTTTGCTTGTGCTGAAGGGGTACGGAAGGATGTGGTTGAAAGGAAGCTTACTTGCACAGTAGTCGACAATCTTGGCCGAAACCATCTTTCCCTTGTAGTGCAAGTGGACAGTCTCGCCACACTTGCCGTAGCCGCCGTTCTCCTGCACTGCCACGATGAGCGAGTCGTCGGTGGGGGTTTTCCCGCCACATGCTGGCGCAGAAAGTTGGCGGCCGGCGTACCAAGTAACCTTACCCCACTTGGAGACCCAGTCACGCTTCTCGAGATCTTGCTCGCCCTCGCTGGAGCGAGCGGCGAGCTCGACGTGGCGAGCTTTGCGCTCAAACGAGCGCTCGCCCAAAGAGTGAAGGCCGGAGTCGTTTGAGTCGACGGTGGCCGAGACGGCGACGGCTGCCGAGAGCAGGGTGAGGAGAGCAGTGCTGAACTTCATTGTATGTCGATAGTGCCGATCAGGTGGAGAGATGATGGAGGTACCGATGTGAAGCTTGTGAAAGGTGGTGGAGGGTGGTGTAGATAAAGAAAAAGAGCGTCGTGATGGTATCGGTGCGAATAGAAGAGAGTGCCAGACTTCTAAGGTCGTGAAACAGCAGGCAAGGTGAAGAGTGGTAGAAGGGAGAGAAGATCGGTAAACCAGAAACGATCCAAGACAGGCAAATGGGGTCGGGTGTCTGTGAGCTGAAAGTGAAAGAAAGGCAAGAGGGGAGAAGCAAATCAATGGGAAAGGGGGCGGGATGTTCCGACGATGTAGTGTCCAAGGAAAGAAGGAGCGCGGTAGGGACAGTCGAGCGTTTGCGGCGCTCAATACACACCATGGCCCTCAATTACCATGGCCCCAAAATTTAGGGCACGAGCACCGAATCTGGTCTCGGAAAAGTTAGCTCTGCGCCCGCCTTATGCAGCGTGCAATTGTGTGTGCATGTCGCCCATACTCTTGCCTCACTTTCTTAGACACAGCCAATGCTTTCTGACGCTCTCACCCCCTTGTCATACAGAACAAGCTGGAGAAGACACCAACTTGTAGGCAGCATCGCCCCGATGCATGATTTGTCCTGCACGCAGCGGCCGCTTGGCCAACGCTACGGTCTAGCAGCACCATGACACTGGGGTGTTTACTCGCTTATGCGGCGCCTAACCTTGTTTCGCACAACGGTTTTTGGGTTCCTGCGGCATATCCTTGCCTGTGGTCGTTGACATGAATTCAGAGTCGCTCAAGAGTGGAAGCGGATGCAGACATAGAAAGTCGGAGCATTCGTGGCGGAATGTTCTGTCGAGCGTTGAGCTCAGTAATTATGCTGCCGCGCGCGTCTTTAACCTCGTGACAGCCATCACCACCTTTGGTGATCAGCCTCTCAGGGGCAGGCCGTGGCATCTTCTGTCGGACTCGAGTGGAAGAAAGAACATGCACGGATCGACAGTACAGCTCACTTGCACAAACACTGTACTGTACTGTACTGTACTGTACACTTTCGGGGCATCTCGTAGCCGACGTCGCAGGGATGCCGGAGCCTGCACCAGAGTGTTCGGCGAGTATACGCTTCTACCGAGCCTCTGTGTGGGAGGGCAAACTCGCACACTGTCACTCTCATGCACTGTGCGCTTGGGAAACGCATTGTGATCCAGGCGATGCAGATCCAGGGAGCATAATGCAGAGGGCAGGTGCGCCTTGTGTGACAGTGGCGAAAGAAAGCGTGTGATCTACAAGACACATCACGCTGTCACGCGTATCGGTAAGGACGGCTTCATGCGGTTGCAAAGCGGCGGGTTACAAAGCGGCGGGGGCGGCGGCCGAGCGGCTCGGGAGCACTTGCATCCCCCTTTTTAAAATCGACATACACAGCCTCGGCATCAAATTGTATTTCAGCAATCGTAAATACTATGCCATGTTCGCTCCCAGCATGTGGATACTACCGCATGAAATTCGTCTCAGCTGCATCCGAAGCTTTCTACATATTCCTTCTCCGGCTCGCACTCTTCATCAGCGTGCCGTTGCAGGTGCACCTCTCTGTTGGTGGCACCAAGGACTCTCGCAGATGCCTCCCTCACCGGGGTCTGTTTCGCTTGCAAGCATAGACTGCGTCGATCCTCAAAGTCGCCAACGTACCTGCCCTTTTTTCGGCATCTTTCAACATCTCGTCCCTTCACAAGTCGAGTGCCACCGGAAACACGATCCCTTCTTGCTACTAGGAGCTACAGCCTCTGCTAGCCGGCTCGATCGTCGTAGCCCTCTGGGATTTTACCTCTTCCACTTGCAAATCGATCTCGATGCTTAATTCAGACCTGTGGAGCTTGATGCCGGGCAAAGTTGATGGTGTCTCTTCAATCGAACCGGAGACTGCACCATCGCATCGCAGTGGTGCTTCCAGTTCTCAAGCTCCTGTGTACAATTTGCCTCCGCCATCTTGGTATGTCGTCGTTCTACAGCATCTCCGTGAGAAGCCTCGATGTCTGTTCGCCATCAATATGGCCCGATGGCGATTGCCCGATCTGATTCTGGTTGGTTGCCAGCCCCTTCCGAGCTCACGAGTTGATAAGATGGACCCCTCGGCTCTTTTGTCCCGTCGGCGGTTGAGCCAGATTGTGGGACCGAGCATGGAAGGCCTGGGATCGTGAACCGGTTCCTGGACCGAGTGACATGCCTTCAACGGACGTGTTGAGAAGGATCAGGGGCGCGCATCATCGAAATGGGTTCCCGTGTTCCTGTCTCACATTCCAAAGCTGCGATGTTGCGGGATCTCAGGAGGATCAAACCAGATGAATCCCGATTTCGTGCGAATCGCTTGCAAACTGGCCAACGATCAATGGATCTGATTAAATCTCCCGCTCATGTTCAGTATTGCGCATTTTTTTCATGATAGAGGTCCATTCGTTTGCAAAATGGATGGAACAAAATGGAGCACAAAAAGGAAGCACAAAAAGAATGCGAATGCTCTGCTGCCTTGCAATCCTAGGAGGGTCAGCGGCACATGTCCAAACGACACCAAAGGTCATAATGCTCAGCTGGACATAATTGGTCGAGATAAGCTGCGGATCCCCTAGAGCCAATCTCTGGAGCTGAATCGGGCACGCGCAAGATCCGATTGGTCGCAAAGGCAAAGTTCGCGAGTGTACAGCGCGACCTGGGGGAAAACGATGGCGTCCACGTACAATCTGCCAAGCTTGATTGGCCTCTCCAACTTTTTTTTTTTTTTTTTTTTTTTTTTTTTTTTTTTTTTTCCTTCTTCACCCACAGACACCCGAGTGAGTCGACGTCACGCCCAGAACGAGAAGAAAGTCCTAGCGCGAAGGATGCAAAAAAAGAGGTACAGAAAAGCCGCACAGACGATGAAATTATTTCTAGTTCGCCCGACGAAGCCGTCTGCGCCTCCACCCTTCCCCAGCTCTCGGTGGCTGTCTACGTGCTCGGAAGCACTAATTCTCAGCCCAGCACCTCTGTCGGAAGTCTTGCGATCTACAACATTTCTCCCACGCCCAAACACCACGTCGTCGTCTTCTCCACCACCATCCTTTCCGCACACGACCAGCCATGTCTGCCTCTCAACCCATCGCCATTCTGTCGGTCTACGACAAAACTGGCCTACTCGACCTCGCCAAGGGTCTCCACGCTCTTGGCGTTCGCCTTCTCGGTTCTGGAGGTACTGCCAAGCTTGTTCGTGAGGCTGGCCTCCCCATCGGAGATGTTTCCGACATCACAAAAGCTCCCGAGATGCTCGGCGGTCGTGTCAAGACCCTCCATCCTGCTGTTCACGGCGGTATCCTCGCTCAGACCGGCAAGCCCTCCGACGTCGAGGACCTCAAGGCCCAGAGCATCGAGCCCATCGATGTAGTCGTCTGCAACCTCTACCCCTTCGAGGAGACTATTGCCAAGGAGCCCAAGCCCACCATCGCCCAGGCTACCGAGGAGGTCGACATTGGTGGTGTGACTCTTCTCCGTGCCGCTGCCAAGAACCACGAGCGTGTGTGGGTGCTCTCCGACCCCAAGGACTACTCCAAGTTCCTCGACAACTACTCATCCAAGGATGCCGAGGCTGCCAAGGCTAACCGCAACCTCCTCGCTGTCAAGGCTTTCTCACAGACCGCCCACTACGACGAGGCTATCAGCAACTACTACCGTCAGCAGTACGCCGGCCTTGCCTCCAAGTCCACCGACGTTGTGCAGCAGCTTCCTCTGCGATACGGTGCCAACCCTCACCAAAAGCCGGCCCAGGCCTTTGTTACCGCCGGTGAGATGCCTGTCAAGGCGCTCTGCGGCTCGCCAGGTTACATCAACTTCCTCGACTCCCTCAACGCCTGGGCTCTTGTCCGTGAGCTCGCCGAGGCCACCGGTCTCCCCGCTGCTGCCAGCTTCAAGCACGTCTCCCCCGCCGGCGCTGCCGTCGGTGTGCCGCTCACCGACCTCGAGGCCAAGGCTTTCTTTGTCGACGACCTCGGACCTCTCTCGGGTCTTGCCACCGCCTACGCTCGTGCTCGTGGTGCTGACCGCATGTCGTCATTTGGCGACTTCATCGGCCTCTCCCACCCCGTCGACGTGCAGACTGCCAAGATCATCTCACGCGAGGTGAGCGACGGTGTCATCGCCCCCTCGTACGAGCCTGAGGCGCTCGAGATCCTTTCCAAGAAAAAGGGTGGCAAATACTGTGTCCTCGAAATCGACCCCCAGTTCCAGCCCTCTGACATCGAGACCCGAACAGTCTACGGTGTTCAGCTCCAGCAGCGCCGCAACGATGTCAAGATCACCAAGGACCTCTTCACCAACATTGTCTCTGAGAACAAGGACGTGCCCGAGGGATCGCAGCTCGACTTGATCGTCGCTACGCTCGCACTCAAGTACACGCAGAGCAACTCGGTGTGCTACGCCAAGAATGGCCAGGTCATCGGTCTCGGTGCAGGTCAGCAGTCGCGCATTCACTGCACCAGGTTGGCCGGTAGCAAGACGGACAACTTCTGGCTCCGCCAGCACCCGCGTGTGCTCAGCCTTCCCTTCAAGAAGGGAACCAAACGTCCTGAAAAGTCCAACGCGATCGACCTCTTTGTCGAGGGGACTGAGAATCTCTCGGCCGAGGAGAAGGCCGAGTGGGAGGCCGTGTTCGAGCAGGTCCCCGCCCCGCTCAGCGCCGAGGAGCGCAAGGAGCACGCTGACAAGCTCGCCGGTGTCGTCTGCGCAAGCGATGCCTTCTTCCCCTTCCCCGACAACGTCCACAGGGCAAAGAGGAGCGGTACGAGCTTCATCGTCGCCCCTGGAGGATCTGTCATGGATGACGCCTGCGTTGCCACCGCTAACAAGTACAACATGGTGGTTGTTAGGACTAACCTTCGTCTCTTCCACCACTAGTTTCGCCTCTCCCCCGTTCCTTCCCCTTGATTCCCCTCAGATTGTTCTTGTTCCTTCTCATAGCTCAACGCTTGTCTTTATCGGGTTTTGTTTCCACGTTCGTCTCGTTAAACATGCAGTACAATTTCGGGTTTCTTTCCACAGCTTTCACGGTCGCATGTGCTTTCTGTTTCGACTGATGTTGGGAGATGGATTTCAGGGGTCTAGTGCGAAGGGGTGAGGTGGGGGGTGGGGTAGAGTTTGCCGGGGTTGAAGAGGTTGTTTGGATCCAGGGCGAGCTTGATTGCTTTCATCACGCGCAGTGTGCTGTTGGGCAATTCCTTTTCGAGGTACTCGATCTTGCCCATGCCGACGCCGTGTTCGCCTGTGCATGTGCCCTGTAGTTTCTGGGCTCTTTCGCACAGTCTGCCGACGACTTGGGTCGTGATTCTGGTCTGTTCTGGGTCGTCGGCTTTGAACGGGATGAGGGCGTGGAAGTTCCCATCGCCCGCATGGCCGACGATGGCTGTTCCAGTGAGTCCTGATTTCTGAAAGTCTTGCTGCGATTCTCTCACAAGTTGAGGCAGCGCAGAGATCGGAACACAAACATCCGTCGTCCATACCTTGACTCCAGGTGCTTCGTTCGTAGCGGCAACTGCCCACAGAGCCGCCTTTCGACCTTCCCAGATCTTGGCTGCGCGTTCTTTGTCCGTCTCGAACTCGACGCTTTCCTTTTTGGCGCCAAACTTGACACTCGCCCGTGTGATCGCCTCTTTGGCTTCGGCCACTGCCGCTTCGCCACCACTCAGCTTGAAAAAGAGCGAGTCCTTTTCGTCGTACTTTCGGCCGCAGAGGTTTGATTCGTTGACCGATTGGATCATTTTGTAATCCAGCAGCTCGATGCATTGGACGGGAATTCCCGAGAGGAGGATCTCGTTGACGGTTCGCGAAGCGGCTTCGACGTTGGGGAAGCTTGCGACGGCGACGGCATCGGCGGGCATTTTAGGCGCAAGACGCACCGTGGCTTCGGTGACAATGCCCAGCGTACCTTCTGCGCCCACGATTATCTTGCCAATGTCGAATCCAGCGGATGATTTCCGTGCACGACCGCCACCACGGGTGGAAATCACTTCACCGTTGGCGAGTACGATCTTCATGTCGAGGAAATGCTCCCCACGCGCAGTGCCGTACCGGACGGCGTTGGTACCCGAACAGCCCGTGCCGATCATCCCTCCAATGGTAGCACCGGGACCGGGGTCGAGTGGGAAGAAGAGCTGGTTACCATGTGTATCGCAGTATCGGTTGATCGTCTCCCACCCAATACCGGCTTGAACCACCATATCACCGTCTTCCGGGTGGAAGGCGAGCACCTTGTCCATCCGACTCATGTCGATCGAAATGCCCGCAAACGGCGCGACGTAGTGTCCTTCCAGACTGGTGCCGCCTGAGAAGGGCACGATGGGCATGCGATACTTGTTGGCGATCCGCACCACCGCTTGCACGTCTGGCGTATCCCGCACATAGACAGCCACAGACGGTTTGGTGCCTTCCGACGAGCTGCGGTGACCGTTTTCGTCCAAACCTCGCCGCTCGAGCTCGTCCTCGTCTGTGGTAACCCAGTCCTCCCAAGACTCGCCTTGGGACGTAAAGTACGCCTTGAGCTCTTCGATGGCCATTTCGAAGTCTTGCTTGTTACCATAGGAGAAGGGTAACTGTGGGTCGTTGTATGCATACTCAGCGTTGTTGACAGTGGCAGCAGGTCCATCGAGGCCGATATTATTGCTGCCTACACCGTGGCGAGAGAGGTAGTAGGCATTTGTACCCAGACCGACTGCAAGAAGGCCAAACACTAGGTTTCGTGAGCTCGAGCCGCCAGATGCGGAGGGCTGAGCGGTGGCCCCATGTACGTTCGAGCTGTTCTGCTGACGAGCAGAAGAGGCAAGGTATCTGCGCGTAGGTGCGGAGAACCCAGAGTGGCTGCGAGCCAGTGTCAAGGTTCGCGAAGGGATACGATTTGTCAATGCCATTTTTCCATACGGGCTCCTTGTGGACATCAATGTGGAAGGGTTGCAAGAGGGGAAAGCTGACAATGCCCTCGACGCGGGCCTGACCACTTTAAAAGGATAGATGGAGCTGGAATGGAAGGATTGGCGACCGCTTCTTAGGTGCTTCGACAGCTTCGCTGTGCCCGAGCCCATTCACGAATGCCTCACGAGGCTGGGTCGGGAAAGGGCAAACCAGGGTTTGGCGCGCTTCCCACGCCGGGATTTCCCCACAAATCTACCCGTTACCCCTACGCTCACCGGAGCTCGGCCTTCAATTGCCCGATTGGGCTTTTCGATGTGCCGTGTCAGAATAGGCGCTTTAACATTGGCATTCACGATCAGGGTCATGCCACGGGCACGGGTCCCGATGCAGCCTTTCCGACCCTTACGGCACCTTTGGCAACGAAATTCTCTCCCACATCTGCAGGTCATTCCCTCACAATCGATTCATCAAAAGGATCGACAAGGCCCAGTTGGGTCACAAAAAGTTCTTGAGGCCAGCGTCGTGAGAGTGGGATGGCGAATGCTGGGTGGTATTTCGAATGGTAGCCCGACGAAAAAACAGACACATGGGTGAGATGCTGTGAGGTTGGGGTGATTTACTTGGAGCCTGAGGCAGCCTTCTTGGCCTTCTCCTTGGCGGCCTCCTTCTGGGCCTTTTCGTAAACCCAGTCGTTAAGACCACGTCGGCAGCGTGCGATCTCGTAAACGTAGAATTGCAAGCGGGTGACTGTTTAGTGTCGATTCCGAATGCATTCCCGAAAGCAAGGGTGTGGCGGAGCAGTCGATGCAGAGACATAGCGTGGTGTGAGGCAGTAGCAGGATGCGTGTCAGTAGGCATTGCGGGCAGCAACAGCAACAAGAGAGCCGAGAATGCAAAAGCTCGTGAACGTACCAAAGGTGGTGTTGAACTGAGTGTACTCATCAGAGGAGTCGGTTCTGATCAAGGTGCCAAAGTTGAAGTCGGCGACTGGAGAAGGCAGGCAAATGCAGCATGCCATGGCACGGAAGAGGAGGATAGAAATCAGCATGTAGTTCCTTCAGTAGATTACTGGATTGGCCAAGCGGAGGCAGTATCGCTCCTGTAACGTTTGTAGCGTCTGGGCATTTGAGCCCCCCAGATGAAGCTTACCTTTGTTCTCGTACTTGTTGATGAATAGTCTCCACTTTTCCTTGCCGGCAGGGCTCTTCATAGCCTCCTCATCAATTTTGAGTACCGAGTTGGGGTCGCTGGACTCTGAAAACTCTGGGAAAGTGGCCTGGAAGTCCTCATACATCTCATCGTCGAGCCTGTTGACAATGCAGCAGCGAGGTGCATCGGCAGAAGCAGAAGAAGCGGTAAAAGTGGTCAGCAGGGAATTGCAGCCAGCTACTGGGACTTAAATGGCCTGAAGCGGGGGCGCCTTTTTATGAAAGCGGAGGTGGCGATACTCACTTCGTCAAGCGAAGAGTGGAGGGCTTGATCCTCTCTAGGAGGTTCCAGTAGGTCTGAGCGTGCTCGACACATCGAACGGCCATCTGCTTTTCTATCTCTGGCAGGTTCTGCGCCCTGCTGGCGTCAAAGTTTCCAGTCGACATGATGCTGCGAGTCTGTATCTGAGATGTGGATGAAGGATAGTGGTTGTTGCTAAGCAAGGCGTGGGTTGACGGCGGAGACTGCCAAGCAATTGGTTAAGGCTCATTTAAAGCTCGAGAGGGAGCGTGCACCTTTGTAAAGTGGAAGTGCAGGTGGTGCCGTTCAGAGCGGAGCCGACTCGACACCCATCTGCCGCCGCCACGTCGAAGTTTTACCTGTCACTTTTAAAGCTTGGGTGAGACCAAAAAATAAATTAATTCAAAGATGTTAGTCTGCAGGAAAGAACACTGGATCCTCAAGAGTGTGCATTTACTTTCGATTCAACACCTCAAATCTGCTCGAGATGTGGGGGGGAAAGTGACTGAAAGAGCAGAGGAGCGCGAGATCAGTTTCGTGCATGAACCCACCTCGGGGAGCAACGCGCCTTTTTTTTTTTTTGCGGTTCAGCTGCCCCGAAGAACACTTGACTGACGCTCGGCGAGCGTCCTTTGAAATCTGGCTGCAGAAAAAGGGACAGACCAGCGAGCAAGAAGCAGCACTTTGGCAGCAGGTTTGTCCGAGCGTGTGCAAGGCGGCAGCTTGACTCGGACAGCAGCAAAGCTTGCAGCGTCTCCCATGGCAACAGCCATCCCTCAGACACCGTTGAGTGTGTTGTTCTGCATCAACGAAATCTTGCCTTCAACACCGACAATCTTGCTGCAAGTACTGATTCGCATTTCACCTATCACAACGCTGTCGGCAACGTGGTAGCAGGACAGCCTTGGACACACCCTTCCCGTCTCATGCACGTATATCAACTCCGACAACGAGTCTCATCCTTGGGTACCCCTACGCTTTTTCAATTGATCCGAATCCTGAGAGATAACCCTCTGACCTTCGTTTGCTGTTCCAAACGTACGCTCGTAGTAATTCCGAAAGAAGCAATTCTTGCTCAAACGTTTGGACACCGAGCTATCTTGTTCTACCACAAGAGTAGCACTCCGACCACCACCACTGTCGCTATCTGGTCGATCACGAACCCCCGCACCCGATTCTGAGAACCTCTAGGCTCTCACTTCACTTGTTCAAAATGTCGACGGGCAACAGGTCCTTCTTCGCCCCTCAAGAGACGCGAGTCGAGCTCCCTCACGGCGCTGTTCAACAAACCCCTGACATCACTCGACCAGCAAGTCCATCAGAGAATGAACGCGCCTCTTTCCTCAACGGCGGTGCCAGCGGCTCGCGCGAAGATGCTCGCATGGGTGCAAAGGCTTTGCGCAGCGACTCGGAAAAGCCTGCAGTAGGCATCATGGCTTTGGCCCCTATCCTCAGCTATTGTGCCGCCAGTATCACCATGACCGTCGTCAACAAGTTCACGGTGTCCGGTGCCGGCTTCAACATGAACCTCCTCGTGCTCCTCATCCAGTCCACCGTCGGTGTCATTTGTGTCACCATTGCAGAGCGTGCTGGCCTTATTCAGCTCCGCGGTCTCAACTCTCGCGATGCTTGGAACTGGATGCCACTGAGCACCATGCTCGTGTTTGTTATCTGGACCGGAAGCAAGGCGCTGCAGTATCTCAACATTTCCGTCTACACCATCTTCAAGAACTTGACCATCATCTTGATCGCCTACGGAGAGGTCATGTGGTTCGGAGGCCGCGTCACAAGGATCGTCCTCTCCAGTTTCCTCCTCATGGTGCTTTCGTCCATCATTGCCGCCTGGTCCGACATCTCCAATGTTTTTGCGATCGGCAACCTCTCGATGCCTCATACACCAGACTCAATCAGCGGCGGCATGTCCAAGGACCCCAACACAGGTGCTCTCATTCCCGCCTTTGACCCACTCAAGGCCCAGAAGGATGCAATCAACGCCCAGATTGCAGGCGCTTCGTCCAACGATGTCATCGAGGGGTTCCAAGGCTATGGTCTCCTTTCCAGCGGATATCTCTGGATGGCTCTCAACTGCATCTGCAGCGCCACCTACGTCCTGCTTATGCGCAAGCGCATCAAAGTCACTGGCTTCAAGGACTGGGACACCATGTTCTACAACAACTTCCTCAGCATTCCTGTTCTCCTCATCATGTCGTTCCTCGTTGAAGACTGGTCCGCTGCCAATTTGCACAAGAACTTCCCCGATGACAAGCAGACCAAGCTGATCTCCGCTATCGTCTTCTCCGGAGCCTGTGCCATCTTGATCGGATACACCACCGCTTGGTGCATTCGTGCTACCTCCAGTACCACTTACAGTATGGTTGGTGCGCTCAACAAGCTCCCAGTCGCGCTCAGTGGCATGGTCTTCTTCCACGACCCACCTGTCACTCTCTCGAGTGTCAGCGCCATTACCGTTGGCTTCTTCGCCGGTCTCGTCTACGCATTCGGCAAGAACAAGCAGGCTGAGGCGGCCAAGCTCGCCGGTAGCTCTGCTGCGAATGGCAGCTCCTCCTCGGCTGGTCCCAAGGAGAGTTTGCCCATGCACAATCTCAACGACAGGAAAGATTGAACATTCACACGGTTCGCGAACTCGAAGAGCTAAATCGCTCGCTCGCATTGCATCAGCCGTGCGCACACAATCACTAGAGGTACTGCACATGTCTCATTTGTCCCCCATACTGCAACGCATCATCCTTTCTCGGCTGCAAATTCAGGCATATTCCGTCTTGTCAGTGCTTGTAAGGTGCGCTTTGGTGCTTGCTTAGATCCGCCTACTGTTCAAGTCGGGATGTCTGTTATGTCTGTGGAACTGACAGCTCTGCGAATCTGACCTCCACATCCCTGAGAAAAACGCGCATACGCTCGAGCCACGGCTGAGCTGGAAGGCTGCGCTTCCAAAGTGATCGATCCGCCGCGCAACTGCCTGTCCAAGTGCGGAAATACAGAGAACGCGCCGCTGGATAGGCGTGTGGCGCAGCAGAGCACAAAGCGCAGACTCAGCATTCAACTAGACGGGTGGCTAGCGTTGCACACTCCACTCTTGAAACATAGTTGGGACATTTGCTGAGATCTTCGTTCACTGGGCTGCACCTTCCCTTTACCCCTCTATCCATCCAGCTCCTCTTCTCCCCATTGCTCACTCCTCACAGTTGAAAGAGGGCAGAAGAAATCTACACGCCCTTTTACGATCCAACATCCAACCTCATCGTCCAGCGCGTTGGCATATAGCAGCTCGCAACAAGTGACAGTACTGTCTGACTTGATCCCTTTAAGCTTGTCGGTTCGGTCAACGCCACCGCCGTAAACACAATAACGTCCGCTCTCATAAAGTACATTCCTGTTCCGTACCTCAACCATGTCCGACCCCGCCCCCTCCAATCCTCCCGCGGGCAACCCGCCCAAGCAGGCTCCGGCTGACGATAAGGACGAAGTTGCGACTGCCATTCTCCGTCAGAAGAAGTCGCCAAACCGTCTCTTCGTCGAGGAGTCCACTACCGACGATAACTCGGTAGCCTGCCTCTCCCCAGCCAAGATGGATGAGCTTGGACTTTTCCGTGGTGACACTATTCTTCTCAGGGGTAAGAAGCGCAGGGACACCGTCCTCATCTGTCTTTCCGACGAGAACACCGAGGACTCCAAGATCCGTCTCAACAAGGTCGCACGTAACAACCTTCGCGTCAAGCTCGGTGACCTAATTTCTGTCCACGCTTGCCACGACATCAAGTACGGCAAGCGCATTCACGTTCTTCCCTTCGACGACAGTGTCGAGGGTCTCACCGGTAACATTTTCGACGTCTACCTCAAGCCCTACTTCCTAGAGGCCTACCGCCCCGTTCGCAAAGGCGACACCTTCACTGTCCGTGGTGGTATGCGTGCTGTCGAGTTCAAGGTCATTGAGACCGACCCCGCTGAGTTCTGCATCGTTGCACAAGACACCGTTATCCACACCGAGGGTGAGCCCGTCAAACGCGAAGACGAGGAGGCCAACCTCGCCGATGTCGGCTATGACGACATCGGTGGTTGCCGAAAACAGATGGCCCAGATTCGTGAGATGGTGGAATTGCCTCTCCGACACCCACAGCTCTTCAAGTCGATTGGTATCAAGCCACCTCGTGGTGTGCTCATGTACGGTCCCCCAGGTACCGGTAAGACCCTCATGGCTCGAGCCGTCGCCAACGAGACTGGTGCCTTCTTTTTCCTCATCAACGGTCCCGAGATCATGTCCAAGATGGCCGGAGAGTCCGAGTCCAACTTGCGTAAGGCGTTCGAGGAGGCTGAGAAGAACAGCCCTGCCATCATCTTTATCGACGAGATCGACAGTATCGCTCCTAAGCGTGAAAAGACCAACGGTGAGGTTGAGCGACGTGTTGTGTCTCAGCTTCTAACACTCATGGACGGCCTCAAGGCCCGTTCCAATATTGTCGTTATGGCCGCTACCAACCGACCCAACTCGATCGATCCCGCTCTTCGTCGATTCGGTCGATTCGACCGTGAAGTTGACATCGGCATTCCTGACCCCACTGGCCGACTCGAGATTCTGCGCATCCACACCAAGAACATGAAGCTTGCCGACGATGTCGATCTCGAGCAGATCGCCGCCGAGACCCACGGCTACGTCGGTTCCGACGTGGCTGCCCTCTGCTCGGAGGCTGCCATGCAGCAGATCCGGGAAAAAATGGACCTTATCGACCTGGACGAGGATACCATCGACGCCGAGGTTCTCGACTCGCTCGGAGTCACCATGGAGAACTTCCGATTCGCTCTTGGTGTCTCCAACCCCTCGGCACTCCGCGAGACTGTTGTCGAGGTGCCCACCACCACCTGGAAGGATATTGGTGGTCTCGACAAGGTCAAGCAGGAGCTGCAGGAGACCGTCTCATACCCCGTTGAGCACCCCGAAAAGTTCCTTAAGTACGGCATGGCCCCCTCGAAGGGTGTCCTCTTCTACGGTCCTCCTGGTACTGGTAAGACGCTGCTCGCCAAGGCTATCGCAAACGAGTGCCAGGCCAACTTCATCTCGATCAAGGGTCCCGAGCTTCTTACCATGTGGTTCGGTGAATCGGAAGCCAACGTGCGAGACGTGTTCGACAAGGCGCGTGCTGCTGCCCCCTGTGTGATGTTCTTCGACGAGTTGGACGCTATTGCGAAGTCTCGAGGCTCCTCGTCTGGTGACGGTGGAGGGGCAGGTGACCGTGTCATCAACCAGATCCTCACCGAGATGGACGGTGTCAGCTCGCGCAAGAACGTCTTCATCATCGGTGCCACCAACCGACCTGATCAGATTGATCCTGCCATTCTTCGTCCTGGTCGTCTCGATCAGCTCATCTACATTCCTCTTCCCGACGAACCTTCGCGTTTGTCGATTCTCAAGGCGACACTCAAGAAGTCGCCCATCGCCGAGGACGTCGACCTTTCTTTCCTCGCCAAGCACACGCACGGCTTCTCTGGTGCCGATCTTGCCGAGATTTGCCAGCGTGCCGCCAAGCTCGCCATTCGCGAATCGATCGAGGCCGATATCAAGCGCGAGCGAGAGCGCATCTCCAACAAGGAAGCCAACGCCGATGGCGAAGTCAAGATGGAGGAGGACGCAGGTGCAGCTGCTGAGGACGAGGAAGACCCAGTGCCTGAGATCACTCGTGCGCACTTTGAGGAAGCGATGCGATTCGCTCGCAGGTCCGTTTCGGACGGTGACATTCGCCGATACGAGCTGTTTGCTCAAAACCTTCAATCGGCCCGTTCGTTCGGAACCTCGTTCCGTTTCCCTGAGGGGCAGAACCCAGGGCACGCCAGTGGCGCTGGTGGTGCTGGCGGAAGCGGAAGCGGCGGCGCTGCTTTTGGCAATGACGATGCCGGTGACGACGACCTGTACGCTTAAGCCTTACATCCAACATAGTGTCGGTTGAAAGTGTCACACAGCACAGGGTACTGTACAAGATTCTTCCATGTGTTCCAAGAATAACTGAAGTTCCCCCCAACTTTGTGCGCGCGGTTCAGTTCAGCGAAGCTGTGTGTACTTGTAGGAGGACCGAGACACGAGGCTGGTTTCCGATGGGGCGCGCTGGGAAGCAGAGGCGTAGCGCAGATGTCGGATTCCGAGAAAGGTCAAATTTACATTGCGTATGAGTACAGGGTTAGCTGAACAACTAGGAAAGGAAGAGATGGGTGCGTGCTAGCTGTGCACGAGCGGTAAGACGGGTTGCTGCCGTCTGACTGGAGTTCAGGGAGGGAGTACAGGGGGACCAAGATTGAATGGAAGGATGGAAGAGTTGGAATGGGGATTGATGATATGTGAGGTTGGGGGAAAGTACTACTTGTCCTTCTTGGCGTCTGCGAGTTCCTTCTGTTGCTGTTTCCTCCTCTTTTCCGCCTCGATGGCATCTTGTCGTTCGAGGTACCACTCGCTTATCTGGAGCATCAAAACACCAACGAGCAGGACGGCACAGATAGTGTTGCTGGCGCTGATAATCCTGATAGCCGATACCTTTTCGTCCTGAGTCATGGGGCCATCAGTAGGTTTGAAAGTGCTCTCTCCCTTCTCGTATGCCTCTATCTGCGAGTGTCTCTGTGTGCCGATGGCCGAATTCCAAACGAGCTGGACGTTGGTAGGATCAGAGATGAGACGGAGGTTAGGAACAGAGACGCCGAGATACATGCAAACGGCACCCATGAAGAGGGCAAGAGAGCCACCGTCAAAGTACTTGGCCATTTCGTTCCATCGGTGAAGCTTGGCGACAAGGCCAATGATGCCCAACCCCATCATGCCGTGGAGCAGCGCAGATACGGCAACAGGTGCGTTGAACAGCGAGAGGTAGAAGCGTTCAGCAGCGTCCACGGCCGAGTCGGTCAGCTCGGAAAAGTAGAGCAAGGGAAAATCGTAGATCGAGGCGATAAAGATCACTCCTACTCAGCATTGAGAGAGGAAGGAGAGAAGTGCGGATGCGATGGTTGCGGAGAATCTCCAAGTAAGTATGATTGTTGGTTCTTTACCGGATACAAATGCAGGAGGGATGCTTACCGAAGAGGAACGATGTGCTAGAGATAACAAAGCCGCTGCGGAAGCCCATCTTGAGAATTTGCACAACGATACGATGGATCCAGGTATGAAGGGCGAAGAAGGTATGCGAGAAGGAGGAGCGGTTTCAAAAGTGGGGAGAGGCTTTCTTCCGACGCAGTGCGAGAAGGAAAACGTCAGATTGGGCAGCAGTTAGGAGATAGAGCACGGTGCAACGCGTAGGGCCTAGATCTGTCAAGACCCACGTTGCTCAGCTTCTTGCGCCTCCAGAGCTCCACTTTGCCCAACCCAAATTCGGCTTGATTTTCCACCTGCATCTACAACGCATTCCAAGAGCTACCACTATTCTCAACTGCGCTTTCATCGTCAGCACCGGCTGTGGCAAAGGCCAAGTCCGAAACGGCAATTCGAAGGCACGAAGAATCGATCTTTGCCGACTGTTCTCATTCACACGACGCCGTGTCTCTCACCGAGTCGCACAACGTAAGATCAACGCCCAAGCGGCGAGGCTCATCTTACTCCCGTGTTGGAGCGCTCCTAGCTTCTCCTTGAAACCGGCTCCCTGGAGATCTGCACGGGCTGTCAGAACTTGGCTTGCGAACCATATTCAGGTTCTCAGCAACGTCGTGCGACAGGTCTATCTCTAGTTCAGTCCTTCTATTGTACCCAGCATCCACCGCGAGCAGCGCGTATACATTGCAGCATCATGACAATACGAGCGGCGCTCATCGTTAACAACCACGGCAAACCACGCCTCACCAAGTTCTACACCCAGCTCCCCGCCTCCCGCCAACAGGCTCTGATCAAAGAGATCTTCCGGCTCGTCTCGAAACGTCCTGACGGAGTGTGCAACTTTCTCGACGCAACCGAACTCACGGCTCTCCTCCCACCACCTGCAGATGCTATGCGCTTCACCTCTTCGCTCGGTTCGAAAGGGAAATCACTCGAGAAAGAGCATCAGTCGCTTTCCAACGAGGTGCGGAAAAACGAAGACCAACTGCGCGTCATCTATCGACACTATGCAACGCTCTACTTTGTCTTTGTCGTCGACTCTTCGGAGAGCGAACTCGGCATCTTGGATCTGATCCAGGTATTTGTGGAAAGCTTGGACCGGTGCTTTGAGAATGTTTGCGAGTTGGATCTCATCTTTCACTTTGATGAGGTGCATGCCATTCTCAACGAGGTCATTCAAGGCGGGTTGGTGGTGGAAACCAACATTAACGAGATCGTCGCAGCAGCACAGGCTACATCGAGGGCAAGAAAGGCCAGCGTAGCAACAGCTGGAGGAACTGCAGCTGGGGCAGTGGGAAGTCTGGGAAGTTTGAACCCAGCGGCGCTGAATCTGTCAATACCAGGAACAGGCGGTGGCTCAATCAATTGGCCCAGAGGCACGTTTATGGTCGATGCCATCTCCAACCTAGGCAATCAGTATCTAGGGCGTTCAACTGGACGTCGTTAACGCTTTCCCCTGCCTTTCTCCACGCAGCATTCAATGCCTCTTTCCCATACCGCGCCTTCCTTTCATGTACTTCTACTCATCTTGCTCCGCATGCTACAGCAACCCATCGCAAATCTAAACCGACTTGGGTTCCAGGGCTGAATGAAGTGACTCAGCATACTGGAAATTTTTTGCTGGTAAGAAAACATACATGTTTGCGTGCGGAATTAGCATGGGATGATCGAAATTGGCTCGCGCGTAGCTCTATCTGTGCGTTGGTCGTTAGTCGCTGTGAGCGACCCAAAGCTAGAGTGCATCTATCATTTTGGCATCGGCGGAGAAAAAATATTGCGAGAATGAAGGTTGGTTTGCATCAGATAGATGAGCCGGCATCAGAGTGGTATGAGCCTTAGATGGAAGCCTTGGACTGCTCGTTGAGGAAGAAGCGGAAACCCTCGTAGGACAACCAACAGAGCGCGTTGGATGGCATGAACGTTAGTACGCGCGGCGAGAGACCACGTGCAAAGCCCTTGAGTCCTTCGCGGGCGTTGATGATCTTGAACGCCTCAAACATGCCCGAAGCATTCTTGATCTGGGCATCAGTGCTATTACCTCGTGTCTGAAGAAGCGTCTTGGCCACATCGAGCGGGTTGGTGACCGCAGCAGCGACGGCACCGGAGAAGGCACCCGCAGAGACGTGTGTGAGCGGCGAGTAGCTCTCGGATGGATTGAGCACCTTTTTAGCCCACTCGTACATCGAGAATTGCACTGCGGTGAAGGGTACGGTCATGGTGAGCGTGGTGGGATATGAGACGTAGAAGGCACGCAGGCCCTCCTGCTTGTACACGGTAGAGGCACATTGCAAGACGGTGCGGTGCTGGGAGCCGTGCATCTGCATGCGCTGCTTGATGACATCGAATGGGTTCATGAACGCATCCGAGGCAATGGTGGCGGATGCGCCTGCAAAAGCTGTGCTGGCAAACTGGTGACCCTCGCGATTCCCGCCCGTCGCCTCTTTGACTGTCTCGTAAGTGCCAAAGTACACTGCGTGCGCAGGACCCGCGCCCATGATGACACTAGCAACACCGCGCCAGAGCGTACGCGCGCCTTCGACAGTGCTGATTCGGTTGAAAGCCTGTATCACACCGGTGTAGGTGGCGGCGGGTGTGGCAGACAGCACCTGCATGCGGGTGCGGATCACATCGACGGGGTACATGGCGGCGTGCTCGCTGATACCAGCGAGCGAACCCGCAATCATGTTGATGTGGAGTGGAACATTGTCACCGAGACCTTCGTAGTCGACCTCCTCCTCTACTGCTGGAACCGCACGGTCGCTCATGGCTATGCGCGTCGAGACAGGAGCCGGATGCGGGAATGTGTGATGAGACGGCGAGGTGGGGCTAAGCGTCAAGCTATCGAGACTGACACTGCTAGTGCTGCTGTGAGATGCTGGGTAGTCGATCGACTGAATCTGCTGTAATGCTGTGGATGGAAAGCTGCAATCGATGTGAGGCACTTGTCGAGAGAAGGCGACTTGTCTGGTGTGTTTTTGAGTGTTGCCGCTCCTGTGCAACCCCTCAGTGCTACTGGAGAGCAAATGCGACGTGGTTGCTAATTACAAGAGCAGCGATGCGCAAAGCAAAGGCGTATGGATGCGATTCCAGGAGGATGCCACGAGGGTGTAATCGTCCGTCGGTGGTAGATTGCAAGTCTCGACAAGATGATCTCAGGTTGGCCTAAATCGTAGGACGTGGTCCGGAGGAAAAGCTCTCTTGAAGCGAAGTGAAGGTTGCTTTATCCGAGTCCGTGGACACCGTTAAGGGTGGACCTCTGTAGTTTGATGTAGGATGGAGTGGAAGAGGATGAGGATGAGGTTGACTACTAGTGAAACCGGTGACTGCGGAGGAATCTTTGACCGAATCACAGAGTGTCTTGCGAGTATGACGATGTTCTGGTGCCGAAGAAATCCGTTTGTAGGCTATCGCCGTGTGCTGTTGCTCCTGCAATTTTCAGAAGGACGAGTAATCGAGCCAAGAAAATTAACTTCATGTGTAGACAACTCTCCCACACACGACTCGCAAAGGCGCAGTAGCGTGAAGCTGATGCGCCGCCAAATCAAAAATCAACACAATGCACGAATTTTCCCTTCCTTGCGTCGCAGTCTCCAGAATCTCGCTTTCTTCTCAGCAAAGGGTCCGCAGACCACAGTCAGACGTTAGTTAGTTGGACTAAAAGACTGAATGAAAGTCGAAATCACAAGCCAGCACCGTAATGGCCGAGATCCACAATTACAGTCAGCCAGCACCGCCCACACGCTTCCCGCCGCGGTGTTACGCTTCGAAGGCCGGTACCAGACGCCGCCTATCGTGCGTCAACCAATCAATTCCCAGCTTTCCGCCGTTTTCTAGCCCCGCTTGTTAAACTTTTGATCCGTGCTCGTTTCGCACCCTGCCATCCGAGTGTGGCTTCGGAACAGATCGTGTGGTTTGCTTCTCACGGTGAGATGCTGCTGCCAGAGCTATCACAGCTGGATGGCCTTGAAAATACTCGCTCATAGTTCGGACTCGCTTGACGGAACGGGCCTGATCCGCGCTATCCGATAATCAGATCAGATCAGACAGCACTCAGCATACTGAACAGCACAACACCACTTAAAGAAACTCCGCTCGCCCATTCAAATCTGTCTCGAAGAGCAATCATGTCCAGCTTAGTCTGTTGTACTATCAGCTGTCCACTATGACGATCAATTAGTCTCTTCTACAGGTCAGCCGACGAGGCAGCTCTTACAATAGTCACATGTCAAACCAGTTAGTACAGACAAATGTAGCTACCGCATAGAAAGCCGAGGTCAGTCGGTGAGGCAGAAACTTGCGGATGGCAAGCGACAAGAGCCACAAGATGGGCCACAACAATTCAGCTACTCCAAGCGTTGAGATCGACTCGGTTCATCATGGCTCACGGGGCAATCACGTAATGCACAAACAGCATCAATGCGTTATCCTGGCACAAGGCCAATCATTTGAAATTTTGGTAGGGGGAATGATGAGCATGGGTGATACGGCAGTGCCAACCGAAGCCTCCGGAGAGTCTTTCCGGTGATACTTTTCTACGCCGAGAGGAGTATGTTAATCCCACCAAGCAGCCCCTTACTGCCTGGGGAAGGTGGAAGGACTGAAATGTTACAACACCATGAAGATGGACGGAACGGACAAAAGCGTGGGTGAACTGAAGAATGCTGCGGAGAAACAAAGGAGAATTGGAAGGTATCGACAGGCGTCCATCCGTTTACTTCTTCTTGTTGGCAACAGTGCGGCCACGGCGACCGGTGGTCTTGGTGTGCTGTCCACGGACACGCAGGCCGAGGTAGTGACGGATACCACGGTGGGCCTTAATCTTCTTCAATCGCTCGAGGTCATCACGCAGCTTCGAGTCGATGTTGTTCGACAGGAGCTGGCTGCTCTTGCCGTCAACAATGTCGCGCTGCCTGTTCAAAAACCAGGCGGGGATCTTGAACTCAGCAGGGTTCTGCAGAATGGTGACAATGCGCTCGAGCTCGTCAGAGTTGAGCTCACCAGCGCGCTTGCCAAGGTCGATATCGGCCTTCTTGCAGACAATGTTGGCATATCGTCGGCCAACACCCTTGATCTGGGTAAGGGCGTACTGGACCTTGATCTTGCCGTCAACATTGGTGTTGAGCAGACTGTAGGAAGGCAAAAACAGAGCATTCAGATCAGTATGCAGTACAGACAAAAGGGTTAAACAGGATGGTGAGCAGGTCGAGTGATCAGTGACGACAGTGAGGTGATACGGCGAGGCAGCAGCAGCATGTGAAGAGTTTGTGAACGAGTGGAAAACACTGTCAAGCAGTTCATTCCAGCAGTATCGAATGAGTCCGTCAATGGCTAGTGCAGGCCCAGTGTCATCAAAGTGGGAAAAATTGCGGGCAGGTGTCGTGTTGGAACTCCTGAGCAGGTTGAAACTGCACCACACGATTATCACTACGATGCTTCTCAGGAGCGGCGGTTCTGCTCGTCCGTCTACATGCCCTATCCTAGTCAGGTGACGCCTTAGATGGTAGCACAAAGGCAGGAACAAGGCAAACTATTCCCAGAGCGATTCTCGTGAAGGTCCCGTGTCTATTCTAGCTGGCTCCCGTAGCTCTTCCAGACCGTCTAACCTTGTGCTGAGAACCGCCTTTATGGACCGAAAGATTATCCTTCATGTGTTAAAAAGTGTCGTTCCCAAATCCTGGATACAGAGACCTGATCGCACTATTCAGTACTGTCTGGTCCCTGCATATAGCTTTCCTGAAAATGTTGACTTGCTGGTGCTACCGATACTCCCAGTTCTATTTGACACGATAATGTTGTTTCTGCTGAAGCCATTGCTCAACCACGAGTATGTCGTCCAAAGATGCTGCTGCCTGCTTGACCGAATCTATGCCTCGCTGATCATTTGAACTGCTCGAATCTGTCGCTTGTTTGTTGTTCGATGCTCACCGCAAGATGAAGGCGAAGTTCTGCGACGGGTCGGGGGGAACAAGAGACATGTTGGGCAATATGTGATGAAGTCTTGATGGTGACGAGATGCGTGAAGAGAAAGCAGAAGATGGCAGCGCACTCTAGCCAGCGTCCTCGTCTTGCTCGCCGCGAAGTCTCACTGTCTCCTGGCTCAACTGGCTCGGAGGCCTCAATTTCCGACGACTGGCCTCGACGGACTTCTCAGCCAGACCCATTCGTAGTGCGGACTGCAGCGATCCGGCTGCCTAGCGGCTTCAACCGCTCTGTCACGTGTGCCTGCTGTCAATTCTTGGCAGCAAAATTCGATTCTCAGACGCACAACTCAATTCGAAGCGTGGGAACTTTTGTTCTGAATGTTTCTATTCGGCTCCGAGATTTGAGCAAAAGGTCAATGCCAGTTTAACATTAACCCTCAGCTAGAAAGCCGATGGTGATCATTTGGCTTCGCGGCACGGGCCGCCTCCACGTCGCAATTTGCTGTGTTTTGTTGGCTGAGTTGCGAGTGGTGCGCTGGATATAACCTGGGCGTCCCGCTCCAATCTGTATACCGCTCTTCATCCATTTTCGTAAGTGTTGCCCTGGCCTGTACCCTTTGCTCGTCATAACTGCCTCTATTCGTCATCTATGCTGTTGGTTTACAGCCTGGGTATCGAAAGATGTGTCAGTGTCGATGCACATACAATCAACGCGAGCAGCCACTGACTTAAACTTTCATCTATCCTGCTTCTGCTCGAATCGCATCTCTTGTGCTGGCTCTCCACTCGGTCATCGCCTTTGTCGTTCTTCAATGCTGCGCATCTACAGTGAGGCAGGCGCTTCATCCAGTGAGGTCTTTACCGAGGAGAAGCTTATTGCTGATTGCAAATTACCTATATTGCACGTCCTTGCTGTCACCATGACAGCCTGGCAATTTTTGGCACCCTTTTCTTCCCTTCTTCCGCTGTTGCTGTTATGGTTGTCCGTCTCCAGCCGCCGAAGCTCAAAGCTTCAGGTCGCTTGATTGAGACGGCCTTGTTCAGAGATGGTTCGGGTGAAGCAGATGCATCAACACTTGGATTGGTTGCGATCGGCGCATGATCAGCAATTGCATTGCGTTATACTGCATTCATCGCTTGTGTGAAATCGACTTTTCAGTGTTTCCGCTTTTGTCAATCAGCCTGTATTCCAGCGCACGAGTGGATGAGTCTCCAATCATGCCATCTTGAGTGCCGGCGTAGGGATGGCCATTCCTTGTGTGTTTCGACGCAACCGGACCGCAGTAAGATTTCTTCTTCAACGGCCATCCAAACTCGAAATTCGCAGCGTGTACCGACCTGATTCTTGCAAAGAGACGCGTCTCTATGCTAAGCCTGGGCCAGCTCAGTAGTGGCACAGACCCGCTTGGAGAGCGCGGTGAAGACCAGAGTATATAAACACACCGGAACCAGCGTCCACAGTCTTGAACTTCATACTTGTAAGTTTTCTTTGCCCTACCCCCTAGCAGGACCCCGAACAAGGCATGTCGGTGTTTTGGCCGACGGTATCCGCCCGCCTTCTTCTACTGGACACGCGACCTTTCTTTCGGGATTAGGCTGTCCAACGCAAGGAAGTGTCGTGTGCCGTCTGCCAATGCCTTCGCTTGTGGGCCGAGCTGCTGCAACCATTGTCACAGAGTGCTGATCTACCTTTTTCCGTTTTGTTCTGCACATGTTGCTCCGACCCATTTCGCAATATCGTCGTTCCATAGACCTTGGCATTTCCACTCTCGCTCAAGCATGAGGGCTGGAGAGAGGGGGTCGGTGGGCTTGCACGGCCACCCGATTTGACCTACCGCCGACGCCCTCCCGCCTCTCTCCTCTGGGGGGAGGCTTGCCTGAATCTTGGAACTGGAGAGGATTCTCTTCGGGGGATCTTCTCCTACCTCTTTTTGTGAGCTGTTGATTATGTAATGATGACTGTAGGATTCTGCAGAAATTAGCAGCGTTGACCAGTCTTTGGATGCTCATTTCACATGAAAATTCAGCGGAGGCCTTGAACTTTGTGGGGAAATTTGAGCTTCCACAGCGCCCACACGCTCGGTTGCAGAGGTCATCTGATTCGTCTGTCTCGTGTGTCGTTGCTGCGATGCGAAGGCGGTTGTCGAACAGGAACAGATTCAGTTGCTATAAGTGGTACCTGGAAGCGACCGTCCATTCTCTGTCGTCGTGCGGTTATCGCACGCAGTCTGCTCGGACTGTCTGTACGAAGTTGTGAAGTATGAGTCGTCTGCGCTCCACTGTAACAGCGTTCCAAATCTCAAGCACACAAAGCTCTTTGACACATGGCCGAATGTGATGGGGGCGCTCGGACGTGCAGCCTTAGAAAGAACCCCCGCTTCTGAGCACGAGCTTAGGGCGTTTTTGCAGGTTACGAAGCAAAGGAATCCTCAGACGAACAGTACACGGCAGGCGCACTTTACGATGGCAACCTATTTCCGTTCGAGGCTCGCTAGCTTGCTACGGTGACGGAAGACATGATGGATGAAGCAAGCGGTTGAAAGGCTCGAAATTTTGGGCAACGTGCATTTCCGCCGTTTGCGTCGGGTCCCACCCACCCTGACGAGCCATGACGCGTGGATTCGGCCAAAAGGGCAGCCACTCGAGGCGTGGAGGCAAATGCGGACCATCCGGCTACCATTCGAGCGCGGGCTGCCGATCCCACTCCGTGTTTGTGTCGCATGCACGTCGAGAAATATCGCTTGCTCCGCACCCGCACATCCTGCTGGCCCATACCTCACCCGAGGCTTTTGGGCGGGAACGACCTCGCCATTGCTCCGTTTCTGCTCCTTTTGCTGCCATTGTCTCAAGCGCACGCACCTCCATTCCGTTCCTTACGCCATTTTGGACAGCTCGCTATATCTTGCGGCCATCGGTCCGACAACTAGCCCCGCAGTGGTGGCATACTGATCGCTTTGGAGCGACGCACACCTCTCGAACTTCAGTCCTCGCGAATAGTACTTTGATCAACGATCTCCTGCGAGGACACCACCGGCACACAGCTAAAGGCAATCTTTAAGGCGTACCGCCGCACCTCGCAATGCCTGACCCAAACGGATCGGGTGCTAGTCGCAACAGCAGTGGCTCGGACAAGTCAACCGCCTCGACGATAGGAGGAGGCGCACAACAACGTCGCAATGGTCCCGGCTTGCGCCTGCCTCAGATGACCAAGGTGAATCGTGATGATGACAACTCGGACGAGGACTCTGCTGACGAGTTTGCACGGTGGCAAGCCTCCTCTGGGCCCACAACACCCAACATCTCGGAAACAGCTGCACAGCTGCGACGCAGCCTAAGTGTCACAGGACTACAAGACCTCGCTCACATGCCACGCAGCCAGATCCGCAAGTCGGTAGGCAGCAAGGTGTGGCGACCTCAGGATGAGGTGGCTCGGATTCCGAGCGACTGGGAGAGGCTGGCAGTTCACGTGGCGAGGGGAGGTCTCAGGGCAGGTAACTTGGCTTTTGCGTTGAGATCAACACTCATGCTCGTATTGGAACTCATCAAGTCGCTTCGCACCAAGAAGTTCAACCGCAACGCGTTTGGAATTGCGCTGTTTGGCCCCAAGAACTTTCGCTTTGCAGCCATGTTTGCCATCTGGGCGTCGCTCTACAAAGCGGTGCATAACGGTCTGCGTTTGATTACCCCACCACCGACCAAGAAGCCGCGATCTCGGACAGCTTCAGCTGCCAGCACCGGTGCGCTTTCGCTGGAAAAGGCTAGTCTGACAGACGATCCCGACAGCGGAACTGCCACACCTCGTTCGGGCAGAGCGGCGTTGGAAGGCAAATCGCCAGAGGAAAAGGCAAAGGAGAAGGCGAAACAGAAGCGCCGTGCATTCATGCCGGATCCACGCTCGAAGGTCTGGCACGCTTACCTTGCCGGTGCGATCTCTGCGCTGGCTGTCTTGGTAGAGACCCACGACAACCGGGTGGCTCTGGCGCAGCAGCTGTTTGTGCGTGGTCTGGAGGGCTCGTACAGTGTTGCCCACGAACGAGGTCTGGTCAATATCCCATACGGTGCCGTCATTACTTTTGGTCTTGCCTGCGGTCAGATCATGTGGGCCTGGCTTGAGCACCCCGAGTCGCTGCCAAAGTCTTACAAGAACTGGATCACACAGGCTTCGCATGTCAGCCCACGGGTAACCGAGATCTACCGATCCATCAAGTTCGAAGGCAAGGCCGACGTTGACTTTGCCCTCAAATGGTTTCCGGATGGCAAAGTGCCCGAGCCCATTTCGTTCAGCCCTCTGCGATACCCCGATGTGCCTGCAAACGCTCTGAACCGTCGCGGCATCAAGGGCAAGAATGTACGCAAGATCGTCGAGTGGATGGACCGAGCACGAAAGGGAGAATGTGGCGATGTGGTCGATTGTGCGCTCGTCCATCCGTGGGAGACGAGCCACTGGCGCAGCCCCTTGGACCGGTTCCTCGAAGTCACCCGCTGGATTCTGCCAGTCTACCTCACACTTCACTTTGTTCCTGCGGTCTTCCTCCGACCAGGCAAATTCCTCAAAGATCCACTTGGCGCTACGCTCCGATCGCTGAAGGGCTCAGTGCGTTCTTCCTCCTTCCTCGGTGTGTTTGTCATCATCTTCCAGACGCTCTTTTGCGCGCAACACTCGCTGTACAATTACATCCAGGCCAGCGCGACGCTCAAGCGCTACGTTCCCACGTGGATCTCGCGCATGCTTATCAGCTCGTGGATCAAATGGGTCACCGGCTTCATGACCTGCCTCTCGCTCTTTGTCGACGACTCGAGGCGCCGAGCCGAGCTTGCAGCGTACGTGCTACCCAAGGGTATGGAGAGCGCCTGGTCGGTACTCAGGAAAAAGTCGTACGTCCCCTTTGTTCCCGGTGGCGACCTCCTGCTCACTTCGGCAGGTATGTCGCTCGTTATGGGAACGTATGCCCAAAATCCCGAACACCTTTCAGGTCTCGTTCGTCGAATCGTCTATCAGGTAAGCTATTTTCTCAAACACCTTTGTAGTAGGCAGCGCACGGTCTTGCGTTGTTCTGTCGAACAACTACTGACATTCCTTCGAACATCTCGCTTCCACAGTTCGTTGGCCGAAACTAGAGAGGTATATGTACATCTGTGCCGATTTTTGGGATACCTATGCTTAATCGAGATGCTTTCTTACCATCTTCCAGATTGATCCTGAGGACTGTAGCTTTTTCGGCCTGGGTGGAAGAGGCAGATCGCTCACGTATTCGCGTTCATCTGGACTTGCTCCTGCTTTTGTGTGGTGAGGCGGGAAGAGGCCCAGGTGGCAGACGAGGCAATGTTTTTCGGCATTCGCGAAATAGCATGCAGAGCCCTACGATCGGGTGAAAGAAGCTGAAAATTCATGGTGCGGAGCCCTACCAGCTCGGTTCGGATCTCACGTGCGGTCGGGCCACACCGGAGTTGCTGGAGAGCGGGTGAAACTGCCAGCGAGCCTGTGCGTACTGCTGGCTAAGAGGTTTTGGACAGGTACTACTACAAATGATTTTCAAAGAATGTAGCAATCTTGCTAAGCGATGGGACACTGGCAAAGAATCACATCACTAATTGAGTCGTCACATGACCGCGAGAAGGAAAGCTAGACGACTGAGGACAGGAGCCGTTTCTACATCTTGATTATGCATGTTATGGGGATGTTCGGCATGGCTTGGGCGGTTTGACCGGTGTGAGATGTGAAAGGGGTGCTCGAAAAGGTGCAGAAGGGGCGTGGGGGGGACAGGCTCTAAGCGGGCTTGTAGATGCCGTACGCGGGGTGCATGAGCGGGAGAAACCGGATGCGAGTTGGTTCATGGGACAATTCCATTCCGCTGCTGCAATACGCTCTACGACTGCTCCGAGCTCGCTCTTGCGCAAGTGGCAGGATCGGAACCCACTAAAACCGAAAGTGGAGAAACTGGGTGGTGCTGATCCCTCGAATGTGGGGAAGATGCAGAAGGGCCCGCTTGCGCTCACAGGTGACAGGCTAAGGTGGTGCAACGTGGCGGAGGTTGCGGTTCTGCACTGTTGGACGTGGTCGCTTCCGGCTCCCCCTCAACCCTCGTGGTATAGTCAGAGTCTCAAGACGCCCAAAGACCTGGCTTGCCTGCAGCAGACTTTTCGGTGCGCCTTGTTCACCATTGACACAGCACACTGAGAAGAAGCTGACCATCAGGACTTCGGCACGTTGCTCCTGCCGAAACAGTGGTGGAAGCAAGGCTTAGACTCGTTGACTCGACGTTGGAAACCCTCAGTGCTTCGCCGTCCATTTCTACTCATCCATCTTGCAGCATGCCTCACTTGCTGCTGCTGTGTTGTTTCCATCCTATGTCGTCATGGCCCTCGTTGCCGTCGAGAACAGAGACGCTTGAAACAAACGCCACGGAACGGTTGACAATCTTACACTGGTGATATTTCGCGCTCTGTTCGTCTCTGAAGACTCCCCGACCTAACCTTTTGAAGATGTGATATATTCTTCTATGTGTCTGGGCTAGAGAAGATCTTGTCGCCGCTGCTTGCACACATCGACGACTCAGCAACAACGGAAACAACCGCCCGGATCAGCCGGAGCAACATCGAGATTGCGTTGAGCTGTAGCTCAATCATGGTGAGATTACCGATCTCCCGCCGAGAAACAAGCAAGCTTTTACAGTCTACAGCGTCTTCGGACCGCTGCAAGAGCTACAGCAAAGACCTGCGCCGATTGATATCACTCACTGCGGACCAATCAAGAGTAAGGGAATCAGAGCTTGTGGCTGCTGGATTAAGGAGGAGGGTAAATTCACCGAGACGTCGGTCACGCGTGGGACCGATCGATAAACGGCAGCACTATTTTCTTTTTAAGGAAGGGGAGTTTCCCACACTACACCGCGAAGCCAAAAGCAGAGAGATGAGATCAGTAGCCTGTCGGTAGAACGAAGAGAGGGATCTCCGCGTTTCTGGTTTGAGCATCGCTGTTGAAGGACATGTCAGAGATCGGATCTACTTGCAATGATGCGCTCGCTTTCCACCGAGGCCCGCCCGCAAAGCTCAACTGCTAGGTGTGCGAGTCTTTAGGATGTCTCGCGCAAGGATACACAACACTAGACCAGCATCCATCGAGACTTTGATTGAAGGACGATGTTCAACGGTCATGCTGAGCTGTGCGCGGGGAGTAGCTGTTAGAAGCGGGCTCAGATGGGGCAAGAAGAAAAACTTGGGTGTGGTGCATTCCACGCAGCCATGGCAAAGTGAGTGTCGAGTCAACGTTTGGCGAGCGAGCCCCAAATACGGCTGATTATCTTTCAGATTACAGGTTCGGCTCAGCACTGATTTTCAGGCTTTGATTTTAAAGCGTGGAGGGGTGGGAACCAGCTGGTATGCATGTGCATGTTTGAGCAGCAAGGCCTCCTGACCCGGTTATAGCAGGATGCGGATTTACCGCGTTTTCGAGCGGCGCGAGCTTGGCGCCGTACGAATTCGTCCGTGCGTCGCTCGCCAGCCTGCCCGCACTGGGCCTGGGGAGCATACACCGCTATCGAGAACGCTTATCTGGGCTGCTGTGACACGGTTGCACACACAACTGCGATGCCAACGGCGATGGCCTAGATCGGTGCCCCGTCGCGTACATCGGTTGTCCTCAACTCAGAGTGACGTTTAGATGCGCACTGGCCTCAGGCGCCGCCGCTCCAGCTCAGGGTGTCGCTGTGCCCCAAGCGTATGTGAATGTGGGTTTCAACAGGAATAGAGAAAGTCGGCTTTGCTCCGCCTGATCTGTGCTGAGGCTCTCTGTGAATTCCAAGAGCCGCTGTGCTAACCCAGCCGTCTAGTCATACCACCACCTAGCACGCTCTTCCACCGCTTGGCATCGGCAGACACTTAGCTTCCTTTCTTCCCATCATTGTTGTCCCTTCCCTCTATCGCTCTCCTCCTTTCGTCTCTCACGCTCCCTGCACGCTTTCTCTTCCAACTTGTCTTCGCCCGTCTTGTTCCTCTACTGACGAGATAGAGGGCCACAAGTAACACTGAGAGCACCCCTCCCCGCTTGCTTTTCACATCAGTCCATTCTCTCGGCTTTGATTTTCCTGCTGTGCTCACAATCACTCCAAACCAATCGGCACGGCACTCTGTAGAATTTCGAGTCTCTTTTCTCGTATCCCTAACATCAAGATGCCTGTCGAGCCCGAGAAAGCACAGGCCCCTCAGGGTGCTCCTAGGAACACCTTTGTCGACACCTTCGAGAGCCAGCCTGGCACTCCTGGTGAGAGGACTAGCCACCTCTTCCCTACCATCCAGCGCATCCGTAACAGCATGTCTGGCGACGCTACCGGTCCATTGAAGAAGCTCATGGTCGCCAACCGTGGTGAAATTGCCATCCGAATCTTCCGAACCGCCCACGAGCTTGCCATGACCACCGTCGCCCTCTACTCCTTTGAGGACAGGATGAGCGCCCACCGATACAAGGCTGACGAGGCGTACCAGGTCGGTGCTGGTCTCAACCCCGTCTCGGCCTACCTGGCCATCGACGACATTATTCGCGTCGCTCTTGAGCACAAGGTCGACATGATCCACCCCGGTTACGGCTTCTTGTCTGAGAACCCTCTGTTTGCCAAGAAGGTCGAGGAAGCCGGTATCGCTTTTATCGGTCCTCGCCCAGAAACCATCGACGGCCTGGGTGACAAGACCAAGGCCCGAGACCTCGCTCGCAAGGCCAATGTGCCCATCGTACCCGGTACACCCGGTCCCATTGCCAGCTACGAGGAGGCCAAGCCTTTTGTTGAGGAGGTCGGCTTCCCCGTCATCATCAAGGCCGCCATGGGTGGTGGTGGACGTGGTATGCGAGTCGTCCGCAAGATGGAGGACTTCAAGGAGTCGTTCGAACGTGCCGTTTCCGAGGCCAAGTCGGCCTTCGGCGACCCCACCGTTTTCATCGAGCGTTTCCTCGACCGACCCCGCCACATCGAAGTGCAGCTGCTTGCTGACGGTGAGGGCAACGTCGTTCACCTCTTCGAGCGAGACTGCTCCGTGCAGCGTCGTCACCAGAAGGTCGTCGAAGTTGCACCCGCTCCCAACCTCCGCGACGATGTGCGACAGGCCATCCTCAGCGACGCTGTGCGACTCGCAAAGACCGCCAACTACAGAAACGCCGGTACCGCCGAGTTTTTGGTTGACCAGCAGAACCGCTACTACTTCATCGAGATCAACCCGCGTCTCCAGGTCGAACACACCATCACCGAAGAGATCACCGGTATCGACATTGTCGGTGCTCAGATCCAGATCGCCGCTGGCGCCACCCTCGCCGACCTCGGTCTCACCCAGGAGACCATCCAGAAGCGTGGTTCCGCCATCCAGTGCCGTATCACCACCGAGGACCCTGCCGCCAACTTCCAGCCCGACACGGGCAGGATCGAGGTGTACCGGTCCGCCGGTGGTAACGGTGTGCGTCTTGACGCTGGTTCCGGCTTTGCCGGTGCCCAGATCACGCCCCACTACGACTCGTTGCTTGTCAAGGTTTCGTGCCGCGGTGCCACCTACGAGGTGGCCCGAAGGAAGATGCTGCGATCTTTGGTCGAGTTCCGCATCCGTGGTGTCAAGACGAACATTCCTTTCTTGTTCCGTCTGCTGACCCACGAGGCCTTCGCTACCGCCAACACCTGGACCACCATGATTGACGACACGCCCGAGCTCTTCAACCTGGTTCAGACCAAGAACCGTGCCCAGAAGCTGCTTGCCTACCTCGGAGATGTCGCTGTCAACGGCAGCTCCATCGCTGGTCAGGTCGGCGAACCCGGTCTCAAGGAAGAGATCCAGATCCCCACCTTCACCGACCCCAAGGACCCTTCCAAGCCTCTGGACACCACCAAGCTTTGCACCGAGGGCTGGAGGAACATCATTGTCAACGAGGGTCCTGAGGCGTTTGCAAAGGCTGTGCGAGCCTACAAGGGAACGCTCATCATGGACACCACCTGGCGAGACGCCCACCAGAGTCTGTTTGCTACTCGTCTGCGAACCATCGATATGGTCAACATCGCGAAGGAGACCAGCTACGTGCTCAAGAACGCCTTCTCGCTCGAGTGCTGGGGCGGTGCCACCTTTGATGTTGCCATGCGCTTCCTCTACGAAGACCCTTGGGAGCGTCTGCGAAAGATCCGAAAGTTGGTGCCCAACATTCCTCTGCAGGCTCTGGTTCGTGGTGCCAATGCAGTCGGTTACACCGCTTACCCCGACAATGCCATCTACGAGTTCAGCAAGAAGGCCGTCGAGTGTGGTCTTGACATTTTCCGCGTCTTTGACTCGCTCAACTCGCTCGATTCGCTCAAGCTCGGCATTGACGCGGCCAAGAAGGCCGGTGGTGTTGCGGAAGGTACCATCTGCTACACTGGTGACGTTGCCAACCCCAGAAAGCACCCCAAGTACACGCTCGAGTACTACCTCAACCTCACCGACGAGCTCGTCAAGACGGGTATCCACATCCTTGGTATCAAGGACATGGCCGGTTTGCTCAAGCCCGCATCCGCCAAGTTGCTGGTCGGTGCCATCAGAGAGAGGTACCCAGACCTGCCCATCCACGTCCACTCGCACGACACGGCGGGCATTGCTCTGTCGAGCATGCTCGCGTGTGCCGAAGCTGGTGCCGATGTGGTGGATGTTGCGATTGACAGCATGAGCGGTCTTACCTCGCAGCCCTCGATGGGTGCACTTGTCAGTGCGCTCGAGCAGACCGGTCTTGGTGCAGGTATCCGTCATGAGGACATCCAGAACCTCAACCTGTACTGGAGCCAGGTTCGACAGCTGTACCAGTGCTTCGAGGCCAACGTCAAGGCTTCGGACTCGTCGGTGTTCGACCACGAGATGCCCGGTGGACAGTACACGAACCTCATGTTCCAGTCGCAGCAGCTCGGTCTCGGAACGCAGTGGAAGGAGATCAAGACGGCGTACATCCAGGCGAACAAGCTTTGCGGCGATATCGTCAAGGTGACGCCGTCGTCCAAGGTGGTGGGCGACTTTGCCCAGTTTATGGTGGCCAACAAGCTGTCGGCCAAGGATGTTGAGGAGCGAGCCGACAAGCTCGACTTCCCCAGCTCGGTCATCGAGTACTTCCAGGGTTACCTCGGAACGCCTCCTGGCGGCTTCCCCGAGCCTCTGCGAAGCAAGGTGATCCGCGACAAGAAGCGCATCGATGGCCGACCGGGTGCCACGATGGAGCCGATCGATTTTGCACAGGTCAAGAAGGACCTCACCGCCAAGTACGGGCGTTCGATGAGCGCTACGGACGCGATCAGCTACGTCATGTACCCCAAGGTGTTTGAGGAGTTCCAGGCTTTCCTGGACCAGTACGGAGACCTGAGCAACCTGCCGACGCGCTACTTCTTGGGCAAGGCACACCCGGGCGAGGAGCTGCACGCGTACATCGACCGCGGAAAGCTGCTGATTGTCAAGCTGCTCGCTGTGGGTGCGCTCAACACCAACAACGGCACGCGAGAAGTGTTCTTCGAGCTAAACGCCGAGCCGCGTGCGCTCACCATCGATGACAGAAGCGCAGCAGTGGAGACCGTCACGCGACCCAAGGCTACGTCGGACCCGGGCAGCGTTGGCTCTCCGCTGGCTGGTGTAGTGGTCGAGATCCGCGCCAAGGAGGGCCACTCGGTCAAGGCTGGCGACCCGCTGTTCATCATGAGCGCTATGAAGATGGAGACGGTCGTTTCAGCGCCCGTTGGCGGTCACGTCAAGCGTGTTCTGGTCGAGCAGAACGACTCGGTGTCGCAGGGTGACTTGCTATGCGAGATTGAGCACTAGTTTCAGCGCAAACACACACATGAAAAAAAAAAAAAAAAAAAAAAAAAAAAAAAAAACTGAAAGAGATGTGCAAAAATAAATATGATTCCGCAATAGTATCGTAGTTCACCTTCCAGCAGAGATGTGTCAACGGGTGCTTAGAGTGTGAGTGATATCATGAATGAAACGGGAGGCCAAAAGGGAGTGTGTGAAGACAGGCGCCGAGGATGGATGCCACCCGCGGGGTAATGAGCAATCGATCACAGACAGTAAGTGTTCATTCTGCGTAGCGTGGGGTCAGTTGGTTGAGAGGTGAGAAGAAATAATCGCCGAGACGCGTCTCCCAAAAAAAAAAAAAAAAAGTTGGGAGCATATCGGGGATCTTTGCATCCAGTACTTGCACACACTGAGCGTGTCAGACCCTCAGAAGTGACCACAAGGGGAGCGCTGGATTGCAATCATAAAGATGGGCTGAGACTGTCAGGCCTGTGCAGGCATCACCCCCACAGGCCAGATAGGCCCATCAGGGGTCCTTGTGATACCACGACAACAGTCATAAAATATGCAGGGGGAAGTGGGATGAGTAGGCCGAGTCACACGTGTGCGAAAAGCGTGAGAAATCGCATCAGCGATAACGACACGCCGAGACTCTTTTTACTATGTGCATTCCTAGATGGAAGCTCTGGATCAGAAGACGGAATCTCCGATGCACAGATATGCCACCACCCCGCGCGAATCAATTTTTGGGGATTGCGCCACAATCATCACAATCTGTCCAAAAACGCCACTTGGTCCACATAGTGTCTTGCCCAACCCGCCACACCTGCCTCGTGCTTGCTTATCGTACCACTTTGGTGACTCTCCCTTTCTGACTCAGTCGCACGTCTTCCTCGGACTAGGCTCAGAGATGTCTGGAGAAATGCGGACCAAGCAGACGCCGTGGAGCCCAAGTGTGGTCCATGCGCGAGTACGGTTAGCCCCTCATGTGTCGCCAGTACAGCAGCTCAGACCGTATATAATCAATCTGTCCGAGCACCTGCCTACCCTTCCGTGCAGCCCACACTTCTCACGACGCATTCTCGCACCTCATCCATCTTCTGGCCTGCTTTGACTTGCACCTTTGGCAGTCCCTAATTGCAGCCCTGAGCGTATTAATTTTATCCAACATTTTTTTAACGACAATGAACGCCTTCGTTACCCGCAGAGCCTTTTCTTCGCGATCCGCTATCCGTGCTCCACCTGCTCCTAGCTCTTCGACGCTTCCCCCCGCAGCTGCTGCCGCTCGTAGTGCCGTTCGTCCAGGCCGCGTTGCTATGCTCCCCAAAGCTTCCGAGCCAGCTTCCGCTCCAGCTTCCGTCAACCACGTCAGCACTGCAGCCACCAGCTTCACACAGGACGTCTTTCCACAGGTCGGCACTGTTTCTGTTCCGGGAGAACAACCCAACGTCGTACGCCTTGGGGACAGCCACTAAGCCCCATCTCAAGACTTTGTGGTTGAAATTTCGTCGATGACCTCCATTAGGTCAGGCGCTACTTCCACAGTGCTGCTCAAACTGCTTGCCTCAGCACAGACCACTTCGTACGGACGTTTTTTTTTTTATCTCCCCTTCCATCCCATTCTGATTTGATTCCAACTTCTTAATATACGTCGGTCTCGTGACCTTCTAGCCCAGTTGGCACTTGCGCATCCATCACAACCCTTGTTTCCCGCATGTCCAGTTTTGTTACCATTTGCTTCTTGTCCCCGTTTGGTTTGTATCTTTTTCTGCTGTTCACGCTTTAATGAATGTTCCCTTTGATAGCACTTCCATGTTTTCCTGGATCTCGTGTGGTGGCATTGAAGTGTGAGGCTCAGACGGAGCGACGAATGACCGTGGCATCGCACTATTGCCTGACCCACCTTAGCCAACTTTTTGGGAATACAATACACATACTATGTCATGATATCCTATGTCGCAGCCAATGTATGACCACGGCATACCCATTCAATTCGTTTGCTGATATCCCCGGCACACTGCAGCTTCCGAACAAGGTTGGATCAAAATGCGAAAACATTGTTCTACCTGAGTGGCGAATATGTGGTGTCACGCCCGCGCACGCGGCCGTGACTTTTCCGCACGAGTAAGTGCGCGGTATCTCTCTCGCACGAGAGAGCTCCACCCGATTGCCAGCGAACCTTAGTGCCAGCGAACCCTCCAAAGTTTGTATCACTTCAAACCGCATATACCCACACTCGTGCGGTATACAGGTCGAGTGCTCAGCGTCCTCCCCTTTTGCAATCCAAGTCTTTCCTCATTAATTACGTGCATGCTAAGTGTATGCATGTAACATGTGGTGAGCATTTATTCATTGAAAGCGAAACGAGCAGACGTGTCGGAACGAGTCAATGCGAAAAAATCACATCTCAGTCTTATCGCGTGCGGCCGAGAGAGTGGTGTGATGCAAAAGTGTGTTAAATTGCGGATCAGCGAGTTAGCTCGCTGGCTCAAAGGCTCCCGGCCCGCCGTAGGGGGCCGGTCAAGCGCAGAGAAGAGCGGTAGCATACAGGCGGGTCGCAAGGGAGGGAATGGGCGGGAGACAAAAGATCTGGCGAGGCCATTTGTGGCCCTCGCAACTGAGTAAGATGATGGGGGAACGGAGTGAACCTGCCGACACGACCAAGGGAGTGTGTTGAGTGGGGTTAAACACGCGATTGACTTAGATGGGCGCGCCGGTCACGTGCACCAAATGCAAGTGTCTAGCTGGGTGAAATGGAGCAAGAAGTCCAAAAGACTCCTGTGTTCCCTCAGCCCTCAGCCGAATTTTGAGTTGACGATCGTGCTAGAAGTGGTCAACGTCGTGGCCCTCGACTCAAGCTTGTACCGCCGCCGCTTCTCGCACTCCTCTGCGATCTGGAGCTCCTGTGCGAAGCTGCTGCGCTTGCGAATCGTAGGTCCAAACTTGTAAAACACGAGTGGAATGACCGAAAGTGGAACTCCGATAAAAGCGAGAATGGAGTTGACATTCGCAAATGGAATCTACTGGTGTATGCTCCCGTCAAAATGGTGCGGACGTTCTCAGAGCTTCAGGGCACAGGGAGCTCTCAGAAGCGCTCTCAGATTGAAAAGCAGTCGGAATCTGCGTGGTCGCACTCGACATTGAGGCCAGGCCGATTGTATAGATGCAGAAGATTCGGATGGGGTCGAGTTGATTTTGATGTGATAAGCGGCTCGGTGTGCTCTGAGGACGACACAAGTAAGCGTAAGTCGGGGCGTAGTCGCAATCAAGACTGCGTGGTAGTCGGATCCAAGGCTTGGGCGTAGTGGAAGCAAGGTCAGGGCGTGACTGGAAGGACTCGAGTTCACGCAGAAGATATAACCAGCGAGAAAGTATTGTTGAAGCGTTTGAACTGTGCGTCGATGTATAACCGTGAAATACACGAAGCACATTCTCTGGGCGCAAAACGCGCTTGCCAAGCTGAAGTACATGTTTGCCGAGAATTGGCTTCAAATTACGGCATTTTTGTGTCCAGAGTTACTCAAATCGTTTGACATCTGCAAGTGTGCATCCGTCGTATCGACCCATGACTTGACGCATCATCACAATTCACGGTAGAACACACTGACAGGCCGGACAAAGACGACCAGTTTCTGACCATGCGCACGCCCTGAGAGGCCCGTTGTCCTACACCCGAGATGAAGGGGGCCAGCGTTGTTTTTATTTTATTTTATTTTATTTTATTTTATTTTATTTTATTTATTAATTATTTCTTTATTTATTTTTTAACAGGCCTAACGGCCTAGTATTTTGTAGAACCCGAGCCACAAGAAAGGAAAATACCAAAAAAACGAAAAACGATCGCCCTGGGCCAAGGTCGGACTTCCTGAAGAGCCAGAGAGCAAAATCCAGTGAGTCCTCCGAAGAGGTGACTTCCTGGTCGGGAGAGCAAGAGAGCCGCAAAACGTTGCTATCGTTTCTGATCCCACAGAGAGCAGAACAGAGGTCAGGGTGAGAAAATAAAGGGGAAAATGGTAGCGGTATCGTTGAGGATGTCGTAGCAGGCACAGGTTTCGTCGACTTGGGACACTCTAACACAGTAAACGAGGAGAAACTGACACTGAGAGAGGAAAAAAAACGAACTGCAGCACCTAGGATTCCCGCGTGGTCCCCCACCGCAGTACTGACTAGGCGATACCTTGCTTAACTTCGCAGATCGGACGGGATGCGGTGCTTTCAAGGTTCTATGGCCGCAGCTATTACGCAAAGGCAGTGAAGTAACTATATACCACAATAATAAGAATTCACAATGGTATACCAAACCCCTCGCAAGAGTGATGTCAGCCTTATCATCCCTTTCGTTCGCAAGCTTTGCGGGACTTAGTTCAACTCGTACCCATTCTCGACCAAACTGGAAAGGGCCAGCCGGACATCGACTGTCGTTGCCAAATGAACTTCTCACCAGTACTAAGGGAGGGGAAGATCGTAGTATGTCTCGATTCGTCCGGAGAAGCAAAACTGAAACCAGGCGAATTTGTGTACCAGAAAATGTTTGGGAAATTTTATCACTCGTTACGAACGCGAAGACGGTCTGCATCCCGCTCGCCCGAGAAAGCGCGCATTCATTTCCAACCACCCGCATGCAACCCACAAGTCCAGGCTTGCCGCTGGGTGAAGGTGTCAACTCTTCATCGCCTGCAGACAGAGAGGGAGGGCGACCTTCTTGGTCTTGGAGAGTACAGTACGATGGCATTGCCTGTCCCCCAAATGGCCCCTCCCTGACGAGAAGTCGCACGTCACTTTCGCGGCCTGGACTTCAGCTGAGTGCGTAACTTGAAGTTTATCTTTGGAGATTTATTTCGTTTGCTCCGCCGACCTCGATCTTCTGACGGGTTTGATAACTCGGAAGATAGTGCACCGCGTCGACATTTCAGCGAGGGGGCCAGACACGAATTCAATCGCGGCAATCCGATTGGTCCTCGGCTCATGGGCGTCCGACCGAACCCCCACTCGAGTCAATTCAAATCGCTCAACTCCGTCCACGCCGGCTGCTCTGCAAAAAGGGTTGTGACGTTAAGGATTGACCCGCCCTTGAGCCGCTTCGGACTAGAGCGAGCGCAGCACACGAACCAATGTCTTCATACTTCATGCACTTCTTGGCGTGCAGAGAGTACTCGGCAGCTGGCAAAAACGCGATCCCAGTGCCGAAGAACGACACGCATCGGTGACTACCACGCAGAGGACGCATCCGGGCCCGTATCTTCGACCCGACACGAGCCCGAACTCTGCGGCTGAAGCAAAGGGCCAAGGATTGAAACGATGTGAGCTCAGCTCACGTCCGAGGAGGCTTGGCTGTATTCTTTTTCCTCACAGCCCACACGTGATGCCAGTGGCAGCCCGGCCCCCCGGCAAATCTTCCTGAACTAATTTGTTCGAGCAATGAAGGAGCCAGGTGCAGCTGTGTCAGCTCGAATTTCGTGATGATGGGTTACGGTAGTGATGATAGAGAGGGTGTGATGTGTGGGATTTTCCGTGTCCAAAAATGGCTATGCTTGAGGAAGATGTATCCAACCGTAGGCTAAAGATATTAGCCGGGGTGTTAGCCTGACTCCGTCTGATCCGAAATTGTTCGGGCCTCACGCGACTGATGGATGACATTGTGAAGCTGTCTGATTGGCCAGATGCGCGCACAAAATTTGAGTTGATTGAAAAATGCGATTCAATCACCAATCAGATACTAGCGAATTGGGCCGCAATGTGCGTGGAGGAAGGGTTTCTTGGTCTCCGCCTCGCTGTTTTCGCCCTGAGGTCTCGTCGTCAACTGGCACAGGAACCAGTCTCTGTGAGTCCATTCAACCAGCTCGGCCTGCTCGTTGCAAAGCCGAGTCCACAGAATCCACGCCGAAAACAACAACCCTAAGCTTGCAGTCGTGAGCCGGAGCAGTCGCCATTGCTACTGTTGTTGCCGTTTTTGGACGACCAAGCATAAGCAAGCCCACCTCGACAATGAGCAAGAGCAAGGGGCCATCTGTCGAATGCGCCCACAAACCTGTCGTGCAGCATGGACGAACAATCTTGAAATGAAGCATCGTGGCTTTATTACCGATGACAGAAAATGAGACGAAATGCAAATTCACCTCGCGTTGAACGGGGCGAAGGAATCGTAGTCCTTTGCCAACTCAGGACAAGGCTGAGTCGCAAAAGGAAACAGGATTCTGGCAGCCGGCTTTTTTGCCGCGCCTGGATTGAATTAACCACACGCTCCTTTTTTATTTTATCTTAAATTTAATATTTTTAAATCAGGAATCGGAAAACCTAGCAAGATAATCCTGTATCCTAAAGGGCGAAAGACGGCAAGCAGTGCGAGATTACGGAAAAAAGGAAAAAAAATGCGATCGTCCACTTATCTTTTGTCATCAAGTGCGCCTGCAAGCCTCACTGCGCTAGGCTGCCTGCGCGGTCTCCCGCATAGCAGTTCGTCTCGCTGACCTTTTCCTCGTTCTCTCCCCCCACACGTTTTGGTTCAAAGTGCTCAGCTGACCCACAAGCCTCGTTGCTTCTTCGCAGGACCACTCCCTCATTCTAGCTATCTACTGGATGCCCCATCCCTATCTCAGATCCATCATACTTTCCTTCCCCCTCCGTCATCCCTTATCTCTACCACCTCCTATCCTTATCTCGCGTCCCCACGGCATCTCTCCCCCGTGCTCATTTCCCGACGCTGAACTGTCGCTGGTACTCTCGCTTGCTGCTATTGACACGACAAAGGCACAGCCGAGCCCTTTTCTGCAACTGCAATCGCGCCATCGCTTCGAAAAAGGTCTAGCAGGCCTGGTCTGCTCACCCTCGGCATATTCAGCATCCATAATCATCAACACAACAAGCCGTGTCGTTTGCTAATCTTGGGCGTTGATTCCGTGCTTCAAGTGTCTCTTCACCGGATGCCCAGACCCCGCGTTTAGAAACTGCCAGAATCTCAGTTCCGCTTCCAGGTCACGCTGATTATAGGCTAGGACGCTATAGGCCCGTACCGGTGCAGAAGCCAAATTCTGCTGCGCAAGCCTTGCAGATCCCAGTATCTCTCCGACAGCATCTTATCTGAGCTTGCAGCGTGGATTCTCTTAACAACCAAACTTTGTTGGCTCCCGTGCAGTGTGTTTGCTGGGTCTCTTCGTGCCGATACACCTTCTGCAAAAATGGCGCTGCCTCTGGTCAAGATTGCCTCGCGCCCCGCCTCTCCCACCTCTTCCCATCATCACGCCTCGACATCAGCACACCCACAACGAATCGCAGCTCGTCCTGCCGCTCCAGCCGATCGCTCTCCAGACCGTCTCTCGCAGCATTCCCGAACTGGTTCGGTCCACGAAGGCGAAGGCCTTTCGCACATTCTTCTCCGAAGCTCACGGCCACCGTCACCTTCAGGATACGCAGCAGACCGCGCCTCTTCATCTTCTCATCACGACGCTCCGCTCCCCAGAAGCACCGCCCGCAGTCTCTTCCGTGATCCGCGTTCCTTCCACCCGGCTGGCAGATCTCAGTCGCCCATCGCTGCTTTCCGAAATCGATCTCAGAGCTCGGAAAGATCGCATCTCGCCCCTTCCAGGTCACAGCCAAATAGCCCTCTGCTGCATCCAGCTTCTTTCCGTCATCCGAACGAAGCAGCAGGAATTCATCTTCCACCCATCTCTTCGCTGTCGAAAGAGCTCACCTCGGACCACTCTGACGCCCTTGCGCATCGCAGTACGCCCAACACCTCGCCTCGATCTTCGGCACGCTTGCACATGGGCAACACCTTCCCCGAGTCGAGCCCAGCTCCGTCCAAAGGCAGCCCGGCCACCATGCGTCACGATCGCCCAGCCTACAGACACGAATACGCGGGCGAAGATCGTTCCAAGCTGCAGAGATATGCCGACGATCATCCTCGCTCCATCGCGCCCGCTCCCAGGAATAGCTACGACGAATCTCGTGGAATCCACTACCGCGAAACGCACTCGGCACCCTCGCGACCTGTCGAAACTTCTTACCACGCAAATGGTGGACGTATGTCCATGCACAACGAAGAGTCGAGGTCGCATCCACCATCACAGTCCTCCCGAACCACTAGTCCGCAACACTTGACTCGTGACTCGTTTGATAACGACGGAGCCGGCTCGCCTCCTTCTGCCCATCATGCTGGTATGAGGTGTTCGAACTGTGGTGTGACATCCACTCCGCTTTGGAGAAGGGCCCCCGATGGTAGCACCATTTGCAACGCCTGCGGACTCTATATGAAGTCTCACAGCACAAATCGTGCTGCTCCCAGCCGTGCGAGCGGTTCGGAAGCAAGTCCGCCCGCTCACGAAGAAAAGCTGGTGCCTGCTGGGCCTAGCTGTTCGCGAGAGGATGACCCCAAATCCGGCTCCTGCCCAGGCGACGGTCTCTGCAATGGCACAGGTGGCACCGCAAGCTGCAGCGGTTGCCCGGCCTACAACAACAATCTCTCGCATGCTCTCAAGGTCAGCAAACGTGAACCGCGTGCTGGTGACGAACTCTCTCCTGTCCGCAGTAGTGCCGGTAGGGCGGCGTCAGTGGCAGACGACCGGAAAGAGGATGACAAGAGCAGTGCGGTTGGCGCCCTCCGCTGCACAAATTGCCAAACCACGACTACACCGCTCTGGAGGCGAGACGAGGACGGCAACAACATCTGCAACGCTTGTGGCCTCTACCACAAGCTGCACGGCACCCACCGTCCTATTGGCATGAAAAAGACCGTCATCAAGCGCAGGAAGCGCATTCCCGCCAACGCGGCTGCCCAGGCTGCCAATCATCCTGACGTTGTCCCGGTGCAGATCAATGCCAATGGACAGGCGGTGATCGCTCCAGCCTCTGGCCGTGGTGGTGACTCGACGCCAAGCTCGTCCGAGAGCAAGCGTGGTACGAAAAAGCCCAGCTCGACGTCCGAGCAAGCCCTGCGCGAGGCAAGGGACCGCGAGGCCGCGATGCTATTGATGGAGGTTGGCGCTGGTGGCAGAGCCCGACCCCCTATGCACGATGACGACCGCCACCACCAAAACGGTCACTTGACCACTTCAGCACCGATGAACCACGATCTGCACTCTGCGAGGGCGGGTGCTGACGCTGGTCACATGTCTCACGCGGACGGAGGCCGGGCTACTAAGAGGCCCCGCAAGTCTCTTCCTTTGGCGCCACGAGATGCATATGACGAACACGATGCCCCACCGTCTGCGTACGCCGAACCAAATGGCACCAGGCGACCTTCTCCTGTGGATGCAACGTCGTCGGACAGGTCGGGTCGCTCCGATCTGCATCAAGAGTCGCCTCACGTGGCCAATGTGGCATCCGAGCACGTCGCACACTCTGGTGCTTCCGATGCTGCTCGAACGAGCTCGACCGTGCCCCATCACCATCATCACCACCACCACCACCACACTGGCCATAGCGCCCACGCTACCCACCATGGTCACCACCACCACCACCATCATCCCGTTGCGGTGAGCAACAGCTCCCACCCACATGGCGCCGAAGTGCCTAACGGGCCTGTAAAGCTAAGCGATGTTGAGAGGCTAAGGGACGAGCTGCTCTTTGAGCGTCGACGAATTGATGAGGTCTTGCAGCGGGCTGAAGCAATCCTGGCCTCGGCGCGACAAGGGAGCAACAATGGCGACGTTACCGGGCCCCCTCACATGAGTGTGCTGCACAATGGCCGCGGACCATCTCGGGAGTCACCCCAAGGTGGCTCTGCTCGAGGCAGTCCTAGAGTTGACAGCCGTGTCGCGAGGGGAAGCAACTCTCTTGTCAAAGAGGAGACTGCCGAGTCTGTTTCGCGACGATCGCAGGGTTATGACAACAGCAGCTCGTCCAGCGAAAAGGATGAGCTGGAGTCGCCTCCACCCACCCATCAGCAGTCCACTAGTCGACCTTTCCTTGCGCCCGCCAATACGCAGCCCACTTCTCGACGCAACAGCTTCGAACAAAGGATGGCGTCGCTTCCGGTCATGGCTGCCGTGCCCCTGAAGCGTAGCTCACCCCCGACCACTGCATCGAACTTGGCCGAGAACAGGCCTCCGGCTACGGCCCCGCCTGCTCGCAAAGCTACTGCCTGGGGTATCGATGCGCGATCGCCCGCGGGCGCAACAAGGCCCGGTGACAAGCGTGCCCGTCCGGATGACATGGACGAGGACGACGATCACTGGAACTGGGACAACCTGTACGGCAAAGCCAAGCTCGAAAAGGCAGGCGACTGGCGCGGCTTTGCGCGACCTGCTGAGCACGACCGAAGCCAGTCGAGGAGCAGTGCCAGTATTCGAAGGGACGTCTCGGCCGTAGCTGCCAGGCTGTCCACAATTTCGAGCCCTCCTCAGCCCGTCAGTGCTCCGCGAACATGATCGTGAATGTACGGACCACCTCCGTCTTTATAGCGCCTCTAGAATGCCATCACTTACCTTCCAGCGCATTTGATGGTCCTGACTTTTATGTATGCATTGCTAGTGGTGACGACTTGATGTGCAGGGTGGATCGGGCCCCGATGTGACAGACTTAGATGCGAGGTGAGACAACGCGGAGCCCAAAAACGCATTTTGAACGTGAAATGCACAAGACTGGTTGCTTCGGTAAGAATCGAGAGCGAAATACCGGGGCGGCAGGTGCAAAGTCAGATTGGACAGCGCAGCCAGACACGCAGCAAAATTTGGCTGCCACAAACCCTGTTTGCGGGGAGGCTGCAACCACGAACCACAAACCTCGCCTGTGCAGCGCCCCGAAGCCATTCGTGATTGTCCGTTGGCACTGCTTCTCGAACTCTTCGGGCTCTTACTGCGCTTGGCAGCTAAGTGGTAACCAGTCTAGTTGTATGCTTTAGTAGTCACCACATCAACTCTGCCTTCTTTCTTTCCTCCCACCACATATTATCCTCTCCGCTCCGTGTTTCGTGCTCTTGAAGCGTCTCACATTCCACATTCTCGACAACATGTCTCTTTTCGCAAAGCGCGCCGTTGTTGGTAGCAGCCGTGCCATCACTTCGGTCAACAAGGCTGCCCTTTCCGCTGTCCGAGTATCTCGAGCCTACTCGACGCCTGTCGAGAGCACCGGTGTATCGTTTGGTCTCAGCGAGGACCAGGAGGCATACCGTGATCTCGCCCGCAAGTTTGCCCGTGAGGAGATCATTCCCAACGCGCGCCACCATGACCAGACCATGGAATACCCTACAGAGATCCTCAAGAAGGGTTGGGAGGTCGGTCTACTCAACACACACATTCCCGAGGAGTACGGTGGGCCCGGTCTCGGTCTGATGGAGTGTGCGCTCATCTCTGAGGAGCTTGCTTTCGGATGCTCTGGTATTCAAACGGCTATGGAGGCCAACGGTTTGGCCGAGGCACCTCTTTTAGTGTCTGCTTCGCACGAGATCAAACAAAAGTACCTTGGCCGCATGACTGAAGAGCCTTTGATGGCTGCTTACTGTGTCACTGAGCCTGGCGCAGGTTCCGACGTCGCCAACATTGCCACCAAGGCCGAGAAGCAAGGTGACAAATGGGTGATCAACGGCAGCAAGATGTGGATCACCAACGGTGGTAAGGCGAACTGGTACTTTGTTCTCGCCAAGACCGACGCGAAGGCCAAGGCGGCCAAGTCGATGACCGGTTTCGTCGTCGATGCCGACATTCCTGGTATCCACGTCGGCAAGAAGGAGATCAACATGGGACAGCGTTGCTCCGATACACGTCAGATCACTTTTGAAAACGTCGTCGTTCCCGAAGAAAACATCCTCGGCAAGCCGGGTGATGGATTCAAGACTGCCATGGGAGCCTTTGACATTACCCGTCCCCTTGTCGCTGCCGGTGCGGTCGGTCTCGCTCAACGCGCACTCCATGAAGCTGCCATCTACGCACAGGACCGCAAGACGATGGGCAAAGCGATCATCGATCACCAGGCCATCGCCTTCCTCCTCGCAGACATGCAGATGAACGTTGAGGCCGCTCGCAACCTCGTCTGGAAGAGCGCCTGGGCCAAGGACCAAGGCCAACGCAACTCGTTCTGGGCCTCGATGGCCAAATGTCGTGCCGGCGAAGCGGCCAACTTTAATGCCGACGCTGCTGTCCAGATCTTCGGCGGCTTGGGCTTCAACACAGAGAGTCCGGTGGAGAAACTCTACCGTGACGCTAGAATCTTCCGTCTCTACGAGGGAACCGACCAGATTCAGCGTCTGATCATCTCGAGGCATATCAAGGAACTGTTCGCCCAGTAAACCTGCTGGAACACGTTTGGACTCCGTATGTGTATAGAATCCAGGCAATCTGGGGTTTTTTTTTTCTTTCTTTTTTCTTTTTCTTCACATTCTGAAGATCACAGTCCAATCAGTAGTTATGAGACGAACAAAGCTGTTGAGATTAGTAAGCAGACGACTCTAAGAGCAGACAAGCTATGAAACTAGAAGAGAAAAAGAAAACTCTTTACTGCAGCATGAGCTGGCGGACGACCTCGGCGTCGTTTCCGTCGCCGAGGGTGTAGCGGATCTCGGAGCGTCGGATGCCGTTGAAAGTGGAGGCGGCGCAGATGGTGTATGCGCCCATGTTTTCGTACACAAGCCAGTCGCCAACCTTGAGACCCTTGGGCAGCTGGACCAGGTCGCGGACGCAGTCGATCGAGTCGCAGGTGGGTCCCCAGACGCTACATGTCTGCAGCGTCTTGGCCTCCAGCTGCTCGGTAGTGTCGGCAGAGCTGACGGCGGCAATGCCGGGAGAAGGGATCGTAGGCTCGTAAGCATACTCGTGACCAAGGGTCAGCACCTTGGGGTGGACAGTAACATGGTCAAAGATGACACAGTTGAACGAGCCATACAGACCGTCGTTCTGGTAGTACATGACCTGAGGCTTGGTCAGCGTATCTTCAGCGTCGGGTGCGACAGGCTCGCCTCGTCGCGCAGCAATAATGTTGGTGGCGAGCGCAAAGGCAGAGTGGACGTAGAACCGTCCGGGCTCGGCAATAATCCTGAGTCCATTGGCCTTACCCACCACTTCCTTTCCTCCCGGAGCAAAGTCCTCGTCGGGGAAGTAGTTGTCGATAGCGGGGCCGAGAACGCTTGCAACCATTTCAAAGTTGTCGTGGCCGAAACCGCCGCCAACGTCGAGCAAGTCAAAGGTGTAGCCCGCCTCCCTACCCATCTCAAAGGCACGGCGCGCGCGGTAGACGGCATCGCGGAACGAGTCCGGGTCGTAGCAGCCAGAGCCAACGTGGAAGCTGACACCGACCACGTCGAGATCGAGCTCGCGTGCGCGCTGAAGTAGGCGGGGCACCGAGTCGAGAGGAGCACCAAACTTGAGACCCAGCTGACAAGCACTCTTGGAATCGTCGGTGAGGATGCGCACCACCAGCTTGCAAGAAGGGTAGTAGCGCTTCATCTTTTCGAGCTCGTCGATGTTGTCAAAGGTGGTGAGGCCAACATTGTTCGCGGCAGCGTGGCGCACGAAGCTGGCAGCCTTGCATGGGTTGGCGTAGATGATCCTGGCCGGGTTGATGCCGAGCTTGAGGACGGCTTCGATCTCACCGTTGGACGCGCAGTCGAATCCTGTGCCGAGGGAGGCGAGGAGCTGCAGCACGTAGGGGTCGGGGTTGCACTTTACCGCATAGAAGGGCACGATGCGAGGAAGGGCTTGCATCCAGCGAAGGTGCTGGCGGTAGACCTCGGAGAGGTCGGCAACGAAGAAGGCATTTTCTCCGTTGGCCTCACAGCCGTGGATATCAATGTCTTCGAGCACGCGCTTCAGCTGCGAATCAAATCCACCGCGGTAAATGGGTTTTGGGCCGTCAATCGGCTTAATGTGATCGTGCTCATCGTAGAGAGGAGGCGTGTCAGCTCGCAAACGCTGCTGGTGCGACAGGGCGACGTACGGAGCAGCCATCGGCGCTGTACTTGTACGGTGGTTGTCGATAACAATCGACTGATGGGCATAACGTGAAGGCCCGGGAAGATTGAGATCCAGAGGTGCCATCGTACAGCAAGTCATTTGATGGTTTGGGTGTGGGGCGAGTTGTTTGATAATAGCACAAGCGGTATCGACGAGGGAACGGCGAGGGAATAGGACAGGGAAAGGAATGAATGGAGAGGGGTTAGCTTCGAAAGGTCCTCGAGAGCGTTCCTTTTTTACCGCAACCAGAAAGCGGGCGATCAGCAACGTACCTAAAGCTTGGTGCTGTTGTTGAGAGAGCGAGCTTGTTCGAGCGAGGTCAGAACGACAGCAGACGCTGCTACGTAGAACTAAACGCCAACGACAAGCAACTCATTGTGCATGTGCAGGGAGTTCCGTGCATGCAGTTTTGACGAGAAGCACATTTGAGTGGGGCGATGGCGGAGAATTACATCGTCACGAGGTGGCGCAAGGGGAAGAGGATCGAGGGCAAAGGGTCACACGAAGGAAGATGGAGAAGAAAGAGACAGATGGTGGGTTAACATACTGTTTCACCTCTTGGGAACTGGTCAGAGACCCTTAACGAGGTCTGCATGTAGATCTGGCTCCCTACAATCGCCGCCAAAGTTCGGGGACAAGGTTGGATGCCCAACTGGAGGCCCTCTGATAAGTCCGTCCCCCAGAGGCAGGCGATGGCACATCCACGCGTTGACGATCGCGCCCGACGGCGACGCTTAACGAACAGTGTGACGTGCAGACCAACCACAGGCCTCGCGCCACTGACTCCAACAGAGCTAGAGCTAGCGCAAAACTGTGGGCGCAGGGGAACTCGCTGTAAATTGAACAGTACCGTTCAAATGGGCAACGTCAAGACGACGAGCCGTAGCCCAGCGCTGCGTGCGAAGCCAAGTACTGAGCTAGCAAGTACGACCGAGATCCAGTTGCGCACAACTTAACCTGGGTTCCAGGGTTGCGGTGCGGGTTGAGGGCTAACTGGCCAAGCCAGTGAGGTCCGGCGTTGGCAGGACCGTCGATTTTCCAAAATCGAAAAATAAGGAAACGCGCTCCCAGCAGGGAGATCCGCAACCCTAAACCCCCTTATCGCTCAGTGCCGAGATGGAGGCCATCGCAAAGCAAGTAGCACACAGCCTTTGGATTGGGCTGTCTAGCCCGGGCGACGGGAATGACGTCCATCATAATGCTTGGTCGGCTACGTTCCTTTCTTCGAAATGATATGTGCTAGCTCTCTATTTTGAGAAGTATTGAATCAGTGGGAGCGGAAGAAGACCGGCGGAATGCTCTCTAGAGTGAAGCAGAGGGTGCAACATTGCACGGGGTCGCAGCGATGGCAGGCTGGTTCGGTATGTGTTACACTTGCGTGATTACACCTGGCTCTGCCTCTTGCATTGCTGAATCCCGACCGCTTTCCAAGCATGCTTGGTCGGAGGGAGGCCCGTGCAGCAAGCATGAACCGATCCGCTGGCTGCTCCCGGTGATCTTCGAATAGGGAAGGGGACGAATTTGGCGTTGCAAAGGAGACTTACCTTCGAGTCAGGTGGGACCAGGTTAAGTCGTTCAGATTGGGTCGCCAGCTAGGACAGCCAGGCGGCCTTTTTCTAAGTTACTTTCAAGATGTCTTCGATGCGTTGCTCTGAAGCGGTATTAGGGTGGTCTGATGGATGTCGAGGGAGAGTTCAGACAGGAGATACAAGCCGACACGGTCGGTAGCACGGTCAGCGAACTGAGCATGTACTCTGATGAGTTGATCGTTCGAAGATGCGGGCAGGTTAAGTAAGTAGACTCGTCGCGCTGATCCTGGCACTAGCGGTGCGAATGCACCCATAGCCGGCGTATTCGGTTTGACAGTCTTGCTGTCCAGTATCCGAGTGAATGAAAGAGGCTCTGATGTGACATCCCCGTATTGCATCATAGCATCAATGATGAGACTTACCTCGAGCTTCCAGTGAGGAAGTTTTTGGCCGCGGCCTTTAGGCGAAGATCAACAACCTGGCGTGGAATGTTGGGCGGGCGGAGCAGGTGCGTGTAACTGCTCCTTGTGGGATGAACGCTGTGTCAGAGGCTGATGTACCGAGCAATACGGCTCACAGCTCAATCTGATCGGTGATGATAACAGAGCTTAAAGGGAAAAAGGTGGTGAACGACCAAGGCAAAGTCAGACCTGTCGAGACGATGGTGATTGCACTGGTAACGCCGAACACTCCCAGCTTGAATCGTCGCGCGACCTCCACGAAGCAAGCCAATTGGAAGCCATGGGCAAAGTTTTCGCTCTGCCCAGTTCGTTTGATTTGACACAAGACAGACACTCTCTTGGGCTTTCTGACCAATTCCAATTTTTTTGTGCCGACTCTCGAGCCAGAGTCTGGGCAAATTCGGCAGGTACAGCGGCAAAATGAGCTCCAAAAAGTAGTTCCCATCTTGAACGGAAGCAGACTGGGCATCTGCTTGCTCTCGTTCAAGTGGTCAGGAGGCACATGGCAACATCGTGCATGAACGAATCTGTTTCTGTCCTTGTAATCATGCCCGATGTTGCGATCTAGAGAAGCGTTGGGTCGACATTCACTTGTTCTGACCTGACCAAGGTCCCCAAGAATTCTGTAGAGCCTTGAGCAAAGCTACCCTTGCGTATGTCGATGATGCTGCCGTACTAGTACTACTCATCAGGATCATCTCTTGTCTTTCAGCAGAGGTAGCATAAAATGGTAAAAGCCGCCTAGAGACTTTCTGTTGGAAAGCACGGAAATACGGGCATGATAGGCGGCGATTGTGATGTGCCCGATCAGAAGCTGATGGAATCACCGATCATCGAAAATCTCGTACGGCAATGGCTCCATCGGAACCTCCGTTTGCAGAACGCCAGCCTCGCGAAGCTCGTGCGGCCCACGCATACTCAAGTCAGCGTTGGGCATGGCCGGCATAGAGCTGTTGTGGCGTGACAGTCTGATGAGCACCTATACAGGGGGCTGTGGCGGGTCTTGTAATCTTGCTTTCACAGCATGCAAAGCTCTTTCGGGGAAAGCGCGGTGGCCGGCGAGTGTGGCCTGTCCGCAAATCAACTAGCCGAGGACGCTGGGAAAATACTATTGAGTGCTGCAAAGTGTCTCATTCATTCCCACGCGAATTCCCACCGACTCACTGTCCGCCCCTGTTGCTAATAGTGGCGAGCATTCACGTCCAGGTCCTGGCATCAGACCTGGAAAAGCTTGTGGAAATACGAGGGCGGTCAAGAGAGAGTTGCAAGACTGGTAAGCGTGGAGCCGCGGATGCGAAGGTGTTCGCCACTCTCCCTTGTCGGGCGGAACAGGAAAGCAGTTTGAAAGTGGGCAGAACCACAGAAGTCCGAGGGGAAATGAACCGCACGTTATTGGCAGTGTAGCATTTCTCGCACCCCAACCTTTTGAGGGCCAGGCGAAATTCCACTCTAAGTCGCCGTTCACACCAAAAACTTTCTTTCCCCCCCTTCCCCCCTTTCTCCCCTTTCTTTAGCTGCCGAGACAGCGTGCACGTTCAAATCAGGAATTTTCGGGCACGAAACAGGCAGAAGGACGATTGACATGTGCAAAAGCCAAAAAATTATCTTTAGCTTCCAAGGGCCGCTCTAGTAAAACTTGCGACGTGGCCCAAGAGGGTCCTCTCACCCCGCGCTATCAAAACTTTGTTGATCTGAACATGGATCGTTTCAGTTTCGGCGACTCCTTCAGTCCTTTGTTGAGCAGCAGCCGAAGCAGCACCAGCCTCTCTGACTCTAGCCACGAATCACAGCGTTGTTATCTTGCTTGCCTGTCGCCAAGCTAGGATTTGCGCGACCCAACCAAGGCCATTCGCCACGCCAACCGCCTTCCTATCCTCACTGTGACCTGCAGCAAAAGAGGGCACAGTTCGCGTCAAATTTCACTGTATTCTTGCGCATCAGTTGAGCGTGTTGGCTCTTTTCGAGGGGTCGGTGCGCTTCCAGCTCTACCCCCCAGCCTCTCCCACCACGCCTTGAAAATTTGCCCCCCGACCGACTGTGTCATTTCCACTTGGAGGTGCCGGCACCCTCGTCTGTAGCAGCCCCTTTGCTGTTGGTTCCACGGACAGTATTAATGGATTGATGGAATCCAGGCACACGTAGTCCCTCCCTTCACGCCACATCTTCACCATTCTTTTGACCGTGCCTTGCTTTTCTCCACGTCCTTGACTTTCCCTTTCTCGCACCCAAGAACGACGAGCAAACATGTCGTCCGCTGTGGCTGCCAACGTCACCGCTGCCGGTCAGCGTTCTGGCAAGAAGGCTACCGCTCCTTCTGCTGACAAGGCCAGCAATACTGAGGTCCGATACTCGCACCGCAAGGCTGCCGTCTACAATGAGAAGGACATCCCCACTTTCGAGGTTCCTTCCTTCACCGTCAAGGACCTGCTTTCGGCTATTCCCGCTCACTGCTTCGAGCGATCGGCTTTCAAGTCTTTCACTTACGTCTTCGCTGATTTTGCCATGATTGCTGCTCTTGGCCTGGCTGCAAGCTACATCGATCCCACTGTCGCTACCACTTTCTCCAGCCTCAAGTCCAATGCTCTATCTCCCTACGTTTCTCTCGGCGTTCAGCAGGCTGTGGCCCGTTTCGCTGCCTGGTCAGCCTACTGGATTCTCCAGGGCATGGTCTTCACTGGTGTTTGGGTCATCGCTCACGAGTGCGGTCACCAGAGCTTCAGTACCAGCAAGACGCTCAACAATGCCGTTGGCTGGGTCCTCCACTCGTCTCTCCTCGTTCCCTACCACTCGTGGAGAATCTCGCATGCCCGTCACCATGCTGCCACTGGTCACCTTACCCGCGACGAGGTCTTTGTTCCCCGAACCCGAGGCCAGCGAGGCCGTCTCCCTCTTCAACCCGCCCCCAAGTCTGGCGACGACTCGAACGACGAGGACGCGGTCGAGAAAGAGGTCACACCCGTCAAGGTCGACGAGACTTTTGGCGAGTGGCTCGCAGAAGTTCTTGAAGACGCTCCCCTCTACAACCTCGCCTACATCTTTGTTCAGCAGCTCTTCGGCTGGCCTCTCTACCTGCTCAAGAATGCTTCCGGTCAGCTCCACTACCCCAAGTACACCAACCACTTTAACCCCGACGCCATCATCTTTGACAAGCGCCACCGAATGCAGATCATCGCATCTGACATTGGCATTGCCATCACTCTTAGTGCGCTCACCACTTGGGGCATGCTCTCCAAGGGCGGTTTCTCTGATGTCTTCCGATACTACGTCATCCCTTACCTCTGGTGCAACCACTGGCTTGTAATGATCACCTACCTCCAGCACACCGACCCCGCTCTTCCTCACTACAAGGCCGAGACCTGGACCTTCCCCCGTGGCGCTCTCTGCACCATTGACCGAAACTGGCTCGGCCCCGTCGGCCCTTACCTCTTTCACGGAATCGCCGAGACCCACGTTCTCCACCACGTCTCGAGCAAGATCCCCCATTACAACGCTTGGGAGGCCACAGAGGCGCTCAAGGCCCGCCTTGGCCAGCACTACGTCAAGAGCACCGAGAACGTTTTCGTCTCGCTCTGGAAGAGCATCAACACCTGCAAGTTTGTTGATGAGAACGATCAGGTCGCCTTCTACCGCACTGTTGACGGCGTTCCCCACCGCATCATCTCCCCCGACAGTGCTTACGCCTCCGACTCAGGTATTGCCATGTCCGAATAAGTGCATGTGCTTGCCTGGCATAAGCTGAGCGACATCTCTCTATCTCCCTCTCTCAACCGGCATCTTCAAACCTCAAAATTTCACATTTATACATACAAACGGTCATCCGACAAAGAACGTCACCAGAACGCTCTTATGTAAATTGTCACCCTGTCGAATCTCTTTATAAACTGCATCATGTTGGCATACGTTTGATGCTCATAGTATTGAATGATAGCGCAAGACTGTTTGCTCACGTTCCGAAGATTCGCTTTTGGGCACATCCGGTCATTTTGCGACACTCTACAGATGGAAAGACGCACCTTCATGCGGCTTGCATGGCCCAAGGGGAGCACTAGCACCGATGAGCTTCTGAAATAACTGCATCCTTTCCGCGACCCGAGCAAGTTCGATGCTTGCACCCATTATTGTCAAAGGCAGATGCACTGTACTGTACTGTATACAGGTCGAAGCCGAGAATGGCAGTTTATTCGGCCGAGAAATACTCTCATGGAGCCTCCACACCAACACTTTCTAGTATCCTCTTGTATTCTTTCGTATCTTTCTTAAAAACCCGCACCACATCGGGCATCAAACCAGCACACCAACCAACTCAAGGCTAGTGTCTGATATTGACAGGCCAAGAATGCCCGAGGGCTGAGCATACGTTACAATGGCGACCGATCGCCTGCGTCGCAAGCTTCGCGACACTGAGCCCAACGAGCTCGCCGACCTCACCGCGAACTTTTGCATCATCGGTACACCTCTCCCCGAGCTCAACGCTCGCAATAAGGATGCAAATGAGCTCAAACCTATCTGGCAGCAAGAAGCCCGTGATTCACAGGGCAGAAGGCGATTTCATGGCGCCTTCACTGGCGGGTTCTCAGCTGGATACTACAACACCGTCGGGAGCAAGGAGGGCTGGACTCCTGGGTCGTTTCGGTCTAGTCGAACGGATAAGAGAAACGGGAAGCAGCCGGAAGGTGGGGTAGGGAATAGGGTGGAGGATTTCATGGACGAGGAAGATCTTGAAGATTGGAAAGCAGCACAGCATATTTCCACCGCTTCAAGATTCGGAGGTTCCAACGATGATCTTCTGGCAGGCCCTCGGGGGAACATTGATCCGCTCGCCAGCGCCCTCTTTGGAGATATCAGACCGTCTCATAGTGGGAGTGTTGGCTTCAAAATCCTCCGTCGTATGGGATGGAAAGAAGGCCAAGGTCTGGGTCCACGAGTGGATGCCAAGAAGCGGGCTCGCCTACTGAGCCTGATCTCGAGCTCAAGTGATGCATCGACGTTTGCAACTTCATCAGACGTCACATCGGAAGATATGAAATATCTGTATGCTCCGCCTCCAACACCGCTTCTCATGCTAACGGTCACGCGAAATGGATCTCGCCGAGGGCTTGGCGCCGAAGACAAACCTACCCTCCATCAGACGCTTGCGAAAGACTACAAACCAAGTGTGGCCGTGGCCTCGGCGACATCGGAAGAGGTATGGCCTGACGGTCGGCCGCTTCTGTCCGGCTTTCGTCTTGCCTCGCACCAACTTCCGCTCGAGCCCACCTTTACGATGGAACCAGTACCGGAGGGCTGGCGACCAGATCCAAGCAGAGTATGGAATCTTTACGCCCCTCCTTCGGACACGAAGCCATCGGACTTGACTCCTTCATCACGCGGCCAGCTTCTTGGCGAGGCAAAAGCGCCAGGTCCCCCACCAAATATCGCTGCATTTCTCTCCGCAAAGGCTCGCGAAAGACTGGGTGTCGATTCCAACGTCGCCCTGCCTTCAACCCCAGCCTCGTCCAGACTCCTGCCAGAGTCTGTGGACGCTCCTCGACTCGACGTAGATACTGCCAAACAAGCCTTGCAAGGCTTCGCACCTTTTGGCGCAGATCCTTCCAGACAGGAGCGCTACCGGACCTATCTCAAAGGTCAAGTAGATGCTGGTTCGGAAGAAGCACATCGATTGCCAGTACCTCAGCACATGACGGTCGAACAGTTTGCAAACGAGTTGCGCGATTTTGCGAAAAGTGCAACGATATTCAGACCGGTGAGCTCGGCGATAGCAGGCAGATTCACAACTGCTAGTGCCGCGGCGATGGAACACGAGACAAAGGCGACTAGTGCAACTCCTGGACTGCGTCAACCTATGCCTGCAGCAACATTGAAGCATCAGGAGGATGACGAGGGCGGTGGTTCTGGACCGGTTAAGGAGCTTTCGGTAGCACAGAAAGCAGCACAGATGGGAAACTTTGGTCACCTCACGCGAAAAATCGAGCCATGGGTACCGGAGAGGTTGCTTTGTAAACGGTTTGGTGTGCCCGAACCAGCCACTTCTCGTAAGTGGGGAACAGAAGGGCTAGAATCTACGACTACACGTGACAAAATAGGAGGTGTAGAGATACAAGACGACTTAGACCCGTTCTATGGTTCGACTCGATCGACAAAGACCCAATCGTCGTCTGCCCGTGTGGATCAGTATTGGGAACGCACCAAGGAGCAGCTGAAAGCACTAGGTGCTGGTCCAATGCCGCTCTCGCTCGATGCGCAATCTTCTCTCCGTCCTGCCTCGACGGCTTCGTTCGCCTCCGAAGAGATCGTAGATGACACTACAGTGGGGATGGGCGAAGATGAGCGACAAGGCTGGGATACGTTGAAGTATGTGAAACCATCTCTGGACGTGTACAAGGCTATTTTTGCTTCGGATGAAGAAGCGTCCGATGTAGAAGACACAACTGCGGCAAAGCCAGGATCTACAGCAAAGCCGAAGATGCCGAATCCCAGTTCAGGATCACGTGTGGTCTTCCAGGCCAGATCGAAACGGAAAGACACCGATGCTGATGCGGAGAAGACGACGCACACGTCAGCGCCGACGAAGCGGAAGGAGAAAGGTTCCAAAAAGTTGTTGTTGACGTTCGACATGGACGACGATGGCGACACGGTCGAGGTGCAGAAGAAGGACAAACGACCCAAAAAGTCGTCATCGACATTTGACGTCGATGGTAGCACCGCAGCGACAGGAACGTGTCCGATGCTGAATAGACCAACAAACCTCAAGAAGAAAGCTCGAATCCGGGCCTCGGATCTGTTTTAGTTTTCTTGCATCATCTTGAAAGGCAAAAGTACCTTTCCGCACGAGGAAGGGAAAGCTTGGAAGCGATCCTTAATGCTGGCGTGTGACAAAGGCGCGACTGTTTTCATGTTGAATGAAGCCGGCTCGAAGCTTAGGTTTGAGCAACTTCCGACAGTCGGTCGGCTAAGACTTTCAGACGTCGTCGAGCGAGAATCGGAACGGTTCAGCAAGCGAAAGGCTCGGCATTGGCGGAAGGAAGCGTTGGGATGAATTGGGCCTGTCATCGTGCGAGATGAAAAGAAAGTCACGATCCAGCATGCTCGACGCGCGGCTGGGCTCGATATACGATCCGGGCTCAGCATCTGTCTCGCTACGTACCGAAGTCGGCGACGATGACTGAGACGGCGAGATGTAACCATTGTCGACGAGTCTCGAAAACCACGTTGGTTTGAGGAGAGAACCGAATGGCGATGCAATGCAATTGCAACACGTGTGGTTGCTGGTGATGTGCAACGTAGTCAGTTGGGTGAGAGGGTCTTGTGGTCTCCTGATCTCGCTGCAAGTGGAAGAACGAGGCGCATTCGGGCAATGTGGATGGTCCTCACTGGCAACTCGTGACGACGTGGATGGAATTGAAAGAATGCAATTCTCGGACGTGGATGAATACCTCTTGTGCGAGTGACCGTGGTCGGCAATGCTCTGAGACGAAGATGTCGAAGTACGTACCACCGGTGTAGATGAGGAGGAGACACAGAAGAAACTTCTGCTTCTGTTGACAAGGCTCTTTGCCTTTCCGGAAATGGACCCCCTCGAAGGCCTTAGCTTCTTATTCGTGGCTGGCTTTAGAAGCAGGCTTGTTGAGCACTGCTGATCCAAAGCTGCGGCATGGAGAGTTGCGATGAAGCCCAGACCATCCATTTTGGAAAGAATGGTCAAGGAACAAGAGTCTTCGAGAGATGGACGAAAAGGGTCTCTTGCTCAGTTGGTCACCTATGTTGCTCAGTTTTAAAGAACAGGTGAGCCAGGATGGTACCGTACCCACAAGCCGGGACCGGAGCCAACGGTCGAGATGAACCGACAACTAGCAGTCCGTGGGGTGCTCCTAGATAACTAGGAAGGCAGCTCGCCTTACTGGACGCAACAGCCGAAATACTGTAGCCTGCTCTAAAAATCGAAGGCGACCTCACCCACCAACATCAGGACACTTCATCTGATCCATTCAAGGTTTTCGAGACAACACCGCAATTGTTGCGATTAAAACGTGGGTTTCGTGAGAATCGGCTTGAGGTCGCGGGAGCGCGATGACAGAGGTACTGACAAGCGGTGTTTAAAGAGACCTCATAAGTGGAATCTGATGGCAGCGCTTCCGTGCATCGGGAACGACAAGGTTTCCTTCCGAGCGTCGCTGCAGACCCATACGGCTATGTTGTTTCACAAGAGGGGACTGAGCAACGCATCAGGGGCTTGATCCCCGTGCACGCAGTTGTCAAACGGCGCCCGCCTGCTGAAACAATGGATGCCTGCGCGGTTCGGCACACCAGTGGAAGCAGACCCCTGCCTACGAGTGCACTCATGAGGAAGGTGGCAGGCTGTTCTCACGGGGGGGGGGGGGGGTCGGAGCTTTGGCGGCGACGTAGATGCGGGCCTTGTGGGCGTATGGACGATGCGAAACGACGCCGACGAAGAAGATAAATGAAGGCGGGACAGACGTCAATCTGGACCCGCGTGTGTCCCCGCTTGAGAGCTTGTCTCAGATTTCCACGCAAACGGACAGAAACAGCCGTAGCCGAGGCAATAGCATCCTCGCACGAGCCAGATCTGAGCGTTGGCCACAGCTTTGTTGCTGCGCTTTCCCTGACTAGCCCAAGATCTGGAACGTACAGATATCAGGGACTCGATACAGTACACAGGGCGCATGCCAATTCACAAGACAAGGCAGCCAGAGGAAACGAAGGAAAAAGAAAGACTAGAAGGCAAAGAGAAAGGGGCTTGCAGAGCGAGGCAGCTGATTCGAGACTAAACTCGTCCAAGCGGCACTAAGCAAAGACCGCCACAGGGCCAAAGAGCGCAAGCATCCAGCTTAGAGCATTGCTGATTAACCACACTGTCTTTGGTAGAAGGCCTGTTCCCAGCTAAAGCCCCTGGGCTGGCCTAGCCACAGGATCGCGGTGCACAATCTCTGGTTGGAGTTGCAGATACCTTTTCCAAAGTGGTCTCAGACTGAGCTGTTGCGCCATGCTTGAGCTCTTCAGTGCAGACCATGTGTCCCACGAAAGCTGCGTTGCGCTGTTTTTCAGCGCCGCTCGAATAAGCGAGCAACCGCGCCGAAAAGAAGGAAGGTCAAAAAGATCAACACTGCAGTTGCATGTCTGACCCTGAAATTCAATCGTGCTCACACAGCGGCGCCACGGTGCAAGGAGACGTCCTAGATGGCGGCAACTCTTACACGTGGAACAGGTCAACATTGCTGTACAGTACAGCACTGTGCTGTGCTGGGCACGCACAATTCCTGACAATGGCACAGGGGAGCAAAAAGCGATGAGAATCTGTCTGGACGGTCCGATTCTCTGAGACGAGGAAAGGCGTGACGGAGGTGGAGCTAGGAGCGCCCAGTTTCAAGCAGCGACAGGAAGCTGCAGTAAGTACAGTACAGTAGCCTGGGGACCATGGCTGCGAAGCGCCGAGGTATGCGCTCCATGCAGGTCCGACTCCGTTTTCGAGCAACCAGGCGCATGCTTGGCTGGGTTGGCCTCAAGACTCCGCCTCGTCCGACAGAAAATGCCATTCATCTTCTTAGCCGTTCCGTTCAAGATGCTGCAGTGCAAGTATCGGACCTGATGTCCTGCTGAATCCATCTTTACGCTCTAGCTGACAGAAGCCTCAGGCACTTACCACTCGCTTCGGGAGACGGCAAGCTTGCTTGAGACAGACCCCTTTTCCTTGGCTTCATCTATAACACTGAACCGCTACTTGTCCCCTCAGTCCCCTCAGTCCTCTCAACTTCCTATGCTTCCACCACTCACGATCCCACCCAAGCAGGGCTTTTCCCAACATCCACACCATTGTCCAGTTCAGCGCGCGGACAGAGTCCACTCGAGCACATCCGAGCACATCGTGCGCGGCCGCCACACATTGACATCACCTTCTGTCGACCTCCGGCAGCCGGTTGCCGTCCAATTCTGCTCATGAACAGCAGCATAGACCGGCCTCCCCTAGAGCACACTTATTAAACCCATATCGTTTTGCGGTACTCGTATTTACCATTTGACTACACATTCATACATATACTCTACTCAGAGCCTCCTGCAAGCATGCATGCTGCTCCTAATGGCAGCCCTCTCGATTCGAACGTTCGGATGGCTATCAGCCAGCTACAGCAAGGAGACTGTCGCTACGATCACATCATTCTTGTCGCAGATGGCAGCACCAGTCGATCCGCACCATTACAGCTCATCGAGACAGCCGCAGGCGGCCTGGATGTGCTTCGCTCCAAGCTCAATACCCACGAGACTCGCTTTGCACTTTTGCGAGTCCAAGCAAGGCTCCTTCTCGTGATATCGCTAGGACAAGACCTTACCGGGCCCAAACGAGCCCTAGTACTCGTTCAAGGCAGGGCACTTCAGTCATCGCTTGGCACTAATGTCTTTGCCGCCGTCACTATCGCTACCGCCTCTGAACTCACTTCGGCACTTGTAGGATCCAAGTTGCAGCTCGACGGCTTCGCTCATGTGAGCTCACCAGACATCAACCAGGACTTTCTAGCTACCTGGTCTTCCACTTGCGCACCTAGTATCGCCACACGAGCCAAGCCAAGTGCACCATCCTCACCTGAGGAGGTCGGCCACGATGCCCATTGGTCTCGTCCGACCTCCGATCTCGGACCGTGCTACCCGTACTACCGCGCGAATGAACACTCGCTGACAACTTCGGCCAGCTCCTGGGCCAAGTCCTTCCACTCCTCCTTGTTTGCAAAACTCTCGGATCGGGACCATACTGGAATTGTCATTGATCTCGAGCCTGTGGTCGAAGCTCGCGATCAGGCCGGATACCTTGAGATTGTTGATACCGCTCCAGCGCCACCGCCCAAAGCAAAACTTCTGTCGCTGCCGATCCGCGCGAACGAATGTTCAAAGGCTGAGGCTTCGTCGCGTCCGTCCACGGCTACAACTACGCCCTTGTTCCTCGAGCAGCTCCTGCAGAAGCCGATACCTATTCGCAAGCCGAACGATCTAGGTATTCCCCACGGTGCTCGAGAATGGCGATCCGCCGACGAGCAACAGCGTCTCTCGGACGAACAAGAACGTAAGCGTGTTGACGAAGCTATTAGGGATGAGGTCATGAAGAAGTTACGAGCCGAGCAGCAGGGTTTGCTCAAATCGCCGGCGGCTCGTACTCCTCGGCTTGCCGTCAGCCCTCCACTGGCTCCGCCACCACCTTTTGCTCCGCCTCCAGCGCCGTCCCCACCATCAGCCGCCTCCACTTTGTCTGAACGTTCTTCCAGTAGCAGCTCGCCACGTCTCTCGTGCAAACACAGGCACGAGGATGATACCAGATTCAGCAGAGAAGTGTTCACTGACACTATCTCCATTACACGAAATGGTTCTCGGTCGCCTCAACTTGAGGAGCTGATCATAACCAGCGAGGATGACCGTGCGTTGAATGCGTCGTTCCGTGATGCCCCCGGGATGTCAGAGAGTCGCGAGAGTATTCGCAGCAGCGTGCAGTCTCAAAACATTTGGGAATTTGCCGAGGCTGCTAGCCAACGGGCCTCATTCTTGAGCTTGCTGAGCAAGGCACGTTCTTCGAATATCGTCACTGCATCTTTGACCGGAGATCGATTAGCATCATGTGCCACCACGCCGATTGAACCGCGAAGCAGACAGCCTTCGTACAGCGAATCGGTGACGTCGGCGGGACTCGACAACCATCGGTACGCCACTTCCAGCTCGACTACAAGTGTGGCGGCTTCATCGATCTTTGACAAGGAATTACCCGCGCCACCGGTCGAGACACAGAGCGGATGTTCGGATGGCGAAGAGTGGAAAAGTGCATTGGGAACACCAGACTCAACGACACATCCTCTTGCGCCCCGGACGGAGTGTTCGTCGGAATCAGCAAGGGCGAACCAAACCAGTGCGAAGGAGGCGGAAGGAGCAGAGATGCAGGACCTTCGCGATCTACTGGCGCAGGCGGAGGCCAGAGCTAAAGCAGCAGAGGAAGCTGCACAAGTGGCCGTGCGCGAAGCGCAGAGCGAAACGCGGCGGCTTGCAACTGAGCTTGCCAAGGTGGAGCGTGGCACCAAAGACAAGATGGAGGCCGAAGCAGTTCGTCGGGCTAAGTGGGCGCGGGAGCAAGTCGCACGCGATCAGCTTGATGCATATGAGCGCAGTTTCCTCGAGGCAGACGAGAAGCGGCGTAGAAGAGCGATTGAAGAGCAGCGCTGGATAGAGTGCGAACGGGCGAACCGGATTCGGGAAGAGCAGGAATGGCGAGAGCAGGAAGCTGAGCGTATCAAAGAAGAATACGAACTCAAGATCAAGTATCTGGCGGAGCGCGAAGCCAAATTGAAAGCCGAGGCAGAGGCGAAGGAGCAGCGGGAGCGGGAGCGGATCGAGCAGGAAGAGGCGAGGACACAGCATCGCCGCAACCGACTTGCCGAGCTCCAGGAGGCTTTGCTGAAAGGGGCTGTGGTGGATCAAGTGGCTAGAGCGACGCCGCTCGTGTCTGGCTGGCTCAATCTGCAAGTCGAGGGAGGAATACAGTGGAAAAGACGTTGGTACCAAGTGATCCAGAGACAGCTGGTCCTATCGAGGTCTTCCACCGACAGCGGCCTGATGACAACGATCTCCCTAGACCCGTCCTGCTTGCACTTGGTCAGTGACGAGCGCATAGACTGTACCATGAGCCACTCTCTCTGTCTCGAGGTGCGGCAGACTCCCGACGGCGAGCCCGAACAGGACCAGCGTCGATACCTCATTTCCACCGAAACCCAAGCAGCCAAAGAAGAGATTGAACTCGTCATCGAGGCCATTGCTAGCTTATGAACGCCTCTCTCCTCTCCATTCGTTTTTACACTTAAAACATGGTATAATTCCATCTCTTTGCAAGTACCAGCAACGCCGGCGTGGGGAGTGTGAAGGTGTTACATGCATACACTTGCATACATGTAATTTGTGAGGAAAAGGCTTAACATTACGAAAGGGGGAGAACTGAGCGCTCGACCTATATACCGCACGAATGTGGGTGTATGCGGTCGAGCGATACAAATGTTTTGGTGCCTCGCTGGCATTCGGGAAGCTTCTCTCGTGCGAGGGGTTCTCTCGCGCGGTAGTCGCGCGGAGGCGTGACAGAAGGGCACGAGACTCGGATATCACGTGATGCGACGCGACCGGAACGCGAAGGAACACGCGACGCATAAAGTGACAGCGCGAAATACGAGAAGCGAGGCTAGCTGATTAGGGGAGCAAAAGAAAGAGACGTGAACTCCTTGCAGTTGGAATCGCTGCCTGCTCCAGCAAAGGCAAGCTCAAATTGCGCTTTCAATTGTTGCCGTCGGGCGGAGGAACGGTTTTGAGCTGTTCGTCAGAGACTTGTCGAGTTGGCCTATCTCAATCCTGGCGTTGGCAGTAGGTGTGAAGATCTGGAGAATGATGACCAGCAGAATCGAAGGATGTGTGGAATCCGCCGTTGGCAGGGATGATGACGGGCTTCTGTGACATTAAACGTCGCATTGCCAGAGATCACATTCCTCGATACGAAGCAAGCACGCACGCACGCAATCACGCACACACCTTCCAGATTGGTGGCCCTTTGTCTCGTCATCTTTCGTGTCGCTTTATGACCACATCAGGTTCGGTGCCCGAGCGGGCCTTGCAAACTGCAGTTGCGCTCGCATGCAACCAAACGCCACAGCTTGGGAGTGTCGCGATGTGAACTATTCGCGTCTGCAACCATCTCGAGCGCTGTTAAAGCAGGAACGACTTGAGCAAGCCGAGGCGTTCAGGGGCCTTTGTTGAAGCACCGGTCAACGAACGAAAAGCAGCTTGCCAACAAAAAAATTGCACAGCACAGGCTTGTACATAGGCTGCAGCTGGGACGGCTCGGAGAACAAACGCGCTTTCAGTCCAGGCCTCGGGCGCTTTTCCACTCTCCAAATCGTTCAAGCCCGAGCCGTTCTTTTTCTCAGCTGCCTGCGGGCGAACGAGCTCGGCGGGCTCGAGTCGCCCCTCTCTCTCGCACTTCTCCTGAGCCATAGCCGCTCCAAGAACCGACGCTCTTGAAATGCAGCCAGCAGCCAATCTACCGCCACGAGATATGCAGTTGGACAGTGTACAGCATGCTTGACATGCTCATCGGGCTCCCCTGCGTATGCACTTTATGCTCGGTGTCCCAAGCTGCATCCACTCGGACACTGCCAGCCGTGGCTCTCGTAGCAACTGCATACCTGGCTCTTTGCGCCTGTATGCAGTCCACCTGTGGGTTTCTCAACCCAGCGTGCCCTTTATGCGATGCTTTCCCAACCTACTACGCTTCGGTTGCGTCTGCCTGGGCTGCTGTCCGGTTCAAATCATGAATAGTGCTCGATCTTTAGTTATGCAAGCATCGACAGCACAGAGATCGTCAGAAGCTTGGCTGCGGATCACGAATGGGACAAGGCGCCCCCCGGCTGGGAGCTAGTTCGAATCGCGATTGGCACTGGCGAATTGTGCGTCGGCTGTGAGTCTCGTCTGTGAGTCTCGTCTGTGCTGCTACCACGTCGGTGCGAAAATCAAGTCGCGCTCAAAAAATCCGGCTCAGCCAGCACTCTCTGCAATCACGCGTTTCAAATTGGCGTCCTTGTAGCTCCTCGTCCCTTTGCTGCTCAACTTGCATCTGTCGCGCGCTCCTGCTGTTCCTGCTCCTGCTGTTCCTGCTCCTGCTCCCTCGTTGCCTTTGCCCACTCGGCTTAGATTCTTCATCCCACCGTTTGCCCTCCCTTGTCACTTGTCCACTCCTCCATCTTACATTCTCAGCATCATCATCTCTGCTTCCATCACTCACACAATCTCCATCATCGCCGTGATTGTCACCAGCACCAAATTCACCTTCACACGCGCGACCCAAACCCCGTATCGAACGCGTCGCTGGTGACGAATTTATCTTTCAACAGCATACATCGACGCGTCCCGTACCGGTCACCTTGACGTGCCGTCTCCTTTGCAGCACGACCTCTTCTCTCCTCAGCACAACAGGGGACTCTAACCCCGTCGCGCTTGAACGTGGTTCGGTATGACGACACCATCGAACCCGCGCTTGTTCGGCTCCTCGAGCTCCAACTATCCACCAGCGTCAGGCTCGTCGGACTACTCTCCCACGTCCACCAGCACTCCCTTTGCTACACCTGCCACCCGAGCAACCAGCGTCGCTCCGAGCACTTTCTCTCGCTCAGGCCCAGGTAACCGACGCGCTAAATTCTCGACGCTCACCAGCAATGCCGCTGCCAACTCGCTCGTTCAGGCTATCCACGCCAGCCCAACCCCAACGGGATCTCGCTCTGCAACTCCCGCCAGCATGGACGACCCCGCCACCATCTCGTCCAGTCAAAATGCAGCCGATTCATCATCTCCACTGATGTCTTCTTCAGCTTCTACATCCTCGAACACGCGTCTGCCCGCCCGGTCTGGCATCCGAGCTCGATTCACAGCACTAATCGGCGCTACCAAGGCCGCGTCGCCCTTGATCGCGTCCCCTGTTCTGCCAAGCTCCAAGCTGACCTCTTCCCCATCCACGTCCAAGCACAGCACTGTAAATTCGACGACAACTGGCTCAACAGCCTCTTCTACCGCTACAGGAGGCTCGGAAACATCGAAAGATGCCGAGGACTTTTTCGCCAGGGCTCAGGCTATGGGTCTCCGTCTCACAAGAGAAGACTATGAGCGGACAAAGGCAGGAGTCGCCGCCTTCCTCAAAGCGGAACGCAAGCCTTTTGCACCCGCAACCACTGCCTTTACCGCTTCATCCTTGGCGTCCTCATCAAAGACATCCGAGCCAAAAGCCTCGTTGAGCAGTCAGAGTACATCGGTTATCGGAAAAGCCTCTGATATCGCCGCATCGGCAGTCGATTCTTCCAAAGCGGTCGAGCTCAAGATCGGTGCCTCACAGCCTCGTCTCTCCGCTCCTTCGCCGTTAGCACGAGCTGGTGGCCCGGCGTGGTCTCGCAACAACAGCAGCCCTGGCCTTTCCTTCTTCACCGCCGTTGTTCAGCCCGAGAATTCCGTTGGATCTCTCAAGGCTCATCCCAGCCTCGACCAGGTCGGCAATGCCGAAGAAAGACGGCGACTCAAGCTCAAGAAGCAAAAGTTGCGCCAGCGACGCGAGCGTGAACGCGCTGCAGCCAACGGCAGTGCCTCATCCGCTCCCAATAAGGCATCCCACGACCTTCTTGCCACACCTAATTCAGTTGCTACACAGTCCTCGCCAGAGGCAGCTTCTAGCTCTTCGTTTCGCACACCTCCAACAAGAACACACGCCAAGAAGGGCAGCTGCAGCAGTACCAAGTCTGCCTCCCGCGTCGGTCTCGGACTCAACCTCAACGGAAGCGACTCCAACACCAGCCCCGATCCATCCACGCCCCCTGAAGGTCTGCAGAGTGCTTTCTCGGGTCGAAGCTCGCGCGTTCGCACCGTCTCGTTTGAATCTTCGCCCGTCGTTCGCGTGAGCGAGGAAGTGCGAGACTGCACATCACTCGAGGACCTCAGTCGTCGTGCTTGGGTCAGTCCCAGAGGAACACTGCGATTGCTAAAGTCGCCCGTCGATGACAGTGCCGTCTTCTGCAGCCCTCCCATCGATGCCGACGACTCTGGCGTCTGCTTTGACAAGCTTGAGCAAGCTTCGCCTACCATTGGCAGCCTCAACGGCGGTCTAGCAGCAGACGGATGGGGCGCCTCTCATCGAAGGACTCTCTCCGAAAGCTCCAATGGCACTTTGGCACCCGCCGCCCTCGAAGGCTTGGACATCAAGATGAGCGGGCTCAGCTTCCTCGACAAGGTAATGGCGCAACAGACCAGCCCAAGACGGCTTTACAAAGAAGAGAAGCTCAGGCAGAAACAAGCAGCTCAACGCAGGCTGGTGGAAGAGCAAGAAAAAGCAGACATGGCTTTCCAACAGATAGCTGAGGCCGCTGCCCGCGCCGAGTACGAGCAGAAGGAGGCTGTCAAGGCTGCGGCAGCGGCTGACGCGATCAAGGCATCCAATCCTGACTACGCTTCACTCGTGATCAACACCCCTAACGCTAGAAGCAAGTCGTGCAAGTCACCAGACTCGCTCGTTCGTGCGACTCCCTTGGAATCCTCCTCCTCCCGAGCATTACGATGGACCACCATTGGAGCAAGCCCTGGCAACATGCACACGCGTATGACGACGCGCGAGCACTACGACTTTACTATGCACGGCATCTCGCCTAGCCAGCCTGGTTACGACTCGCTCGAGACGCTGTGCAACATCCACTCAACACCGGGTCCAATCACCTTCTCGGCTTGGGATGCCGAGCCGTTGGCGAGCCTGCGAAAGGGAACTGATGCCAACCGCTCCAGTCTCAAAGGCAGCTCGGCCGTCACGCCCGCAGCCCACTTCCTCCTAAGCGCAGAAGAGTCTCGACCTGAGCTCATCGGTGTCAGTCCTTCGGTCGCCGGTTTCTTCCACGCTAGACAAGCAAGCGCCCAAGGGTCTGTGAATTCTTCGCTCATGCGCTCTTCTTCGCAGGGTGTTGCTGTCATGTCGCCCCTCTCGGGCCGACTCGTCTCCAATGTCGCCAGCCGGATGAGCGATCTTGACTTCGACGCTGACGATGACATCAACCTCAACCATGATGAGGCGACGGGTCTCGGCAAGCCTTCTACCTTCAACGCCAAACGCGGTCTTTTGTTCTCTGTTCCTGGTGGCACTGCTCTCGATCCTCCTCCCGCATCACTCGTAGAAGCCGCTCAGCTTGAGGACGAGTCCAGTAAGACTTTCACCTTGTCAAATTCATCGCCTCTGCGCCTTGGCCGATCCCTCAGGGCAGGTACGGTGGGCGATGAGATGATCGGTGGAAAGCTCCCTTTCGCCAGTCCTCGCAGCGCTCTTGTTCGCGCTCAGTCTGGCACCGCCTTGGATTGTCGCCGGGAGCGTCAGCCTTCTGGCAATATTCGAGACTTCCTGGGATCCGGACCCAGTGGCGGCAAGCACAAGCGGGCTTTGTCGCGCAAGGTCGATACCATCAGCCCGGCTGATGTTTTCGGCTCTAGTTTGCCACGCACCGTTTCCGCTCCCAACATCGAGACTAGGCAGTCGCTACCCGAGCCAAGCAAAGGAGTTCGCGATGCCATGGACGGTTCTCACGCTGCAGCTCAGGACGAAGCAGCGATTGCCGCGACGCAGATTCGCAACAAGAAGGGAAAGAAGGCCACAGAGATGCGACGTGTGCAGAGCGATTCTCCACCTTCCCCTAGCAAGAAGCTGGCGGATGCAGGCAAGGCCGTTGGAGCCGAATCGTCAATAATCGTGCAGCCTCCTACAGAGCAGATGGGTGTAACTGTGAACCCGGTGATCTCTGAAGGCAGCGCAGAGTCGGCTATGCCCTCGTTTGCCTCTAGGGCTTTGGAGCCTGTAGGTTCCATTAGCGGTGCAGAGGCCAGCGACGCTTCCCAGACAACTTCGACAAAGAAGGCAAAGAGATCAAAGGCAGCAGGCGGCTCCACAACTGACCCAGCCACATTCAAGGTCTTGGACCTGCCTTGCCAAGATTTTGAGCGCATGACCAAAGCATCTCCCTTTGTTCACAACGGCGACGAGATTGGTTGGGACCAGCCCGATGGAAGCCGCTTGGTCAAACTTGTCTCGGAAGAGCTCAAGGCGGCGCTTGAGGCTGGTACGCTCCTGGAGGAGCCACCTGCACGCTACTACTTGCTACCACCTGGATTTGGTCAGTCCATGGCCAAGCCCAGCTCGGTATCGTACGCTGGTCTCATCGGTCAAGCGATCAAGTCGTCTTCGGACATGCGCCTCTCGCTCTCGGAAGTGTACGACTGGATCAGCTCTACCTACCCCTTCTTCGAGAAGGGCGATCGAGGTTGGCAGAACTCGATCCGTCACAACCTCAGTCTGAACAAGAGCTTCATCAAGATCGAGCGCGAGGCCAACATGCCAGGTAAGGGAGGATGGTGGGGCATCAAGCTTGGCCACGAAGACCGATTCCAGAACGGACTGTACAACGCCGTTCCGCAGAAGTTTGAGGCTTCCAAGGCTCGCCAACAGCAACAGCAACAGGGTCAGATGAACAAGGCCATGGGCTCTCCCGATGTGGTTGAGAGCACTTTGGTTGTAGCAGACGGCGAGACGATGCCATCCTTGCAAGGCGGCGAAGCCTCCGACATTGGCGCCAAGAAGCGTAGCAAGCCCAAGCGCAAGAAGGCGCAAGGCGGCGACGCTGCCGAAAGCGCCGACGACTCGGACAAAGAATCTGGCCGACCAAGCTCTTCCAAGAAATCGAAACTCCATAGCCAGATGGCAATGGCCGATCGTCTGCCTCTGCTCGAGACGCAGCCGCGAAATGCGGGCCAGCTGGGAGGTGCTGCCATGGCGATCAACGGTCTGGACTCGATTACCCCCGTACGTCCCCATGTCGACTCATCTATCTACAGCAGCAGCATTGGAGGCAGCACCTACAGCAAGACCATTCCTGGCCTGATCGACAGTGCCAGCAGTCCTCCCAGCAGCCCTCTGACGCTGATGCCGCCGCCCTCGATGCAAGCAACAGCAAACCACAGTGCAAGGAAGCGCAAGCTGGCGGGGCATGGAAACGGGCAGCTTGGCTACGGTTCTGGCTTCTCTCCCTCGCTCTACGCCATGCGAGGCTCGGCGCTCGGTGGCGTGTTTGCTTTCTCGAATGGAATGGATGCTGACACCTCCCGAGGCTCGCCTTTGCGTCGGCAAACGAAGAGCTCAACCGATGAGAACGCCTCTGGAAGCTCCTCTGTGCCGTCTCCGAAGCGACTCTGGTCGATCAGCTCGCCCATGTCATCGATGCGCGGTCAGAAGGGCCACGCGGAGGACGGCATGCGATCGCCCACCTCGACAGCGCGCGTCGCTGCTGCCTTGGCGCATCACTCGCCTTTGCGAAGCTCGCCCCTGCGGAGCGGCCCAGCAGGTATGCTATCTCCCAACTCAAGCGCAAGCCTGCAGATGCAGTTGGCCATGGGTGCGGGCGCTGGGCAGATGGGCTTCAACGGCGCTAGCTTTGGCGCGGGTCTCGGAATGGGATCAGGATTGACGCCTGGTCGCACGCCTGGCTCGCTGCGCTTTTCGAGCGGCCTCTCGCCGGGACGTCGCGGATATGCAAATAACACCCAGATGATGGGGATGAGCTTGGCTGGAGCCGCGACCCAGAACATGCAACAGCAGGCGTGGTACCTGGATGACCCGTTTGAGATTCAAGCCAACTTGCAGCATCAGCAGATGGTACACAACCACCAGCTCCACTCGCAACCAGGTCACATGAATCTCGCTGGCTCCAACAACGAAACGCACTATTCTGGCTTTGGCGACGGAGTGAGCTCATCCCCGCTTCGCCAAGCCTGGAACAGCATCCAGGCGGCTGGTGGCATCCAAGCCTTTACCGGCGCACATGGCTTCTCACAGGCGCGCCAGTGAGCCTGTTCCACTCAACTCCACATGTTAGGAACCCGATTCTCTTTCCCCAGCATTCCTCAAACATAGTCTCATGTATTATATTCTTTCCAACAACAATCGCGCTTCGATGCACCCGGATTTTGTCCGGCTTCCGTTATCTGCTACTGTATTTCATAGGGCTCAGACAGGCCAATGCTATTCCTGATGGACGATGTTTCACACTGTGTGCGGTTTGGCTTTGGGCGCGGCCAGGAAGGGAAGGTGGCACATGTGACTGTTTGCAGGTCGCGTGTGGAAGGTGCGTTCCCTGCTGAAAGCCAGAGCGGGACATGAGGGTATGGACGGCAAGCGAGGCAAGCGCGGCTGTGGCGGTTAATCTTTGGGTGGAACCTACTCGAGTGTGGGGCTCGTCAAGATGCTGCAGCAGGAGCGAGACCCTTTTTTTGGCCAGCTGGTAATCTGACCTGCCAAGTTGCCGAAACGCGCTCAATATTGGCATTTCGCTAGAAGCCATAGAGCCCCTCAAGCCCCGGGGACGTTGTCTGCAACCCGAGGAGCGAGCCTGCCGGTGCGGATTTTGCAGTCGTCGTCACGCCAAAATCAACTCCCGTCATCAGTTTCGACGCTTTGTGCATGTTCAACAGTGCAACTTGCGATTCCCATCTCCACTGATAAGCAGGCCCCTCGGCGCATCAAACTCTTTCCCACCACAACCACCCCTCTTGCGATTTGCCATTTGTGACTACATTCCGGTCTGAGTCCAGGGAAGATAGCGAATCACAGCGAGTCACCAAGATAGCCCATTATGCGTGCCCTCCTCTCTTCTCAGCCTATAAAGAGCTCGCTGGCTCGAGGTCCCCTCTCCTCAGCGACCGTCCCTCCTACCATTGTCTGCTCTGCTCCCCATTGCCATTTTTCATCGACCACACAACGCACTCAAGCCTTCCGACCGACAATGCCCACAGCCAACTTTGACGCAGCCGCCTTCGGCGAGACCCACATCACCAAGGGTATCGGCCGTCTCTCCAAGCACGTCTTCGAGGACGGAAAGGGCAGTTGGATCACCACCGATAAGGGTGTCAAGCTGCTCGACATGACCTCTGGAATTGGCGTCTGTAACCTCGGCCACTGCCACCCAAAGGTCACCGAGGCAGCTGCCAAGCAGTGCGGCAAAATCACTCACGCTCAGGTATGCGCATCTCGCCTCTTCTACCTCTCTTTCCTGCGAAGCAGCTACTCACAACATAAGATCTGATGCGTTTGGTGTATTCAGGTAAACATTGGCTTCTCCGCAGCCCAGATTGAACTTATCAAGAATCTCCTCCCGATCCTGCCCCACCCATCCCTCGACACCGTCTTTTTCTGGAACTCGGGCGCTGAAGCCGTCGAGGCCGCCATCAAGCTCGCTCGTGCTGCTACCAAGAAGCAGAACATTATTGTAATGCAGGGCTCGTACCACGGTCGAACTGCAGCGACCGCTGCCCTCACGCGCTCCAAGACCATCTACGGCGAAGGCCACGGTCCTCTTATGCCTGGTGTCTTTGCCACCTCCTTCCCCTTCTACTCACACTTTGGCTTATCAGTAGACACCGACATTGAGGAGCTTGTGCGACAGTCGCTCCACCAACTCCGTCTGACGCTGCAGCAGCAAACTGCACCCTCTGACACTGCTGCTATCCTCATCGAGCCGGTGATTGGCGAGGGAGGATACGTCCCCGCTCCTGCATCCTTCCTCCACGGCTTGAGGGAGATATGTGACGAGAACAACCTCCTCCTCATCGCAGACGAGGTCCAGTCCGGCTTCGGCCGAACCGGTACCATGTTCGCAGTGGAAGAGTCGGGCGTCCGCCCTGACGTGCTTATCTTTGCCAAGGGTATCGCCAACGGCTTCCCTCTCTCCGGCATTGCCTCGACCAACGAGCTCATGTCGCGACAGAAGCCTGGCTCCATGGGCGGTACTTACGCAGGAAATGCCGTCTCTTGTGCTGCCGCCTCGGCCGTCATCCAAGCCTTCAAGGACGAACACGTGCTCGACAACGTTGGTAAGCGATCCGACCAGCTCGTATCCTTCCTCAAGTCGCTCCAGAAAGAATCCAAGTATGGGCACCTTATCGAAGACATCCGCGGACGAGGCCTCATGATCGGTGTTCAGTTCGCCAACACCCCCTCCAACCCGGCATCCCAGAACACAACAGCCGCGGGCGCCAAGAAGCCAGAGCAGATCGCGCCAAAGATCGTCGCAGAGTGTCTCAAGCGTGACATGCTCCTCCTCAGCACTTCCGTGTTTGACGTACTCAGATTCATCCCGCCTCTCAACATTAGCGAGGACGAATTGAGCCAGGCATGCGCCATCTTCAAGGACGCCTTCGAAGCTGCAGCCAAGGAGCTTGGTCACTGACCGCGGTCGATCTGGATGTACTATACCCATTGGGACTTTGCAATGTTTGCTTTCATCAACCTTTTCGCCGTGCAATGCATCCTACGGTGTGAGATTATGCTATAGGCTTTTGATCTTGAGTGGGGGGAGGGTCGGACGAGGCGTGATTTATTAGTTGACAATCTCGAGCATCTCCTTGACGGTGAGAATCTTTTCCCTCAACTTTCCGAGCTTTTCACCCCTCCTCTTTTCTTCCTGATCTATCCTCCTCCATCCTTCGAAACCGACGACTTTGTTTGAATTCTGCTTGTTCAATCGCTCCAAAAGATCTTCTTCCACTTCTTCCTGCTGGGAGGGAGAGTGAAGATCCGAAAGGATAACATCAGCTACGCTGTATGCATCCATCATCGTGGTGGCAATTACACCGTTCGGACCCCTAGCCAACCACCCGCTCACGTAGGCCCCAGGGACAGTCTCGTTCGTGCAAGGGTCCACCACACGTCCTCCTACATTCGGCACGATCTTCCGCGAAGCATCAAAAGGCAACTGCACTAACCTCCCTTGCTCAACCACCGCAATCGAAGAAGATGGAGAGGTCGAGAAAAGCGGTTGGCTCTCGTATCCAACAGAAGAGACAATCATATCGGTTCGAGTCGTGACTGTCTTTCCTGTAGCAGTTGAAGTGCTAGCTGCGAGGGCGGGGTCATTCGATCCAGATCCCCATGCGGCTCTCTTTGGATCGACAGCATACATGCTCGCTGGAGTCGGCTGCCCACTTTGCAACGCTGTAATGTTCCATTCAACACCCCCCACCTGTTGTCCACTCCCAGTAGCGTTCGGGAGGAACTTTGCTGGAGATCTGAAAAAGTTCAACCCCCACGTCTTGACATCGCCCTCAGTGAATTTTGTCTTGCTACCCTTGGACAGCAAGCTAAGGAGTCGTTTTTTGACTCGCACTTCAGATGCGATTTCGTTGGTCCGAGCATCATCACTCGCCCCATTTGCTGCCAACTCATCGAGTTGAGAAAGAACCAAATCGAGGAGTTCCTTCTCCGGCGGACGAAGTGCGATTCCTTCGAGCGAGAGCATCTCGCGCACTTCCTTGTTGGTAAATGCCAACTGTGCCGGACCTCTCCTTGCGAAGACATCGACGTCTTTCACTTTGCTTCTCGCCAGCTCGGCCAAGACCGGTTCGGGGACATCTGTTTCTTCCAACGTCGCCAAACCGGGGGCCTTGTTGGAAGAAACTCTTGCCGAGGATTCCAAAAACGGCGTCGAAGAGCGGAGAACGATGCGCGCCACGTCGAGCGCCACGTTTCCCGCGCCGATGACAGTCATGTGATGTTTGTTGGCCAGATCCACGTCAAAGTGCGAACCAGCCAAGAGTGTGGGGTCGTGCGATGCAGGGTGTCCGTTGTACCAATTGACGAATTCCAACGCTGTATATACACCTTGCAACTCGCCTGCATCTGACCCTAGTATTCCTAAGCTCCTCCCCGTTGAAGCACCGTAGGAGAACAGGATATGCGTGTAGTACTGCGATAGTAGCTCGAGAGGAACCTGAACCGCCTCAGGATACGGATTCGTCTTCTTGGAGGGCGAATGTACGACATTGACGTTACCCGCGAAGCGCAGTCGGGAGTCTTGAGAGACGGATGCGAATTTGTTCTCGACATTCTTGACGTCAGGATGGTCTGGTGCGACGCCGTACCGCACCAGGCCGTGTGGGACGGGGAGACGATCAAAGATATCGATCGTGAGAGGCTGAGAGGAGAGCGAGTCGGTAGACGAGTAGGGAACGCGCGAAAGAAGACGAGAGGCCGCATAGAAGCCGGAGGGTCCAGCGCCGATAATCGCGATGCGCGCTTTGCGGGGAAGCGTCGAGGTACTGGCTGAGGCGGAGGTCGAGGTCGATTCGACAGCCGCTCGGGCGAGCGAGGCGTAACGCATACTGCGAGCGCTCACAGTGCTTCACCAGGATATGCTGGGGCTGCGATGGCTGGGAGGGCGGCCGCAAGGATGCTCGGACTGAGAGGCACCTGCTCTCAGATTAGCGATGCTAGGGCGACAGTGACTCGAGGGTCAAATCGAATTGGCTTTCGAGGTTGCAAGCTTGTTCGCGAGCAGCTGCCAATCTTGGTAGTGTGGAGGCTCAATCGGGGCGATCGGTTGAGGCTATGGACGATTGAGGGACACCGACACGCAGTTGGAAATCCAAGACGCCGTGTGTCACAGGAAAGAAGAGTTGGCAACAGCAGAATAATGAAAAAGTGACATCGCGGAAGACTGAAGAAACAGGCACGCACGTTCACAGCAGCCTGCAGGCGTACTGTACAAGGTTGTGGTGTGGAGGAGAGTGTTCTTCCACGCATGAGAGTATACAGAACAGTACCGTAAAGTACAGTATCGTACAGCGTCAACTTGCGGCTCGCCCCAATTTTTGCCAACTTTCACGTTAGGTCCATCTTGTCCTATCCAAGTTGACTGGCCGCTTCTTGTCCTGGACGAGTTCTGCTCTTCGTGCCTCACCACCTTCGTCGCTTCCAATCTTTGTCCTCGTAAATCCCCATGGAGTAGTGTATAGATATTGCTTCTTTTGGCCAGTATGCTAGACTACATCCCCTCCTCGAGAGTCGAGAATCTGCACCTCTACAAGTATAGCGGCACCGACAAGTCACTCGTGTCGAAATACATCCTCGGCCCCTACTGGAACTGGCTCGTCACGCTATTCCCCACCTCGATCGCGCCCAACACGATCACCCTCTCCGGTCTTCTGCTAGTCTTTATCAACTTTGCTACCCTTGCTTACGTCGATCCGGGCCTGGAATGCGCGACACAGCTCAAGCTCGATTCTGCTGCACACACGCTCGCGCTCAACTCGGCGTTCCCATCTGATGCGTCTTTGCTGCCGGTCAACCCGCTCCTTCCCAACTATGGCATCCCCGGTGCCGCGGCAAAGATCGACTTTGCTCCTCGCGCCGACACGGCTGGAAGATGCTTGCCGCCGTGGATCTTTTACACATGGGCTTTGTGTCTGTTTGCGTATCAGAGTCTCGATTCGATCGACGGAAAGCAGGCTCGCAGGACAGGCATGGCCGGTCCGCTGGGAGAGCTCTTCGACCACGGATGTGATGCTATCAACACGACGCTCGAGTGCGTTCTCTGCTGTTCGGCGCTCAACCTCGGACGCTCGTTCTGGGCTCCTGCTTCACTTGTCGCTACCCTTACAAACTTCTACCTCACCACTTGGGAAGAGTTCCACACTGGCACTCTTTTCCTCTCCGCCTTCAGCGGTCCGGTGGAAGGCATCCTCATGATCGTCTTTATCTATGCTCTCACCGGATTCGTCGGCGGACCGCTCTTCTGGGATCGTGGCATCCTCAACGTGACCGGCCTTGCCAAGCTTGATACCATCCGCGACAACTTTGGCCGATTCAATCTGCCACTCAATGACACTTTCCTTGTGTTTGCACTCCTTGGTCTGCTGGGAAATATAGCCGGCTCGTACTCCAACGTCATCGCAGCTCGCAGGTCGCGCAACCAGTCAGCCCTTACCCCTCTCTTCGGTCTTGTTCCCCTCGTCTTCCAAATTGCTGCCAACATGTTCTGGGTCGGCGCCAACCGTGCGTTTATCCTCTCTGATTCTAGAGCGCTTCTTCCCTTCCTCGCATACTGGGGCATCACCTTTGCATATAACGTTGGCCTCCTTATTGTCGCGCACGTCTCCAAGGCACCTTTCCCATACTGGAACATCGCAATCATCTGGTCACTCGTCCTCGCCATCGACGCTAACCTTCCCACCTCGTATATTCAGACAAACCCGGAAACACAGCTCAACGTCATCTACATCAGTCTCGCCTTCGCTGCAGTATTGTATCTGCATTTCTGCCACAACGTCATTACCACAATCACACACGAGTTGGGAATGGCGTGCTTCGTCGTCAAACCTCCAACAAACCTCAAGTCCCAGAAGAAACAGTAAGACGCAAACACACCAGCGTCGATGTCCAGTTCTCGCGAAAGTTCTGCACACGATAGTGGGGAAAGCGGTACAAAACGAAACACGCTCAAATCTATCGCAACGCTCTTCGTCCAGACAAAGGATCAGGCTCTTGGTGTACTGCTATCATCACGCACATGATCCATTCCCTAAGGTTGCCCTCGTAAGGAAATCTCAATTCTTTTCTCAAATAACCCCAAATCGACGAGTGATTCGTTGTAAATACTCGGGTTTTGACTAGAGTACACTAAAACAGAGCCAGACCAAGTGCGACAGTAAAGGCGAAGAAGATCAGCCTGGACGAGCCAAACTGTTGCAGGGCGGCGTTGGTTGAGGCGTCGGACTTAGTGTTGGCATCGCTTGTCTGCGAATTGGTACCGTTACCTCCTGTGTAAGGTGGCATCCTCTGAGTGGTACCATTGCTAATGATAAACTCTGGCACACCGATGGCTGGCGAGTAGCTGTAGCTCGGTGTGGTAGTGTTGGTCACGCCATCCCAACACCACTTGTTGAGACACTGAGTGCAAACTTCCGGCCTGGGAGTGTTGGATCTTTCGAAACCCCTTTCGAGCAAAGCACATGCCAAACATGTGGGCCACTGGCTGTCAGCACCTCCCACCGTGGCTACATCGACCGAGTTGTCAATGACACCCTGGGATTGACGGCTCGAATAGTCGAGCTTAAAGGTGGACGTGTTGGCAAGCGCGACATAGGGATAGCTAGGCAGGTAGACAATGATGGGAGTTTTGGTACCGTTGAAAGAGGTACCAGCGTTAGTCACGTTGGCAGTAGCGTTGCAGCCATAGAAGACGGGACGAGTGTTGAGACCTCGGTTGACCACAGTGTTGGTGTCCGGCATGACAGGGAACGCGTACTCGTTGTAAGTGGGGTACTGAGAACGCAGCGACGTCTGGTAGAGCGCGGAAGCGTTCGGCCAATTAGTGACATCGGCCGAGCTATCAATTGCAATGATCGCATCCAAATCTCTCGCCGGCTCAACAAGAGGCCACAGTGGCACGTTCTCGTTATCCAGTCCACCATCTACGAGCGTAATGTTGCGAAGATCTGCCACTTGGACATTCCCCTCACCCGTGTAGCCGTAGAAAGGATTGGGCACGAGCGATACATCGTTCTGCTCGTTTGAAACGGCCTGAGCAATCTCCCTGAGCGCGTTGGCAATAATGTTGTCGCTAGATGTCGAGATGAGTTCCAAGTACAGGCCCGAGAAGAGCGTTGCTGAAGTTCCGGTGACCCATGCTACAGTCTCGTATCCACCAACACATTTTCCGTCGGGCAACACACTGCTTCCATTGTCCAGGCTTGAGCCGAGGATCTCGATGGGGATGAAGGCAGATACGTTCGGGTTCCAGGAACCAAACTCGTAGGGGTTGAACTCCCAGATGGTGGTGTTGCGCGGGATGATGAGCTCTCCGGGCTCTCGCTCATCGGCAATGATGATGGGGAAGGGCATGGAAGCATCAGTAAACTTAGACGTGTTCTTGACGTCGCTCCACTCGACACTGAACTTGTTGCCGTACATGGAGCCGTTGAGGATCTTGTCTGCGATGGACAGGCCAAAGTAGTCGGTAAGACTCGTCTGGTATCCCTCATTCCTCTTGCCCGCAACAGCTGCGAGGATGGAAGCGTAGAAAGAGACCTTGCCGCTATCCGGAAGGATGAGGTTGGAATCGAGGTTCCAGACTTTGTCTTTGAGTGACTGCGTGGTGGCCCAGTCGCTCATGGTCAAACTGGCAGTAGCCCACGAGCCACCAGAGAGGCCAGCAATGTACTCAGCCAGTTGGAGAAGTCCACCCGTACCACGCTGGTTGGCAGTCTCGTTTCTTCCGTCGAAGCCCTGCAGAGTGCCCGATCCGACGAGCATAGCGCGAAGGCCGCCACCACTGAGCGCGAAACCAAGACGCGGCACGCGGCTGGTGGATGATGTGTAGTTGGAAGCACCGCCCGGCAGATCGTTGTCAAGCTTGGCAGATTTGGACAGCCATATCGCCCAACCAGACTGAGTGGAACTGCGGCGACGTGAGATGTACTCTGCTTCCGCGTTCGAAAGTTGCTTTTTCTGAGCGGGTCGAATGAAACCAGGCCCTTGCTGGGAGGTGGTGTTGGGGCATGGCATGTTGGCGGGGGCGTAGGAGCCAGAAGGGGACGCGCGTCGCTCGAGAGCATAGTGACGAGCGACTTGCTGCTTCTCGTACTCGTAGGCGGTGCGAATCTTGAGGATCCGCTCTGCGAATTCGACCCTATCCTCCTTGGAGAGCTGGCTGATGCGTTGAATCTCATCTTCGTTGAGTTGGGACGGGATAGAAGGGTAAGCTTGGACGACGGCGGAGGCTGTCAGCACTAGGCTGAGCAGCGTGGAGAAGAGTGACAGCTTCATGTTGCCCTAGGTCTTGATCCGCAAGCCAATGGTGAGTTATGTTGATGAAAGAGTGAAATGTGTGAGCAAGCTGGCAAAGGTGGGAGATATATAAGCCATTTAGTCAACAAGTAAACTTAGTGGTGCGCGATAGTAGCAACTGGTCCGCGGGGGTGCACAATTTCTGCACGACAGAAATCCTCAATGCTTCATCCGGGCATTGTGTCTCTGTTTGAACAGAGAGACGCTCTTAATTGGAACATATCTTGACATGTTGAAGACCTCGACGAACATCACTCAAACAAAAAAAAAAAGCTGCACACTGTGACGCCTCTTCTGCAGCCGGAGAGTGTTTTCCGACACAGCCGCCTGGTCGAATCGCGCGACCTGCCTCAAGCCACAAATGAATCAGCATTCTCGGAGAAAATAAGTAAATTAAACAGGAAAAGAGGCCGCCCAACATGCGGTGTTCTCGATCGGACTTTTGACGAGAACGGCAGAGAAGAAGCTTCGCTCACTCATGAACGCTGCTTAATGATTTCCAGCTGACCACGTAGCTATCACGCTGATCCTAGGAACCCGAGTTGAGACGAAGCCAACCAAGCTTCGGAAACTGGACCCGTCATCCGCCAAACAAACGCACCGCATGCTTTTGTCAATTTCGCCAGCCAGCGGGGGTTTCCAGTCAAGCCTTTGTGCTTGGCCTCCGGGTTTCAAAGGTCGACCGATGCTGTAGGAGCCCGGTGCAAAGTCTGCAGCAGTGTTGAGATCAGGTTGTGCAAGGTTTGTGACAAGTTTGCCAAACATACTCAAAGCTTGCCGACAGGATGCGAAGAAGAATGTCTAAATGCCGAGTGGAAGAGGCGCGTCGACGCAAAATGAGGTCATGCGACTCAACACAAAATCGGGCGTAGGTGTTACACCGACACTGGTATACGCAGAACCCTCGTAAAATTCGGAGCCGAAGCTTCACGCAGAGCTGTGCAGGGCCACATGGTTGAAGTGCTGCTCGATCTACACAGTCCAAGTGCTCACCCAGCGCACGGGCACCTTTGGAATCGGCCCACTCCACTGCACCGCAATTCGACTGTGCTCCGCACACACCACCCTTCCCAAGTGCTCCGTTGACTCCACACTCCATCCATCCTGTCCTTCTTCACGATCTGCTCAAAAACTGTCGCTCAACCACATCACCTTCTGGGCACTACTACACCTGCGCTTCAGGGTACTCTGCACACCGTCTTGCCTGGAGCCCTCGTCCGCACTCTCGTTACGCTCACGCTTGTCTACAATCGTGCTGGACTGAGCCTGAATACCCGCGTCTTAGCTTCCGTCAAGTCGACCAGCAAGTGACAGACATCAGCATACACTAACACCTCCTCCCGCCTCATCCATAAACACCTTGGGTCACCTCAAAATGTCGCGATCCAACGTAATTGTGCTGGACAATGGCACGGGATACACCAAGATGGGCTTCGCCGGTAACTCGGATCCATCCTTTGTGTTCCCCACAGCCATTGCTACGCGCACCACCTCTGCTGGCTCGTCTGGTGGTGCAGGCTCACGCCCTTCCGTACCTTCTAAGCCCGGAGGACTCTCGTCATCTTCTTCGCTCGCCTCGAAACGTGGTATCGAGGACCTCGACTTTTTCATCGGTGACGAGGCCTATGCCAACGCCAAGACCTACCAGGTCGACCAGCCCATTCGTCATGGTCTTATTGAGAACTGGGACCACATGGAGCGCTTCTGGGAGCAATGCATTTTCAAATACCTCCGTGCCGAACCCGAAGACCACTATTTTATGCTCACCGAGCCTCCGCTCAATCCACCCGAGAACCGTGAGAACACTGCCGAAATCATGTTCGAATCTTTCAACATCAAGGGTCTCTACATTGCCGTACAGGCCGTTCTTGCTCTTGCCGCTTCCTGGACTAGCAACAAGGTGACTGACCGTACGCTCACGGGTACCGTTATCGACTCGGGAGATGGTGTTACCCACGTCATCCCCGTCGCAGAAGGCTACGTTATCGGCTCGGCGATCAAACACATCCCCATCGCCGGTAGGGATATCACCTACTTTGTTCAACAGCTGCTGCGAGAACGTGGCGAGGCGGCCAATATCCCACCCGAGGACTCGAGGAGAGTAGCAGAGAAGATCAAGGAGGACTACTCTTACGTCTGCCAAGACATTGTCCGCGAGTTCCGCCGCTACGACGAGGACCCTTACAAGTACTTTGAGCGTTTCGAAGGCGAACACACTGTCACCGGTCGAAAGTACTCAGTAGACGTCGGATACGAGCGTTTCCTTGCGCCAGAAATCTTCTTCAACCCCGAAATCGCCTCGTCCGACTTCCTCACCCCCCTTCCCGAAGTGGTCGACGGTGTCATCCAGCAATCGCCCATTGATGTCCGACGAGGATTGTACAAGAACATCGTCCTTTCGGGTGGTAGCACAATGTTTCAGCACTTTGGTCAGAGGTTGAAGAAGGATCTTCGTGCTATTGTTGACCAGCGTCTTGCCGCGTCGGAGACGGCTTCGGGTAGTTTAATGCGCTCCTCGGGATTGGAGGTCAACGTCATCAGCCACAAGATGCAGCGTTATGCTGTGTGGTATGGTGGTTCGCTGCTTGGTTCGCTTCCGGACTTTTACAGCTATTGCTACAACAAGCAGGATTATGAAGAGCATGGGCCGTCCATCGTTCGCAAGTTCAGCGTGTTTGGCAGTGTGTAGAGCCGTCTTTTTGAGGAACTGCTTCCTTGTATTCCTTTTCGTTGACGTTTGGCTTTGCAATCAACATGTTCTTTTTCATCACCAATCATGCTGATGCTGACTGCTGCCGGAGGTACGCAAGATGTCGGTCTCGAAGCAACAAGCGTCTCGACTTTGTCTCCCCTTTTTTCTTTCTTTCTTTTTTCCGTTTCTCCTCATTCGATTGGTCAAGCTCAGATGGTCGAGTGGGGCCTTAGTTCACGACGGTTGTTTTGTTTTCTGCAGCAACCAACTGTTCGAAGTGAGGGTACAAATGTGAAGGATGTAGCGTCTCGATGGTGAATTATTCCCAAACACGAATGCAACCACTCCTATCGGCGGCAACAATGCATCTGAACGGTGATTCGATCACCAACACATCGGTCACTGCATCTTTGTGAGCCCTGGACATGTGGGCATACACAGCTGTTTGGTTTGCCAACAACGGCGATTTGAGTCTCGTCCCACCCACAGTTCTTGTTCCTTCCTCTGCTCCATCAGCCGAACGGGGTTGGTCGCCGTACCACAGCGAATGGACTACGCGAGCAGGAGCATTGTGAGTCGAAGGAGCCAGTGCTCGGAAGTCCGATTTTGCATCAATCGATATCATGGCTCCTCCCGATAAAAACACGGCCCCACTTTGGGAGTGCGCGGCGAGGGATGATGCGGGAACGACACGGGGCGGGACTCCTAATACAAGACTCTTTTCCGGCTTGCCCAGGTCCCAGAACCGCAACATGGCGTCGGAACCAGCGGTGATCATGTATCCTCCTGGACCAGAACCCCCACCGTTCGCCGCTACGGGATGAAGAGCGGTGCTGGGTGATGAAGTGACCATGCGATCTGTGGCGCGCGTGAGCTTGCCTACATCTAGCCAACCGCCGCCGGTCTCTGCATGGATCGTTTCCGTTCCGTCGCCTACCTCGACGGAACCTTCTTGCGTTGCCGCATCTGCTGACTTCGTTGCTGCTGCCGTCGCCGTCGCCGCCGAGAGCGAGGAGCTAGAGTAGCCTTCCAGACTGACAAAGAGCGCTTTGACAGAGCAGCTTTGCACTTGAGATACTGTTGGAGGGATGCTTCCTGCACGCGATGCCACAGTACCTGTTTTATGACCCACAGCGAAGGGATCGACGTCAGTAGCATCCACGTCTGGAGAGCCACCTTGCGGGTGAGTACGTGTTTGCGTCTGTTGCTGCTGCAGGAGCCTCTCGATGGCAGCTGCAGCTCCAGTGAGCATTGAATCATGCGTGCTCCTCACCCCGGACATCACAGTGCGGCTTGAGCTGCCGCTATCGCCCAAAGCATTACCTTGACCCGCATCGACTCGTGCGTCGATGCTATCCAGAATTGATCTCAGTTTGGTGCTTCGTTTTGTTTCGTCTGCCGCTGAAATAGCCTCCTGTTGCGTTTCGAATGTTTCAACGCGAATTCCGCGATCAATGTCCCATGTTTCAATAATAATTTCGGGCTGCTCTGCTCCAGCTCCTCTTGACTTCGACCCTCCCTCCCCTATGTTCTCGAATGCCACAAGCACCCATCTCCCTCTTCCTTTCGAGGGATGGATTGCAATGCGATTGACACGATAGAGTACACCCGCTTCGCTTGGCCCAACGTGCCAGGTACGCAATCGAAGACCAAAACGGAGATCCCAGAGGCACACCATACCGCTGAGCGTTCCCACGAGCAACCAGGTCTTCTTCCTGTCCACGCAGAGACACGTGATCGGCCCGTACTCTACCGGGTTGCGAAGCATCTGCAGCACTTGCATCGTCCTCAGATCGAGAATGGTCAGACGACTCAGCGTTGTGCCGAGGATGAGGTGAGACGATGTTTCGGTGTTGCTCTGCACCAAGCAGGTCGCGTACTCGTCGGGCGTGCTGAGCTGGAAGTTGGAGATGAGCTTTGGTCTGCCATACCTTGGAACCGATGACGTGGATTGAATCATGTCGACCCTCCACACATGCAGAGAGCCATCGGTGGCTGTGGATGCGACGCAGTGGCTCCCTTCGATGGCAATGACGCCAGTAATTGGCCCTTTTTGCGCCGAGTAGGTTGCTCTCGATTTCGAAGTTACGTTCTTCTCCAACCGCGCTGTATCCCACACTTTCAACGTGCCATCTTGCGATCCGGAAACAAAATATGCATGATCAGGGGAGAGGGTAAGGCAGGTGACTTCAGCCGAGTGCTCTGTGAAATAAGCAATCAGCCGGCCTTCAGGTCGCCGCTTGCTTGTGCTCGAAGTTGGAGCTCGAGGAAGCGTTGAGGTGCGACTCCATGGTGCACCAGCTTTTCGTCGGGCTACACCGGCATGAATTTTGGGACCCAACTCGGGACGGTCGCGGAACGAGTCCAAGTATACCGCTTCGAGATGCGCACGGATGTACGGGTCATTCCCATCGTACGTACTCGTGAAGCTGACACCGGACTCGCCATCCGGACCAGCGGCAGCTCCGATTTTTCCGCCTTCGCCGCCGCCACCGAGTCCTCGCACCGTGGATGCGCGCGAACCGGCCGGCGTGGGCTTTTGGGATCCTTGGGGTGTCGCTGCATGCAAAGCGCGCGCTCGTGTCGAGGCCTCCGTCATAGTGCCCGTTGCTGTGAGCGCAGTCGATGCCACCGCTGCAGTTGCCTTTCCAACTCCGAGCCTCGTCTGGGTCTGGTGAGACAAGGGGCTCGATGGAGCAGGGGTAGCGCTGCCACAACGTTTGCTCTGCGCATGCTCTTCTGCAAGGCTGGACAAGCGTGTGGAGAAGGTAGAGGGCTGAGAATCTGCAGTGCTGACGGCATTCATGCGCCGTCTGAGGTCGGCGATGGGGCCGCTGAAGGAGCTTTCACTTGGAGTGCGATGTCCCAAGAGCCTTCGCTTGGCAACCTGAGCGGAGAAGGAGGCATCGTCTTGTGATCGGAATGTGCCCGTATATGCGCTGGCGCCTTCCGATACAGCTAATGTCGTCCGGTGATTGACCTTGGCGCTGAAGAAGATGGTCTGCGGTGTGATACCATCGAGAGACTGCGGCTCGATGACTGCTTTCGGGTGAGAACGTCCGTGTTCCGCATTCTGGGCACCTGTGCCGCTTGCAGGCCCAGCTACATCCCAGTCCAACCGACCCGAATTGATCTTGGAGCCTTGCTTGGCCAGGCGGCGAACGATGCCACGTAGAGCCACAAGTTTGACCTCGTCCTCATCCTCCATTCCCATGCTCCTCAGCTTGTCCCGGAAGCGGTCATCTTCTTCCGTACGACCTCTGGCCGGGACGATAAGATCGCGACCGCTTTTACCAAGTAAAAGTCCAACGCCCTCCGTTGCCAGCCCATTTTTGAGACCTGCTCCTTGGTCCAAATTTTCCGCCGAACTTTTCCAGAAGGCAGAGTTGGACGCTTGGGATGCCCACGCGAGTGCAGCTGAAAAGATGGGTCGAGTGAGTGGGGCCTTAGCCATATCGAGCAGAGAGACTTCGGTCAGGTCTTGGACGTCCGTACGCAGGAGAGGGCGCAGGGAAGGGTACAGTACCGCCCAGACATCAATATCGTCGAGCTTAGCTGCTGCTGCAGCAACGAGTCCGGCCGACGCCTCCCGAAGCCACAAGTTGGGATGACAAAGGAAACCGAGAATCATTTCCAGCAATGACAGCAGCCGTGCGCGATCCAATGAGTTCCGCTCTATCATGGCGCGGAGGCCGTTGATGACGCGATACACAACGTTCTCTTCCGCATCTGATAGCGCCTGGGCCATCAGCGGCAAGACGTACTCTTCAAGACTGCGATTTCCAGAGACCTCAGCAACGTCGACGATAATGTCGAAGAATGCTTCTCTGAGGAGCCAGTTGCGGTCGTTGAGGTAGGTGATCATGTGGCTCAACATAACGTCGTTGGTCTTGGCCATCCCAAAGAAGCGGCAAAGAGGAGCAATACTAGAAAGCAATGCACGCTTGACGGAGGCAGATGGATCCGTCAGGAGCGTGACGATGATTTCTTGTAGAAGGGTTTGGAATGCGCGAAGCTGCTCGTCATAGTTGGACTCGTTGGGCTGGTCATTGATGAAGCCGCCGTTCAGATCTCTCTCAACAGCAAAGAGGCCTTCCGCCCTCATCGCCTGTGACATCTGCAAGAAGCGTTCTGCAGTTTCGGCCAAGGGCACGATGCTGGCTGCAAATGTGCACCTGACCGGCGTAGATGGATCAAGCCCGAGCTGCTTGATGTTTGGCATAATGTATTCAGGGAAGATGGACGCATTTGAAGGCGTGACAATCTTCACCAGCATCAGCGTCTGTACGCAGCTGCGGATAGCCGCCGTTCTTACCTGCGAAGACGAATCGTCAAAGAGTGTCATGACGAAGGGCAAAACACGATCCAGCTTGGTTTCGTCGGTGAGCCAACGGGTCGACAAGTGCATGAGGAGCTCAAGCGCGTGACATTTTGAAGAGGGTCGGATGCAGTTTCTTAGGTTGGCGAGGATGACTGAAAGCACCAACTGGGCCGTTCCATCGGACTCTGCGCCGCCTCCTTCGAGCAAGGCTTTCTGCGGTGGAAGGCCAGGAATGCAGAGATGGACAGGGAAGACGGCCTCCAGATCCTCTGTGGCAGAGCGATAGTTCTCTGCAGGTTCACCGTCTTGTGGTTGCCGAAAGCTTGACTGGAAGGAAAAGCGTCCAAAGGCACCGTTCAGGCTCGCAGAAAACCCGCCTGGGCCGGCAGATGGGATCGAAGCGTTCTTTGGATCATCGAAGAATGTAACGACGGTGGACCACTCTTCGTACAGTTTTTCGATGCGCTCGTCACTTTCGGCTCGTTGAGCTTGGTGACTTGGCACCTCAGAACGCATCGAGACAGCAGTAGCAGACGCGTTGGAGCCGCTGGCAGCGCTGTCGACCGAAGAGACGCCCCCTGCGCCGTTTGCCTGACTCACAGCAGCAGGTGGGGTGCGTTGCAGCTCTACCAGGTATTCGTGGAAAAAGTCTGGAATGGTGGAAGGGAACACCGTGCCGCGACCGTCGGCCAGATATTGTTCAAACGTCTTGCGGTCTGCTGGATCCAGCGCAATCATGCTCCTGACAAGTTCTCGCACTGCCTCGTCTGGAATGCCGGCAAGCATTGCATCAACGTCAAACATCCCTTCACGATACTTGAAGAGCTGGCTCAAGGTAAAGGTAGGTGCACCTTCTCGCCACAGTTCCGCGATGACACAGCCAAGGGAGAAGACATCCATCGCTTGCGTGACCTTTCCACTCTGCCTACCAAGGCCAAGAAGATCAGCATGGACACTACCAGGACGGTCAAAAACGTCTTGGTCGCTTGCAGCCACCCCGGGTGCTCCTGAAGCGTACTTCGAGCCTGCCTCGTAGAAGCGCTCCGGTGCAAGGTAACACGTCCTTCGACCCGAGGTGTCAAAGAAGAAGGAAAAGTCAGATGGATCATCGAGGGGGAGGTAGGTGGGTTTGAAGGATGAGGCAAAGTCGGTGACGTAGACCATCAAGGAGGTGGTGACGAGGACATTTTCGCATTTGAGGTCGCCGTGTGCAATGTTGCGCTCGTGAGTGTCGCGCATGGCATGAAGAAGCTGATAGGTGATCCATGTCTTTTCGATCGCACTGAGGAAAGGACGAGTACTGATCCTGTCGTAAAGATTGCTATGGAGCCATTGTCGGATCAGGTAGCCTGCACGTTCGGTCTCGACGACCTTCTGATAGGTAAGCACATTGGGTATATCCGCCAAGGATTCGCGCTCGATGCGGATGTGCTTGACCAGGCTCTTGAGGCTCATGCACGGGTCAGGTTTGACGAATGTCTTGACGACAATAGGGCCAAACTTGTGCCTCGCACGTACTGCCCTAAGGAAGCGAGAGTTGCCGATCCCCTTGTCATACTGAATGTCGTTGCCCACCTCAGCAACGAGGTTACCAATACCAGCCAATCTGGCATTTGAATTGGAGTGCGTGTTTCCCATATCAGCGGTGTATGGCGCACCCACTTTGATTCCGAAAGTGAGGGCTTGCAGCTGCTAATGCAGCCGGATGTTCTGGCGAGGTGAAGGCAACTGCTGAGAGGCCCGCGTCAGATCAGACGTCGGCGTATATCATTGTGCAGTCCTTTCGGTCGCTTGAAGTTGCAAGCTTTCGGAAAGCCGAGAGACAGTCAAGGATCGAAGGTTGGCTTTGCGAGAGCGGACGAAGGCGAAGGGAGCAATGGACGGGGTGATGATTGACGCCTTTGGCTGTACGATCTGCAAGCTAAGAAGACGGATGGTGGGCGTTAGGGAGTGAAGATGAGCCGTTCAGGGTCCGACTGGTGCGTGCGCGTGACTAGGGTGGAGGCTGCAGCTCGCTCACTGTGAAATTTCGCTTTCTCAAGCTGAGCAGCGCCCATTCGAGTTTTCTCATACCTAAGCATCTGTACTGTACTCTCGAATGAAGCTGACCAAGCTTCACGCAGCACCTATGGGGCGGACCCACAGAGCTCATTGGCCTAATCTGCTGGTGACTGCATGTATAGATTTTGCGGGACAAGTATGATTACAGGATCTAGGATGAAGGTATATGGGTTTGGATGTGGGAGCATCTCAAATCCAGTTTCCAGAGCTGGTCACGGACGGTCTGCCCGAGGGCCGCCCATTCAAGCTGCTGCCAGTTGACGTCACAGTTGTTGTCCGTTGGAATGGCGGTGCGTACTGTGAGGTGGGTGGACCCGTCGGACTTAATTCCACAACCCGCTGGAAGTCGAAGGGAATACGGCCTGCTACTCGCTCGCGCTTCGTGAAGATGACAGGATTCGTCTCTGCATCGAGCGCTGCCAGCTGCGCACTCTCTGATGATGAAGATGTGACGGTGCTGTTGCCAGACACGTAGTGCAAATCAATACCACGCATGATCTGCACGAGACGTCCAGTGAGCGCATCGCGTACCTCGATGAAGCGCGAGTCGAATGCAAGCACATGGTCGCCGGAGAATGCCACCTGCTTGGGGAAGCCTTCCCATTCGATGATCTGTTCCAATCGAGTTGGCTCACCGAGTCGGTCCACGTAGCATGCGAAGGCGTCATAGCAAAGGAGGAAGTCGCCGTCGCTTGTCTTGTACATGCCGAGCGGTTTGGCGGTCTCTACTCGCTTTTGCAGCTGCTGTACACGAATATCTTCGCGGTTGGCGTGAACAAAGTCCGGAATCGTACCTGGAAGCAGGCTGTCGAGATTCATAATCTCGAAGCCCTTGGCGCAAATAATGCAAAGCTTGGACTTGAGGAACTGAATCGAGTATGCTTCGGATGGAATGAAAAAAGTCTTGTAGATGCGGAACCAATCCGAGTTCTTCGAGTCTTTGCCGAATTTGCCGAAGAAGCCTGACCCTGACTTGCCCTCGGTGCCTCTCGGTGCATTGAGGACAGGCTCGAGCGCACGGAAGACACTCTCGTTGGCCTTCTTCTTCATGTAGATCAGCAGCGTACGGTCCTTGAGCACGCCCACGTTGAAGAAGAGCACGTCTCGGTTGCCGCTGAGCTTCTGCGGCGGCCGCAGCGTTGAAGCACTGCTTGACGTGGTTGGGACCAGTGCCTCGAGGCTGTACGAAATGAGCACTTTATCCGCCAAGACCACGAAAATGCCAAAGGATTCCAGCACTGCACATTGCGTGACATACTTCAGATGCAATACTTTGCGCAGCGACTTGGGATCGTTTCTAAGTCCAATCCAGACACCGTCGGCACAACCTACGGCCACAAGTCGCCTTCCGTCAGCTGTCACAAAGGGCACGGCGCAAGTGACACGACCGTGGAAAACGCCCGGGTCAACGCCAGGCACGGGCTTATCCGGCTCTAAACTGAGCGTAGGAGGGATGGCAAAGATATCGTCGCTGAGGATTTGCTGGTCGAACACCTTGTTGCTGTCCTGCACAGCCAAGCGCAGACCGATAGCTTCGTCGAGCTTCGCCTTCCATTGGTCCCTTGCGGCCTTGGAAGGAGCATACAATGCGATGGGATCGATCTTGCCGCCTAGATGTGAGATGGTGAAGGGCCAAAAGTCGCGAGCCTCTCGCTCTCTGCTGATGTGGAAGTTGCTCAGACCTATGGACCGCGAGATGGAAGACTCCGCCAGACCGCTCACTTCGAGCATCTCAACAGGAATGGGTCGCTTGGCGAGCACAAAGCGAGCTCCTGTCGAAGAGGACGAAGAAGCGACGTTGGAACCGTCGTCATCCGGCCCTTGATCAATACGCTTCTGCTTTGTGACGATGAAGTAGTTGTCAAAGAGAATCGCGAGCAGCTCAGTCCAATCGAAATCAAAGGCATCCGGCTTTCGCAATACCCTACCTTGGTGAATCAACTGACGCTCGGGGTTCAAAAGATCCATGTCGATAGCGTTTTTGTTTCGTTTAGCAGAGAGATTGTAGGCATACTCGCGGATCTTGACCTTGAGCTCTGCCGACTCGACACCTGCCTGCGCAGTCTTGCACTGATCATTGATAATATCGATGGCGTTCTGCAGACTGTCTCGATCGTGGTTGCCTTCTTCTGTCTTTTTGAGAATTGACTCGAGGTGAAGGTGATACCTCTGAAGACGTGCCGGTGGTCGAAAGAGGAAGTTTTCCAGCGGATGTTTGTGTGCTGCAGGATGGCGTCGACATGCTTCAACAAAGGCTTTAAAGCGTGAATTGATCGACATTTCGCGCTTGACCCTGCTAATGGCGATCGGGTAGTTGACGAGGTACGTCATATAGACGTCTCCCCATTCGAGGGCAGCGCTCAAAAAGAGGTCACCGATGGTCTGAATGATGGGATTCTCTTCTCTTTGACGAATATGCAGGCGCTCCACCAAGGCTCGAATGTGCATTGCCAGTTCACGATGATTGCCGAAGACCTCACGAATAAAGTCATCGCGCTCTGATCCGATGGGTAGCGGTGGAGGATCGCCTGCATCGCTAGGCTTCTGTAAGCCCTGCACGAAGAGCGTGTCAAGTAATTCCAGGTCTGCAAGGAATTCTTCCTCTTTTTGGATTGTCTCCAAGATGGCGTTCTGACGCGCAATCTCAGCCTGTGGAATGTTCTTGAGTAGCTCCGGAGGAACAATCTCTGCCCACGCCTTCTTTTGTGTCTGGCCAGAAGATAAACCTCCATCCAGAACACCACCTATTTTTACACTTCTGCTCTCCGAATCAGTGACCGAAAGGCGCAGTGGGCTGGAGGCCGAGTTGGGACACGATGGGCTATAGCAGGCAGATCTTCGGCCTGAAGTGCAGAGGGGGCTATAACATTGTGCGAGGGGAGTGAAGACCCCGTTCGGCAGATCGTCTAGGTCAGTCCCATGCGCTGGCTTGTGACCTTGACCAACCCTGTTTGCTATGTCATTACCAGCTCCTCCAATGGAAAGCTTGAGATTCGAGTCGAAGGCAGAATTGTGGTTCAGAGCGGCTGCCCAGTCATCAGGATCCTCTGGAGCTGAGCCAATGTCTGCGAGGCTGTCCTCGAGGAAAGTATACACCTCGTCAACGTCATCGGTCAACTCTTTCTCACCCCAATCAACCTCGTGGAAAAAGAGTTGACTTTTGAGCGACTTTGCGAGCGAGAGCGCCACCCGCCGGACGCTGTTCTGGTCGCCAAATGCAACGAGAGCATGTTCGGATCCCACTGCTTCCGAGACAAGTAGCTCTTGCAGGGTGGAGACGACGTCTTTGCCAGTGAAGCTATTCGGATAGTCGATGCTGCCCTTGATCTGAACACCGCGGGGCACGTTGGCGCGCAATAAGAGGGCTACAGTAGATAGGAGCGACCATTCTGGCTTTCCGATGCGACTGCTGCGTGTATTCTGAGCAACGGTGTGTGTGGCGTTGGACTTCGGGCTGTTAACAGGTTCCCATGCGAGCGAATCAAATCTTTCGTGACTATACTTCTGAACGAGCTCGCGAATATCGTCGTTTCTATAGCTCGCACTTCTCTGCTGCGCCTGAGTGCGCACGCTAGCCTGTGGCACCGACGAATAGCTCGTTTGATGCTGGAGAGAACCTTGCAAAGCCATGTGCGATTGGCTCTGATCTGATGCTGCTAACTTTTCGAAGGGAGCACCATGATCCAACAGGTCATTCTGATTCACTTTGGTGCCAGGAATTGGGGGCAGAGGCTGGCGGTGAGATCGGCTTGCTCGCGCGGACAAGTCCGAAGCCTCGCTACGCGTACGCTGACGAATGCCACTACGATCGCTGTTTGTGCCATTGTACGTGTCTGGGTCGTAGGAGGAATCATTGGAATGCGACTGCGTTGCAGAGGCCGTGCGGTGAACTCGCCCAGAACCGGCACTGGGGGGCTGTTCTCGGTCACTTCGGTTCTGTCCTTGCGACCATGCAGACCGCGAGCTTGGTTGTGAGTAAGAAGGTGAGCGGAATGCTGAGAGAGGAGATGCGCTCGAACCATCTCTTGGTGGAGGTGAAAAGGAGCGATCGAAGGAACTGACAGTGGAAGGCAGCGGACGGTGACCGTAGGTGGTGTTCGGTGTGTCATGAGAACTTGGCGACGGATACGAAATGGAAGAATTCGACGGAGCCGTAGTTTGTTGGACAGCAGAGGGTGTGACTGGGGGTGACCAGGCGGAAGCTTGCGGCGAGACGGAAATAAAGTAGCCCTGCTGTGCGTAGAATTCGGCACCACCAGCTCGATGGCCCGGAGAGACAGGCCCGGACGCGGCTGTTCCCGCCACCGGGGTCGATCCGGAGAAAGCGCCGGGACTGCGCGGCGGGAGCTGATCCGGACGCTTGGATGCGGGTGTGACGGGCAGAGGACGACCAGCTCGCTGCGAGACCTGGTATGTGGTTCGATGTCTGTCCGAATCAGCCAGCTCGGATTGCGCTCCACCGATGGAAGTGAGTGCGGTTGAGACAAAAGAATCCGTGGAAAAGGCAGCAAAGCTTGAGCTTTGGTCAACGAGCGGTGTACCGCCATCTTCTGTGTACAAGCTGATAATGCCACTGGCCGAAGAGGAGACGGGTCGATCCACGGGCTCACGACGATCCAAAGGATATTGCTGCGCGCTTGTTACGCCCAGAGATGCTGTTGAGTAGGCTCCAGATGGCTTCACCGCATCCTTTCTTTGTGATGTGCTGCAAGCAAGCTTTGATTTTCCGTCTTGGATAATGCTATATTGTATTGACGCAGAAGCGCCCTGCGTTGGCAAACGTGTTTGGGATGCTTGCCGAGACGGGATCGAATGGCTCCCTGGTTGAGGCTGTGGCTGATGTCGGTAGTCATACGCTGGAGCAACTAGCTGGTGTTGTACGTCGTCTCGAAGTTGCATGCGACTCAACTGATCTTTGGTTGATCGCGGCGACCTTGCTGCTGAACGATACGAGGAGGTGGATGGGTTGCGCTGCTGGTGATATGTGTACGCAGGGTTCGAGGAGGTAGGCACCTGTGGCTGAGCAGCAGAACCATCCTGCTGAGACGAGGTGGTATGTCCGTAAGGGTATCGAGGGTCATAAGGTCCGTACTGAGAGCGATCGTCTGTATGGTACGGGTTGGAGGCGTGGACAGATTGAGCGTATACGGAATCGTATGAGTGCGAGCTCTGCGTCGGCTGTCGATACTCGCGACCATACTGGTCGTAGTATTGTCGGTCGGTCGACATAATTATACCAGGCGCAAAGCTAACTGAAGGCAAGCTGCAAGATTCCCTTTGCTTTGTTCCCTCCTTCCGCTACGAGCCTCTGAGGCGATCGCAGGCCCAGTCGATCAGCAGACACGCACTTCGAGGTGCAATGCAAGGCGAGTTTGCTTTGAGACACAAATGGTTGTTGAACAGCTGCAGGAAAGAAACTGAGCTAAAGTTTCGTTCGAGTGCCGGCAAATCCGGGTCTGTCCATCATTCAAAGAGGTTAACGTATCATCAGCAGCGCTGCGATGGGACCGGATGGGATAGTATCAGTCAGGCTAAATCTGACAGCGTTGTTCTGATGAGAGAGAAAGAGATTTGTTGAACAGCAACGGTTGCTGTTTTGCTGAGGGAATGGTGTGTTGGCAAGGCTCGTGCACTGGAGAAATGGATTGAGTGCAGACGAAAAGGGTCGCGAGGTGACACTGTTGCACTTTTTCAGTGTGTAGGTTACCCCACTCAGCCTCGCCTGAAAAAAAGGGTACCAACCAGCCCACGGCTGGCTCTTTCGGCCGGTGTTGTCCCTGAACGCGAGTATCCGAAGATATTGACCTCCCTTTTAACAGCACGCGATCAAGCTCAAGCAGCAAAGAGAAGTCTACATTCCCTCACTTCCTCACTCCGACATCCTCACCATTCTTCACCTGTAGCAGCGCTCTGTGAGCTCGAACAGCATCCCCCAGATCCATCAGGCACATTCGATCGATCCTCTCATTCGAGTATGACTACTGCTGCTTCCGCCTCTTCGTCTTGGCCTCTTCCTCCGATGAGCTACGAACCTCGGCCCGCGGCGCCGGTGAGATCACTGCTGCCTCAGAGGATCGACGTTGCGCAGCTTACACCGAACAACCTCGGACAACTTAGAAAGCTCAACAGCGTCCTCTTCCCTGTGCAATACTCGGAACGCTTCTACAAGGACGTTCTTGACCCTGATGCTGCCGAAATCTGCAAACTCGGCCTTTTCAACGATGTTGCGGTCGGAACCATCTGCTGCCGCCTGGAAACCGTCTCCAAGGATGCTGTTCGCATCTATATCATGACACTCGGAGTTCTGGCCCCTTACCGACGCCTTGGCATTGCATCCGCGCTGCTGCAACACGTGCTTGATCACGTCAGCCCAGGCAAAGAGATTGAGATCATCGACAAGGATGCTCCTACGCAAAAGCCCAAGAAGGACAAGAATGGCAAGGAGACCAAGCCTGAACCTGTCAAGAAGACCGTCAAGGTCGAGTCCATCTATCTGCACGTACAGACCTCCAACCAAGAGGCGCGCACCTTCTACGAAAAGTTCGGCTTCCAAGTCGCAGAGACAATAGACAACTACTACCGAAGAATCCAGCCCGCTAGCGCATGGGTTCTGCAGCTTCAGTAGAGAAGCACCAAACCGAAGAGTACTATACTGCATCACAGGTGTCGTCTGATGCCGGCGTGTCGTCCCAATATTCATTCTACGGGACGGCCACAGCATCGGCCAGACCACCCCGACGCCTCTCTAACATCCACCTTTTCTCAGTTCCGTTGCAGGAGCTGACTGTACAATAATATTGCAAAATGCATGATGCTGTTGATCATTTTAAGAACAAGTGAAAGTACATGGAGGCATACTTCTATCGAACAAGACCGTCAGATGGTAGCGGACAAGTGTCACAACTCAGCGCCCGGAACCTCGCTTTAAAGCTTGCTTGCGGAGTAGTTTTTCGCGTTCGCGCTGCTTCTCCAACTGCTCCTCTCGCAAATCTTCCTCACGAGCCTGCTTCGAACTTCGCAACTCTTCCTGCAGCACCGACGCTGTGTCGGCCTCCATATCATCGTCGCTGTCCACCACTCGGCTTGCATACTTCTTGCGATCTTTTCCGAACAATTTCCAGATCTCTTCACGGTAGTTTTGGCCGCCTCCACCGTCGTCGTCTTCATCCATACCATCGCTCTCGTACTCGTCTTCATAGTCGTCCTCTTGACTATCATATTCGTCTGGAGATTGAGAGTGTCGCCGAACGCCTCTGCGCTCTCCTTGCACAGCACGACCAAATCCACCTGAAGTCGCTGCCAACCTCTTCTTTTCGTCTTGTTCTCGAATGAATCGATCTCGTGCAGTCTCCCTTTTCGGAGGAGGGATTGGTGAAGCTCCGGTTGCAGGCGCGGGAGACGCCTTTGACTCTGCTGGTAGCCGCTTCGGTCTGGATGCGGAATCTGGTTCAGGCGATCTTCGCAATGACGTCGAGGTGGATGTCGCCTTGGCTTTCTGAGTGAGTCTGGCCATAGCTTCGGGGCGTAAAGGAGCACCGGGGAGAAAGTCCGCTGGATTGATGTCGCCAAGAGCTCGTGAGGCGATAGGTTTGATCTCCTTGGGCTGCGTTGCAGGTGAAGGACGGTTGACTTGTGTTGAGCCGACCGGGGCACCTTTTGAATTTGCGTGGCGCTCGCTGGTCTTGATCGTCTTCGACGGTGAAGTTTTACGACATTCAACAGCCTCAGAGTCATCATCGGAGCCAAAAAGATCGTTTTTGGAGTCATTACCGTCTCTATTCTCTTTCCTGAGAGCTGCTCGTTCTCTTGCTTCCTGATCAGCATTTCGCTTCTCTTCCATGGCTTTTTGTCTTCGAAGCAGAGCAGCTTCTCGCTCGAGGTCGGCCTGCGATTGACCTTCGCTCTTGCTTTGGCCCTTTGCTTCCTTGAGCCTCCTGAGATCGCGTTCGATCTCGTCGATGGAACGATGATCACGCTTCTTGGTTCCCAACGCTACAAAGCCATTCTCTTTGGCAAGCTGAGACCGCGCGGAAAGTCGATTTGCACGTTCATCCTCGCCAGCACTGATGTTTGGGCTCGATCTCGAAGATCCTGAGCCCGCGCTGAGGCGACCAATCGGAGTCAGCCTCGGAAGGGAGCCGAACTCTCTGGCACGCTTCATCGCCTGTTTTTCCTCGCGGGTCATGGGTACTGTCTTTCTTTTTTGGGCGCTCGAAGATGCGGAAGACGATTTACCCTCTGTTTTTTTCCCGTTGACTTTGTCCAAACGGTTACCAACAAAGTCGTCCTCATCAGCTTTTCGTTTCCTGCGAGGGCTACCACTGGTGCCCGAGCTCGCCCGAAGGCGATGCGAGAGGTCAACTTTTTGAGTCGATCCTGATACCTTGGCCAGCTTTGGTTTGGATGAGCTTGATGGGCCGAGTTTCGAAGAAGCTGAAATTGCTGGTTTCGCCAATGTCTCGTCGTCCGCCACTGTATCCTGCTGCTTTACCGCATGTTCCTTGCGTAACCGTTCACGGGCTTCATCTTCCTTCTGCCGAGCCATACGTTGGACAAGTATCTTGCGTTCGCGCTCCTTCTGCTCCCTCTCTTGAGTCTCACGCGCAGCAAGCTTGGCTGCAGCCTCGCGCTCCTTCCGCTCGCGCTCACGCGTGAGGACGGCTTGCTCCTCTTCCGCCTTTTTGAGGGCCATCTCCTTCAGTTTGGCGTAGCTCGACATGTTGGGCGTTCCAGGTCTGGTTTGATGGAGTTCGTTGATGACCTTGGCTGCTTCTCGGCTTCAGCTATGGGTGTGATGGCGAGTCGGCCCGGGCTCGCGGTGGAAGTCGATCAGCTTCGTTCGTGCGGCATTGAGAGTTTGAGCTCTCTCTGGTCTTGGCCGGAAACGGCTAGACTTGTTAGCAAGCCCAACGCTACCAGATCAAGAGCGCAGAGAGCGCTATGTGTGGAGTGAAGATGATGGGGATAAAAGCGATCCGGACGATGGGAATGTGTCGTTCGGGTTGCTGAAGTGCGGAGGCCGCCACGCAGCGGACGGCGAAGGAAATCGGGCATCGTCGCAACCCCCGATCTGTCTGACAGTCACAGATTCCGCCGCATGCACTGGCGCGTAAAACCAAAAAAAAAAGTTCGCGCGTATGTTTAGGTGTTGGTCTAGCCTTCTTGGCTGCAGGACGTTCAGCCAGTGCCAGCTGCTTAATTTTTCCCCTCAGTGTCCAGTGGAACCGTAGTAGACCCAGCGACTTGTTGCGTACCACATACCATCGTCCACTGTCACGGAGCCCTTCGTCATACACATCTGACCATCACGGCGTATCCCCATCAATACCTTCGGATAGACTTTCTAACTGAAACACTCCTTCGCCATGCCGTCTTCCAGCATGGCAGCGGTGGAGGCAACCCTTCAGACAGATGGAACCGAAATTACCGCCAGACCGCCTCTGTCTATCGCTCTGCACGTACCGAGTTCGGCTGTAGATCTGGTAAACTCAGCTCAAGGCGGTGCGGCACCCCTGTCGGGAAACCCGAACCGACGTTCGCACATCCAACAAAACATCCAGGCGCTTCCCACGCTCCCGGAAGCGTCACATGCAAATGCGCTCAACACGGCCACTGGGCCTGCACCTGCTGCGCTCGGCCTGACGACCGATCTCGACCCAAGAACCGCAGCAGCTCTCAACGGACTGAACCCGACACAGAAGACGCTCACTCTCTCACGGTCGCAGGGATACGATCTTATCGTTCTCGAACTCACCAACGAGCGCTGGAAGCAGAGATGGGAAAGGCTCTGCCTTGCCAGCCCGGTTGATCTGCCCTCAGCGTCGGGCTCATCCGCTGCACAGCCCTCTCCATTGGCATCTTTGAACATGTCGTCAGGCGGAACAGCGCTTGCTCGGAGCAGTAGCCGACAGGGCTTGAACAGCTTCTCCGCCGGTGGAGTCAGGCAATCGCCATCCCCTGCTGCCAGCAGTACCGGCCAGACGTTCGCCGCAATCGCCCGGGAAGCCGAAGAATGGCGCAAAGCTCCAGCATTCAAGCGATCGGAAGTCAACCTCACAAAGCTCGAAGAGACGGAAGGTGTCATCGCCCTTGCCAGTCAGTGGATCGAGCTCGATTCCCCTGACGAGGGGGTTCGTCTCGACTGCGAGCTGGCTCTTCGACAAGAGCTCGCGTACGCCTCCTATCTGGGAATCTCCAACGTCATTGTGCCTCCACCTTCCTCAGACCCCGCTCGTCGGCCATTTCTGGCCGACTATGCTCGCGCGATCAACTCTTGCCTGACCAGCGGAAGCGCAGAAACCGCACCTGCCGGCTCGTGGATGACCATCACTATCCAGCTGCCCATCTCTTCACCTTACCAGCTCAACAAAATTCTTTCACGCCAAAATGGCAAGGGCGGGTATGGCCTCACCGCTTCCACCACTGCAGCCAGCACCGTGTCGGCGAGCTCGCAAGCCTCGTATACAAGTGCAAGTTCTTCAGCCGTCCTGCTCAGAGCCGAGGACGACTGGGCTTGGGAGACTTGGGAGCAAATTCGACAGATTTGCTCGTACAACACGCGTCTCCAGCTCGCGCTGGATCTTGGTAGCCCTCTTCCCGGCCCTAGCATCTTGGCCCGCTGGATGGCTGAACCCATCAGCATGCTCTGGGTTCCTAGCTCGTCCTACCTCGCCAACGCAAAAGGCTTTCCTGTCCTCTCCAAAGCATCTCAGGCTTTCTTCCGCACCATGTTTAAGAAGAACCCTACGATCGTTCTCAGCAGCGTCCAGAGCCCGCCTTCTACGCACTCAAGAGGCGGTCCGTTGGCTTACCTCCAATACGTGCGGCACTTGGAGAAGGCGACTCCACCAGATGGAGCAGTAGACTCTTTTGCCCGCGGATACACGGACTGGCTCCAAGCACCACTGCAGCCGTTGATGGACAATCTGGAAGGTACCACGTACGAGGTGTTTGAACGTGATCCAGTCAAGTACGCCCTGTACGAGGAGGCCGTGTACAAAGTGCTGCTCGACCGACCTGTCACATCGAGCACGCTGATCTGGGTTTGTGGTGCAGGAAGAGGTCCGCTTGTGGATCGTTGTCTCAATGCGGCGGATCGAGCTGGTCGTGCGGTACGCCTCGTGGCGCTTGAAAAAAACCCGAATGCACTGGTGACATTGCAAGAGCGACAGGCACTTGAATGGGGTGATCAGGTCAAAGTGCAGTACGGCGATATGCGACGTTATCCCGTCCCTTCCAGCATGTCGGATCGACCGGACGTTGTCGTCAGTGAGCTGCTTGGCAGCTTTGGCGACAACGAACTGTCGCCAGAGTGTTTGGATGGCGCTATGCGATTTCTCAAGCCAAACGGGATCTCGATTCCATCCTCTTACACGGCCTTCCTGTCGCCGCTCTCGTCGTCCAAGCTCCATACGGAAGTACTCAACGGATCGAATGCGGCACTAACTTCTGCCGTACAGAAGGCCTCGGAGACGCCGTACGTGGTGCTCTTCCAGAACGTAGCGTTACTCGCTGCTCGTGGTGGTCGGGGCAATTCCGAACAGGTGCAGGAATCGTGGACGTTTGAGCATCGTCCGTCTGCGGTCACGCCTCTCGTCTACGATGAAGAGGGTCTCCCAGCTTCGAATGGCCACAACATCCGCTCCGCCAAGCACACTTTCCACATCCCTCAAGCAGGAACCTGTCACGGTCTCGCAGGCTACTTTGAAGCCCATCTTTACGACAACGTCACGCTCAGTATCCACCCAGACCCGGTGAGAGGATCAAAGGACATGTTGAGCTGGTTCCCGATCTACTTCCCCTTCCGCGAGCCGATCTATCTTCCAGCCAACTCCGAGTTGGATGTGCACATGTGGCGATTGACATCAAGCGATCGGGTGTGGTACGAGTGGAACGCTGAAGCCTTCCTCTCACTCTCGATCGCCACACTCGAAAGTGGAGCGAAGCAACAGCAGCGACCGCTTTCGCTTGATGCTAGTTCCTCGATCGGGTCCAATGGCACAGCTGCTGAGCAGCACAATTTTTCAAACGCTCCCAACACACCCAGGATTCCAAGCGTCTCACTGGCACAACATCCAGCAGAGGGCTCCCACATCTCGTCGGGTCTACAATCCAGCGCTATGCCACAAACGCCCACCACCAGGGTCAAAATCGGAATGACCAGATTACACAATCCGGGTGGAAGAAGCTCCTGGATTGGACTTTGATCCAGTCGCGCTGCACATGCTTTGATCTTGTTTCGCGATTTACACTGTAATGGAAACGCATTGCCTTCGAAGATGACTCACTTGCAAGCACTACGAGGCGTACGGTGATGTGATTGCTTGAATTGCGAATGAAACGAGACGAAAGTATGGACACAAATGAAAACCCGCAAAGCCCAAGACGGAAGAACAAAAAGCGAGTCAAAGTAGGTCATAGAGACGCAGGTATATACTAATGAGATGCAAATGGGTGCTAAGAGACAAAGATATGGTTCATGGGTATGGGGAATTTGCGTAAAAGTTGCGATTCTGCATCGTTTAAGGATTCTGCAGTAGGATCCAGGTGGTTGCTTGGAGCGGCTCAAGCGGAAGAATTGAGCGCAGCAGATGTCCGTCTCCACCACCCCAAGGCGGCAACACTTCCAGCCAAAGCTACACCAAGAAGAGCTGCGCCGCTGACAAAGTTGATCACTCCGGCTTCTTCGCGTTCTCTTCCGGCTCTCGGTCGTCGATCCTTACGACAATTTCTCTTCTCTAGCCTGGGAGGATCTTTACCGCTGCGCGTGCGGCCTGCTTCGGTTGCACCTGATTTCTTGAGCCACGCAAGATTGAAGAAGCCCACTGATGCTGCAGTGGACTGCTGGCCACGCAGCTTCGAGCGGCGCTGCTCACGACGTCGCTGGGTTTCGCTGTCGCTTGAGAATGCGAGACAGCCACTCTCGCTATCGCCAGCCATGCTGCCCATCTCTTCGGCCTGTGCGAGGGCGTCAAGCTCGGCCTTCCGTCGTTCTTCGCTTTCCATAGCCAAGGTGAGCGCCTCCAACCACTCCTCAGAACTAATGTGGACGGTTACCTCGCTGTCGAGCAGACAGGCCTCACGGAAGAAGTAGTAGGCGGGCGGCTGACTCGCTCTTTGCCGATCGGGATGCACCAAAAAGTCTGTAAAGTCGACTCGAGAAGCCGCAGCGTTCGTTGCTGCATGGTCCGGAGATGAGACTCTGCTCGATTCAGCGATGGTGGGAGAGTTGGGAGCCCGCGTAGAAGGCGAAGCGGCCCCAGCTTCAATCCCGCCGAACGTCAAGGAGGCTAAGCTTGGCGTGCGGCTCGTTGTTAACGAAGCTGAATTTCGAACGGGCATTCTCCGCGTGTTGCTGGATTGAAGTAGACCGCTGTGTACGCCGCTGATGAAAGGGCTCGTCAGCTGTCCGTATGGGAATGCCAGAGGGGATCGGCTTGACGCGTGAGAAGGCAGATGTAGTCTTGCGTAAGAGACATAGAGACGCGCTAATGCTTTGGGCCCGCCGAGTGATGCAACGAGTCGCTGTCGATGCGACATGTAGGAATGAGACTGAAGGCGCTCGTATAAGTGTTCAGCAATCACATCGCTGGTCGCTGGCAGTGCAACAGCACTGTTGACCATGGATGGCTCCAAAGCGTCAACAATTCGGGCATGCAGCGCACTCTGATCGTGTTGAGCGACGCCGCTCGAAGTGGACGGCAGCAGTGGCAAAAAGTCCTGAACTAGCCGTTCAGTCGCCAAGCTGACGTCCGCTGCTCTCCAGGCCCGAGAAAAGTATTCAAAAGCGTCTGGGATTCCCATCGAAGAGGTCTGGATGAGCTGTGTGGCCAGACTTGAAGCTTGATGCGTGCTGTATTCGTTGGCAAATTGCAGTCCAATCAACGAAAGCGTGGTGGGATCCATGTTGAATCTTGCCAGGACTTCGAGCTCCTTCCACGCTTCGAGCATCTCATTCTCTTCTTCGAGCTCGGCATCTAATTGCCCAGCGTTAGTGGCAGTCGTGGGTGGGTGTTGAAGACCAGTAGATGTTCCGGAGAGACTTACAACTCGGCTGCCAAGTACGGTCGCACTCTCGTCACTACCTATGGTATTGATACTCAAGGTACTTGTGTTGGGTCCGAAGTCTTCATCGCTATCCATACTCGTCCTGGAGCCATCCTCATGATTTGACTCGGGGCTGGAGACACCGCGAATCGCGGCCAATACCCGCTCTCCACCTTCGAAGGCGCTGAGAGCTTCTTCAAGAGCTTGGTTGAGCTGCAGTTGAGCCGCACTGCGCTGCTGCTGTTCTCGTCGGTTGCTTCGGCGATTGAGAATGCGGTCGCGAATAAAAGTTTCGGTGACGAGTCCGTCGCGGGGCAGCTCAGATCCTAGCAGCCTGGTGAGGCGAGAAGAAAGCGATTGACTTTGAAACGGAGCAGGACCCACTACTAGTAGTGGCCAGATGCCGGTATCGAGCTTATCCAAATGGATGGTGACCAGACGTACCTCCGGGGGACCAGCTTGCGGAGATGCTCGTGATGGCGCGACTACGTTGGCGGATGCAGCGGATTCCGAGGAGGAAGAAGTAGCAAGATTGGAGATGGATTGAGACCTTCGGAGGCTGGCATTATCCGTCTGTTCTGCTGGCGGAAGAGAATCAAGGCCATACCTGCGAAGATCACCCGGGTCGGAAAGGATGACACTTTGGTTCAGGCTGGCATCTGCGGAATCGGACGAACCAAAATCACTGGACCCGCTGGACCACTCAGTGGCAGGTCCGAGGGAGCTTAAGGGTAGCGATGATGGTGTCGAATGTGAGAGGACCTCGTAGCTAGAGCCTGAGCGGATTGAGACAATCGATGCAGACAAGCTTGACTGAGATGCTGGTGGTGATTCGATCTGGGCACACGAGCTCGAAGTACGCGAGCCTGGCGAGTTTGAGTCAGATGGGACTGTGCTCTGCCCGGTGTGCAGTCCGCCCTTCCGATGTCGAGCGACAGGAGCTTCTGCCGAACCAGAAGCAGAATTGCTCGCTACGGCAGGAAACGATCGAGCGAATGATCGGCTTCGGCGTTTTCGTGCACGGTCTCTATCGGCTATTCTCCACGTCGAAGTCTCAGTGTTGACGCGACCGTAGAGCTTGGCCTGGAGTATGGGCGGATGATTGAGGACGGATGCAACGACATGATCGTTGGCGATCCGGATGTCAAGATCACTGGCTGAGGTGGCCTGCGGGACGAGAAACAGCACAGTGGCCTGGTCGTGGGATTGGTGGAATGTCCAGCCGTACAAGGGACTGCCATCGCTGCTGTTCCTCATGTTGGACACTAGAAGCGCCCTCGCTACATTAGACGCCAAAAGGAGAATGTCATTGGTAACGAGGCCAAGCGCAAGTTGGTCTACGAGTACGAGTCAAAGACTCTACTGTGAGCAAACCAACCCTCGAGGCCCAAGCAAGGTCAATGTCCCAGGGGATGGCAGCAGTGTGTTTCGCGAAACGGCGAGCGTGCGGAATCAAAGATGGACGATGGATGGCCGTGTGGACTCGGTCACAAGCGGCCCAAGTGAGTGGTCAAACTGAGTGCCACTCACGCAGGCTCTCCGGACATCAGAGCCATGCCGACTGCGCCTTGCATGGCTCAGTTGAGCACTTTTTGAGGTTGGGCCCCTGCATCAATTTCAGGGTTGGTGCCCATTTCAAAGACTGCGCCGCGCGTAAATTCAAGGGTCCATTCTGTTGCACGCTGCACGCTCCCAGCTGGAAAACAGTTGATGTTGATATAAGTGGTCTAACACTGGGAGCCGATCCCACGAAATCTCATGCTTGCAACGACGACTTCGCTTTGCGATTTCGGCGGAGCGAGCAAACTGAGCTTCAGCTAGGCCATGAACTCGCCGTTTGACTGGTCTGCGAAAGGGATCTCCGTGAAGCCGAAACTGTGACACAGGATCCTGTCTCCGCTTTTGAGGGCGTAGATTGATTCAGGGTTGATCATGTGCGGCGCAAAACATGTGAGTGAGCGCAAGACAAGCGGAGCTCGGACCATGCCTGTGCTGTGCTGATGTGCCCGATTTTGGGAAGCACGGCCGACGAGCGTGGCGAACAAAAGAAAAGGTGCAGCGGCCATTGCGGAGTTTGCAACGCAAAATATTGAGTGTTTCCGCCCTTTGCTGTCTTGCCCAATGCGTGAGTGGGAGTGATTTCGCCAGCTTCACCTAGGCAACAGGCTCGGCCCTCTCTGTGATTCTCAAGGTTTGGGCCAGGTGAACAAGGCGTGTCATGGACATGCTGCACGCCTCTTCTTTGAGCCGTGAGATGCTCTGCTGCAGATGCCGAGCCCCACCCTCCGATGCCCTAGGCCGCCTCACTTGAATCGCCTTCATCCAATGGGAGAAAGGTTTCTGAAGGCTGCCCCTGGGCTGACGACCTCCTCGACGGCGACCCGCCCTGGAAGCACAAATGAAGTGTGGCAAGCTTTCACTGTTGATCTTGCTCAGGGGCCCTTGCCGACATGTGGGTAGTGGAAGCGATCCGAGACACGCAACAGCAATTGTGCGCGCGACTGCACCTCCGCTACACGGCTGCAGGCGGCTTGCAACGCAAACATGCAACCACATTCAAGCAGCCTTGAAATGAACTGCAACCGGCCCAAAAGCTAGTTTGTTGCATCCAGCCACTGCCTCATTGGCTCAAAAAAGGAAACCCCCGTGCAGTCTCACACTCTCACCTGAGAAAACGCGTTCGGAACAAGAAAAATTAAGATTCAATTTGTCAAATTCAACCAACTGCACACAGTGACACCGTGTGTTTTTCGCGCTCTCTCGCCCTGTGCATACAACGACGTTTGGCGGTCGGGTGGGTCGAACTGTGAAGTCGGTCGAGCCTGGCAAAGATAGGTCGGCTGCACGCAGCCCACGCAAAGTGACTGACTGTCTTTGTCGTGGCTTTGGCTCCTGGCCTTCCGTCAGCTGCGAGACGCCTTTGAGCTTTGACGTCGAAAATCGATATTTGAGAGTTTTATGTGAACTGGCGGCTAGCTCTGAGACACGGAGTGGCAACCCCAGCGAGGGCAAGAGACAGAGAGAGACAGAGATAGAGAGTGAAAGAGAAGCGACGCCGGTCAATCTGACCGCTTTGTCTGGCTCTGCTGCGACTCGCACGTTTGCTTACGGACGGATCAGCGCACCCTCTACCAATGGGCACCCTCCTCCCTCGTCGTCTGCATTAGCCGTTCCCCACCTCGATCCGTCAGCATTGGATCTTCCTTTCATTCATCGTCTCGTCAACAGCTACTCCACTATCGCTCTTCGGCGTTTGGTTGCTGCATCGTCCTCGTCCTCGGCCTCTCGCCGTCGACTCATACTCCACACTCCACGCTCCCTACCCTCGACCTGCCATCTATCCCCCTTTTCTCTCGACCTTCACCTTCACATCTCTGCTAGGGCGACATCAGTAGACTCCGCGATCCGCTTTCACAACACTTGGCTTCCATCGTCGCAAAGCCCGCCAACGCATCCAATCAGGCCACCCACCCCTCAGCGCCTGCTGCGAGCAACGCAGCGTATTCATCTCCCACCCCGTTTGGTCTCTCAGCATGGCGAGCACCCCGGCAAGACCGCCGCGATACGGCATCGACAATGCTATGGATCAATCAGCTGCTGATGCCAATTCAACCGCATCCCACGGCTCATCCAGCCGCTTTGCACCTGCCGCCGGTACGCGATCAACCGGAACCCCTGCACCGGCACCCATTGCGTTGGCCGATGTGCTTGCTCGATCCAGCGCCGACCACGTCGCTGCCCTTGATCAGGTGTTGGCCGAGCGCAACCAGTTCTGTTTGGACAACGCGAAGCTCTCTTCCGAGAACGTACGCATCTGGAATCTCATGGGGCGCATCCGTAAAGAAAACGAGAGCCTCAAGGCCAGGTGTGCAGAGCTGGAACGTGCTCTGGGCGCTCCGCCGAGCACAACCAGGGGCTCGTCCCTCAACTCGGCAACAGGCGCTACACCAAGCTCACCAGCCGGCAACCGAAGAAGACTGCCCTATGCGACCGAGGGCGAGAGGTCGAGCAGCCCTCTCAGCCCGCCCCGCCATGGTCGACAGAACTCGCGTTCCGATCTAGATCAGCGTCTTGCATCAACTGGGCAAGGGGCCCCTGCTGCCAGAACCCACCGAAGCCACCAGGAGGCAGTCAACCCAACTTTCGGCTCGGTCGCTACTGCGTATGATGCTCTCCCCTCGCGTTCCAATACGAATGGTTCCAACCACGTTTATGACAGCCCCCTCACCAGCGTCGACCAGGGTCCATCGCACAGCACCAACCCAGTCGACACAGGCGCAGACCGAAGCGCCAGCAACGGCTCTCAGGCTTCCAACATGCAGCAACGTGCTGCAGCTCAGGCACAGGCACAGGCACAGGCCAACTCCATGTCGCTATCTCGCCAAGCGCAAGCTCCGGATGAGCTCACCGATTCTCTCGCCAGTCACGAAAGTGGAGACTTCGAGGCCATTGACCGCAGCTCAGCTTCTGGCACCGACGATAGCCCTCACCAGATTGGAGCGACTCTGCACACTCCTGCTCAAGACAGGCTTCGTACCCCACATCAGCAGGCCTATCCCTCACCCTCAGGAATGGTAGCCTCTCCTTACCAACCCACTGTCGACAGGGTCGCTGAACAGGAGAGATCGCTGCTGGCATCCGGTCCCAACCGGAACCGGGCTGAAGTCACCCCAACCATGATTCCCTCGTCCGCCAGCGCCAGATCCCTTGTCTCCAAGGTCGTGTCAGAGGACCGCATCTCGCGCAGCTCGGGTTCGCGAAAGTCCAAGGATAAGAAGCGTGTGCTGGCGCCTCGTCTCGACTCTTCCCTCTTGCGTGTTGCTAGCGTCAAGATCCAAGGTACCAACTACCGCTCGCCGGACCGCGGCAAAGAGTCCATCTCGTTTCTCATCACCGTCGACATCTTGCAACCTCCAGCCTCATGGGGCCTCAACAGCATGGCTTCGGGGGAGCCCATACCGCCTACATCGTGGACGATTGAGAAGAGCTACAGTGACATCGTCGGCTTGGATGCCAAGCTTCGAAGCAAGGTCGGCAAGAAAGCGTCCCAGCGGCTGGCTCCCCTGCCTGACAAGGCCCTCTTCAAGGACCATGCACCCGCAAAAGTGGACCAACGGAAAGCCCTGCTAGAGATCTACCTCCAGAGTCTCATGGTGCTCGAGCTACCAGACAAGGACGAAGTCTGCACCTTCCTCTGCACCGATGTCGTTCCCAACCGCCTTCGTGATCCACTCTCCTGCAGTAAGGAAGGGTTCCTCACCAAGAAAGGCCAGAACCTCGGAAGATGGGTCACCCGCTTCTATGTATTGCGCAACTCTTATCTCAGCTACTATGAGACACGCGGAGGAGCCCAGATTGGCAGCATCAACATCCGCGACGCACAGATCGGTCGACAGCAAAAGAGCACTGTAAGCAGTGAGCAAGATGAGAACGCGTACCGTCATGCTTTCTTGATTCTTGAGAAGAGGGAAGGCAGCCACGATGAACCGCCGCATATTGCCCGCCACGTCTTGTGCGCTGAGAGCGACGAGGAGCGAGACGACTGGGTCGACGTGCTCGTACGTGCAATCGCCGAGCTTGACGGCCACTCTGTCGAAGATCCACCTTCGTCTCCTACGCAGGCAATGGCGAAAATGCCCTTGTCTCAGCAGCCATCCACTACAAGTCGGGATGGTCTTGGCTATAACAGTCGCCTTCCCGATGCGGCGCTTAGTCCATCTGCTGACACTTCGTCGCGACAGTTTGGGGGTGAAATGGACCGCGGTGCATCCTCCGGCCAGGACTCTAGCAGGAACGCTACTGCGCGGTTGAACAGCATGGACTCGACAGCCACTGGCAAGCCCACCGCCTCGACTGCCGCTTCCTCCCTGCCTCAATCTGCATCCTATCGTAGCCTCAACGAGCCGCGTTCACCAGTGAGCAGCAGAACTGCAGACTTCCAAGATCCCCCTGGCTCGCCTGGTATGCGCACCGAGCCTCTTGGCCGGGGAAAGGCTGCCATTAGCGGACCGATCAACGGAGCTCCCATCCCGGCTGGCTATAAGTTTGGCGCTAGAGACGAGGTCGTTCCTGACAACAAGAAGGATGACAAGAAGCGATTCTGGCAGGGCTTCCGAGCCTTTGGCGGCCATGACAAGCAAAGCCGCGAGCCTCGGCCCGTATTTGGGGTACCCCTAGCCGAGTCTATCGCGATTTCGAGCATTCATGAAGGCCTCGCTTTGCCTTCTGTGGTGTATCGCTGTATCGAGTACCTCGAAAAGCGGAATGCATTCATGGAGGAGGGCATCTACCGTCTTTCCGGCTCTTCAGCTGTGGTCAAGACACTCAAGGACCGTTTCAACATGGAGGGAGACGTGGATTTGTTGGCCGAAAATCAATACTACGACCCACACGCCATCGCAGGTCTCCTGAAAACCTTCCTGCGCGAGCTTCCTACCAGCGTGCTGACACGCGAACTGCACATGGACTTTATGCGCATCAACGAGCTTCAGGATCGCGTTGAGCGCGTCAACGAGCTCGGACTTCTCGTTTCGCAGTTGCCGTTGGCCAATTATTCGCTCCTACGAACGCTCTGCAGCCATCTCATCAAGATCATCGAGCACTCTGATGTTAACAAAATGACTATGCGCAACGTCGGTATTGTCTTTAGCCCCACCCTTGCCATCGGCGCAGGCATCTTTGCTCTATTCCTCACCGAGTTCGACAGCGTCTTTGAGACCGACGCCAATGGTGAACCGGCACCTAAGCGCATCGAGGAGGAGGTTGCTGCTGTCGATCCTACAGACCAGGGAACCAGCGTCGAGGGCTCGTTGGAGAACTCGAAGCGCAACAAGCGTAACAGCGTTCAGTACCGCGAAAGCCAGGCCGAAAAGCTGCTTGGGCTCGAAGGACGCAGCCTTAGCCATCGACCCGTCGATGAGGATATGGAAGGCATGGCTGACGAAGCAGGCGCCGATAACTGGGCACAAGATGTTCATGCAGCTGAACGCAACGACTCGAACGGGCAGATTCATTACGAGCAGCACCTACACCAGAGCGATGAGCAGCCCATGCACGCACCTTCGGCCATCACGAGCTGAGCACCAACGTCACTGACATCCGTCACCCTATCCTATCCCATTCATTCTAATTCTCTCTCTGTACGCCCCGACTGATGATACCAATTTTGACACCCGAGACCACAACTTGTGTGAACCTCATGAATCGTCGACCGGTGCCAGCTCGTAGCTGGAATGTATGGAACCTGTTCAGGGACGTAGACTAAATTGCAAGCTCTAACAGAGGGGAAAAAACAAGCTGGAAATGACGTCATCGTCGCGGTAAAGCCATACAACTCAACCTGTGGGCTCTGGACTCGTCGGTCGACGTTGCTTCTAAACTTCCATCCATGTCTACACCATCCAAAGATACTCTGTATTCACAATCACAACACGCGCCGATTGACAAACGAGAGGCACGTCGTAAATTGAAAGCGCAACATCGGGAAGGACAGTACTCGGACCCCACGTCCATCACCTTTCTCGTTCTCATCCTCGCGTTATTTTACTGGCTTCTTCCAATCCCCGGTATATTCGAAACTCTTTACGGACGAAGAAAACACAATTGTCCTTGTTCAAACGCTGTTGATTCAGTCCTCCAAAAACCAGTCATGCCGTGGCAGAAACAGTTCACCCTCAGCTCCAGGAGCAAGGGTTGCCATCTCGTCACCAACGAAGTCATGCCCCACATCGAAGAAGGATTAAAGGGTGTCAAGGTTGGTATTTTGACCCTGTTCATTCAACATACAAGCGCAGCGTTGAGTTTGAACGAAAACTTTGACAGAGACGTTCGAACCGATATGGACATGGCCCTCGACAAGGTCGTCCCCGAATCCCTCCCCTGGAAACACACCGACGAAGGCCCAGACGACTCCGTCTCTCACACCAAGGCCAGTCTCATCGGCCCCTCGATCACGATCCCCATTACCGACGGCAGACTCAACGTCGGAACTTGGCAGGGAGTGTACCTCTGCGAGTTCCGAAAGCTCGCCCACAAGCGCAAGATCGTCGCTACCATTGTACCCTAACTCAAGCGCAAGATTTCATTCACGGTGTGAAGCATACAAGACATTTGACACCAATCGTACAACTAAACACAGAGTCTCACCACACGCAACCTACTGAGACGCCATCCGCTACATGACCCGGGCGAGGCTTGGACTGGACGACGCAACCGCACAGCTGTGATGTGGTGCGAATGTTGCAGGATATGGTCAATGTTTGTTCAAACTTTTGCGACGTAACCGTTCGACATCATCAGCTACTTGTGAGAGATCTTTTGCCATTTTCTGGGTCGCTCCCCATGCTCGTAGAGACAAAAGTATTTGGGAAGCTCCTGCTTGTCGATGCACTGGACAAGCCTTTCCATATTGGCCTGTTCGGCGATGCAGCGGAGTTTTGAGACGTAGCGACAGTCGGCGAGATCGACGCGGGAAACTTGCTCGACTCCGTCGTATCCGGTCTTGAGGCGGTCAATTATAGCGTTCTCTAAGACGACAGTGTCCCACCCGTAAACGTCGTAGAAGAGGTATAGGTCCAATGCTCTGATGAGTTCATTAAGGTCGGCTGTATCCCAGTGATTCACTGGAAGGCCATGATGATTTAGGCTATCGTAAAGAAGCTGGATCTCGAGATATGGCAATGGCAGATAGATACGATCCCTCTTTCCCGCTTCCGAAACGATCATGCTGTAAAGCTTCCCCGATTTCTGGAACAGAGCTGCCTTCGAGCATTGTATTTCAGTATCGTCCCGCCCAACCAGCACCACCATGTCCCCCTCGGCCCCTATACCTTCCTCCAAAGGCTCCATGGCCTCATCTTCGGTATCACTTCCATCCGTACTGCCCTCAGCTGGGCTTTCACATGGTCGAGTATTGCCAGAGTCAGAGGGGTCGAAGTCACAGGTCGTTACAGGGTCGGACTTGACCTCGGTCGATACCTGAAGGATAGATGGGCAGATGGCGTCGAAGAGCATGAAGCCCGGTGTTGGGCAAGATAAATTCATGCTGTCGTGTGTCTGCGTGACAGGTCAGATTGACTCAGGGGGGGAGATCCAACGAGGTGCGGACGGGAAAGTGAGGGGTACTTATGCTAGACCGCTCCAGAAAGCATTCTAGATAGCCAGACACAGGTGCTCTTTTGGAGAGCCATACGTAGCTGCGGACTGCGACAATGGCCAGCTTGGACCGAGCATGAGGGGGCATAGAAGTTTATGTCACAGCAAATGTGCCTCTTACAGTGACGGTGTCGGAAGATCCGACGCCTGGGCCTCGTCATTGCAATCTTCTCATGAATTGGGGTGGGCTTTACTCTCAAACCTCGTCCGCTTTCCGCTGATGCTGCCCCACTCGCATACATCCAAATGCCATGTTGCTTTCACTGCCCTTTCCTTCCCGTTTGTGGCCTGTTGCGCTGAAGCTTGAGTCCCTCATATAGACGAGAACAATGCAACGAAGAGATGCGGGCCGTGCTTCTTTTCCACAGCGCATATAGTCGGGTCAATCGGTCTCCGACGGCGAGCGCGGGTCTTGCCAGAATGTATGCGTTGGCTAATTGGGAAGCTTTTGGCGCAGCGTATCAGTCAACTCAACCAGCTGCTGACTGTATGACAAGATGCCGCTTCCAAAGCAGCATCAACCGGTGCCACAGAGCTTAAATTGGAATCAGAGGAAGGGCAAGACAGACTGGGATTCTCGCTGCTAAACCTTTGTGGCGTCGCGCTTCAAGGGTCCAAAGTGACAGCACTGTTTAAAGAGGAAAAAAAAATGAAACCGGCTCGGCTCCGACGAAACGCGTCGGGGAGGACTCTCACAGCAACTTTCGCGTCCTCCTCCACGTTCCGGAGTCTTCCCAAAGCCAAGAGGAATGTGTCAAACTGCTCATCCACCCAATCATCCATCCACTGACGTGCTTTCCTCATTTGACCGCCGCTATTCCTCAAATTTGGGATCCTGTTCGTGATGGCGAGAACAAAGGGGATCACCCTGAGGGTCCGCAAACCAACCGATGATGCTTCCACAACCGCACCAGCCGCAGCACCTGATATCCAACCGCCGACCGACGATCACGAACAGCCACACGAGCACATCAAAGACGAAGAGATGGCACCCGCTGAAAGCTCGCGGACTCCCACACTGCCACGATCAAGGAGCTCACGACTCTCGCGAACAAAGTCGCACGAGGAGGCTTTCGAAGCCTCATCATCCTCGACACGGGCCACTCCCTCGCGTCGTTCGCGTCGACAACCCACCAAGCAGGAGCAGCCTGATGCTGATGAAGATGTTGAAATGGCCTCTCTACAGCAAGATGAGGAAGAACAAGGCGAGGAAGACGCCGAGGCAGATGAGAACGATGCTGCTGCCCACAATGCATCTGTCACGCCTCGCAGCCGTTCCACACGCAGTCGAATAAAGTCGTCAACGACGCCCGTACCACAAATGCCATCTGTCTCCCGCGCGAAGCGAAGCCCCAGAAAAGCATCGAGAGTAACCCTGGCAGGAAGAAGAGGCGCCAGTCGCGTAAAAGGAACTCCAGTAGATGATCAAGATGCAGATCCCTCCGTGCAACCTGATGTCCGAGAAGAGCAGGACGACGAAGCCGAAGGCGAGGATGCGAATGCGGAGGATGCAGCAGAAGAAGAAGATGAAGCGGATGAAGATGCAGAGGGCGACGGCGATGGAGATGCAGAGGGCGACGAGGAGGAAGGCGTTGATGAGGAAGGACACAAGACAGTAACGATCAAGGGTACCAAGTACCGGCTCGAAGCCGACGGAGAAGAGGTCATCCTTCCATCTGATCCAGATGGTGACAAGAAGATCGATGAGAAAGGTCGCCTTCAGGGCGGCAGGCAATACAAGGCGTACAACTTCACATCCGATCTGCGTGCAGATCCGGAGAAGGTCTACATGCTGGCGATCGATGCAGCGCGTTCGGCAGGGTACCGCGACTCTCTTTACTTCTTCCGTAGAAACCCTCAAATCTTCAAGATTGAGCTGCTGCAGGCCGAAAAGGAGAAGTTGATTGACGATGGTCGTCTAAGTGGACAGTTAAAGACTCGAAACGTGACCATGGTACCAGCCCGAAATGTCTACAAGCTTCATGGTGCGCGATTCTTGAGCGGCGGCAGGGCGGTCATTGACGATTACTACGAAGCTGAAGCGCGGGCCTCGGGCGTGAAGGAAGGAAAGACCGTTGGAGGCATGTCAACGGAGGAGCAAGAGAAGCGTCGCGAGGCGGAACGTGAACGTGAACGCCCCAAGAAGAAGGCCGACACGTTCAGCTACACCACTATTGATCCGCAAGGCGATCCTGTAGTCACCCAATTCGGCGATGCAGGCCAGTCGCCATGGGTTCGAGCTGGAAACTGGCAGTCGCGCAAGGCTGCTCTGCAACGTGTCGATATCACGGACGAGAACTGGATGCTGGAGATGGCTCGCAGCGTGCGTGGGATGAATACAGAGCTCAACGAGACTCGCAGGGATCGACTATCGGCATTCCCACGCTTCAATCGCTATCTGGGCATTGATGGCATGGCTGGGGTGGAAGAGGTCAAGGATGAAATTGCAGACGGTGAAGCCGAGCCAGAGGACGACCCAGAAGCTCTGAACGACCTTCCTCCCTGGGAACGAGAAAAGTTGCCTGTCGCTACGGAAGAAGAAATTGAGGAAGGGGACAAGAAACGCAAAGCCTTGCTTCAACACAATCTCGATGCTCGGCGTCGCCGGGGTCCTCCTGTCGGTGTCTACGAACCCAACACGCACCTCCCTCACTTTAGTGTCTTGACGCAGCCAAGCTGGGCCTCGCTGGTCAAGGTCGCCCAGCGACCCGCTTACATTCATGATCCAGGACAGGCCAGAGGAGACCAACGTCCAATCTTGGCAGGCGAAAAGCTCGGTTCAGGGGCGTGGGGCATTGCGAGCATCTCAGTCGAATGCATGCCACCTGCCAAATTGCCGGGCCACGTCACTGTTCCCGCAGGCGCGAGCGCAGCGTCGATCTCTATCCCGTCAGAATAGATGTGTTCTGGCGCTCTGTATTTTTAGATTACCGCGAAGAGCGAGCAAGCAGTCTCTCTATCCACAGCAATTCGCCAGCTCTGTTTCGGGGCACATGGAGTTTGATCCAATTTGAGATTGTAAAATGCGGGAAGATTGGCGTAGCTGGAGCTGTTGAGGATCAGCGTGAAAGTGTAGCAAGATACTACAAGCCACGCCAACAAGACACTGTGAGAGGAAGGAAAAGGTGGGTCTGACGCACAAGCCCTTGTATGCGGAGAATGCGACGAAAAGCGCGAGTGTTGGTATTGGGGTAAATAGTTTCTCTGCTTGCTTGCCCGCACGCGTGCCTGCACGGCGAAGTGCTGCGTGTGTGTTTCAGGTCCCTGGCCGTGTTGGTTTCCCGTGAAATTTGGCCGACCGTCACGCATGTGGCTCGAACCACTTGCAGTTCGGCAATCCCGCTCCAGGGCTCCAACACTGCGCCTCATTCACTCGAGCCACTCGTCGTCACGAACCACAGGAAAGAGATTGGAGGCTTTCCTAGAGCGGAATGTGTGAGAAAAGAGAATGAGAGATTGGGAGATTGGGAGATTGGGAGGCGAGTGAGCCAGGCAAGGACGACAACGAGGCCCGTGACGCTCGACTCACTGTTCGCATGTGTGGGCCGAGCTGCAGGTGGGGTGCCTCCAGCTGCACATGGCTATGCAGGAGATGGCGAACTCAAGAATCAGAGCATGCCTTAGCTCCTTGTATGTGACTCTGTTCTATCATTCTTTTAAGAGCTGTTCACCACCTCACCTTCCTCTCCTCCCTGCAAGCCCTTGCTAGGCAGATTGCTCGCCAATACCACTTGGGCCTCATCGAATAGACAGCTCATTGGATTCGCGCTCACTACGCATGTACAGTCCCTGACCAGCCCTCGACAGTTCTCGGATCCCGCTTTTTCGAATAGACACGATTCTGAAGCGCTCATCATGCTGGACGCGGACAGGGAGAACTGTACACCAGCTTCGGGAAGTGTCCCGGTATCAAAACGCCCACTCGTCTCGGCTTCGAACGGCAACTCTCTGCCAACGACATCGACAAAGACGCCGCTGGGTCCTGCTTCATTGGTTTTCCCGGCAGTGGACCCAGATGAGGATCGCGATGTACTTGCAAGCGATGGAAAGACGCTGCGCTCCAGGCGCTCGGTGCTGTTCTACCCGTCCGCCAGCTTGGCTGCCAAGTCGAATCAACAGCCTTTCGCTCGCAGTGCTGCGAAGAGGGAGTCAATCCTGGCACTTGGCAGCATCGGCTATCTTCAGCACTTGTACACCAAACAAGGCATTGCGAATCGCAATCGTCCTGCGACCAAAGGCGCCATGACCCTGGCCATCGGCCCTGCTGGTGAGGCTATGGTCTCAAGTAGCGTAGGTTCTGCTGTGGGAGCTAGTCCCGAGGAATCTTCGCAAGGCAACCTGAATTCAACCCCGTTCACGGAAGAGGAGGAGCCTTCCGATCTTGGACTACCTCCCAGTCCGAAAGCAGGAACCTATATGCGGCCAAAATACTTGGACGTAGCCAGACCCCTGGAAGCAGACACGCGCGCGCTTCGTGCCTTGCTCATTAGCGATCTGCACCAACTATCAAAGGCATGGGAGCTTTCGGATTGGATCGTCAACGATCCAGAGGTAACAGCGATCAAGCAACTTTTGTCGCTCGATTTAAATGAGCTCCACGTTTGCAGGGCAGCAAAAGACTCTTCTACAGCGGATCTGCTCAAAATTATCGACGTCACCACAAAAGCAATCCGATCGGTGCGCAGCTACATGCTTTCTCTTCCCCAGCGCTCGAAGATCCCTACGACCTCTCCCAATGAGCCGAATGGTCGAGATCGGTACAAGCGACAGAGTAGCTTCAGTGGAGTCTCCAGGCCGGGCCAAATTGGCACACCAGTGCCTACAAGGACGAGCGAAATCCTACACCACGATCTGGCCTCCGAAGATGGTTCTCGCCGAGAGAGCACGCTGCTTCCGATCCCGCCGAGACCCCTGTCTGGTGGGCATTTACCAAAGACGCAAAGTACGGAAGACGGTCAGCATCTCAGCATTCTGCGAAAAGCAGCACTTGAGATGTTGTCGGCGCTCAAGGACATGGAAGAACGCAACCGGGTAGAAACAATCGTCTCTGCGGGCGACGACCCCGAACCCGATTTATCGGTCATGTCAGAGACTGGAGATGTGTCCACAATGCTGATGAGCAGCGACCCAGATGACTCGAACATTAGTTTCCTTGCCAACACCGCCGCAGGCACTGGATATCTCTACCGCTCGGACCTGAAGCTTTCGGATCTAGCTGAGGAACGCAACACGCTCCAGAGCTACTTGAAGACTGTTGATTTGGTCCTATCAGCATCAGCATCGACCGTTCAAGACGTTCGTCGACCTTCCAGCTCAGGCATGGTCGTGACACAAGACCTACGTACGTTGACAGTGCAATCTCCCGCCACCGAGTCTATTCCTTCTATCCTGCTGGACGCGGACGGCGGGTCTAATTCGTCAGGCTCCAGCCATGTATGGACTGTAGTGGGCTCAAACACCGCCGAGCGGGTTTCAGCTTTCATGATCGATCACTGCGAACCCTGCATCAACCAAGAGTTCAACCAATCCCGAATATACCGCCTCAAAAATGCCAAGGACGACCTCCAGCTCCTTCTACCGCTCCTCTACGACGGCTACCTGCTCTGCCGAGCATTCAACGAAGTGGTTCGCAGATCCGACAAGCCATGGGGCTACATATCCTCGCACGAGATGCACGATCTGGAAGCAGAAGAAGCAGCACTGCTTCAGAAAGAGGCAGCACGGGTCAAGCAGGCACAAGAAGCCGATGCTCTCAACTTCCAAACACGCGCAGACCGCAGAAATGCCAGTGACAGCGATTTGAGCGCGCCTGGTGAGGAAGCTCGGTCCAAGTCTGTAGAGCGCGAGGGTTTGACGGGTCGACCTGGGTGGACGTTTCGCAGGACTGAGAATCTGCGCGTGTGGGCAGCGGCGCTGAAGCTGCGCTACCATATCCAGACTACAGCCACTCGAGCTATCGCGACGAAGCCGACGACGACAGGTCCAACTTACGGAAGTCTGGGTATGGGCAAACTGGCACTGCACGGACGAAGGGCTGCTTCAGAGTCGCACACCCCGACCCACGCCGTGCAGCACGGCGCGTCGAAGACGATCGACTTTGATCCTGCCAAAGTGGCACGCAAAGAGGAAGGCTGGGAAAGTATGATGACCAAGTTGCTCATGGCTTGGATCGATGCTGTGGCTGAAGAGCAAGGCAGCGAAAGGACACCAGAGTGAGTTTCAACTCTTTCTTCAGTTGCAAAGCAATCGAGGGAAGCAGTGATCAGTGTAAATTTAATAAAAGAACCCATCCTGTGACGTATAAATACAAGTATTGATGATGCAAGCGACATAATCAGGGAAGAAGAGGGGAGGGAGACATGCGCACCGTATCACGCGACATTTTCAAAGGCGGTAACTATTGGAAAAAATTAACGAAAAGAGGGGGGGGGGGGAGCTATGCAAGATAGGAAAGTGGTATATAGAGCCACGCATTGTGGGTGTTTAGAAGGTGGGGTTGATGTTGTGACTGAAAGCCATGGAAAGGGAGTTTGAATCGTCGGATTTGTGTTGGGGAGCATGTTGGGGGTTGGGGAAGACGTTAAAGTTTGAAAAGTTGGAATTGAGTTCCGAGACGGGAGAAAGAAGGGGTAGGTCTACGGTTCGGAAAGAAGACCAAGCTTCGTGGGAGAGTAGGGAGCTTGGATAGCAACTTGTCGAGGGGGAGAGAACGATAGGAGAGATTTCGCGCGATTCCTTTCCAGTGTTGAAGTAAGAATGTTCGAGGAGGGGGACTTCGGCGGGGACTGAAGAGTCTCCAGTGCTCGAGCTGACGCTGCAGCATGAAGGAGCGGAAATCTCTTCCTGTTCTGTCTTGACCAGACCTGAGCTGATAGGGCCAGGAGGAGAGAGAGGACCTAAAGAGAGCAAACCGTCCGAATTGGAACGGCTCGCTGGAACCTTGAGCGGGACATAATCCGAAGTATCAACGTGCGAAACCTCGGCAGACTGAAACCCATCCCACGCAGCCATCGAAGCCGGCAACTGCGACTGAACCTGTGCGTTCCAAGCAAGAATGCCCGTCGCATCCGTGGCTAGTAAATCATCCGCAAGCTGCTTAACATCCGTGTTGACCTTTTCCGCCCGTTTCCCAGCCACCCTCTGCATAAGCGCAGCCGTCGCCACTTCTGCCACCGATGGCTTTCTAAACGAATCAGCCGTCCCCACCGGAAGATGGATCGAGCTTCGTCTGCGCAGTACACTGATGGGCAATTCGCACGAGAAAGTATCTTGGGTGGGAAAGGGAACACTCGCAAAGTCAAAGTGTCCATGGGGAGCGGGAAGGTCAACTGGTCGGACGTGTGCCGACGTGGGAACAACCGTCGGAACACTCGTCAGGTCGACCATACCCAGATCAAAGTCGGCCTCTGTAGCGCTGGCACGACCCGAGGGAAGCACGGGTAGGGACGATGCGGAGCTGAGACCCATGAGATCGACGACGTGAGGCGATGCCATCATCGGCTGCGGCTGAGGATGAGCCCCCGGTGTCTCAGGCTGAGGAGCACCAAAGAACGAATTGTTTGGTGGCATCAACGGTGCCGACAACGGACCGGAAAAGAACTCTGCAGGAACATTGGGCATCAAGTTGTGCGGTGCAGGAGATAGGGCAAGCGTCTGGTAGTACCGATACGCCTGTGCCGGGGTTGGCGGTTGCGAGACCGATGCCTGTTGGAACGAAGCGTCTGGAAGTGGAGATGTGAGAGGACCAAGTCTGTGCTGCATGCTGACTGGATGAGTATCCGAAATGCCCCGACGTCGACGTGGTCCGAACTGAGACTCGACCACCTGACCTTCTAAGCTCGGATCAGGCATCGACAGGAACAATGGCGTCAAGTTTGGTTGCGAGATATCACCGTAGTGCGCAAGAGGCGCCGATGGCAAACCCAGCGTCGCTCCCGAATGCAGCATCGAGAGAGGCGATTGTCCAGCAAAGATGCTGAGCGAAGCCATGCGTGCTGCCTTCTTCTCCTTGTTCCGTCGCTTGCGTTCGCGTGACATGAGGTTCTCGAACTCGGTCACGGGCTCGTACTCGCACTCCCGGCGCAGACGCACACAGGTAGCGCATGCAGGCTGTGCGCCATCACACTTGATCTTCCTGTGATGCGGACGTGTTTGGTCAGTGAACATGTCATACACTTTGTCGGATTGAGAAAAGCAAGATCCGGAATGACAACGTACCTGTGACGACAGTGGATACATGCCATGTTGATGCGTGCCCTTGTTTTACCCTTGCCATCTTGGCTGCCCGAAGGCGAGTCGGCTTCCATCATTCCTTGCTCTGGTGCTACCTTTTCGGATGTGCGCTTTCTGGCGAGCGCTGGCCGAGAAGCATGTGCGATGTCATACGGAGAGATCATTTCGAACCGACTCAATCGAGTAGTATTGTGAGAAAGTGTTGTTCAGAGCCAGTAGTCAGCCTGTATATGCTGGAGAGTGACCTGTCTCGTAGAGACACAGGGTTGATGGATGCTGCAAGGCTGTCAATGGTCGGGTTGAAGACGGTGACACGAGCAGTGCTGTGTTGGGTGGGGAATGGAATCGCAGAAACAGAAGCGCCTCTGAAGCTGATGGCGTAGACTGATGGTGAAGCAGATAAACGTGGTGAAACAAACTGTGGTGTAGGGATGGCGATGAAGGTGTCAAGGAAGAGGGGAAACATTCAAGGTGGCTCAGATGCAATGAGCGGAGTCACGAGGATATATACAAGGCTGCGCATGGTTTGAGCTAACAGTGGCATGCAGAGGCCGCTGAGAGGCTAGGGGAAGAGAAGCGCGGAGGTGAGAGCAGAGCGTCAGAGACAGGCCCAAGAGCAGCATGTGACAGGAGGTAACCAGTAGAGTCAAAGAGAGCAAGTGAAACCGCGAACCCCAGGCACAGAAGCTCGTACTGCATTCGATGGCCCACCAATCTGGGTATTCCGGACGCACATCGATGAATCAAATGGGAGCACCATCCGTGTCTCTGCGGTCAACGTTGCATCCCACGAGCCGGAGTCTTGGCTATCAGCGACGACAGAGTCACGCCTGACTCGTAGCTGCATTCCGCCGGAGGGAGCAGCTGTAGCCAAGCAAAAGAGGGCAGGGAAATGTCGGTTTGAGTTGCTGCAGGAGTAGCTAACAGGGGCATGAGTCTTGAATTCAAACACCGATTATGCGAAACGCAGGGACCAGGATAGGCAAAACTTAATGCCATCTATCCCTCCAATCTAAGTTGGGATCTGAAAGACTGTCCGGAAAATCCATTGTATTCAGCCAGTTGCCACCGTTCGTTCACATACATTCAAGTCCAGCAACAGCTGTCTGCCCTGGCGCTTCCGACTCCGACCCTATTGCAATGAAACTAAAAGAGACGAGAGAGGGCCTGGATCATCTCTTTTCAGCCATGAACCCTTCGTGACAGGGAGGTCAGCGAGCCTCCCGGAAATGAGCTAAGAGCTGCGTACGGGCAGACTTGCGCAACGAATGCGGAACGCCGCTCTCTACATGGCCAAACTTCTCCAATCGTGATGGCCGAAGGGTTGTCAGGCAAGGCGACATGCGCAGCAACAGCAAGCCTTAGCTTTCGGCTGTGCGTAGATCATGCTGGGCGTGGGGGGATGTATCAGCGTGCGGAACGGGAAGCCGAAGCAGATGCAGTCGCAGCTTTCCACGTTCCGAGACGCTGCGTGCTAATTGCGCGCATGCTGTGCCTATGGTGCAAATCACGCAGAACAGCACAAGGAGACAGCCGAGCATGCTCGTGCACGCGTCGGAGTGGGTAAGGCGATAAAGCAGTCCAAACCTGGATGCCAGGCTGCATCTTGGTTCCGGAAAAAATTGTGATCACACGAAGGGGAGCAGGTGGGTGGGGGATGCGCGCCCACCCGCAATGATGTGCACTCACCCTCTGGACGAAATGTAACACCAGGCTCCATCTGCCATCCTGAGCCATTCAAGACCTCTGGTCCATCGAAGAGTGGATTCGCTCAACCTCAGTGAATACGAGGGCTTGAAAACGAGCCTTGCCGGGAAGAAAAGGGTGAAGGGTCATCAACTTGGAGCATGGGGAAATTTTGCTGCGCGGACTTGAGATTTTTTTCACACGTGCAATTCCAACACTCGGATTGAGAACACTGAACGAGTGCCTTTTCGATCTGTTTTCAGATCTGGGTAGCAGAACATGAACATGTGGCCTGCGTGGCATTCTAAGCCTTTTGGATTTTCAACGATCAACAGCATCTGCTAGGTTCCTTCAAGCAGTGCTCCCCTTTGCCTAGTCCAATTCAGGCCCCTTGCTGTTCAGGCGTATCAACATACTTCTGCTAATTCAGCAAAGCATGGCTTGCGATGCCTGCTCTTCACGCTGACCATTTTTTCCGATCTTGCTGAGATTAGGTTCACCTTCGAGATCGGGCGTCTTGAGGGCCTGTTGCGAACTCATGATACATTGAAAATTGGCATCTGTCACTCTTGCACCGTAAAGGTCCGAGACTTTATGGTACAAAATTCGATTTGGCCTGTTTGACAACCGAGACCTTCAAAATATCTGGCAAGGGTAGGATTAGGTGACAAAACGATGGCGTGGTGTGGGCAGCAGGGGTAGTATTCCATCTGGCTCGAAGGATGGTAGGCGGGCAGGGCCAAAAGTAGGCACGCTCGGCAGCATGAGTGCTTCCATCCACAGCATGGCATTCAAGCAAAGTAATAAATGCAAGGCGACAATCCAAAAACGACAGATGAACGCTTTCAACATCTGCCTCTCGACACTCAATCTGCCATCTTCCGGCTCCGCAAACATGCTGATACGGAAGTGGCTGTTTGCAAGAGTACCGAGAAAACCGACTCGAATGATCTGTTTTCGGTATCCATGATTGCTGTGGGCTGCAAGCATGCTTGCCAAGCGAGGAATTAGTCGCTTTATCTGTAATCGGTCTGTCTCATTTCTTGCCACGCAACTCGGCTCTATATCACTGATTGAGGGTTGATAGGAAACCGCAGCCCCATCAACGCAGCATAGTCGTACCACGGCCAACTGACTCGGCTCTAGTGCTGTCAGAGACCCTTGGCTGGAAGCGAGGAGGGTCTAATGCGGAATCCGTGGATTACGTGTCTGTCTGATAAAAGCTTTGCTTTCCTTGCCCACAGCAACGCAGCCACTTGTTTTTGTTTTTGTTTTTGTTTTTCGCTTTTCGTCTTATTAGGCTCGGTGGCACGTTAAGCGAGGCAAGGCGACTAGCTTGTGTGGTCACCTCAAGTGCAAGCAAGACATGAACTGCCTTATGCGCTTCCTTGAAACTTTTTTCCCCAGAATGGTTGCGCCCTCAATTTTCGAATCACCTATCGAATGGACCCTTTGGTACCTACCTGCCTTCTGTACTATCCGATCTCTTTCGAGGGCAACTAGGCATAAGGGCTCACATTCCGCTAGTCAGGCGACACAGCTGGACTGTTGTACAAGAGGGCGAAATCGCCTTTGCTGTTCGAATGGCAAATTCATTCGTTTTGGACCAGTGCATGGGGCTTAGCCTTCTGGTGGTCGCCCCGTCGTTGCTTACGCGATGACCATGCGTTCGCAGGCGCAGTGTAGATTGGCCTCATGAAACTTGCCCACAAAAGCTTCGCACAGACAATTACCCAAGGGTAAGGCGACCCAGGTTTCGTGATGAAGCGTTGACGACGGATCCGAGATCAAACCTCACAAATTGAGCCTCATTCCGCCCGGAGGTCTTTCCGCCGAACCCCTCCGCATTAGTTTGGTATAGCCTTGCAACTCTTGCAACTATATGCATTGAGTGCGCGCTTCGGAAGACGGATATGCAGAGCGTCCGATGCTCCGGACGCTCCGATCCGGAGCGCATTCATGCTCCGTCATCAATTCAAGCCCACCTTCTGTCATTCTTTGATTCTACTGGCTGTGCAACACTGGGGGACGAGTGGACGCTCTCACTGTCTCGGTCCAGACCGTTTGTTCAGAATTCCGAAAAATAGGATTCCGAATCCGAGCAAGTCGATGGAATACTTCCGAGATGCACGTTCGAGTCTTGAAGCACATTCTTGCGCTGTCTTACTTCGTGTACAATGGAAACCATGGGTCTCTGGCACATTACACACACGGCTTATCATGATGATCGTAGGCAAGCATCGGACTCGGCATCTACATTGGCCTGGATTCGTCGCTGAACGTACGTGATAAACGTTCGGGCCGTCAGAAAGAATGGTCGACGGATGGCTCAGAGGTTCAAACCGGGTCGAGAGCAAAGGTTGAATGCGTTGTACCGTACCGCCTCTCGCCGCAATCCCGCAACAGAGGTTTGATCAGCTTCTCTCAAACTCTCCCTGGCGACCTGGCTTTCCAAAATTTTCTACCACTTCCTTGGAAACGAAGAATCTCAAAAGACGACAGAGGTTGCGCTTCCACCGAATGCAGACACAAAGTTCATACGCCATGATTCCTCGACCGAGTCTGAAAGGAGCGAGCGTGATTCGACGGTAAGGATGGCCAGTACGAAGGCACGATATCGTGCTGCGAAACAGGAGGCGTGTGGAAGATAGCGTGACGGCACCCAGCGAGCACACCACAGAGGGGTCACAGCCACGACAGGTTGCATGCCTTACAGACGGTGGAGAGTGAGAAACACAAAATTGGATCGGTCGGAGCTGGTTCCTGCTTTTCGACACTCGATCTTGAACTTGTTTTTGTACACGCAAAACCCTTCTTCTGCCTCAGTGATGCACTCGATCTCAACTATTGGGGTTTTTTTTCCTCAGGCACACGGTTTCAGGCTCCGAAGCTGTTGACTCCAGCAAGCTGGCATCTCTACTCTGCCCTGGCCTCGGCCTCTGTATGCGACCATCCAATAACGGTGGATCGCTCTGAGGAAACCCTGGATTGGACCCCTTATCCTATCGATGCTTTGTCACTCCGCTGCATTGGAAACTCATCATTTCGGCCAATTGTTTTCTCGATACAGGGTCCGCGGCGAAGTCAGCTAGCCACGCTACCTGGGGGAGGCAATCAGCGTTACTCGACTGTACTGGTCACCGAACCTGAGTCTAGCCAAGTCTTTCGGAGCTGTCGCTCGTTCCTGATTCTTACCTCTGACTCCAGATCAAATGTATGCGCTCCATTTCTACACAATAGGTCTGTACACAATAGGTCTGAACTTGTTTTTGACACAGTAGCCCAGGCTTGGCACAGCATTCTCGCAAGCCCTTTTTTTCTGGTTCAAGCGACCCACTCCCTTCCGCGAGGTCTAGAGCCCAAATCGAAGCCGACCCCGAATCTATTCATGATCGTCACCTGTTTTTGCATGGAAGCTACAAGGCGACGCCAATGTGGGCTTTAAGTGGACGTTGACGATGACACCGTCATTGCGTCGGGCGTCATGTTCGGCACCTTCCCGAGAGTCCTACCCAATTCTTTGACGCACATCGCTTGCTGCGTTTGACGGAGTAATGCACCTCTTGCTTGCACAGAGCACAACGTGAAAGAAAATCCTTATATCCGTCTGGGATCCAAAAATCCACCAACTCCGACAGACAGATCTAATGCAGCTACCATTCTGTGCACTTCAATGCTATTTTCGATCCTCCGGTGCTGCTGTTCCGAGAATTCGTTTCCTCTCGCTTAAACATTCGGAACCGAACAACGCAAACTCTTCCGCAGACCAGGTTGAAACCACGTTGCATCAAGCCGTGTCGCTGGATAACAGTGGCTCGCGCGCAAAAACGTGTTGCTCCCTCTCCAGTTGCCTCCTAGTGTTCCAGTGGTCTTTCCACTCTTCATCTTACTCAGATTGTTCCCTGCAGCCATGATCCTCGCATACAGTAACTAGAATAAAATGTGTAAGATCTCGCGCGCCTTGCTGGCAAATGCCGGTTTTTCATGGCCAACGGAAACATGTTTCTCGCTTGTTGTTCCCAGGACTTGCATCCCAAACTGTACGGTACATTGCAGTTGATCCTTCTAGAAGATTGGACCCCCGGATCTGGCTTCTTTTCATTATACAATCGCTCCCAAAAGAGTTCGTGACTTGATTGGGAACGCCAATCCTGACGGACAACTATAACCTGCGCAGCAAAGTCCTAGACATGGGTTTGCCAAGTCCCCCTTGCGAACAGGAAATCTTGATCGAAGCGGGCTGCGTCCACATCAGAAGGCCTGCAGAGCAGATGCTTCCATACGAGAACCTGAACCTGCGCTCTGCAACTTTGACCTCATAAGAACACGTTCACGAATAGATACTAGGTCTTGTACTTGATTTTTTAGAGTTCCTATACTACGATTATCGATATGTACATTTCCTGCTTTAAAATATTCAACTAGATCATGTAGTTCTTCTTCGCTACTAGCTAGTTGTGTTACTTTGTATTGAAGACCTACTTTAAATTTATCAGTGGCTGTTGTTGTTGTATTGATACTGAAAGAACCGCTTCCTAGAAAAAAAAAAAAAAGGGCGCGTCGGTAAATCCTGTCACATACCAGCTTAGAAAAACTACCAATTCCTGATTTAGATAGGATACGAGAATAGTCTCGTAGGGTTAGGGTTCTTCACCTAGTGTATCTTCTACAAAATATTTTTCCAATTTTCCCAATTTTCCTCCGCACAAGCTAGAGACCACGATAGTGAGGATGCAGCACGTGCACCGGCATTCGCTGGCTTTTTCCGATAAGGTGCCAAAGCATCGATGCTTCAGTTGCGGAGCTTGAACCTTGGGGCTTTGCAATTTTCTTCACCCGAGGTGTTACATGCATACACTTGCATACATGTAATTTGTGAGGAGAAAGCTTGCATTACTAGAAAGGGGGGGAACTGAGCGCTCGACCTATATACCGCATGAATGTGGCTATATGCGGTCGAGCGATACAACTTTGTGCTTCGCTGGCACTAAGGATTGCTGGGATTCGGGGAGCATTCTTTCGTGCGGGAGGCTCTTCTCGTGCGAGAGAGTCGCGGCTGCGTACGCAGGCGTGACATCTTACAACTATAGGCGACTCGAGCACTGTATCGGCGGAAACAGACAGGAGAGACGGGTGAGGCTTTGGTTTGGACAACGCCGACCGCTGGCTTTACCAACTACCTGAGCAAGTGAGTTCCTTATCACCGGGTTGAAGGCCACCGTTCTACAAGACTTAGTCAGTAGACAGGGGCGTGAAAAGAACCGCTAGCATCGATATCCGCCCCTTTCTCTAGGCCTCTGCGGTGCTTTGTCGCTAGTCTCGGTATGTGAGGCGGCTTCTCACAGAGCTTGTCAGCTTGGGCTTTCACTTGGTCCATATACAGCTACTGCTATTGCGGGTGAATTATTTGATAGACTCTGGAAGCTTACACGCCAAACACGCTACGGCCCCTCGTCGAATTTTTGTGTCAACCCTTCAGACGTAGATGAAGAAGGTCGACGAGCCTGTCGATCTTTGCAACGTGTTGTACGGGACGATGAGCAGCAACGGTGCATTTCCTGTTCTTTCGCGAGTTCAGAAGATGAGGCTTGGCTTTTACGCCCTATGGACTTGAAGGTAGACCCCAGCTCAACTTCCTAAGGAGCCCTCCTCGCCTCTTTCTTAAGGGGGTATTAGTTTATTCATGTTTTTGGAAACACGTGTTTTTGATTGATTCTGTTTCTCAAAATCCCAAGTGTACTTATGTAAGCCCAGCCAAAGTTGAGGAAACACAAGCTTTTTCAAAAACACACCTCCCAAGACACTTTTTTGATTTCCCCAATGTGTGTGTACACTCTCTTCACTACTCCAACATATATGCTTTCCACTGGTGTGTCTCTCAACGGCACACCTCCTTGATCCATCACAATGGTCCTTAGTTCAACAGAGGGTATTTTCGAGCCATGGAACCTAATCAAGAAGAAATCTCTGATCAAACTCCTGGCAATGGCAATGAACAGCATTCCCATGAACCCACAGCTTCTGCTGCTCAGCCATCTGCTGCACTGACTGCAAATGTGCCAAAGGTATCTGCTTCCAGCAATACATGTCTCTAAACAAGGAGCTTCAACACTTTACAATCATCAATACCAACACCTTCAGCCTCATCCAGCAAGAGAAACTTCTTCTGGCCTCCTCAGGATGTCAAGCACCTTGTTGGGCTCATTTATGATAACAATTCATATCAGTGTGCTCTGCTTCCATCTTGCAAAAACAGCAGGGATGAACCAGCAAACAAGTTGTGGAAGGAGCCCATCTTCTGTGAAATCTTCAAGACACTCTTTCCAACCCAGACTGTTGATACTGGCCACATCAAGTTCAAGATCAGGGGGCTCTGTGCAACATACTCAAAGGAAATGAAGAGGCTTGCTCTCACTGGTGCAAGCTCTCTTTTGGAAGACCTTCATTCATCAAACCTAGTAAGTCTTTTGCATCTGGCTTTGTTTGGCTATGCTAGTCTACTCATCAATGCCCTGTTTGTTTCTCTTTTCTTCTTTCTTTACAGGTTTACATATCTTGGGCTGCTGTAATGAGCAAGTATCCCTGGTTCACAAAAATGCACAAAATGATGAACAATCGATTCACAGCAAGTCCTATGTTAGAATATACAGTCACTTGCGTTTTCTACTTTGGTACAATCTGGTAGATCATGGAGGCCCAACATAGTATTGGAAGGAGTGAACCAGCAATGGAGTTACCACTACCAGTTCAGGGATCCAGGGGAAGGGGAAACCACTGATCAGCTAAGGCAAAGACAAGTAGCTATCTCGACTATGCCTTCCCTATATCAGAGGGGCTTGTAGAGCTAAGTCTGAGGATATTTCAGCTTAGATACACTCCGTATGTAGAGGATATCAGGGGTTGCAGTAGGGATTGAGAAGCAATTACCAACATAGGCAACTTGCTCTTGCAGGAGGAGGAGAGTAGAAGAAGAGAAAAGAAGAGAAGAGCAGGCCTTGCTATGTGAGGATGTGGGAACTAGTTCAAATGACTTTCTACAACTGTATCTACATATGAGTCAATGTATATATGTGTTTTCCTGTGATGGCAATGCCCTCTCAAAGTTGGAAATGTCATTGCTATATTAAGGGCATGATCCCTGTGTAGGATCCTGAAGAGTATGGAGCATCATTTGGGATCTTGAGTAGAGACAGTGAATTGTTATGGGAGCTCATCTTGAGCATGTGTGTGTGTTGCATGTATATGTTATCTTTCCTTATCATGGAGGAGTGTGTTCCTATCTTTCCAATGTATACAGTCCACACTCATCCAACACAAATTGTGTCTCAGAGATATTGGTCTGGGGTCCCCACAATCATGGAGTGATAGCCAAAACCAGGTAAGTGTTGCCTGTAGCCAGATGTGGGGTCCCAGAATTGGACTTTTCTTGACACATCATGGCCTAACAGTGTGGAAATAATTTTGAGGAATATTCAACACATCCTAGTTGCCTGTGTTGGACCTCCACAATCTAACAGATCATGTTGAAGTCGAAAACATGAGTGACTGTATATTCCAACACACTTAGCCTCGATTTTGCACACCCATTTTTTGGATCTGGATAGCCGGACCTCAACACCGCTCGCTTGATATCAGCCTCAACCCTGACAATAAGTTCATAACATTCACTGTCTCTACTCAAGATCCCAAACAATGCTCCATACTCTTCAAGGTTCTACACAGGGATCATGCCCTTGATATAGCAATGACATTTCCAACTTCAAGAGGGCATTGCCATCACAGGAAAACACATATATATACATTGATTCACATATAGATACAGTTGCAGAAAATCATTCAAACTAGTTCCCACATCCTTGTATAGCAAGGTCTGCTCTTCTCTTCTTTTATCTTCTTCTACTCTCCTCCTCCTGTGTGAGCAAGTTGCCTATGTTGGTAATTGCTTCTCAATCCCTACTGCAACCCCTGATATCCTCTACATACGGAGTGTATCTAAGCTGAAATATCCTCAGACTTAGCTCTATAAGCCCCTCCAATATAGGGAAGGTATAGTTGAGATAGCTTTTTGTCTTGCCTTAGCTGATCAGTGGTTTACCTTTACCCTGGATCCCTGAACCAGTTGTGGTAGCCCCATTGCTGGTTCACTTCTTCCATTAGTTACAGATGCACTCTCAAGGTGCCACAAGAAGACAACAGCAGACTACAACACTATGATTCAAGGTGCTGTTGCCAGGAGGCTTGCCCTTACCAGACCACAAGCATTGTCAGAAACACCTCCTTCACAAGCATTGTTGGAGACACCTCCTTGACCTTGTTCCTATTCATGTACCAGAATGTAACCCTCTCAAACCATATCATTTGATTTCTGCAACTCTAGTATTGTTTCCAGTGAGAAAGACATTAGCAAATCAACAAGAGTAGGCAAACAAGCATAGGAAGGTGTGTAGTAGTGCTCATGTTAGATTTATCAAAATGCTACTCAATTGATTTCTCACATTTTGGGAACACCATGTTTGTATATGGGGTGCTCAAAAATTTTGAGAAACACAATCAATCAAAAACACGTGATTCCAAAAACACGAATAAACTGATACCCCCTTTAAACAGCAGTCCTTAGCACGGTCTTTGAAACCGTCCGAGGTGAGCCACTTCAAAGCCATTGAGCTGCTTGTCACACGACTCAGAACCTCATCGGGCCGGTAGTTGATCCAAGACCTGTGCCAGTCCCCGGCTCTGACCTGACTTGCATTACTTGATCTGGCTCTGCGGTTTCCGCGCCCCTTCCACCAACAATCAGTACGAGGACGACGGGCTAAGCACACGTGGCACCGTGGCGACATTCAGAATGTAAGAGCGCAACTCAACGAACATCTTTTCTCAATGACTCGGCCGAAACAAATGGATTGCAACATCTGCATTGATGATTGCCAAGCTTGTGCCGAGTTTTGATCAGGCACTTCGAGGGGCACGGAAGCTTGGAGAAAGGTCTGGGTTGAGAGGTGCCGACGAGCAGCTTGCCGCACATGCTTGGCGTTGGTCAGGGCTGTGTCATTTCAAGACGAGAGCCCCATTGCTGTGCTGGGTACGGCAGAAATGACATGGTCTCGACTCAGCTCCCCCGACGCCATGCAGCAAAGAAGCTGGACGAGTGCATCACATCGACGTGGTGTGCTATGGTGCGATAGGAGTGCAGATGAGAAGGATGAATGGAGCGCAAGCGATTGCAGCAAGTCTCTCTCGCTTGGCATGTTTCTGCATGCTGAACCGTCGGATGGGAAGCACAGAGTGGGTCGTGCCAGATTCGGAGCCTGATTGCGAAAACACGAACAACAAGATAAGTGGAGCTCAGTGTGTGCAACGGCTGGCGCCTCGCCTGACCGTGCAGCCACGCGACTTTTGGCGCGCTACAGGCCGTTCACGGAGGAGAAGCAGCTTCGAATTTGAGGCTCGCCTGCTGCATTCTGGAACACCACAGCGCAGCACGCCGCTTAGAAGCAACTTGAACTACAACAACCCGCAATTTAAATCGCAACCATCTTCTCGCTTTCGCCTCAATTCAATTGGAGACGGCCCGATTTGAAAATACGTCGCACGGTGCTTGTGCCTTGTCATTGTGCAGGCTTACGCAGCGATAGTGCCGTGCCGCGAATGCATGCCCTGTTTTGGCTCTACAAACCCAGCGCAACTTGGCTCAGCTCAGTAGAGCAGAGCGGAAAGGCAAAGTGGAGTTAGGATAGAGCACGGAAGGATGGCCTGAGAGCCGTGACTCTGCTGCTCCTCAAACTCCGCACACGTCTGGGCTGGTCTGCAAAGCACAGCATGTAAACCAAAGCCAAGCGAACCTGTGTCGGCCCGCCGTTGTGACTCTGAACTTTCTCCTATCGCTCGTGTTGAATACGCAGTGGTCGGTACCTCATCGTGGAGACAACCCAGCCCTTTTTTAACACCGTGCATCTTCAATCTTCACCACCACTTACCAAATTCGAAGCACCTTTCGTGTTTACTGCTATCTACCAACCCTCACCAGTTCGACTCAACTTGCTCTCGTCTTTTGCAAGCTTGACTCTCTTCAACGCGCACACACACATACACACATCGTCCCAGCTCAACCAGCAACTACACTTTCCACCAAGATGGTATGTACATTTGGTTGCTATGCATCGAACAAGCCCGACGGAATGCTTTCTGGCAGCGGTCGACGTGCGCACTCGCCGTGTCATTCCATTGCTTCTGATGCTTGTACTGTCAACGATGATGACCTATACTGACGATGACCGATTGATTTTCCCTCTTATCCACTTTTGCGCATTTCCGTTCCCACGTCTCTTGTGGATCGATGGTGCTTCTTTGTTACGATCTCCCAGGGTTCCTGCATGTCCAGTCCTTCCGATGGGAAGAAGATGAAGCGCACCGACACCAACCCTGGCAAGAACAACACCGAGTTGCACCGAACCACCTCTTCCTACCAGGGCTCCGTTGCTGATGGCATGAGGTACTCTGACCGTGCTTCCAACGCCGAGCGAGACCGTCTCACCGCCTCGCAGCTCCACAAGTCCAAGACCCTTGAGGAGAGGATCAAGCAGGCCGAGCGAGAGAACAAGTCCCGCGCCGGATAAACATACGCTCCCAGTCTCTCAGCTCTTTACATTCTGCCCCTTTCCTCGAACTCTTATGATATCCCAAATGCGCCATCATTTGCCCCTTCGAGCCGCGCACCCGTCAGCGCTGCGATAGCACTGCTCGAAAGTGTGCAGTCGTCTCGTCCACGGAACTCGCTTCGGTCCCTTTTCGATACCATCTCGTCGGCAAACTTGGTCCTATGCTCCCCTTTCCGCTTGTACATGCATTTGCTTGAGCCAGTCGACTCTATCTCTTCAGAAACCAAATCTTTCAATTCTGCTCTTCCACCATCTTTTGGAAAAAAGGTGTATCAGATTTGATTGGCTTGTACCCACACATGGCACACGACATTGGAGGTTTTTGACTGAAAGTCTGAGATTAGAAGGAGCGAAACGCGGGGACTCGGTTTTGGCGCTCTGAGGGTTTAAAGAGAAGCGACATCGATGATGACCTTGCCCACGAACTTGCCGGTTCCCTGGAGTTGGAAAGCCTTCTTTGCCTGGTCGAACGAAAAGACCTGTTCGGGGAGGATGAGTGGCTTAAGCACGTTGAAGCTTGCAACTTTTCCATCAACGTTGCGCTAGGCGGTGGCGTGGGCATCGAGATACTGTTGGAAGAGCTTGTAGCTTCCACACATGACACCTTGTATATGGGCCTGGGAATACAAGATGGCTTTAGCGGCATCTGGTAAGCCATCGTCGTTTGTACGTTGAGCAGAGGATTTGTAGTCGTCCATGTAACCAACGACCCAGATTGAGCCGTAGGATTTGGTAGCCAGAATTGCGCGGGTCATGGTGGTACCTCCGGCGATTTCAACCGTATGATCAACACCTTGTCCACGCGGAGTGAGCGAACGAACGCTTTGCCACCAGTTCTTATCCGTGCTGTAGTTGACGCAATCGTTGGGATGGACGCCGAGCTTTTGGACGAGTTTGAGCTTGTCATCCGAACTTGAGATGACGATGGGACGTGCACCGGCCGAAAGTGCCAATTGCAACGCTGCAATGCTCACACCGCCAGTACCTTCAACCAAAACGCATTGACCAGGTTGGACAGTCTTTCCATTTTGTCCAAAAAGACAATGGGAAGCGGTGAGTCCAGCAACTGGAAGCGAAGCCGCTTGACGATAGTCCATGTGTTCAGGAATGGGAAGCAGATTGTACTCGTCCAAAAGAACGTGTTTAGCAAGAACACCATCTCGACCACCTCCAAGAGCGGTAGCCTGCATCTCGTTGCCAATCTTTCCATGGCGCCAGTTCGAGGCAAGATGGGTCAAGACTCGATCTCCAACCTTGACGGTGGATAAATCCTTTCCGACAGAAAGCACCTTTCCCGCGCCATCGGAAACAGGGATCAAACCGGCAGGTGGCGACGCCGGGGCCGGATACGTACCAGTTGCAACTGAATCATAGCGAGAAAAATTCTCGAGCGTTAGAGAGCTACTCTATATCGTATCAAGAGATTGGTAAATCTAACTCTAACTTACTCTGGTAGTCTCTAGCATTGAGCGAAACCGCATGCACCTCGACGATCACCTGAGTAGGCTCCAACTGCGATACATCAGGAAGCGACGCCTGGCTGTCCAGAACCAGGCCGTCGAGGTTCTCTACGAAAGAAGTAAGACGGTAAGCCTGAGTGACGGTAGGCGACGACATGAAGACAATATGACTGTCGATTCAAAGTTCACCGGCTGTGAGAAAGAAAAGCAGATGCCCAACCGTATCAAGGGGTCAAAGAGTATTCACCGCAAGACTCGGCCAGGGAAGCTTTGAAATCACTTTGTCATCGACCGTTCCGACGCTAACATAGTGCATCCGTTTCCTCTCAGTTTTCGGAGTAAACTTGTCTCAAGAACAGTGGAATGTTTTCGTCGTGTGGTCTTTGCTTGCGCGAAACACGTTGCTTGGTCCAAGTTGCATAGCCGCGGTGCACGATTACTTCACATAGAACACAGATGTTTTCTGAGCACCTCCACCTCTGCCTTAAAATCCGGCCCGCCATTTTGCACACTGTTGAAAATCCGAAGAAAAAAAGATGGCACGAAAAAGAAGCCCCACAATGGTGAGCAATAGCAATCTGGGACGCACAATCAAACACAGACCCATCTAGTGGCACGAGCTTTGGTTAGAGAACAAGAAGAGACAAAAGGAGCGAATCACTTAGCGAAGTTACTGAGCGGCTGCACCGCCGCGTCCACCGCCGCGTCCACCGCCGCGTCCACCACGGGGGGCGCCACGAGGGGCATTTCCACCGTGACCGCGTCCCCCACCTCGACCTCCTCGACCTCCTCGACCTCCTCGACCACGAGAGCAGTTGGCACCTGACTGGGCAGCGGAAGCAGCGGCAGGATTAACCGGCGCCTGGGGAGGGTTCGCAGAAACAGGCGGGCGAGCTGGCCTAGCGCCGCCACGTGCAGCTCCTCGCGCTGATCCGGCATGACCATAGCCATTGGGAGTAGAACTCGTGGGCGGTCGGATGCCGAGAGCAGCCATGATGGGGTTGATCTCCTGCACCTGGGTGGACGAGACGGCCGCTCGGGTTGGCTTGTGCGCACCACTGGCTACACCGGAGAAGGCAACATCTTGCGAGACAGGGGCATGGCGCTGCTGAGGTCGCTGCAGGATCTGCGTGCTGCCACCTCGGCCCTTGCCGTTCTGAGCAGTAGTGCTCGGCGTGAAGGCATTAGGCGGTCGGTAAGAGCTTGCACCGGCGCCGTATCCATGGGCCCCGTTGCCGTTGCCGTTGCCATTGCCCTGTGCAGTTCCTGTACCGCCGATGGGTCCAAGAGTCCTCTCCAGCGCGCTGCCGACTGAGGCGCTGGTGTCTCCCACGCCGCTGGTGCCGGCGCAGACGAACTGCGGCTGCGTCAAGTTGAGCACACTGACGAACGACACGGTGGCGCCCTTGTAGGGGGCACAACGGTCGCCCAGAGTGCTTCCGCTCAGGAAGGGAACATCAAACACCACCTCGAGAGAGTTGCTGTTGATACCCACGACGACACCACGTGCCGAAAGCGGGACATTGCCGCTGTCCTGCACCATGATGACACGGTCACCGAGCTCAAACCTCTGGGCCTGTAGACGGAAAGGAGCATGGCTAGGCTTGAGCAGCGCGGTGCGAGGAATGCCCTTGATAAAGACACGCTTGACCTGGCTTGCGGCGCCGATCGCAGTGCGGGTATCCACAAGACGGGATGTGAAAGCTTCAATGTTCTGAACGGTTTCCTTGGACAGCTGTTCGGCGTAAAGCGGCACCGTCTCGAGGTCACGCACGCCCTTGGCCTTGATCCAGTCCTTGAGCTTCGCCATCTTCTCATCGACAACTGACTCGTCCCATATCTGCGAAGCGCGGGTGATGTCGACACCAGACTTGTGACTGAGCATTTGTGCGATCTCAGGGAAGGTCTGCACGTACTCCTTTACGAGTTCGAGTGTCTTCTCGGAGAACTCCCAGCCAGCAGCCGACTTTCTCGAATAACCTAGCACCTTTTCACCCTTGGCCTCAAACTTGAGTCTGAGACCCACGTTGACCTTCTGGTCCTTCCAGGCGAGTATCATGCTCGAAGTGAGCTTGGCGAGTGCGAGCGAAGTGATGCCGCACCTCTTGGCAACCTGGTAGGAAGGGGAGTAGCTAGGTCGAGCACGCTTGCTAACGAGATCGCGAAGATACGCATTCTCTTTAGCTTGGTTGGGGAAGAAAGCCACCTCGATGGCAAGCGAAGCGTCCGTGCTTCCGAAAACGTGGGCCGGAGTACCATAGGCGTTGGCGCCGAGAAAGAAGACTTTAGTCTTGTCCGGGTACTCCTCACGGATAGGCTTGGCCGGCGACTCGAGGAAACGAGCATCATCGTGAACAACGTTGGTAACAGTGACCTGAACTGCCTGATCGATCTCCTTCTTGGGACTGTCCTCGTAGTCCTTAATGAAAGCACCATCGTCGAGGCGCTTGAGTCCCTTGAGCGGGCGGATATGGACAAGAACATCGACATCGCCGATGAGCACACCCATACGCTTGCTGTAGTGGTACTCGGCACGTTCCACCTTGCGCTGGAACTCGGAGAGGCTGGCGCCTTGATGAGGGTGAGTGATCACCTTTTGCTGACCGCCGACCATTCCCATCTCGTAGCGGAAGAGGTTATCCGAGACACCCACGACAAGACCCTCGGTGAGGAACGGCCAGTTCAGGAAGGCACGGTTGCCAATCATTGCTTCGGCGATGGCTTCGGTCTTGGCATCTTCGTATGCATTCTCGATCGTAACAACCATGCTTACGCCCTTGGACTCCGATTGGAAAATGTTGATGCCATGGTGGCCAAGACGGCCATAATGAGGGAGTGTCTTGAGAGAAGGGAATCCAGCCAAAGCGCGGACACCAAGCTCGACACCCGTTGGAAGACCCTTGATGAGGTGGAGACCATCGAGTGTGGGGAGTTCGAAGTTCTTGATGGTAGCTCGGCAGTGCACGAGGTCTGGGAAGGTGCCGGGCAGACTGGAAGGGAAGAAAATTTCTTCCTCTTTGTTGTAAGTAAATTCGCGGCTGTATCCGAAACCGTTGCGCTTGCGCTCCTCGATGCCGAGGTAGACCTCGCGCTTGTCGAGAGCTTCAAGGAGACGCTTTTCGTCAATGAAGGGGATCTTGACGACAGCCTCCCAATCCTGCTTCTTACCGTTGAGATCAGCCTCAAAGTTTTCTGGGTAGAAGTCGATGATGGGCGAGTTGGGGTCGGTCATCAGGTCGCGGAATGCAGTAGGGATATGTTGGCTACTGAGTGCAGGAAGGACTCCCATGAGCTGGTCGAAGGGACGAAAAGGCTTGCCGAGATCGAATTCGAACTTCATCTCGTCTACATTCTTGAGGTCAGAGATCTTGGGAGCATAATGGTAGTCGTAGAACCAGCCCCAGGAAGCGACACCATCGTAATAGTAGTGGAGCACCCATTGAAGGCCCTCGACGTAACGGAAGGCAAGCTTGGACATAGCTTCGTCACTATGATAGTCGATCTCGAGCTTTTCTTTGTAGTAGTCTTTCTTCCAGGCAGTCATCTGAGCATGGAGACACTTCTTGTAGTCTTCCTCGGGGTCAGCTTCGTCGTCACTAGCAGTGTCGACTTTTGCCTTGAGGTAGCGGCTCAACACTCGGTCGACAGCGACGTCGGACTCGGACTTGGCGCCGGTGGCCTTGCCGCCAACTAACTCCACGGTTGAGGCTTCGTCATCTGAATTTTCTTCAGAGTCGTTGCCGTCCTCGTCGGAAGGACCATCGTCGCTATCGTTGTCCTCAGCGGCGATCGCAGGGAACGACAGGGTGATGGCAGGCTGCTGCGAGGCAGGATCAATCTTGTTGAAGGATGCCCGCAGCTTGAGGCTAGATGCAAGATCCTCGAGGAAGCGTCTATCTTTGTTGGGGAGGTCAGCGGGCACTAGGAGCTCCCGGGAAGCACCTGCAGGATCGTGTCGACGTGCCACGATGAAAGCGTGCACCTTGTCAAAGAGCTCGCGTTGGGATCCGGTGAGGACGAGGCCACCCTTGGCTTTTGCCTGGGTGATAGTCTTTTTCTTCTTCGAGACCTTGGCCTTGTGGGTAGCGGTTTCTCCGTAGTCGCGTTCGAACTGCTCCATCTCGAAACTGCGAAGCTCCGCGAGGACCAGCTCGAGGCGGTCGGTGCGCAAAGTGCCACTCTCGTTGAGATAACCACCTGCGACAGGGAGAATCTGCTTATAGATGCTGAAGAGAAGATCCATGGCTCCTTTATTGATGTGAAGACCAGGTAGATGGGGAAGAAAATCATTTCCGACAAAGATGTTGAGGAGGATGAAGTCATCGATGATTCGTTCGAACTCATAAGGGAAGGGAAGGGAAGAGCGGAGATCCTGGAACTCGAGATCGAGATACTCTCGGAAGAGGGAGAGGTGTAGCAAAAAGAAGTTCTGAGATTCAAGGCTTCCTTTAGACTTTCGACGGGGGCCGAACTGGACCTCTTCGCGCAACAGACAGAAGTGCGGGTCGTGACTGAGGAGGCCGAGCATGATGAGATCGGCATCAAGACCGTAGAGACAGTGACGAACGTTGGGATTGTATGAGGGCTGGGCCTTGGAAAGACGGATGTACTCCATGATCTTGTGTTCACCTTCGCCAGGTACATCATGTCCCGAGAGGATGACTTGCACATTGCGCCAGTCGGCATCTTCGGTTATCTTCTTGGCAATAAAATATTCGAGCTGCTGCGAGAGCTTGGCCATGAAAGGGGTACCGGGGGTAATGCAGTTTGAATCGAAAGCCTCTTCCTCGGGAAGGACTTCGCCTCGGCGTTCAGCCTTCTCCTTGTTCTCCTTGGCCTCTTTGGCAGTTCGGAATCGTCGCGAACGCTGTTGATTCATCTTGGCTCGAGGAGCCACGCCGTCGACGGCGAGGAAGAAGACCTTTTTGGGTTTGATCTTATGGAATAAATGCTCTATATATGCGAAAACAGCTAAAAATATTTGTGTCTCTGTGATTCGAAACGAGGCATCGTTGTCGTTGGGGTGAGAACAGTTGTGAATGATGCCGTTCATGTCGAGGTAGAGGTTGTCGAACTCGGGGATTTTGTTTTCCTCGATGAGTTGACTGATAAGCGGATATCGCTCCGACATGAAGCGGAAGAATTTGGGAATACCCATGATTGCAGTCGATGCTCAATAGCTGAGAAAGTGGGAAGCAAAAGATTGTAGCTTAGAGAAGGGAAGAAGGCGAGCGAATCTTGCGCCGACGATGGTCAGACTTTGCGCGATGGGAGATATTGGTCACAAAGAGATTGTAGGAGCGAGAATCGTACGCCGTATCGTAAAGCTTTGTACCGTTGCAGATAAAACCAAACGTGACTGAGGCCAAGACGATTCGTGCGAGGTAGACTGATGCAAATGTGGTTGATGGAAGTAAAGCGTGGAAAAGCTGTTGTGGAACCGGCGGAAACCAAGAAAGCGAGCGTTGAAGAGGAAGAACGACCCAGATCGAACCGAGATACAAAGCTGCTAGACGAAGGCGAAAAGCCGATGAGGAAGAGAGTGAATGAGGATGAGAGCTTCACGAACGCATTCCGTTGCAGCCCTGCGCACGCTCCGCGTCCAACACCAATCCGGCAGACAGCCAGAGTGCAGGCTAGGGTCTGACTATGCGCCGCCACCCGAACCTTACAGACTGCTGAGTTTTGGTCTCACAGCTGGTTCTCTGCTCAGCAGTCTCCGCTTTCGCTACGCGCGTGCGCCACGCGCGCTGTCTACACCTGTTCTGCGAGTTGGTTTAACACTCTCGAAAGAAAAACCACGACCACCATGTTCTGTGATCGGGCATGCTTGACACTCCTCCACATGTCAAATTACGGTGTCTTGCCAACAGAGCTTGCAGGTGGCGATCTGCAAATCACACTAATGCTTGTTGCCTATCGAAGAGTGAGAATTAGTGCTGGTGGGCCAACATGCTTCGAGGCAGAAGCTTGACTAGTGCTCGAGCGTTTGGCTAATGGTGACGAACAGACCATGGCAATGCGATATGGCTGGCGAATAGAACGGGCCGTTTCTGGAAACGCGCAGGTGAGGTCGTTTGACTGAGCCCAATTTCCGATTGCTTTCCTCCACCACGCAGGCAAAGGGAAAAAGAGACACGCATGTGCCAATTCGCCGCTCAATCAACGCACGACTCGGATGCGCTGCATTTCGTAAGTAAGCTGGTCCACTCTTCTTTTCAATCCGGCTCTCGGATCTTCTCCTCAAAACTCATCTATCATTCGCACCCGCTACTCTCATCCCAGCGCATCATCATCCTCTTTGCTCATCCGCAGCGTTCGTCGCTGTCTTCCCTCGCAAGTCATCCAAGTCGAAACACCATTCGTAGTGTTCCAATCGAAGTTGTTCGCAACCTTAGACCCACAACCCGTCGCACAAGCCCACCCGCTGGAGCGCAGTCACAAACAACCTTCCCTTGATCAGCGTCAACGGCATCTTCGATTAAATTCATGATCCCTTCGCAAAGGTACGCGGCCGGAAGCGCCGCTCGTTGGCGGACGTCTGCGTCTAGCGCTGCCGCCATGAGCTCACGGCGCATCACATCACTGTCCTCAGCTGCTGCCTCTCCACGCAAGGCAGCAGCTCGTCATCTTGTAGCAACTCGGATACCATCGTCTCTCGAGACAAGCTCTCACGGCTCTCCAAGCTTGGGTCTCTCTCGATCTTTGTTCACCTCGTCTCCCCAGTACCTCCCACGAATCAAGAAGCTAGATAAGCTCCTCAAGGAAGGCGAGGAGCAGGAAGGCGAGGAACACGAGGTCGAGAACGAGGAGGAACACCGCAAGGAAAGCAAGAAATCCAGTGCCAAGACCGAGTCCTCTTCGTCTTCTGGCGCCCGTTCTGCTACCGGTGGTGCTGGGGCTTCGGGCTCGGGCTCCCGCTCAAGCGCTTCAGGTTCGAGCTCAGGTTCGAGCTCGGGCTCGGGCTCCAATTCTGTTGCTCGTTCAACAGTGCCTTCCGTATACCCACAAGTTCTCGCGCTTCCCATCACGAGACGCCCCCTCTTCCCTGGATTCTACAAAGCCGTCGTCATCAAGAACCAAGCGGTTTGCGCTGCGATCAAGGAGTCGCTCAAACGTGGTCAGCCTTACATTGGTGCCTTCCTGCTCAAGGACGAAGAGGAGGACGCCGATGTCATCACTGACCTCAGTAAGGTCCACAAGGTCGGCGTTTTTGCTCAGGTCACCAGCGTCTTCCCTGTGCAGGGTGGTGGTCAGTCTGGCGGAAGCAAGAAGGGCAAGGACAGCGGCGATAAGGCCGATGAGGAGGAGGGCATCACCGCTGTGCTCTATCCTCATCGCCGTATCCGCATCGACGAACTCATCACACCCACAGGTCAGACAATCCCTTCCCCACCTCCAGGCACTGAGGGTGCAGGTCCCGCCAACCCGATCAGCGACGAAGCTGCCAACGAAGCCGTCAGGACCGCCTCCTTCGCTAAAGTCCATGAGCTTCGGCAAGAGGCCCGGGACGAAGGCATCTTGCCCGAAGTCAACGATGCTTCGGCTGCCCACTTGCAACAGAACGCACCACCCTCGCCGCCTGCGCCCGTAGACGGGGAAGCCAGCTCTGAAGGTGAGGCAGCAGCTGTGGACGGCCAAGACATGCCATCCCATTCGGCACCTTTCCAGACCTCGTTCCTGCAGGACTATGCTGTTTCACTTGTCAACGTCACCAACCTCGCTGCTGCTCCGTACGACAAGCGTAACGACCAGTACATCCGAGCCGTCATGTCCGAATTGATCAGCGTCTTTAAGGACATCGCTCAGCTCAACCCACTCTTCCGTGACCAGATTGCCAACTTTTCGATCTCCCAAGGTGCAGGCAACGTGTTCGAAGAACCCGAGAAACTCGCTGATTTCGCTGCTGCCGTCTCTACTGGCGAAGTTGGCGAGCTGCAAGCGGTGCTTGAGGCACTCGATATCCGCGAGCGTCTTCAGAAGGCCCTGGTTGTGCTCAAGAAGGAGCTCATGAACGCGCAGCTCCAAAGCAAGATCAGCAAGGACGTCGAGTCCAAGATCCAGAAGCGTCAGCGCGAGTACTACCTCATGGAACAGCTCAAGGGCATCAAGAAGGAGCTTGGCATCGAGAGCGATGGCAAGGACAAAATGGTGGAAAAGTTCCGTGAGAAGGCGGGCGAGCTCAACATGCCCGAAGCTGTGCGCAAGGTGTTTGACGAAGAGCTCAACAAGCTCCAAACGCTCGAGCCTGCTGCAAGCGAATTCAACGTGACTCGAGGCTATCTCGATTGGCTAACTAGTATTCCCTGGGGTGTTCACTCTCCCGAAAATTACTCAATTTCAAACGCCACTGGCGTTCTTGACGAGGACCACTACGGACTCTCAGACGTCAAGGACCGCATCCTCGAGTTTCTCGCCGTTGGCAAGTTGAAGGGCACCGTGGAGGGAAAGATTATCTGCTTGGTCGGCCCTCCAGGTGTCGGTAAGACTTCGATCGGCAAATCGATTGCACGAGCCGTTGAGCGTCAGTTCTTCCGCTTCAGTGTCGGGGGACTCAGCGATGTGGCCGAGATCAAGGGCCACCGAAGGACCTATGTCGGAGCCATGCCAGGCAAGGCAATCCAGGCGCTCAAGAAGGTCGGAACCGAAAATCCGCTCATCCTCATCGACGAAGTTGACAAGATTGGACGTGGTCACAACGGCGACCCATCGTCTGCTCTGCTCGAGATGCTTGACCCTGAGCAGAATGGTTCGTTCTTGGACCACTACATGGATGTGCCCGTCGATCTTTCGCGTGTTCTGTTCGTCTGCACGGCCAACACCCTCGAGACCATTCCGCAGCCGCTACTCGACCGAATGGAGGTCATGGAGGTGTCTTCGTACACCGCAGACGAGAAGCGACACATTGCTCGCGGCTACCTTGCGCCCCAGGCCAAGGAGGCTTCGGGTCTGCAGGACGCCAACATCGAGCTGCCTGACGAGACCATCGACTTCCTTATCAAGCATCACGCCAGGGAGAGCGGTGTCCGAGGTTTGCGCAAGCTTCTCGAGAAGGTGTACCGCAAGATCGCATTCGAAATTGTCAAGCAGCACGGCGAGTCTGTGTTCCCTGAACCCAAGGAGGGCGAGCTTGCAAGCGCCAAGACGGAGGCTACACCCTCGACAGCGGCTGGTTCGGCTGATAGCAGAACGCAGTCCGTGACCCCACCGACTGTTGATGGACAGGAAAGAGAGACGGGAGAAGCACCTTCGCCTTTTACGGAGCCTTCAGCCTCGACGAGCGCACCGGACAAACAGCCAAAGCAGGACGGTAAGGTGCCTGGCAAGGATGCGGCTCCCGAGGCATCAGCCAAGGTCACGACCGAAAAGCGTCAGCCCATGGCCGTACCCAAGGATGTCAAGGTGGTCATCACAATCGAGAGCTTGCGCAAGTACCTTGGTCCTCCTGTTTACCACAAGGACCGTCTTTACACCAGTGCCATGCCCGCCGGCGTATCGACTGGTCTTGGTTACCTTGGCAACGGCTCTGGCTCCCTCATGCCCATCGAGACGACCATCATGCCTGGCAAGGGTGGTCTGCAGCTGACCGGTAAGCTTGGCGACGTGATCAAGGAGTCGGCTTCGATCGCGCTCTCCTGGATGAAGACCAATGCATACGATCTCGGCATTGTCAAGGATGCCAACGTCAATTTGCTCGAGAACAAGGATGTGCACTTGCACATGCCGGAAGGCGCTATCGGCAAGGAAGGTCCTTCTGCTGGTGTCGCGTTCACGGTATCGCTCACATCACTGTTGACAAACCGATCCGTAGCACCGACGCTGGCGATGACGGGCGAGGTTTCGCTGAGAGGAATGGTCCTGCCTGTAGGCGGTTTGAAGGAGAAGCTGTTGGCTGCGCACAGGGCGGGCATTACAAAGGTGATATTGCCGGCGCAGAACCAGCCAAATGTTGAGGCTGATGTTCCCAAGGCTGTGCTGGACGACTTGGAGGTGCACTACGTCAACAACGTTTGGAGTGCGCTCAACTACGCGTTTGGCGAGGGTCCTTGGACGGCAAAGGCGAAGGAAATGGAGGAGTTGGAGCGCCAGGAGTCCATTGCACAGCCTGCAGCACCAAAGGACAAGATCCTCGAGAATGACGGCGCTAGCCAAGATCGGCCCGTTAACTAGACGCACACACTCTTTCATCTCCGCAAACCCTGTAGAACACCTCTCACCGCTCAGCTCACAACATTTGCGTGTATTTCAGTCTTGCAATTTCTTCAAGGACCAATTCTCCGTCGTGCGTCAGTGCTTTTTGGGTTGAGATTGTTGAGCTGGTATGAGTGTTTGCGATGGTGGATTAGCTAGGATCGGGGGCAAGTGCACTGCTGTTCCTTGGGAACGTTGGCAAAAACCGAGTCGATATGCTTGCCACAACCTCTCCAGGTGGTTTTGCCGCACTTGTCGCCTGCGGTTGATTCCGGTCACAGAATGAGATGATTGGCATTGGTCAGAATTGCTTCGAGCCGAGACGAGGGCATGTGGGCTCCGGTGAGGGACTTAAGGGTGCTAAGAGGGGGGGGGAGGGTGTTGCTTACAAGTGGCGGCCATGCAGGAGTTAACCATGTTTTCGGAAACGATGAAAGCCATGTTTCTAGTGTGCCAATGAGGGGATTGGCCTTGTGTGGTGGATTGAAGGCAAGTCGGGGTGGGGAGAGGTGAGGATAGCTGGTTCAAATAGGTGTCGTTCGACTCGGGAGAGCAACACCAAGGCGGGCTTTGCATCAACCCTCCACAGTATGGTACAAAGCGCGCGGATTATCGGCCATTTGAGCGGCGGCAACTTTTGAACTTTTTGGTGGGGTTTTTTTTTTCAGTCCGCCCGCTTACCAGCCCAAGGGTATCAAAAGTAGCCGCTATCACTCACTTCACTAATTTCCTTCACCAACTACTCGTCCGCCGTCTCACCACACTTAGCAGCTTGAGACTTTTGCCAGGTATTGTGTACGTTAACGGCAATACATCCTTGACGTCGTCTCTTTCTATATCGGCTTCAAGATGGTAGCGACAACATCCCGCGCTTCGTCAGCGTCCAAGCAAAAATCATCCGCCCACACCACGTCCTCCTCATCTCCACTATCATCATCATCCAAACCGACAAAGAACTCATCAACATCGCTGGTGCAAGCAAGCGCCAAGAAGACCTTTAAGAACGCAAAAGCTGGAAAGAAGAACAACAGATTTCGAGACTCGGAAAAGAGAGAACTCCTCGACGGCCAGACAACACAGCTCTTTACACAAGAACCATCAAGGGGCGCGGCAGATAAGGGGAAAGATGCGGATACATTTTCGTACAATATGCCGTCTCACGCAGATCAGCGGAGAACCAGAAAGCAAGTAGACGAGGCAGCGTTAGCGTTGGATCTCTTGATGAAGTCTTTCTAGGCTTAACGTAAACCTCTCAGTATACGAGGATTGGCAGAGGAAGGATGCAGTGCGTCCTAGAATTGTTTCCTTCCGCTCCAACTTCCCGCTTTCCATTGCATAGACTTGTAGCATCACATATATACCCGCAAGCATCGTCTTTCTTCCTTTGCTATTCCATGCATTCATACAGCCAAATGCGTGCGTTTCGTCGAGATGTTGCTCACAGCACGTGGCTTCGAAAAACACATGTTAGCGCGGCTTGTCTCACAAGGTAAAAATTGCGATTTGTTTTTCGGCAATCGGAACCCAAAGGCGTGAAGCAGCGAAGAAAACGGAAAAAGCCTTGTCTTGAGCTGCAGAGCCTGTATCTCGCAACCTTGCCCTAGAACCGTGACATCTCTTTATCATCTCTATCCGCATCATCTCTTCGATCTGCGACACTTAACCGACCAACGCATACCTCATTAATCACTCGAACGACCACACGGATTTTCTGGCCTCATATCAACCTGCAACTATGGTAGTAAGGCTGAGACTAAGCCGTAAGGGCACACGCAACAATCCGTTCTACCACATCGTTGCGATCAACGATTCTAAACCACGAGATGCTCGACCCATCGAAAAGCTCGGTGAATACGATCCCATTCCAAGACCTGCTCCTTCCTCCCGTCTTCCAACGCCATTCGTCGGATCTACACCAACCAAGGGAGCAGGTGTAATTCCAGGTCATGGTGCACTTATGACTACTGGTTTGGCCCTTACAGAGGCAAAGGAGCAAAAGTTGCAGAAGAGACTTGAATGGAACGAGGATAGGATTCGTCATTGGTTGAAGCTCGGTGCTCAGCCGAGTAAGCCTGTTGCAAAACTTTTGGATAGAGTAAGTACCATCTATCGCAAATGCAGAGTGAGATATGTACTGATGGGAATGGGGTTTCATTTGTCGTTGCGTGCTCGTTTACAGGCAGGATTGGTCCCCCCAGGTGTACACTACAAAGGAATGTATCGTCCACCTCCTTCCTCCCAACAAACCACTCCTCCCACAAACGATAAAACATCGCAGTAATCTTTTCATCCAACTTGTACCATCTCATTCTCTTTCCTCCAAACCACATCATTCGCGTTCCCTTTCTTGCACACCGTATGGCTATCGCATCTAGCTGTGAATTCGTCCTCTGACGGACGAGTCAAGCATTTCCCCCCCTTGACTCAGTCAAAATCGCAGACACCCGCTCCCAGACTCTCTCCATCCCACACACAAAAGAGGGCTGCGAATCACAAAGCGGTCAACTTTTCCAAGCTGATCAAAGCATAACGAGCCAGGGGTATGTACAAAAAACGCAATCGAGAAAAGAAGCAGAGAAGGTGTGAAACAACGAACTGGAATAAAGACGGACAGAGAATACGATAGGTTTGCTAGCGACTGGACCGTCCGGCCTAATCGCGACTCTGGTTGTTCAGGATCCTCAGTATGTTGATAAAGAGGTTGACAATGTCGAGGTAGAGACTGATGTTGGCGAGGACCCATTCTTCAGCGCTGAGCCTCCTCTGAATGAGCCAGGTGTCGTAGACGATGTACAAGCTGAAGATAACACAGCCTGCGCCAGCCATGATGAGGTCAAACGTCCTGTTATAGGGCAAAAAGATGCCGACGAATCCGACGCCGACCAGCACCATAAGGCCGCCAAAAAGCCAGCCACCAAGACTTCCAAAGTCCCACTTGGACTGGAGCGTGAAAAGCGTGAGACCAAAGAAGGTGAACGCGGTGATGACCATGGCTTGGAGGACGATCTTCTGGTCGACGTAGGTGATGACGGTTCCAAGGGAAATCGACTCGAGGATGGTGAAGAGGGAGAGGAGGAGTATGTTGGTTGGGTGCGAGTGACGTTTCCAGTACAAGAAACCCATGGTGACCAGGCTTCCGACCATGGGGACGATAAACGTCCACTGGTTCTGCTGAACCCAACTGGCGATGCCCTGGGTCGTCATGATGGCAGCGATCACGGTAGTTCCCAGGATCTGGAAGAACAGTACGCTGTACACTTTCCTCAGAAACATGGCGCGGATCTCGGGCGATGACTGCTCCACAGTCACGCCAAACTTGAAGTCATCCGGGTCACCCTCCTCCTCGACATTGCGCGGGGTGGAGCTGGCAGCGCCATACGAGGGAGCAGGCGTGTCATGCTGAGGCACAGGAGCGTAGCCAGGTGGTGCTGCGGGGTAGTTGCTCGACATTGTGCAGATGGCGAAAAGTTGATGGAGGATGGGAAGGAAGGCAAGATATGGATGGCGTTGCTGAAGCCTGGCCGACAGAAAGAGGTCGTGGGTTGGCTGAGCACAAAGTGGAGAAATCGGCGGGATGGAATCAGCGCTTTCCCGCCCTTGCCTCGGCCCGTGCGATCCAACGTGGCTGAGCATTCCGGCGCACAGCCCTTCCCCAATTTTTTCGGAAAAGCGAGCGCGTGCGTCAAACACCTCGAAGCATCCAGAATCAAGGTCCCTTCCGCCCACTTGTCTCACAGTGTCGACAAAGTTGTAACTACACTCTTGTTTACACATTCCACCACGTTTCCGTGTCTGCGAGCACTGATTCTAGAGGGAAAAACATACATGCTTTACAAATAGAGCGTTTCCATCCTGAGCACATGGAGGGGAAATTTGGGACTAGGGGCAGTAGAACTAAATCTTACACTCCTACCGTATTTTCGTGAGAATGGCGATTGATTGCATGTTGCACCTGCCGAATCATCCTTCGCTTTGAGAAAAGGAGAAGAGACAGGGGAAATACGTGGGATACGATGGGTGTCGTTTAATTGTAGACCGACTTCCACTTGCTGATAGGGGGACGGGGAAGAAGACCACCGTGCGACTTGACGCCGTTGATTCGGTGGTAGGCGTTGAGATTCTTGTGCAGAGTGAACTGGAAGACGGAACTACCACCCTCACGGGCAACAATAACACTGGACCACAGGAAGAAGCTCCACATGCGGTACATGTGGTCGCCGTACTTGGCCACCACCTTGTCCTTGTTAGCCTCCCAGTTCTGAGCCCATCGGAGGATGGTAGCCGAGTAGTGAACACCAGCGACATCGACCGATCGGATCTCGAAACCGGCCTTCTCGAGGTGCGAGACGACCCATCCGAGAGAGCACGAAGCATCAGCACCGGGGAAGACGTACTTGTTCATAAAGAGACCCCAGTTGAGGTCATGGAACTGCCAAGTGGGTCGGAGACCAGCAACCTGGAAAACAAAGACACCATCGTCGTCTAGCAAGTTGTACACGTCCGAAAGGAACTTGTCGTAGTGTCGGATACCGACGTGCTCGGCCATCTCGAGCGAGATGATCTTGGTGTAATGGCCAGGCTGTACGGGAATGTCACGGTAGTCGAGGTTGAGGATACGGGCCTGGCTTGAGTCGATGCCGTTCTTCTTGAGTCGGTCGTTACCAAATCGAGTCTGGGTCTTGGCAAGGGTAACACCTGTAACATCGCAACCGTAATTGACGGCGGCAAAAGTGGCAAAGGTACCCCAGCCACAACCAATGTCGAGCACACGGTCCTCCTTCTGCAGGTCGAGCTTGGAGCAGACAAGGTTGAGCTTGTTGTCCTGGAGCTCCTCCAGCGTCTCAGCTTGGTTGGGGTCGGAAATGATACCAGAGGTGTAGATCATCTGGGGGCCGAGGAACCACGCGTAGAAGTCGTCACCTCGGTCGTAGTTGTCCTGAATCTGGGTCTGGTCCTGCTTGGCGGTGTGCATAAGAACATCGGGGATGAGGTTGAAGAGAACATACTCGAAAAGTGGCCAGGTGAACTGCATGGAGCACCAGTCCCATCGGTACTCGAGAAGCTCGTTGAGAGGCATGTTAATCTCGATCTTGGCGGCAAAGTAGGCATCGTGGAAAGTCTGATAAGGGATCTTCATGTCTCCGTGGTACTTCTTGCGGAGCTCAGGGTCCTTGATGTCCATGTAGAATTCGAGGGGCTTGCCCGGGAGAGCGACTTTCTCGTTGATCCGGGGACCATATGTGGACATGATAGTCCAGTAGCCGATAGCGACGGGAACACCGAAGATGGTGCAAAGCACGAAATAGCTGAACCACCCAAACCACTTGGGGTTGACAAACGGAATGAGACGGAGCACGACAGCAGGGGTGAAAAGGATGAGAATACCAAGGTGGATGTTGTTGAACGCACCATTGCCCTCGGCGGGGAGAGGAGCGTTGGCGATGGAGGGGTAGTTGGTGAGTTTGACCTTTCCTCCGGGAGCGTACTTGGCGCTGGCATGGCCGTTTACACCAGTACCATTAACGTTGCTGTGGCCGTTCACCCCAGCACCGTTAACGCCGCTGTGGCCGTTGATACCATTACCATTAACGCTGCTGTGGCCGTTCACCCCAGCACCATTAACGCCGCTATGGCCATTGATACCATTACCATTAACGCTGCTGTGGCCGTTCACACCAGCACCATTAACGCCGCTATGGCCATTGATACCATTACCATTAACGCCGCTATGACCATTGAAACCATTACCATTAACGCTGCTGTGGCCGTTCACACCAGCACCATTAATGCCGCTATGACCATTGATACCAGCACCATTGGCGCCGCCGAGCTTGAGGCTCGAACCGTTGGTGGTAGGAGCAGCAGTAGCAGCAGGGACAGGCTCGGAAGCAGGCACAGCAGCAGCGCCAGCAGGGGCCAAGTCGACTACAGTGGAGGTCGAGTTTGAAGCCGGGATCTGGTGAGGAACGTCAACGGTCTCAGTGACGCCGTGCGAGTCGAAGGTGAGATTCTTGGTGATGCGCTGGTAAGCTTCCTGAGCCTGGTCCGTCATCTTGAGGAGAATGGATCGCTGCTGGGTAGCGGCGAGGATCGGGAAGGGGATGGAGGGAGGGAAGCAGCTGATAACGAGGAGACCGGCAAGATGCGGGGAGCGTGTTGCACTCGAAACGTGCCATGGCTGCATCCCAGCCAACAGGAAATTCACTTCTCGAGCGGAAGAAGAAGGGCATAGCCACGACGAGGAAAACGAGCGGAGCAGAAGCGACATGCGATACGTCGGCCTGGGAAGTGAACAATGACCGTGCGTGCATGCAGAGAGATCGCATTTTCAGGCCACAGAGTCTCAAGCGGAAAGAAAGCGCGAAGAAGCACTTGGCCAACTGACGGGCGGAGGAGCAGTGGCTATTGGTCTGCTGCAAGGGGCTTGACAGGCACAAGCCCGAGCGCGAAATTGACAGCAGCAAGCGTTGGCACTAACTGCAGCTCTGTTCCCGTGCTGCCGAAGCGAAAACACCGTTGCTCTGAAACACGCAACAGGGCCAAGAGTAAGCACACGAAAAAATTCATGATTGCGCGAAACAGCGAGCTAGAAGAAATCATGAATACAGAACAAGATGATGGCCGCACATCAAACCGAAACCCTAGAACAGAACAAGCTCACTTGCCCATCTAAGAAGCACTTTCGGATGCAAGAAGGACGTTGAAAGACGCGGCGTACTCAGTTATGAAGTCCACCAAATGAAGCTGTCAAATTACGGCACAAACAATGAAGCTCCTCGACCGAAAACCCCCAAACGCGTACTGCAACTGGAGTGGCAGCAGCACTCGTTATCTATGTCACGCTTAGTGCTCAATGCTGTTGCGACGTGGCAGGCAGGCTCGTTATGGAAAGCCGAAGTCAGTCCCTACTGGAGCTCCGCATCCTCTCGCATCATTCAGGTGAAACGACTCCGACAGAGGGAGACACGAGCCAATCAGCTCCTGGGCCAGAAAAGGCGCTGAATTTGATATTGATTCGAGCCTAGCCTGCACCTTCCGATCAGAAATCGGTGCATCGCGTGTCGAAATGACCCGATCGATTTTCGTCCCCGAGTCGCGCGAGAAAGAAATCCAACACAGATGGGCAGACCGGAATGGCGGACCGGACGGGCAGCCAACAGACCCGACCGAAGCTTCGGCGAAGTTGGTGCTCTCGTTCTCGTCCTCCCCCGCGGGTGCTCTCTATGCGTAAATGAGGAGGCGACGGCCCAAAACTCTACCCACCTAAAAGCTGCACAACCGCATCCATACTCTAGGCTACAGCAGTCCAACTCAACTCAGACATGGTGTGCCTGCCAAATATTGAGAAGAGAATTCCATCCTCGATTGCTAGAGTCGACCTCGTCGTGTGTTTAGCAAAAAATAGCCATCAGCGTCATTTTTTCGTCGACGCAACAAGTCTGAAAGCGAACCCCGTTGGCAACATGGACGGCAGACACCCGCCTTGAGTCAAGCTCAAAGTCATTGTGCGATGCTTATGGATGTCCTGGGGTGCTTTCTGGGTTAGGCGTTCATCTAAGACCTGAGATGCCTGCCTTGCGATATGTACTCTCTGCAGAGCTTCGAAGCTGCGGAGGTCGTGTGCCTCGCGTTATACCGGAGTTACTGCGCTCGAGAGTGCCCCACGTTCATCTACCCACCAAAAAGTCGACCCATTTCCCCCCGCGCTGCCTCGCATGCCCAACCCAGCCTCTTCCCCACTTGACACGCCGCTGGGGCAAACCCCTGTTGCTGCTTTCTCCCCCGAGTCCGGTCCGCTCTCCCTATAAGTTCTCCACTTTCTGTCTTCCGCTTTGTCCTCCCACTTCCTCGTCCTGACCTCCTCACTATCGCCTCCATCCTCTCACTATCACAAGGAAACCCCTTATCCACAACAAAAAGCGCCAAAATGTCAAAGCCTCAGGTCCTTGTTTGTGGCACCATTGTCCACGCTCACGATGAGCTCAAGAACGATCTTGGCTCGGTTGCAGAGATCCTCGTAAGTGGAGCCAGATATGCTGAAATCGTCTTTTGTATCAACTGCGCTGACCAGACTTCCTCTCCTTTTGTGAATGACGCCTCCATTTTCCGTGTTTCACTGTCGATAGCACCTCGACACACCATCAAGAGCCGAGTTTTTCCAGGCTTGCGCCTCCGGCGGCAAGTACTCCAACATTATTGCCATCTACCGCCACAACGACTCTGCAGACAAGATCGGTGTCTTTGATGCTGAGCTCGTCAACCAGCTCCCTTCTTCTCTCAAATTCATCTGCCACAACGGTGCCGGTTACGACCAGATCGATGTTCACGCTGCCAAGGCACGAGGAATCACTGTTTCGCATACCCCCTCCGCGGTTGACGATGCCACTGCCGATACTGCCATGTTCCTTGTCCTTTCCAGCTTACGTCAGTACTACCGTGCCGAGATCAACGCTCGCAGTGGAAAGTGGAAGTCCGGCCTCAAGCCCGCACACGACCCCGAGGGAAAGACGCTCGGCATCATCGGTATGGGAGGTATCGGTTCCGCGCTCGCCAAGCGTGCTGCTGCTTTTGACATGAAGATCATCTACTACAACCGTAACCCCAACCCCAACGCCGACGCTTCGTACACCTACGTCGAGTCGCAACAAGAACTCCTCGCTCAATCCGACGTCGTCTCGCTCAACCTTCCCCTCAACAAGGAAACCGAAAAGTCGTTCGGCAAGACCCAGTTTGACCAGATGAAGGACGGCGCTATCCTCGTAAACACGGCCCGTGGTGGCGTTGTCGATGAGGAGGCTCTCATCGAGGCTCTCAACTCCGGAAAGCTCTCCAGTGCTGGTTTGGACGTCTACCCCGCTGAGCCAAAGATCGACGAGCGTCTGGTCAAGATGGACAACTGCATCCTCTTGCCTCACATGGGTACCGAGACCGTAGAGACACAGAAGAAGATGGAGGTCCAGGTTTTCGGTTCCATCAAGACCGCGCTTCAGACTGGAAAGCCAAGCTACATTGTCAAGGAGCACAAGTAAAAATCCACCGCTTTGGGACTCATCCTCCATTTTTTTTTGTCTCCCAAAAGAGACCCGATCGATCGCTTGTGGTTTCTGCTCTCTGATGGTCGCTCCAACATACACTTTTCAGGCAGTCTCGATCCACGCTGTGAAAAGATCTGTGATTAAATCATCGTGAGTCAACGTTGAATTTCTAGTTCTCCTTATCTTCCCCACCCAGCAGAAAGGATTGGGCCCTGGTTGATCCCACGTATACAGCCGAAGTGCGGGGCTTGAATCCGAATCCAGCACTCGCTGCTCCACGCGCTGCCATCGAAGGTCTGCCGGTTGCAGGTACACCGATATTGGATGCAATCACACCACCACTAGCTGTCGACTTGGTTATTGTGGCCGGTGTGGCGATGTTGCCATTACCAGCTCGTTCTGTGAACGCTTCGGTTCGATAAACAGCGGCACCAGTCGGTTTTGGTGTGGTGAGTTGCGACGCTCGATTGGAGGCAGCGAGTGTCGACGCGACGGTGCCGATCCTACTCATGCTCGCACGTGGGACCAGAGTCCTTGTACGAGGAAGAGCGGTGGGCGTTTCACCCACATTGAGACCGTGCGGTTGGGAGGCGCTGTTACGCATTCCCCCAACCGGAGTTGCGTCGATGGGTGAGGTGCGGGAGGTGGGAGAACGCGGTGTGGGGGTGGCCAGAGATGCCGATCGAATGGTAGATGCACGTGTGCCGGTGTTTGACGTTGCTGATGAGGACAATGTCTGGCGGGCTGGGACACCAGTGGTTGTAGTAGGGGTGAGCGAAGAGCGTGGTCGAGGAATAGATCCAACCGCACCCGAGCTTGCAGCACTGGTGGAGACACGTGGAGTGGGAAGCATGGCACTCGTCCGACCAGTGAGTGAGGCTCTCGGCTTCGGGATCATCCTCGTTGCCGCGGTGGGAGTGTTCGTGGGTGAAGCAGCCAAATTCGTGCTGGCTGCAGTCCTGGTACGACCAGGCGTAACAAGGCCGAGGGAAGGCAGGGGTGGGATGGGATGGGCTTGTGCGACGGACGAGGCGACAAGGGATTCTCTTCGACGTGCTGGACCTGATACGGGAGGGCGAGAACTGGTGAACGTGCTCTTGCGACGACTTCGCATCGGCGTTTTCGGCTCGCTGCCCTGATCCGCAGTGCAAGGATGAGCGACAGAGGAGGTGTTGGGCGCGGGAGTGGGTGTGACGAGGGAAGAAAGACCGGTAGATGCGCCACCCGATCGTGTCAAGGGTGCCTCTGACTTACCTGTGGCGATTCCTGAGCCGCCCGGTCTGAGCAACCTCGAGCCAGCTGTCGGTGTGATGAGGGAAGGGCGAGGAGCAGCGCGCGAAAGAGGCTTCGTGACTGTGGATGACGCAGCTGAAGGGCGAGCGACAGTCGATGTTACGGGCCTTGCGGAGGCGACAGCTATGCTCTGCGCCCTTTCATCAAGCTGTCTGCCCAGCTGCGCCTTTCTGGCAGCCTCGGCAGCCCACTTTTGAAAGTTCTCTGCATCCCTCTCATTGTCCTCGTCCCCGTCCTCGTCTTCATCATCGCTGCTGCCTCTCCTTACAACACCCTTCTTTGCCTCCTTGTCAGCCTTGTCACCCTCCTTCTTCTGCAGCTGCGAATGCGAAATGCTAAAAGAATTGTTTCCAAACAGCAACGAAGCTTCTCCACTTTCATCCATGATGTTGCCACCTGCCATGCTTGAGTTACCAATGAAGGTCCCAGTGAGATTCAGCTCGATCGTTTCGTCTCCTGCTGCGTTCTTGACGACCCGCCCAAACCCCAGTCCCTTTGGTCCCAGGGTGTTACTTCTTCTGCCGGGAGTGTTTGGATTGTTCTCGGCGACACCTTCCTCGGGTACCATACTACATCTGGGCTTTGCTTTGTATCCTCCAAACTTGGCCGGAGAGCAGCGACGAGTCGAGCCTGAAGCACTAGAAGCAGATTGAATGCGAGCTTTGGCTTGGGAGATGTCGAAGCTGTCGTCGATGGTCACGTCAGCAGCGGTGTTAGTTACAGCAGCGAGGAAGCTCGTATCGTGGCTGTATAGCAGTTCCTGTGTGCCAGATGTATCAAGACACAAGCTGAGATCTGATAATCTTACACTCGGACTGCTGGATGAAGCTAGCTTCGAGGGTCGCATTCTTGGAGGTCTGCTTGCGGCAGATGAGCCAGCAGCAGGAGAGAGAGGAGTCGAAGTCTTGTGCAATTCGCCATGCAACACTAGCGGTCCACTTCCGGGAGAAGACGAGCTGAGGACTATAGGACGACGCTGGGGCGAATCGCAGCTATATGGTCGAGATGCTGTCGAGTCGGTCGACGCAACATTCGAAGGCGATCCAGCAGGCGACCTCGACCTGTCGAAGCGCGAAAATGCTGGCAGGACAGTTTCGCGAGCAAGCTGCTTGGATGGTGAGGAGAGTATGATGCTGCTTGATGCCTTGCGAGGGGATTTCAAAGGTGAAATGGGAGGCGGCATCTTGATGGAATCAAACATAGCAGCCAATGCAGCCTTTTCGGGCGACATGGGCTTTTCCTCTGCAACAATGCGGCACTTGCGGACTGGTGACTGAAGCATTGGGCTAGCGGCCGACCCTAATTCTTCTACTTCAGCATCCTTTATCCTCGATGCGTGGCTGATGCTACGAAGGATGGAGCCTTCAAAAAAGCCCATAGGCGCCACCGTCTCAGCTTCGGCAGCCATTTCGACCAGCGAATCGTTGGGACTGTCTGGGAGCGGGACGTCCGCAGCATCAGCAGCCGCGATATCCCGCATCAGTGGCATTACCAGTATTCTTTCGCTGTCTACCATCATCGTAAGTGTTGCGGCTATATGGTGTTGGTGGTGTCAGAAAACAAAAGCAGGCGAGGTTGCCTATGGCAGCAGCATGCAAGTCAAGCTCGGAAGCGCTCTGTAGAAAAACACCCGAACAAGTCCAACACTGCGCGGTTCAACTCCACCCGCGAGTGCTGACACGTGATTCTGACCCATTTTGGCAAAATCCGTTCCCGATGCCCAAGCACGTCCCGATCCTCCCGTTCGGAAAATTGCCGTGGCAGAGTGGAGGTGTGGAGAATGCGCAGCAGACCCTGGTTAACTCCTTGCAGATGCATCTCGAATAGTGCGGTACTGGCTGAGCCGAGTCGGCTGTTCGTGATCTACTCACAGCTGCAAGCTCTCTTTCATAGGCCGGCTCGCGGATGGTTGTTTCCAATCTGTCGCCATCAGCAGTAGCTCAGACGATCTCAACGTGATGCCGTAGCAGCACGAACACAGCCAGCATGTGTGGCCGCTTTGCAAACGCACAATCGATCCCACAATACCGTGCTGCGGTGCGGGACGAGCTACCCGAACATCGAGCCCCCGCTCCGGCGCCCGATGCCGACGACTATACACCTTCGCACAATGTTGCACCTCAAACACGCTGCCCTGTTGTCCGTCGCGAGCTATCGTGGGAGCGTGAGCGACGGCTCAAAATGCTCAAGAATCCAACCGATGATGACCACAAGCACCAGCTCATCATCCAGACCATGAAGTGGGGGCTCGTTCCCCGCTTTCATAAAAAGCAGCCGAGCTACGCCGAGGCCTACAAGACAATCAACGCACGTGACGATACAATCCTTTGTCCACAGAGGTCTGTGTGGCACCCGTTGCTGCCGAGCCAGCGGTGCGTGGTGTTTGTTCAAGGTTTCTACGAGTGGCAGAAGCGAGGTATTTTGGGAGACGGCGACAAGGTAGATCGCATTCCGCACTTTGTCGGAATGACAGAGCCTGGTAAGGGCCGTACAGATAAGTCGGGATGTGGTAAGCGCCTGATGCCCCTTGCTGGGCTGTGGGAACGCGTCCGTTTCGAAGGAGAAGACAAGCCATTGTACACATTTACCATCGTAACCACCACCAGCAACGAGCAACTTGGCTTTCTGCATGATCGTATGCCAGTCATTCTTCCCACGGAAGAAGCCATCTCAACCTGGCTAGGCATAGATTCAGAACCAAAGTCCGAAGGACAGGTCAAAGCCGGCGTAGACGTCGACGATTCTTGGAGCTTCGAGGTTGCCAAATTGCTCAGACCGCTGCAGAGCGAGCTGGAGTGTTATAAGGTGCCAAAAGAGGTGGGGAAAGTCGGCAATAGTGACCCGAGCTTTATCCTGCCGATCGAGGAGAGGAAGGATGGACTGAAAGCCTTTTTTGCCAAACAGCAGTGGCCAAAACAATCAACTGACAAGTCTACAAGCACGCCACATCCGACAGCCAGCGTAGAGAAGGAGGTGCAGCACATTTCTCAAGATAGCGATGGGCTGACGCCAAGCTCGTCAGAAGATGCACAAGCGCTGCTGGCTGCACAACATGTCGAGGATGAAGCAGCTCTGGCCGAAGTTCCGAACAGAGCTGAACAGGAGGAAGCAGACCGAAAGATGGCTGAAAGGATGCAGCGTGAGTTCGAAGAGTCCGATCTTAAGCAGCACAGCGCAGATATGAATCGCAGCGAGTCGAACATCAATGTTGGCGCATCGTCCGCTTCTGATTTGTTCCAAAGCTGGAACGTGAATGACAAAACACAGCGCGATGCGGAGGTCAGTGATAGTTTCGCTGTGCCCAAGGACGAAGGGATGAAAACGAGGAAACGAGCCTCATCTAGCGCTGATGACACACCGATTAAAAGGTCTCTAGCCGACCCATCCACCCCGCCGATCTTTGATGACGTCGAGGGGTCTAGCAACGTCCCAGTTGTCGCTTCATCCTCTCGCTTCTCACCAGACCCATACAATCCTCCGGTCTCTCCGCCACGTCCGAAAGGCGGATACAGCAGTCAACTTTCTCCTGCCTCCGGTGGGGGTATACACGTCAATCCTCGTCGTGGAAAGAAGCGCAGCAAGCCACACGAACCTTTTCTGCAAGCACCACCACACGGTGGAAGAAGCTCACTAACGGAAAGAGGCCCGATAGACGAATTGCTCGAAAAACAGAGAAGGACCGCCCAGACGAGGCAGAATCAAGCCACGTCGTCAGCGCAAACGGAGAAAAGGTCGCACTCAGGTGGAACAACGATGAAGTCGCCAAGCAAGAAAGCCGCAGGCGCGGATATCAGATCGTTCTTCTCACTTCAGAAAAAGGCTTGAACTGCTATGCAGGACAGCACCGCACATCGGATATGAAACGGAATAAAATGAGTGCTTTCTTCATTGTGCGCTTCTGAATTCTCGTCGCTTAGAGTACAAAATGAGTTCGGACTGGGGAAGTGGAAATGGGAAGGAAGGTTTTAGCTCGATCCACCTGGTCCACTTTGTGGCTGACCAGGACGCTTGATGGCGATGGGAGCGCCTGCAGCTCTTGGCTTCTTTGTTCCGCCTTGTTCGGCTGCGGTGTTGCCGGCACCGACGGACTGGTTGAGACCTTGAGCGGAGAGTTTCCGTTTGGCACCGGCAGCGGCGTTGGCTGCTCCACCGCGACCCCCACGTGTAGCGGCTGTGGCGATACGCGAACCACCTCTTCCAGCTGCAGCTGCTCCACGGATCGAAGCAACCGTCGTCGGCCCAGTCGTGGGCGCGTTACCGGCAGTATTGGCTGAGTTGGCAGGACCAGTAGGGATAGGACGAGCAATCGGACGGGCAGTCCCGCGCGCCGCTTGCGCCGCGCCTCTTCCAAACACTCCCGGTCTCGTAGGCAACCCACTCGTCGCGGCAGGTCCACTAGGCGCTACAACCGCACCCGCCACCTCTTCCCCTTTGAGAGCAGCGATCTCGGCGGTGAGCTTCGCAATCCTATTGTCCTTCTGCTTGATCATCAGCGTATTCCTCAGATTCGCCTCGTTCTTTCCCGCTTCGAATCGCGCCTTGGCATTCTCGTCGTGTTGCGTCTTGAGCTCGGCTTCGCGTGCGGAAACAGCAGCGGCAATGGCCTCTTGCACAGCAGTCTCGCGTTCGTCTTCCAGTGCCTTAAGTCGGGCTTGCACCTGCTCTTCAACATCCCCACCTGCAGAGGTAGATGCAGAGCTGGCATACTTGGATTCAAGCGAAGCTTGCAGTTGCCGAAGTTCCTCTGCATGCTCGGCCTTGACTTGGGCGATGTCGGGAGTCTCAGCAGAAGCAAGTTGCGCTTCCAGCTCGCGAATCCTAATTTCGGCGGCTTCGAGCTTAGTCTCCAGCTGATGCACGCGCGCACGCAACGTTGCGACTTCCGAATCAGCGTCACTGGCAGCCGTAACCGGAATGTTGCCCGCAGCAAGACGCTCCTGGACGGCTTTTTCGATCGCCTCGGCGTTGTTCTCTGCAAACTCTTTCTTAAGCTGGGCGATGGTCTCGTCACGTTCCTTGACTTCGGCCTCGGCAGCGCGTTGATTCTTGAGGAATTCACGGCCCTTGGCAAGATGCTTATCTCGGGCGGCCTCGATCTGTTCCTTCTCAGCCTCGAGCTTGGCCTTGATCTCGTCGAACTTTTTCTGTGCTTCCGCGACGGCAGCCTCAATAGCTACTTGCTGGTCGGCTGACGAGGCAGCAGCTGACATCGCAGCGTCACTATAAGCAGCGGGTGCTTGGGCGCTGTCTACAACGGAAGCCTCCGGAGCTGCAGGCGTAGAAGCCTGGACCTGTGCAAGCTGCTGCTTGAGTGCATCCCTCTCCAAAGTCAGCTGCACGACGTTGGCTTCGTGAGTAGCGATCGCCTCCTCGTACTTGGCCGTGTCATCATCTTTCTCCTTCTGCAGGGTCGCCAGCTTCTCCTGAGCCTCGGCCACTGCCTTTCGCTCCTGCGCAATCCTCGCTCGCACCTGTTCCCGAAGCTTTTCGAAGTTCGATTTGGAAGTGGCCAGATCTGCCTTTGCAGTCTCCGTTGCTTTCTCACTTTCCAGGAGTTTGTTCTGGACCTCCTCGATCTTTGTTTGGGACTCAGCGCGCTGCTGCTCGACCTTTTGCATCTCTTCGCTGATGCCGTGGGTCTGGAGGAGCGACTGTGCGCGAGTCTGCCATCGCCTGCTATCTTCGCGCAACACGTTGAGCTCTGCCTGCGACGCCTCGAGGTCAATCTGTGCGTTGCACAACTGCGCGCGCACGGGCTCAAGCTCGGTGTTGGCAGCCTTGAGCTCAGATTCGAGCTGGGCGATGCGTACATCGGCACGACTGGCGGTTTCTTGCAGCATGTTGTGGTTCTCGCGCAGCTCGTTGAGCTGGTTGATCTTCTCCAGCAACTCAGAGTGCTGTGTGACACTGGTAGCCGAAGAGACGTTCTTGGTCCTTTCGGTGTCTAGCTCGGATCGCGTGTCAGCAAGGGTCTTGTTGACGTGCTCGAGAGCCTGCTTGAGACGGGAGGTCTCCTGCTTGTTGATCTCCATCTGCAAGTCAACAATCTCTTTCTCACGTCGCAGGAACTTGACTACCTCGTGCAACTCCTCGACGCGGCGTTTCATGAGCGAATGCGCCAGTTCAGAACCCGAGGTGTTCGTGTCTTCCTTCTTGACCTCGATGGCTGATGGTGCCGCGGCTGCAACTTCAATCTCCGCAGGTGCTGCAGTCGCCTCGCTCGATGCAGCTGCGGACTCGCACACTGCTCCTGCGCTTGGGGCATCTGCAGTCGTGGTAGCTGCAGCATCGCTCAACTGAGGCTGAGCGTTACCGGCTTGCTCAATATCCATGTCGACGTCGACAGACGGCAAAGGAGCTGCAGCGGCCTGACGGATCTGGTTCGCCTGAGCATTGATGGTCTCCAAGTGAGTGTGGAGAATCTGGTTCTGCGTGGTGAGATCATCGATTCTTCGCTGCAAATCGGCTTTCTCGCGATCAAGCGCTTGGCGGACGGAATCCCAACTGCCCTTCTCCCTACCCCACTCAGCCTCTGCCAAGTCCTTGGAGCTGCGCAGTGTACCAGCTTCTTGTCGAGCCTTGTTGAGCTGCTCACGTGCCTCTGCAAAATCGGTAGTGAGCGTCTCCAAGTTCCTGGTTTTTTCGTCAAGCTTCTGCTGGGCCTCTTTGGCGGCCTGAACATGCTTGCGGATCTCACCCTTGACATCCTCCTGCTCCTCACGAGCCCGCTCTTCAACGCTACCGAGTTCTGTGATAGCATCCTCCAGCGACTTCTTCTCCGCCTGGAAAGCAGACCGCTCCGTCTCGAGCTGGGCCTGCAACTCCTGCAGCTGCGTTTGGACAGCTGAAAGTTGAGTCGAGGCGCTCGCTACCTTCTGCTGCAGTCCGTCGATCTCGGCAACCTTGGCAGCGAGCTCCGTAGAAGTGCTAGCCTGGAGCTTCTGGTGCTCTGCCGTCAGAGCAGAGAGAGCAGCATCCTTCTGCACAACAGCAGCAGCAGCCTCCTCCACCTCCAGTTTACTCTTGCGCACCTCAAGCTGGGCTACAGCTCGACCAGCCTTGAGATCAGCCAACTCGATCTCGAGCTGCTCTTCTCTAGACAGCTCGACGTCCGCTTGGGCACGGAATGCGACAGGGTCGCGTGCAAGTTGATCGCGACGCTCGTAAATAGCAAGCTTCTCCTTGGTCGACTCGAGCTGTCTTGTGAGATCTTCTACACGGAGCTGTGTGTGGTCGGCACTGGTACGCGCAACGGCCAGGGCCTCTCGCGCGTTGCTGAGTTCGGAGCTGGAGAGATCGATGCGAATCTGCAGATCGTTGGTCTCAATCTCACGACGCAAGCTGAGCTGGCGGTAGAGGTCCTGTTCGGCGGCAAGACGGCTGCGGAGATCCTCATTGATCCCCTCCAGCCTCTTGACGTCTTGCTCTAGTCTAGACGTGACGTCACGTCCACGCTGCTCAAGCTCGGACTGCATGGCTTGCGTGGTGTGGGCCAGCTCTTGGAGCTTGTTACGCTCGACCTGCATGGCGTGGTTCTCTTGGAGAAGTTTAGATTCGGATGATTTCCAAATATCTTTCTCGGCTTGCAAGCTCGACACCTGCGTGCGCAACTGCTCCAGGCTCGATCGCGTTTGGATGAACTGCTCCTCGAAAGTTTGGGCTTCGACCTCCTTTCGAGCCAGGCTTTCCTGCAGGTGTGTGATCCTCTTGGACAGATCTTCGAGATCAGCCTTGGTGAGCTCGTAGGTCCGCCGAAGGTTGGCATATTTATCCTCAGAAGCTTGGCGAAGTGCCCTTTCACGAGCTGAAGTGACTGTCTGCTTGCTCGTCTCGACTTGAAGCAATTGCAGCTCTTCGCGGTAACGAGAAATCTCGGCATCGGTGTCAGTCTTGAGGCGGTCATGTCTTGTTCGGAGAGCCTCGTATTCTGCGAGCGGCAGGCCAGATCGGGCCAATGGTGCAGCCGTGCTATTGACGGCCATATCCTCCGCTGCTTTACTTTCGGCACTGCGCCCCCCACTGGCACAAAGCTGGCGGAAGAGGTCGCGCTCTTTGGTGACCTCGTCCACCTTTGAGCGTTCCTGACGAACCTCGTCCTCAAGTCGCACGATCAGATCGCGTGCCTCATTCACAGCTTCGTCCTGATCCTCGGCGAGGCGCGCCTTGAAGTTGCGCTCTTCCTCTTCCATCTTGGCACCCAGCTGACGCGTCACCTGGAGGAGTCGGGCGTTCTGGCTGCAAAGTTCGGTGAGCGATCGGAAGGTGACGAGTTCGTTGGTGATAACCATTTGCGTGTCGGATTCGGGCAAGCTTTCTGGGAGGGGAGCAACAGTATCAAGCTCGGCAAGGAAGCTGCCGTCGTCTTCAAGACGTGCAACAGCGTTGGGGTCGTCGCGCAGGATTATTGCCTTGGTAAGTTCGCGCACCTGGCGGCCAAAGTCTGCCAATTGCTGCGACATGAACCCGTTCTCGCGGGTGATGCGCTCCAGATCAAGTTTGAGACGCTTTGCATCGTTCTGCACCGTGTCGCGTTCTTGGGACACGGTTGCAACCTGGGCAACCATCTCGTCAAGATCAGCAGCAAGGCGCTCTGTCTCTTCGCGTTGTGCCTGGAGCTGCGGTGCCCGGTCTTGCAGCTCGTCCATGACTTGGGCGAGTACAGTCGAAAGGCGGTTGGTCTCGAGCCTCTCGCGGCGAAGTTCTTCTTGGGTCTTAGCGAGCTCCGTATAGATCTGACTGAAGCTCTTGCCGGACTTGCGGATGCGACTAGCGATCTCTGCAGTAGGCGATACACCAAATCCATTGTTGAAAGACATGGTGGTGCTCATGAGACCGAGTCGTCGGGGAGTCGATGCAATGCTGCCGGTGTCAAAGTTAGGACCAGCATCGCTCATAGCATCTAAAGTCTGGTGATGGAAGCTATCACCGTTCTCGCGCTGAGCTTGCCCGATGCCGACACCTTCAGCGAGACGGTCGAGGGCTTCGGAAAGCTCTTGGTTCTCCTTCTCGAGCGCTTCGCGCAGCTGAATCTCCTTATGTGTTTCCGCCCAAGCGGTCTGCTCTCGCGTGCGACATTGATCCAACACCTCCTCCCACTGCTCTTCCAGCTCTGTGATGCGCTGCGATGAGTGCTCGGCTCGCCTCTCGAGCAGATTGACGAGCTGGCTTTGGCTACTGACCTCTGACCGGAAGGAGTCTTCCTGAGACGCGAGCCGGCTTTGAAGCTCTGCAACCTTCTCAGAAGACTGGCTGAGCTTGTGGCTCACTTCGTTGTATGCAGTCTGCAATGATTCTACTTTCGAGCAGGCGGCAGCGGCCTCTTGACGAGCATTGTCAAGATCGCTCTGTACGCGACTGAGCTCGGCACGCTTGGCTGCGCGGAAAATGGCAGAAGACTCGTTGAGCTTGAGCAGCTGTTCGTGAGCCCATTCGGCGTCTTTCCTGGTCAGCTGGATCTCCTGCTCCAGACCCTGCGATTTGAACTTGGCTATGTTCTCCTGGCTGCGCGATTCTTGGACAGATGTCGAAAGGCGTGAGATCTCCTGACGGGCGTCGCGGTTGCGAGAGAGAAGCGCATCAATTTCCTCGGCCTTGCGGGTGCTTTCCTCACGTTCGCGCTGTAAACTGGATAGGATGTCGCGTTTCTCCCGCTCGGCCTGGTCGAGCCTCCCTCGCACTTCTGCAGCCTGTCGGACGCCATTCTCGGTAGAGCTTTTGAGGGTGGTGAGCTGGGCAGTTACGCCAACGAGTTCGGCGGAAAGCTTGTCCTTTTCGCTAGAGACAAGCTCCTTAGCTCGTCGCTCATTCTCGACCTCGGCTTTGAACGCGGCAGTTTGCGCTTGGGAGGCAGCCAGCTCAGCAGTAAGCTCAGCGCTTCGTTCTTTAGCAGCCTTGTTCTCGCGCTTCTCGTTGTCGAATGAGGTTTGCAAGGACCCAATCTGGTTCTGAAGGTTGACAACTTCCGTCTGCAAGCTGTCTTTGAGGCGCAAAGTTTCCAGTGCCGCTGTCCTTTCCTTCTCCACCTCGTGCTCTAGCTCATGAGCACGCTCACGAAGAGCCGTCAGAAGAGCCTCAGACTGTTGACGAGCCTGTTCTAGCGTCGAAGTCTGCTCCTTCCAGCCAAGACATTTGAGGGCAATGTCGTATAGATGGAGTACCAGGTTGGCATCAGGGTATTGCAAACGCTCGATGGTGATGGGCGTAAGTGGCTCGACATCACTCAGCGTGGTCAACGCCAATGTGAGTTGATCTGTTGAAATATGGGGCGGAAGCTGAATGTCGATGGTTGCCAACTTGGGCAAGGTCGGAGCCGTCACAGGCGCGAGTTTAGAGGGCGCAGTCGAGTCTTGCATGGTGATGTCGGTGAACGGTGATGCTGATAGCTGTTCGGCCGCACTGCGTGCATAGGCAGCATCGGCAGCAGCAAGCGTACGCCTCTGAATGTCCTGAGGATCTGGGACAGGGTCGGAATTCGCCATGGCCGGCGACGAGCCGTGTTTCGACTAGCCAGCTCTCCCTCCGTTGCGGTTGAATGAAAACTATGAAGAGAGCGTTGCCATGCACCTAAGATGGATAAATCTAGCTGACACTGCTATAGAGCGGTTCCAGATGGCTTGCGTACGTAAGGAGCGTGGACCGATGTGTGACGATAATATGGAAAGTGGAGAAGAGAGTCTGTTGGAATGGATGGAAGATGATGGAGTTGGAAGAGCGATACGCTCATTCACCTCAATTCGCCGATTTCCAACCTCAACTCGCTGCTTCACGTGACGGCGAAGGGAAATGGGCCAGCAGCGCTGCAGCAGAAATGTGGACGGTCGAGCCACCTAACACGAGCTGCATTCCAGCGCACAGTGAACAGCGTATGACACCCATCATCGTGTTCTTTGCATCCCATGCTCTTTTGACTAGTCCTTCAGTCACGAATGGTCCAGCACCAAAGTGAATAGTCGCCGGCTCCGACTCCTCGACTAATCTTTCGAGACAACTCATCAACAGACTGAAGCTCACACAGCTCCATCCCACCAACCACGCGGACTGCGAAAGGAGGAATAGGCAACGATGGGAGCTTCTGAATCGCGGCTTCGCGTCGACGACTCCAATGAGGCTCCAAGGCAAGGATACCATGTCGTTCGTGTCGCAGCTGGCTCACCTGCGCATCTCGCTGGTATCGAACCGTTTTTCGACTTTTGCGTCGGCATTGACGGTGTAGCGCTTGACCCATCTAAAGACGTCGACGGAGGTGATACGACAGGACTGGGCGCGTGGAAGAGCCTTGAGGAGCGAGAAGGCACACAGGTTATTCTCAATGTATGGAACTCCAAGCGTCAGGAGCTTCGTCAAGTAGCCCTCGTGCCGTCCCGCCAGTGGTCTTCTCAGCCCTCAACAAGCAGCATCAACGGCACCAGTTCTGAAGCGACATCACAACCCTCGTTGCTGGGACTGTCGCTACGACTTTGCAATCCTTCGCAGGCGCTGTCTCATGTATGGCATATCTTGGAGATTCTCGAAGGCTCCCCCGCCGAATCAGCTGGTCTGGTGCCTTTTGGTGACTTTGTGATCGGCTGGCCTGGTGGAGTCTTGCAAGCAGAAGGCGATTTTTACGAGTTGGTCGAAGCACACACTGATCGTGCTCTTCGACTCTATGTATACAATTCGGACTACGACCATACAAGAGAAGTCATCATCGTACCCAATCGAGAATGGGGCGGCGAAGGTCTTCTCGGCTGCGGTGTCGGATATGGACTCTTGCATCGCATTCCAAAACCTCAAGACTTACCCAAGGTCCCACCAGAGCTCTCAGCACACGAGGACGAAGAACAAGACATACCTGAAGACCAATTAAAGACTCCTCGCATTGGAGGACCTCCATCAGAATTCGCAACACCAGCTGGAAAGTCGCGCTTTGACGAGGACGACTTCAGCACACCCATTGCCAACCCTTCCAATTCAAATCACCGCGCCCTTCGCACAACTGCGATTGACGATCGTGATTGTTACCATAGCAGCCATGACGAGGACGATGAAGACTACGAAGCAAACTACGAAGCAAACACTTCAGGTGTCAGCGTCACTATGCGTCATGATGACGAGGACGAAGATGACAATGTCCACAGGGATGTCGCAAATTTGGCTTGATCGTCACCACATCCAGAACATGCTCCCTTCTTACTTCTTATGTGTGATTAGCGCGCATTCAGCAAAGCAGGTCTTTGAAATCTCACATCATCACGGCCTGCGTCAGAGTTTAAAAGTGGTACGATCAATGATGGGTCGACAAAATCATGTGGAACAGGGAGAACCGCCGGAACACTGGTACCTGACCTGCTAGGGAATGGAGAAGAGAGCGGTATTTGTGCAGCATACTGGCTTACTAAGCCCTTCAGTCGCGCTTAAGCGGCTTGCGCAGCGAAGCAAAGAAAGGAGGCGTCTCAAGCCCCAGCCTTCGCTGCATCTCCTCTGCCCAAATGGTGAAGAGGCCCACCTTCTGGTCGAGCTGCTCAATCTGGATCTTGTGCGTCTTCTCCCGACGTTGTGCCTCGTCAGTCAAATTGTGACACATCTCGCGCAATAGATCGAGGCGCTCCGAGAGCTCGGCAATCTTGTTCTTGTGGCCTACTAGTTCGGCATCCTTCCTCTCCAGTTGATCGGGCAGCTCATCTTCTTTGGCGCTCGAAGCAGCTATTTCTTCCGTGTGTGCTGGAGAAGCTTTCACTGAAGAGGCAGTTTCTTTCGCGGCAGAGTCTGGGAACATGAGCTGCGCCATGAATTCAGTGTCGTCTGCAGAAGTATGCTTAGGCTCGGTGTCGACGCTGGTCCTCTTCTCGCGCAGTTTCTCAAAGAAAGCGCTATGGGGCTTTGCTGCAGAGTCCGACGTGCCTGTGTTGGGCTTCGAAGTTAAAACATTCGTAGAAGAGCTTGACAACCCTGCAAAGTTGTCGTCCCAAGCGGTGATAAAAATGTCGTCCAGGTCTCGGAATCGATCAGAAATTGGGTACGAATATTTGTGTGAGCTGGACACGATGGTGTTGACCCGTGTAGGGCCGATTTCTGTTTTCTGCGTCTTTGGTCCCGACTTGGAGCACTTGACTTTTTGCTCAGAATCTTCACGCAGACGTCCATCTGTGGCGATGTGCAGGTCCGAGACTGGAAGGAGATTTTCCCCTTTCTGAGACGCAGTCTCTCGAGCTCCAGTGTCGTGCGAAGCGAAATCTGTAATCGCTTCGACATGTTCCTCAGAGTCAGAGCCAGAGTAAACATCGGCAGCGGCTCGATCCACGCTCCCAGATGCCTGAGAGGACTTGAGATCCCGTTCGCGGATGGCACGATCCACATCGCCAATCCATTCCTCTCGAAGTTCGGCCTGCTGTTCAACGCCAGCTACGGGGGCTGAGCTCTTGCTGGGTGCCTTTGTTTCAGACGCGGTCAAGGTCGCAAATGGTGCGGGTGTGGCGGAGTGACCAGCCACTCGCTGCCACTTGAGCTGCGCACTGCGCTTGGCCTGAGTCGGTGAGGTGGCAAGATCATCAGCAGCCGAAGATGAACACCGAGCCTCAGCCTCAGACGCTTTGTAAGCAGCAGCGTCGGTCGTGGCGGGAGGGACGTGGTTGTGATGAGAGGCTTGGTGCTTCTGCCACGGGATATGGCCTCCCATCTCAGAGCTGCGTCGCCCACTACGAGACTCGAAGAAGAATCCTGCACGACCGGGATCAAAATGGTCTTCCCAGACGTCCGCAAAGGTTCTGCTCTTGGTTGAAGCGGTGTTTGCTTCGGCATCTTTGCGGTCCTGTTCTTGAATCCAGTTGCGCCTCTGTGCCACCAATCGGGAAGCCTCCTCGATTTCGCGCTCGATCTGACGCCCAATCTCGCCTCCCGCTTGGCCATCCTGCAAGGAAGTGGCAACGAGATTTTGCACGCGGCCAGCTGCTAGTGCATTGATTCTGGCAAAGTCAAGAGCCACACGACGCCACGCACGTGCATCGCGATAAGCTAGGCTTTTTGCGGTCTGAAGGCGATTCATCGCTCGTCGCTGGCGAACGAGAAGATAGACGGCAGCGGTGGAGGCTGCTCCGAAAAGGACAAAGGTGAAGGTAGTACCCCCAGTTGAGTCAGAGGCCTCTGGAACTTGTTGTGAATTGGAAGATTGATTTGGACTGATTTCGAGGTGCGCTGGCGCTTCTGAGCTGGTAGAAGATTTGGAGAATGGAGGTGAAAACCACGATGCTACACCGGAAGGAGACGCCTTCGAGGGATCGCTGCGTGTGGAGGAAGCCAGCTCCTGGCTTTTGTCTGAGGGTTCGCTGCCGAACAGCGAACTCAGTGAGACAGGGACAGAAGACTGGAGTGAAATGGATAATGAAGGTGACCAGCCTGGGAGCCTCGAGTGGACAGGGTGTTCGGGCTCAGTGCTGCTTGGAGAAGATGAGTCTGAAAAAAATGGATCGTGTGTGTCAGGGCCACGGACAGGGGAAGACTGTGTCTCTAACTTAGAAGTGAGAGGATGGGAGGATGTAAAGCAGTAGCTCAACAGCATGTGGTGATGTTAGGACCAGAGAGGGAGATGGCAGGGATGCGCTCGGGATCTACAGGTAGCGCTACAGGTGGCGTTACGGCCAGCTACGCGTGGATCAAGACGCTCGATTCAAGGTTCCTGGGAGATCGTTAGTTTCGCTTCACGAAGTATGGACGTGATGGAACCTTCTCAGGGCGGGATGATGGTGGGAGACGGACGTAAGGTAAGTCTGAAACCAACAGCATAGAGCAGATAAGGGAGCAGTCGAGACAAATGTGATGCCAATCGTGAATGGGATGCGGTGAAAGGTCCACGCGCAGAAGGCAAGTGGGAGCGCTGGCCTGTGCGCTGACTGACCGTGTGAGAGACAACCACATGTTGCGTGAGAAGCAGAGCTTTACGGACAGCAACCGGATTGTGCGCTGAGCTAACGGTGCTCAACAATCAAGGAGGCCCACCCGGCGTTGCTGAAGGATGGCACGCCAGGGCTTGCGCGCGAGGATCTTAGCTTAGCCCGTCCCAATTTTGATAAGGTTGGAGGGAACGACTGTGCAAGAACCGTGCTGGATCAAGCCGGTTCATGTGGGTGGCGCGGCGCGCAAGTTGTGCGTCTACAAAAGAGCACGCCACTGTCGTGAGAACCGCTAGGGAAGGTCGCATGACCATGTCAAAGTGCACCGTGTGGCTTTGGGTTGCCCCTCGCCCGCGTCAGCTGTGATTAGGTTGGTCGGACCCTTGAAAGTCAAGCGCTCGGGATGGCATGCTGCTGGTCAACCGTAGTTCAGGTGCAGTACTGTAGAGTACTGTAGAGTACAGTAAGTCGAGCCGCTCAGTTGCGCGCGAAATACCCTCCCTTTACTTTGGCGCGCGGGATGAAGTAAATCATCCAAGATGTTGTAACCAATGGGTGTAACACCACCTTCTTTTGAACACAACGTGGAAATTCTTTTCGAGTCGGATTTCACGCTCCTCTTTGAGAGTTATGCAAGTTGGCGGCGCTCGTGCAGGACTGCCTGCCTCCACCTGGAGCCAACACATCTAGCGCTGCACATTCCCTGCCCGCCGATTCAGAGGCTCTCTCTCGCCTGCCGTCAGCCAGCACCGCTTTGCCCCTCCGCTAGTGCGCTAGTGTACTGTACAGTACAGTACGGTCACCACCGCAACTTCCCCGCACTGAGAAAGCGGCTCGGCTTCCTTGTGATTGGGTTCGCACTGTTCTGATTTCCATCTGCTCATCTCTTCCATCTCCACGTCTGTCCTCCGCAGAACTCTCCGCATTCTCCGCCAACACCACTACTACCACCAATACCACAATGTCTGCTCCCAACAAAGCCGATGAGCGCATGAAGGCCGAGGCAAGCCAGGCGCTTCATGCCCAGGAAGACCTTGACTGTCCAGGCTTCGAGTCGAGCAGGGTCTTTGCCCTCTCTGCACAGCTCCTGGCCAACCCGCCCTCTGGCTTTCCTTCTCGCAAGCATCTGGTTCGATCGCTTCAGAGCATCTACCTGTTTGTCATCCAGCCGTCCAGCGCTATCGACCCATCCAACCCACGCACCAAGCCTGTCGATGGCAAGGTTTCCACTTCAGGCGGTGCGCTTCGACCTGCTCTCTGGTATGCCGACATGAAGAGTAAAGGTGTCATTCAACGAGGGCAGCCACCTAAGACCGTTTTAGGTCGAAAGCGCAAGGCCGATGTGGTCATCGAATGCAGAGACCGTGACTTTGTCGAACTCGCAACAGGAAAGGTCCACGCTCAGCGTCTGTACAACCAAGGAAGGGTAAGTGAGATCTCCCAGTCCTCCTAATCCCACAATCAGAAGTCGTCATAACCCCCCGATTTGTGACATCTTTCACTACTATGGTCTTGTCTGCTTTCATACTGACGCCGTGTCTCTTCTTTTTCTATCCATTTCCTCGCTGTTTCCATCGCAGATCAAGATCCGTGGGGACCTCGATCGTGCACTCAAGATCTCAACACTCATTTCGCATGAGCGATCAAAGATCTACGGTACTCCCACACGCTCTGCACCAGTGGATGACAAGGTCACAGCTGTCGAGCACCAGCGTGAAGGCAACGATTCGCGTGACCAGGACTATGGTGCCGGCAGCCCTGCCCCTGTGCCTGACCGTGCACGCCTCTAGCTGTCCTTCTCCGAGTGCGACAGCTACCGGTTCTGTCGATCGCTTCTGGTCTGTGAATAATAACCAGTTTGATCAAGCCAATGCTGCAGGTTTCCGATTCGTGCTCAAGTTTGAGTCCTTGAGCAGAAACGACCCCTACACTTGCTAATCCGCGCAGCTTGATCAGCTGCAGTCGGCTTCTTCCGCTGTTATGCACGGGATCCATACAGGCAATCTTGTCATATGGTAGCTACTGTACCCAACATAGTTCCTTCCATCGCACTTCTCCATATCAAACTGGTATTTAGGTATGTGGTGTCGAATTCCCTGCGTAGACGCCGGACTATTTCCGCTTGTCCCTCTGTTCTCTATGCCTTTGCGTTGCCCACCAACAAAATTGCTGTTTTGATCAGTAATCTTCATGGTGCAGCCCCTTGCCCACGAGTAGGTCTTTTCTGTTGCTGACTCTTTTGCGCTTAAAGTCAAACGCCAGTTTTCTCTTTAGCATATGATGTGTCCTCAGAACCAGACGCTTGCGTAGTTCAGTTATCATGCGCCAGCGACACTTTGCCCCGGAGTTTAAAAGGAGACACGTTATCACATCTGTCGGTCCCTTTGTACAGTACAATGGTTGTCGCTATATTCGAGACTGTTCTGGAGCACCAAGTCAGGATGCAGACTACAGCGCTCAATACACTTGTTGCACTACACTGCTGCTTCACTGGCGGCCAAGAGGGGGTCCGAGCTCACCTATCTCACATGACTGCTTTTAGCCATTTCATCGGTGCTTCACATAGCCCATAGGACGCGAAACTGCGCTTTCCTACTTGTGTCGTCACTCGCGCTTTACATACTCCTTCTATTCGTCCTTCGCGCGTGTAATGTGTTCCTGGACTTCCCACCCCTTCGACGCTTCTTTGCCCGTTGCCGTCTCCTCATCAGATCAAGATGGAGGTCTTTGTTGGAGGTATCCCGGACCACTTGGAAAGCGCAGGCATTGAGCGCTTCATCTACGCAGTCGTACAGGCAGAACGGAACTTCTACTCGGCCTCGGCATCCAGGGTTGCAGGAACTATGGCTGTAGCGCCGGTCCCAATCAACAAGGGTTTCTACTTCAAGCGGGTCAAACGTCAAAAAAAAGTCGACTTTGGTATCATCACGTTTGCGCGGGAAAGAGTTGGTGCCTGGTTTGTCGAGTACGCCCCTCAGCAGTCTTTCGTTTACAGGTATCGTGTCACGCCCGCGTACGCAGTCGTGACTTTCTCGCACGAGAGAACCTCTAGCTCGAGAGATTCCCTGAAGGCCAGCGAACTTAGCACAAAACTTTGCATCGCTCGACCGCATGTAGCTACGCTCACGCTGTATATAGTATTGGAAGGAGTGAACTGGTAATGTGTTACCATTGCCGGTTCAGGGATCCTGGGGAAACCACTGATCAGCTAAGGCAGGGGTGAGTAGCTATCTCGACAGTGCCTTCCCTATATCAGAGGGGCTTGTAGAGCTAAGTCTGAGGATATTTCAGCTTAGATACACTCCGTAGATAGAGGATATCAGAGGGTTGCAGTAGTGATTGAGGAGCAATTAACAACATAGGCAACTTTGCTCACACAGGAGGAAGAGAGATGGAGAAGAGGAGGAAGCAGACCTTGCTATGCGAGGATGTGGGAACTAGTTTGAATGACTTTCTGCAACTGTATCTACAAATGAGTTGATGTATATATATGTGTTTTCCTATGATGGCAGTGCCTTCTCGAGGTTGGCTATGTCTTTGCTGTATTGAGGGCATGATGCCTGTGTCGAGTCTTGGAGAGTATGGAGCATTGTTTGGGATCTTGAGTAGGGACAATGAAGTGTTGCAGAAGCTTATCTTTGGTCGTGTGTGTAGGGTTGCGTATATACACTATCTTTCCATATCACGGAGGAGTGTGTTCCTATCTTTGTTGATATATATGGTCCACACTCATCTGACACAAATTGTGTTTCAGAGATATGGATCCGGGGTCCCCGTAGTCGTGGACCAATAGCCGAAATTGGGTAAGTGTAGTCCTGTAGCCGGATGTGGGGGGTCCGAAATTGGACTTTTCTTGATGCATTGTGGCCTAACAGTGTTGAAATAATTTTTGAGGAATATTGATGCATCCCAGTTGCCTGTGTTGGACCTCCATGATCTAACAGATCGTTCTGAAGTCGAAAACGCGAGTGACTGTATATTCCAACATCCATTGGCAATGTCATTCGCAATAGCGGGTGTGTGCACAATGTTCGCGTTGTCAAGACCAAATTGAGTAAGTAGGCATTGTATATGGCTGGTTTGAGAGAGGTGAAGCGACGTTGGAGTAGATGTGACTTGAATACCTAAATTGAACAATACTGGATCTCCTCCAGTCATCTTGAACTTGGATTGGAGCATTGAGATGAACTTATCTGCTGTAGGCTCGTGTTTCGCAAAGATGAGAATGTCATCAACATATAGGGTGAGGATGAGGGGTGGTTCACCCTTGTTCTTGATGTAATAGAGAGCGGAGTCATAGTTGGATCACTTGAAGCTGATGTCAGTGAGTGTACTATCAGCCTTTTGATACCAGGTGCATCCAGCTTGTTTGAGGCCATAGAGAGACTTGTTGAGTTTGCAGACAAGGGATTGAGATCCCGATTGCATCATGGAAACTGGCAATGGAGGTTGCCTCAAGTAGAGGTTGACATCCAGTTCACCATTGAGGTAGGCAGTGACAACATTGAGCTGGTAGATCTTCATGTCATATTGGAGTGACATGATCATGAGCATTCAAAGTGTAGCCATTTTTACCACTGGTGTGAAGGTTTCCTCATAATCAATACCATGAACTTGAGTGTAGCCTTGAGCAACCAGTCTAGCCTTGTATTTGTCGATGGTGCCATCTCCTTTCCATTTGACTTTGAACACCCATTGACTGCCAATGATGTTGGCATTATCAGGAGCATTCACTATGGTCCAGGTGTTGTTCTCCTGGTGTGAGTTGAGCTCTTTCTGAATTGCCTCTTGCCATTTGGGCCAATCAGGTCAATGTTGAGCTTGGAGAATGGTCCTTGGTTCATCATCAGATGCAGGGGAGGGAATTCCTTCATCAGTACATGTTTCATTGGTGAAGGTGCCTTTGGTGTCGTTGATGGCAACAGAGGAGAGGGAGTGTATAAAATCCTCCAAGGGTGGAGTTGAAATCCCTTGATCTCTTTCCTCTTGAGTGAGGTAAGGGAAACCCACACATTCTTCCTCTTGGGCAAACGTAGGTCCATTGTTTCTTGGAGGGTGCATGATATCAGGACTAATGGCTCGAATTGGAGTGGGATGGATGAGGACTGGTTCTTGGGGAGCCTCATTGTGAACATCAATGGTGGTAGCATTCTCAAGTTGAGGGATGTCTCATTCCTTAAAGGGGAAGAGTTCCTCATCAAAGGTAGCATTCCTGCTAGAAAGGATGGCCTTGGTCCTAAGGTCAAGTAATTTGAAGGCCTTGGACCCATTGGTAACCCCAATGTATACTGCAGGTAGGGCTCACTCATCAAGCTTTGAGCAGTTCTGCTCAGGTATGTGTGCCCATGCTTGGCATCTGAAGACTTGCAACATTGAGTGGTCTCCTTCCCATTGAAGGAAACACTTGAAGGGTATCTCCATGGACAGTGCCTTAATAGGAAGCCTGTTATTCAAATAGGCAGCATGGAGCAATGCATCTCCCCATAGGTAGTGGGGAGCTCCTCCTTGAAGAAGGAGACTTCTGGTGATGTTGAAGAGGGTCCTGTTCATACATTTGGCAATTCCATTCTGTTGAGGAGTGTATGGTGCCAATGTCTCATGTTGAATCCCTGTGGAGGAAAGGTAAGTATTGAACTCTCTACTGATGTACTCACCACTGTTGTCTGATCTGAGCCATCGTAACTTCTTTCCTGTCTGGTTTTCCATTAGAGTCTTGTACTCTTGGAAGTGACCAAGTACCTCACTTTTGTGAGCCATGAGGTAGACCATCACAAATCTACTGTAGTCATTGATGAAGGTTACAGCAAATTGGTGACCTCCAGGCATTATATCCTTGAACTTGCCAACAACGTCAGAGTGAACAAGCTGTAGGGGCTCAGTTGTCGTCATCGTCATGCAATTGGGAAAGGGTTGCCTATGAGACTTGCTAACCTCGCATACATGGCATTTTCCTGAGCTCATGTCAGTTTCCTTAGCGACTTCTGGGATGACTTCTGATATCTGCTTCATCCTTCCTTTGCCAGGATGACCAAGCTGTTGGTGCCAAATTGAGGTTGAGACAGTGCCATAGGTGAGGGCTGCAAATTCAGGCTTTGGTTGGCATAGGTAGGTGAGCATGTTTTTTGTCTCTCCCTTAAAGATGATGTCGCCTCCCTTCCTCGTGATGAGTCTGCCGCCATTGATGCTGATACTAGTGACCTTGGTGACGAGGTTGAGGGAAATGAGGTTGGTTGCGTAGGTTGGGACATAGAAGATGTTCTTGAGGACTAGAGTATGAGTTTTCTTGTGTCCTATATTGGCAACTACCTTAACGGTGCCTTTTATTGAAAGGAGTGAACCGGTAATGTGTTACTGTTGCTGGTTCAGGGATCCTGGGGAAACCACTGATCAGCTAAGGCAGGGGCGAGTAGCTATCTTGAAAGTGCCTTCCCTATATCGGAGGGGCTTGTAGAGCTAAGTCTGAGGATATTTCAGCTTAGATACACTCCATAAAAAGAGGATATCAGAGGGTTGCAGTAGTGATTGAGGAGCAACTACCAATGTAGGCAACTTTGCTCACACAGGAGGAAGAGAGATGGAGAAGAGGAGGAAGCAGACCTTGCTATGCGAGGATGTGGGAACTAGTTTGAATGACTTTCTGCAACTGTATCTACAAATGAGTTGATGTATATATATGTGTTTTCCTATGATGGCAATGCCTTCTCGAAGTTGGCTATGTTTTTGCTATATTGAGGGCATGTTACCAGTGTCGAGTCTTGGAGAGTATGGAGCATTGTTTGGGATCTTGAGTAGAGGCAGTGAAATGTTGTGGGAGCTTATCTTTGAGCATGTGTGTGGGGTTGCGTATATATGCTATCTTCCCTATCCCAGAGGAGTGTGTTCCTATCTTTGCTAGTATATATGGTCCATACTCATCCAACACAAATTGTGTCTCAGAGATATGGGACCAGGGTCCCCGCAATTGTGGATCAATAGCTGGAATCAGGTAAGTGCAGTCCTATAGCTGGATGTGGGGGTCCGAAATTGGACTTTTCTTGATGCATTGTGGCCTAACAGTGTTGAAATAATTTTTGAGGAATATTGATGCAACCTAGTTGCCTGTGTTGGACCTCCACAATCTAACAGATCATTCCAAAGTCAAAAACGTGAGTGACTGTATATTCCAACAGTCATATCCATCCAGCATCTCAAACCATATGTTCCTTCTGGCGTGCCCATCCAGTCCTGCAAGGTCTCCGAAATTCTGAAGGAACGCAACACCCATCGCCACGGCTGGCAGTACCTCGTTTGTTTCGATCACGCCAGTTGTGATCAGTGGGTTCCAACATCCACGGTAACTGATGCTGCCATCCTTCAGGCCTGGAATAATTGCCAAACCGCCACTGTTGGCCAAGTGCCTATGCCCGCCACTCCTCCACAACCATTTCCGATGCTGGAAGCAACCTCTGATGCAGTTGCGTAGTTATCCTCCATGCACTGTCTTCTGACACCGACGCCGATTCCGGCTCCGGGCGCACTCCCTGTCCAACGTCGTGCGCACCACCTTCCACCTCCTGCTTCCTTACTGCTCACTCCTCCTCAAAGTCCTGCCTCCTTCAACTTACCTTCCACTGTCCAGTAACACCTTCCACTGTCCGGTAACACCTTCCACTGTCTGGTAACACCTTCCACTGTCCGGTAACACCTTCCACCTCCTGCTTCCTTCCTCCTACCTCCAAATTCAATGTCAACGCACGCGCAAGTTTCCACCTTCCACTCACCACCACCGTCGTGCGTGATCTCCTTCCCTGGAGCCTCCTCCCCATGATCTCCTCCTTAGCGCCGCCCACCATGCCCCTTGCCTCACCACCCCCGCAGTGGTTGCTCGTTTTCTGTGTCTCTGCTCAAGCCCTACTCATATCAGCCTCCTATGGCACGAGGTTCAACCTCATGGTGTCCCTCGCGCAACGGAGCTGCGCCTACATGGTCCTCGTCCTAGGACCCATCACAATCTTTTTCGGTGCCTAACTGTTGCTGCTCTTCCTCTTCTTCCCTGCCACCATTACATGAGCTCGTGCACTCAACCAACGCCATCTCCTTCGGCCCCTAATGTCAGGCGCCTATCGTCCTCCTCCTCCATCCCCACATTCAACATCGGCAGGCTCCCCATCCTTTGGCACCTTCGACTGCCTTCGTAACAATCCCTGGTTGCGCGCAATGTTCCTCCTCCATCTTCATGTTCAACACCATGAAACTTAGCTGCACTCCCCGTCACCACCCCATTCTGGTCCCCTACTCCTCCTTTCTGTAAGATCCTATGCTTCCCGTTCTCGTGCTTCCACTGCGCTCCCTCGCCCCAAGCTCACTCGCTAGCGACGTCTTCAGGGGGGCAGTGTCACGCCCGCGTATGCAGTCGTGACTTTCTTGCATGAGAGACCTTCTCGCACGAGAGAACCTCTAGCTTGAGAGATTCCCCAAAGGCCAGTGAACTTAGCACAAAACTTTGCATTGCTTGACTGCATGTAGCTATGCTCACACAGTATATAGGTTGAGTGCTCAGTTCTTCCCCTTTTGTAATCTTAAGCCTTTCCTCATTAATTACGTGCATCCCAAACTGTGTGCATGTAACATATCGTCTGTGAATCAGCAAAGGCAGGCAGGCCCCATCCAAAGCCTTTGTCAACGCTATTGCGGAGAATGCAACAGATCAACAGCCCTCGGCGAGTTTTCAACAGCACGCTCAAAGCTTTTCTTTTCAGCTTGCTCACGTCGGGTTTTGGTCCGCGCCACATCGTTTCTGTCATACGCACATCTTCACGGGACAGCGTTTACGCCTCACCATTGATGAGACCAATGTCATTGTTCTTACGCTGGACAATTCCTCTCTGTCTTTCTTGCCTCGGGACATTCGAGCTTATGGTCTCACTTTTGGCGTGGTTGAAACCCCTGCCAGAAACAAATGTGGCTCGATCTTCCTGTTTGAGCTCAAACAGAACCCCCAGTTTTACGATGACATGGCGAGCTCGGGCGGGCTACACAACTTCCGGCTACCTTCAAGAGTCATTAGTATTGCATTCGGCTCGGACAAACATTCGGCATTGGTAGCCGAGCGTCTCTGGACACGACTCGAGAGCCTTCTCACGGGTATAACCGAGATCAATATGCGCCAGATCCAAATGGTCTCAGACACCCATGACCCCTTTCTCGCCCGATTCTTTCAGCAGAGCAAGTCCCTGAATATCGAATTGGCTTTCCACTGTGAGTCGCTTTTGCGAAACGAGCTTCTCAACTTGTCCGCTCTTACCAAAATCTCTCCTCGAATAGATCGCATGATCGGCCAGGGACAACAAGATCTGGCTCTAAGAGTACTCAAAAACTTGGTGCCCAAGCTGGAGATCCGACAGGAGAGAGGCAAGGACGAGGAGCAAGTACTGCGGATCACCAATCGCCTGTGGGACGAGGCATGCGCAGAGGCTACATCCAACGGTGCTGATGGTTTGCTCACCTTTCTCCAAATGTCACAACCAGGAGGCGAAGACCTTCTGTGTCCGATGCTCCATATCGATGTTACGCCAACGCGTGTTTTGCTATCTGGCCCACAGTTCCATATCTCGAATCGTGTCATACGGGCCTATCCAGACCACTGGCATCACTTCGCGCGCGTCATGTTCACCAACGAAGACAGGGAAGGAGTGACAACCGTCAAGCCCAACTACGGATTCGCTGAAAGTGAGAAGTACATTTATTCGCGCGTCCTCGACATTCTCACGAGAGGCATCGACGTCGCTGGTCGCCACTGGGACATGTTGGCTTGGAGTTCGTCATCGATGAGCACTCACAGGGTCTGGTTCGTGACACCTTTCCGGGATGTTGACGGACGCCGCATTGATGCCAATGTAATTCGAAGCAGCCTGGGAGACTTTTCGGATGTCATCAGGTCACCGGCTCTGTACGGTGCTCGACTGTCTCAAGCTTTCAGCGCGACCGCATGCACAATCAAGATTCCAGAGAAGCTCATGCGTTTCACGCCAGATATCGTCACGGACGAGGATAAAGTCCATACGGATGGCGTCGGACAGATTTCACCTGAGCTAATGGCCGAGGTGTGGGAGAGATATGTCACCATCCACGGTGAACGCAGTAAGAGAAAACTATTGAAAGGGGCGGCGCCCTCAGCAATTCAAATCCGTCTCGGTGGAAGCAAAGGTATGCTTTCCATTAATCCTAGACTGCCAGGAAAATTTCTCTATCTCCGACCAAGCATGAACAAGTTTGGATCCAGGCATCAAGATCTCGAGGTGGCCAACTCATCCGCGCGATGTCTGCCGGCCAAATTAAATCGTCCACTCATCAACGCACTCGACGATCTCGGTGTGCCCCCTACTGCGTTTCTCTCGATACAGGAAGAGGCCATCTCCCATATAGGAAGGGCACGCCACAAGTTTGATGAGACGGCTAGGCTGTGCTCCGCACACAGCTTCGGTACAGGCTGCAACCTTCGTGTCTTGTTCGAGAAGATCCACAAACTTGGTCTGGGAGCTGCAACAATCCACAACGACAGTTTCTTTCTTGTGCTTGCCAAATCTGTCACAGCAGCAGCGCTAGGTGACATGAAGCGAAAAGCTCGAATCCCCGTAAGGGGTGTTACTCTGTTGGGTATCGCCGACGAATTTGCCTTTCTGAAAGAGGGCGAAATCTTTGCACAGGTAGAAACGGTGGAATTTGGCGAGGCCAGCCGAAGGATTATAGTCGGGCGGAAGCTCATCGGCCGTTCTCCAACTGTTGATCCAGCCGATATCGCCCTCGTTACATGCGTGAGGCCGCCTCCTGGTCATCCTCTTCTACAGCTCCGTAACGTGGTTGTATTTAACACCTGCAGCCGCAATCAGCCGCTGCCACGTAGACTGCGTGGTGGCGACCTCGACGGAGATCTTTACACGATCTACGAAGACGAACGGCTCTTTCCAACTACCGTCCAGCCAGAGACAGGGTTTCACGACAAGATACGACCTCGCACGCTTCAACGGGATTGTCATCCTGTCGATCTGGCCTTCTTTTTTGCCGAATTCATGCTGAACGACTTCATCGGGCTGGTATCACACCTTCACTTGCGCATTGCCGATGCGAGCGAATTTGGCTCCGGAGACTACCGTTGCAAATTGTTGGCCAAATTGCACTCGCAAGCCACTGATTTCCGCAAGACGGGCGTCGCTGTGACTCGAAAACAGCTGCCACGCATGGATGAGCCTATCGTCCCTGACTTTCTGGCACAAGGAGAGCAATGGAAGGGTAAACTTACTTATTCGAGCACGAGAGTGCTCGGATATCTCTTTCGTGCCGTCAGCTGGAATGAGACAGATACGCCATCCTTGGATGGCAACAAGGACCCAGAGACTGGACTCGATCGTGTGTCAGAAGCAGACTTCTTTGATGACGATGACATTTCCTCCGAGTTTGGAAGTGAGTTTAACAGTCTCATGGAGAGCCAGGCATCCGTCCAGACTCCTAGAGTCAGCTCCTTGCGTGCCACTGTGAGAAGTGGTCCAGTTTCGGCTCTTCCAGGGTCACCATTGAAGATACGAACAGTGACCGCTCAGTCCAGAACTCAGAACCTGCTTGCTTCAAGAATATCTGGTCCAACTGGACATGTGAATGGTGCCGGCACCGCCGAGCCCTCCCCGTGGCAGTTCAAGGATTTTACGTTCCCGCAACTGTTCCAAAAGATGAATTGGACCAACGCCCAATTTCTTCCAACAATCCAGTCGAATGGGTTGCCAGAAGATGAGGGCAGCGTCATCGAAGAAGGGACTCGCTACGTCGCACTCTTCCAAGATTTCACCCGAGCGCTACGGCAGCAATCGCGCTTGATCGCTTCCTATCATCCAAATCCTGACACACCTCCGAACGGTCTCAACTGCGCCCAGCCTCCGCTGGACGGCGTTTATCTGGTGTCCGAAGTTCATCTCCTAACCGGCCGCCTTCCTTGGGCCAAGGTGGCCAAAAGGACACGTACGGATCGCGAAAGCAGCTTGTTGGACAACATGCAGTCACTGTGCACGCTGCTTCGCAAGAATCTTTGCCGTGTTTCGGAAGCGGCTGCATTTGAAGGCGGCCAAGGTGAGGCTTTGTCAGCCGAGACAGCACCCATCGTGGCTCAAGCTCAAACGCATGGAAAGAGCAGTAGTTCGGCTAAAGGAGAGGCTGGTACAGGTCGGCGGTCTGGTAAGATGGTTGGAAGGACAACAGGCCAGTCCTCCAGCAGAGTGGTTGGAGACAGCAGTGCCACTGCGCCATTTGTACTCGACTCGAGCGACGAGGAGAACGACAGCTCCCAGGATGGAGAATTTGTCATTCTCGGATCGACGGGGCTTTTGGCAGGTGGAAATAAGCCAGCACATCCGGCGCGAGAAGCTAGAGCTCCTCTGGCGCCGGTCACGAACAGTGTGGCATCCGGTTCCAACATTGCGCGAGAAGCAAATTCGCGTGAAACGACCAGGTCGCTAAAGAGAAGAGCATCGGAAGACGTCGACATGGATCGACGCAGTCGATCTCTCACACCAATACCTTTTCAATCCAGTTCCTACCATAGTGGTACCCAAGTCAAAGTTGAAGAGGAGGAGGAGGAAGAGGAGGAGGAGGAGGAGGAGGAGGAGGAGGAGGAGGAGGAGGAGGAGGAAGGAGAGCTTACGGTAGTTAGAGCACAGAATATGGTCGACTCTTTGTGGAAGGCTTGCCACTTTTTCTGCTCTCCACTCCGACCCCGTTATTCCAACGTCTATGGCTACAATACGTTCCTCATCACCCTCACGCTTCATCTCCTATCGATGCTGGAGACGTTGAAGCATCTGCATCGGGATGAGTCGAAACGACGATACTTCCCCCGCGATTCGACAAGAGGTAAAGCAAAAGAAACCACCACTGCTCCGGTGACGCAGCTAAATCCAGAGGATGCATTCGAAACTGAATACGAAGACGAGTCAGACCACGCGTACTCGTTGACGGAAGAAACTATGCGTGCGCTCAGCCTGGGGGAAATGATCCTCGATTTCGAGCCCAGCCTCCTCAGTCTCGATCTCTAGCCTTCATCGCTTGAAGCCTCATGATCATGCTCACATTGTATCGCAGTTCAAACACCACTTTTGAGCAGAACAAGACAGAGAAATAAAGAATGTGAAGTAAACGACAAACAAAAAAGAACGTGTGAATCACCCCAAACCTAACCACTCGACACTGCACAGGTAACTACTGCTTCCTAAACAGACGGGCCAACTTCGCCGCTCTACCAGTACTCCTCTGACCCTCCTTACCCACCCGCAGCGGAGACATGACTTCGGGGGAAGCAACTAAATGTTCAAACGTGACCGCCGTCGGTACGGTGGGGTTAAAAAGGGTCGCCAACGACCGATGTTTCTGTCTCCCCGTCCCATGTACACCCACACCAGGATACGGTTGGGTGGGAGAGAGGAAGCCCGATCCGGATTTGGACACGTTTTGACTGAGCAGGAAGGAGGAATACATTGTTTCCACTTGAGCCGGCGATGGTGGGATGTATGCTGGGTCGGATACGGTCGAAGGGGTTTTGTTCAAATTACGTTTGGGTGAAGCGTTCGATTCGTGCCGAGGGGAAGCAATGGACTGGGTTGAAGATCCGCCCGGCTCGTGTCTTGTTGATCCACTGAGATCGAGAGAGTAAGCAGCAGAAACCATCGATACATCGCCACCCCCATCCTCCTCTCCGTCGCCCTTTCCACTTCGTCTTGGTTCCAATACAGGTGTCTGAAGGAGTCCAGGGGAGATATCCACAGCCTCAGTACTCATCGTATCCCCAGAGCCTCTCCTTCGTACCGGGGTTTCCATAGCCGAGTTTGGGGATAGGATGGTCGACTTGGTCTCGTCGATCATCTTGGTGAGCATCCCCGCAAGGCTGGCCATCTTTTTGAGCTTTTTAAAGATGACTTCTTCCCCCACAGGCGTTGTCGCCATTGCTGCGGCATAGGAACAGGGTTGGGCGGGAGGAGGAAGACGTTCGGCAGAATTGGATCGGATAGAATGGTCACCTTGATCGCCGGAGAGCACTGCATGGAGGGCGGGTGTTCGGGTCGCAACGGATTCGGCGGAACGATTCAAGTACGGCTTGGTAACCTCAACGCCAGCATTCTTCGTGTCTGAACGAGCGGAATCGACGTCAGTAGCACCGTTGAGTTCCGTCTTATGCCGTGCTCTAGTGTCATCAACTGGCTCAGAGTTTGGATCAGTTGGACCGAACAGACGACGCGCGCATCGAGGCAAAGCCTCTTCCGGCGCAGCCACGTACGATCCGGTCGATCGCCGTACCGAATGACGTTCAACACTCTTCTGTGTGCTAGTCAGATTGTACGACTTTGATCTCCGGTGACCGTGGCCAGCTTTAGCTACTGGCTGACCGCGGATGGTGAGACCGAGCGCCGTCTGTCCTGCCAATGCGGTGATGTGAGGCGGAGGTCGGGCGAGAAAGTTGGATGCGTCGAACTTCCTTGCAAGTGATGCTACCACATTTCCTCGCGCAAAGGTCTCGGTCCGCATCACCTGAATCGGTTTGGCCTTTTCTTGGCTTACCTGAGGCAGCACAACTGGGCCCAAAGTCGGAGCGACGGGTTTTTGAACGATGGTTGCGGGAGCCGAACGAGGAGTCGAAGCCATCTGCTCCTCAGCTGGACGCGTGTGCGGACGTTCCCCAACGCGTAAACGGAAAGGTGACTGCTTGGGAAGTGGAGCAAGTATTGTGGGCTTAATGATGCTCGTTCTCGAAGCCTTAGCGATGGCGACGGGGGAATGATCGCTCAGTGAGCCATCGCTATCGTCGTCATCGTCGCATTCACGGTCCGACTTCAAGCTCTCTGTGAGAACTCGATTGCGATGAGCCGAAGGGATAGGTGTACCTTGACGCGGTGGCTGCGGACCTCGCCAGGGAGGACTGACGCACATGAGATCGGTGAGGCGAGAGTCCATACCCACTTGCGAAAGAGAGGGAGACGCTGGTACCATCAAAGCATGCGTGGCGACAACGGCGCGTGAGACACCAGGCGATGCAGGTACCGACGAAGCCTCACTCGCACAGTCTTGAAAGTGTTCGCACATCTCTTTGTGGACGGCAAGGTCCTTGACCATAGCGTCATTGACATGGAGCGGAGACGCCTCTGGCTCCAGGACATTGACTGCGGCTAGGTGTTGTATATGTTCATCTTCGAACGACATTTGAAGCAGTTCATCGAAAGAGTCGCACTGCGCTACGTTTTTAGGATCGAATTGAGGATGAAGCAGACCGCCTGCAGCGTCGAGTCGCTCGTTTGGATCATGACGAAGCATGTTGCGAATAAGATCCTCCATCTCGCCCGACATGTGCCACTCGCCAAGCCAGGTTCCGCGTTCAGCGCGAGCGTAATACTCCTCAAACTTCTCCTTAGTGTCGAACTTTTCATCATGTCGCTCGAAGGGCGTTCGCCCGGTGAGCATCTCGAAGAAAGTGATGCCAAGCGCCCAGATATCGGTCTTCCTCTCGTCATGCAATGTGGCACGGCATCTCTCGGGGGCCAGATACTCGGGGGTTCCCCAGACATCTTTGGATAAGAAGGCATCTTTATCGAGCGAATCGTAGCGATTGGCAAAACCAAAGTCGAAAAGTGTCACGTTATCGCGGCCAAGCCCAGTGGTATCGTAGGTCACGCCCAAGTTGTCGACCTTGATATCATTATGGCAAACGAAATGCTGATGCAGCCAGTGTACGGCCGAAAGGATTTGCTGAAAGAAGTTGCGACACAAGGATTCGCTGAGGCAAACCTTCATCGGCTCATCGAACTTGGGCATGACGAGCATGGCAAGGGAAGGCGTGAGGAGGAATTCATAGAAGTTGACGATGTTGGGATGCCAACCAGTACGGTCGTTGCGGACGCGACAGTTCGGACTGCTTGCATTGACTTGTTCTGCACGAGGCAAGTGGTCCATCAAATTGCGCAAGACCTTGAATTCGTTCCAGAGGCGTTGGGTACGGACCGCGGCTGAATACTTTGTCTCTCGCTTACAAAGTTTGACAGCGAGTGGGCGAAAATTCGCACTGTTGTCTACGGTGTAGGTGCCTGCACTAGTGAGCTTGACGACTGGCAACTTGCGGTAGGCCGAAGTGGGAAGATGATCGAGAGGTCGCAAGGCCTCTACAGCCCATACGCTACCCCACTCACCTTGGCCTTAGGATGTTCAGGGCGTGCGCATCGAAAGTGTACGGTGGTCAGTCTTGAACAGCGTTTGAGTGAGTCAGAAGGAGAGAAGGGAGTTGTGACCTACCTATCTCGTTCAAGAACTGATAGCGCTCCTTCAAGTCGGCTTCGCTGATCTTGAAGATACCAAGCTGCATCGCCTTCAGCCTGACCTCGGCGGTCTTCTTGTCGCCAGATAGACCGAGTGAATGCAAAGTAGTCGGAGCACGCAGATACCGACCGTTCCGCTGTTCCAAATGTTCTAGTTGCCCATTGTTGTGCGGCTGCGATTGTTCTTGACAAGACGAGATCATCTGCTGGCCGCTAGGAGAAGAGATGGAGTGCATCATAAAAGCTGATTGATCTGGCCGAGCACCTAGCATGCGCGTTGTGGATAGAGCTGCAGTGGCTTGAGGGATCTTTGAGACCTTCTGCGTGTGCGCATGCTTTTGTTGGGCTAGCTTGTGCTTTGCGAGTGGAGAGGTGGGGTCCTTGATGCCTAGCTTGGACAGGGAACGTCTAAGAATGTTGGTGGAATCGACATGCAAGGTCGAGCCCTTCGGGGCAGCCTTTTGGGTGTTGATATGTTTGGAATCAGTCAGCGTCGACACGGATCGTGCTACTGTCTGTATTGCACCGGTTCGAGAACGGCCGTTGTGGTCGGAACGCAGCTCGCGTCCCTGCGAAGTGGTGGTGAGCTGAGTGGATTTGACGATGGGTCTTGTCGTCTGGTGTGACTGCTTGAAGTGCGGCATGATTCTGTTCCTCCGTCGCCAACACAGCGGTGTAGAGAGTGCGGCGAGGGGCGCAAAGATGGTCGTAGATGGATGAATTGTTCGAACCACAAGGGTCCGTCCGTCCAAGGGCCACGAAACGACGGTGTGTTGTTTCTGGCCATGTCCAGGCAGCAAAGATCCTTCGCTTCATTTCACAGTGACAGAGATCGGTGGACACTCGTGAGATACGAAATGTGGTGAGGCCCATTCCGTAGGTGGGAAACCAACGGTGGGAAATGAAGGATGTGCATGACAACCGTGTTGCTGAATTGAAGGAGCGCCTCTGGCGACGTGGGATTGGAATGGGCTTGGAAGAGACATGCAGGGGTGAGGCTTCGTAGGCTCTCTTGGATGCAAGTATGATGTACAGAGATCAAGAGTTGTTGATGGTGAGGACAAGCGTACAGGACAGCGCGCCTCTGTTGCCGCTGCCCGCTTGTGAGCGTATCTTTTGCTGAGTCGACCTCGCATGAACGTGAACGGCGTGACCGAGTTGCGTGGAGAAGAACGCCTTGTGAAAGCAAACCAGCGTGGGAACGAGCCTTCGGCTGCATATCGGTGCTCGCGACAGAGCGTGACCAAACAAGCTTCGAGGGTGGCTACCTCCCACCCCCAGTGCCCGAGACATCTGCACCGACCACTGCCGTTGCCGTCGCCCGTAAAATCACGCAAATGAAATGTGACCAAAAACAACTCACATTCCAACAAACGACAATGTCGATCACAGCATGCTGCCTCATGCTGATCGAGGCTCAGCCCTGCATTCCCGTGCAACGCCCCAAGCGGCTCACGCATCGTAGACAGCAGCATCGCCTGCAGCACTCGGCGTGATTGCCTCGACGACACGTTCGGCCTCTTCTCATGTGACCGCTCGCCTCGTAGCACAATGAATACTTTGCGGTCACACGTCGGGTTGCGGGCATCTTGGAGCCCACGCCACGTCTACACCGCGCGATGGCGACAAGCACCATGCCCGTCCAGCTAGGCCGCCACGCGTTCGCAGAGAGCTTTGTTTTGCAGAAAGAGCGCGAGGCAGCCAAAGCGGGTCTAAATCCGAAGTGGCGCCACGCCAAAGGCCCACAAGAAGGGGTCCAAAAGCGAGACGCCGGTCAAAAGTCCGAACAAAATGGCCGCGCCTCTTGTCAGGACTGCTGCAGCCCAAGGCGCGATTTGCACTTGCGAATTACTAAACGACCAACCAGCTCGCGCGGATTTCGAGTCTCCTCCTCCCCACATAGCTTCTCGTCAAGTCAGACCGTGGCACAACTCCGACCGGGATCCAGCCCGAGAATCGTCTTCCGCTCTGTCTTGAGTGGTGAGCATATCTAGCGCTCGTGGACCTGCATAGATACTGTACAGACCGTACAGTATATGCACACCACTGTGACTGTTGCCGGAGAATGTGAGGTCTCGTGGCATTCGAAGCTCAATTTCGTGATATGGCCTTCTGTGATTCGACGCTCGACTCACTCTGTGTTTTCTGCAGCATGCACGTTGTACAGTACAGTACAGTATCTCGTCGCTGCTGATAAGCTTGTCTTCGCCACAGACTACATAAGCTCAAAGCGCATCGCTCCTTCTCTCGAATCTTCCTCTGCTACTTCGATCCTTACTGATCTCATACATACATACCTCACACGCAAGATGATCTCTTCCCGGGCTTCCTCGACCGCGAGGGTGTGTGCTCGCACCTCACAGCTGCGTCAAGTGCAGCAACACCAGCGACGAACGCTCGCTACCGTCTCTTCCTCCCTCTTCCCTGGAGAGCCTTCCACACCACACCTCGTCACCCCGGCCATCCCCGGTCCCAGGTCCAAGGAGCTTAGCGACCGCATCGGCAGCTTCCAGGAAAATCGCGCCCACGGCTTCGTCGTCGACTATGCCAAGTCGCAAGGCAACTGGATCGCCGACGCTGACGGCAACGTCCTCCTCGACATGTTTGCCCAGATTGCCTCAATCGCTATCGGCTACAACAACCCTGACCTCATCGCTCTCGCCAAGACCGACGAGTTTATCACTGCTACCATGAATCGTGCCGCTCTCGGCTCCTTCCCGCCCACCAACTGGCAGCAGCTCGTCGAGACCGGTCTGGGAACTGTCAGACCAAACGGCCTCAACAACATCTTCACTGCCATGTGCGGTAGCTGCGCCAATGAGAACGCCTTCAAGGCCTCGTTCATGGCCTACCGAGCGCGCGAGAGGGGTGAGCATGCTCAGTTCACTCCCGAAGAGATGCAGAGCTGCATGAAGAACCAATCGCCCGGATCTCCTGATCTGTCCATCCTCAGCTTCACAAGCGCCTTCCACGGTCGATTGTTTGGCTCGCTTTCAGCAACCCGATCCAAGGCAATTCACAAGCTCGACATTCCTTCGTTCAACTGGCCCGTCGTCGCATGGCCTGACGTCAAGTACCCCTTCTCCCAGAATGCTCGCGGGAATGCCGAAGCCGAGAAGGTCTCACTTGCAGCCGTTGAGGAGGCCATCGTCAACTCGAAAAAGGCTGGCTCTGCACACGGCCCTATCGCCGCTCTCATCGTCGAACCCATCCAGTCGGAAGGTGGAGACAACCATGCATCCCCCGCGTTCTTCCAAGGTCTTCGCGACGTTACCAAGAAGCACGGCGTCTTTATGATCGTCGACGAGGTTCAGACCGGTGTCGGAGCTACTGGCGCATTCTGGGCCCATGACAAGTGGAACTTGACCAGCCCTCCGGACTTTGTTACCTTCTCCAAGAAGATGCAGGCCGCTGGCTTCTACCACAACATCGACACCCGACCTTCGTTGCCCTACCGAAACTACAACACGTGGATGGGCGACCCCACCCGCACCATGCAGGCCCGCCAGATCATCCGTACCATCCAGGACCACAACCTTGTTCAGAGCACCGATGATGTGGGCAACTACATTTACGCCCAACTCTCAGAGATCATCGAGAACGGTGCTGGAAGGGGTAAAGTGGAGAAACTCCGCGGAGAGAATGCCGGCACCTTTTTGGCATTCGACGGTAAAACGGCAGAGGTGAGGGACAAGCTCATCCTCGAGATGAGGAAGCAGGGTGTACACATGGGCGGATGCGGTGACAAGGCAGTCAGGTTGAGGCCGATGCTCGTGTTTGAGCGAAAGCACGCAGACCTGTTCTTGGAGAGGCTCGAAAAGGCACTCGGACAGCTCTAGGTTGGAGCCTCCGACTAGCCCACTTTTGATGGAGAATCTATGTTTTTATTGCTCAATCTCGGAAGGTCTTATCATAAACAAGTCCACGTTTGAAGAGTCGAACCCAACGGGGGTTGATGGTGAGCTTGTGGGCTGCTTCGTGTGACTACCTCTTTCTTTGTCGTGAGCTGCTTGCGCGCGCAGTGCCTTTCTGTTCGTTCATTAGCCGGTCTCCGACTGCCCGGTTGCGAGAAGCAACAATAATGAGTCGGATCGGCGCACAAGTTACCGTGACGGCGTTGTCTTCGTAACGACGACATTCTGGTCTCTTGCAGCTCGGGCCATGGGTGTGGAGGAACGGACGCGTTTTGTTCTTTCAAATCCACGTCCGAGTTCCGCACCTCTTTCCCCCTTATTCCTCATTCCTTGTTCTCGTTGTTCTTCTTCCACTCAAACATCTCCGCATACCCTGCTCGGAACAAGGTTTCCATCACGATGACCGCAACCACATCGTCCTCAGAGATGTCCGCATCGCAACCTGAACCTACCTTCCAACCTCCTTCCGCTACCATTGTCGACAACAACGGCGCAGTTACCGAAGACGAAGCCGCACTCTACGATCGTCAAATCCGTCTGTGGGGTATCGAGGCACAATCGCGTCTCCGCACCGCCCACATCCTCATTGTCGGATGGAACGGTATTGCCACCGAAACCATCAAGAACACTGTCCTCTCTGGTATCGGCAGCATCACCATTCTTGATCCAACTAGGATTGATGCGGCTACAGATTTGCTCTCCGGGTTCTTCTTTCGCGATGAAGAGGCAGGACAAGTCAAGTGCAGCCAAGCGCCGCTGGATAGGGTGAGAGCTCTCAACCCACTCGTCAAAGTCCACGGATTCAGCGACGAGGAGAGCTTCGAAACATTGCTGCAGGGAGGAGACAACGCTCAGGCATGGTTGAAGGAGCGAGGAGTTGACGTTGTTGTTGTGGGAACACCACTACCTGCACAGAATGGTGATGCAAGTCTTCAAGATAGATTGGTGACTTTGAACGACACAGCTCGAGCTGCGGGTTCGAAGTTCTTCGTTTCGGCAACTTACGGCTTCGGTGGATTCTACTTTGCTGATCAAATCATTCACGACTATATCGTCGAACGTTCCATCTCCACAAACGGCGAACCCGAGACGAAACGCGTTAAACAACGACAAACTTTCATACCCCTTTCCCAATCCCTCTCGTACACTTGGAAGAATCTTACCGAACGACAGCAACGTCGAACACGTCTTCCAGTAGACTGGTTTATCTGGCTTTCTCTAACCGATCTTCAATCGCGTCTTTCTCACGATGCATCAACCGTCTCGATCAGTGCTTCCGCTTTGAAGGATCGAACCATCGCCATGATTAGGGAGAAGGGTTTCAACCCAGACATCATCACGAATACAGTAGGGGATGAGTTGGAGAAGAGTTGCGAAAGTGTCGTCAAGGTTGGTGGGATGGGCGTGACGCTGGCTCCGGTGGGGAGTGTTTTGGGTGGGATGATGAGTCAGGATATTTTAAATTCGATTGGCGGGAGGGAGGAACCGGTGGTGAATTGGCTGTTCTTGCATATGGATGCGAGTGGGTCTGCTACGGTACATCGGATCGGAGAGTTGACAGGTGCGATCGTTGTCGATTAGAACATTCACCAAAACAACTCCACAATCTCATTTGATGAACCCACATCCCGACGCAAAGGACACGTACACTAAGCGATAGATGAGATTCATTCCATGTCGAAACGAGAACAAAACCGAACATGAGAAGGTGGGGTCGATTATCAAACAAACAAATTCCAACGCTGGCGTAGAAAGATACAACGGGATTCGGACACAAGCGAAGAAAGAGTGTGGCGATCCTGCTGGGCCCATCAAACGATCATGATGGGAGCCCTAGCCGGCCAAAAACAGCGTGATGTGGACGGGGGAGGGGATGCGAAGAGACAAAGGTCGGAGCAGGGTATGTCCCATCCGTCGGTAACTACGAGATTACAATCCGACCACGAGCACAGCGGATACGAGAGCGGCGACGATTACTACGGCTTGCTTTGCACCAAGAGCACGCACGGCGCTGTTCTGTGCATTACCGCCCTGTACAATGATATAGCTGGGCTTTTCGCCCTCCTTCCTCACGGCATAATTTGCCGCATACTGGCCCGGCTTCCCACAAGTGCTTCCATAGTTCTGTGCACAAACGCTGAGGCACTTGTTCTGATCGGCCACCGCCTGTCCCGGCTTGATACACGCATCCCTACACGCCGTATTCCTTCCCTGGCAATCAGCAAGCATCACAGGCCACTGATACTGCTCTAGTCGACTCGCACCTTTCGAGCACGAGCACGCTACGCCCATGTACTTGGTCTCGCAAAAGTTGGTGAGCTTGCCATTAACGTCGCTGCATCCTGCGGTCTGGCAGAACTGCATCTGGGATGCACACAGCGCCGTCTTGACTTGGTCCGAGGATGAGTTGGTGGCGAGGTTCCAGTTATACGTAGGAAGGCCGGAGGTGTCTGCAAAGACGACTTGATAGGGCTTGGATTGGAGCGTGGGGATGGAGAGGAACGTGCCGGTTGCGGTGGCGTTGGGTAGGGTGTAGTTGGAAGAAGCCGTGGCAGCGATGGCTGGTACATATGAGGGGAGGATGGAGACATCGATATGTGAGGTGGACGTGGGAAGAGGAGGTGGAATGTAGGTCACTGTGCCAGCTGCATAGGCAGGAGAGGAAACAGGGTCGGAGGCGATGGTGCTGGTCGCAGGTGCATCACTGCCAGAGGCGGCGGTGATAGCAGAGATGGGCGCAGAGGCGGAGGATGCAGATGCAGATGCAGATGGTGCATTTGATGCGACGGATGCGACAGACGATGCAACTGATGTGGCAGCAGAAGCAGCAGCGGGCGAAGAAGCGGGGGCAGCCCGCTGACTAGATCCAGTACCATTGCCGAGATCAAGTGATGCGATCTGTGCATGCGTGGGGTTGGCAGAGAAAAGCGCTGCCGCAGAAAGCGCAACGACGGCAACAAAGTTTCCCTTCATATCAGTGTAATCAAGAGTGGAGCGTGGAGACGACTGTGGTGGGTGGAAGAGCAGCGGTTTGTTTGCCTAGGGTGCAGGGTAGTTTCGATGCGCTTTAAAGCTGAAGAAAAGTGACAAAGATACCTCAAGAGAACCGCTGGTCTGCAGGATGGATCTAGGGAAAAGTCGAAGGAAGGCTCGTGAGGCGAAAAGCGAAGCAGTCCGTTGATGGTGAGAAAAAAGCAGAGTCCAGGCGTGGTAGCGAACGAAAGTAGGCGGGGAGGAGTGATGGCAAAAGTTGAGGTCAAGACGGTGGATGGTATAGGGTAACGGCAAGCATGGATGGATGGATGGAAGTAGGCGGTACTGCTTTCGACATGCATGGGCAGGGCGGCCAAACGTGTTTCTGACTCTCGCAAACACGGAGTGGTGAGACAGTTATATGAAGCGCTAGTTTGCTGCCGCCTGCTGATCCTCTGCTGTCTCTGTGTGGGGAAGGCGCCAAATTTCAGGTGAATCTGAAAGGGGAAACTCGCCTTGGCTCGCTCGACGATGGCAAGCATGAGGGCCAGCTGAGACTGAATTTTGGCAGCACCAACACCAGCACCAGTCACACGCCCAAACACCAGGAGAATTTTCTTTTTTCACTGAAAGTGGAAGGCGTTGCATTTCAGCTGTCTCGCAGTCTCGCTGCCTCGCTCTCACCATGCCTGCACACTCTGCCCAGCCGAGCTAGTCAGAGTCGCAGCTCGAACCAACCTTGCTTTGCCCCGTCTGCAAAATTAGTCTACTAGACTGATATGGTTCAGGCACACATGCATCGATCGGCAGCCCTCTAGAGTCCAAAGCGTAGTGTTCATACAGCCACTTGTCCATGGAAGCGGGACGACGATGGAGAACAAAGGACCAATGCAAAGACCACCACGCATCTTGTTGAGACTGGATGTGCATTCTGGATCGAGCAGCGTTGCTGCGAGACGCGGTGGGCAAGGAGCTGAGAGACAGCCATGCCTCAGCCCCGCTGCCTATCTTTCCCAACTTGGACCTCCGATGGTTTCAGCTGCTCGGCTCATCCCCATCTCTTGTCTTTCCTTCCCTGGAGCAGTCTCAAGGCTAGCTCTCCGATCAACGCAGTGGATTGTGAACAAAGTCGATCCGTGTTCATCAAACACAACCTTCACGTTGCAAACTGGGCGTGCGGGGAAGTCCTCAGGTTGGCTGCAGCTCTCTCTGCTTCCTCTCTCGAGTGCCAGTTGGAATTTGTGATTGGCGTTTCTTTACCGCTTAGGCGAGGCTGCTGAGCTTGAAACAGCACGTCCTTTCACGCAGTTGGCTTTTATTCATACTCCTTGCAAACGTATGCAATTCTCAGTATTTGGCATGTTCTTGCTCCCACTTCACCTTTGTTCACGCTGCGGAGCTCTTTCCCCAAGAGGGAAACCACGAACTGATCACTTGAATGTTAGACTGTCAGTACAAACAATTCAAATTTGAAGAAACTACGATGACCGAGTCCCGAATTGTGGGGCTTGGACCCTGATTTGGCAAAAAGTTCATGGTGTCTTCAGCGCCTCAAAGCTCAGCACCTTGCCGCCCTCTCCTGCCGCTTCAGCGCTTTCACATCACCTCCGCGCACATACGGGTGTGCCAAATCAGTGATACTTGGATCGCACTGGCATAGTGAACCCTGCATCCGACGTTGGCCAGTTCCAGCACAATGTTTCCATACAACCCTCAATATGCTAGCCGAAATGGCAACTCCTTCTTCCAGCCCAATCCGGCACCGTCTTCCGACTTAGACGAGCTTCTCTCCAGCCAACCAGCCTCGTCAATGCCTCTTAATCACGGTGCTCCCCAATCCTCACGCCGTCCGAGATGTCCAGAATGTGGCACGCGCAAAATGCGCCTCCGCGCAGGCCAGCTCATCTGCAAACGCGGTCACGTACAACAGCACTTCCGCATTGAACATGCCGAAGACGATGAGTTCTTCGGTGACGGTGTTGCAAGAAAGCGTCGTACTCTCAAAGTCAACAAGGTTCGCAGAGTCAAGAGTCAACACACTCCATACTATTCCTTGCCAGAAACCGATGTGGAACTGGAAGACAGCGAAGAAGATCAGCTCGAAGAAGAAAGCCATCGCGCCCACAAAAGAGCCAGACGGTTGAGTCGATCTGCTTACTCTGCGCGGTCAGACGAGGTCGATGAGCTGGCCCCTGATATTCAGGACGAGAACGAGGAAGGCGATCGGCCGTACTCGATTCGTGCGGACAGCTTCTTCGAGCGTCCGCCCCGTTCTGCACGCAGCTATGCCGCTTCATCAGCTGCAGAGGAAAGCGGCGTCGATTCAGAACCAGATGCTTATGCAAGAGCATCTCGACGCGGCATCCGTAGAATATGGCGCTCAGGCGTTGGGCTGCATGGCGCCTACGAGGGTCGATTCGCACTGCTCCAGTGCTTGCAACTCATCCTTCGGCTTCAACTGAGCAAGCTGAGGGAAGTTTGGGGCGACAAAGTGCCTCCAGAAACAGAAGCCGTCGCTCGAGACCTTTGGACCATGTTTGTATCTCTTCTTCCCGTCGGCCATTATCCCCCTGAGCCGTTGATTGCTGCCACTTTTGATTGGCATACTCGCTACTCATTATCACAAGAACGCGCTGCCGAGCTCTTTCCCAACCACGCTACCTACAACCCTGAAAGCGACATTCGCCATCACAGAAGAAGAATGCTTTTTAACGGATATCACCACCACCTCGAACGCAAGCAGCAAAAGACGGGCGCGCAGCCCAATTCCGATGCGCAAGATCAAGAACATGATCAGGGATACTCGGATGATCCAGTGGCGGCCAAGGATTGCATCGACTGGATTGTTGGTCAAGATGAACAGCACAAGCGATCTCGAAACAAATGTCGATCCGAACGCTCCAGCGAGCCAGAATCCTTGGCCGACCCGGAAGATGAGCTTGCGGAACTCGATCCCGTCTTTGCCGAAGAACGAAGGCAACAGCGACGGTCGCAAGCCGCATCTGAGGATGCCAGCGACAGCGAGGCTCCAGAAGCACATCCGAGGGGCTCCGCCGAAGCAGGAAAGAACCCCCGTCGTCGACACATTCCTTCCTGGGCAACTAAGCACGCTGTCGCCAAGGCTCAAGCTGAGATCCTCCATCTCGCCATTCTGCCCACCACGATTTCCATCATCTATCTCTCGCTACATTTGCTCAAAATCCCCGTCTTCTGGGCTGACCTCGTGAAGCTCATCTTTTCCTTCTCCTTGCCCTACCTCAATGTTGTTCACTCGCTGCCACTGCCGCTGACACGGTTCCTGAACAAGGACAATGTACACCATCACCACCTCGATACCGACGTAGTCCCCTCCATCACTACGCTCCACCTCCACACTCTCAGAGTAGCGGACTTGCTGCAACGCACTTACGGGATCGAGTTTGGGCAAGGAAACGTGTCCGGTCAGCTTGCAAGGCTGGTCGAAGGCATGCTGCTCCCGCCGACATTCTATGTTGCCACGAACAAGGTGTTGGATATGATCGGCAAGGGCGTGGGGCCAGACCTCGTGCCCAGTCTAGCCCAGAAAGAGGGATGCAAAAAACGAGGAAACCCAGGCATGGCGGAAGAGTTGCACGTAAGGATGCCAGGAGCAGCGCAACTTCAGCGCGTGCCAAAAGAGTTTGTACTCATGGCGGCATTGCTTGTCGTTATCAAGATGCGATACGGCCTCGACGGGCGGGATCGCGTCGAATCCCTGCAGACATCTCTTGTTGATGGCAAAGGGAAAAACATGGACAACGCAGGAATCTCGTGCGCGCCACTGCTCGAACCTTGGTTGTCTGCGCTTGATGAACGCAGGAAACGCCATATGGACTCGCCCGAGGCAGTCACAGATGTGGATCCAGCACAGATCGAGGCGTTGCACATGACGTCTGCACAGATAGAGGTATATGCTGCGTTCGCGGAGCAGAATTTGATTCTGTCTAACCAGATCGATCTGCATGAATGGCGCAGACTCGAGCCACAACGCAAATGGTCAGCGTTTACCGACTTCATGCCGACCCCATCGGACAGTCAGACCAAGATGAATAGAGCAATGCAGACCTCCCGACCTCCCAACGTCACGTCCACTCAAACAGAGAAACAACACGAATGGATGGATCTTGAGTCGGATCTTTGCAGCATCTATCGCAAACACATTGCGCAACCCACCGCATCATCTACCCAAACCTCTCTGCCGCCAGGTGCAGCTTATCCAATGCATCAATTCCTAGGAAATCCAATGTCGAGACTCGACACGGACCCGCTTGGACTCGCCTACTCTCCGGTGTATCCTCGCGTCATTCACCATGCAAATGAGATGGTTGGGATCGCGACTCCTCAGACAGCGAGTGTGGCGATGGATGCGGTGATTAATTCACAGTTGAATCCGAGGTCGGATAACGCAGATACGGGGATAAGGGTCTGGGAAAGTGCGTATGGTATACAGGCCCATTTGGAGGTTGTCGAGAGGTTGCTCGAGGCCGAGATTCAGGGTAGAGCGCGAAAGATGAGGAAAATGTTGGGTAGGGTACATAGGATGAAACGTGGAGGGGTCGACCGAGGGGAGAAGGAGGTGGGAGAAAGTCAGAGCAAGGACGATGAAGTGAGTGAAAATCGGGACGAAGATGAGGACGAGACCTTGGTTGAAACAGAAGAAAGCGAAGAGGAGTCGAGAGAAGATTAGTTTTACGGTGGACACTCATCGCAATCCACATATTCCATCTGGACTGTCCTTGGCACATTCATCAACACATTCTTTGTTCACGACTGATTAGAGATTCTCAACCCTCATTCACAGGTAGGAAATCTCGATGACCACGGTGAATACACTTCGCAATGGGATCTACACCTGCTCATCATCGTCATCAACCCCATAAAGGATAAAAGACTTTTTAGGTGGCTCGCCCCACTCCATCTCTCCGTGAGCGCCTTGGAATGTCTGACCGGGCTTCCGATCCATCCCTGTCTCGCGCGTTGCTTCATCTGTTCGATGTTCGGGATATCCAAACCGTGTTGCTGGAGTTGAAGCATCGCCATAGACTGAATCATCTTCGTCTTCTTCCTCCTGCTCTCGATGCGGGTGCGGCCGTGGCGGTTGGGAATCGCGCACCCGGATGGAAGCGGTAATTTCCTCCAACTGGCTCATGGTTTGGGTTTGGACTAGGAAACTAAATCCGTCCGAAAGAGGTTCTCCAATGGGAAGGAACCAAAGATACCACGACTCGCCCATGATCTGACGCCAATTGCTGCTGGCACCTACATCGTAGACGTTGAGTTTGCTCGCCTTTTTGAGCGCACGTCGTTCTTCTCGACTGAGATACTCGTCTGACCGCCACACTCCCCCACCATTTTCGCTTCGTCTGCCCGAGCCGTTTCTTTCACCGTCGTTGCGATCTTGATGTTGAGACTCCAAAGAGTTCCGCATGATGCCTCGCAGTCTGTCCTCGACTCTCGGTCTTGCGGCATCCCATCTTACGCGCAGTCTGATTCGTCCGGATCCCTCCATACTCTCGATGGTGGTGCGGTTCTTGCATATCAACCAGGCATGGTATCCGGCAAAGGGCACAAGGCTTGCGCCAAAGATGAAGGCGAGGAAGAGCACGACTGCCCAGCTGATCGGACTCGTTTCAAAGCCGTTGTTCTCGTATTCTACATACCGGAGTAAGGCGCGTGCTGTCTCCTGGCAGCAGTAAACGCAGAAGAGGGCGGTGTAGCTGATGAAGAGGAAGAAGGCTTTGTGATTGCGGAGGCCGACGCAGCGGTTGGCGAGCCAGGGACAGTGGTGGTCCATCCGAAGTATACAGCGTTTGCAGGTGGAGCAGTGGTGGGTGCGATCAGGTTTGGGCGCATCACATTTGGCACACCATCTAGACTCGCCGCTGGACTTGACCCAGATGTTGGAACGTCGTTGGACGGCAGCAGCGTAAGTGGACGAGGTTTGGGAGTGTGATCGTATCTGTTGAAGGTAGGCTAGTTGTTGACGGCCTGAACGCGCCGGGAGTTGAGGTTGCCCGGGAATAGGGAGGTTGAGCAAGGGCGCTCGAGCGGTTTGGTTTTCTTGGTCATCGTTGTGATGGTGAGGCCGCTGGTGCCCACGCATAAGAGATTGCGCTTCTTCGCTCTCTTCGCCGTCCATCTCATACTCGCTTCCCGGCCGTATTGCGCTACTCGTCGTCGCACCCCAGCTTTCCCGATCCTCTGCACGCCCCGTGGGCGATCCTGGGTCTTTGAACACGGCTACTATCAAGCTCCACAAAGCGCCACCAGCCAAAGCTGTGGAGAAAAGAAGCTCGAATAGCGCCGAGATCCATTCGCGTTTTCGTGCAAGATGGTATCGGATGGCAAGGGAGATGGTGACCGTGAGATAGGCAAACGCAACGAGGCCGAAGATGAGTATGAAGGGGATCCAGCGCAGGTTTCGACAGATCCACTTGAGAGAAGCTGGAGCGCGTGGGTCTTTTGGATTGCAGGTCAACACCACCATCTTTGGCAGCATCAGCACGGCCGAGCTTCTCTGTGGCCAGAGCGCGAATGCTCTGAGCAGCGCAAGCCGTGATAAAGTTGATCAGGACGAGCCGTGTTTCAGCTGAACTTGTGCGGAGGCAGCCGATGCCAGGTGGGGATGTGGTCGCAAGAGCCGGCCAAGGCGTCGGGTTTCGGATGACAGCCGAGCGAGTTGCGCTTGCGCCCTGGCTGCGTTTCAGACGCGTGGACGCAATCACGAATGACACGAGTGTTGGTCTCCACTTTTCGTGGCAGCTCCCCAACTCAGCCACTCGCTTGTTTCCCACGGCTGTCTCGAGAACGACTCTGGGTAAGCACAACATCCCGACACAGCTATTCATCCGAACCGCTGCGACTCAGCAAGACTATCTGCGCACGCAGCCAGGACTTCGGCCTTGCTGGTCGCCACTTCGCTGTGAATCTAGTCGGAGAGGCGCCAAGGCGCCGCAGTCAGCAGTGCCCTTTGACGCTCGAGCTGGGCAGACACGCCTCACCGGCCTACGCATCGGCAGCTGTGGACCTCTTCGACCATGGCTTCCCTCGACAAGCTGGCTATTCGCGGTGTGCGCTCCTTCGACGACAAGGGCATCAACATCATCCAATTCTACCATCCCCTCACCGTCATCGTCGGCTACAATGGCAGCGGTAAAACCACCATCATCGAATGTCTTAAATATGCCACCACCGGCGACTTGCCACCCAACACCAAGGGTGGTGCCTTCGTCCACGACCCACAAATGGCCACTTCCAATGAAGTCAAGGCACAGGTCCGACTCCGGTTCTATGCGGCCAACAAGGTACGCATGAATTGCGTTCGCAACCTCCAGGTCTCGCGCAAAAAGGGTGGTGGCCTCACCATGAAGACGCTCGAGGGCCTTCTCCAAATCGCCGATGACGATGCCAAGACTGGAAAGCGCGGTACGCTGTCTACGAAATGCTCCGAGCTGGACGAAGAGATTCCTCGCTTGCTTGGCGTCTCTAAGTCCATCCTCGAGAATGTCATCTTCTGCCACCAAGAGGACAGTAATTGGCCTCTATCCGAGCCCGCCAGCTTGAAAAAGAAGTTTGACGACATCTTTGAAGCGACCCGCTACACCAAGGCGCTTGACAATATCAAATCTCTGCGAAAGGACCGCACAAATCAGCTCAAGGTAGACAAAGCAGCACTCGAAGGTCTAAAGGTCGACAAGGATCGCGCGGATACCATCAAGAGCAAGCTCACTCATCTTCAAGCTGACCTTGCGCAGAAGGAAGCCAAACTGGAAGACCTCAACGAGGAGATTCGCGTCAAGACGGTTCAAAACTCCAAATTCTACGATGAAGCCACCCGCTTCCGTGAGATCGTCAGCCGCGCTGAGACGCTCGAGGAGAAGGAGAGGCTTCACAAAGAGAACATGGAAGCGTTACAAGCCACCATGACGCCCATCAAAGACACGGATGAGGAGCTGCAAAAGCGCAAACAGAGCTTCCGTTCGCATCTCGATCAGAACCACGCCAAAATCAACGCTTGCAAGAAGCGCACCGCCGAGAAAGAGGATGAGCTTGAAACCTTCGAGCAGCGTCACCGTAAGAAACTCTCAGAAAAGGGAGGTCTCGAAGCCGAGAAGCGCGCCCACAACCTGGCAAGAGAGAAGCGTGAAGCTTCGATCAAGCAAATTGGCAACGAGCTTGGCATCAAGGGCTTCGGCGGTGATGGTCTCAGCGACGCACAGATCCGCGGATTCGAAGATCGAGTCAAGGATGAGGTGCGAAAGCTGGATGACGAGCTAGGTCGCCTGCGTGAGGCGAACTCCAAAAAGGGCGATGATCTTACAGCGGCATGGCAAAATTTGCGTGCCGAGCTTCGAGGCAAGCAGAATGCTCGCGAGCAGCTCACTGATTCGGTCCGCAAGCTTCGTGACAAGGTGAAGAGGGCTCAGGACGAGCTGGATGGCTACGCACTAAGCAATGCTGACATCGAGGCTGCGGAACGTGACCGAGAAGGACTATTTGCCAAGATGGGCGCAGCACAGAAGGAGTTTGAGGAGTCCAAGTATGACGAGCAAATCCGAAGAAAGAACTCGGAAATCCGCGAGAAGGATGATCTGCGTGAGGAACGCACTTCCGAGATCAACTTACTCAATCGCCACGCTGAGTTGCGCGCTTCTCTCGGTTTGAAGATGCAACAAGCAAACACACGCCGGAACAATGCTCAGGATCTATTCGATCGCCACAAATCGTCGTTGACGGAGCGCATTCGCCCTGGCTTGGAGCTGCGTGATATCGAGCTCGAAGTCGGACGGGCGCTTTCGAAGCACGAAAAGAGGCTGGAGGAGCTCGAGGCGGCCAACGCCGAAAATAACAGGCAGCTTCAGCAGGTCGAGTCGGCCATCTCGTTCGCTCGCAAGCAGCTCAAATCCAAGCAAGACATGGCAGCTGAGCTACAGCAGGCAGTCCAAAATGTCATCTCGCCTGACTTTGACGATGCCGAGGAGGCAGTCCAGATCTGTGCCGAAGAGATTGCGGCCGCCAAGGACGAGTATGCATCCATTGATTCGCTCGACTCGTTCCTGCGGCGAGTCCTCCGAGAAGCCAAGGGCAAGGGACACTGTTTCGCATGCAACAGAGGCGTCAGCCCGGCCGAGTACGAAGCCATCGAAAAACACGTGTTGAGCACGCTCAGCTCGAGCAACACCAAGGAGAAGAAGAAAACTCTCAAAGCCGATATCGATGGCTGGACCGAGCGTAGTGCAGAATGCCAGACTGCGCTTGCCAAGGATGTCCAGCGCAAGGCTATCCAAGATGTCGAGATTGTCGAACTTCAGAGCACCATTTCAAGCAAGGAGACCGAGCTCAAAGTAGCTGCCGAGGCGGCTGAAGCTTCCTCTGCCGAGGTAGCCAAGACACAGGCAGAGCTGAAGGAGCTTCAGGCACTTCGCCGCATCGGCGCCGATATCGCACGACTCGTCTTGGAGGCTGCCGACCTCGATGCCGAGGTGCAGGGCCTTCAGACCGATCTTGCTACCACCGGCTCGATGCAGACAGGCGAGCAGGTGCAGGCTGAAATTGATCAGCTAGCTGCCTCTATCAAGGTGCTGAAGCGTGAGCTGAATGTATTGCAGCAAGACCGCGAGACGAAGCGCACGTTGATCAATAGCTTGGAGCGCGACGCCCATCGAGCCGAGGTCAGCGTGATCACAAAGAAGCAGGAATACGCGAAGAAGGCTTCGATCGAGGAGCAGTTGGTAGAGATGCATGCTGAGCTGAATGGACAGCAGAAGCTCGCCAAGAGTCTGGACGCGCAGATCGAGAGCTCCAGTGGTCCCATTCGTCGCGCTAAGGACGAGCTGGAAGCTTTCAAAGCGGAGGCAAGCGAGGCAGAGAGAAAGCTCAAAGCACAAGCTGACAAGCTCGAGGGCTGGACAAAGCAGATCCGCGAGCTCAACGCCGCGGTCAACACATACATCCATCAGCGCGGTGATCAGCGTCTCGAGGAGTGCGAAGAGGCCATTCAGGAGCTTTTGGAAAGAATCCAAGGCTTCCACCGAGACGTCAAAGAGCTCACAGACGAAGTGGCCGAGCTGCAGAAGGAGATCAACCAATCGCAAGCCACTGAGCGCAATATCCTCGACAACATCCGCTACCGACAGCTCGCCAAAGATGTCGTGCAAATCGAGGAAGAGATCAACTCGTTGGACCTCGAACAGGCGCAGCGCAGCCGCAAGCACTTTGCCGATAAATACACCGAAGCCAAAGAGGAGGAGAATCGGCTCAACGGCGAAGCATCGCATCTCAGCGGAGAGCTTGCATCCCTCCGATCCCAGATCAAGGGCCGCGAACTGGAACTGCGATACGAATTCAAAGGTGTTCACCAGAATTATAAACGCAAGTTGATCGAGGTCAAGACATCCGAAATGGCCAACAACGATCTGGAAAAGTATGCAAAGGCGCTCGAGAACGCCATCATGCGGTACCACGCGATCAAAATGGAGGAGATCAACGATATCATCCGGTACCTGTGGCAAAAGACGTATCAGGGTACGGACATTGATACGATCTTGATCAAGTCTGATAATGAAGGTGCTCGCGGAAACAGAACATACAACTACCGTGTCTGCATGGTCAAGGATACGGTTGAGATGGATATGCGTGGCCGCTGCTCGGCCGGACAGAAAGTTTTGGCTTCAATCATCATTCGTCTTGCGCTGGCAGAATCGTTTGGCAGTAACTGTGGTATTCTGGCGTTGGACGAACCAACTACAAACCTCGACAAGGATAACATCGAGGCGTTGGCAAGAAGCTTGGCAGACCTGATCAAGGAAAGGGCAGAGAACAGTCAGCTGCAGCTGATCGTGATTACGCACGACGAAGAGTTCCTGACACTGCTAGGTCAAAATGATGTGCTGGAGTACTACTGGAGGGTTAGTCGTGATGTGCATCAGAAGAGCATAATCGAGCGAGAGCGGATTCGCAACACCTGAGCGATGGACCTGGTTTGCCAAGCTCCTCCTCATCGTCTTGAATCCTTAAAAATTTCCAATATCACCGTCCAATGATTAATGTGTCGTCCTTTCATCGATAGTGCCAGATCTGCAGACTTCCTTGCACTCTCGCTCGCACAGTCTACCACATCTCGTCGAAGGGCTGACCTTGAAGCGAGGAATGACGGACAACACTTTTCACAAAAATGAATTGTGAGACCGGCACTTCTACTAACGTGAGGAGCAGCGACGTGACTTTTGGAAACACCAAAAAAGACTTCGTGTTGGAGAGGAAGCGCACTCGGATCCCTTCCTCAAAGCCCCTCATCACCAGGTTATGCTCCGCTGCGGACAAGAGACCTTCACCACATTTGCTGAGCCCCGCACGATACCTCACGACTAGTGCGAATGGCAAGCTCTCGCCTTGAACCTTAATCGCATAAGCTCGGGCTAGCGTGCGCTATGCGTCGACCAGCACCGCCGCCACCCGCCGAGGTGGTAGATCTGGATTATGGCAGTGCCGATGCGCCTGTCGAAAGTGGGGCGCAGCTCGTCGAGAATCATGAAGTTGCGCACCGCACATCACTCCTAGCGACCCGAAATGAGGCCGGAGCTTCTAAAGAACCCACCAATCCCGCAGCAAAGAATCGCGGCCGCAAACTTTTGGCGTACGATACCGATGACTTTGATCAGCCAACGCAGCAAGCAAGCCCTTCGCTGTCTCAAGCCCCGGTTTTGGACACATCTCAAGGCCTTGGGTATGTCGGCAATTTCGACAATAGCTCTGTGAATGCAGTACCTGGACAACAAACTGCAAGCACCACCGGACAGGTGCACGATAACAGTGCACCTCCTGCAGATCTCTGGGAGACCGACCCACCTCACCCACCGCCTCCCGCTTACCCACCACCAACACTTCCGCACGGACATGAACACTATCGCCCATATGCATATGATCCCAACGCAGCAGAATTCCGTCCTTTGCACCCGCCTGCGTCGCCAACTGTGCTCACAGACCCTGCTTCTTACTATGCAGTATCTGCATCGCAAAGCTTTCAACATGGTTCAACAGAAGGCTATGCGCACTTGTCCGGACCAAATATTCCCTATCCAAACTACGATCTTCCGTACAACCCTCACGCTCCCTACGCCCCGTATGCGTATGGAGCGGTCCCGCAGCATAGCCATCCCTGTCCACCATATCCACCAGCCCCCGCTTCCTATCCCACAGGATATCAAGCCAATTTGCAAAGCCCGTATCCGCCCGGCCACCCGTATCCTACAATGAACCACTATGAGGAGAAACGACTTCTGAAGCAGAAGAAAAAGAAGGAAAAGAAACTCAAGAAACGAGAAAGGAAGCAGGCCGCTTATGCTACTGGTGCTGTCGTCGCTGCCTCGCGCAGTGCTGGAGACCTTTCGGACTTTGCCGGCCCCGCCACTGACCCGGACTTCGCCTGGATCCAGGATGGAAAGGCGCAAGCCGTAGACATGATCAGAGAACTACATGCTCGCGGTGTACCTCCACAGCGTCTCACAGAGAGGGGTGTGCCTTTCTCCGCAATTGAGGCCTGCTGTGCCGAAATCGGCATCCCTTCACCACGTCGCGCGAAACAGGACGTCCAGGGGTTGCTCATGTCAGCGAAACAAACGACTACTGCTGAAGTTAGCACTGAGCTCTTAAGCTCAGTTCCAACGACACCAGCGGGAGAGGAATTGCTGTCAAAGCAAGAGCAGAACATCCCTTTGACGCCGCTCGAGGAGCTACGTAAGAAAGTGCTGGCATCACGGCTTGCAAAGGCAGTCACGGCAAGCAGTATCACTATGTCCGCTGAGGTACAGGAGACTGTATTGCCTGCCACTGATCACACAGCGGGCCTTGCTACATCAAGCTCTTCGACCGCCTTTGGCCGCACCGCCACCTCTAGTGAGGCGGATGCACTCCTCTCACAAATCGGAGAAACAATTCGCAGTCTCATTCGACCTTCTCAAGAGACTGCGACGGCCCTGGACTTGGCAGAGCCAACAGGAGAAGCATCAACAAATCCAACTCCGCAATCAAGAAAGCGGTCTTATCGCGATGTAGACGCCGTGGATAATGGCTATGTCGCGATCACGGCTGATCTTGCTGGAAGCGACGCCGCTACAGCGCCGGCTCCTAGCCGTCGACAAAGGATATCGTATGCTGACAACTTCAGTCATGCAACAAAGACGCCTTCAGGCGACGTCGATCTGAATGCGCCGGTCCAGTACCTCCCAGACTTTTCAAAGATGACAGCCAGATCGCCCATCATGACTGACTCAGCTGCGCGACGGCAAAGGCCAGTGGCGGCTGACTTTGACACTGCAGAATATCGTCCACAGTACGTCCAGCCAAACAGGTTCCTGGACGTACCTTCAGGCTTGAACACCGTCATCGACGTGTCTGAGGACGAGTCGGAAGGGGAAGACCTTGACGCGTTTGAGGCAGCAACTGGTTGGATGTCAGTTCAGCTTGACGTTGATCCGCGCGATGTCTTGACGCTACGCCAGAAGACAGCCTCGGAGCACTACGACAATTTCTGCGCGCTAAATGGGCTGCAACCGGCACGAAAAGCGAACTTGGCTCAACAGGATAGTGGCGCGAAGTCTGTCGAAGCCGCCGAGACTGCAACTCCTAGTGTTGGTGGTTGTGCATCCAAACAGAGCAGCGTCGCTCATTCTGGGATTCCGGGAACAGATTCTGGGGGCTCCTCTACTCCTTCACACGAAGAGCTGCTGCGCAAGGAGCTTGAAATCAAACAGCTCATGCGCAAGATTCAGATGATGGAAGAGCGCAAATCCAAGCAGCAAGGTTTGCTGTCACCGTCGGTCTCGCCGATGCCAGCGCGTTGTGTACAGGCTTTGGAGAGCTCGCAGCAACTGCCTACGAATGGTACAGTGCTGTTCGCTTCTGCTGCCCCGAAAGTGTCAGAACCAGCATCTGAGCCACTCGCGGCCGCTACATCAGATATTGCAGCAGAGTCTTCTGTTCCGGCTCCCAGCTCTGCACAGGTACAAAGCACAAACGGTAGCAACCTCAGACTTGATCCAGCATTACAGAAACAGCGAGAAAAGCTGCTCGCACTGCTCGCGAGCAAACGCTCGAATGCGGGCGATGCCCCGACCGACGCAGCTACTACTGCGACGCAACCAAGGGTTCTCGTCCAACCTGAGAAAGACGGCAACTTGAATCATGTAACCGCACAGGAAGAGACCACGTCCGAAGTGCGAGACGAACCCTCGGCCGAGCCCACAGCATCCGTGCCGATGGAGGAACGAAAGGAGGTGAGCACATTTCCGTGTCCAAACAAGCACTTGAAAGATCCTTTCGAGACCATTGACGCACCTCCTTTGAATGATCTCTTTCCGCTCGGCCACCATGTCTCGCCTCAGCCTTCTGTGATGTCGCGGTATCGACCATTGGTGCCGAGTTTGTTCCAAACCGTAGGTGCAAGAATCACCGTGGTCACCTGGACCCGGTAATGAATCGAGACTCGCCGATTACGCTCACCCTTTTTGCCCCTCTCCCTTCGTGACCCTGACACCCTTTTTTCTGCTTGACACATTTCTTGTGGATATCTTTTGTTGTGCTTGTTTGCATCGTGGGAGCAGGTGGCTTCGAAATTCCGGTCGTACCTCCCGCCTTCTCTAGGATTCTCGAGCGCTTCGTCGAATGGAAGTAGGGGAGACGAGGAGAGGACGTCGGTCAAGTGGTGTCCTCGCGAGGCGGATGGACATGAATGCACAGATACCGGTTGCGCACAACGTCATGTCGAAGGTAAGTCCTCTTCCGCCAAGTATACTCCGAACAAGTTTTGGTTTGACAACGTGTTAAGAGATCACATCGCCATCTCTGTTCTTCCCCGTGGGGTTTGCTCTGCGTCCAGACTTCGATACCGCATCTTGAGATGGACTCGGAGCATCAGCAATGAAAGGTAGGTTTCTTCTCCACACCCGCACAGGAAGTAGGAAAACGTTGGTTGCCGATACATTTGTTCGACAGCTCTACCTGATGTCAGTAGTACGATTCTGCGGCAAGAGATTGTGCAGTTTCCTGAGATCTGGGAAACCCGCGTTTGTTTAAGCGTCGGTTAGCGTTCATCGTCTTGGTGAATACGGTGCTGTAGAACCAATGTGGAATTTAAACAGTCGTTTTTTTTTATTCGGTTTCCTGTCTGTGGTTTGATCGATAGTTATGATGAATTCTTTCGGCTGCTACCCTCCCCGGATGGAGAGGTGTTGATAGAGATTCGTTCGACGTTGTAAACACATTCATTCGGGCAGACTTTGACGCGGGACGGAGAAAAATGCATTGATTCAACAACTCATGCGAGGTAGGAATACATATCTTTCTGTCCCTCAACCCTCTCCAAATACTCCTTGTCAATTAGTTGATCGATCGCTTTCTTGATGTCGGGGATTCGAGGAGTGAATCTCCCCGAGACCTGTGCAACCGTCTCCTGGATAAGCGTCTGATGTTTCAGCTGTTTGCGACTCTTCATAATTCTCACGATCGTCGCCTGCAACAGAAGTCTACGGTCTTCCTCCACCGTTTTGAGCACATCATTGGATTCGACTTTTTGTTCGGATTTGACGGGAAGGTTGAGATTGACGCGAAGCTTTTTCGACTTGAAGTTGGAGTTGAGCTCGAAGGCTTCTTCGTCATCGGCGGAGGTGGCGGGTTGGAGAACTTTGGCTTTGGATAGCATGGCGAGGACGGGTTTGATGGTGGCATCGTTCAGACCTGTCGCTTGTTGCAGTTGAGCTTTGGTGAGCGCATCGTTGGTATTGAATTGGAGTAGCACTGCGGTTTGGAAGGTCGAGGTCTGGAATTGGAGCTTCTGGGATAGGTAGTTGGCTCGAACTTCGTTCTTGCTCAACTGCCACAACCAGGTCAGCTTTCGACCCGAGTGCTTAGCAGAGTAGTGTCTTTGGAATCTCTCGTATGTCGGCAGCAACTCGGTCGGGATCGAGAATTCCGTGGTGGGCGCTTGGAGAGGCCAGAATCCGTTCGCTAACACCAGCGCATAGAAATCGACGTCCAACTCGGCCTTGTCGTGGTTCTTCACCATGGTCTCCTTGAAGTTGTCGTTGAGCTCCTTGCTCAGGCCCATGTCCGTAAACATCCTCGCGAGCTTAGCAGTGTACTCGAATCCACACGCCTCTTTGAGGCGTGAAATCATATTCGCTTCCGCGTCGTCCGACGCCGAAGCAAAATTGACGAGACGCTTGGCGAGCATCTTTGAGTAGAACTTTTGGAACACGTCCTTGTCCTCAATGTACTTGAACACCACCATGACGTCGGTGAGTGCCTCTTCCAGCGAATTTTCGGCAGAGGACTTGTTGGATTTCTTCAGGAGTGCGTCCGTGTGCTTGGCAAGGAGCTCGGGTGATTTCGAGGTGGACGCGCCGGTGGCCTTGTTACGGTTGACAAAGTCGCGGCATGCTTTGTCGAGTGCAGCAAGGAAGCCTGCTTCTCCGCGGAAGGCAACGTTGACAGTGTTGAGGTTGTTGCGGTACGCATCGAGGAGGGCAGAGACGTAGGCACCAGGGTCGAGCGAGTCGGTCGGTGCCGAGACGCGGGCCGCTGCGGCAGCAGAGGAGCCGGCAGCACCGTTGGTAGCAGCACCGGCATCTCCTCCACCCAACACCTTCTCGACGGCGGCGAGACCTACACGCTTGACATGCGCTTCGAACTTTTGTCGCAGAGGCTCAAGTCCTTCAGGGATACGTGAAAGAAGCGGGTAGATGCGGAACAGATCGTCGGCCTGCTCCAGGTCGAGGAGCTGCTGGAACTCGTCCCAGAGCATCGTCGAGTGGCGTCGTACCAGCACGTTGTCGCAAGTGGCTACGAGCTTGGTACGTGTAGAAGCGTGGAGGTAGAGCTCGACACGGTCCTCCTCTTCCTTGAGCCTGGTCTCAGCTTTCTTCATGTAATCGGTGGCGGTATTCTGCGATACGAACGAATCTGACTCGGAAGTGTAATAGACCTCGGTGGCGTCGATGAAGGGCTTCTCGAATTCTTGACGGTAGACATCGAGATTCTGGCGGTTGGTGTCCGTTTCGTCGAGGCCGAGCGACACGAGCGAGTCGACCACCTTCTTGACGAGGGAAGCCTCGATGACCTCTCCGTTTCGCTGCTTTTCGATCTGCTTGAGCAGAGCCTGCACCAGACGACCTTTCTGCTGGACATAGCGGAACATGTGTTCCTTCCATTGCACGAGTGCGAGGATGTAGACAGTGTACACATACTTGCGACCCTCGTCCTTTTCGCGCTTGACCCAGTGGCGATTGAGATACGCAAAGAGGCGGTGGACAAAGTTGGCACCGGTGGTATAGCGATCCCACTCTGTGGCATAGTATCGGAGCAGCGGCTCTTCGGAGAGGCCGTCGGAGCCGGAACGGACGTGCTCGAGGTGTGTGCGGAAGTACGAGGTGAGATGGTTGTAAAGTTCGGCGCCCACAAGGTTGGTGCCACCCTTGGAACCGAAGGGTCCAGAAGATCGACCGAGTGCGCTGGAAGAAGAGGCCAAGGAAGACGAGGTGAAATGGTTGTAGGCGACGGTATAGAGCTCCATGTAACGTGGGTAGGTCATGCCTTCCTTGAGACGAGTCATCATGAGGTCGATGCCTGGCTCGAGGAAAATCCAGGTAGCCTTGGCATCATGGACAGCGGGGAGTCGGCTGCCTCCAGCCGCTGCTGGATTTGGCCCTGACGAAGAAAAGCCTGGTCCAGACATGTTGAAAAAAGGTCCAAGTCGAGCGACCTGCCAGATGGCCCTTGGTCAATTAAAGTCCGTGGGGGCTGAAAAGTGGAGGCAGGTGCTTGGAGACCGACATGCGACAGCGGAAACGCTCGTCGAGATTGCTGTTCCAGCCAGGTATATGTCCGAGCTCCGCCGATAGCAAGGGCGGATGAACAGGTCGAGATTGTGCCCGGAAAAGATGATGACCTTGGACTGCGAGGTAGTGGGGACGGTCGAGTGAACCGACTGTGCGCGATCTCTAATCTCGAATGAGGTAACGGAAAGATGCAAAAGAAGCTGTGTCGAGAGATGGTGGGGGACACTGGCACAGTGGAAGCATGGCAGGATCGCGTAGGTGCCTGTCGCAATCTGAGCAATTGATGGACTGCCTGTCTGCGCTGTGCTGCTGCTGCTGCGCTCTGGCCTTTGCACGAGACTGTGACTGCTCTCTCTTCTGACACACTCTCTCGACTGACTACGCCATAACTGCGCTGCAGCCTCTCTGTAAAATCCGACCTAATCCAACGGCAATCACCAGAACACGGGACGCGTTGGATGCGGCAACTCGCCGTTCTCTGACAGTGTCGCCTGAGCTCAAGTGCCGTGATCGGGTAGATTGACCTCCACATTCAGATCCAGAAACGGGACGAGCAGCACGAATATTTTTGGAATCTAACACAATGACAGTCCGCGCGTAGCGCCAATTCATGCATGCTTCGGTGAGCGTCGAAAATTGGCAACAGACGATGCAGACACTGTGAAGAGGTGGTGTCAGTTCTAGAGAATGACAAGAGGGTGGCTGCACCATCTTCAAATGATGCTTTTGGAGACGCTTCTTGGGCCTTGTGACGAAGGCCGTGATAGAGACAGACGGGATCGGCATACTTGCGGGCGAGGCGATCAGAGCTTGATACCAGTCCAGATGGTAGCAACGCCGAAGGTGAGGTCCTCCCAAGCACCTGCAACATCCTCACTTCCGGTAGCACTGCCAGACTCTGCTGGGAATCCGAGACTAGTGGCAGTTGGCGAACCGGGCAAGTGGAAACCGGCGTCCTTCATCATCCTTGCGAACTGAGGCTGAGATGGGAAGCGTTCGATCGATTCGACGAGGTATTGGTATGAGGCACGGTCGCCGGCAAGCATCTGGCCCAGTGGCGGAAGCACATTGAAGCTGTACTGCTTGTACGCTTCGGCCAAGAAGGGCACGTTGACTTTGCCGAATTCGAGACAGCTAAACACACCGCCGGGCTTCAGAACGCGGTACGCCTGCTTGAGCACCTCGTCGACGTGAGTGCAGTTGCGAATACCGAAGGCAATGGTGTACAGATCAATGGACTCATTGGGGATGGGCTTGCTCTCGAGCGGAGGAAGATAAGGCTGCTTGCTGTTCGGGCCGCGTACAGGCTCGGGAGGAACAGGCATGGTCGAGTCAAGCTGCTCAGCATTGCCGAGCTGGAAGCTGATCTGCGGCCCACCCCAGTACATGGTCTGCTTGAATCGCTTCTGACCTTCCTTAAGCATGCTTGGATTGATGTCAAGCACGGTTACGTGCGTCTCGCGGTCAAAGTGCTTCGTCCTGGCGTGGTCGAGGATGCGCAGCGCAATGTCACCGGTGCCTCCGGCGACATCAAGAACCTTGATGCCACCGCGCGGGTCGAGCTTCGAGACAAAGTGATCCTTCCACAATCGATGGATACCTAAGGACATGGCATCGTTCATCACATCGTACTTGGATGCCACCGATGAGAACACAGAGGCTACCAGCGACTCCTTGTCCTCCTCCGCCACCGTCTTGAAACCAAAGTGAGTTTGCTTGTTCTCTGGCGCCGATCCATCCAAACCGAGAGTTGCAGAGGGCCTGGACGTTGTGAAAGCATTGGAGCCCGAGCTTGAAGCGGAAGAAGACTCGTTCTGATGATGCAAAGCTGGAGGGAACGTGCCGGTGGGGGGTCGGTCCGATCTGCTGTAGGGCGTCGAAACAAAGTTGCGCGACGAAGTGGCGACCGATGGGCGCGGCGCATTGGAGGCAGCCGACAGCGTCGACCTAAGCGCTGACAGCGTGTATCTTTGAGCCACCATTCTTGCTGTATGCGACTGGAGAAGCAGGACCAGGCGATGAGGAAGGCGCGGTAAGGATCGGGCGGTAGTGGCAACCTAGGCAGCCTAGCACAGAATGCAAGGATCCCGGAAGACGGAGCGTGCTCTGCGCGCTGTTTGCAATCATGAATAACTTCCCGCGACCGCCAAAAGCTCGGCTGCGACTCACACCGTTTCCGAAATTCATCGAGCCCGATCTGGACCCCGATCTGGTTGTGGTTCTCCTCTGTCACGCCTCCAAAAGCTGCTGCGATTGTGTTTATGTCGGCTGTTCCGCAAACAAGGTCGCTCTTTGTCGGATCTTCCTAAAACATTGTCAGCCACTCTTCATCTCCTCTGGCGCAGTCGACCTCTTTCTCGGCTCACAGCCACTATCTCCCGTCCCGCTTCAATCGGTAGCATAGACGGCGTTGGCGTAGCGCTCCAGGTTGCGCTCCGTCTTTGTATGCATCGCAGCCGCTGAACGCTGCCTTCTGGTCACGCTACCGATACCGACAGCCACACCTCAACATAGCTCCGTCGAATCCTCACTACGGTCGTGCCAGCTGCGCTTAGCGCTGAGTCCGTTTTTTCTTTTTTTTTTTTTGGTTTGACCAACCTCAGCACGCCAGCATGCCAGCCTTCTCGTATGCAGAAGCGGACGCCTCCGAAACCGAGGCCAAGCACCTCCTGCTCCAACAGATTGCCAAGGATGTCACCGTGCGTCTCTCACAGCCGCTTCAGGTAGCAGAAAGCAAACAGCATACCAACTTGCTTTCCGTTTGCAACACCAGCGGTCTTGCCTTCGCTGCTACCAACTCTGGCTTCTCAGTGATCCAGCTATCCGAGCTCAGATCGTTCTTCAAATCTGCTGCTCGCAACTCCACCCCCGCCTTGGACCAGCCGCTGTGCTCGATAGACACAATCTCTCTTGGCTCCGTTGCATCACCACCCACCTTCATCAGCTCTTCTAACGCTAATTCTTCGGTAGTCGTCGGTTTCCAGAATGGTGTCATCGCAGCATGGTCTGTGTCGGGCTTGGTAGAAGGGAACAAGCTCGATCCGCTCTTTGTTCTCCAGCCTCCCTCCCCCAGCCTTTCTTTGATTGACCTCGTGCCTAACCCTTCCGACCGTCCTGAACTTGCTGTGGCACTCTACCGCCAAGATGGGTCCCCGGGAGTCAACTCCGGAACGCCCATACTGGTCAATCTCAACTCGGGCTCCTTCGGCGCTCAGCTCGATGCTACAGGCTCTCGCGCCACCGCTGTTTGCTGGTCTGTCAAGGGAAAGCAGATCGCAGTTGGTCTCGAATCTGGCGAAATCGTCCAGATCACTCCAGAGGGCGAACCAAAAGACCGCATCGCAAAACCAGGATCGTTGCAGGAGTCCTATTATGTCTCGGACCTTCGCTGGCTCGAGAACCATGTCTTCGTCGCCACATACAACCTTCCGTCCTCTGGATCTCCTGAAGATGACCCTGAGCATGCCTACGAAGTTTACACCATCCTGAGAGACGTCAAGGCCTCACAGATCACTTTTGCAAAGATGCCAATGGATCCTGCACCACCGTACGGTGACACCTCTCGACCTGGCACCCGCTATGCTGCCTGGCTCAAGGGATGGGAACCTTCCAAGCACCTGGTCTTTGTCGCCAGTGGACCGAGCACTGATGTCGGTCTCATATTCTGCTCCTCGAGTGGCGCAGATGCCGCGGCCTGGTCAACTGTGGAGCTCGAAGAGACGTCCAAGCCTATCCTTCCTTTCTCTTCCGTCGACAAGTCGTCCGATACTGCACCCGTAGCCATCGACTTTGACCTAACCTCCACCGACGAGGTCGATGATCCAAACGCGGTGGCCAGAGGCGATGGCAAGACCAAGCTACCCGCTGTCCCCATCCTTTACGTCTACACATCGGATGGCGTCCTGCTCGCTTACAACGTCATCAACACAAACGGCCCTTTTGAAGGCATGGTGAAGCTTTCTGCTGCTCAGCATCCAGCACCATCTTCTGCCCCTAGTGCCTCTGCATCGGCCCCATCAACACCCAGTCAGCCGACATCTGCTGCCCCCGCGTTTGGTTCAGCCTCTGCCTTCGGTCAATCGTCTGCCTTCGGTCAAACGTCAGCTTTCGGCGCCAAATCGACATTCGGGTCCTCCTCGCCTGCATTTGGCCAATCATCAGCATTCGGGTCGCCTTCAGGCGCATCGGCCCCATCATCAGCTTTTGGTGCCGTTTCCAAACCCGCCAGTGGCTTCGGCTTTGGTACATTCAGTAGTGTTGCTGCTAACGACAAGCCCGTATCAGCGTTTGGCTCGACTGGCTTTGGCTTTGGTACTTCTTCTAGCACCAGCAAGGATGGCGCGACTCCCTTGGATGCCCCAACAGGAAAACATGCAGCTGTGGCCGTTACCACGTCTACCCCAGCACCCACCTCAGGTGCCGGCGCTTTTGGCGCAAAGCCAGCTGCCTCTGCATTCGGCTCCCCATCTTCTGCCTCAGCTCAAACATCGTTGCCCACACCCTCCTCTTTCGGGTCCACTTCAGCGTTTGGGTCGGCAGCAGCTAAACCTGTCTTTGGTCAAACGGCGACTCCTGCCTTTGGTTCGTCGTCTGGTTTCGGCTCTACATCTGCGTTCGGTTCCACCTCGGCCTTCGGCACCTCGTCCGCCTTTGGGTCAGCTTCACCTTCGCCATTCGCTGCAAAGGCTTCCTCCCCCCCGCAGCCAAGCTCTGGCTCAGGGTTCGGTGCCTTCGGTTCCTCTAGTGGCGCTAACGACAGTAAGTCAGGCTCCAGCGGCTCTACATTCGATGGATTTGCGTCCAAGTCAGGCAGTACATTCGGTTCAGCGACTACCCCTTCCGCAACGTCTGTGTTTGGAAGTGGTGGCAAGTTTGCGGCTGCTACTCCTGCATCAGCCTTTGGTTCGTCAGCGTCAAGCTTCGGCCAAGGGTCCTTCTCTGCCTTTGCGGCCAACAAAGCCGCAGAAAACAAAGATCCAAAGGGCAAAGAAGAGGAACCAGCCGCCAATGGCAACTCTGATGCAGGCAGCTTCTCTTTTGGTGGATTCGGAGGTGTGTTGGGCAGCAACGACTCAGCCATGTCATCGCAAACATCGCCACAGCCAGCGAAACAGCCCGCTAAGAAGCAAGGACCTACGACGCCAAACTCGGGGGCCGACTCCACCGTCCAGACGCCCAAGAGCGAAGCTGCTTCCAAGCCTTTTTCCTTCAACCCTACCGCAGCTTCCACTAGCAATGACGCAACTTGTGCCGCAGGCAAAGACACAGACGTTGCCAAAGCAATTTCGCCGCCTCCACCCATACCGGCTTTCAGTTCTCTTATGCCAGGTTTCAACGCAGGAGCCACCTTTGGCAGCCAACCGTTTTCATTTGGCAACAACAAGGCTAGCGCCACCTCTCCGACGCCGTCTTCGGCCACTCCATCGTTCGGCCCCCCAGCCGTCAAAGCAGATGAAGCCGCAGAAGCCAAGACCGATCAGACGAAGGAAGTTCGATCCACGCCAGGTTCCAAGGAGGAAAAGAAGAAAGCTGAGCCTGCTAAGTCAACCTTCAGCTTCTCTGGTGCTCCGGCAAAGCCAGCTGCTTCGCCCTCGCCGTTCTCCTTCAGTAATGCTGGTAGCAAGGAGGCCGTTCCTGCCGAGAATGCCAAGTCAGATGCGAAGCCAGCAATGCCTGCTCCCTTCTCCTTTGCTTCTGCACCAAATACATCAGACAGTACTGCGACCGCGTCACCTTCCAGTACAACTGCGCCGATCAAGGCGATGAACGAACAAGAAAAATCCGCGCCGGCAGTATCGCAAAAGTCAGGTTTGCCATTCTCTTTCGGCGAAAGCACGGCACCGGCCCAGGTATCTTCGACTGCGAATTCCGCAGGGCTTGGTGGCTTTGGGACGCCCAAAACACCGGCTGTAACACAGAGCAAGGACGCTCCTACATTCTCGTTCGCAAACTCGACGAGCGGAGCGGCAACGCCAGATGCCTCCAGTAAAATTGCTACACCGCCGATCGCGAGCAGTACACCTGCTAGTGCATCCGCTTCAGCTCCTGTGATTACAGGCTCGTACTTCGGCTTCAACTCTAGCGCGCCCAGAAGTAGCTCACCACTCGCTGCCGCGCCTCTCAACAGCTCAGACGAGACTCCGATCGGCTCTCCTGAGAAGCCGAGTACACCTGTCGTGAACACGAATAAACCGTTTTCCTTTCAGCAAGACGCATCCAAACCCGCCTTTGGCTTCTCAACATTCAGTGCTAAACCAACTGTCTCTTCGCCTCTTGGCTCTACCGGCTTTTCTGGATTCGGGCAGACAACCGGAAGCAAGCCATCAGATGCAGCAAAGGTCGCGCCCGCTCCTGTTCCCGCAGCGCCAGCACCAAATGCGTCCTTCGGGGGGTTTGGGACCTCGTCTGTGAAGTCGACGCCGCCATCTGCATCTGCATCTGCGCCTGCACCAAAAGCTGCCCCGCTTTTGCTCACTAGTCAAAGCGCAGATGCGCGCTCGAACAGCCCTCTTGTGGCCGGTCGTACACCTTTGCTCTCTTCGTCGGACAGTACTGGCTCTACCAAGGTCAGTGAGAGCGGAATTCAAGGTGAATTCCTCAAGGCATACCTTGTTCTCACAGAAGAGCTCGATGTGCTCCGCTCCAACGTAGAACAGTGTGCTGCCTTTCTTTCTGATCTGCGAGAGTCGACAACCCGTCCACAGTCGGTGGATGACTTCGCCGATCCTTTGAAGTGGTCGTTTGGAGACTTGCCGAAGATGCTGACGCTTGCAAAGTCGCTTAGGCCGCTCACTCAGAAGATCGAGGATGAAGCCGCTTCACACAAGCGTAAGGTTGCAGAGTTGCAGAGTCTGCAACTCAAGGCAGAAGCCAAGCGAGAAGAAGTAGCCCGCTTCATCCGCGCCCGTAGCGATCCCGAGTTCGCCAAGATGATCCGTATTCGCCAGCTTGGTCCGGAGCATGTTGAGAACCAGAACAAGCTGCGCAAGGCAAGTCAGATCGTTCGAGACCGCATCGTCGAGCTCGAGGAATACCTTGCTGTGCTCAAGGACAAACTTCAGCACGCTAAGGTTGGTCGCACTTCACTCAAAGCACCCAGTCTCGACTCAGTCTCAAGGACATGCCGCAACATCACTGCTCGCACGATCGCAGTGACGTTGGAGCTCGACAATCTAGCGCTCGAGATGGACCTAATGAGGCATTCGGACCAGGACTACACGTCTTGTGGAGATAGCCGTGCTCTGCCACGCTCAACCTCGGTCGTGAGTGGCATCGAGGAGGGCACTTCTCTCTACGATGTGACAAACCTGATGCGAACGCTTCCTGCGGCAACCACCCTCAGGTCGGCGGACGAGATGACGCATGCTGAGCGAGTCAAGAGCGAGAGCGTTGCCGTGTTTGTCAACGCACGCACGAAGCCGATCCTAAACACTCTTGCTGTGCCCGTCTCTCAGAGTGCGGGCAGAAAGATGACCACGCCCATGCAGGGCTCAGATCTTCAGATCGCTTTTGCAAAGGGACCGGTCCATCTAGGCAAACGCCCTCCTCTAGCAGCACCCAGCGTTCCGATGGCTATGGCGCAGAAACCTGCACTAATCGCTATCAACCAGGCAGCAGCACCAGCATCGACGGCGTCAGCGGCCCCATCCAAGCTCCCGACCAACCACTTTGCACCCATTGCGAAGGGTTTGCCCGTTCCTGTGCTCTCGATGCCTCCTCCTCTTCCTCCAGCGGCATCATCGTCGCCTTCGATTAGTACAGCTTCCGGTGCTGACCACTCCTCTCGCTTCGGCTTCCCTGCTTCGCCTGGTCCTGCCACCGCCACACCTTCAGCATCCGTATCGGCTTCATCATCATCCGTCCCTGCTCAAAGGCAGGTAGCACCATCCACGCCTTTGACTTTCGAAGGATTTGGCTCACCTGCGACCGTTCCAACGAAGCAGACTGGAGGTCCCTCCGTCAGCTTTGGATCCTTGCCTGCACTTGCATCCGCTGCTACGTCGACAGCCGCCCCAGCAGTCTCAGTTGCCAAGCCGCCCGCTCCTTCTACGCCCTTGACCTTTGGTGAATTCAGCTCGCCTGCTGCTGCTCCATCAAAGCCTACGGGAGCTCCTTTCGCTGGGTTCTGCACCTCATTTGCCTCTAGCTTTTCTACTCCATCCTCGGCGACAACAGCGGCACCAGCCGAAAAAGCGGCTATTCCCTCTACGCCCTTGAACTTCGGCGGCTCTGGTGCGCCTGCTTCTGCCCCTCCGAAACCATGGCCCGGTCCATTTGCTAGTTTCGGATTTTCGCCAGCACCTGGCAGGCCATCGACTGGACCATCTGCGAGGTTCGGATCCTCGCTGACTCCGGCGACCACTCAGGCACTGAGCACGAAGCCCACACCGGCACCTGCGTCGAACACCGCTCCAGAAACTTCGCCATTTGGACGCAGCATGCTCTCGACCTTGAGCTTTGGCAAGCTTAACACGGTGCCTGCGGGAATCTTCGATCTGCCTGTGCAGGAAGAAACGCCGTTCCAGCCAGGAGGTCGCGCCGCCAGCTCCAGTCCCAGCAGCATTCGCACCTCTTCCACCAGCAAATCGAGGACGAGGGGCGCGGCCGTACCCCTTCCTCCTCCTACCAGCTCTGTCGGCTCGGAAGGCACGACGGGAGCAAAGGATGGCAACGCTTCAGCCCCTGTTAAGGCAGCTTCTGACTTCTTCGCTCAACCTCTGGCATCAAAGCCCAAGGCCACGTCTGCGACCGATGCTGCGGCTTCGTCTCCCTCTTTCAAGGGCCTTGGCGGGTTTAGCACCAGCGCGAACAAGGAAACGCCCAAGGGCGAGGCATCCACCGCTACTCCTACCGCAAAGCCTACCTTTAGCTTCGGTGATCTCGGCAAGAAGGACCCGAGCTCTTCATTTTCGCCCCCTGCTTCGCAACAGAAGCCAGCTGCTGGTGGTTTCAGCTTTGGAGACCTTGGCAAGAAGACTGATGCACCTGCCACAGCCTCCGCGTCGGAGCAGACGAAGCCGGCTGTCAGCGGGTTCAGCTTTGGTGACCTCAACAAAAAGGCACCTTCTGAATCCTCTTCCCAGTCCGAAAAGCCCACCACCGGCGGTTTCAGCTTTGGTGGCTTTGGCAAGACGTCGGACATACCAGCCAGTTCTCCTTCTCAGTCCCAGCAGCCAGCTACCCCTAGCTTCAGCTTCGCTCCCGCTCCAGCTGCAAACACGTCAACCGATGATGAGTTGGAGAAGCCGTCGGTAGACGTCAAGGGCATGGTTGCCGAGGATGTCAAGGATGCACACGCCAAGGATACTCATGTCGATGACACAAAAGCTAAGGAAAGTGACGCCAAGGATGCAGACTACAGGAAGTCCGACGGCCAGGGTCCAGGTGCCAAAGATAAAGCTTTACCGGATCCTTCCACCTTCAGCTTCTGCAAACCGTCCGAGCCTAGGAATAAGGATGATTTGACGGAACCGGTCTCTGAGAAGAAGGAAGTGGCGTCCTCGGCCCCCGCCGCTACGCCAGCAGCTGCTTTCAGCTTTGGTACCTCAATAAATCAAGTTGGCTCTGAGAAGAAGGACGTAGAGCCGGTCAAAGCTGAGACAAAGGATGCAGAGCCAACCAAGGCTCTTGCTTCAAACGCTGCTGACAAGGCTGCTGATTTCGGCTACCCACCCAAGACGCAGTTGCCTTCATCCTCGGCCGATGACAAGCAGAAAGATGCTGCCACGCCCTCGACTCCCGCCTCGACTTCCACCACCGCTTCAGCATTCAGCTTTGAACCCAGCAAGATGAACCCATCCTCGTCTCCCGCTTCCGCATTTGGATCCTTCAAGGCCAGTCCTGGCTTCGGCTTCGGCGCCTTCTCCAACCCCACTAACGGCACGGCGAGTAGCCCAAGCGCAAAGCCTGTAAACGCTTTCAGCTTCGCCCCACAGCACTCGTCCACATCTACCCCGCAGGCAAAGTCGGGTTCGGGTTTCGGCACTGTGTCTGGGTTCGGCTCCGTCTCTTCGTTCGGAGCGCTTGCGGCGTCGCCATCTACGCCCAAAGCGGACGTCGGTGCGACGAAGTCGGTGTTCAGCTCCAGCGGAAGCGGGTTTGGTGCTTTTGCGAACAAAAGTTCGCCGTTCGCAAGTGCGTCACTGCCCGCGAGGAAAGAGGAAAACAAAGAGAATGCAGGTGATAGCAGCAGTACATCGCTGCTCCCCAGGATAGGTACCGCAACTGCACAGGCCGCTTCTAGTGATGATGAGGACGGTGCAGAAGAAGAGGAAGACGATGACGAGGATTATGAGGATGACGAGGATGAGCAGGATGAGGATGAGGATGAGGAAGGTGAGGAGGACGAGGAGGATGAAGAGGAATACGAAGACGGAGATGATTATGACGATGACGATGACTACGACGACGACGACGACGACGATGAACAAGATCACGAGGATGACGGGGACGAAGAGAAAACAAAAAATCTCGAGAACGGTGTGGACAGCAGCACTGGTGAAGACGCGGCCGGTACTGACTCGCTTGAAGAGAGTGCTGTCCACGTCAGCAAGGAAGAAGTTGAGCAAGAAGAGGAAGAGGAAGAGGGACTGTCCGCAGTCGAAGAGGAGCCTGAAGAAGAGGCGAAGCATGAGGCAGAGAATCAAAACTCTAACAAGTCTCGCTGATCTTGCTTCAACGAACCGTGTCGTACCTCGATCCCATGTTCGCGGTAAACGCACAAAAGAATCGTCTCATTTGCTCATCGCTCACAGATTCGACGATCCCCCATTGCGTGCTGTGCACGTTTGAGAACTTGTTGAGACGATTGTTCAGATGTCGATTCTGAATACGCAAGGTGATAACTATACTTACAAGGTAGGAGGACTTTGCTTAGTCTTCCCTGAGGATCAAACCAGCGGCGCCCATACCGAGACCGATGCACATGGACACGATTGCGACCTTTTGGTTCCTCCTCTCCAACTCCTTGAGTGCTGTTACCACCAACCTAGCACCAGTGGCACCCAACGGATGGCCGAGGGCACAAGCACCGCCGTTGACGTTGACCTTCTCTGGGTCTAGACCAAGGTTCTCAACGCAGTAGACGTACATGCTTGCGAAAGCCTCGTTAATCTCAAAGAGGTCGACTTCTTCCTGCTTGATGCCAGTCTGTGCGAGGACGGCGGGAATAGCAGATGCGGGACCGATACCCATGATGCGGGGTTCGAGGCCGGTGACGGCACACGAGACGTACTTACCGAGAATCTTGAGTCCGAGCTTGTTGGCAAGCGATCGACGCATGAGGATGACACCGGCAGCGCCATCGGTGATCTGAGAGGCGTTACCACCGGTGGTGTTGGAAGGGGCCCATTGGGGAAAGGCGGACTTGATCTTGCCGAGCGATTCGGCCGTAGTGCCAGTACGAGGACCCTCGTCGGCAGAGATGATCGAGGTTTGACGAGCACCATCCTTCCCTACAGTGGGGACGGAGATGGGGAAGATCTCGGCATCGAATTTGCCTTGCGATTGGGCCTGGAGTGCGCGCTGGTGGGATCGTGCAGCGTACTCGTCCATCTTGGCTCGAGGGATGTTAAAGTCGTTGGCGACGTTTTCGGAAGTCCAGCCCATGGGCATCTTGCAGTCATCGGCTTCTTGACTAGCCCTGCTGAGCTCATCAGAGATAATGGTAGGACGCTTTGGCTGGGTCGACATGTGCTCGACACCGCAAGCGAGACCACACTCGATCTCGCCGGCCTGGATGCCATTGGCAATGGTACGGATAGCCATGAGACCCGACGAACAGAATCGGTTGACGACGATGGCAGGGGTGGTGTTGGGGATGCCAGCAGCAAGGGCGGCAGCACGAACATAGTAGGGAGCTTCGTCGTTGTGGACGTTACCAACGACAATATCCTGGATGAGCTTAGGGTCGACAGCGGAGGAGGCGATGAGAGACTTGAAGAACTCGTAGCAGAGAAGGTCAAACTTGGAATCCTTCATGGAGCCTTTGTATGCCTTCGTAAAGGGAGTACGACCAGCCGCGACAATGACAGCATCGGAGTCGTTCTTTGCCAAATGGGCGTGGAGACCCTTGCCCGACCACGAGCGAGGGTCAAGGTGGGAGGCGAGTTGGGTGATTCTCTGAGCCATCTTGTTGGGTGATTTGTCGGACGGAGGGTGAGGTGAAGTTGGAGATACAGAGGTGGATGCCAGGAGGAGATTGGATCAGATGGTGTGGGGCAGAGAAGAGTGCTGTATTTGTATGCGGGACCAGTTCAGAGCGGCAACGGCGTCAGCAGCGGTGTGGGGAAGAACCAACGTCAGGGTTTACACTCGGATACCGTGGGCCGCACAGCACCGGTCTGCGAAATTGCCGCTCGACCGGGCATCCGTCCATTTTGGCCAATCAAAAAGTCATTGGATGTCAACCTTCAGTCACTCGGCCACTCTATTCCCCAATTCTCAATATCGGACCACAAAACCTTGTCTGAGCCTGGTGCACTCGTCGAGGCGTCGAAACCTGAGCAATTCAAGTATGTTCAGAGCAGAAACCTTTGCACATGCGCGGATGACATGGGGCCCCTGCCTGGAAGAAAGTAAGACAGATTCGCGGTGTCATAGAAAGGTCCACCTCTACTCATCGAAGCCGTTTTTACCGAAACCTTGTCGTGCGAATCTGCACCATTAACAGCCAGTTTTTCGCCCGACTGTTAGAAACTGAACTTATGCTTTCGTGCGAGATTACTTCACGCACACGCTATCGGCCGCTATCCCTCGGCTTCTTCCTACACTTTCGAGAAGGTCATATAGCAACCGTTAACGTTGTGGAATGGAGTCACAAGAGTGCACAATGGTGATGCCGTTGTAGATGGAAAGAGGCAGATTTAATTATTCATCCTACATTGTGGCTGCTTGCAGGGGAGTGGGAGAAAGGGTTCATGCTTTCAGATATCGCGTTGCAGATCCCAGCTATGAGACACTCGGCCGATACTGTGAGCACACGCGTGAACTTTGTAAGAAAAAAAGGGGGGAAATTTATCGCGGGTCAGCGAGAGAACATCGCTAGCTCCAAGGCTCCCAGCACGCCATAAGGCCGGTTGAGCACAGGGTTAGAATATACAGTCACTCGCGTTTGCGGCTGCGGCACAATGTGTTAGATCGTAGAAATCCAACATTGGCAACCTGGCACATGTCATTTCTCAAATTAAAATCCCTCATGTTAGGGTCATCAATTTCAACAGCTGATGAACCACAACACATCAAGCAACCAAATACCTGGAAACCATTCTCAGTTTTTGGATGCATTTATCCAATTTTGGCTATCACTCCTTGAATCATGGGAACATCAGCCCAATATCTCTAAGATACAATTAGTGTCAGATGAGCAAGGGCCATTCAGATAAGGATCTGGTGATACTGCTCCATGATAAGAAAGGAGGAGATAGCATATACAACATGATAAGCTTCCAACAGTCAAGTGTCTTGCTCACAATTCCATACAATGCTCCTTACTTCCCAAGATTCTACACAGGCTCCATACCTTTGATATAGCATTGACATTGCCAACCTTCACAAGGCCTTGTCATCATAGGAAAACACATATATACATTGCTTCACATGTAGATACTGTTACAGGGTGTACACAGGCCTAGTGCCTGAGTACACAAAATCGAGGATAAAGGGGGTCTTAACCTTGATTTCAGCAAAATCGAGGATAGAGGGCCCTTAACCTCGATGTCAGACTCTACCACACACAGGTGCATAGACTCAAGGCAAAGCTGGACCATGAGGAAGGGCACAGGCATGGGAGTAGCACATGCTCAAGGGAGTGGTGTAAGAGCCCACACGAGAGGGTTAGGAGATAATGTTAGGACCGTAGGATCTGGAAACCACAAGCAGCTAAGGTCAGTTGGTGTGGGCTGGAATGGAGAGGCCGTGGGCATGCTGGTCAATGGTGTTGGAAGGAGTAAACCGGCAAATGGAGTTACTGCTACTGGTTCAGGGATCCAGGAAAAGGGGAAACCACTGATCAGCTAAGGCAAGGCGAGTAGCTATCTTGACTATGCCTTCCCTATATTGGAGGGGCTTGTAGAGCTAAGTCTGAGGATATTTCAGCTTAGATACACTCCATATGTAGAGGATATCAGAGGGTTGCAGTAGTGATTGAGGAGCAACTACCAACATAGGCAACTTAGCTCATGCAGGAGGAAGAGAGATGGAGAAGAAGAGAAGAGAGCAGACCTTGCTATGCAAGGATGTAGGAACTAGTTTGAATGACTTTCAGCAACTGTATCTACAAGTGAGTCAATGTATATATAAGTGTTTTCCTATGATGGCAATGCCTTCACAAAGTTGGCTATGTCTTCACTATATTGAGGGCATGATACCTGTGTCGAGTCTTGGAGAGTATGGAGCAATATTTGGGATCTTGAGTAGAGACAGTGAAAACGTTGTAGGAGCCTATCTTTGAGCATGTGTATGGGATTGTGTATATACACTATCTTTCCCTATCATGGAGGAGTGTGTTCCTATCTCTGCCAATATATATGGTCCACACTCATCTGACACAAATTGTGTCTCAGAGATATGGGTCTGGGGTCCCCGCAATTGTGGATTAATAGCCAAAATCAGGTAAATGCAATCCTGTAGCTGGTTGTGGGGGTCCGAAATTGGACTTTTCTTGACACATTGTAGCCTAACAGTGTCGAAATAATTTTGAGGAATATTGACATGTCCTAGTTGCCTGTGTTGGACCTGTTGGAAGGAGTGAACTGGTAATGTGTTACCATTGCTGGTTCAGGGATCCTGGGGAAACCACTGATCAGCTAAGGCAAGGGTGAGTAGCTATCTCAACAGTGCCTTCCCTATATTGGAGGGGCTTGTAGAGCTAAGTCTGAGGATATTTCAGCTTAGATATGCTCTGTAGATAGGGGTTATCAGAGGGTCACAGTAGTGATTGAGGAGCAATTAACAATGTAGGCAACTTGGCTCATGCAGGAGGAAGAGAGATGGAGAAGAGGAGGAAGCAGACCTTGCTATGCGAGGATGTGGGAACTAGTTTGAATGACTTTTTGCAACTGTATCTACAAGTGAGTTGATGTGTATATATATAAGTATTTTCCTATGATGGTAATGCCTTCTCAAAGTTGGCTATGTCTTCACTGTATCGAGGGCATGATGCCTGTGTCAAGTCTTGGAGAGTATGGAGCATTGTTTGGGATCTTGAGTAGGGACAGTGAAGTGTTGCAGAAGCTTATCTTTGGTTGTGTGTGTAGGGTTGCGTATATATGCTATCTTTCCCTATCATGGAGGAGTGTGTTCCTATCTTTGTTGATATGTACAGTCCACACTCATCTGACACAAATTGTGTTTCAGAGATATGGGTCCAGGGTCCCCGCAGTCGCAGACTAATAGCTGGAATCGGGTAAGTGGAGTCCTATAGCCAGATGTGGGGGTCTGAAATTGGACTTTTCTTGATGCATCATGGCCTAACAGTGTCAAAATAATTTTGGGGAATATTGACATGTCCTAGTTGCCTGTGTTGGACCTCCATGATCTAACAGATCATTCTGAAGTCGAAAACGCGAGTGACTGTATATTCCAACAGTGGGAACTGTCTGTGTGGGGTCTCCCCATCGTTGGATAGGGTCTCATCCACTGGAGGCATGTCTTCATCACCTTCGAGCCCAGCGTTTCTGTCCAGCTGGCAATTGTTTTTGCTGGGTCCTTCATTGGGGGAGTTTTCTTTGTCACTGGACTCTGTGAACCTGTTATGAGTTGGTGTTTTGTTTGACATTTTTTGAAGATAAGAAAAAAAGGGTGAGGAGGTAGTGTAGTGGAGATTTGCTGGTGTTGCCAAGAGCTTGGCGGTGATGGGAGTGGTATGATGAAGTGTGGTGCAGTTAGTGTGGGTTGAGTGTGAAATTTGGTGCACCACCAATGAAATCTCACATGCAAAAATAATAGAATTCACATGCCAAAAGGATTTGGCAGGAGATTGCCAATAGGGGGAAATTTCAGCCGAAAAAGGGCTGGGGTATCCCAAAATCATGGATGGGTATGTGTCCAGGGTGAATTTTGAAAAATTTTCACTTGGACACACATGGAAGGTCATGGAAAACTTGCCACAATCAGCAAAATATTGGAAATTAAGGAATGTGAGATCCTGAATTGGGATGCATTTGTTGGAATATACAGTCACTCATGTTTTCGACTTCGGAACAATCTGTTAGATCGTTGAGGTCCAACACAGGCAACTAGGACGCGTCAATATTCCTCAAAATTATTTCGACACTGTTAGGCCACAATGCATCAAGAAAATTCCAATTTTGGACCCCCACATCTGGCTATAGGACTGCACTTACCCAATCTCAGCTATTGGTCCATGACTGCGGGGACCCCAGACCCATATCTCTGAGACACAATTTGTGTCAGAAGAGTGTGGACCGTATATGTCAGCAAAGATAGGAACATACTCCTCTGTGATAGGGAAAGATAGCATATATACACAATCCCACACACACACACTCAAAGATAAGCTCCCACAATGTTTCACTGTCCCTACTCCAGATCCCAAATGATGCTCCATACTCTCCAAGACTCGACACAGGTATCATACCCTCAATATAGTGAAGACATAGCCAACTTCGAGAAGGCATTGCCATCATAGGAAAACACATATATATACATTGACTCACTTGTAGATACAGTTGCAGAAAGTCATTCAAACTAGTTCCCACATCCTCACATAGCAAGGTCTGCTTCCTCTTCTTCTTCTCCACTCCTCTTCCTCCTGCATGAGCTAAGTTGCCTATGTTGGTAGTTGCTCCTTGATTACTACTGCAACCCCCTGATATCCACTATTTATGGAGTATATCTAAGCTGAAATATCCTCAGACTTAGCTCTACAAGCCCCTCCAATATAGGGAAGGCACTGTCAAGATAGCTACTTGCCCCTGCCTTAACTGATCAGTGGTTTCCCCAGGATCCCTGAACCAGCAACGATAACACATTACCAGTTCACCCCTTCCAATAGCATTGACCCATCATCGGATTCTGGATTTTTGATGGATGTTTGATCTTGGAAATTTTGAAGTTTTGAATTTTTGATGATTTTTGACATGTTGAAAGAATGTGGAGGCATGCATTTGGGTGCAGCAGTTTGTGGAGCATGGGTTCCTGTGTTGGAAACGTCAGGTAAATGAATGAAGTGGGGTCCCCACATTGGGAAGATGGACCCTGAATAGAGATTAGATACCCTGAATTGGGTGAATGTTGAGATATTGTCTGTGCTGTGAAACTTTGACTTTCTCAAGTGGCTTGGTGAGGCTGTCAGCAAGCTGTCCCAATGTAGGAATGTTGGTGACAATGATGGTACCATCAAGTTGTTTCTCCCTGACAAAGTGATATTTGATGTCAATGTGTTTGTTTCTTTGATGGTCCTTAGGGTCCTTAGATAAGTATATAGTTGCTTGGTTGTCCACATATAGTGGTGTAGGCTTGTGAATTGCAAAGGAGAGTTCAGCTAGGAGTCGTCGGCTCCAGGTGATCTCCTTGCATGCTTCTGCCATAGTGATGTACTCTGCATAGGTAGTTGATGTCGTGACTAAGGGTTGCCTTTTGCTTAACCAGCTGTAGGGCATTCCATTGATGGTGTTTGTGATCCCTGATGTGGACTTTCAAGTAGCAGTGTCCCCCCCAAAGTCTGCATCAGCGTAGGTTTGCAAATGTGGGCCCCAGTCTTCCTCAGGAGGGAAGGATGTTCCCTTCTTTGTGAAGAGGAGTCTGTAATTGGCAGTACCTTTGAGATAATGGAGAAGGTGTTTTGCAGCAGTCATGGCTTTATCAGTTGGGGAAGCCAGGTAGCAACTAAGACAGTTGACAGCAAAGGCAATGTCTGGTCATGTGCAAGTGGAGATGTAGAGGATTGAGCCAATGATGGTATGATAGAGGGAGTGGTCATTGGCATTGAGTGCCACTCCATTGGCAATGTCACTTGTGATAGCAGGTGTGTGCATGATGTTCACATTGTCAAGACCAAACTGAGTAAGTAGGCATTGTATATGGCTGGTTTGGGAGAGGTGAAGCAATGTTGGAGTAGATGTGACTTGAATACCTAAGATGAACAATACTGGATCTCCTCCAGTCATCTTGAACTTGGATTGGAGCACGAGATGAACTTATCCACTGTAGGCTTGTGTTTCACAAAGATGAGAACATCATCAACATATAGGGTGAGGATGAGAGGTGGTTCACCCTTGTTCTTGATGTAGTAGAGAGCAGAGTCATAGTTGGATTGCTTGAAGCCAATGTTGGTGAGTGTACTATCAGCCTTTTGATACCATGTGCATCCAGCCTGCTTGAGGCCATAGAGAGACTTGTTGAGCTTGCAAACAAGGGATTGAGATCCCAATTGCATCATGGAAGCTGGCAATGGAGGTTGCCTCATGTAGAAGTTGACATCCAGTTCACCATTGAGGTAGGCAGTGATGACATTGAGCTGGTAGATCTTCATGTCATATTGGAGTGACATGATCATGAGCATTCTAAGTGTAGCCATTTTTACCACTGGTGTGAAGGTTTCCTCATAATCAATACCATGAACTTGAGTGTAGCCTTGAGCAACCAGTCTAGCCTTGTATTTGTTGATGGTGCCATCTCCTTTCCATTTGACTTTGAACACCCATCGACAGCCAATGATGTTGGTGTTATCAGGAGCATTCATTATGGTCCAGGTGTTGTTCTCCTGGTGTGAGTTGAGCTCTTTCTGAATTGCCTCTTGCCATTTGGGCCAATCAGGTCAATGTTGAGCTTGGAGAATGGTTCTTGGTTCATCATCAGATGCAGGGAAGGGAATTTCTTCATTGGCACATGCTTCATTGGTGAAGGTGCCTTTGGTGTTGTCAATGGCAACAGAGGAGAGGGAGCATATAAAATCTTCTAAGGGTGGAATAGAAATCCCTTGATCTCTTTCCTCTTGAGTGAGGTAAGGGAATCCCACATGTTCTTCTTCTTGGGCAAATGTAGGTCCATTGTTGCTTGGAGGGTGCACAATATTGGGACTAATGGCTCAAATTGGAGTAGGGTGGATGAGGACTGGCTCTTGGGGAGCCTCATCATGAATGTTGATGGTGGTAGTATCCTCAATTTGAGGGATGTCTCATTTCTTAAAGGGGAGGAGTTCCTCGTCGAAGGTAGCATTCCTGCTGGAAAGGATGGCTTTGGTCCAAAGGTTGAGTAGTTTGAAGGCCTTGGACCCATTGGTAACCCCAATGTAGACTGTGGGTAGGGCTCACTTGTCAAGCTTTGAGCAGTTCTGCTCAGGTATGTGTGCCCACACTTGGCATCTGAAAACTCACAACATTGAGTGGTCTCCTTCCCATTGAAGGAAACACTTGAAGGGTGTCTCCATGGACAGTGCCTTTGTAGGAAGCCTGTTGTTCAAATAAGCAGCGTGTAGCAATGCATCTCCCCATAGGTAGTGGGGAGCTCCTCCTTGAAGAAGGAGACTTCTGGTGATGTCAAAGAGGGTCCTGTTCATATGCTCGGCAATCCCATTCTGTTGAGGAGTGTACAGTGCCAATGTCTCATGTTGAATCCCTGTGGAGGAAAGGTAAGTATCAAACTCTCTATTGATGTACTCACCGCCATTGTCTGATCTGAGTTGTTGTTTCTTCTTTCCCATCTGGTTTTCCATCAGAGTCTTATACTCTTGGAAGTGACCAAGTACTTCACTTTTGTGAGCCATGAGGTAGGCCATCACAAACCTACTGTAGTCATCAATAAAGGTTACAGCAAATTGGTGACCTCCAGGCATTATATCCTTGAACTTGCCGACAACGTTGGAGTGAATGAGCTGTAGGGGCTCAGTTGTCGTTGTCATTGCACAATTGGGAAAGGGTTGCCTATGAGACTTGCTAACCTCACACACATGGCATTTTCCTGAGCTCATGTTAGTTTCTTTAGCAACTTCTGGGATGACTTCCAATATCTGCTTCATCCTTCCTTTGCCAGGATGACCAAGCTGCTGGTGCCAAATTGAGGTTGAGACAGCACCATAGGTGAGAGCTGCAATTTCAGGCTTTGGTTGGCATAGGTAGGTGAGCATATTTTTCATTTCTCCCTTGAAGATGATGTTGCCTCCCTTCCTCGCAATGAGTCTGCCACCATTGATGCTGATACTAGCAACCTTGGCAATGAGGTTGAGGGAAATGAGGTTGGCTGCATAGGTTGGAACATAGAAGACATTCTTGAGGACTAGGGTATGGGTTTTCTTGTGTCCTATATTGGCAACTACCTTAATGGTGCCTTTGCCACAGGCTGGCACATATTGGAGGCTGCCACTCTGGATAGGAGGTGTAGCGGTTTCGGAGAGTTTGATGAACAGGTTCTTGTTTATACAGATATGAACAGTTGAAGCAGAGTTGATGATCCAATTGTTGGCACTACCATAGCTGTTATTGGATGAGGAGTAAGCCTATTTCAGGTTCACTACATCCATGATCATTGTGGTTTCATCACCCTCCTCCTTTCAAGGATTTGGGCATCTATTAGCATAATGGCCTTTCTGTTTGCACTTGAAGCAAATGACTTCTTCCAAGGGTTTGCCCTTGGGAGGGTTGTTTCCTTTCTGGAAGTTGAAGTTCTTGGATCGGTTGTTGAACTTCTTGGGCCTGCCATTGGTAACAAATGCAGAGATAGAGTTCCTTGATCATTGACCTGATCCATAGACATGGAGTCCAAGTTTGATTTCCTCAGCCTTAAGTTGGTCAACTATATTGTCATATTTGACCTTCTTGTTGATCTTGTCCTTGACAATAGTGACTGGCCTAATCTTGCCATCAGCATCTCTGATAGCAAAGGACTGTTCCTTGTGCCAATTGCAGTAGGATTCTTCCAATTTGCTATGGATTCCAGTGTATTTGCAATGCAGTCCCTTCATTAGGACAGTATACCATTTGTGCCAGGAAGTTTGAGTTCCTCTGAGCTTCAATTGCTCTACCATTGTTGCAATTTTGGCAGCATAGCTCATGATGGTGTGTTTGTCTTGCCTAAGACTATTGAATTCAGTCTCAATTTCCTCGAGCCTGTACCTTAGCTTTGTGCTGAAGGACTTTTCAAGATGTTGCCAGATTTTATGCACCATAGGATAATGATCAACCATTGTAGAAAGTTCAGTTGACATACTGGAAAGAAGTAAGCCTTTGGTGGTAAGATAGTACCTACACCATTCACAACGTTCCTCAGTTCCTTGAGGTGGTTCTGGTGACTCAAACATGATCACATCATAGATATCAGGACCCTTTTGCATGATGAGATTGATGCTGTCAGCTCTCCACTTAAAGAAGTCATTGGAGTCAGTGAGCCTGGGAAGACAGAAATTACCAGATCCAATATTGGTGGTCATCTTCCTAATGTACCATGGTTGGGGTTGAGTAAGGGTGATACTTGGCATTGAAGAGAAGTTTGAAGAAGATAAAGGCATTAAAGAGTTGTTTGAGTCATGATGTGTGGTGATATTGGCAAGTTCCTCACAGTCTGGAAACAAACTTGAAGGCTCTCAAGTGCTTGAACAAGTGTTGTAACAATGTGAGTGTGCTGATTGATCAGGTGTTGGGCTCATAACCTATTGGAAGGAGTGAACTGGTAATGAGTTACCATTGCTGGTTCAGGGATCCTGGAGAAGAAACCACTTATCAGCTAAGGCAGAGGTGAGTAGCTATCTCGACTATGCCTTCCCTATATTGGAGGGGCTTGTAGAGCTAAGCCTGAGGATATTTCAGCTTAGATACACTCCATATGTAGAGGATATCAGGGGTTGCAGTAGGGATTGAGAAGCAATTACCAATGTAGGCAACTTGCTCACACAGGAGGAGGAGAGAAGAAGAAGAAGAGAAGAGCAGACCTTGCTATGCAAGGATGTGTGAACTAGTTTGAATGACTTTCTGCAACTGTATCTACAAATGAGTTGATGTATATATGTCTTTTCCTATGATGGCAATGCCTTCATGAAGTTGGCTATGTTGTCACTATATTGAGGGCATGATACCTGTGTGGAATCCTGAAGAGTATGGAGCATTGTTTGGGATCTTGAGTAGAGACAGTGAATCATTATGGGAGCTTATCTTTGAGTGTGTGTATGTGGTTGCATATATATGCTATCTTTCCCTATCACAGAGGAGTGTGTTCCTATCTTTGCCAATATATATGGTCCACACTCATCCAACACAAATTGTGTCTCAGAGATATGGGTCCAGGGTTCCCATGATCATGGAGTAATAGCCGAAACTGGGTAAATGTTGTTGGAATATACTGTTGGAATATACAGTCACTTGTGTTTTCGACTTCGGAATGATCTGTTAGATCATGGAGCTCCAACACAGGCAACCAAGACATGTCAATATTCCTCAAAAATATTTCCACCCTGTTAGACCACGTTGCATCAAGAAAAGTCCAATTTCGGACCTCCTGTTGGAATATACAGTCACTCGTGTTTTCGACCTCGGAATGATCTGTTAGATTGTGGAGCTCCAACACAGGCATCCAAGATGTGTCAAAATTCCTCAAAATTATTTTTCGACACTGTTAGGCCACGACACATCAAGAAAAGTCCAATTTCGGACCTCCTCATCCAGCTATAGGCTTCATTTACCCAATTTCGGCTATTGGTCCATGATTGTGGGGACCCCAGACCCATATCTCTGAGACACAATTTGTGTTGGATGAGTGTGGACCATATATATTGGCAAAGATAGGAACACACTCCTCTGTGATAGGGAAAGATAGCATATATATGCAACCACATACACACACTCAAAGATAAGCTCCCATAATGATTCACTGTCTCTACTCAAGATCCCAAACAATGCTCCATACTCTTCAGGATTCCACACAGGTATCATGCCCTCAATATAGTGACAACATAGCCAACTTCATGAAGGCATTGCCATCATAGGAAAAGACATATATACATCAACTCATTTGTAGATACAGTTGCAGAAAGTCATTCAAACTAGTTCACACATCCTTGCATAGCAAGGTCTGCTCTTCTCTTCTTCTTCTTCTCTCCTCCTCCTGTGTGAGCAAGTTGCCTACATTGGTAATTGCTTCTCAATCCCTACTGCAACCCCTGATATCCTCTACATATGGAGTGTATCTAAGCTGAAATATCCTCAGGCTTAGCTCTACAAGCCCCTCCAATATAGGGAAGGCATAGTCGAGATAGCTACTCACCTCTGCCTTAGCTGATAAGTGGTTTCTTCTCCAGGATCCCTGAACCAGCAATGGTAACTCATTACCAGTTCACTCCTTCCAATAAATTTCGCGTACTCAGGCACAAGGCCTGTGTATGCCCTGTAACACCTGTTAGGACCATAGGGTCTGGAAACCACAAGTGGCTATGGTCAATTGGTGTTGGCAGGAATGGAGAGGCCATGGGCACACTGGTCAATGGCAGGGTACCATGGAAAGGGGTCAATAGTATCAACTAGGTTGCTAATGAGCAAACTATGTAATACATGTGACGAGATTCCCCAGGAACCTCACAGGAGGGGGTGAGTGATGTATATGGGGGTACCCGCTGCCATGGCAAGCTGTTGTTGGTGATTGGGGCTGTCTCCCTGGTGAGGTCATGTGTATAGGACCCATGGGTGTATGCGGGGCATAACACCAGCTCACTGACTCCAACAACTTCATTAAGTGGAGAGCCAATAGCATCAATCTCATCATGCAAAAGGGTCCTGATATCTATAACATGATCATGTTCAAGTCACCAGAACCACCTCAAGGAACTGAGGAACAGCATGAATGGTGTAGGTACTATCTTACCACCAAAGGCTTACTTCTTTCCAGTATGTCAACCAAACTCTCTATGATGGTTGATCATTATCCTATGGTGCATCAAATCTGGCAACATCTTGAAAAGTCCTTCAGCACAAAGCTAAGGTACAGGCTTGAGGAAATTGAGACTGAATTTAATAGTCTTAGACAAGACAAAATCACCATCGCAAGCTACACTGCCAAAATTCTGACAATGGTAGAGCTGTTGGAATACACAGCCACTCGCGTTTTCGACTTTGACGTGATCTGTTAGATTGTGGAGGTCCAACACAGGCAACCAGGACATGTCAATATTCCTCAAAATTATTTCCTCACTGTTAGGCCACATCACATCAAGAAAAGTCCAATCCTGGGACCCCACATCCAGCTACAGGCAACAATTTACCTGGTTTCGGCTATTACTCCACAATTGCAGGGACCCCAGACCAATATCTCTGAGACACAATTTGTGTTGGATGAGTGTGGACCATATATAGTGGAAAGATAGGATCACACTCCTCCATGATAAGGATTAGAAAGATAACATATACACACACATACATGATAAGTTCCTAATGTTCACTGTCTCTACTCAAGATCCCAAATGATGATCCATACTCTTCAAGGTCCTACACAGGCTTCATGCCTTTGCTATAGCAACAACAGTGCCAACTGCAAGAAGGCATTGCCATCATAGGAAAACACATATAGACATCAGCTCACATGTAGATACAGTTACAGAAAGTCATTTGAACTAGTTCCCACATCCTCACATAGCAAGGTCTGCTCCTCCTCTTCTTCTTCCTCCTCCTGCAAGAGCAAGTTGCCTACATTGGTAGTTGCTCCTCAATCCCTACTGCAACCCTCTGATATCCTCTACATATGGAGTGTATCTAAGCTGAAATATCCTCTGACTTAGCTCTACAAGCCCCTCCAATATAGGGAAGGCACTGTCGAGATAGCTACTCACCCTTGCCTTAGCTGATCAGTGGTTTCCCCTTAGCTCTGGACACAGAACCGGTAGCGGTAGCCCCATTGCCAGTTCACTTCTTCCAAAAGCCAAATCATGTCCAAAGTTAGCATTCATGTTGGGGTTTGTATGGATTACTTTCTGTAAAGTACCATATGTGTCTGATGTATGCTAGGCTTTGTGTTCAAAAGCTACTAATTGTGGCTCAGATGATTGATGTTAGAATTCAAGAGGGACGCGACGAGTGAAAATAATTTTCAGGGGTCTCAGCTAGCGGGTGCGTCCAGCCACAAGAAAAAGGAGGTGAAGATTGAAAGCTGACAATGAAAAATGGGGTAAAAAAGGATAGCTTGAAAAAAGAGCTGGCAAAGAAACAGCCGAACAAGCCCCTCAACCGAGCTTGCGCGACTTGACCAAATGGGTCGAGATACCCGATGCTTCTCCTCCGTATCCTCCTTGGAGACTTGACTGACCGCCCTTGAACACAGCCTGACGCGACCCGAGTTTCTTCTTGGCCTGCTCGTACCTGAGACGCTTCTTGACACGTGGGTTGCGCGACGTCTTGGGACGGCGTGGGGTGAGACCTTTGTTCTTCTCGATCTGGCGCGTGATTCCACGGTGCTGGTCGTCTTCCAGCTCTTCATCTTCCATGAGCGCGAAACGTTCGGCGTTGCGCGCTTCGTCGTATTCCGCCTTGGCTTCCGCTCTCGCACGTTTACGGGAAGAGGTGACTAAGTCATAGTAGTCAGCTGCCTCGTCGTCGTCGTCGTCATCGTCACGGCGCGAGGAGGACGAAGAGGAGGCCATGGGTTGATCCATGACATCGCGCCAGTCCTTCTCATCTGCTTCGCCCCAACCATCTTGACCATCCAGGGAAATGTCCTTGCCCATGCCGCCGTTGAACTGCTGCTGGAGTTTGGCTTCACGTGCAGCCTTGGTGGCCTCGACGCCTGCTCGGCTGCGTTCGCGGTCACGGTAGGGAATATCGGCATCGCCCGACTGGCGCTCCTTGGCCGCCTTGGATCGTTGGAGCGCCTTGCTCTCAATCGCTGATGCGTGGAATTGTAGCGTGCGCTTTCGAGCCGCTCGCTCTGCCGAATCGAACGAAGAGAGTCCGGACAGCTCGCCGAGTGTCGCATCTTCAAAGCTCGTGTCATTGGCAGACACTGCGAAAGGATTGCGAGTAGCCGAGCTGCTGGTCTTACCCTTCTTCTTGAGCTTAACCTGAAGCGTCGGTTCGTCATCCAGATCGGCCAAATTGGCTGCCAGTGGTGCGACAGGTTCTGCTTTCTTGGCTTTCGCCACCTTCTTGCCCTTCTTGCCCTTCTTTGGCTTGGGCTCCTCCTCGTAATCATCGTCATCCTCGGCGTCGCGCAAGGCCTGCTTCTTGGTTTTCTTTGCGCTCTTCTTGGCTTTTCCTGGCGCCGTGTTTTCCTTCCCGCCGCTGCCATCTGCATCAGCCATGAGATCTACCAGCTCGCCGTCGTCCAAATCGCCAAGGTCGTCGTCCTCGCTACCCTGGCTAAGCATGTGCATTTCGTCCATCTCAGCTGGGGACAATCCACCGTTCGAGTCAGGCATGCGTTGAGGGTCAAAGGTGAGTCCCAGGTCCTCCATGACGCTGAGACCTTGCTTGAGGCGCATCATACGATGCATGACCGGGTGCGTTCGGAGCTTGGCAGGGTCGCTGACGAACTCGGGAGACGCTCGAAGGTGGAAGTAGAACGTCATGGTTGTGATGTAGGTGGCCAGCGTCTGGTAGTGCACGTGCATCACTTCGAGACTGGCGTGATTGGGTTGCTCGGCTATCATCGTCTTGAGCAAGTTGTCGACACGACCAAACTCTTCGAGTATATCAGCGTACTCTCCTGCGAGCGCGACAGCTTCGGGGCTAGTCTGCTGAAGCTTAGCCAATAGTGCTCGCCGCAACGACTCGTCTGTGGGCTCTGAATTAACACCGTTGGCTTTCTGCTGCTTTTTCTGAGACAAAATTGCCGCGGACTCGTCGTCGCCATCAAGCTCACGTCGCCTCTGTTCTCTTCCAGCGTCCTTGGCAGACTTAGTAAGTTCACCGTCCGCATCGTCACCGCCGAGACCAAAGTCTGAATCTTCCATGGCACTTCGGCTCTTTTTCTGCAAGCGCTTGACTTCTTTGAGTTCTATCTCTCGTGCCTGCTCTTCGTCAATCTCAGAATCCGAGTCCATGGCATCGAGGTCGTTGGTGTTGTAGTAAGCTCGCTTGTTGGTTCCCCAGCCTCGGTCATTCTCGTGCAGCTCCTCCTCTCCATCCTCTTCCGCATAATCATCATCAAAATTGTCATCATCGTCAGAGGATACGACGATGTCGACCTTCTTGGCATTGCGGCCCTGTCGGGCGGAGTAGCAGTCATCATCATCTGCTTCTTCATCCTCTTCCGCGTCTTCCTCTCCATCTTCCAAGTCAGAGTCCTCATTATTGTCGGAGGGGGCTTGATCTATGCCCAACACCTCTCGATTGTTGAGACCGACATCCATGTCATCGTCCGAATCGTTGCGTCGTTCGTAACCATCTAGGAGAATCTGATCGCGACTGGCTTCAAAGAGATCTTCGTCATCCTTGGGAATATCGTCAAAACCCGCGGAGCGGCCGAGAATGCTCGATGCGTTGCTACCCTGGCGCCGGCTTGCACCTCGACGTGCAGCCATTCTTGCGTAAAGTAAATTGACCGTCTACGCACAAGTGCTGGAATGGTGGAGAAAGAGGTACCGGCGACGTCAAATCAGCTTTGTGGTCTGCTGTGTCGAGTTGTTACAGACCCTTTGCTGTAGCTGCTGTCTTCAAGAAAAATTGAAGTGTTGCGGGCCACCAAGCATTAGTCATCCAAAAGTGGAGTTGAATTTTTCGCCTTCTCCCTGTGATGCAGCCGAAGCCAAATTTCGGTTGTGGCTAGCATTCTCAGCCCTGGGCTACGCTGGACAGGGAGGAGGGTCTGGAAAATTTGAGACGTGCAGGTCGGTCATCCCTTCTTCCCAGTTCGGTTCCCCTGCGTTTCTTTCCGTATACTCATACCCTTCCGTCACGGCCATTTTGGATCCATTCGGAGGCTTATAACTATGCCTACCACAAGAACTGGCCGACAGAGCTCACCGAGCAAGGACGATGAGAGTCCCTCCAAGTTGCGCGTGCAGCCAGTGCGGGGTGCTCGTCTGCGAAGTGCTTCACCCTTCTTTGACGCCGCAGGCGCGTCCGTAAGTATCGCAGTTCCACAGTTTTCGCAACCCTCGCATATATCTTCGCCATCCAAAGCCTCGCCTTCCAAGTCCGCTCGCTCGTCGCCGAGGAAGAAAGCGGCGGCTGCATCAACGTCGCTCCAACCTCCCACCCGGCGCTCAACTCGCTCGCGCTCGCGATCAGTGGATCCGGATGGCCTCTCTGCAATCGATAAGTGTTCGTCGCTTCCACCAACGCGTGATGCGTCCGAAGTACCAGAGTCAGAACTCGAGGTAGCTCGATCGAGAATCGTTAACTTGGACTCCGCAGTGTCCGCCCACAACGAAGAGAGCGAGAGTCCGGAGCCTCGACTTCCCTCAATCTCCGAAGAGGCTTCAGTTGCAGTCGCGCCTGAAGTGGGGACGGTTGCGGATGACGATGCGTCAAGCTCCAGCTCAGAGAGCGACTCGGATTCGGGCTTCGATGACGACACGGACGACTCGAGCTCAGATTCCTCCTCTGACGATGAGCAGCAGGATGACTCTGTGGCTGATCTAGATGCACTCTTGAAGGCGTCTCAACAAGCGTTCAAAAACCGCGCCCCTACCCCTGCGGCTCAAAGCCGCTTTGAGGACAACCAGGACGTCATCTCATTTGACCCTCTCACTGATGATGCTCAAAGCTCGAAGCGTTCAGGAAAGATCATGCCTCTGGTCGTCAAAGCGAAGCACCAAGTGGTGAAATCGCAGCCAGCTTCTGGAAAGCAGCATAGTGCTTCGAAAGACAAGCTCGACAAGCAGATTGAGGCCTTAGATCAAGGAGTGTTCACCTCGGACAAGAAAAAATCCAAGCATGCTCGCACGGTCCAGACTTCAACAGGCTCGAATTGGTTTGACATGCCCGAATTTGGCGCATCAGCATCCCGTCTCGCTGCACTCAAGAAGCAGTCTGCTGCTGACAGCGGTCACTCCAAAGCCACTGGTGGCGATGCTCGACTCGCATCCGCCGAGCAGCTGCGTCGCGAGGTGCAGGCCCTGCGTCTTCGTAATGCACTCGACCCCAAGCGCTTCTATCGAGCTTCTGCCAAGAACCAGGCGATGCCCAAGTTTGCCCAGCTCGGCAAGATCATCGCCTCGCCGCTCGAGCCTAAGGCTGTGTTGTCCCGCCAGGAGAGGGGCCGCACCGTGGTCGAGGAGCTGATACGCGATGCTGAAGCCGCTTCCTATGCCAAGCGCAAGTTTGCCGAATCGCAAGCAAGTCATCGCTCCAACTACAATGGGCGACGCAAGCCTCCTTCGAAGAAAAAGCGAACGTGATCCATCGTCGTACAAGCTAGCCCCAAACCTTCCTTCTAATCGACCTAGCATCTTTGCACGATACCCTCGACTTATCGGCGTTGTATCTCATCAATAGCCTTGTTACAGCATGCAAATAATCAACGTTACCGACATCTCAACTGCATTTGCAAACCAAGCATTCTCAACATCTGGTCTCATTCGGATTGCTTGGTCTACGATCACGCCGATTTTGTTGCTAGCGGCCCGATCCAAATAATTGGATTGCTTTACAAATTGGAATGGCGAATTTTATTGCCACTTTAGTCAACAGCCTACACGAGTCTCTCGAGGAATGCGACTTCGCGTGGGTCGACGCGCGTTGGGCTGCACTAGCAGTGACGGCAAGTTTGGATCCCTGCGAGGAGATCAAATTTTTTCACAATGCGGGCACCGCCCACCAATGCTCACAACAGCCCAGTTTTCCTGTCTCGACACCGAGCTCGACTCAGCCACGCTCGCGACGCGCAGTTTATCATGCTGCCGCCGCTCTTCTGTTGACTTTGGCCTCGTCTTCTTGGCAGCCGACCATACGGTTCGGAAGTCCGGGTGCTACCTGATGCATCTATATGGTACTCCATCTAGGCCAAGAATAGAAGAGTTTGACCAAGCGGAGAAGAGAAGGCGGACTCAGCTTTGAGCGACTTGAACTCCTCTCCGCCTCCCTTGTCGCATCCATTGACTCAGCAGCTGCTCGCTTTTTCTGCTCTGCCCTTGGCCGGTTCCAGGATGGCCGACTGATAGACGCGCTAGAACCCAGTCTCAACCCACCCTCACATTTCGACAAACGGCCCAGGCCGCGCTCAGTCAAGAAAATTCAGAGAAAAAAGGTCAGGCTGGGACTTAAGGGGGAGCGAGGCTCTGGATTTTTGGAATTTGTCTGTTTTTCTTCTTTGCCCTCAGACAATTTCCGATCCTGATGTACTTTTCGACTTGCAGGAGCGCCTTCGCTTTTCCTTGCTGTGTCTCTCTCGCTTCACCTCCTTTCTGGTTTTGCTCACCTCACTGCCGTGCATCTAGTGCACATTCGCTGTGTTCACCCCCCATCCCCCCCAATTTGAATTCTCCTGCCAAAACGCGTCGGTCCCCTACCATCAGCTCGGCCAAGTGTGCGGTCGTATCTGTTCGACTTTCTCTTACCATCGCCACGTATTCCTCGTGTCGGTCTTGCGCGCGTCCTTTTCGTCGTTGCTCGACTGTTTCCAGCCCCTTCTCGAGCTTTGAGTCGCTGCCACAACGCATTCTCAGCCTTTTACCGCGTTTATCAACCCAATTTCCCCTCCTCATCCCCCTTCCCCATACTCTCGACATCTGCAATCCGCACTTGCGGTTTCCATCTTTCCTCCCTTTTCCTCAACCTCCTCGTCCTGCTCTCTCCTTTGGATCGCCCATTCTTGCGCATTCCATTCCGATTTTGGACGACTTTTCCCTCTCGCATCCACCACCTCCTCATCCCTCCATTCGCCCCTCTCGTTTTCCTCATCGGGTCCCTTCATTGGAGACCTTGTGTTTTTGTGCCTCTCACGACCCTCTTTGACCCGTTAATTTCGTGTCATTAGCTAGCCCCTTTCGCCATCCACCTCGGGCTCTTTTCGTTTCTTTCGTGAAGATCTTCGCCCTTTTTTTCATTTTTTTTTTTTTTTTTTTTTTCTTTGTTGGCCGTCGTCGAGAACCATTCGTGCAGCATTTTGGTCCCTTGTACACTAGCAGGCTCTCCCCCTCAGCCTTCATACCTTAAAATCGTCGTGCGCCGCCCGTTCCGCCTCGTAACTTCTCATCGCCATCGTGAGAAGCTCTCCCTCATCACCCGTTTCGACACCAGAACATTCCCAACCGAAACATACAGCACACCCGATACCCGGAGCGGACCTCACTTCCTTCCTCCTGTGCCTACTTCCATCGCCGTTCGGATCACCTCGCTTCGTCGTCATCGGTGCCCTCAATTGACTTGGATGGGCGCGACGGCAACGATCTAACTCGTCACCATCCGGCATGGCGAGAAGCGCAGCTCCTGCCCCTGCTGCGACCACGTCCAGCAGAGTCAGGAACAAAAAGCTTTCTTACAGGCAGAAGCGTGGGTACCATCCGCTATCTAACGCTTCCAGACCTCTGCACATTAGACGCGTACTGACCTTTGCCCCAAAATTACCTTGATTTTTTGCCCTTCCACCATCTGTCTCTCAAAATCGCCTCAATTCCATCCAACTTGACGCTGGATGCAAATTGCATTTTCTGGCCCCGTCGCGATCCAATTTTACCCTCGTCGCGATCATTCATATTTTAATATCCGATCGACTTGATGGTACTGGTGCCCAACTTTGGCCCACATCATCCTTACGTTATTAACCATTTCCACTTCAATCAATATTACGCTGCCTACCGTCATTTGGTTCACCAACATCGTCATTCACCCCCATTACTCTCATCGACGACATCGACGCCGTGATGACACGTACATTTGCGACGTTTCAACTACCGAAAATTCTGCCACCTGCTCGTCACCACCACAGTATGCGTCCAACGTGGTTCGCATCTGCTCAACGCTGCCACTTCGGTGGTGGCGGGGCCTGAGCCTGAGTTCGAAGGGCAAGAACATGCTCAGGATTCCAATCTGGGTGTCGACGCCAGCGAAATCTCGGAGCACCATCTTCAGGCTGCCCTGTCCTCGAATCAGCTCGCCACATCAGAAGGAAATGCAACTGCCGAAACGGCGAAAGCGGCATACAGCATTCCTGTGCCCGATGCACAGGGCACGCTCTCAAATGCCGAGTTCTCAATCCTTTACCCGCCGGGTGTCTACTCGGATCCGGTCACATACATTCGCTTCTCCGACACCGTTGAGGATTGCATCAAAGGCCCCAGTTACAACATGGACGAGGATGACCAGGACTGGCTCGAGACTCGCAATGAAAAGGCCCAGGAGGCATTGAAAGCGGCGATTCGCAGCGCCAAGACGGGACCTCTGGCCGGGGGCGGCGGAAAAGGCAAGGCCAAGGAGAAGCTTCGGGAAGAGGCAATCGAGAAGCTCGTTTCTGATAATCAGGGCAGCTATCGCTTGCTATCCGAGGATCAGTTCGAGATGATCATGACGGTCTTCGAGCAGGTCACCAACGAGCAGGTTCCTTTTCTGCATCTCGACGTGACCAAGATCCCGACCTGCGAAGAGCTTCTCGCCTACTTCGAAGCCTCGTCTACCATCTCCTCCCTTGCTCAACCCGACTTGCCGCCGCTAAGCTGGGAAAAAACGGTATCAGGTGCCGGTTCGTCTTCATCGAGCTCCGCTTCTCAAGCCCGTCGCCCCTCTACAGCTGGCGCAGCCGCCTCGCGCTCCAGCTGGACATCTTCCGATTGGTCGCCGTTGAATCCGTACAAGAACCTTGCCGACCTCAAAAGCCTGGCGAACATTGTGTATCCCCACTGGAAAAGCCGACGCGAAGACCGTGAAGGCAGAGCGGTTATCCCGTTCCTCAATTTCGATGAGACGAACGACAATGATCCATACGTCTGCTTCCGCCGACGTGAGGTAAAGCAGATCCGCAAGACGCGAAAGACCGATGCGCTGCATATCGAGAAGATGATCCGGCTTCGCGCCGAGCTCGAGCACGCTGTGGCGCTGACCGAGCTTGTGGCTAAACGAGAGAGGACGAAGCGTGCTTCGTTGCGACAGAGTCGCGAATGCTGGGAGAACATCAAGGACCTCATGGATATTAAACGCCAGTGGGGAATCGTCGGTCCACAGCAAGGATTGGAAGACGAGGAGCTCATCTCTGGAGAGCGCAGAGATCCAACGCAGGCTTCAGCGCCTGCAAAGAAGAAGCGCAAGACAGACGATGCTGCTTCTGCCATCAAATTGGCAGGGCGCAAGTCCCGCGCCGGCGAAGGCGATGGCGCTTCCGCGGGAGCTGCGTCTTCAGCTGCTGGTGGTGTTTCGGGTATGGGATCCGCCATTCTCGAACGTGTGCATGCTGTGCAGGCGTACATCGAGCGCGAATGTTTGCGCAAAGCCGACTCCGACTTGGGTTGGGAAGAATGCAGCGATGTTGCCTTTCAGCCCATACCAGCCCCGGCGCCACTGCGAGCTTTCCGTCCCATTCACGCAGAGTCTTCAGAAGATCCATTGCCCTTTTCGCCACTGTCTTCCAGAGTTGGCCGACCACCGTCGTTCCGAAGACGTGTTGGACGTGGTGGCCGCGTCTTCTTGGACCGTCGGCTTCCTATTCCCAGTCCAGTCCCGACCAGTCTCTCCAACTGGCCACTATATGGCCGCACCAATTCGGAGCTTCCAAGCGCCGAGTCGCGGGAATCTCGCTACACACAAGGAGCTGCACCCGAATCAGCTCCCTCTTCTTCGGTCCTTCCTGACCTCGCTCTTGCAAACTCTCCACCCTACGCAAAGAAGGTATTGACGGGCCCCTTCGCCTTTTCACCAGATGTTCAACCCCACCTGCTGGCCTCGACCGTTCATCCGTCTGCACAATCACTCCTAAACCAGGACAACGAAGCAGTCGGAGGGCCGTTTGCTCGCAATGGCCCCTTCGCCGGTGCATCCTCCAGCAAATCGCATGACGAAGTATCGGGCTCTCAGCATTCGGATGCGTCAAGCACATCATCGGACTCGAGTGATCGCTCGCGACTTAGCGGCACTTCTGTTGGCGTCGTCAGCACGCAAGCGACCGAAGTCGGAGATGTTGACATGTTTGGTCTGGATGAAGAGCACGATAAGCGAGAAGGCGAGCAACAGCGGGCCGCAGATGATGATGACGACTCCGACGACGAGATGTCCGACCGGGAGCGTGACCTTCAACGGTGGACCAGAACGGAGGAGCGATGGAGGTACGACGATGAGTCCGGACGCTTTGCTGGTCTTGGCCTGACCACGCTTGGAGGTATGGAGGACGACGATGAGGCTGTATTGGATGACTTTGATCAGAAATTCATGCGCTACAGGATGACTCTGCTCGAAGAAGCTGACTTATTGAAGCTGTCGACGGATCTTACCAATCTCCAGCAGGCGCAGGCTGCAGCAGAAGCGCCTCCTCCCAAGCCAGCTGGCTACGTCGAGCAGCCGACCACGTCTTCTTCGTCGGCGGCAATGGCGAGTGCGGTCGCGGCAACAACCAAATCTTCCGCCGTGTCTGCTCCTGCGCCAACGGCGACCTTGCCCGGCATTCCGAGCGCGGCTACTCTGCCCATGTCTTCGGCGGCACGGACCGCCGCGGCGACGGGCGGAGGCGGCTCACAAAGTGCCTTACAGGCGCAGCAATTGCAAGCACAGCAGCAGCAACTCCAGATGGCCATCTTGCAGCAGCAGCAACAACAACAAGCAGCCGCAGTGCAGGCGCAGGCACAGGCGCAAGCGGCTGCGCAAGCGCAAGCCCAGCAAGCCGCACTCCTGCAACAACAACAAAAACAGCAACAGCAGCAACAGCAGCAACAGCAGCATCAAAAACAACAGCAACTGCAACAGCAGTCCCAGGGCCAATCGCAACAACAGGCTCAACAGCAACAACAGGCTCAACCGGTTCAGGGGCAGCAGGCTGGCGCACAGCAGCAGTTGCCGCAACCTTTCGGCAGCCAGATAATGTCCCCTTTGCACAACAATACCCAACAGGCACAACTGGCAGCCTTCGCTGCGGCCCAGCAGCAACTACAGGCTGCTCAACAGGCTGCCCAGCAACAGCAGCAGCAGCGGCGATTGAGCGGAGTGACACAACAGCCCCAACAGCAGCAGATTGGCTTGCCCGTGCAATTGCAGATGCAAATGCCGATCCAAATGCAGATGCAACTTCAAATGCAAATGGCAGCTGTTGCAGCACAAGGCCAAACGCATCTGCTCGGCCAATCTATGCCTTTTGACGCTACGTCTATTCAAGCACAGATGCAGCAGGCGCAGCAGCACTTGGCCAGGTCTATGCCAGCACAAAGCATGGCGCACTCGTCACCGATGCAAGCTGCTGCCTTTACTGTGCCCAACGCTCAGCCTTTTGGCATGAACCTGAGCCTCAACATGAACGGAAATGCTGGCAGTCCGCCGATGCAACACGCAAGGGTAAGCTCACAGCCTCAACAGCACATCGCAAGAACCTCAGCGTCTCCTGTATCAGCAGCGGCTAACGGACAAAATACTGGTCGAACCAATCCCTCGCCCATCATGCAAGCAGGGTTAGTGATGCCCCAGCAGCCCGGGCAGGTGCAACATCAAGCGCAGCAGCAGCAGCAGGCAAACGCATTGAACCTGAACTTGAGCCTAGCAGCAGCGCAAATGAAGAACGGTGCCGCCAACCTGCAGCAGTTCCAAACGCTGCAGCAGCAGGCTCAGATGCTGCAAGGGCAGCAGGGCAACGCGACCGCCGCCCAGCTGATGGCTATGAAGGCTGCGCTGGCTCAGAATGCCAACCTGAATTTGCGTCTGCCTCCGAACAGAGCTCTGCAGATCGCGCAACAGGCTGCACAAGCGGCGATGGGCGCACAACAGCAGCAACAGCAGCAGCAGGTCCAGCAGGGACAGGGCAACGGCAACGCGTCTAACCAAGGATCTCCTGCCATGTCCCGCGCTTCTACCGCAGGGTCGCCCCGCTTCGCTGCCAATGGCATCAACGGGGCCATGGCTGGCAGCTCGCCGTTGCAGAACGCCGCCTCGTCTACCACCAACGCTACCAACTCGCCCTCACCGCAAATCTCGGCCGCGAGCCGAGCTGCGATCGCTGCTGCGACCAACGCAGCCAACGCCAAGATGATGGCGGCCCAGTCGCCCGTATCCTACCACGCGTCTCCGGTTCAAGCCAACCTGAACTTGCATGCAGCCCAGCAACATCTCAAGAACGCAGCAGCTGCTGCCGCTGCCGCTGCGGCGGGCGGAAACGCTGGCGCTGCTGGATCGCCGCACCTGGCCACACGGGCCTCGCCACAGACGCAGCAAGGCTGAGCTTCTGCGACTCTCGCTTGGGATCAATTTCAACTGCGGTGCGGAAGCTTCCGTGCCACCACTACCACCATTCAACCTTGTACACCAAGTCTTGTTCGCATTCGTTTCTCTCTGTATATAGATTTTTTTTTGGTTTCGTCGGCTCCGGGTGCCTTTTCCTTCAATTCAAAGCAATCGCGAACTTGGCTATTTGTTTTTGGCTTTCACTTGGCTTTATGCGGATCTCGACGAGCTCACCAACGTGGAAAGAACAAGGCGTACAAGACGAGGAGCAAATATCACGGGAAAGCATATGATTGTCAAGGTCACGCACACGGTCTAATTACTCGACTGCGGCCACACACGGACACATGCAACCACACCAGATGCGGTCGTAATCTGCTGTGGGGGAGCGACAAGAACGAGCGGGAAAAAACCCATACCATTGACAAGGAGGGAGCCGAAGAACTTGTAGCGTGACGTCGGACTAGACACGGTCAAGTTGATCAAGCGACGCTGGTCGCATTCTGATCCACTTCATCCTCGGACCTGTCTTTGCGTATTCTGAGACCTTGAAGCCGTAAATCTTTGGTGTATAAATTCTGCAATAGGGCACCCGTTTTCCAAGTTGTTCAGGCTGGATAGTTCGATGCACCACCTCTGTCTTTCCGTTTTCTTTCGACGTCTCTACCTCTGCCTGTGCGTCCGCAGCGGAAGCCTCGCCTGTCTTGCTTGAAACGTCTGTTGTTTCCGCGGACGTGGGCTGGTACTGCAGCTGGTTGAGCTCGACCGCGTGTTTCGGCGCGATAATGCTAGGGAAGAGATCGCGATAGCACTGGTACAGAAGATGGGGGAAGGTGGTACCGAAAAACGCTCCATCTACGCCGTGAAACCTTGAACTCGGCGGACTATAGTTGTCGATGCAGTTGGGGCAGAACAACTTGACGGTATCAAGTCCTGGCAAATCGCTTCTTCCACACGGCAGCACCGGATGACTATGACAAAAGACTCGAGGGCAGTATCCGAAATGACCCGCCTCATACTTGTCCACCATCTGCTGCATCCCGTGTCGTGTGAGAATGTAGCGTTGATGGATGAGTCCATAGAGCAGTTCGGCTGAGGATTCGACAATCGAGACGTCGGGAATCTTGAGGCTGTCTTCCTCGGGCGGTTCGACGTCGAGGATCATCTCGAGCGCTTCTTTGTAGAAAGGGACCAGGGCATTGAGACCAGTGAGGTTGAAATCATCCTCGATAAAGTCTTCGCCGACTTCAGCAAAATATTCGTGTCCAGGGAGGGAGCAGAACCATGAAATCCATGTGAGAGATTCAGTACCGCTTTCGGACGGTGATTCAGATTCTGAGCAGCACAGATCGATGTGGACAAAGTTGTGGTTAGCACGTACTAGCTTTTGTTTACAGCTCTTCTAGGTGGAAGAGAATGCGTCAAAGCTTACCATAGATCTCATCTTCGTAGGCACCAATGTTGACGTCTTCCTCCTCGTCGTCTTCCTCGTCTTCCTCAATCTGTTCACCTTCGACGTAAGGTACGTCGCCTTCGAGCGGGACGTCGCGAGCTCGGATGGTGCTCATTGCTGCGTCCGAAGCTGAGCAAATATGGATTGGTTTACACGCGAGCTTCGACACACTAGCCGTGGCTGTAAGGAGTCGAGCTGCAGGTATGGCGTTCACGAGTCGCGGAATATGTTGTTGACAGGGTATATGTTGTCGTTGAGCTATGCTACTGGGTTGCTGCGTCCAAAAAAGGGCTGACTGCAAGCCGCAGTTGTGCAATGTACGTCAAAAAGATCGCAGAGTGAAGCTGGAACAATCGTGGACGTTGAAACCAGTGAACAAGTCGGGCTAAGACAGATCGTGCGTGCCGTGCTGTAGAGAACAGAGATGGAAAAGAACGGCAAGGTGCGAGACGACGATGGTGGTGAACAGGCGAGAGGACAAGACATGGGAAAGGTGTGAGATGTGCGATTTGCACATGAGCCGCCGAGGGTTGGAATTTTGCATAACGCACGCAATTGAATTGTGAATGTGAATTTAGTGAGCTCATGTTAGTTGGATCTACGCGCGGAGGCCATGTCGCATTGCACCGAACCCTGATGGACACAAGCTTACGGCGCATACTTTTGGCTCTGTGGTCTTGGATGTCACACTTACCGGACTCGTCCCACAGACGTGCTTTTGCATGCTTCATATGCTTGAGCTCAAGCGGAATCGCATCCATGAAAGTAAAGCTATTGCGTTCCGCAGTTTCTTTCGGCCCCCCCGCTTCATGTACAGTCTGTGTTCAAGCAGTGCAAAGACTCGTCACAACGAATCGACTCCCAAAAATGATAGTACAGTGAACGGCTATAATACGGCAAGAGTGTGTATGTACACGAGAGAAAGGACAGAATGTGATTGTGGTTGTGTTGCTATGTAGACGTCACATCAACTCCTAAAGAGGAGAAGGCGTACAGCAAGGAAAGATAGGCGACTGATACTGGATGCAGTTTTGAATGTCGGCACTTTTAGGCCGTGTTTACTCGTCCTTCTTACCGGAGCCAGCCTTCTCTGCCTCCTTAATAGCGGCCTTGTCGGTCTGAGGACCAGTCTGACCAGCAGCGCCAAAGAGGCCAGGGGGAGCCTTGAAGGGTCGCTTCAGATCGCCGGTGGCGGGCTGGCCCCAGACCCAGAGCTTGGCCATGTTGGACTCGAGAGCGTTCTTGAGGGGAAGAATCGACTGGATGACCAGAGGGTTGGTGTAGCCGAGGTAGAGGTGCATGAAACCGACCATGGCGCAGCCCATAAGGATACCGCGGGTGGCCTTGGAGATCTCGGCGAGGTCATAGTCGCGGTTGGTGGTGGTAACGAGTTCTCCCGGCTCCTGGGACATGGGGTTCTTAGCGTTGACGTACTTGATGACGGTGAGGTCGTTGGCCTTCTTGACGCGGATGGAGCAGTAGTAGTACACGGCGAGGCAGAGAAGCTGGACGACAACGTAACCAGCACGAGCATAGGTGATGTACTCGGGCTTGTCGTCGAATGGGATACGCTTAGCGACCTGCATGGCGCCAAACATGAAGGCCTATGAGTGCAGCGAACAGAAGAGGACGGATGTTCCGAGCGGAAACAGAGTGCAAAGGGTCAGGAAGCGATACTACAACATTGGATCCACTGACGGCTGGAATGGTTCCGGTGGGCGATGAAACGACACTTACCATGTTTCCGATAGCTCCGCTCATGTTGACAAGTATATGCTCACGCCGTGATGCACGAGTGACGAATGAAGAAGGGTGAGGATGGTGATGGGAGGATGTAAGTGAGGAAGCGTGTGGAGAGGAGTGAGAGATAACCGCAGGTGTTCTCACGTCGAGAAGAATTGCACCACCAGGATGTGGGGCGGCCGAGCCAAACAGACGTGGCGTGGCGGCGAGAAGGAGTCAAGACTGGAATTCCAACCGGAATTGGAATTAGGAAATGGAAATAGAATTGGATTGGCTGTTGGACTCAGATTGCGAAAGGTGCCACCTGTTGCGCTTGCGTGACTCAATCGTGAATCTCCACGCTTGCTTGCTCCCTTTGCGGAAGCGCATTTGCCGAAAGACCAACCTTGGCCAACGCTCACGCCACCGCTCTGCCAACTTCTCTCGGCTTCTGCCACTCGTTCTCTCTTTCCTTGGTCACCGTCGCTGGCCATTCCCCATCCTGCCCCGCATTGTCAAGATCGTAAGAGTGCAGTCAATCAGCGAGCGTCGCCGAAATGACCATCATCGAAGGGCTGCTCCTACGTTATCATGGTTGGGATCCAATGGTCTGGACCTGCTTTGGCTATCTGTTGACTTTCTCTAAGCGCATTATAATACATACATAGAAGATAAATAACATCTGCGGCCATAGAACCTTGAAAGCACCGCATCCCGTCCGATCTGCGAAGTTAAGCAAGGTATCGCCTAGTCAGTACTGCGGTGGGGGACCACGCGGGAATCCTAGGTGCTGCAGTTCCATTTTTTGACGTCGAAGCTATTGTGTTAGCCCCTTTCCCCTAACATTTGCTAATAAACGTGCGCAGCCCTGATCGAGGCACAAATTTTTTGAAAAGACTCAGCAGCAAGCATGAGTTCTTCGCAGGTTGGAGCCAACTCGCCCGGAAGACGGAGCAGAGAGCAGCTTGGCTGAATTTGTCTGCGGCGGATGATGCTATCAGACTCTCGACAGCCAGCCAGACAGCCAGTCTGCCAACTGCTTGATTCCAGCTGTGTTGAAATTCTCGTCATCTCCACTTGCTTTGAGCCTGCATCACATCGTCTGCACTTCTTCTTGACCACCAGCTTTCGCAACTGACCACACCCCATCCGCTTGTCCACTTTGCTTGTACACCCACGCCACATCTGCTTTACTGCATACCTACGATCTTAAAGACTTACAACGTCGAAATGGTTCGCTTGGAAGAAGTTCCCGACGAGGAGATCCTCCGACAGCAGCAATCTGCTGCTGCCGCTGCCGCCGCAGCCGATGACGATGACTGGGAGGAGGATGACGAATCTGATGCCGAGGTAAGTCTCATGGTCTCTCTGTGCTTGTTAACTTTCGCTACTCTCTTTTTTGATTTACGCTCACACGGTCTCTTTTCATTTTCTTTCCTATATGATCATGCAGTCTGACTTCTCCGATGACTCTGATGTCTCCGAACGAGGCCTTGTTCTGAAGGAGGAAACCATTTGGGAACGCATCTCTGCCCTTCGCGATATCATCCCCCCTTCAACACGCCGAAGCATTGCATCCACTTTCAACGCCACCACATCATACGCCTTCACCGGCTCGCTCCTCGCGGGAAAACTCGTTTGGGTTGTCACCACCTCGGCACTTCTTGTCATTTTGCCATTAATGCTGTCAGTAGAGGACGAGTCGAGGATCGTTGCTCAGGAGAAGGAGATGATGACTCAGCAGCAGGGTGCACAGCACATGCTCACTCCCGCTGCACCAGGTCAGCAGCCTCAGCAAGGCCAGCAGTACCAGCCTCAGGCCCAGGCTCCTCAGGGCTTGCGTCCTCCTGGATTCTAAACCCGACTTTAACTCAGGCCATTAGCCTCTCCTGATTGCTCTGCATCACGTCCTGGCTCCAACATGCAGCTGTGAGTTTGGAGGCATCCCAACAAAGATCGCTGGCCTCTTGTTCCTCAAAGTCTTCCGTGATTTCGCCCCGAAATGCATCCCCGCTTTTCTCTTTTGCACTTGTAACACTATTCCCTCCCACATGCAGCCCATGCAGGTCTCTCAGCTGTCGTGGTACACATTGGCGATTCCACCAAGACTTGCCTCTTTGCCGCTACTACCTGTTCCACTATTCTAAAACGATCAAAAGCTACTCTGCTTACAATTCAATCACGCACCTCTCGATTCAATTCATGCCGTCTGAACCTGGATCCGTGCGGTTCCAGAAGACCTTGTCCAACTGCGGAACCTGTACGAGAACAGGTTAGCTGTCACGGCGGGAGTTTGGGGTGGGGGAAGTTCAGGTGAGTCACATGTTTGGCATATCTCATTGTGTGTGAAAAGAAATGGGTGAGAAGAACAGATACAGGAAGCTACTGTAGTTGTGTGTGAATGGAAGAATGAGTTTATAGTAACAGCCAAGTTGATTTTCCGTGCCCCCACTTCCTGGAATGGTCCTGGAAAAAGGTGTGGAGCAGCACAAGCCTGCTCAACAGCTACTCGCCTGTCATTTCACACTCCTTCTCTCTGTTCAATCATCACCTCTTCTCTTCCGCCGTATCTTCCCAGGATTGCACGATGTATAGTCGTCTGCACACATGATTGACTTCCGGACCGAGCGCTTGGCCCAGCGCTCACGCACAATCTTTTCGAAAGCGAGAGAGCGGAAAGCGTGGGAGGAAGGACTCAAACATGCCGATCTGTATTCACTGCGCGACGCCCATCGAGTCGCTTTACATGCGATATGGCAAAGATCACATCGTTCTCTCCCCCTGCACATCAACCGCATGCTCATCTGGCTCTTCCTCAGCTTCGCCGTCCCAACCCACATCTGCTGTGGCTGAGGTCGCAGTACTAGCAGATGAGTATCTGGAACATGATCTACCGATCGTCATTATCGACCTCATCCTAGCGAAACCTCAAGCATATCGTCATCTGATGTTTAATCGTGCCAGAATATTTGCCACACCCCAAGTAGGAACTATGGACAAGAATGAGAACGCAGGAAGAAGAGGCAGAGGGGGGTTCGAGGTGGAATTGTGGTCATTGTTGAAACAGTTCTTGGCGCTTTCCTTGGTTGATGCATATATTCGGTGGTTTTATCTTTGTGTTCAACCACCGAGAGCTTCGCTTGAAGAAGCAGCGAGTGCATTGGGGAAGGGGAAGCTTTCTGGTAGGTTGGCTTCGTTATTGCAACAACACCTGCCCATGCAGGCGGGGATATTTTTCCCATCCCTCTTCACCCCGCACGCCTCCAATACTCTCAACGCAGCTGTTGAGTGGAGTGGAGAGGGCGAAAGAGCGATTGTAGCCGTATGTAGTGCTACGCCGCTTTGGCTATCAGGAAAGCTGTACAGTCTGGGAGAGGGGGGAGGAGTTGGCGAGGATGCGGTACTACCAACACTAGTGTCGTACATCAACGTGTTGATGATTACCCTGATTGAAGGGATAGCGTTGCATCTGTGCGTGGGCGTTCTGACCTGTCTTGCTGTACGAGAACTGCTCTCAAACCAACAACGACAGCGATCAAATACGACAGGGAAAGACAAGGTGCCAACAGAACAACCCACCCCACAAATTGGCGCTGCCCTTTCTTCCTCCCTTCGAAACCGCAACCGCACTCACAATCCCTCTCCTGACTTGACTCAACACCCCGTCGCACCACCCTCCGTAATGATCCAGAATTGCGCTTTCACAGACCCTCTATTGGGATGTAAAGCCTTGCTTCTATCCCAACTCTCCCCCTTGATCCTTCTCACTTTTGTCCTGTTGTGGAGCACGAAATTCCCCCACTCCCCAGCCACAAACGGCACCGGATTGGATAGGGGTTGGATGGTCTGGATCATCCGCACGTTCTTAGCTAGTCTCAACGCCGGAGTCGCGATCGGCACCATCCTCCCTTCAAATTCCCCGCTTGAAAGGCGATCCAGCGTCTGGTGGCCGCCTTTCATCCTAGGCGCAGCGTGGACACTCCAAGCCCTCACCAGCTTCGGCTTGTACACATGTCTCTCTTGAAATTCCAAACACACCAACAAAGGGGCTGCAAGAGGCCCTGTTCATTCGATTACTACAATGTGTGCCATGCAAGCGTGTGTGAACACAGGTCTGCTACTACGCGGAGATGAAATCCTATTGCTCCCACTTAAGTTGTTAGTTGATCCCACTGCCGCATTGTAGGTGGAACCCAGCTTTTTGGTCGCTCCTCGGCTCAATCCGAATCCAATCTGCCACGGTATGCCGACTGCATAGCCAGTCTCCTTACCTGATCCAACGAGATCGCACCCTGTCTGTACGCCAACGTCTGCCCATCCTCACCCTGTACATGAATCACACCGTCCTCATTCACCGCTACCGGCAGCGCCCTCGCCTCCTTCGCCTCTTCCTCCACCCCACCATCCACTCTGAGCGCATCATCATCGTCGTCATCGTCCATCATCGCCGCGTCTCGACTTCTGTACGCGAACCCTTCTGGACCTTTGTACCCGAATCCGCTGTTCTGAACACGCGGTGAAGTGCTCCCAAACGTGGCCGTGTTGGATGAGGGAGGCGAGCCGGTGTGCTGGAAACTCATACCGGGGCTCGCGCTGAAGGCGCTGAATTCGGTAACCACTTTGCGCGAGCCTGCTTGTGAGGATGTGGAAGAGGTGGAAGTGAAGCCACCAAACGCGGTACCGCCGGCTGGCTTTGGGAACGGCACGTAAGGTTTGTACGATGAAGTGGCTCTTCTGAGCTGCAGGTACTTGTCGCTGAGACGAGAGCCAGAGACGCGTTTGATGTTAGGTTTAGCGGTAGCAAGGTCTGGTGCTGTTGCCCAGACTTGGATATTGTGGCGAGACTCCTCGGTATCGCGATAGATGCTTTCGATGTGAAGCTGTTTGGTGCTCTCGTTCCTTAGGAGGAGGCGCTCGTGCAGCTCGCGAGCAACGTCGTCCATAGGATTGCTTTGGCCTGCTTCCAGACTGAGTGACTGAATACGTTCGGCGATAGCGTCACCGATCTCGCGATGCAGACGTTCAAGATCCATCGCCTCACCTGCAATACCCAAGATGACGTGGCTCAAAAGACTGGCGGTGGTGAGCGGTACAAGCATGGCGCCGGTGACCTGAACGAGGCCCTGGAAAAAGTCGGCAGCGTGCTGGTAGCCCGACAGTGCAGGTTCGCATGCAATCATAAACAGTGGAATTCCAGCTTTGGCGTACTGTCGTGCTAGTCGTAGCGGATCCTCGCCATCAGGAGAACCATCGTGGAAGCCATCACCGTATTCGCCGATACCATGTGGTGGTGCATCAGCGATTAGCACGGCGAGCTTGGTAGCATGTGGGCGCCAATCGAGGTCAAGCGCGGCCTTCATAGCAGCAGTGACAGCCTCAGGTCCATCGCCTCCTCCGGAAGCGTAGAGCGTCTTGAGGTTCTCCTTGACCCTTTCTACTTCTGTGTGAAAGCCAAAGTTTTTGACAATGTACGTATGGTCCTGGGGAGGATGATCCCGATAAGCGATGAGACCAATTCGGAGCGCGCCTGGACCGCTGAGCTGCTCAGAGTGGATGATGTTCTCGCAGATTGTCTCGATGTTCTTCGTGGCCGAGCTGATGTAACTGCCCATGGATCCTGTTGCGTCCATGATGAAGACGAGATCCATGGTGCGACCAGGCTCGTCCCAAATCGAGGCACCAGAGGTGGAAGCAAAGGCATTGCCATTCTGGTCTTGGACATTGAGGTGCTGCGCTGCGGCGCCAAACATGCCAAACACGCCGCCGGCCGTTCTGGAAGATGAACCGGCTGCCATTTTCGGTTGTCGAGGTCCACAGTCGAGGTCCGCAGTCCAAAGTTTGTACGATCTACACCGCCAGACGCTACCGAGAAAGGCACGGGGTAAAGACCCGATGGGCTGGCTGAAGTGACAGTTTCGGTCTATTCGCTGCGCCGATATTCCTCAGCAGCAAGCGGTTGCTGTAGTCGCTGCTTGATCTTATTGAAACTTGAAACAAGGGTTCAGCAAGCTCGCAATGTGCTCCTTGGCGTCTTCACGAACGAGATGAGGCCGAGGACTTGGACACGTTGGCTTCAGATCGAGGTGCAGATGAAGGAACTGCTCGACGGCGATGATTGGCGGTTTGAAGTTGGCTGGTAAGGCTGGAAGCAAAGTGTGGCATTCATCGTCGAGCTGGGCTCAGTCGACAATTCCATACCCCTCTTGCGTGCGAGGCTCAAAACACCACAAAATCACACTGAAAAGTGAAAGAGATCTCGACGTCTGTGCTCAACACGAGAAATCACCGAATTCACCAACGCAGCGGAGAGCGGCGCGCGTGTGCCTGACTCAGCCCACTAACCCATACTTCGGTGCCATTCATTTGGGACGCTTCCACTATCATATGCTCACCCCATGAGATCACACCCACAGCTATTATGACAAAGGGCCGGACCATGCTCAAGGCCACTCAAAACCAGGACTTAGGCATCAGATTCAAAGTGGGAGGGATGTCTATGTTGACGGACAGATAACAAATGGGGACGACCCACAGACACAGCAATGATACCTGTCTGTCACCTGCGCTTTGTGGGCGCAGCGCCTTTGTCCTTGCGAGCCTTCAGAGTGCTCATGATGCGCTTGACTTCTCCGTCCATGTTGTCGGGGTCAAAGTACGCGGGCGCGAAATCGTACAGCCATTCGGGCTTCACCTCGGTGATGGTGCGGATGAAGTTGCGTGTGGTCAGCACAAACTCGTGGTAGATGACAAACTCGGCAGCATGATCGAGCGTCGAGGAAGGGTGTGGCGAGACGACCTGGTTGTCCTTGATTGTGGTGAATGCCTTCTTGTTGCCTCCGGCACGGTGGGCGACCTGCATGAAAAAGCCGCACGCGATGGCCATCTGGATGTTGGTATAGTAGCGCTTGTCCTCGAAGGGCGTCGACACCAGATCAAGATTATGACGCTCCATCAGACGCTGCAGCTGCGATCGGACGTTGTCGGCCTGCATCAGCGCACGGTGCGACAGGTAGTTCTGCCAGCACCAGTCAGCGGCTGTCTTGTTGTCTCGGCAGTTGGTCTTGTACGCGTGGTACACGTTGAGCAACGTCAAGTGGTCGCCGTCGGGATGCGCAAATTCGGCCTGTGCAGCGTCTGCCTGCTGCTTTTGCGAATTGGGTCGGACGAAGACATTGGGCACTGACAGCATCGCCGCGATGGTCAAGATTTCGTTGGAGCACTTGAACTCTGGACTGACAATCAACATCTTGGCCAGCTGAGGGTCGAGAGGGAAGTCGGCCATAATCTCACCCAGCGGGGTCAGGTTGCCCTCATCGTCGAACGCAGCCAAGTAGTTGAGCAGCTCGAGCGCTCGCATGATGGTCTCGGGAGCAGGCGGGTCCATATAGTCGAACGTGACCAGGTTTGAGATGCCGAGCTTCTTGAGTTCGAGCACCGTGTTGGCGAGGTTGCTTCGCAGAATCTCGGGGTAGCTCTGCTCGATCAGCTCATTGGCCCAGTCCTTTTCGGTGTACAGCCTGAAGCACTTGCCTGGGCGTGTACGTCCAGCACGACCAGCTCTCTGCTGCGCCGAGGCCTTGGAGATGGGCGTCACCAGCAGCGACTCAACACGAATACGGGGGTTGTACACTTTTTGCTTGCTGAAACCAGGGTCGACGACGTAGACAATGCCGTCAATAGTCAAGGACGTCTCGGCAATGTTGGTGCTGACTACAACCTTGCGTCCAGGAGGGCCGTTGGGTGTGAGAGGTGCCGGCGCAGGATCGAAGATGCGCTGCTGCTGAGCAGGGGGTAGCGAAGAGTAGAGCGGTACAACCTTGAGAGGTCCGCAAAGATCGGGGTTGGTGACTGCCAAGTCGTCTGCCTCTGCCTTGATCTTACGGCATGCGTCCTCGATCTCCTCCTCACCGGTGAGGAAGACCAAGATATCACCCGCATCTTCTGCCTGGTGAATCATGATCACGGTTCGGATGGCCGCTTCGAGGTAGTCAGGCTCCGGCTCAGGCGTGTAGAAGGTCTCGACAGGGAAAGTTCGACCCGGCACCTTGAGCAATGGAGCATCGTTGAAGTACTTTTGGAACTTGAGCGCATCGAGGGTGGCGGACATGACAATGAGCTTGAGATCCGATCGTCGTTGCACAACCTCCTTGAGCAAACCCATGAGGATATCGGTGGCTAGGGTACGCTCGTGCGCCTCGTCGAGAATGATGCAGCTGTACCGTTCCAGGTTGTGGTCGTGCATGGCTTCACGCAGAAGCATACCATCAGTCATGTACTTAAGAAAGGTGGTCCGTCGGTCCGTGGCATCCTCGAAACGGATCGTGTAACCAACTTCCTTGCCAAGTGAAACATCCATTTCCTCTGCTACACGCTTGGCTACGCTCATGGCAGCTACCCTACGTGGCTGGGTACACGCGATCATACGAGGAGCGAGGATGCCATCGGCACCCTTGGTCTTTTGTGTGTTGGGAAGATCGGAGTAGGCGACAAACTGGGGAATCTGGGTGGTTTTACCAGATCCTGTCTCGCCGATCATGACCATGATCTGGTTGTTGTTGAAGATCTGGTAGAAGTCGTCCATCTGCGCATACACGGGCAACTCCCTTCGCTTTGACAAGATATTCTTGTATTCGTTCGAGAACGGCTTGGGAACCACCGAAAATGGATTGATGTCGCCTTCCATCACCTTCCGCGCCTGGGCACCTGTGACCTTGCGTGGAATCAAGCCGGAGAGCGGATGGTCATCGCCGATCGAGCCATTTGCGGCAGAAGAGGTGGAAGCATCCTCTTCGCCCCTGTGGGCGAGGTAAGGGTTGGTGATGGTCTCGGCATCAGGGGCGTTCATCTTGCTACGCTTGGAAGGGCGAGCAGCGTCAGCGCTGGTACTGGCTTCGGCACTCGACATGGCTCTCTCTATCTGAGCTGAAATTCTCCTCGAATGTAATGAGGGCTGTGAAGGAGAGTCGAACTGAAAGGGCGGGAGTTTGCACTAGGTCTGGTGTGGCAAGCAGAGAGAGGAGAAGTCTGTCTATTCATGGAAAGAAAGCCTGTTTGGATCGCTTAGAGAAAATTTGGCAAAAGGGTCTTTCAACATGTCAGCAGTGGTCAGCGTTTCAGCAGAAATTACAAAACTGTTACATCGCATTTATAACAATTGAAACGGCAGCGACGTGGCTATGGCTTTTCACGCTCGGGTCACCGCCAAGGGTCGATCCGGAGGGCCGGGGCGTCCAGCCAGATTTGCTCCACCCACAGGACAATGCAGGCTTCAGCAATTATGGTCCGCTTTCGAGTGTCGACTGAAGAAAGACAGTCAGCTCAACAGCGCCAAGATCGGAAGAAAGCTTGAAGTAACCTACAACAGCCTCCGGCTCTGACAACACCGTTCTCCCTTTTGAAGACTTCCATCGTCTCTTCACCGCATTCGTTATTCATCCTCACCAATTCTCTGCCTTCATACCTGCTCAAGATGATGTTCAAGTCGACCAGAAACATTCTCCGAGTTGCTCCGACCAGGGTCAGCACGTCGTTCTCCGCTAGCCGATCCACCTCGAGGGCTTTCTCCACCACGATGGTCCAAAACAAGGACGTTCAAAATATCACAGTGTAAGTCGAACGAGTCGACAGAAAGGTGCTGTCATCATTTGCTGACACCGCCAATCCGGCTACTCTTTGATGCTCCAACGACACCTGCACTGCATTTTCAGTTTCGGAGCTGGTCTCATGGGTGCTGGTATCGCACAGGTTCTGGCTCACAAGGGCAAGTTCAACGTCACACTCTCGGACGTCACCGACAAGGCTCTCGCCAACGGTCATAACATTATCTCAAAGTCGCTCGCCCGCATCGCCAAGAAGGCTATGTCCGAAGCCAGCGCTGATGAGCAGGCTCTGTTTGTCAAGGGTGTGGTTGACTCGATCAAGTTGACCACCGACCCAGAAGCAGCCGTCAAAGACACTGACCTCGTCATCGAGGCAATCATCGAAAACGTCGGTATAAAGAAGGACCTCTTCGGTTTCCTCGACAGCAAGTCTCCCAAGGACGCACTCTTCGCATCCAACACCAGCTCGCTATCCATTACTGATGTTGCTGAGGCTGTTTCATCCAAGAGGCAGGAGCTCTTCGGAGGTGAGTCCCGCGCGGAATATTGCCAAGTACGTTTGAGCCGAACCAGAGCTGACACTTCCATTTACCGCTCCACCTTCTGGCAGGTTTCCACGCCTTCAACCCTGTTCCTCAGATGAAGTGAGTGACCACACTGATTTGAGGCTTTCGATGCGCTTCAACACATGTTGTCTTCAGCAACTGATGCTCCTGGTATTCCATGGTTCTCATATCTTTCTAGGCTCGTTGAGGTCGTCCGCACCACCAAGACCAGCAACGATACTTTCGACTCTCTTACTGAAGTTGCCAAGCGCATGGGTAAGACCCCCGTTGCCTGCATCGACTCGCCTGGGTGAGTTTAAGCCGGAAAGGTATCAAGACGAAGAAGGTATCTCATTTTGAATGCTGACGGAACTTCCTTGGCATGTCCTCTCTGCATACGCAACTTAGTTTCATTGTCAACCGTCTTCTTGTGCCTTACATGCTCGAGGCCATCCGCCTGGTCGAGCGAGGCGAGGCCACCGCCAAAGATGTCGATATTGCCATGAAGCTCGGTGCCGGATGTAAGTCTTTCCACCCTAGAGACCCTTAGGTTCGGAGTCTACTCTGTTGAAAGTTGCTGACTGACCGATAATGCCACTTTCTTTCCTTTCATGTATCGGTTGATGTGCCGTACAGACCCCATGGGACCTTTCGAGCTGGCTGACCTTGTCGGTCTGGACACACTCTCACATATCGCTAAAGGCTGGAGGGAGACCCGTGTCAAGACCGGCGAGATCACCGCTGAGGCCGTCTCCGAGTCCAAGCTTCTCGAAGACCTTGTCAAGGAGGGTAAGCTCGGCAAGAAGAGTGGCGAGAAGGGAGGCTTCTACGAGTACCCCGCTCCTGCCAAGAAGTGATTTGGCATAAGTCACCGAGTAAGCTATGTCGTATAATCTTCCTACAGTTCTCGCCGAGAAGACCATCGCCATTGTGTGGTTAGGACATGATAGTCTTGTGCAAAAGTTTTCAGTCGGAAGGGGCGCGCACATAGATGAAATTGCTGTTGTTGATACTATTACAAGATGCCGTAATGATACAAAGCTGGGGGTCTACTGACTCAATGGGACGAAAGGTCGATGCGAAGGGGGCGGCCCGTTCGCCATGCGTGTTTCCGTTCCGATGAAACAGAGGCCGTCAAGTGGCCGGACAAAGAGATGATGTTTCTAGGGTATACTGTTGAAGCCGCCGAGTAGCTCCCTCACAGAGAAAAGGGGAGTGGTCTGATTGATGTCGATCAATACTGAGCAGCATTAAGACGGCGGGACGCTCAGTAACGGTTGTCCCATTGCTTGAGATAGTCGATACCCATCTCCTTCGGCATGGGACCCCAGTCTTTCCTTTGACGATTGCGCGGGCGTCTCTTGATCTGTTCTGTACCATCATCGACCATATCATCGTCCTCTTCATCCTCATCGTCGTTCTGAGATGCTGCTCCGGCTGATGCGGCGCCAGCTTGGCGGAAGACTGGTTTGGGTGCGCGGGTTGCTTCCTCCTTCTGACGAGATTTCTGCTCCAGCATCTGTCTCTTCTCGAGCGCCTTGCCTGCCAAAGCAGCTTTCTGAACAGCGACCTGCTTGAAGACCGGTGCGGTTGAAGCGGGTGCGGTTGCAGAAGATGACGTAGAAGAACGAACCTTTCCTTTCGCTGCCTGCTTCTCCTTAAGCGAGGGCTTCTTGTAGAACTTGGATGACTTGCCCATTCTTCGATTTTATACAAAGTTTGTGGCGCCCACTAGTAGTAAATGGAGAAGGAAACGACCGGTTGAGCCGGGATCGATGGTTGTGGAAGTAGCTGTTGTGGAATGGAGGTAAGCACGGAACTTTGTGAAAGAGCATATAGTGTCAAGACAGCCGCCGAAATTTTGGAAGAAAAAAATGGGTTTAGCTCGCCCCATAAATCGCCGAAATCACGGTGCTCAGGCGGGGCCGCATGTGGGTGGAGGAACCAACAGTCACATCAAAAGTCGATCTCGCGCAACCAACACCAACACCTGTTCAACACCTGGCATCGTTGTGCTGCTCATCAACATATTGCTTTCTTTATCCACGACTTGCGAACCCCTCAGAGCTCGCACTCTCTAGTATAAACTGCGTAGCTGGCTCGATTAGGGACGGTTGCCGATCACAACGTTAATATGGGGTCGAAAGGTCAACAGGTGGACCTCATGTCCTTGGATGTGCAGCAGGTAAGTTGGTCTCCTTAAGCAACCTCAATATTGCAAGAGAACATCGATTTTGAAATTTGCGCTGTGCACTATTGCTTCTGGCTACGATGCTGTTATACGTCCCAAGCTTCTCGAAGTTAAGAAGCAGCTCGAGACAGAGGTTCAGCACCTCACCTCTTCGTTCGGACAGTTGAAAGCAGCACAGGCCAAGTTCAAGAGCTGTATCGAGAGCGTCGCTACCGTCAAGCCCGAGAACAAAGGTATGTACACAGCATGGGCCGCCCTCATTTCGCCTCGGGCACTGGATGCCGTTAATGTGAAGCTGTCGAGTGGACGCTGTTCCCTGTTGCTAACCCTGAATTCTTCAATGGCTGTTTCTTATCACACAGACAAGACCACCCTGATTCCTTTGACGTCATCCCTTTATGTTCCTGGAAAGCTTTCAGATTTGGAGAATGTGATTGTAGATGTGGGCACAGGCTACTTTGTTGAAAAGGTGAGCATCACACTCCATTTGGACTGAAAATGAAGACCATCCGATGGTGAAATCGATCGAACTGATACCACGGCTTTTCACACACATCATGATGCCGCATCGCGCCAACTGTGGCCTCTTCAGTCAACATCTGATGCCACCAAAATGTACCATGAAAAGGTCGAGTTCCTGACCAAGAACTTGGAACAGCTGCAGGAAACCGTGCTTCGACAGCAGGAGAACTTGCAAACCACAGTCGAGATGATTCGCTTGGTGAGTATTCATTGTGGCTTTGCGAACAGTCAGACAATGTCATGCGCAGAGCACTGATATCACCCCTTGGAATCCTTTTCGAATCTCGACTCGAGCAGAAAGCGAGAGCCGAACAGCAGGCAGCCGCGTCAGCACAAGGCCGCAGTGCAGGACAGGCGGCAGCAGCATAGTGATGTCGTTCCTCATTGCTGCTCTTCCGTTTCTGTAGTACTAACGCCCGTGTGCACAATCAAAGCTCTGTACGAACACGTTTAGTCTGGGTACTGTGGATAGCGAGCGTCCTAACCACGCTTGGGTGCACCCTGGAAGACGTGCCGATCCAACAAGATCGAAAGATTGCGAATGTTAGTCTGGCAGCCCTCACAACGTGTGGAGTTTTAGCAAAGCACATCAGGGTCCTCGTTACTCGCTCTGCTGACCAATCGGTGTTGTCCAGGTAAAACTGCTTTTTCGGAAGAAATCGAACAGGACCAAAAACCAGGGCAGCAGGTGGCGATGGACGATTTGAGGTGGCGCTTGCTTGATCGTATGTCAGTTTTTTTTTTTTTTTTTGAGTTTTTGAGTTTTTGAGTTTTCGGCATTTTGGAAAGACTTGAGAAGAGAGAGAGAGAGACCTTCGATTCACAGCCGAACATCCTGGCGTTAACTAGCTCTGAGACCATTCGCATCGCCCCGGCCCAGCCATCTCATCCTCGTTTGGCTGTCATCCAGCCAGATTATCACGCTCGCACAACTCTACACTTTCCAAGCATCCACCATCGACTGGGACAGTCGGGACGCTTCTCTTCGTCTGACAGACATTTGTTCCAGATTGCACTTCTGCCCCTGCTTCGTCGCGGAATCAGGCCGAGCATATTTCAAAGATTCATCAAGCCTTAGAGAAGCTAACACGAGCGACACTTTTCGGGCTCCACACGCTAACTTCGTCCTGAGAACATCTCTCACATGACGGCGACAAGCAAAGTGGCACGGGTGATGACATGATTGGCCCTCGGTGCCTGGGCCCAGGTGGCTCGGTAGTCAGATCTTCGTCTGCTCGTGCACCATCTGTAAGAGCTGCCTCATGCTCCACAGCACCACTTGCGGAGTGCTCCTATCGCACTTGGCAAGCTCCACCTCTTCTCGGACGACGGCATCAGCAGACTCGCACAGACGCACCTAGCTGCAAACGAAGTTTGTCTTCCGGCCCGAACAGCCGCAGAAACCACTTGAACTCACCCCACGTCGCTATATCAGTGGATCAAAATGGTATCGAGTCTATTCTGTACAATCCCCCATCCTCCCATGCGAAACTTAAGCGCCTCAGACCTGTTGGTGGACCCACTCCAGATCTCATAGCTTCTGGCACCAATGCGCCGCCACCGAGCACACACGATTCGGTTCCAGACACTGCGCCCGAGGTGTCTCTACCGGGCAACAACGTCCCACTTGTCGAGCGCGCCAAAGACGAACTTCTGCATCCACCAGATAGTGCTCTCGCATTTCAATCGGCTTTGAAGCCCTCCGCCTCCAGATCTCACCCCAATATTCCGGCTGGTCTTCTTGTCGACTACCTTACTGCATCCGACAACGACGCTTATCGAAAAATCAGAGCTCGGCTTCCATCCGGCTTCCATCGCATTGATGCTTATCTTCTCCTGCGAGAAAGTGACCCTCAAAGCTTGTCAGCACTCTCATACTTCGACATCTTTCCTCTCATCAGGCGAGCCGGCAAAGACGATCTCGGAGGCGTTCTCGCCCTACTTCTCGAAGACATTGTTGGTCCAGATACGCCCAACGCCAAAGCAAAACACGGCTTCTTCCAGATTTTTGCTGGGACGGAGGAGCGATACAAGCTGCTCAGGGAAATTCTCGTGCGTTGCAACCGTGGCAATTTTCTGCTCCACGATGGTACTGCTCTCCAAGTGTTTATGCTCATGCTTGACGATCTCGCTCAGCTGCGTCGATCCTCAGCCAACGATCCTTGGACGAACGCGGATATGACATCTGCGTCTGGTGGAGCATCTTCCACTGCTGAGAGCGCAACCATCGCTCTGCCAACCAACTTTCCCATCGGAGAAACACGGCGGCTCGTCAAGCTTGCTGTACATCTGCACAGCCCCGAGCTCGCTCCTATCCTCAATGCTATGCGAGCTCATCTTGAGGCCCACACACCCGACTTTCCTACGGCCCGCGAGGGAGCCCAGCTCATTGCATACTATCTCCAGCCCAACCTGCGCGAATTCGGAACCGCTCTCGATATTATCCGTGGTCTCAGGGACACGAACGCATTAGCGCAGGAAGTGGTGGACGATTCAATCCGTGATGGGAGGGCTTATCTTGCCGAACTCCAAGCTATGGTTTCATCTAGTTCTGAGGAACCCCAAGACCGAACGTCCGACGAAGATCTACAGCAGATTTGCTTGGACGTTTCTCTCCGTCTCATTGCAATGAAGAGTTTGATGGCTCATAGGCCCAGAGGAGGTGTACAGTACCGCAAGGCACTCGAAAGTCTTATCGCCAGCTTTCGACTCGACTTGGTTGATTCTCAGGGTAGCAACGCTCATAGCATACGAAGTTTGCTAGACATACCTTTCCGCAGCATTCGAAGCATATTTCTTCATCTCATCGGCCAAAACGACAAGTCTTGCCTGACCGAAGCCGTTTTTTTGCTGCAGCGATGTGACCGGCGCCTTGTTGCAATGCTTCAAGATAGCGATCTGCGTGAGTACTGTGATGTAGCGCGAGCGAATGACGGGCTTCGCCTAGCCGCCGAGACATACTCCCATTTTGTCAGAGCCAAGGCTTACTCGGCATCAACGGCCGGCATGCCTGCTGACTGCAAGCACATGCTGGCGCGCGACGGACTGATGATAGATACGGACACGTTCCTCATGCTCATGCAAGAGCTCCTTTCTCACGGCCAGAAGATAACCATCGCTGCGCTCCTCCGAGCCCTTCGGCTGCTCCCCTTGACTGATTTCTCCCTTGGGCAGCTCAGCATGCGTTTCTCTTCTGTGCAACGATCGCGACTTGTAGCACTCTTGGCTAAGGCTGGCTTGATAGAGGAAGCCTTCGATTTGTTCCAGCATTGGAGTCAATGGCGTTATGACGCCGACTCTGCCGACTCTACCGAGTCCATCACTTTGCGACGTGCTGGGTCAGTTCAAATAGTGGATCCTCTGATTGATCGTCAGATCCGTCTTATGCACGACACAGATCGGCAGGTGGCGATTTCGACGAACTGCCTCATTGCTCTTGTTCATGGCATCTGCCTGCAGTCCACATCCCCGAAAGCGGATGGGCCTACATCATTGAGGACTGAGCGTTCCCCAAACGAAACGGCGCCCGCCTCGACAATACGATCCGAACGGTACAAGAAGGCCAGGTTTATGATCGACGTTTTTAAGCAAGCGTGTACGCCAATGGACTGGACTCACTATAGACTCACCGCCTTGGCGCGAGCTTGTTTCATCGCCAAGGACGTTCAAGGCGCCTTTGACGCACTCGCCAAGATCAGCTTTCTAAGGCAAATTCCTGACCAGATAGATATTGCCGTCTTGCTCGGTGGACTTGTTGAGCACGATGCAGACAGGGCTGTGGATCTCTTCATTCGACATTGCTCCATTCCCGAAACGATTGGTACAGAAGAGAAGGTCGCCATGGACAAGGACGGCAATAAAGGGGGATCAGCTGCGTCGACAAAAAAGGTGGAAGTCTCCACAAAAGGCCTTCCGAAGCTCGCTCCAATGAAGCCTACATCCGCACTCACTTCGATGCTCATTTCCAGAGCTGTTGCTCAGAATCGCATGGATCTGGCGGACAAGCTGTACGAATTCAGCCAAGCTGTGGGAATCTCGTCGCTCCTCGGGCACGCCGCCTCCCTCCGTACCGCCTTCCGGCTGGATGTTACGCCGAGCAAGGTGATCAAGATAATCAACCGGATGTTGCAGAACGGATGGACCGCAGATCCCGCCTCACTTGAGAAATTGGCCCAACGGCTTCTAAGCAGGTCCATGCCGCGTCTTGAGGATGTCGTGAGCGTGTCCACTCTGGATGAAAAAACGCAGGAGGAATCCGCACCCAAAATCAAGTCTCTGTCTCCAAAGAAGCGTCTGCACCTCGTACAGGCAGCCACCTATCTCATGCAAATCAGCGCGCATAGGAAGGATGTGGTCAACCTGCGAACTGTCGAACGAGCTCTGGACGCAATCGCAAACGTACAGCCCTTATTCGCTGGACGGGAACCTGTCATGAAGACGTCCGCGGTAAAAGAAGTGCCTAGCGCAGGTGTGCGTGCAGCGAGGCAGCGCGGACAAGACGAAGGGCGTATGCAGTTGATTTCTTCTCTCGACACGATCGTCCACTTGTTGCGATGGACCAAGCTCTTCGACACAGGCGATGATTATCGACAGAGCCTTTCGCTCTGGAAGTCGAGCTATATTGGCAATGGCGAGCTCGTCCCTGCCGACCTTGATGAGATGCTGGATCATGGTTTTTCTGGCCGTCATCGTCGATCGGCTGGCGTCCAGACTAGTGCAGCTACTGCGACTACCCTACCGACCTCAGCAGAATCGTCGTCGGAACACCACGACGAACGTCACGACCCACGAGATACCTCTAGGTCCACACAAACGAATGGTGTGATGCAGCAACTGACACATCGTTCCCCCAATGTGCTGCCCTCTGTTCTTTTCCGTCGCTTGATCGAGAGTTACCTGGCGCTAGGAGATTTGTCAGGTGCTGCCGAAGTCGCTTCGTGGATGCGGGACGAGGCCAAGGTTGACATTGCCCCAACCCCACAGGAGACTTCGGACTTTGTGTCACGCATCAAAGCAACGGTTCTGGAGCGCGAAGCCCACCAGCCATCTGCAGAGACCCAGCAAGACGGGATCCTGGCTGCCGCCGAGTCTGGTTCTCGCAACAAACCGGTACAAGGCTGCAGCATCCTGCGCATGCTTGCTGGGCAGCAAAGTACGGCACATACCAAAAGCTGGTGGTTCCCGTAGAAGCATTTTTTCTCCCCATGTGAATGGATTGGGCTGTATAGCATTATTTGCCAAGCATAACAGAGAATATTTGCAACAGCCTTCGCGATGGAACATGCATGCGAAGAGTTAGCACTACGAGGGGCAGGGCGTTTCGCACGATAAAGCAGCTACCGGACGCCTCCGGCGCGATATTCGCGGGCAGGGGCTGATCGGATCCTCTTTCGCCCTGCCTCAGCTTTGGAGCGTAATTAGACTGGGCAAAGTGCGATATTCACACCTGCATGTTGAAATAAATACTTCAGCGACTTTCATTCAATTTCCCACATTGCTGAATACAATTCCAGGCTAAAGGAGAGACGTCTGAATTCAATTTTAATCAGCCTGCGACTCTCTAAAGAGAGCAGAGGGAGAGAGAAGAATCCAATCGTCGTCGCTCAAGCCAGCAACCCGCATCGACTGCAACGAGAACCAGGCGTGCGAGAAAGTGGTCCCGAAAGCGTTCTGTTGGTTCTTTGCGCAACACGCTTCTCGTCATCGTTGATCGTCGTTACTACCGCCCTTCATCCTCCACCCACCACGTTCTCCCGACATACCAAAATGATCGCTCGTGCCGCCATCCGATCTGCTCTCCGAGCCACCAAGGCTCCCAGCCCGCTCTCCCAGCTCGGCGCTCGCCGTGGCTACGCTGAGGCCGTAAGCGAAAAGCTGAAGCTCTCGTTCATCCTTCCTCACGAAGTAAGAATCACTGTCCCCATTTGACTTTTTCAGCTCGACCCACGCCAACACAAATAAAAACACAGTGACAGAGCTAATCAGTCACATAAGGAAAGCAACCAGGTCGCGCGCCAGAAACAGCATACGCTTGCAGTGTCAAGCCTTCGCATTCAACGCACCAAGGGGCCCGCGCATCTCAAATCACAGAACAGGCCTGGAAGCGGGTACGTAAGGGATAGGAAGGAAGCAAAAAAGGGATGTAAAGGCCGGAATCTTCATGCCATGTTGCTTTTGTGGCTCGCCATCGAGTTTTTTCAAGATGCGGCCACAAAGCAAGGACGCGAGCTCAGTGTCGCAAGGCAGTCGTCAGTTGCTGTACCTGAGGCAGAAATGGGTAACTGCAGCTGAAAGCGCATAGCAGGGTGGCTCTCCTGGACAGTAACATTGTTATAGCATTTTGGACTCCATCTCGGCACGGATGCTCTCGGCAAAAATCTCCACATTACGACTATTACGACACAACTCAGCTTGAAGCCAACAACAACACATCTTGTCCCTCTTGAAGAGATCATGCTAGATGCAGAATGCTGACCCTATATCCGCTCACCATCTTGTCCCTCCCTTTCACCTCGCTTCGCTCACTCGCAGGCCATCTACAACTCGACTGAGGTCACCCAGGTCAACATTGCCTCGTCCACAGGAGACATGGGTATCCTTGCTTCACACGTTCCCGCTGTTGAGGAGCTCCGCCCTGGTGTGCTTGAGGTTGTCGAGTCTTCCGGTACCAAGAAGTGGTTCGTCTCGGGCGGCTTCGCCACCGTCCACCCCAACAACAAGCTCGTTGTCAATGCCATCGAGGCATACCCTCTCGAGAACTTCTCCGCCGAGGCTGTCCGTTCGGCACTCAGCGAGGCCCAGCGAGTCGCTTCTTCCAGCTCCAGCGCGGAAGCCAAGGCCGAGGCAGAGATCGAGATCGAGGTCTACACCGCTCTCCAGGCCGCTCTTGGCCGCTCGTAAACGTGCACTCCAACTTATTAGCTCTGAACGTCGCCGCGGTGCTTCAATCGAACACAGGCAGATAAGCACTTTGCGTCGCCGTTTTCTACAGAGTTGATGCTGGTTGTGTCTACCTTGTTTGCGTTGCACACGTACAAATACGAATCCTAGATCAATGCGCCAGACAGAGTATGCATGGCATATGTGAGGACGATCCTTTTATTGCTCCTTAGACCGATGCTGTAGGAAGAGCCAGCTTCGTCGTTGTTTGACCTTTTGGACGTTATTGACAGGTTTGTGAGGTGTTTCTCGTCAGACAAGTGAACGAATTGCACTTAAACAGTCAATGCTCCGAGCCTTGAAACAGTCGGGCTGTGAAGTCCTCGCCCAAAGTACTTTCATCTCGATCTGTCACCCTTCCTTTCGACGCACCCCGCCACTCACCACGTACCGGACCTCGACGAATTGCACAAAGAATGAATGTTGCAGAGACAAAGATGATTGGTACAAATACAAATGAATGACGATGTGATGTATGCTATTATAAAGATTACTGTCCGAACTCACAGAGTCTCGAGATTGCGGTAGGAGCTAAGCAGGTTTGACAAAGTCCTGGGAGAGGTCGACACCTTCCAAATGGGTGTTTTGGAGCTTGAAGCGACGGGCACCGGCGCCTTTTTTCTTCTTCTTGTTCTTGGCGTTGGCGGCGAGTTGCGCAGCCGAGATGGGCGTGTCGAGCATCTCGGTAGTGGACAGGCCTTCGCGTTCGAGTTCCTTGGGAAGATCGACAAGGTCGGGGACCTTGAGTTCGTGCCAGAGCTCTTTGAACTCTGTGGTTCGTCACACGACATTGGAAGAAACGCTCAATGGTCAGTACAAGGATCGAGCAAAGATAGAGAAGTGAATCACGGAAAGCGCTGGAGAACATACCATCGTCTACACCTTTCGCCTCTTTCCCTCTAAGTGGATTCCAGAAGACCTGTTTGATCGCTCCGTCACGTTGTCCCCTGAGCACGAGCACTTCTCTATCCTCCCTTGGCTCGGCTTTACTCAGCTCTTCAATTGCATCCCTAGCTGCCGGATAGCTCTCTCTAAGCTCTGCTAGCCTCATCCCTGCCGCAGATGAGTTGCCCGCCCCATTTCCTGGATTCAGATATCGCTCCTTCAGCAATGCCACCAAGTCTGCAGGCGTTCTGAGATCGTAGTCCGGCTTGTACATCCACAGATCCGTTTTGGCATCATACATCACCCGATCGTGCACCTTAAAACGCTGGAAAAGTCCACTGTTTGGGTTCAAGAGGGCAGGTAGACCTTGGGAGAGCGCGAAATCCTCGAGTCGGACCGGGTTGGAGTGCTGTTTGAGGGCATCAATCGCGGAAGCGAGCTGTGTGTTTTCGTGGATTCCCGAACCGGTGTTAGCTGGCTGGCTGTAGATCATGTTTGGTTCCCTGCTCATCTTGACAAACACACGGAGTTGAGGTTGGGAGTGGTGGTTAACAGAGTGATCATCGACCAGCTGTCATAGTGCTTTCAAGAGGAGGGTCCCTGCGTCGTGCGGGAAGAATGAAGATTGTCGATCTCCCGATGAGAAGGAAACTTGATCCGATTGCGATTCCGGATGGAAATGCAGAGTGCCCGGAGAGTTGGCTGCTGCTGCATCCGGAGGAGTAGTGGCTGTGGGGCATGCGGTGCGTTTTAGTTGCAAGTCCGATCGAAGAGTAGCACGTATGGCCTTTCACGCCTAATTATGAATCTGCGAGAGATCTCTCCGCTTAACACCCGTTGCTCACACTCGTGACAGCAGCACTACATTCACGATTTCGCACCATACACAGTGTAACACATTGCACTGTCGCGCGATCCTTCTTTCTCGCTCTTTTCCTCCCTCAATCCAACCTCGAATCCTCTCTCCTTCTGTCTACGATTCATCTATCGATACCGAGGGTCCTGCACACGCTCGCCCGCCCGACCAACAGAAGGGCCCAGCACTATTTGCTCGACTCGATAGCGATCGCTCAAGGAAGCTGCTCCACTGATTAACCGTGTTACTTCTACGGCCAAGCTTGGGTGCTCTCGACTGGCTTCGATCGTTCTCCTCACCTCCTTCTCTGTTCCCGCCTGGCTTTCGCACCCATACACTTTGATCATGCACGTCCAATCTCGGCTTCGTCCCGTGCTGGACGAGCTCAAGATGAAGGGCATGACCTACGGCATCAACTTTTTCATGGCCTATCGTCGCAACCATGCTACCATTCAGCGTGTACTCCGTGTCTCCTACATCCTCTTCATCCTCCATAGCCTCACACGCACCCTGCGGGGCGGCGCAAGAAAGAAACCCAAGAAGCCCACATCCCAAACGCTAGACCCACAAGAGAAAGCCGGGCAAGTCGCAAATAAGGATGCTGAGGGTGCTCCTCACGCAGTTTCAAGACCGACACAACCTACCGAAGAGATCGAGGACTCTTCGTCTCGTGGTCGCGGTGGGCGTCGAGGCAAGAAGGCCAGAGGGCCCCGCGTCGAAGTCGATGCCGTCTTTTTCGAACGATTGAAACGTATTCTTCGCATCGTCGTGCCAGGCTGGCGATCAAAAGAGGGTGGACTGCTTATGCTGCACACGCTTTTCCTCGTCCTCCGAACTATGCTCTCACTCTATGTTGCGGATCTTGACGGACGGATCGTCTCCGCTCTCGTGCGCTCTCAGACCCGCCAATTCATTACGGGTATCCTTTGGTGGATGGCTGTCGCAATTCCTGCCACCTACACCAACTCAATGATCGAGTTCCTCCAGTCCAAGCTCGCACTCTCCTACCGAAGCCGACTCACCAAGCGTGTCCATGACGCCTACCTTTCTGACATGACCTTCTATAAGCTCGGCAATCTCGACGACCGCATCAAGAACGCCGATCAGCTCATCACGGTCGATGTGGCCAAGTTCAGCAAGTCGCTCGCAGAGATCTACAGCAACTTTGCCAAACCCATTCTCGATGTCTGCCTCTACAACTACCAGCTCAGTGGTCGTGTAGGAGCCGAGGCTCTCATCGGTATCAATATGCTTGTCTCTGCATCGGCAACCTTGCTGCGAAAGCTCACGCCTCCGTTCGGCCAGTACGCTGCTACCGAGCAGCAGCTGGAGGGCGAGTTTCGCTTCAACCACTCGCGTCTGATCGAGAATGCCGAAGAGATCGCGCTGTTCCGTGGACAGGCGGCAGAGCAGAACGTGATCGAGCGAGCCTACTTTTCGCTGATCAAGCACGTGAACCGTGTCTACCGCATCCGTATCATCCACGGAATGACTGAGGAGGGTATCATCAAATGGCTCTGGGGTGCACTCGGTCTCTGCATCTGCGCAGTGCCCGTGTTTGTGCGCATCCCAGGCAGCGGCAAGGGTCTCGACCTAGGATCGCGTACTGAGTCGTTTGTGACCAATCGTCGTCTGCTGCTTTCGTCGTCGGATGCGTTTGGTCGAGTGATGTACTCATACAAGGAGATCTCGGAGCTGGCTGGTTACACGGCGCGTGTGTCCGAGCTATTGGACACGATGGATGCAATCAAGGCTGGCAAGTTCGAGAAGAAGCTCGTGTCGTCGGCGTCGATCGAAGAAAATGCGCTTGTGCTCAAGGGTCGAGGAACGATTCAGGAAGATACTTCTAGTTCAGCTGGTGTCGAGTTCCGCGACGTTCCCATCGTCAGTCCTAACGGTGACATCCTCGTGGCGAAGCTCAGCTTCTATGTACAGCCTGGCCAACATCTGCTCATTATTGGACCCAATGGATGTGGTAAGAGCTCTCTCTTCCGTATCCTCGGCGGCCTCTGGCCGGTGTACGGTGGTACGGTCAAGAAGCCTCCCACTTCTGAATTCACCTACATCCCCCAGCGCCCTTACCTCTCCCTCGGCACCCTTCGTGATCAGATCATCTACCCGCACACAGCTCAAGAAATGCGCGCGCGGGGCAAGACCGATGAAGACCTTCTTGACATCCTTCGCGTTCTCCAGATCGAACACATTGTTGCCCGCGAGGGAGGCTGGGATGTCCAGCGCGAGTGGCGAGATGCGCTTTCTGGCGGTGACAAGCAGCGAATCGCCATGGCGAGGCTCTTCTACCACAAGCCCAAGTACGCCATTCTCGACGAGTGCACAAGTGCGGTTACGCTCGAGATCGAAAAAATCATGTACGACCATGCGACGGAGCTGGGCATCACAATGCTGACAGTGTCGCACAGGCCGTCTTTGTGGAAGTACCACAGCTACGTGTTGCAGTACGATGGTCAGGGAGGATACGTGTTCACGGAGCTGGATGCGGAGAAGCGATTGGCTTTGCAGGAGGAGAAGCAGTCGCTGGAGCAGAAACTGCTGCAGGTTCCAAAGTGGCAGGAGAGACTGGATGCGTTGAAGGAGGCTAGGAGGGAGAGGAACAAGTCGAGGGTTGGGTCCCCGCTTCAGGAAAAGCTCCAACCAGTTGCGGCAGCCTAAAACAACAGAAAGTGAATATAATTGCGATCTTGAATCAAGTTGTCTAGATAGCCAGGGTTGTGAGTGTATGTGTTCCTTTGTTCGACTACGCTCCAGAAATGAGCATGCATGTATCATGGTGGTGTTGCGGCGGTTGGTTTCGTATGGAGGTTTGGTCAGTTCCGAATTCCGAACAACTGTGGATGGCCTTGGAAAATTTGTTGGAAGAAAAGGGTTCAGGCTTCAGTTTTGCTTCTTCGTTCTGCCATTTCGTTCGATATTCTGTGTCTCGCTCTCCGTTATCATCATCTCATTCGGCTTTGGAAGACGACACGCGGTGCAGGATGGCAGACCGCATACCAATCAAGAACCAACATGCTGCTACCGCTGCAAGACTCTTGACCCTCCTCCGATTATGCACGGCTAGCTCTGTACGAGCAGGCGCAAGCGCCTCTGCTACGTCCACCAGCAATCATATCTTGTCCTCATCCACGTATCTTACACCATGCGCTTCAGCATCCTCGTTGCCACTCCTTCAACACACCCGCTGCTTTTCTTCCAGCGTGTCGACTTCGGTCAGCGCCCATCGTAAACAAGCTGGTCGGGAAAAAGCACGCCTTCGATCGATGCGAACTGAGGAAAAGATCCTCCGACGACGCGAGAAAGACGGTTACTCAGCCAATGCCCGAACTCCTCACCGACCCAAGGATCCGATCGAAGAAGATGTGGAATTCAACATCCGTGACTACATGGCTCGGACGGGTCCACGGGGCGAAAGACTCACTCTGGCACAACAAGAGAGATTGCTGAATCATGAGCTGAGGGGTTTGGGACATGAGCTGGAGAGGTTAGAAAAGAAGGCAAAGTCGGACGAGGCGACAAAAGATTTGCCAGAGCTCGATGATCATACTCTGGACGAGTTGTATCAGGCCTTGATGCTTCCGCCCCCTCCAACACCGGAAGAAGCAAGGTTGGCGAGGTTGGAGGGAGGGAGAAAGGAAAAGAGTTTACTCGAAAGAGGGAGGAGGGGTTTGGAGAGGTTGAACGCAGGCGTTGCTACACTGCCACCGTCGGTAGCTGAGAAGAGGAAAGCACGCACGTCGATGGATCTCAAGCAAAAGTTGATCGCCGCGAGGGAGAAAGCGAGGATGATGCTCCCTCCCTCCACTTCGTCGAGCATCAAGAGCCGCGTGGAAGAAGTGCAGGAGGTAGAGCTCCACCGAGGGGACGAGGAGATAGGAGAGCAACCAGTGGATATGGCAGCATTGCCGTATGCAGAGCGACAGGAGATCCGCCTGCAACAGCTTTTTGCTCGTCTCGCGCTCGTGCACAGCAGTCCAGGCACGCTCGCCGTCGAATCCGGTACGGAATCGCTGCAAGAGATCAAGTCGAGTCTCGCAACTCGCATAGCAAAGATCCTTCAAGAGCACAACTATGAGCTTCATCCTTCGGTCCAGAAGCAAAAGCAAGAGCAGGAGGTTGCACAGCCTGCGGAAGAGCAAGCCGAGTCGGCACTCCCACCTTTCAAGGCGGTCAGGCTTGACGGAAGGGCACCGGCATTGGCCGCCAACCAAGGCGACGAGTTGGATCAGAGGACGAATCTCGATTCTGCACAAGACAGAAGCGACCTCGTACTTCGGGCCGAATCAATGATCCAGGATCTTAGCTCTCGAGAGTCCCGAACTTTCATGCTCGATGGTATTGAGAGCCTCGTTCGCTCTGCTATCCTTTCCTCTCCAGCATCTGCCTCCGAGACCCAGCCAGCACGCTTACCTCTGGGCGTAGCCACTGTCAAAGAATGGACTGCTCTAGCCGTCTCTTCGGCCCGCGCCGACGATACGGCTACCCTCTCGCGGACCATGTCACTTATGCATGTCGCTGGCTATCACCCAGCCCCACTGGAACTATACAACGACGTCATCGATGTATTTGCCTCGAAAGGACAGGTCGGAACGTGTCAGGAGTGGTTGGCGCAGATGTCAGAGGTGGGCCTCGTACCGGATAATCACACGTACCACAGCTTGACCAAAGCGTACATGAACTCGGCGCAGTTCCTTCCTGCACTGCAATTGTTGAACTCGCTGGAGACGGATGGCCGGCCTGCAAGCATGACAACATACACGATGGTGATTGATCGTTTAATCGACCCCGTTCCCTTGTCCCAGTCTGGAAAGGTGGTTAGGGAGTCGAGGCCGGAATTGCAAGCTTTGGCGTGGAACATGTTCTACCACATGCGGTTACACGCACATCCAGTCCCAGATGCGCCGCTCTACGCGCTCATGATCCGAGCTTGCGCGCGCGGTATTCCGCAGCCAACCGACATTGATGATCCCTCTCAATCCTTTACTGCTCTTTCCGAGTCTAGCGACTCGCAGGGGGAAAGGAAGAGGATAAGCGATGCAGAGCGGGCGCTCGACTTGTTCCGCGAGATGACGACACGCTACAGCGTGCGTCCCAACGCCGATGTGTACAACAGTCTCATCCTTGCGTTTGCACGACGCAAGGATTTCTATCTGGAAGCGTTCAGGTTGTTGCGCGAGATGGTTGAGCTCGAGACGGAGCGTTCCCATATTTCCGATGAAGAGAATGGAGAGGGGGTTTTGCGTTTCGCGCCGGATAAGTATACATTTAACGCGCTGCTGCAGGGTTGCGCGAGGAACAGGGACTTGGCGAGAGCACGGTGGGTTCTGGCAGAGATGATTCGGACGACACTGCCACTGTTTGATGACGAGCTCAGGGGAAAGTTGAGCAGGACAGCGGTGGTGGAGTTGCTGGCGAAAAGGCCGAACGAGGAGACCATGTGCCACCTTTTCCACACGTACGCGAGCTACGTTCCGCCGCTCAAAAGGTATCAGTTGCAAGTGACGTTACCGCGCGAGAACCCTTCCTCGTCCGTACAGCCTGTTAACACGGCTTCCGGTCCCACCGAATCAGTCGATCCTGCAACAAACACAATAGCGGATTTGGTTGAAGCTCAACCCACCTTCGAACTGGAAAACACACAGCAGGAGCAAGAGGAGGGAACGAGCGCGGAAGAAGCAGCCCAAGTCTTTTCGGCCCTTGTGCCGCAAACCTCGTCGGACCTGGTTTCGGAATCGCGCTCCTTGTTTGCGCGAATCCATGCCGATCAGCCACGTTTATCCTCCACCACGATCCTGGAAGGACCTCTTGGCGGAGTCACGCCAGGAATCCGACTGGTAAACGCATACCTCACCGTTCTCGCCGCACATCTGCCGCCACAACACCGAGCACGCGTCCTGCATTCGACCCTTGCCACCGAGGCGTCAGATTCTCACGACAGAGATGGACAAATCCTCGAATTTGGACTGTTTGAAAAACTCGGATTGAAGCCAAACGAACATTCGTTCCGAATCATCCTGGAAGCGCTCGCTGACGGCCCATCGTCCAACACCAAAATCGTTGAATCAGTTTGGGAGCGCTTTGCACTGTTTATCGCCGCCAAGACGGATCCCGCGCGGTCGATCGATCTCGTCAAAGGAGACGCCAAGGAAGAGGATAAGGCGTTGGACGCTGTTCAGGTGAAAAAATCTTGGTGTGCATACATGCATTTCCTCGCCAAAACCCCCACCCTCCCAACCATAACCACACCCTCGACCGATGTGGAGGAAGCAAATGAAGACGGGCTGGATAAAGCAATGCGACTCCTACACACGTTTGTTGAGACCTACCCACCCAAGATTCCAATCAAGAAAAGTAAACAGGCGAAAAAACGTCAAAGAGCCGCAATCATCAACAACAAATCTCTCCCCCAACCAGACCTGTCCCCCCTCCCAATCCCCATTAAGTCCCTCCAATCCTTGCACACTCTGCAAACACTTCCCACTCCTTCAATCTTGAAAGATGCACAAGCAGAGACGGAAATGCACCAGGTCCAAGCCGAGAATCTTCGGTTATCAAGTAGTCCATCGCTGACGTTCCTAGACACCCAATTGTTGCACCATCGTCTGGTGCGTTATGGTCGAACCAAAGACCTCGCTTACCTCAGTTGGGTTCTGCACAGATACAACGCTGCTTCGCGATAGACCGCGCACTTTATCCAACTCTACTCATTTCGAACACAAAAGGTTGTGCAGACTGCCTCGGCTTCGAGAATCACGCGTGCAATTGGCTTTTAGGCTGCCGCTTTATGCTTTCGTGAAAAAAAGGCTACAAGCTGAGCGATTGCGATCGCAAACAAAGCCTCTGTCCGTGTTTGTGTATGGCAAGGGATGCACCGAATGAGAGCAGCCTAGCGACGTTTCGGCGGCAACGAAGTGAACAACCTCCTCAACTCGTTGGGCCCCAACTCTAGTGTGGCGCCCACATCCGGGTAGCAATCCTTACTAATTCTAGTGATGCGTTCAAACTCTCTCAAGTACCCCTCCTCACACGACGTCCAAACTCGACTGAGGACCTCTACCTCGCCCTCCCTACCTGCCTCTCCACCACTACCAGCTGCCAGAGTGGCACCAGTGGTGAGGGGGACATCATCATCGTCAAAGTGTTTTGCCACTCTTTTGCTAAGCGCCTCTACCGCCTTGCGCGTATCTTTGGCTGTGAAGTCCTTGACGAGCTTCTTGAACGAGGATTTAGAGTATGCTGAGTGCAACGAGACTTCCGTGGCCGGCGTGGAGCGGAGGAGCGCGTCGATACCGTCGCCAAAGTCCATCATCTTGGCGAGTGGACGACGCAGCACGAACTGGGTATAGCTGGTCAGAGAGTCGCCATATATCGCTTCCGCGCGTTTGACCAACCCTGCAAGAGCCGAGTTTCCCCTCTGCCTGGAGACCTTGGTGATCTCCGAGATAAAGTAGCACATGTTTTCGATGAGGATGACCAAATGATTCAGCTGGCCCTTGTCCTCGTCGCCTGTCACACCCGCCGTTTCGGCACGGGAAATGGTCTGCAGCGCATCAAACATGGCGCGACAAATTTGCCCATAGTACCCATCAATGGCATTGCGGATGTTGAGTGTCTCGGCATTGACCAGCTGTGTCTCGACGCGGTCGACAAAGACGGGGAAGATACGCATAAAAGGGACGACACCTTTGCGCTTCTTGACGGTGAGCTTGGTTTGCTCGATGCCCTTGATCTGTTCTTGCACAAATCGCTCCAGCTGGGAAGCGAGACGAAGATGGAGTTTGGCTAGCACTTTCTGCAGACTCTCGCAGTTGACTTCATCCGCCTCGATGATGCCGCGGTCGAGGGTAGCGAGCAGCCCGACGATGCTCATACGGTCCTTGGACAGCGCATCGTCTGCGAATGCTTGGAGTTCGGGAGCGACAAAGCCAAAGATGAGATCCATCGCGCCCTTCATCTCGCGCAGTGGGCCCGCCGAGCTGGTAAACATGCCAGCTGCGCGGCGGCGGAAGTACGGCTCGAGATCCATGTAATCGGCAAAAGTGATATTGTTGTCGTTGATGTGAAGTAAATCCGAGATAAAGCTCTGCTCGCGTAACAGTACCGGGAAGATGCAGGACAGGATCCTCTGCAAGCCTTCCTGGCCTGGTATGTCGCCCCGCTCCCGACCTCCACGGATGGTCTTTTCGCGCTGTACGCGACGAATGGTGCCGCTGCGGATCGCCGACGTCGCTGCACCGGCGGAGTTTGGGGCGATGAAGCTTGACTCGTTGCTGTCTTCGTCGCTGGCCTTGCGCAGCTGCTTGCGGTACGCTGTGAACAACTGCTGCATTTCGGTACGGTAGCACTCGCTAGCTGAAGCAAAGTAGGCGGCCGAGACGCGAGAGAAAGTGGCCGAAGAAACCTCCTTCATATAAAGCAGCAGACCACAATACCGACCAAGCACCTCTTCCATGGGGGCATGATCTGGCAGCGACGGGTGCGGAGGCTGCAGCGCATTTTGGCGAGAGGGATCTGACAAGAGCCGCTGGGATTCAGCGCTGAAGGTGATGTTGAGGTAGTCGAGGACACGCTTGCAAAAACGCGCAGAAATGGCTTCGTGATCCGCAAGCCTCTCGGCTGCAGCTGCCATGTCGGCACCTCCGCCGTCGCCATCTCTGCGCGCCTGTAGCATGGATTTGTACAGGGATGCAGCGGCCATCTCGAGTTGGGCAACACCATCCGGGTTTTCCAGCCGGCCTGCACTGAGTGCATGGATAGCATTGTCATCGACATTGATCGTGTTGATGAGATTCTCGATCTCAGCCATGAGCGTGCGCTGATTGGACGTCTGGACCTGCAGGCCACGGTTCTGCGATTCGATGTGCGAGATATCATCAGCTCGAGCATTGAGCTGCACCTTGAAGCCAGCGATCATACTGTCCATCATGTCAAGGTCGGCGAGTGCTTCCTCCATGTGCTTCACCACTAGAGCTACGCGGTCGTCTGACTCGATGATGGCATGGATGTTGGCCGACTCCAGCGCAGAGAGCTCGTCCAACAGACGCGCCTCGATCATGTCGGCAGTGCCCTTACCCGAGGCGATTCCATAGCCTTTGGCGCTAGCATTACGCCATTCAAGCCCTTCTAGCATCTCTTCTACGGCGACGAGGGTAGAATTCTCATCCTCATCTTCGTCGAGTTCGTCTGCAGCTTTGCTCCGGTCGCTCCTGCGAGTCTTGTCTGTCTCCAAACGAGCAATTGCAGGGCGACCAAGGGTAGCACGCTTTGACGAGATCGAGGTGTCAGCAGGCGCGTCGTCGTCGGCCAGGACGGCGCCTGCGTACGGATCCTCATCCTCATCTGCCGCTTGATCATCATCGACTTCTGATATACCCGAAAGGCCGGTTCCCGCCAAGAGCATGCGCTCGTAGGCAGCACCGCCTCGGATCGGCTCGATCGAGCTGAGTCGAGCTCGAGCATCGCCTCCGCCTCCGGCTAGACCGCCGCTGCTACCGCTCTTGACAGAAAGAGAATCGCCGCTATTTTTGCGAGGCGGTGCTTGCCTTGGTACTACTAATGACGCCGAGGGAGACGGCTGGCGAGGCGGTGCAGCTGTCTCGGAGGTGATGGATTGCTGTGATTCCGCCGAGGGACGGGATGGAAGTTGGGAGGGTCGACTCAAAGGGTTGGGTTGAAGACCGCCTTCGCGTTTACTCTTGGAAGGGGTTTGACTCATGGCAGCGCCCTGCAATGCGCTTTTGTCGCGTGCATTTTGAATGCCAGAATCGCTGATGGGACTGCGGATCGGAGAAGCACCAGAATCAAGTCGACTGGTGGAAAGCGAGGTGGTCTGCATCGCGGGCAGTCCAACTGGTGTGATACCGGTACCGTTGCTAGGCCCGGAGTGCAAGTTGTCACTGCGATATCCAGACGAAGGTCGATCCGACAAGTTGGCAGAGTCGGCGATTGCAGGAGCCGCAGAGGTGGATGCAAGGGGCACTTCGATACCGATGAGCCTAGGACCATCGTCTTGGGTGTATTTGCGATAGACTTTGATCAAGCTCTGCAGGAAGAGCTGCTGTTCGATGGGCTGTTGGGTCTGCCACTGATACGGACGAGTTAGAGTGATGCTGAACACATCCGGTTGGATGACGTGCACCTCTCTGAGGGTATTGAGATCCCAATCCTTGCCGATGCTGAAGCTGCCGTTGGCATTGCGCTTTGCTTTGTTGATGGTGACCTTGCCGGTATCCTTCTGCACAGCCAAGATGAGATACCTCGCTTTTTTCGAGGCGCCGCCAGCAGCAGCCGCGACGCCGTCAGCTCCTGCTTCGTGAGCCACATCTTCCCAGATCTTGAGATGTGCAATGTAAGCATTGTTCGGGTTTCGAGCGTGGAGCGCAGCGTTGAAAAGGTCCTTGGTCTTGTTGGGTGCTGAGCCTGCAACACCGCCGCCATTGACGTTGAACTGCGAGGCGGACGGTTGTGCCGACATGATGAATGGGGGCGACAGGTAGTGCTGGAGGTGTAGCTAGCCAAGCGCAAGGGATGGTCCAGTGGACGAGGTGGCTAGGCACGCAGCATCGGCTACGCCGGGTTGCCAACGTGCACACCAAGTGCTGAGTGCTACGTGCTGAGTGCTGCAGAGCTGCGACGAGCGGTCTGGTTAGTTCGGCGGCGGATGTGCAGCTGCAAAGGATTGTATCGACTCGGAGTCGGCTTAGCCACTGGCTGCGAATCACGAATGTCTTCTTGGACAAGCAGCTCCGATCATGCCATCGACAACACGTCACGGGTACAGTACAGGTGCAGGTAAGGTACAGTCATGAGCAAGTGGAGTGAGTGAGGTGAGGGAGGCCGTGCACGCGTCGACCCCTTTCGCAGCTAGCGTTGCGTTTTGGAAATTTCGGCAGCTTCACATCTGTCTCTGTGCACTTGGCCGTGTTTCGGAAATGGCTGTGCCTTGTCGGTGCAGTAACGGTGACTTTCGTCTGCTAAACTCCCTCGATCCTATTCGTGATTCCTCCGCGAGTCTCCACCTCCGCCAAGTGCGCCCGTCGTGTTTCACGTTGCTTGCATTAGCCCTGGGGCTCACCTTGCTATCATCACCTTGCTATCACCACCTTGCTATCACCACCTTGCTATCACCACCTTGCTATCACCACCTTGCTATCACCACCTTGCTATCACCACCTTGCTATCACCACCTTGCTATCACCACCTTGCTATCACCACCTTGCTATCACCACCTTGCTATCACCACCTTGCTATCACCACCTTGCTATCACCACCTTGCTATCACCACCTTGCTATCACCACCATCACCTTCCTCCTTGGATATCACCCTCCCGTCTTATTCATAACAAAAATGTCGTTTATGGACAAATTCCGTACCGCTGCGCAGAAGGCAGGTGTACAGGCCAATGCTTTCGCCCAACAGACAGGCCGCGCTATCAACGAACAGGCCGCCACCGCTCGAGCTGGCTTCTCGTTGCCAAAGGAATGTGACCGTGCCGCAAAGATTCTCCAGGCTTTCCTCGCCGATCCTGATCACCCCGATTCCGCCCTCAACTCGATTCCGAAGGCCGTCCTGCAGCAAGCAAAGGGTCTTGCCGTGTTTAGCGTTATCAAGGCCGTAAGTCCATCTCTGTCTGCCACTCGGCCCAATCGTTCTTGCGCGCGAAGTTCTCACCCCATCTCATTTAATCGTGCTCATCTCTCATTTTTACAGGGCTTCGTATGGTCCGGCAAGATCGGTAGTGGTGTTGTGATTGCCAGGTTGCCCGATGGCAGCTGGTCTGCTCCGAGCTGCATTGGCACCGGTGCTGTCGGATTCGGTCTTCAAATCGGTGCCGACCTTACCGAGTTTGTCATTGTCATGAACAGCGAGGAGGCCGTCAAGGCTTTTGCGCACGCCGGTAATCTCACCATCGGAGGCAGCCTTTCTGCCGCTGCCGGTCCCATTGGCACAGGAGGGGCTATCAACGCTGCTATCCGCGACCCTGCCCCGCTCTTCACCTATTCGAGGTCCAAAGGTCTCTTTGCTGGAATCTCGCTCGAAGGAACTGTGCTCGTCGAGAGGAAGGAGACAAACAAGGACTTTTATGGGCAACCCATCCCCGCCGTGGACCTCCTTACCGGCAAGGTTCCCGCGCCAGAAGCAGCCAGTGCCATGTATGAGGTGGTCGAGGCAGCAGAGATAATCGACGAGAGCGGCATCCCACAGCAGTCGTACGTGCCCACTGGTCAGCCAGGTCACAGCGCTCCTGTTGCAGGCTACGATCTGTCGGGCGAACACGGTGCAGCTCCTACGCCTGGCACTGGCTCTGCACCTTCAACTACAACGGCGGAAGCAACAGGGACCAACGATAGCAAACCCATCTTTGATGCGTAAGTTTACACCCTTGGTCAGACTTCGTTCACTTGGGTTCCGCAAGGCTAACCATAAATTCACCTTTTTTTTTGTTCTCTGCGAAACAGTGAAAAGCACTCTTGATGCGTTCACCCCGATGACTGCCGTCTCATCCATACCCATGTCCACTTCTTATCTCATATGTATCTCCTTTTCGGTGCGGCGTGTTTAGCGGAAACAATGTCCCCACCCAGTAATTTTACGCACTCTAAACACGATCAGGTGATTTCTCAGCTGCAAACTTCTTGAACCCATGCCCTGATTGTCATTCCCACACTTACTGTACATTCACACGTGTGGCTTCTACTGCAAAGGTTCGACATGACATGCAAGTACCACCGACGAGCATCCACACTTGTATTGACAGGGTCTGTCTGGGGGCATCTAAGTGGGGCGGAGCGAGCGCGAGGGGGTGTTGTTGTGCGCGAGTGAGGCGTGCTGGTGCGTCCTCGCCTGTTGGGAGAGCTCCGATCGAAGATTCACAGGGCTCGAGCTGAAGGGTTCGTCCAACCTTGGTTCCGGCGGGATGGAGGGTTTTGGTCGGGGGTGAGATGTGAAGGATGAACTGAGGGTAGGGCTGAGGAGGGCTGTTGGGGAGTTGGAGCCGGATTCGCCGGAGTGTGAGTCGGTGCAGGAGTTGGGTTCTCGTCTTCTGGTGGAGGCGTTTGGGCGGGCGAAGGGGGTGGGGGTGTTTCGGGTGGATAATGTGCTTTGGAGACCGGGGATGCCGCGAAGAGTCGAGTGGTAGGCGTTAGTTTTGGGTGGAGAGCTCAAGCCTGATCCGGATCCGGTAGAGATCCATCCATCAGGTCGGATGCGGTCTTTTGCCCTCTGTCTCGCAGCAGCTGCGCTCTCGCTGGTGACGGTCGAATTCGAGGCGCTGCTGGATGAGGAGAAACGTCCACCACTTCGACCTTCGCCTTCGGTGGCTGTGAATGCATACGAAAGCACGCGCGAGGCCATGCGTGGACTACGAGGCGTCGCATGCATCTGCGCATGGACCGAATTTTCCACCTTTCTCATATACCCCTTCCCTGGCCCCTCACGTGGCCTTCCCGACTGTCGAGAGTTGGTCGGCGACGGTGTTGTCCCCCGTGTAGCAACCTCCTTCGAGGCCCCCTCATCGCCAGACGATTCTTCACCGGAAGAAGACTCGTCATCCCCATCCCGACTGTCACTTGCTTCGCCCTCGTGCGCATCGTTGACATCTTCCGAACTTGCCCTGCGCTCAGCTCCAGCCATCGGGCGGAGCATATTCGTTGGCGAACTACCCCAATGCGATCCCTGCACTGACCACCGTCCATCTGCAGGCCTAATCGAGCTGGGTTCTCGAGAACTCAATCGACTATGGTCCAACTCCGCCGGACGCGATCTCCACTTTTCCAGCGAAGACGGATGCGTTCTTCGATTCCAGGAATTGGCAAATTTTCCAATCGCAGCCACCTGATCCCACGCATTGACAAACGATAGGTTCTTAGGCAGCCCCCGAACGTGTTGCACCGGTGCCGGTGGAGCAGGTTGGCGGGACGATCCCTGCTGCGTGCTTCCAAGCTTGGGCGTCGTTTCGGCAGACGGCGGCGGAGACAAGCGAGGTTCGTCGGGGAATACGCGGGTGGGTATCGGTGCCGGGTGTTGCTTGGTCTCCCACGGGAAAATGGGTTGCACCTTGCTAGGGTCGGGTTTGTGAGAGCCGAGGTTGTCAAAGACGTGGTCACGACGGAGCTGTGCGGGGATGTATCCCGGGCCGCCTTGAGGACGACCACCAGGCTGCTTTGGTGCGGCTTGTGTTGGCACAAAGAAGGCTGCCTTCTGCTCGGCAAGTGTTCGCGGCGTCTTCTGGCCGGCGTCCCACACGTTGGAATAGTAGGTGTCGATAGGCGTTCGCATCTGATGCAGTGAGGCGTCAGAGCCAGCGGGAGGAGGCTCATGAGCTGGGTTCCAGGACAGTTTGGGTGGCGAAAAGTGCTGCGGCGAGTCATCACTATCTTCTGCCCTGTCTGCTGCCGCACAACTGGGGATAGCCATGGGGACTGCGACAGGTGGAGCAGGCTTGAGAGTGCTTGCCTTCTCTTCCCTCGATCGCAATTCAGAATCAATGCTTTCCTGAGTCGGTATGGGCGGAGATGGCGCGCGCGCAACCTCGGGCGCTGGCGCGATCAACGAGGTCCTGCCATCTAATGGTAAGCTTGCATATGCTGCTTCCCAGGCCGGCTGTTTCTGCGTGAGCACATCCTGATGAGCTCGAGCCTCGTGGCTTTGGTGGGTTGACAGCGTCTGCATATCCCCCTGGCGTGACTCGGCATCCCACACGGCGTGGAAAGTGGGGACGGTGAACTTGCGACGTTCGACCACCTCAACGCCACGTTCTGTATGGACGATCTCGATCTCGCTGTCTGGCGATGTGGAGCCCGAGGAAGGGTATAGAGAGGCGAATGCGCTGTGCCACAAAGCGAGCAGGTAGTCTGACTGATTGGGTGTGATGGGCTGGCTGTCAAGATCGCGCGGACCCACCAACGGGTTAGGCTGTGCAGTACCGGACGGTCTTGGTCGATTCCACGGCTTGTGTTGTCCGATGAAATGAACAATATTAATCGACTGGCCGTAGCGTTGGTTTGCTGGTGCGAACGTATAGCCTCCATGACTGGTAACATTGTATCGGAAGCTGAGTCTCTCCCACCCACCACCTGGTGCGGAAGCGGCACCCTGAACATCGCTGAGCTGATTTCCAGAGCCGTTTTCTGGGCCGAAAAAGTCGTTGAGCAGACCCTGATCCGCACCATCCCAAGAGCCAGTAGCGCGAGCAAAGGATCTAATAGCCTCGAAAGTGTCACTCGAGGGGGTCAGCATCATGACACCGCTATTAAAGGCATCAGGCCAGCCCGTATCTGGTGCTGCTGCGAAGTGGACCTTGTGCGGAAGACGGAAGAGATGATCGATCGGGCGGAGGACAAGAGTGTCTGCGTCGAGAAAGACGATCTTGTCAAAGCCTTGCCACGACTGAGTTGTGCCGTTGAGGGAGGAAGCACCACGGGCGATGAGGTTGGCGGAGTCGCGGCCGAGTCTCCAGGCATGCAGCTTGGTGAGCGTGTTTGTGAGGTCGGGACGACCCAAAAGGGCGAGATTTTTTTCCATGTTGAGAAGTTTTGTGTTGAGCTCCGAATCGAGCATGACATGGGGAATGAGACTAGCGGTGGCTGCAGTCAAGATACCAGCGGGCGGTGAAGGAGCGAGGATCTGGCGCAAGCCGATAGGCTCGACGCCTACGATCCAGTCGAAGAGACCGCTGCGGCGCAATGCCTTGGTGGATTGGACTGAAAGGGTGTCTGGCGTGATGAGTGCAACGACGTGAAAGTTGGCCGAAGAGGCGCGGGGAGCGGCGGCTCTGAGCTTGCCCTTCTTGGGCAGGCCATGGGTGAGACGAAGCGATTCTGCCAAGACAAGAGCGCCTGGCAGATAGTGGTCGGAGGTCAAGAGTGTGACGAATGCATTGTTTGTGCTGCTGTGATGTGTTGACGAACTCATCAGCGTGAAACCGTCTGTGCCGGCAACGGCAAAGCCCAATGAAGAAGGCTTTGCGCTGATTTCAGTACAGAACTATGAAGCTATGCAGCTCAACGTTTGTGACGTACAGCAAGGTGGGTTTTGCAGGCTTGTGGTGATTGCCGAAATGAAGCCAAGGCAAGAATGGACAGCGGAGCAAAAGTCGAAAAGAAGGATGAGACTAGGAAATGAAACCAGATGAGGGGTTGAGGGCGATGAACGTAGGCGAGAAGCAAAGGGCAAGAGCGATGTTTGAAGGGAGGGTGTGGCAAAAACAACGAGAGGGTGCTGAGTGGGGTCGAGATCAGCGAAGCAGCGGACCGTTGAGTTTCCGCTCTCCGCCACCGAATTGGAATTTGGTGCTGACATGGCTGAGTCCCATCAGCCTTTCACTCATCTCTCACGTCTCATATCTCACGTCTCATATCTGTGGGTCGATCTACCAGCTGCGTCAAGGCAGTCACAATCATGTGACAAGTAAAGGGAAAGGGTGGAGGCGTAAGCATCAGCCAAGAAGCGTGCAAAGCAGACGCTATGTCTGCGTGTGGAACTGCGTTCGAATTTGTGGTTGCTGTGCCCCCTCCACGCAGCGAGCTCGTCTTGGATATGCATCAACCAAGCAGAAGCGCAAGTGCCAACAGACGGCTTGCTCAAGCTGCAGTTTGTTCAGTTGCAAGAATCACTCCCGTGCCGGCAAACTTATCCAAGAGGCAGGTCGCAAGTCACACTCTTCGGGATCAGCTTATTGTGTTGTGCTGTACACTCCACATCGGCGTGTCTCACAACGATTTACAATTTGCTTCTGATCAGGTCCAGCCAACGCCTCCATCACTCTACCACCATGATCATGCAACGCAGATGGTCGCAAACCTCTGTTTATCTTGACCGGTGAAGCTGCAGAGTGGGTCTTGGAAAGTCGAATGAAGCGACGGGGGCGCATGTCGAGCTGCCGTTCTGTTTTGCGTCTGTGCTCTTCGTGTCGACTTGGATGGTTCGAGTTCAACCACATGCAGTCAACATGCAGCGACGCAGAGTGTGAGTGGGATTCGCAGGCTGGGAACCAATTTCTTGGGGAAAATCTGGTGCTCCACTGTCCACAGCCGAGACGGGTCCGTCTCCCCACGACATGCACGTCGCCGGTGAAATTTCAATTTCCGTGAGAAATGAGCCGTTTGTTTTACATTTATCGATCTGAGTAGGGGGTTTCAATTTCCGTTGGGATTTGAAAACCCCGGGGTTTCGGAAATTTTTGGGTTTTCAAATCTCAAAAATTACATAAGCTCTGCCAACTTTTGAAAACCCATGGGTTTTAAAATCATGGTCACATGGTCCATTGAAAGACCATAATTTGAAACCCCATGGGTTTTCAAGGTCACATGACTGGCACATGACCGGTGCATGTGATGTGCACATGCGCATGCGTACTCTTTCCTCCACTTTTCAGTTCACTGAAAAGTCCTCCTAGCTTTGAACTATACCACCATCCACCTTTCCTCTCTTTCCCTCCCTTCCTCCCTTCCTCCCTTCCTCCCTCCATCACATCATCCCTCTGCACATCAATGGATCCTGTCGATATTTCTACCTGCAGCTCCTCAGAGGGTGGCAAAAGCTGCCCTACTGGGGGGACTCAGAATCTTTTTTTGCAACGGAATACAGAACCCTCCCCTTCCCCTACTACAAGGGCATCTGAAGCCCAACGGACTGGCCCTTCAGCTGCAACAAGGAGCAGTGCAAGGATAAGCTCATCTGGCTTGGCATATTTCACTTGGACCACAGAAGACATCATTCATCTTGTTGAGGCACTACACAAGAACAACTTTTATCAATGTTCATTGCTCCCCAGATGCCTGACCCCTCAGCAAGAGAAGGGGCTCAAAACAAACAAGGAGGTCATTTGCCAACAGCTATTTAAGGAGGTATTCCCCCTCGACTCGTCTATCAATGGTTCTGCTCAGATCAAGTCAAAGATTCACTGGCTTGTCAAGCAGTACAAATCAATCAAGAAGACCTTTTTGCAAACAGGAGCCAGTCTCCTTCTTTGCAACATGGCACCAGATCATTCTGTAAGTTTACTTCTCCATTGATGACACAGGCTCTGAACTACTGACTTGTATTTGTTGCATTACTTTGTCTTGTGTCAGGATTACTCAAATTGGATGAGGGCAAGTCAGACCTACCCCTGGTTTGAACAGTTCCACAAGATGATGTCGAGTTGTGAAGCCACTGGCCCAGTTGTATTGATCAGGAGCTCTCCATATGACTCTTGGCCCAGCAATTCACATCCATCTGCTGAGCCGATGGATGAATCTGATGATGACCTGTATCCACAGTCACGTCACATACCTCCTCTTGATGAACTGGCTGAATCCTCGCAGTATGACCCCTTTGCTTTGCAGGTCATCCCTTCCACTTCCACTTCCACAAGCCCCAATGCAGCTTCTAGGAACACACCTGCAAATGTTCCTGAGAACCCTTCCTCAAATGGATTCTTGACCCCATCTTCAGAATGTTGACACTTGGCAAGCTCGCCCTTTGGACCCAATGGCAACCAAAATGCTGACAGTGACACCACCCATCGCAGCTCAGTTTCAGGCATGCCAAAGAGGCATCAATCATCTTCAACTTCAAAGAGCAAATGTGATGACCTGTTGGAGATTGTTCAGGCCTGCACAGCTGAATCACTTCTTGGAAGGAGTGAACTGGTAATGTGTTACCATTGCCAGTTCAGGGATCCTGGGGAAACCACTGATCAGCTAAGGCAGGGACAAGTAGCTATCTTGATAGTGCCTTCCCTATATCAGAGGGGCATGTAGAGCTAAGTCTGAGGATATTTCAGCTTAGATATGCTCCATAGATAGAGGATATCAGAGGGTTGCAGTAGTGATTGAGGAGCAGTTAACAACGTAGGCAACTTGGCTCATGCAGGAGGAAGAGAGATGGAGAAGAGGAGAAGGCAGACCTTGCTATGCGAGGATGTGGGAACTAGTTTGAATGACTTTCTGCAACTGTGTCTACAAGCGAGTCGATGTATATATATATATGTTTTCCTATGATGGCAATACCTTCTCAAAGTTGGCTATGTCTTTGCTATATCGAGGGTATGATACCTGTGTCAAGTTTTGGAGAGTATGGAGCATTGTTTGGGACCCTGAGTAGAGACAGTGAAGTGTTGCAGGAGCTTATCTTTGAATGTGTGTGTGGGGTTGCATATATACGCTATCTTTCCCTATCACAGAGGAGTGTGTTCCTATCTTTGTCAATATATACAGTCCACACTCATCTGACACAAATTGTGTTTCAGAGATATGGGTCCAGAGTCTCCGCAGCCACAGACTAATAGCTGGAATTGGGTGAGTGGGGTCCTATAGCTGGATGTGGGGGGTCTGAAATTGGACTTTTCTTGATGCATCATGGCCTAACAGTGTCAAAATAATTTTGAGGAATATTGATGCATCCTGGTTGCCTGTGTTGGACCTCCTCGATCTAACAGATCGTTCCGAAGTCGAAAACGCGAGTGACTGTATATTCCAACAGTATATTCCAACAGCATTGTGGCTCATACATTCGCCAGCAGGTATGACCACCCTGACAAAGTGGCTGAATACTTAATGGAGTCCTTTGGGGAGGAACAAGCCTGCAATGCCACTACTGGCCTTGGGGCATATCAACAAGCAACGGAAGAAGCAAGGATGAAGCATTGCAAGAACCAGCTGCAGTATGAACAGGAACATTTGGCTGCAACAGCTCATATGTCTGACAGCCAGCTCAACTGATACAGGACAGATGGGGGTCTTGATCTCAGGGAGGAAATGGTGGCCGCACTCTTTGCTTCTCACGGACAACATTTTGAGGACACAACAGCATTGTCACGAAGGAAGGGAATGACATCAACTGCATACAATGACTTGATGGGAAGACAAAATCAATGGAATGAAACAAGGAGGATTCAATGGTCAGAGCAGATACCAGGCAGAGAGGAGACACCATAGGATCAGAGCTCTGTCCTCCCTCACCTACTCTTGCAGAGCATCCTGCCTTGGTGCTCCACATGCACATATCTCAAATACCATTTCCACACTCGCCCATCCTTTCACAATTGTTGTGCTTGGCAATGGTGGTGTAGGAAAGACCGCCTTGACCATCCAGCTCTGTCTCAATCACTTTGTTGAGACATACAACCCTACCATCAAGGATTTGTATTGCAAACAGACTGTCATCAATGACCAACCATGGATGCTCGAGGTCCTCCATACCGCAGGTCAGGAAGATTACATAGTGCTCAGAGATGAGTGGATCCACAAAGGTGAAGGCTTCCTCCTCATCTACTCCATCTCCACCATGATTGGCTCAAGAGTCAGACACCACCCATCAGTTGATTGCTTTCCCCTGCAGAGCATTGCATCCTTCTGTCTTGCCTCCCCTTTTTCTCATTTGCTTTCCTCATCTTCCACTCATGACATTTTGATACATTGCACTCAGTCTCTTATTAACACCTGTGTAGCATGTGTGCATGGTTTGGGGCAACTTTTCAGATGCAGATAGCCCAAAGATGAATACAAATGAGGAGGACAATGATGATGATGATGAGAGTTGCAAGTTCAGTAGAGCATGTTGTTTGATGATGTGAGTCAAACCCAACTCTAACATAAATTCAACCTCTTTCAGCTGTTAAATTGATCATGGTTTTGGTCTTGCATCTGAGCTTTGGCCACAAAAATTGGGGTGTCAAGATGCAAGTTCTTTGGGTTTTGAAAACCCAGCCCCGCCAGAAAACCCAGAAGAATTGAAACCCCCTAGTGTCTCCGTCCCACCTCCAAATCTGGAGGCCCGCTTTGCCACTTTGACTTGCGGCTGTACTCTCATCGGGATCACTGCTCAGCCTTGTTCCACGTAAGACCTTGGCAGAGCCATTTCAGACTGAACAACACGTGCCGAGTAGAACCGGTCAGCTTTGCATCGCAACCAGTCGGAGGGTTTGCCTTCGTGGCATGGGTCTGCTCACAATCTGATTCAAGAAAAATACCCTCACGCACTGGTAAATTCCCGCACTGGATTTGGTCGTAGCGCAGCGTGGTGCACATCTATCGATCTGAACACGCAATTTTCCGAGTGGCGCAATAGTCTTTACTGTCCTTGCCAACACAGCGTGGGTGTTGAAGTTGGGGGTGTAGGTGTCCCAAGAATGCCAAGTTTGTCAACACAAGCAGGTGTAGACCTTATAGATCATTGTCGTAAAATCACACCGGTCCGGAGCTGTGCGCGATTCCGGCTCCGCTATCGATTATCGAAAGACACATGTCACCAAGCGTCCTTCTTTCTTCTTCAAAACAAAGCTCTCACTGCCTGTCAAACCGCCTGTTAGCCTTTACAGATGACTCTCAACTCCTTTCTGTGGCGTCCAAGCTTATGCACGGCCGATCCTCGCACCCTTCACAGCTCTCGAGTCAGTGGGGCACCAAAAGACCTCAACTCCCATGTCCTCGAGGTCCCAAATCAGACACCGTGATGCCATGTCAAGACGATGCGACAAATTTGGCATATCCCAGACTGTACACCTGGTTCGAGTCTTAACACCTGTCCTGACATTGAGATCGCGATAATGCACACTACAGCCAACTGCTCCACCCGACATACATCTTGGCCAGATTATTTGAGCTCGTAGCCTCTTTTATCAGCGCATCCACCAGATTGTTCGTCGAGTATGGTGGCGTAGGGTCGCGTGCTCCCAGTTTGTAAATGCGTCCGTCGAGCTTGTTTGCGACCGGATCCAGTGCACGACGCGCTTCCACTACACGTGGGTCGCCTCTCTTCGACGTGTTCTTTGACCGGTGTCGGTCTTCCGGTACGCTCCATTCTCCCAATGGGTCGTGTACCATGGCTTCCAGCACGCTCATCAGCGAGTCCCGATTATCGCGAAGGATGCTCATCGTGATCTCGGCGCTCTTCCGGAACACCCCATCGCAGCCGGTCACGCCCATCGCATCCACCATGTTCTGCGTCAGCCGGAAAGGCACCCGTTCTGGAATCTCGAAACGCTGTCCTTTGTCGAACAGGCAGTTCAGATCCACATGCACCGTATCGCCGCTATTCGAGTCAAACAGAATGTTTTCGCCGTGACGATCTCCCAGACCCAACACAAACCCCACCATCGACATCACCGCCGCTGTTCGTGCATACGCCGATCGCGCCTGCAACCATGCTGTCGGGTCCGGAAACGTGGCCAGAAACCACTCGTGGAACACGGGAGGGAACTTGGCGAGCACCTTGTCTTGAAAAATCTTCTCAGTCATTCTCGGATCCTTCGAAACCCGAGCCTCGTCCATGTTCGTCTTGACGTCCGAAGTGTAGATCTGCATGCCTTTGGCATTGTACAGCTTGGTGAGAATGTGTCGAAAGCCCACAGTGTGCGGCACCCACTCGATCAGTCCATGCTCCTCGTTCAGGATGAGAACCGCGTACGTTCTGACATACAGCTTGCGCTTTCGCGATTCCGGCTGACTTTGTAGCAGCTTGTTGATCATCGAGTCAAATTCCATCAACCGCGCGTCTTTCCGCAAGTCGTCCTTGGGTTTGCACAGGAACGGATAGCGGTTACCGTCGTTACCGACGATCATCACCTTGCGCGGCTTCTGCAGACTGTTCATCACCTCGATCGTGTCCTCGAAGTTCATGATGGTCGGCAGATTCGACGGGAACGGCCGATGCACCTCCGAGATGAGATGATTTGACGGCAGCAGCACCGTCATCGAGCTCTGTAATGGCAGCAACAGCTCCGAGGTACTCGCCACTTCCAGCAGTCCTGGGAACAGCTTCTCCATGCTGAGAACATTCTCAGTCTTGCCGACATTGTAGTCACATAGCCTGAGCAGCTCCTTGGCGAGACGTTGCGATGATGATACAACCTTGACGACCTCTTTGTGACTTGACCCGCTCTTGGAGCCAAGGCGATGGATGATCTCGCCGTAACGCCGCTTCCTTTCTGCATCCTTGGAGCTGGCACCAGCCACCATCGACCACATGGCCTGTTGAGGATACGCCAACAGCACCTGCAGGATCATGTCTTGCAACACGAGCCAAGCATCCTCGTTCTTCTGTACAATTCGTGCGACAAGCTGTGGAAATACCGCAAGCCACTGGAATGGCTTCAGACGGCGACTGAATTTTTTCATCAGAGTGTTGAGCTGAAGGAACGCATCCACCTTTTGAGCGAGCTCAGGATCACTGCTGTTGTTCCTCTTGCTGTTGGTAAGGATCTGATCGTCAGCTGCCAGGTCCATCCAGATGGTCAAGACTCTCGGAAGAGTCCGGTAGAAGAACTTGGTGCCCACCTGGGCCGAACGCAGAAAAGCACGGCAGACATTGTAGCGCTGCATAGTCATGTTGGGCAGCAGCCCCTCGTGCGTGTCTTGGAAATGTCCGAGATGATACCACATCTTTTCTGAATTGTTCTGCTCCTTGGCCGCTTCCTTGTACCTGTCCAGAATCTCGTTGGCTGTGTATCGGAACGTGGAATCTTGCAGTCGTGCACGCAGTAGGCAGGCTTTGGCGAAGGCCGCACGATCGATCCGCAGTGTCCTGCCGTCTGCGTCAGTCTGCTGCAGCTCAATCATGCCCGTCTTCGACATGTCACCAATCTGACCTGGCTTGAAGGTGCTCGTCAAGGTATTCAGAGAGTTGACCAGGTCCAGGATGGCGGCATGCGTCTGTTCCTCCTTCGCTAGCAGTTTAACTCTTTGAACAAAGGCGAAAGTGGCTTGGTTCTGTGTTGCCTGCAAAGTGGCAGAATACGCGGTCTGCATATGGCCAGCACGGCGAGCGTTCTTTGCAGTAGCGATCCATGCCTCGCCAATTTTATTCCCCGTCCCAAAGGAGGTAGGAAGTGCAGCAAATGCGGTCCTCCTTAAGCTTAGAAGCGGTTCTTGCCTTCGGAATGAAGGCAGGGTCGCGTTCAGCCGTGCGGTAAGCGATCGGTTGAGGTCTGAAACAGTGTCGGAATCGTTAGCTCTTGTCAGTGCCCCGATCCGGTCACCTGCATAAGCTTTTGCATGCGATCTGATCATTTCCAGCTCTTGAAGCATATGTAGGTGTAGCACAGAGCCATAGACGGTCGGATAAGATGTCTGTCCTGCGGCGACCAGCGGCTTGCCGAGATCTTCGCGCGCTTGAACCAGCACTTTGCTGAACACTTCTGTGTCGTTCTGACGCATGGCAAGCAGAGCACGACCGATCGAGTGTTCTGGGCTTTTAGCCTCATTGTGCTGCGTGCGGGCTTCCACCTCGTTCCAGTCGCCCAGGATACAGGCACCTTCGACACGGAACGCATCGAGAAGGTCTTCCCACTCTGGATGGGCGCTCAGAGCACCGCGAATGTGTGTGCGCATTGTGTCGTAGTGGCCCAGGTTGCGAAGGCATCGCAACAAACCAAGATGCAGTTCCGGATCATCAGGTCGCTGCTGCAGTTCCACTTCCCAGCAACTTTGGGCCGAGGTCCATCTTCCTGTGCTCTCATGCTCACGTATTTGATGCTCGAGAGACGGTGAAATCACCCTTGTCGATATGCCTTCCATACCGTCAGGTTCGTCGAGATGAGCATAGATCCTATGCATGTTCTCGTAGTAGCCTTGCAGATCATGATCACCTTTGCCGTCAGACCGCATCGCGCGGACACGCAGCTCAAAGTTGAGCAGCGCCCGCGAATATGCTTTGCATTGCAGCGATGCCTGTGCCAGAAGTTCCTGAGAGATACGTCGCATTATCGACTCCACTCCAGTCAGCACCTCTTCTCCACCCTGAGCGATCCTTGGTCGGCGGGAAGTCCGTGCAAGGTCTTGACGCTTGCGTCTCATCCATACTCCAACGTGGTCCATGATTGTGAAGAGTGTCTGCGCTGTCAGTAGCTTTCGTTCCGCCTCGTAGTTGGTCTGACTCTCGACCTGATCCCTAAGGACAGTCTGGATTTCGTCAACGATGATTTCTCGATCCATTGCATCCCCAGAGATGATTGAATGCAGCACGAGATGCGGAAGTAGATGACGCGCAATCCCAACATCGTGCGAACGAATGGCGACACGAAACACACCAAAGATGGTTGCAGCTACGCCAGCCGCGCTTTTGACTGTTCCGGAAGCAGCAAGCGCAGCAGCCGATGATTCGAAGCGCTCTACAGTCTTGGTGATCAGTCGACTCGTCCAGCTTTGCAGCCAGTCACTGTACGATCGGGAGTGCATGTAGATCGGAGTCTCGCGGATGCTGGGTTTGCCGACCTGGGCGCCATATCTAGAGTCCAGCAGCGGAGTGATCGTATCAACCACGTCCTGAGGCATGTCCGCTAGGCGTTGCCTCGTTTTGATTCCGACAGGTCGTGTATTGGATCCAGTTGTCAGAATGGAGCTATTGAAGCCAGCCACTTTAAGAAGTTCTTGAATGGCGTAGGCCAGCCCGTTCTGCTGTGTTGTATCCGTCGCTGATCGGAAAGCCGGGACTAGAAGGTCGCGGATGAGGTGAAGCGAAAAATCGATCGCCTCTTCCTGGTCCTCGAAATTGCTGAGCACGATTATGAGAGGCTCTTCGACGGCATGCTCGATTCGATCGGGATCCACGGCACCAATCAAGCCGAAGCAGCGGAAACTCAGGTCGCGAATGTCGGTGTGCTTTGCATCGCTACGTGCGGCTACGTGCATCAAAGTGCGAATGCACTGTCCGATCAGCGGGCTGAACGAATCACCTGAGGTCAAGGCTTCGATGTAAGCCCGTTCCTCAGCGAGAAAGGCCCGCAACTCCCTTAAAGACTCGTTACAAATGGACGTGTTTTCGTGTGAGGAGCGATCCAGAATGTTGCGGAATCGTTGATCGTCGTTCCAGCTCTCTCGAACACCGCGCAAACCGCGACAGATGTCTGGGATCTCTGCATCAAGACGGTCGAGGCTCGGAATGTCGTCGATGAATTCTTTGAGATAGGCAGCATTCTCAAGAATGAGGTAGTGTAATATGGAAATTGCGATCTTCTTTCTCTCTGAATTGAAGCGATGCCAAGCTGAGAGCAGTGCTGCAGCGGTTTGACCAACAAAGGGACCGATGTCGTCAAAGCGCAGCGTGGTGATAAAGATTTTCCAGCTTTCGAGTGTTGCCAGACTGAGCGAATCTGGCTGAAGATGGCTGTTGAGCGTTGCCATGATCTGAGGCGTGACAGCACTGATGGGAGGTCCAATGATCTCGACGAGCGCACCGATGCTGCGTAACGCGAAGCCGAGATCGGTAGCTGTTCTCCTTCCATGCTCTCCAGAGAGCTCTTGATTGATCCAAGTGAGGATCGCGAGAATTTCACCCTTCAGGAAAGCGGCCACTTTCGACTTGCGCAGCAACGGATCCTTTGATCTTGCGGCGGCAGCTGTACCATTGATGGTTTCGATAATGAACTCGAGACCGGAATAGGCCTCCATTCGAGTAGCTCGGTTCCCGAGCTTGACAACGAGGTAGCCGACCACGTCGGATTGACGACTGCGCAACAGCACTTTGAGACTTGCCGCGTCGACACCAATCAGCTGCACTAGTGTGCTCAAGCCCAGGTCCCGAAGCGTTGCAGAACGCATGAAGAAGGATCGAAAGATTGGGGTGATGTTGTCGTGACAGAGCCGCGGAACATCGGTGCTGAGTGCCCTGGCAATGAGCTCGATCATTTTGGTGCCGACCTCGGCTGTGCCAGGCCCAGCGCAGATCATTGTGATGAGGTGCGGTAAGGTGTATTCCTTGGTGAGGTTGAAGAAGGTGGCTTGGTTCATTTTGATCAAGCTCAGGAAGCTGGTCCACAGATCCGGCATCGAGATAAAGCGCTCCACGATGGAAGTTGACACTTTTTCGAAATGCTTCTGGACGAGCTGAAACGTCGTGCACCTGTGTGCGGCGGCAATTTGCACGATCTGTGT